>OY856410.1:70528317-71788317 GCA_963693085.1 Alisma plantago-aquatica | reverse complement strand
ACCCTCGTCGAGGACCTGCTTCAGCTGATGTTGCGTGGTGCCGACTGGGTATTGGAGGAGAGTGGACGGAAAAATCAAGGGGTCCTCCGAGTTTGGGAGGACTAGGAAGAGCTCCCAGTAGCCTTGGATCGCGTAGAGGTGCAGCAGCGCGCTAAGTCAACCATTGAGTTGACCGGCGGCTCGCGACAGGGGCAACCCGAAGGTAGAAGATGACCAGGGGGAGAATTACTCCCCTTCCCTCACGTGCCTGTTAATAGGTAATGTCCTTTAAGGTATTTTCGCAACCTCTCCCTATTAACAAGAACGTTGCCCGCCAGTTTGTTTTAATCCAATAAATCCAAGTGGTCGTTTCCGATTGGTAGAAAAAGAGCTATCTTGTAAAATATGTATCTAATTATGGAAATATCATATGAAGGTGATCTATATATGAAAGTTGATCATAAAAATATGAGGAATCAAATAAAAATATAATTAGAGCTGGATATTTCTTTCAATTTAAAAAGTGCACAAAGTTATCACCTTTGATGTATTAAATTATGGTAAAACCCTAATTTTGATATGGAATTCGAATTTAATGACTCTTTTGGGTTAATTTGGATTGGAATCCTAATTCTGAGAAATATTAACCTATTAAGAATAAAAGGGGGAGTTAACTTTGGAAAAGGTAGTTTCATGCTTGTTTTAGGGTTTTATGCACATGATTATGTTTAGAAACACTAATTTTGAGTATTAAGGGTTTTAGTGGGTTAAATCTGAAAATATAAATATAGAACTGAATTTTCATGGTTCTAAGCTATTTTGAGCATAAATGATCCTAATTGTGGGTAAATACCTGTAAAGAAGTGAAATCACTTCCTTTCTAAAAATTTGAACGATAAAACCTCCAGTCCAAACACACTCAGAAGGTATGTTGGAGTGGGTCTAAAATTTTCAAATCTTTATATAATGGTAATCAACAGACCAAAGTATAGCAGTGGAATAAAATCATGACTATATTCAATTATAAAACAAAGGATTACAAACTTGCATCACAAGGATCCATGTAGAGGAAATCTAAACTACCTCAAGATTGTCTCCAAGATTTAACTTCATATTCTAAGTCTAGGTCATCAAACCTTGTCATCCAAGTCCTCCACCTAGGGTTGGAAGCATACCCCAGCAAAAGAGAAACAACAGGAGACATCAGCAAAAGCTAGTATGTGCATACTAAAAGGAGATTGAGCAACATTATAAAATAAAGGACATCAAATATAAAATGCTTCCCATGCAAGAGATAAGTACCACCCAAATGGGTATCAAGAGAAAAGAATCATAACAAAGGGGATACTTGCCATAAAACAACATATAAAAGGATTGTGCAACAAATAAATCCACTACCATGGTGTGTAAACAAAGCACAAGTAGGGCATACACCCCACAATCAATATCATGCATGCATGTGAGATAAACATAGCCCTAGAATAATATAAACACAATTGGCGGCCAATGCTTCACATCCTTACAAACCTGATAGAGAATGACTCACCACCAAACTTCCAAATATATATAAAATGGGTCAAGACACACATCTTTCCCTGGGTACGAGGTTCCTTGCCATCCCAAAAAGAGCAGGAAATATCACATCTGCTATAAACAAAACCAACGCACTTACACTACTCTAGTGCTACTGAATCACATAGCATGTTTAATGTAGAGGCAAGTAGAAAGTATAGTCATATTTATACAATGTTGCCATCACACAATGGACAACACAAACATATAAACAAATCCACTTCAAAGTGGGCATATATCACCAAGTAAACTTCCACATCACAATGGGTATATAATATCAAAAGTCCAAATTGCACCAAGGCAACAAGATGAGATTCCAAGAGAATATCCATGATTACAAGATCAATAACAAAATAAGATACTTCACATGAAGCATGATTTCAAAAGAACAAGACAATGTGCAGGCTAATGTCCATAGGACCAAAAGTAAGACAAAAATAGGATAATTGCTCAAGAAGAATTATTGGGGATGAAAACATACCTAAACTACAGAGTCAATGATCCAAAGTCACATCTAGGTCCAAGCCTAGGCATCCAAAGAACCTATTAAGCATATATGTGGAATTAGGGTTAGGTTTCCATTAATATACACAACTCTAAAAACTACCTTTTTATCTTCATGTGAACTAGGTTATGAAAACCATGCCACTTTTTAGTTTATATCGTTAAGATTCCAAAACATATTTTATTATATTTTCATAACTTGTAGATAATAAGTTATGATTTTTACAACTTAATTCATCATTAATTACATCCATTGAAAAACACATATTATTAATATTTTGATTTAGTCATCAAAGCATATACCATTAGATAGATATTATTTTTCCGAATCCAACGAGTATTTATTCATATTTTTCTGATGAGTAGATAATCAGTTATGGATTTTAGAATTTTCACCAATCGCAAAATCAGGAAATTCCAAATAAATAAAAGATAAATTGTGAGAGAGGCCTGGACCCGCTGACATGGCTCAATAAAATGTGGCCATGTCACTGAGTCAAAAACTAGCTTGGCTCGTTCAAAGCAACACATGATAGGGTGAAAAGACAATTTTTCCCTCCACAGAAAAATAAAAGGAAAGAGAAAGGTAGGAGGGTAAAATAGGGAAACCAGGCGGGGGATTCCTCTCCCTCCCGCTGCTCCTCGCCATGAATGCAAGAAGCAAGCTGCTGGGTTGGCTGAGAATGCAGGGAATGAAGGAAACGAGATCTTTGGAAAATAGACCTCTCGAAAACGGTTGAGTAAACAATGGCGAAGGTGATGGTAGGCAAACCAAAACGGATGGAGGCCAAAACACCACATATTTCCTAGGCACATAATCCGGCGAGGAAGAAGATCAGAAGAGGGAATAGAAGAGGTTCCATCAACTTACCCAATTGAAGGAGCCCAAACCTCTGCAAAGGTAAATCGAAGACAAAACCGCAATTGTTCGAGCTTGAACAAACCCTGGAGACGTCGGCGAGCCTGACATCCCAAGCAAGAGCAGTCAAAGAAGGGGAAGGACACTCGGGGTCCAGTGAAGCTGAACCAAAGGGAGGAAAATGTCCCTGGGATACCGGCGAAGGTCGAGGACCAAGATCCCGGTGATCCGATGGCTCCAGATTGCATGGGAGAGGTGAATAGGGCGAGAACCGAGGTTTGTAGAGTACTGGCATCGTCTGGGAGAAAGAGGCGATGAAACCCCTATATATATAGGATCAAACCAATTGTAAAAGCATCAGGATTGCGGTGGGAAAGACAAAAGGAAATGAGAAGGCAAGGAGAGAAAGGAAACTCAAATCAAAAACCTCGACTCCTGTACACACAAAAAGGCAGTCCGACCCAAGGTAGGAGATGAGCTTCCTACCCTTGGATCAGAATCCAATGGCCAAGATAGAAAGCACATAAGTGAAATCTGAGTATCAAAGAACCACAGTGCGACTGTGACAAAATGGATTTTATTAAATAGAAGTGATATTGCATTATCATTCCTTTTCTCTTTCCTCTTTTGAGGGTGCAAACAAATCCCAAATTAGACAAAATTTGGCACAAAGGCTAATTAAAACGTGTAAATTCCAAATATAAATTATATTTTCCTTTTGAAAACTTTTAATTTGTTAAATAAATTAATTACTATTTTCTCTTTCTTCCTTCATTAATGCATTTAGGATTATCCAAATTTGATGAAACTTGACCCACAAGTCATATTTAATGTGTTGGATACGAATTTAACATCAATTATATATATTGGAGTTGTTTGAGCATTTATTTAATATTTTGAAGGTTTTACACACTTTCGCTCTCCTGATTTCACCTTTTAAGCAAACTTTCTCCAAATTAGATGAAAATCACCCAAAGGCTATATCTATTATGTAGATTATGAATCTAAGATTATTTTTCTCTTTTGGAGTCATTTATTATTTTATTTGATATATAAGGGAAAACACACATCTTCTTTTCTAATTTGGATTAAATGAATTATTATTATGTGAATAATGTGTAACTTGACTCCTAAGATAATTGGGAACCAAGGAACACGTTTTTAAACTTATATTTCACTTTTGGGACTTCTTTTTATGAGATATGTCACTTGGACCATTAACTTCTTTACTTATTCAATTAAGTTCTTTATCATCTTATTATCAACAAAGGAATTATGTGACATATTCGATTACATTATTAATCCATTTGATTATTAGGATCACTCTAACCTCAACCGTGTTTGGTCAAACCCAAAAGGTCAACTTCTAGAGTAGGGTCCAAGGTACGGTATGTTACAGCACTCCACCCCTTAAAAAGGATTTCGTCGTCGAAATCTATAGATTCAAACATCAACCACTAAATACTCTCCACCCCTTAAAGGGTTCAACCTAACAAGTCAAACTAAACAACTTTTTAGAGCTACCTACAACTCTTAGTTGTGAAAGTTTTTAGAGATTTATATTATCCATGTATCCATCTAAAAGTCACCATGTAGGGTTGAGATTTAGGTCCTCATGTCTCTAACCTATCAACCCTACATGAACATCCAAAAAGTCATAGGGTAGGGCAACTACACCTTTTTATCAGTCCTAGTCGTAGAAACTAGGGTTAGATTCTACTCAACTAGAGTTTCTCTTCATTGTGACTTAGTTCAAGAAAACATCGGCAAACCAAAGAAAATTTTGTACACATAGTAGTATACTTGAAAATATATTCTCCTTCGAAAAATCATGCGATATGAAATAATGGTGACCTCAAAATCAATGCGGGAATCAAGTCACAATATTTCCATATGAATACTTCCTCATAACCTAATCTTATCCTCAAATCAAACCTCATTGCATATAAATATCATCATAGATCAAATCTAGGGTCAACATCTCACTTAGAGCTAACTAGCAAAGTCAAGGGTTCTAAAGTGAGACAAAATGGAAATAGTCGATTCCGACTACCATGGGCTCTGATACCATGTTGTAAAGAAGTGAAACCACTTCCTTTCTAAAAATTTGAACGATAAAACCACCAGTCCAAACACACTCAGAAGGTATGTTGGAATTGGTGTAAAATTTTCAAATCTTTACATAATGATAATCAACAGACCAAAGTATAGCAGCAGAATAAAATCATGACTATATTCAATTATAAAACAAAGGGTTACAAACTTGCATCACAAGGATCCATGTAGAGGAAATCTAAACTACCTCAAGATTGTCTCCAAGCTTTAACTTCATATTCTAAGTCCAGGTCATCAAACCTTGTCATCCAATTCCTCCACCTAGGGTTGGAAGCATACCCCAGCAAAAGAGAAACAACAGGAGACATCAATAAAAGCTGGTATGTGCATACTAAAAGAAGATTGAGCAACATTATAAAATAAAGGACATCCAATATAAAAGGCTTCCCATGCAAGAGATAAGTACCACCCGAACGGGTATCAAGAGAAAAGAATCATAACAAAAGGGATACTTGCCATTAAACAACATATAAAAGGATTGTGCCATAAATAAATCCACTACCATGGTGGGGAAACAAAGTACAAGTAGGGAACACACCCCACAATCAATATCATGCATGCATGTGAGATAAACATAGCCCTAGAATAATAGAAACACAATTGGCGGCGAAGGATTCACATCCTTGCAAACCTGATAGAGAATGACTCACCTCCAAACTCCCAAATATATATAAATTGGGTCAAGACACACATCTTGCCCTGGGTACAAGGTTCCTTGTCGTCCCAAAAAGAGCAGGAAATATCACATCTTTTATAAATAAAACCAGTACACTTACACTACTCTAGTGCTACTGAATCACATAGCATGTTTAATGTAGAGGCAAGTAGAAAGTATAGTCAGATTTATACAATGTTGCCATCACACAATGGACAACACAAACATATAAACAAATCCACTTCAAAGTGGGCATATATCACCAAGTAAACTTCCACATCACAATGGGTATATAATATCAAAAGTCCAAATTGCACCAAGGCAACACAATGAGATTCCAAGAGAATATCCATGATCACAAGATCAATAACAAAATAAGATACTTCACATGAAGCATGATTTCAAAAGAACAAGACAATGTGTAGGCTAATGTCCATAGGACCAAAAGTAAGACAAAAATAGGATAATTTCTCAAGAATAATAATTGGGGATGCAAAAATACCTCAACTACATAGTCAACGAACCAAAGTCACATCTAGGTCCAAGCCTAGGCATCCAAAGAACCTATTAAGCATATATGTGGAATTAGGGTTAGGTTTCCATTAATATACAAAACCCTAAAAACTACCTTTTTATCTTCATGTGAACTAGGTTATGAAAACCATGCCACTTTTTAGTTTATATCGTTAAGATTCCAAAACATATTTTATTATATTTTCCTAACTTGCAGATAATTAGTTATGATTTTTACAACTTAATTCATCATTAATTACATCCATTGAAAAACACCTATTATTAATATTTGTATTTAGTCATCAAAACATATACCATTAGATAGGTATTATTTTTCTGAATCCAATGAGTATTTATTCCTATTTTTCTAATGAGTAGATAATCAGTAATGGATTTTAGACTTTTCACCAATCGCAAAATTAGGAAATTCCAAATAAATAAAAGATAAATTGTGAGAGAGGCATGGACCCGCTGACATGGCCCAATAACACGCAGCCATGTCACTGAGTCAACAACTAGCTCGGCTCATTCAAAGCAACACATGATAGGGCGAAAAGATGATTTTGCCCTCCACAGAAAAATAAATAGAAAGAGAAAGGTAGGAGGGTAAAATAGGGAAACCAGGCGGGGGATTCCTCTCCCTCCTGTTGCTCCTCACCATGAATGCAAGCAGCAAGCTGCTACGTTGGCTGAGAATGCAGGGAATAAAGGAAACAAGATCTTTGGAAAACAGACCTCTCAAAAACGGTTGAGTAAACCATGGCGAAGGTGATGTTAGGAAAACCAAAACGGATGGAGGGCAAAACACCACAGATTTCCTAGGCACTTAATCCAGCGAGGAAGAAGATCAAAAGAGGGAAAAGAAGAGGTTCCAACAACTTACCCAATTGAAGGAGCCCAAACCTCTGCAAAGGTAAACCGAAGACAGAACCACAATTGTTTGAGCTTGAACAGACCCTGGAGACGTCGGCGAGCCTGACATCCCAAGAAAGAGTGGTTGAAGAAGGGGAAGGACACTCGGGGTCCAGAGAAGCTGAACCAAACGGAGGAAAATGTCCCTGGAATACCGGTGAAGGTCGAGGACCAAGATCCCGGTGCTATGATGGCTCCAGATTGCATGGGAGAGGTGAATAGGGTGAGAATCGAGGTTTGCAGAGCACTGGCATCGTCTGGGAGAAAGAGGTGACAAAACCCCTATATATATGATCAAATTAATCGTAAAAGCATCAGGATTGTGGTAGGAAAGACAAAAGGAAACGAGAAGGCAAGGAGAGAAAGGAAACTCAGATCGAAAACCTCAGCTCTTGTACACACAAAAAGGAAGTCCGACCGAAGGTAGGAGACTAGCTTCCTACCCTTGGATCAGAATCCAATGGCCAAGATAGAAAGCACATAAGTGAAATCCGAGTATCAAAGAACCACAGTGCGACTGTGACAAAATCGATTTTATTAAATAGAAGTGATATTGCATTATCATTCCTTTTCTCTTTCCTCTTTTTAGGGTGCAAACAAATCCCAAATTAGATGAAATTTGGCATAGAGGCTAATTAAAGCATGTAGATTCCAAATATAAAATTTTATTTTCCTTTTGAAAAATTTTAATGTGTTAAATAAATTAATTGCTATTTTCTCTTTCTTCCTTCATTAATTTCATTAGGATTATCCAAATTTGATGAAACTTGACCCACAAGTCATATTTAATGTGTTGGATATGAATTTGCCATCAATTATATATATTGGAGTTGTTTGAGCATTTATTTAATATTTTGAAGGTTTTACACACATTCTCTCTCCTGATTTCAATTTTTAAGCAAACTTTCTCCAAACTGGATGAAAATTCACCCAAAGGCTATATTTATTATGTAGATTATGAATCTAAGATTATTTTCCTCTTTTAGAGTCATTTATTATTTTATTTGATATAAGGGAAAACACACATCTTCTTTTCTAAATTGGATTAAATGAATTATTATTATGTGAATAATGTGTAACTTGACTCCTAAGATAATTGGGAACCAAGGAACACGTTTTTAAACTTATATTTCACTTTTGGGACTTCTTTTTATGAGATATGTCACTTGGACCATTAACTTCTTTACTTATTCAATTAAGTTCTTTATCATCTTATTATCAACAAACGAATTATGTGACATATTAGATTACATTATTCATCCATTTGATTATTAGGATCACTCTAACCTCAACCGTGTTTGGTCAAACCCAAAAGGTCAACTTTTAGGGTAGGGTCCAAGGTACGGTATGTTACAATACCCTTAATTTAGTAATTAGGGTTTTCTAATGGATAAAGGTAGAATTAATGACAAATAGAGTTCATATGTGAATTATACCTTAATGAACTATGAATTAATAACAAATGAGCATAATGATCTTGTCATGGATTAAACGGACAAAAATGGAAGCTTTAATGTAAAAGAGGCTTAATGAACTTAATTGACGGTAAAATTATGCTTTTTCTGATATCAGGGTTATATGTTGTTAAAAGATAACCTTAGTATCTTTCATGATGAATAAATGAGATAATTAGGGTTTAAAATAGTAGGAGATGAAGGGAAACCCTAATTGTAATGGAAACCCTAAAAGTGGGTTAGAAACCCTAGGAAGCGAGCTATGTTTAATAAATCTTGATGACATGAGTAATAAAAAGGAATTGCATGATTATTTCAGGATCTTGATGTATATGCTTGCTTGCTTGGATTTCTTACATGTATGGATAATTCTGTCTTAAATTAGCCTGACAGGTATGTGGTTACACTTATGAATAATCGCTTTAGTTTTATGGTGATTCCTGAATGTTTTATCGATTGCTTGAAAATAACTGTTGGATGCCTATTTATTTCATGCAACTATAAAGTGACTACGATTATCACTATAAATGTATATATATAACTGGCTTAGATCCATGTCCTCCTCTGTGGATTTGAAATGGCTAAAAAGGGTAACCGAGAGAAAGGTCTAGGCTATCATGAGTTAGAAATTGGGCTACCCACGTGTAGTGCCATGAGACTCTTTAGCACACCATGAGTTAAGCAGTGGGCTACCTATGGGTAGTGCCATGTGACTCAACCCTAGAAACGGATTCACCTGTTCAGTGGGATCATGAGGGGTTTAATGGGGATCTACCATAAGGAAGGTAGCATCCAAGTCCACTGCAGGGACAGTGCAGAGGAAAGGGTATGAATGGATCGTGCAGTTATATTTAAAACATAAAGTTGTTTGTTAAACTATAATTGACTACAATACGTTGTTATGGATAATTGCATGATTAATGTTTCCCCCACATACCAGCTTTATGATGACCGATGTTTTGTTTGTCGGCATTTTAGGTACAAAGCCAAAAGGACAAATAATAAATTATCATATTGCAAAATACATGAATTAAACTACAAGGAGGATTAGTTAGAGTATAATTCATAAGTGGATAGAATTTTAGAGATCCAAGATTTCAAAAGGTATGCAAAGTTTTTATTTTACCACAGATTTTCAATATAGTCTGGTAGAATTTGATAATTATTATTGATTATCTGTCGAACCTTTGATCCGGAAATTGGGATAACGGCTCTGACCTCTTGGTCTCCCATAATTGGGGGTTACTGGGAGGCGGGGTCGTTACATTTGATATCAAAGCCTAGGTTCCTCATTTAATCCTTAATAATTATTAAATTTTACAAACTCCATAGAACCCAAGGGAGTTATTAGAGGATTTTCTAAAAGACAGAGGTGTCTAGAAAAGGATCACGTCCGGGGGCTGGCAAGATTTTCCTCCGCACCACTAGTCGGAATACGAGGACTCCCGGATTAGTGTGACTGCTTGGCCAATGTCTCAGGATTTGACTCGAAATAAGATACCTTTAGGATTCTCTCATCTTATTCATCCCTTCTCAACTCAAATGTTGTTAAGGATTATAAGGATTAGGGTTTTCTCTCTTTTCCTCACCCTCCTGAGATATGGGTAAGGTTGATAAGGTTTAAGGAATCCTCCACCAAATTAATAAAAAGCATGTAAATAAGATGTCATGGACATAAGCTTAATAGATTAAGCATAAACTAAAGAATAGATACATGCTTAGGTCGTATGACATAAGTTGTCATGCCATAGGAGAAATATGAGGCTAGACCTTCTTGTTAGGAGGATAAGTAAAGAGAGTTAGTCGTGGAGGTAGAGATCTCCATTACAAGTAGAGACCTGGCACATCCTCTGAGGATGATGTTAACCCTAACCCTAAGTGAAGGTTAGAGAGAGAGATGACATGATGAGTTAGATTTCATGGTAGATCAGGTGTTTAGATAGACCTTCCTTGGATGCCATATGAGCCATGGGAAGCTGGATGACCGAGTACCTTTGGCGACCCAACCCTGGGAAGGGTCATGCATGTTAGAGTGAAGGATAACTCCTTCATTGATGAGGTTATAGAAGAACCTATGGAAACCCCATGAGCTTATATGAGCATGGCATAGTAGGCACCCAAAATACGTCAATAGTATGAGAAGTAGGTTGAAACCCTAGCCAGGAGAGTATGTTGGATAGCTAATGAGATAAGCATAAAGGGCTAGAGATAACCTTGAGCAAACATAAGTTTCAACATAGGGTTCACCCACGTAGAGGTATGCTTGAGAGCTTGATCCATCTTCATGGAGAAAGGACCTTTAGTATAAGGCTAGTTGTGGAGTTAGATCTAGAGAGAGAGAGCAGGACCCAAGCAAGAAGGTTGGAATCCTAGACTCTGAGATATGAGGAAAAGTAGGGAGTTGAGGATGATGTGACCTAAGTGGATGATAGTGATCGCCACATGCTTGATCCCTAGAGGTTGATGATATCTTGGTTGCCATGAGAGAGAGGATGAGACTGTGGTACCTCTGTACCTATGGTATTGATGAGAAGGCGAGTTCCTTAAACCATGAAGAGGTTTAGTAGCAGGTTGTAAGGTCTTTTACCTTGTTGTTTGTCCTTGAGGAAGACTCAACCCTAAGGTGTTGCTCGAATAAAAGGATCATGGGAGTACATGACATACCTTGGACATGTTGGATTCGTGGTTAAGAGATTGAGCATGCAGTTGGATACCCAAAGGTGAACCTAGGGTTCCTAGGCCAAAGAGGGGAAGTAGTGTACATGATGCTCTGTAACATACCAGATCTCAAACCCTACCCTAGAAGTTTAACCTTTTGGACTTAGCCAAATAAGGTTGAGGTTAGAGTGATCCTAATAATCAAGTGTATGAATAATACAATCTAATATGTCATATAATTTATTTGGAGATAATAAGATGATAAAGAACTTAATTGGTTAAGTAATTAAGATAATGGGTCATAAGGCATATCTCATAAAAGGAAATCCCAAAAGTGAAAAATAAGTTTAATTTCATGTTCCTTGGGTCCCAATTACCTTGGGAGTCAAGTTTCACATTATTCACATGATAATAATTCATTTAATTCAAATTAGAAAAGAAGATGTGAGCTTTCCCTAAAAATATCAAATAAAATAATATATGACTTCAAAAGAGGAAAATAATCTTAGATTCATAATCTGCATAATAAATATAGCATTTGGGTGAATTTTCATCCAATTTGGAGAAAGTGTGCTTAAAAGGTGAAATCAGGAGAGAGAAAGTGTGTAGAACCTTCAAAATATTAAATAAATAATCAAACAACTCCAATATGTAAAATTGATGTCAAATTTGTATCCAACACATTAAAATGACTTGTGAGTCAAGTTTAATAAAATTTGGATAATCCTAATACCATCAAGGAAGGAGGAAAGAGAAAATATGATTTGATTTATTTAACACATTAAAAGTTTTCAAAAGGCAAATCTAATTTTATATTCGGAATCTACATGCTTCATTCAGCCTCTTTACAAAATTCCATCCAAATTGGAGTTGGTTTGCACCCTCTAAAGAGGAGAGAGAAAATAGGAAATTAATTACATCTCTATTTTAATCGGATTTCGGTTTGTATAAGATTTCTGTTATTTTCCTTATCACGCGACCTTACTATTTCAGATTTAATATCATCCATTGGATTTATGATCCAACGGCACTCGGATCTTCTTCTTCCTTTCCCTTTTTAGTTCTCACGCATTACAGTTCTCACGATTTTCTTTCCCCATATTTCCTTTCCTCTCCGAATCTTCGACCGATTTCTTCTCCTTTGTTTTCTCTAAGAAATTATGCACCCATCAAGCCATATATATAGGGTTTTGTCACCCATCCAACTGCTGCCATATCCGTCGTCTCCTTTCCCCTGTTTCGGGCGTCGGGATGGTGTTTCCACCCCTATGGGTCATCGAACCATCAAGGGAGTGGTCACTGACCTTCGTTGTGACCCCATCTTTGAATTACTTGCCTTGGTTCGGCCTCATTGGGCCTCGAGCACCTTTCCCCTACTCTGACCACCCTACTGTCGAGAGCTTGGGTGGTGGGCGGTGCCCAGGCTGCCGCGAAGCCCCAAGGAGGCAGAGGCTAGTTACTCTCATGCCTGTGAAGACTCTTGCACCTTCGATTTGGCCTCTCCTTGAGGTATACCAAAACACCTCTTTTTTTCCTACCTGTAATCTTCTCTCCCATTTTGTCTTGAATCTGCTATTCGATTTCTTATTTTTCTTTGTGGTTTTGATGGTATGTGGGTTCCTTGAGTTTGGCTTTAGATCGCGATGAAGTTGGGCAACTTTTCTACCTGTAGGAGGCCAATATGATGGGTTTTTCTTATCTCTGATTCTATCTTCTGGATTTGTCTCTAGCCATGGCGAAGGAGAAGAATCAGGGGTTGAATCCCTGGTGTGCTAGGCCTGAGATGCCCCTCTTTTTCTCTCATGATTTTGATTTTTCGTCAGGGGTATTCTGGACTTTTCCCCTCTATTTTTCTTTTCTTGAACACGGGTCGTGCTTCCTGTTGACTTGGCCTAGTGGGATTTCAGTTATTGGGCCAAGTCATCCAGGGGACCACTAACTGGATTTTTCATGCATCATTGGAATTCTATGATTGGGCAGGTTTGTAAAATCCATAACAAATTAATTACTAATCAGAAAAATATAAATAAATATTCAATAAATTCAAAAAAAATGTAAGCTTTCTAATGGTGTTGGTTTTGTCATCTGAAATTAATGATTTAAAGAGGTGATTTTAATGAATCTAATTAATAAGATAATAACTTGTATAATTCATAACTAATAATTTATATGTCCAAAAAATATAATAAAATATGTTTTGGAATACTTATAACCTAATCTATAATGTGGCATAGTTTTCATAACCTAAATCACATAATGACAAAAAGGTGGTTTTTAGGGTTTGAATAATGAATATGAAATTGATACAAAATCTACCTATATGCGTAATAGGTGCTCTGGAGACCTAAGCTTGGACCTAGATGTGACTTTGTATCATTTGACTCTGATATTGAGGTATGTTTGCATCCCTGATTATTCTTCTTGAGCAATTATCCTATTTTTGTCTTACTTTTGGTCCTATGGACATTAGCCTACACATTGTCTTATTCTTTTGAAATCATGCTTCTTGTGAAGTACCTTATTTTATTAATGATCTTGTGATCATGGATATTCTCTTGGAATCTTATCTTGTTTCCTTGGTGCAATTTTGACTTTTGATATTATATGCCCACTGTGATGTGAATTTTTACTTGTTGTATTTTGCCCACTTTGAAGTGGATGTTTATATGTTTGTGTTTTCCATTGTGTGATGGAAACATTGTATTATTCTGACCATACCTATCTACTTGCCTCTACATTAAACATGCTATGTGATTCAGTAGCACTAGAGTAGTGTAATTACATTAGTTTTGGGGCAGTAATCCCCTATTGTTTATTAAGGATGGTGACAGTATACCACTTCTCTATACCGAGTGTGGCAGTAATCCATACTCAATTTTATATATTTGGGAGATTGGCAGTATTCCTTTGTCTATCAGGTTTCAACTTTATGAGGGTTGGCTGCCAATTGTGTTTATATTGTTCTAGGGCTATGCTTATCTCACATGCATGTAGGTTATTGATGTGGATTGTGGGGTGTGTGACCTACTTTCTTTTGTGTCAGTATTGCACAATCTTTATTATTTTGATTATGGCAAGTATCTCTTTTTTTATGATCTTATTCTTTTATGCCCTCTTTGTGTAGTCCTATCTCTTATATGGGAAGCCTTTTATTTTGATGTCCCTTATTCTTTATAATTTTCTCAATTTGGTTTTTAGTATGCACATACCGGCCTTTGTTGATGTCTCCTGTTGTTTCTCTTTCACTGGGGTATGCTTCCAACCCTAGGTGGAGTACATGGATGGCTTGACATGTGGACCCGAACTTAGATTGTGAAGTTAAAGCTTGGAGACAATCTTGAGGTGGTTTAGATTTCCTCTACATGGATCCTTGTGATGTAAGTTTGTAACCCTTAGTTTTATAATTGAATATAGTCATGTTTTTATTTCGTTGCTATACTTTGGTCTTTTGTTACCATTATATAAAGATTTGAAAATTTTACACCCACTCCATCATACCTTCTAAGTGTGTTTGGACTGGAGGTTTTATTGTTCAAATTTTTAGTAGAGAGGTGGTATCATTTCTTTACATGTTCATGATGAGATTTGAGAGTGGTACTCCTCATGTTTAGAGGAAAGAGAAACCGCTTAAGTTAAGGTATGATGAACCCCTCATAGCTAAGTTGATGACATGGGAAAGGATGATCTTGATCCAATGTTGAGGATGTGAACAAGTGTGACCTAGCATGGTTTAGTAGGCGGTGTACTTGTGCCGTAGTAGCTTGCTAGAGTTAAGCATGCTCATGTTGATGTAAACCCTAAACACCAGGATGTTTGTGGCCTTGTTGTAAAGAGTTGTAGTTTCCTCCCATCCGGGGAGAGGTACCTTTTGGTAGGGTGTATACCAATTTGGAGGGTTTTGAGGAAACCTAAAGAGGTCTCATAGGATCTTGAGAAGCTAAGCGAGAAGTACATAATATGAGAATGAACCTGTAAGACCCATATATAACCATCCCTAAGTGCATGTGGTAGTGTTACCATGGAGGTAACTAGTATGGGGCCTGACCAAGATAAGCAGGTTGCCATGACCCCTATGAAAGGATGAGAGTTAGCCCATGAATGCAGAGAAAGAGATGATGAAGGCTTGGGTAAGGTTCTTAGTTGAACATGTACTAAGTTAGAATACTAATTCTATTCTAGGGTCAGGAAGGGATAAGACCCATGGAAGTAGGAGTTGCCTAATTCCCTAGTTGCACATGACCATAGGGTCGGGAAGTAATAGCTATCATTGTCTGAGGGCCATGGGTTAGGAGATTGATCACCTTCATGAACTCATGGGACCCAAAGGGCAGATGAGTAGGGCACTCTCTGGATGCATAAGGGAAGAGGGATGACCCCTAAAGTGTCAGCACCCTATAGACCTAGAGGAGATGACCAAGGGATGTGTGTGAACCCTTGTAGGTTCGAGACCAGTTTTTCATGGAAGTAACTTTTATATCAAGATAATCATGATGTAGAGACATATGTTGCATGTTTCAACTCAGATTCGAAGGTGTACTGGTAAGGTGGGATGTACCATCTCTACTCTTGGAATAGGAAGAACTCTATATTTGGACTACAACCAAATGCTTATTTCCTCTTGTTATGGGAGTGAGAGATAGGACAATACGCATGCCATACACCAAGGATAAAGATGATGTGAGCTGGAACGTTGCTATGAGGTATGAGGACAGAGATGATAACATACCCTAGTGGAGTGAATGATACATGGATGGTTTACAAACTTTAAGAGAAACAAGGTAGCTATCTTATGAGGATGTTTATATCATGAGCTATGAGTTATACAAGGTTCAGTTTGAAAACCAAGATAATAAGCTCAGAGTTTTTCTTGATGAAGGTAGACTTAGAGCTGAGATGAAATAATAAGTGGAGGTGTATGTCTTCAAGGATGTGAAGTGGTAATGGATGCTCTGGATGAGATACAGCTGCCTAGTTTAGATGGAGGTTAGAAGAGGTTGTTAGGTTAACCCTCAGATGGAAAAAGAGATAAGTTTGGCTAATACCCAGATGGAACAAGATCTATTGAACAAGTTAGTGGTTGTTTGGTTAGCCAGCTTAGTCCTTGATACAATGAAAGGATGGTTGTAGAACCTCGGATGCACGTCTCTAAAAAGGAAAGTGATGAAACCCTGATTAGAGTGGTTTAGGGTTTCCGAGGAATCGATCTTAAGGAATCATGACAATACATTTGGTGATTTAAGATTACCATATACCATGGTACTACCAAGATAATAAGTGAAAATAGTACTTTGGATGCTTAAGATGAACTTGCTTGGGGTAAGTTGCCATGAAATCCAGGAGGTGAAGGATGAATACCAGTAACCCAGTGTATTAATATGGAGGATAAAAGAATCCCTAAGAAGGAATGGGAGATTATCATTATGGATGTTGTAAGTCTCCCCTAAACCAAGGAAGGTCGAGATGCAATATGGGTTATGGTAGATCGCCTTACCTAGATGACATGAGGAAGAAAGAGTTCTGTCATGGGATAGATCTGGTTGAACCACATATGAGAGAGATGGTTCAACTACACCATGATGCGAGTTCAAAAGTTCTTGAGTATAACCTAAAGATACACTTCCGTAAGGTGGAAGTAGATACATGAAGAACTTGATGTTAGTATAGTTTATCACCCTAACAAATGGTTAGTATGATCCAGACTAGACGGTCTGATGAGATCATGTGTGCTCGTTCAAGGTGATATCTTGTCTTTTGTAAGATGTGATGATAACCACCATATCCAGTATCGGGATATAAAGAAGCTATGTAAGGGAGGTTGTGTCGGTCACCACTTCATTAAGATGATGTTGGTGAATGAACCTCGCGAATGTCAAGAAAAGAGCCACAATGTGTGCATATGAAGTCGCTTTGATCATGCAATGGCTGAAAGGAGCCCAGGGATGACATGAGTCATAAGCTGATGCAAAGTAGACCGATATGCAGTTCAATGTGGGGGAATATGTGACATGAAAATCTGACCCCTCTAAGCTATATCCAAGAAAGCTGAGTCCCCGATACATGGGTTCTTTTGTGATGGTTTGGTGGAGAAGGTTGAGTTTGACCTTACCCCTCAGGATAAAGTAATGTGTGATGAGTTCCATGGGTCCCATTTAGAGCACTATGTGAGGTACCCAGGCCATGTGTTGAGCAATGAACCTAGTGAGCCCCAAGGGAGGCTGAAATGACCTGAGTCACCTGTGAGGTTTATAAATGCCAAGGTAAAAGAACTTAGAGAAAAGAATATGTGATGATAAAGGTTCTTTGGAAGCTCCATGGATACGGCAAAGCCACATAGGGGCCAATGATGGACATGAAAAAGTCTTATCCTGAATTGTTTGTTTGCTTGATGGAATTTTGAGGACAAAATTCTAATAAGAGGGGAAGTATGTTACAACCCCAATTTTTGGGTTCCTTTGGTGAGAAATGTAATTTCTCATATTAAATATATTTGAACAAATAATGATATAATTTGTTTTGAATACATGGATTTCATTTACAATAGCCTTGATGATTGTTTCGTGTGGGCTTTATTGGCTATTGGGCCCCATAACAAGGTAAAATAAAAGGAACTCCATTATTAATAAGAAATGGAGAAAAGAAACATATAGAAACCTCTAGAAGGTAGAAATATATAATCCAAAGGTGGATTTCGTGCCTCTTGGGTTCCTTGTGTTCCAAGGAGTCCAAAGTTGCAAAAAGAAAGCAATAAAAAAAGAAAAGATCAATTAAATATTTCTTTATTAAGTAAGAAATTGAAAACAATGATAAAATGTGGAAAATAAGTGGAAAGAGGTATAATTAATTTATCCTTGGTGTATTTTCGTATTCCAAGGATTTCTAATGATAAAAGGAATTCCAATAAGGAAAATAGAAGAGAGATAAAGAGAAATACTCAAAAGGAGATATTTTGATAAGAAATAAATTAGATAATGAGAAATGATGGATAAAAGATAAGTAAAAGGCTAAGGTATATCCCCAAGATGGGATTTCAGGCCATTAAGGTTCCTTGAGGTTCAAGGAACTCAGAATAATAATTTAATAGCAAGAGAAAGAGAAAATTTGTGAGAAATATATTTAATTAAGTGATTTCTTGCACCTAAATAAAAGGCACGTTGTCTTTTAGATAATGAGTCCAATTTTGGCAGAGATGTAGATAAAGTTATTATTAACTTTCCCTCAAAATTTGGGAGCCATTTGATAAACAGTTAGGGAGATATGATTTTTTCAAGTCTTATTAAAGTGAAAGGGAATTACACTATTTTCCCTATTTTCTGTGTATACGACAACTGTGGATCTGAGATCCAACGATAGAGATGAAGTCTCCTACCTCTAGATCAACTGGGAAAGCTATGAAAATAGGGGATATTTCCTCTCCACTTTCCTCGCACTCCAGTCCATCATTGGATCTGGGAGTAGAGCCTCTGCCTTCGGGAGGCCACAAAGACTCAATCCATACCAGGATTGAGTACATGTTATAATGGGAATCCAGTTTCCCTAGTATCGTATTCATGTGGTCTGACCCTATATCAGGGGGGGAGTTGTGCAATACCAGGGAGCATGAAAACACTGCATGTGGGATCGGGATGAGTAGTCGAGTGCTTCGACATCCTTGATTGGAGTTTTCAACCTGACCTTGACCCCCGCCGAGGACATGCTTCAGCTGATGTTGTGTGGTGTCGGCTGGGTATTGGAGGGGAGTGGACGGCACAATCAAGGGGTCCTCTGAGTTTGGGAGGACTAGGCGGAGCTCCCAGCAGCCTTGGATCGTGCGGAGGTGCAGCAGCGCGCCAAGTCAACCATTGAGTTGACCGGCGGCTCGCGACACGGGCAACCGAAGGTAGAAGATGACCAGGGGGAGAATTACTCCCCTGCCCTCGTGTCCCTATTAATAGGGAATGTCCTTTAAGGTATTTTCACAACCTCTCCCTGTTAACAAGCACGTTGCCCGCCATTTTTTTTAATCCAATAAATCCACGTGGTCGTTTCCAATTAGTAGAAAAAGAGCTATCTTGTAAAATATGTATCTAATTATGGAAATATCAAATGAAGGTGATCTATACATGAACGTTGATTAGAAAAACCTGAAGAATCCAATAAAAATATAATTAGAGCCGGATATTGCATTCAATTTAAAAAGTGCACAAAGTTATCACCTTTGATGTATTAAATTATGGTAAAACCCTAATTTTGATATGGAGTTCGAATTTAATGACTCTTTTGGGTTAATTTGGATTGGAACCCTAATTGTGAGAAATATTAACCTATTAAGAATAAAAGGGGGAGTTAACTTTGGAAAAGGTAGTTTCATGCTTGTTTCAGGGTTTTATGCACATGATTATGTTTAGAAACCCTAATTTGGAGTATTATGGGTTTTAGTGGGTTAAATCCGAAAATATAAATATAGAACTGAATTTTCATGGTTCTAAGCTATTTTGAGCATAAAAGATCCTAATTGTGGGTAAATACCCTTAATTTAGTAATTAGGGTTTTCTAATGGATAAAGGTAGAATTAATGACAAATAGAGTTCATATGTGAAATAGACCTTAATGAACTATGAATTAATGACAAATGAGCATAATGATCTTATCATGGATTAAATGGATAAAAATGGAAGCTTTAATGTAAAAGAGGCTTAATGAACTTAATTGACGGTAAAATTATGTTTTTCTGATATCAGGGTTATATGTTGTTAAAAGATAACCTTATTATCTTTCATGATGAATAAATGAGATAATTAGGGTTTAAAATAGTAGGAGATGAAGGGAAACCCTAATTGTAATGGAAACCCTAAAAGTGGGTTACAAACCCTAGGAAGCGAGATAGGTTTAATAGATCTTGATGACATGAGTAATAAAAAGGAATTGCATGATTATTTCAGGATCTTGTTGTATATGCTTGCTTGCTTAGATTTCTTACTTGCATGGATTATTCTGTCTCAAATCAGCCTGACAGGTATGTGGTTATGCTTATGAATAATCACTTTAGTTTTACGGTGATTCCCGAATGTTTTATCAGTTGCTTGAAAATAACTATTGGATGCATATTTATTTCATGCAACTATAAAGTGACTATGATTATCACTATAAATGTATATATATAACTGGCTTAGATCTGGGTCCTCCTTTGTGGCTTTGAAAAGGCTAAAAAGGGTAACCTAGAGAAAGGTCTAGCCTATCATGAGTTAGAAATTGGGCTACCCACGTGTAGTGCCATGAGACTCTTTAGCACGCCATGAGTTAAGGAGTGGGCTACCTATGGGTAGTGCCATGTGACTCAACCCTAGAAACTGATTCACCTGTTAGGTGGGATCATGAGGGAATTAATGGGGATCTACCATGAGGAAGGTAGCATCCAGGTCCACTACAGGGACAGCACAGAGGATAGCGTATGAATGGATCGTGCAATTATATTTAAAACGTAAAGTTGTTTCTTAAACTATAATTGACTACAATATGTTGTTATGGATAATTGCATGATTAATGTTCCCCCCACATACCAACTTTATGATGACCGACGTTTTGTTTGCCGACGTTTTAGGTACAAAGCCAAAAGGACAAATAGTAAATCATCATATTGCGAAATACATGAATTAAACTACAAGGAGGATTAGTTAGAGTAGAATTCATAAGTGGATAGAAGTTTAGAGATCCAGTATTTCAAAAGGTATGCAAAGTTTTTATTTTACCACAACTTTTCAATATAGTCTGGTAGAATTTGATAATTATTATTGATTATTTGTTGAACCTTTAATCTGGAAATTGGGATAACGGCTCCTACCTCTTGGTCTCCCGTAATTGGGGGTTACTGGGAGGCGGTGACGTTACAATACACTCAATAATTGTGTGTGTGTATAGTTGATCTTCTTGAATACCTCTACACATAAATTTGATCTCGTTTGGACACTTATAGGTCATCCATATGAATATAACAAAGATAACATATTGGAAATTTGTTTTGTGCATTCGATTTTGTTGTCCTTAGATGAAAGACTTAGAAACATCCAAATGAGCTCAAGTTTTGCATGTAACCTATATTTATGATAACAATGAATGTCAATTATTTAAATTAAAAAAAACTAGTCTTTATAAATAAATCCTAATAGGTGTACGGTATGATCTATGCACTCAAGTGTGTTCTAGTCTAAGTCATTACACACACACAGATATATATATATATATATATATATATATATATATATATATATATATATATATATATGTGTGTGTGTGTGTGTGTGTGTGTGTGTGTGTGTGTGTTTGTGTGTATGTATTTTTGTGTGTATATATGCATATATTTATGTATATATATTCATATATATATATATATATATATATATATATATATATATATATATATATATATATATATATATATATATATATATATGCAAATGTATATATATGTATATATGTACATATGCAAATGTATATATATATATATATCATATATATGCATACCTATCTATATCTATATCTATATCTATATATACATATATATATATATATTTGTGTGTGTTTATATATAGAGTCAGGCTAGAATACACTCGAGTGTATTTGGAGAAGAATACAGTCAAGTATTTTTCTAATATGTAATATTTTTTATAAATCTAATTCATTGACCTTCTTAAACATCATGTGAATAGCCCATATATAAAATTTGAGCCCATTTGGACATTTACAGGTCATGTTATGATGACTACAAAAATTATGCATTTCAAATTAGTTTTGTGTGTCAATTTTGTTGCCCTCAAATGAGTGACTAATGCTCATCCAAATTACCTCAAATTTGTATGTAGCCTAACTATAGTGTAACAATGAAGATCAGTGGTTTACATTTTGCTAAAAAATAGTCTTGATATGTAAACTTGAGTGTAGCGTGCGATCTGTAGACTCGAGTGTATTCTAGCCTGATATATATATATATATATATATATATATATATATATATATATATATATATATATATATATATATATATATATATATATATATATATATATATATATATATATATATATTTGTGTGTGTGTGTGTTTGTGTGTGTGTGTGTATGTGTGTGTGTGTATGTATGTATATATATGCATATATATTTGCGTGCATCTATATATACATATACATATATACATACATATATATACATATATATATGTATATATATATATGTATAATACAACGTATATATGTACAAGTTTATATATATACATGAGCTTGTTCTGAATACCCCCACAGGTATTGTAACAATGTTGCTCGTCTCTAAAAAACATGGTGGCAATTTTGTAAATATGAGAAAAGTGGTGATTTGAGTTGAATTCATTTTAGAAGCATGATTGCGTACATTAGAAATGAAAAGCAACTCATGAGGTTTTCTCCAACGTATAAATCCCTAGATTGAGAGACAATTGCATTCTTAAGGGATTCCACTCCCCTTCTCTATTTCCAGTAGAGAAAATCACTAACAATTCCCCACCTATGATGCCACTCCACTTCTTTATTTTCGGTGTCGATTGTTCTGGTGTCTACTATTGTGTTCGTGCAAAAAAATTGCAAGGGGGAAAGGAACTGCAAAGAAGGCAATGAGTAAGGACATATAAAAAGTAAGAGGAGAGGATGATTGCGTAACAACACACTATGATATTGATGATAGTATTAGCGAAGAAGACTTTGCAGATACTGTGTAAGGAAATATTGTAATGGAAGAAGGCCTTGAATAGAAGAATGTATAGGGTGTGATGAAAACTACAAAGAAAAGTAAGAAGAAGAGGCATAGTAGGAAGGGGACCAGCTAGTACTATTTCTGAAAATGAGACTGTTGAAGATAAACTACTTCAAATGAGACTGTTGGAGCTGGAGGTACTGAAGAAGTGGTTGTTGGAGATGAGATTGTTGGAGCTAAAGCTACTAAAAAAGTGATTGATGAAGTTGCGTGCGAGAATGAAGAACCCAAAGCTACTGAAGAAGGATCTGGTACAAGATCAATAGAAGAAGAAAACAAGGACAAAAAATAGCATCTGTTTCTGAAAGGAATACAAAACTAAGGTTGCATTTGGTACATCGTGAATCATGGAGAAGGGGATGATGGTGAAACAAAATATGTTGTTTGTTTACCATGGTGATAGGAAATCACGGTGAATCCATGGTGAATTTTGGTCTATTTTTGTCCCCATAGAAAAGCATTTTGAATCATGGTGAAAGAAGTTTCTTTCAAAACTCTACTACTTATTTGGACATATGTGCAAAGAATACTCTAATAAATATGATTCTTATTTATGTAGGGTATTTTTTATAAAGAACATTTCCATCCCTGTCCCTACAACCATGTAAACATTTTTAAGTTTTTTCTTGTCCCTATCCCTATCACCATGACATGTTACCAAACAACACATTTTAACAATTTCCCCATCACCATCACTGTCCCCTTCCCCGTCACCATCACCATCCCCATCACATGAATTTATTCGCCATGTACTAGACACAACATAACATGCATGGAAAAGAGTGTAGAAGGTAATGTTCCTTATATCTAAAGCACACATTTAGACTTATTAGTATCATTATGTCAATGGAAGTTACACTTTATTTTTGAAAATGTAACTCTATGAACTAAAAAGTAACGATGCTAACCAAAAAGTAATTGTGCTAACCAAAAAGTAACTCTGCTAATCAGAAAGTAACTTTGTGAATGAAAAAGTAATAATGTGAAATTATAAAAAATATGTTACAAAAAATATATGTTAACAAAAAAGTAAGTCTATGAATCAAAAAGTAACTAAAAGTAATTGAGTCAACAAAAAAGTATCTATGTGAAATAAAAAGAAAGTCTATAAATAGGAAAGTAACTATGACAACAACAAAATAATCTATGTGAAATTAAAAGTAACTCCGTAAATAGGAAAGTAAAAATGTTAACAAAAAGTATTTATGTATAATGAAAAGTAACTATGTTAAAGAAAAAATAATTCTGTCAACTGAAAAAGTAACAGTGTGGACTAAAAAAATATTATAACTCTACTCCTTAAATTTGCATACCTTTCAGTTGACATAGTTATATTAATATGGTCCACACATCTTCCCTTATTGAGTTAAAATTATCTCTATAATTAATTTAGAGACCTAATTATTCAATTCATAGCAATTATGCTATTTTTCATACAAGTGATTTAAAACTATTGCATTAATTAATCTTATACAAAAATAAATCATGGTTGAGAGGGAAATGCCAGTCGTTACATGTGTTCTCATGTCAACCGAAAACCAACCTTGTCAATTGACAAGTAACTGGGTCAACAAAAATTAGTTATGTAAACCAAAAAGTAACTATCTCAAATGAAAAGTAACTTTGTCTAATGAAATATAACTCTATAAATAAAAAGTGATTGTATGAAATGAAAAGTAACACTCTGAACTAGAAAGTAACAATGTGAATTGGAAAGTAAGTAAATAAGTAAATAAACAACAACTTTTGATATCTTATAGGTAAACAAATACTTTACCATTAGATGTTATATAAAGTGTTATAATAGAATCCAAAACAAGTTGATGCTTAGCAAAAACCAATTGGAAATGTTGAGTTCAATCGATTTTGTAAACTTGATAGCCATGCCTCATCTAGCAGTAGATGTGGCTTTATTAGAAGATTTAATCAAAAGATATATTGAGGATGACATATTCATGATGCACCAAGGGTTGAGGCTAGTATTAGAGTAGAAGATGTTGAAGTGATATTAGGTTTACCTAGTAGTGGTATAGATATTGTTCCAAGATAAAAGTCACAGATTGTAAAAAAAGTTTGAGATGATTTGTTTCTTATGAGAGAAGGAGAGGATGGAAGTGGGGAAGGTGTTCAGAAGAAAAAAAAAGGATCTATTGCAAAAGGACAACTTAGGGAAGTTGTGGCAAGAATTTGCAATTAACAATGTGGAAAGAAATTACCCAAACATGTATAGAGCATGGATGTTGTACTTGTTGGAAACATTCCTATTACCATACACAAACTATTGTGCCCCATTTTTCCTTCTCTACTACTTGGATGATGTAACTACAATAGGGCAGTTAAATTGGTCTAAGTTAGTCCATAGTTACATCTTCAAGAGGATGAAAGAATTAAGTGAAAATCTCAAAATGAAGAAAAGAGAGGAAATCAATAGAAGCATGTTCTACACTGCCAAAATGTGTATGTGTCTATGTGTAAGTAACTTGTTTCATCATTTTCTATTTCATTGAAATGTTCTATATGAAGATCTAAATTCTAAATTCTACTTTTCATATCTACCCAAGTATGGTCTTATGAGATCACGGGAATAGCAAAGCCAACATTGAATGAAGCAAAGTCGAGGATAAAGAAATGGGTTGTTCCTATTAAGAAGATCAAGGATATCAGTAATTTGGAGATTCATAAGGTAAGAATGAATGTCATTGAGAACAATTCTATAGATTCATATAAGACATACACGATACATTATTGGCTTTGTGATGATTATTGTATACAATTTTGACAAATTTGAAGAAGGATGATATTGATGACTGGGAATCTAGAAAGACAGTCAAAGAATTTCCATTTTATGTTGTAGCAAATAGTGCAAAGAGTAAGGCAATGACTACTAGGGTAGTTACATAATTTGGCACGAGCAGGAAAATCTCAAATAGTTTGGAGAAGAGAGTTCATATTCTTGAGGATGAGACTACCAAAGCAGGTCTACAATAAAATAGCATTAGAAGCTTTTACTTCTTTAAGAGAATAAAATAAGAGGTTGAGGAAAGATTATCAGAATTTGAAGAGGAAAATAGAAGGTTGAGGAAATAAAATGAAGATCATAGGAATATAGCATATGCAAATACATCAACTCCCAATTTCAATGAGAATGTTAGGTGAGATTCAGTAGATGTATATGAAGTTAGAAAGATGATAGAGGAGCTAAGAAAGAATTTGGTAGATACAAACCAACATGGGACACATGAAGATTGTATTTTGAATAGGCTAAAGATAAAATTGGGTGATCCAATAAATAAATATACAAGCAAGAATGAAGACAAGGAAGAAACAATAAGATTCAAAAAACTTTATCTAAAGAAGGAAGTGGATGAGAAAGAGCTTAAGCAAGATTCAGCTGTAGTGCAATAAGATGGTAAAGTTGAAGAAGGAGATGCTAAGACTTCAGAAATTTTCCTAAAAGATGATCATCCTGGGGAAGAAATTCCAATAGAAAAAGATGAAGATGAAATAAAAAACATAATGATGGATATAGACATTGAAGTTGAACTGAAAGAACTTGAGACAACTGATACAGAAAAAGAAGTTGAAATACCTTCTGATGAGGTTGAGAATAAAACACCTAAAGTTTTGAGAAAGAGAAATAGGAACATGAGATATTTTAAGCATAGAAGAAATCCAAAGATGCCCCAATTTCTACATACAATGTAGCTCTATATGTCCTGCATCAAAATGCTATGCAAGCAGCTTAAGATAGTAGATATACAATTCAAAGAACAAGCTTGAGAAAGAAACAAGATACAAGAATAGCATATAGTTGAATACCACTAGATGATCAAAGATACCAATTATAAATAAGGCTAGAACTACATGTATATGAACTACTAGTAGATGATATCACAAGTTAGGACTACTAGTAGGATCTAGATCATAGCAAGAGATACCAAAAGATACATAAGATAAAGCAAGCTATGAGTAGATGTAGAGATATATCCAAACAAAGATATATGCAATTTAGAAGCATGAAAGGATATAACTCACTAACAAGTATGCATCATTACCAAAAGATGATCACCACTAAGAACCTCAAGGTTGTATCCAAACAAGATATACAACTATATATATGTAGAAAGTTTGAGCTTAGTAAAAGTAATTTAAGACACAACCAAGAGATCCAAAGAGATCATTATCAAAACCTACAAAACCACTCAAAGCAAGTAATTTCAAGATATAGATATACCAATTTAGAGCAATTAGAAATATAGAGTTGTAGGCAACATAGGCAATATAAAAATGTGGCAATATACATATATAAAGGTACCAAATGGAGTGCCAAAGAATAAGGCTATTGGTTGAGAAAATCTAGTTGAGAGGGAAATTCTCATCCAAAAGGCCAACTATATATTTTGTTCACAGTGTTGTCAGTCGAGTTTTGTGTATTGACAACTCGACCGATGACAACTATTGGCAACACCCATTGGTGCCTATTGGTCGAGTTTCAAATAGGACAAACTTGACCGACAAATCTGCTGTCAAAAAGCACATATATTTCATAAAAATATATTTAGAGACATACTAAAGATATAAGCCATATTTAAACATGTGTAAGCAAGTTTGTAATGCACTATGAAAGCATTAGAAATAATTTTTGAGCAAGAATGTGAAGAGAATCACAAAAGACCACTTTTGACTCAAAAACCACATGCATAGTCCACACTTAACTTCATAAAAACAAGTTAGGATTGGTTATAAGTATGAAAACCTTTACCTTTGTTCTTACCATTCCTTTTTCCACTTGTTGTCACCCTCTACACATCTCACCTTTCTCCTTTCATGTGGATTGAGAAGTCAATTTGCAATTTAATAGATCAAGTCAATACATTTGTAAGTACCTACAAGAAGAAAGATGAAATGGTCCCCAATCATGTTTTTGGGTCTGGAGGGGTTAGCTTAGCAACCCAAGTCCTATTTCTCTTGGGTTCTTTCCTAAAAGGAAAACAAGTAGAATAATGACCAATTTCATTGTAATAGTTGCATGTGCCCATAGCCTTGGAACTAGAAGAATCTCCATGGAATATTGGAGGTCATTTACCTTTGTTTTTCCTTTGGGTACTATCATATCCTAAACCATGTCTACCAATTTGTTTAGTAGTATGGTTTAGCATGTCATTAGGATTCTTTTTAGCAACTAAGAATCTTTGCAAAGAAGATCTCAAACTATCATTATTATGCATAAGGGAAGCAATAGTAGAAGATAAATGATTTTTATTTTCTCTAGCATGCAAAAGATCATTTCTTAACCAAAGAGCTTTAGTCAAATAAGAATCTTTATCAATATGAAGAGAAGCAACATTCTTCTCTCTACTAGAACACGATTCAAGCACATTGATTTTAGCAAACAAGGATGCATTTTCTATTTCAAGCAACTTAGAAAGATAAACACCATTTTTAGATTCTAATCCTTGCAAAACAAAATCTTTGTCCTTATTTTCATATTTAAGAACATCAATATCATGCATGAGAGAATCAACAATTAAGGTATGCTCTTCATTAGAACTGCTCATATGAGATTGAGCTTCTAGAAATTTAATCTTGTCAAGCAAACTAGCATTTTCAAGTTTAAGAGAGTCTACTTGGCTAATACGAACATTTTTATCATCAAGCAAGCAAGAATTAGCAAGTTCCAGATCATATGATTCTACATGAATATTATCAAAAATTCGAGCAAGTTGTTTTCTTTTCCTTTTAGAAGACTTAAGAGAGGCACGAGTAGCATTAATGATAACAATTAAGGGTTCTTTATCTAAAGAGTTTAGAGTTACCTCATTTGAGTCTTTTTTTGTAGAGATAGGGAGACAGTGGAAGTGAGAGCCTCACAAGATATACACGTAGGACTAGCTCTCCTACAGATTTCCTACTCACTCTAACAAATGTAGCAAGTGATTAAGCTTAGAGAGAGAGGAGGCTGTAGGAGGCACTCAACTATAGACTAGGAACCTCATATAGAGTTTTGCATTGAATGCTCAACCTTAGAATGAAGTCCAAGGGGTCCTATTTATAGTTGTGGATGCCCCTTATCCTTTGGGAATACTTAAGAATGAAAACTAGCCATTTTGTGTCTTGCAATAGATATATTTTCACTTGTTACAACTCCACAACTACTACAAACACTTTTTGTACTTTTCTGTACAATGTTATCGGTCGAGTTTCTATAAAGGTAACTCGACCGATCCCACTAAGAGACAAGACCAATTTAGGCCATCGGTCAAGTTTGTCCTGGGGTAACTCGACCGATTCACTTAAATCAGTTTTGGTCTGCAGAGGGATCAGTCGAGTTCTGTGAAATGAAAACTAGATCGAACAAAAGTCATTTTCAAGATCCAATCAGGATCGGTCGAGTTTGCAACTCGACCGATGAACAACCTGATGTAAATTTTGGAAAATGACTTTTGAGTGTTTAAATATTCGATCTAAAGTGTCCTAATTTTTTCTAAGATTAATTACAAGTCATACAATCATTACATGTAATTTACATAAAAAAATCATTACAAGTGATTTACAACATGATTCTAGTAGATTTACATCATATTCCAAAAAAGTGCACTTGTATTGACTTTGACTTGTCTTTTCTCCAATTTGAGATGTGCAAGTAAGGGCATTTGGAGTGTGTCTATACCTAATCTGAAATCACTCAATATAGAAGCATTAGACACAAATAATTGGAATGGTTAGTCATCATCAAAACAAGGGTTTAGTCAATTTAGACCTAGACTCAATATTGACTAAATTGACCTTGAGCCAACAATTGTGTCTTTCTCATCTGGTGGCATTTAAAATAACCACCTGAACCCAATAGGTGGTTGTGCACATTTTTTCATGCCTATATTTTTTAGTGTCGTGAAGGACCTAACTAATTCAATAAAGAAATATTGTTAAGTAACAATAAGAAATCATTAAAAATGTAATTAACTCAGTAAAGAAATGTTGTTAAGTAACCATAAGAAATCATAAAAATGTAATTAATTCAATTGCTTGAATGCATCTATTTTTCTATGCTCAACAAACTCCTTCCAATCATTTTATCAATATAGTTCAATTTAAGACTTGGGTCTTTATCCATCTTATCTCCAATGATAAAGTCTCTTGTGAGGATTGTCTACCAATCTCTATGTCTTCTCTTGACAAGATACATAAAAGACTTGTGATGCAACTTTTCATCAAGCTCATATCGACCCTAAAAAGGCTCAACATTCACTACTATTTAGGAATGTTAAAAGAAAGAATAGGAAAAGACTATGAAAACATAAATACATTTATTTCACCTCTAACTTCCTCTAGATGAGTTCTTTGTTGGTCATACTCACTTGTCTCCAATCCTCAATAAGAAGAGGCACTCTATTTTGACCAAGGACCCCATAGTAATTGACAAACTCTTTAGAAATCGGCATGACTACTTCATTGAATTCGATGATGCCCTTCCTCCTATGCCTATTTGTGGTCATCACAGCTATCCCTCTAACTCACTTATGTTTTGATTTATCAACACCGTGAACACCCTGGTCAGAATGCTCAAGATCCTCACGCTCGGGCTCCTGACGCTTGGGATCATTCTTCTCCTGGTCATATTCCATCTATAAAATCATAAGTAAACATATGAAAAAAATTAGATCACATATAAAAAGTCAGATTACATATAAAAAATCCAGATCACATATGAACATATAAACATGTTATGTAATGCAAAAAAGCCAAATCACATGTGAACATTATACCTTAAACTAATATCCCTTATGTGTTATCTTCACGTGCATAGTCATCAATGTTAGTTTCAACATTTACACTTGGTAAACCAATAGAAAATAGACTAGAATCATCATACTTGTCATAATACTCATTTTCATCAATAGAATCTGAAATGAACTATCTTTTCCCATGAAATGAACTATCTTCATCAATAAAGTGTGACAAACATGAGATTTAAGACCTATCAGCTTCAGATCGTTCACTGATACCAATCTACAAATATTGGTTGAGTATCCTTGTGGTACCTTAATATTACACAAGCCCTCACAAAAAAATCTCTTCTCCTTTGTAGACAAGGTATACCAAGTAGGAGGTAGATATGTGCAATGACCTTTGCTAACTTCTTTTGCTAATTCTTTCCTTATACCCATTTCACATAGCTCCATTCTAGTTTTGATGCCATCTTTAGTCTTACCGAGTATATTCAATAGAGTTCCAATAATTCTATCACGAACACTTTTCTCAACATGTATAACATCGATACAAGGTTGAACTATCAATGAACTCTAATAAGGAAGATCCCAGAACATCGACCTCTTTTTGAATAAAGACTTTTCACCTGTTGTAGTACATGGTCTCTTACCAAAATGATTTACAATGTTCTTAACTCTTGCATAAACATCCTTCCCTAACATAGGTTTAGGGACACTCCATTCCTCAGTTGAGCCATTGAATGTTTAGCACAACTTTTAGTAAGGATACACCTTTGGTAGAAACCTTAGATGACCAAGATATATAGTCTTACCACCATGTTTTGGATTGATAAAATATGTATTTTTCTCACATATAAGACATGCCTTGGCTCCTTTGATGCTATAGCCTGACAAGTTCCCATCAGCATGAAGGTCATTAATAATACAAACAACATATAACATAAATTAAACATCTCTCTGTGCAAAGCATCATAAGTCATAACACCTTCTCCTTGTAGTTTCTTTAGGTCAACAATTAGAGGTTCTAGGTAAACATCAATATCATTGCCAGTTTTTTAGGGTTGATATCAGCAACGACAACATAACATATTTGTTCTGCATACATAACCATGGAGGAAGATTGTATACAAAAATCATGAAAAGCCAAGTGGTATGTTGGTTTCTTAATGTTTCATATGGATTCATCCTGTCAGTACAAAGTCCAAGTCTTACATTCCTGACTTCTTCGCCAAATTCAGGATGCAATAAATCAATCTTATTCCATTGCAAGGTATCAGACACATGTCGCAGCATACCATCATGGTTTTCTTTATCTCTGCACGTCAAGATAAATTTTATGCACCTATAGTATTAGAAAACAAGCATCGAAACCATGGCATTATAGATAGATATCACACCACCTTAACAAGAGACTCAGTTTTGGTCTTACCCGATGTCATTCTTTTGTACCTAGATGCCCCACATTTCAGACATTCTTTCATATCAATATAGTCCTTTTGAAACAACAACACAGTCATTCGGGCATGCATGTATCTTCTTAGCCTCCATTCCCATTGGGATCAACATCTTTTTCATTTTGTATGTTAAGATTGGAAGCATGTTGCCTTCAGGGAGAATCTCTTTCAACAAAGACAATAGAGAAGTGAATCTTTGGTCACTCCATCTATGGTTAGCCTTCAGAGTATACAATCTCAACACAATTCTCAACTTCATAAACTTAGTACAACCTAAGTGTAATAGTTTCTTAGCATCTTGCACAATGTTTCTAAATAAGGGAGGTGGGTATGTAACATTTACCCCACAACTATCTAGCATCGCATCAACGATGTCAATTGGAATAATTTCATTCTCATCAACATCATCAACCACTTCATCTTTGACACAACTACCACTACCGACATATGTTGATCTCATACAAAGAATATCTTCATGCTAATACCATTTTGTATATCTGTGTACAATCCCATTACACATGACATGATCTTTGATCATGTCAATAGTGTCAACTTTCAAGTTGTTACTACAATTCATGCAGGGGCAATAGAACCTATCTCCAAGTTGTTTTCTATGTTCTCATGAAAATCTTACAAAATCATAGAGACCATTAATAAACTTTGGAGTGCATCAATTTGGTTTAGACATCCACGATCGGTCCATTTTTATTATCATATGGGAGATGAGTAGCTCATTAGGTTGTAGGTAGTAATTTAATTTTAGAAAAAAATAATGAGCCCTAATCATCTAGTAGTATTCAAATTCATGAATGTGTACCACTTATCCCATTCTTGAGCACTTCATCTCACTGGTAAGTTTATAATGCGTGTTTGATTTCAATAAATTTTGGCATCATTTCCCTATAGTTCTCCAAGTACATTGATGAAGATGGGCAAATATCCACCTACACATGTATCCAAAGAACAAAAGGGTAAATGATGTCAAAATTTATTGAAATCGAACATGCATTATACTACATCATAAGTGAAATGATGTGCTCAAGAACAGTCCCAGATTGGGGACTATCTAAGGTTTACTCATAATGAGTAAATCTCAGACGGGTTTCTAGGCCAATGACATGATTTAGAAATTAGGGTTTAGAATCTTATAATTAGGTATCTCATATATCGCTTTTAGGGTTTACAATTCATCACAATTTCATTACAATTTACTCACAATCTATTTAAATACATAGTTAGAAATAATTTAGAATTTACAATTCATCACAATCTAACTAAATCTAGGGAAATAATTTATTAGGGTTTATAAGGAAATTTCAATTCTAATTAAATGTATAGTCACATATACATGCATTTTCATCACAATCATACAACTCATCACAATCAAATTAAATCTAGACCAACAACATATTAGTATTTACACATAATTTTCAATTCTAGTCAAATAGATAGTTACATATATGCAATTTCATCACAATCATACAATTCATATTGGCCACATTATCCCCTAATTTGAATAATCACAACATTACAGATAGAAAACCCTAATTTAGGAATTTAAAAGTTGATGGGGAAGAAATTTGAATGATGCATCGTCAGTACAATGGTTGCGTGATCTGTCAAGTTATCATGAATCATCAAAGCAACAGGCAGATATTAGATTCAGAATTAGCACGGTTATCTGAATAGCAGTTACCATCAAGAAAACTATAATCGATTCAATGAGTCATCACTTTTGATGGCTTAAATCTTCAAATGCAAAAAAAGTAGAGAAAGACCTACCACATCGGAAAGAAGAAAGACCAACAGTAGAGTCCTCGACTTGGAGCAATGGTGGTGGAGAAGAAGCTAGAAGTGGTGAGGAGGAGCATCAACATCAGTATAGGCAAGGAGGAGCATGGGTGAAGAGGGGCAACAACATTAGTAGAGGTCAGGAGGAGCACTGATAAGGATGTGAAACAATGTCAGTAGAGGTGAGAAGGAGCAGCAGCAGCATCGGCAAAGGCGAGCTTGAAGCAACACCGGTTGGAGGAGTAGCATCAAACAGAGGAAGAGTAGTGTCAGTGTCTGTGGTGTTGGTGGAATGGACCAGCAGTGGCATTGGAAGAAGGAGGAAGCATCAATAGAATCACCAGAGCAGTGTTCTAGAGAAACATGAGTAGGGGAAAGAGGGGAAATGGGTTTCTTGTAGGTTTTAGTAAGACCTTCCTCGTCAGTTACATATAAAAATGTCAAGCTAGAGTGTAGGTTGTCAGCCATAGAAAAACTACCATAGGCTAAAAGACAAATTTTTTGTTGGTTGTTTGTAGCAAACTGACACCTAACCCAGTGATACCTACATCATCGGTTATGGTTAGGTGAACCTATGAGAAACACTAAGTGGGGGAGGGAAAATTTCCATGGGACACATGGTGCGTATATCTTTCTCACTGGTCAGTGAAGACACAACCGACGACAAACACAAATTGGGGTTGAGAAAATTTCCCCTATCACATGGTGTGCACATTTATTTATAGCATCAAATGTTAGTAAAAGAACCACGATATAGGATTTTGGAGGCAAATGAAATTCCACACAAAAATTTTGCATGAAATTATATTTTCATTGGTGATATGTCACGTTGGTTTCTTTGAGAAGCGGCTGACAATAAAAAAACACAGTCTATATTTTCTCAGCTGGTCAAACTGCGACAATTGTCTTTAATAAATTGATGCTAAAGATAACAATGTCAGTTTCTTTTGAAAAAAAACATCAACACAATATGCCATATATGTAGTAGTTCCATCCTTATGAGAGATGACTCTGACTACCAATCATGGTTTCATGTGTCACTCTCAAGGTGGGTCTATATGATATATTGTTCACTAATAAGTATCTAAGTGCTTGTTCTGATATCACATATCATGAATAATGAGATTCTATCATCAACCAACACACACTCTGGTCCTAAGTGTTATTGGTGTTTATTAGTCTTCCACAATAACATCTGACTAGGGACATAACAAGAATGCATATACTCTTAACATCTGTATGATCTCATCAGACATGTGTCATTGAGTAATATCATTCTTTAGACATTTATTATGTTATATAATTATCTCATAACTCAATAAAATAGAATAAATTGGAAGATTTCCTTTATTATTAATCAAATCATTCACAAGATATGACATTGCAATCATCATATGATTGGCTCTCTGGGCATACTTACCAACAACACCTTCCTTTGGCAAGCCCACACACATTGATGAAGGATCTAATGTGTATTTCACATTTGAAAACATCTTAAACTTAATATTTCTAGTAAGTGGTTTTATTTATACCATATATATAACCAAGCAATTAACACTTATAATATGTATCGTACAAACATTATCTATAACATACTCAAATCTAGACATATTGACTAAACCTCTAATCTTAAAGGCCCCAATTTGATCATATTGACATTTACTACCTTTTTCACTAATACAAAGTGCATTAGAATAATTGGAGTCAGATAGTATCATGAAGATACAAATATCAATTATAAATGACTTTTAAAGATAAAATAACCATACTATATCCAATAATAGGCTTTGATGTGCAATATACTAAATAATAGGTTCAACCATGTCTAGCCAATCTAGAATATTCATAGAACTATAAGATGAGAGAATCTGAGGTGTTTGCATCATAATTAGACAATCGATTGGAATAAATACCTAAATTGTGTAAGTAATACATAAGAAAATAATTGTAACACAAAATGTTACCATAGTACAAAACTAATTTTAAATCGGTTTCCTCATAGTTGACTTAGCCTCCCTAGGAAAATTGGTATTATTTCGATAATGTTTACCCATCTAATTGAATTACCAACTAAAGGCATTGAATAAACTAGTTGTAATAAGTATTATCAATGTGATACTTTGTTTTCCCTAAAGTTATGTATTTTACCTGTCATCATGCATGACATAGATTGGAACCCAAAATTTTCATCACACAGGATGTCCTATGAAGTGTCAGATAGGGATTGGGTGGTGGGAAGCTCATCTCCCACCTCCCAACCACCTGATAACTTAAGCATACAATAACATTCCCACTCCTTGATTTATTCTCATCCATTTTCTCCCGTATCTAGTATTGAATTCTTGATATTTCTTTGCCTCTCTTCTTGCCTCATTATTCCTCATAGAATTAGTCATAATCTAATACTTTTGCTTCTTCTTTTGCAAAACATCAAATCCACTTTGTTTCTTTTCACTTTTCTCAGAGGCTTTGTCTCACCTTCACCCTAAATCCCAAGAGGATATAACTACCCATAGAGCTTGAATGCCTCTCCTTGAACCATTTAACTGTTGGATAAATTGGATATTATGATAAATCCCCTTTGTTTCGATGATGACAAACATTTCATTCTTATTTATCTAACGAGCTACTTGAGTGTGCAGGATGACACAACTATAAGGGAAATCCAACGTGAAGTATTTATATTTTCATGCAAATGTAATCATTGTAAAAACTTGTACAGAATTATAATGTACAAGTACTTAGAATCGCATGTAAATCAAGCATTGGATTTTCCTTAGCTAAACACCTTAGTCATCCATTCAATAGGATCACATAATGCACACTTATGCACACACTTAGTATCTTAATTGAAAGATTGAAAACAGAGTCAATCTCGGTCGACCACACTCCTCGACCGAGACACTCTCGGTCGACAAACCTCTCGACCGAGATTGACCAAAAATAGCCGTTAGACACAGCAGTTAACAGTTGCAAATAAACGTTAATCCAGAGAGCCTGTCGGTCGACAAATCCTCGACCGACTGGACATCTCGGTCGACAAGTCCTCGACCGAGATGGTCTCTGACAGCAACTGCAGAATTAATTAACTAGCCGTTGCTAATGCACCTAACTTATTCCTAACGGCTAGTTAAGCACTAGGAACCCCCTAGAAGTTGTCTAGAATGTCCTTAAGCATACTTAGACCATTCCTATAAATAGGACAAGCCATAGGACACTATTATACACTTCTTACACTTGATATACTTGAGAAAATACTTGAGCCCTCTTGTGCAATCTGTGTGAACTGAGCTGTGTGATCAATTGGCCATTTTCTCCTTTGCTCAAGCTCGTCCTATAGGCTAGATTTTCCTAACCCTAGCAATCACAAGTCCATCATATTGGCTAGGAAAATCCAAACGCTTGATCTAGGGAAATCAAGCCTTGAGCTACAAGGATAAGTTGTATTTTCTTTTATTCCTTTCTCGTTCCTTTGTATTACTTGTACTCTCCTTGCTACTCCAGGTAGGAGGCTGCGGATTGGAGAGGTTGAAGCTCTTCGTGTGAAGAGGAGGACTTTGGACTACTTCGGAAGGCTGTCTTGACGGGAAGCTACTTCAGGAGGAAGGCTACTTCAAGGGGGAGCTTGAAGTTACTTCAAGGAAGGCTGCTTCGAGGTTGGCAAGACTACTTCAGGGTGAAGGCTGTCCAAAGGGTGTTTAGAAAGTATTGTAAATTTTATGTAACATCCTTGAGAGGTAATAAAATTTAGTACTTTCAAAATCCCGGTTGGGTAAGCAACCGGGTAGTGGACTGACTCCTTAGTATTTGCTAAGGTGGAACCACTCTAAACACCTGTGTTCCTCTTCTCAATCTTTACTTTGGTTGTTTGAGTTTAAATTATTTTAAAATCTCTATAAAACTCTATTCACCCCCCCTCTAGAGGTTTTCAATTGGTATCAGAGCAGGCTTCAAGGAGCCCTAACAAGGTCTTGAAGAGATAAAGGGAGGAGGTAACTACAACCACAAGAAAAGGAGCATGGACCAAAGTTCGACAAGTTGCAATTGGTGCTTAGGAACAAAGCACTCTACGTCTAAATGTCCATGGAGGTCAAAGAAAGGAGATGCACATAAAGAGTGTTTCGTTGCTACAATAAGTGAGGAAGAAGAAGAAGAGGTAAGCTTGCTTGATTTACCCAAGGAGGAGTTAGTTGCTATTATTGAAGAAACACATAACAAATATGTTGAATACAAAAAGAAATTAAAGAAATCAAATAAAGAAAATGATGATCTAAATGCTAGACTTCTTGAGCTTACATCTGAAAATGATGATTTATATGCTAAATTGAATACTCTTGGTTTTGAAAAAGATAGCATTATGTCTGACAATCGTATTTTGAAATCATCTCTGAGTAATAGTGAAGTGAAAATTTTCACTCTAGAGACTAACTATGATCTTCTATGTCAAGAAAAGACTGAATTGCTTGCAAAGTTAAATGATATTCAAAAACAACCTATATTGTGCACCCATGTAGAATATGACAATATAGTGAAAGAAAGAAATATGTTATCATCCAATCTAGATCAAGCAAAATTAGATATCAAGAAAAGAATGGATGAGATCGTTAAGTTGCAACAAAAAGTTAGCAAGTTAAGCAACAATGGAATCCTTGATAATATACTAGAAAATTCCTATCATCAAATAGGGAGAAGAGGACTAGGTTATAAGCCTAATGAGAAATCCCATCAACAACCTAGAAGGACACAAGCGAGTCAATCTGCTTATATACCTAGAGGCACAAAAATGTATATACCCAAGAATAACCCAAATCAAAACCATAGAAAAAGGCTTGAGGTTGATTCAATTTGTTGTCATTATTGCTCACGCCTTGGACATTATTCTTTTTCATGCCCATACAAGAAAAAGCATGTCGAAATGGTATGGGTTCCAAAAATCCCAAATTAAATAGGTTAGGCTAAGTTGAGATATGACCTTAGACCTTAAGTTGTATATCCTTATGTCTATCTCAACTTAACATTTAGGGATAACAAAAATTAAAAAGATTTAATAGCATCTTGATACACATACGTTTATCTCAAACTGTTGTAAATCTTTACATTGTATGTGAAAATTATTCTTGAAAGATTCTATTTAATCATTCTTTTATTGCACATTTTTCAGAAATACTTACAATGAATAAAATGTCTCAAATAAATTTTTGTGTGCTTTTATATTTTATATTATAGTCTATCCAAAGTAATCTTAAATTCATGAATGGATATTATTCTTGAATATGCTTCAGCTCTCATAATTAGTACACTTTAATGTGTCTCAAATTGATATTTGCAAGCTATCTGCAGAACTCATACTTCGCATATAAATGATTCATACTGGAAACCTGCAAAATATGCCTCTTGGTTAAAATAAAATTTGACCAAGGGGCGCTATGGTCGTAATCAAGGGCGACCTAAAATACACTTTGATAAAAAAACTGTTTATTTGAACATTATTTTATTGAACTTTATCTTAGCATATTTTTAAATTAAAACGTCAAATCATTTGTGGTAATCAGAAGCCTTAAATATTATTACTCCCTTGAATATACATATGCTCTACAAAAATGTTCTATGATTTGCATTAAGATTCAGCAAAAAAAAAAAAAAAAAATTGAACTCAGAAAGTTAGTCGGTCGACGAGTGCTCGACCGAGAACCACTCGGTCAGCCCGTCTCACTCGACCGATAAATTTCTAAACAGACTCAGTCTCAGACAAACTGTCGGTCGACGAGTGCTCGACCGAGACAATGTCGGTCGACAGGCGCTCGACCGAGAAATAACCGTTGGATATGACCGTTGCGACTCGACCGTTATGACCGTTTTCTTTACCGTTGGAGGACCAAGTGGCGCGTCTGCAACTCGACCGTTGCGGACGCTCGGTCGACGAGCCGTCGACCGACCGGGTCGCTGGAATTCTATAAATAAGTGCAAAAACGAGCCACTTACTCACACTTGCATTTCCTTGCTTCCATAGTCCATCTCTAGTGCAATTTCGTGCAATCCTTCAGCACTCTTACTCTCAAAACTTCCTTGCTTCTTCTCCACTCTCAAGAAACACAATGGCCTCATCATCAACTGTCCGAGGGAAGAAGAAAGTTGCTGGAAGAAAAAGAAGAGAAGAAAGGGAAGCCACTCCGCCACTGACGATCATCAATGACATAGCTTTCGTCGACGGAGATGCTGGAGATAGATACTTTCGGCTTTCCTCTAAAGCTCCTCTTCCCCGACGTCCGGTCGAAGTGATGGACTTCATCAACATCGTAGACCTGGAGCATCTCTTTGGAGTACAAAAGCTGAAGGACTTCATCAATCCATCCTTTCCTTCCTACTCCATTAAGGTAGTAAACGAATTTTATGCCAATCTTCTATCTCACACCGAAAATGACACCACTTTCTTCTACACCATGGTCAATGGGCATAGTTTTAAGTTTTCCGAAGGGGATATTCTTGACATGCTTGAAATTGATATAGATGAGTATCAAGATTTCCTTGACCTTACCTCCAGCAATCCAATAAATCTATTTTCCCATGATGACCACACCACTAGCCTAAGTGATATCAAAAGAGCCATATTTCAAGCCAATACCACGTGTCATGAAGATAGGGGAACCTATTATGCTATAAACCTAAAACCGGCATGTAGAATAGTAAACCTCATTGTTTCCACCAATATACATCCACGAGCCAATAAATCCGAGGTTCCCATTTTCCGTATGTGTCTCATTTATGCTATCATAAAAGAAATTCCCATCAACTTCATTCGCATAGTACTTAAAAATATGCTTGAGTTTTCTGGCAATCCACCATATGCCGATTTTGTATGCCAGATTACTCAACATTGTCTTAAGGTAAACCTTGAAGATATGGGATATATATGGGAGCGTAGACCACCAAAGATAAGTAAGAACACCGTAGAGAAGATGGGGATTGACTTTGGCCATAAAAAGGCAAGAGTAGAAGGAGAGTCATCACATCAGGATATACCACCCCCTCCTTCTACTAACCTTTCCATTGATCCCATCCAAAATACCCTTACTTATATTGCTGGCTCCCAATATCATCTTAGTAAACAATTAAACTACAATCACCATGCCATGACATATTTGAATCAAAGAATGCAAAACCTTTCTCCTGGCCAAACCGATGAATATCCGCATTCTTTAAACCCTGGCATGCTCGACCCATTTAACCCCTCATACAACTACTATCAACCTCCACCTTCACCATCAATGGATCTTGCACATACTCAATTTTCGTCCATACAATTGCAAGACATAGCTGCTCACTTCCGTTTTGACAGAGTTCCCACTTTCCTGGAAGCATATGCGTTGACTACAACTGGTGCTTTGGATTGGAAAACTTTGGTCCAATACTATGGAGCTGAGCCATTTCTTGGGAAAGATCCGGACATTGATGTAATTCTTAAATCTTTCCTGTGAAGTGTTGGTGTTGTAATAGTTGTATTCCATATGATTGTAATCTTCTTCATGTTATTGAATGAAATTTGCCATTTTTATTTACATGGTTATTTGTTTGGCTTATGATGTTATCTTCAAAATATGGGTTATCAGTTCATTATTGTAGAGCATAACAAATAAGGGAATTATAATAATTAAAACAGGCAACTATTACAAATTAAAATAACAAAATAGTTCTCCAGAAACACTCTCGGTCGAGCAACTGGTCGACCGAAAACATTGTCGGTCGAGCAACTGTCGACCGACTGGGTTTCTGTTTTTCCAGATTGACAAAATTGCATACATCTTTAAAATCTTGGACATTTTATGTATTCACTGAGTATTCAAACTTTCATTTGAGATGTCTATCGAAGGGGGAGCAAAGCATAAGAAAGAGGGGGAGATCATTAAAACTTTGATAATTGTTTAAAAGAAGCTTACAAAAACTTTGCTATCACTATGTGTAGCTGAATATTTTTTTAAGAAATCTATATCGTGTACTTGAAGGAACTCTCTACCCAAAATGGGGCTTAACATCCCTTGTTTTTGGATGGAGATATTTTTAGGATTCTCATTTAATCTATAACTTAACATTCTTTGCTATATGAGAAATCCATTCATCATATGCTTAAGGGAATCTCATATCATTTCAAGGCCTAACATCCTTGCGAATGATTGAGAAACAAATTGTGGATAAATTAGATACAAATCCATGTTCCTAATAGGATATCTAATTACGGGGGAGCATTACATTAAGGGGGAGAAGATCAATAAAACATTCAACTTGGATATCTTTTTGAAATGACAAAGGGGGAGAAAGAATATAAAAGTATATATAAAGGAGTTTTCATCATATCTTGGCCAGCACTCACTTGAAAAACATAAATGGCTACAAAAGGTAAATTTCCAGGTATGAAACTCACATGATTTATATTTCCTTATTTCATATTTAAGAAATGTTTGTCATCTTCAAAAAGGGGGAGATTGTTGGATAAATTGGATATTATGATAAATCCCCTTTGTTTCGATGATGACAAACATTTCATTCTTATTTATCTAACGAGCTACTTGAGTGTGCAGGATGACACAACTATAAGGGAAATCCAACGTGAAGTATTTATATTTTCATGCAAATGTAATCATTGTAAAAACTTGTACAGAATTATAATGTACAAGTACTTAGAATCGCATGTAAATCAAGCATTGGATTTTCCCTAGCTAAACACCTTAGTCATCCATTCAATAGGATCACATAATGCACACTTATGCACACACTTAGTATCTTAATTGAAAGATTGAAAACAGAGTCAATCTCGGTCGACCACACTCCTCGACCGAGACACTCTCGGTCGACAAACCTCTCGACCGAGATTGACCAAAAATAGCCGTTAGACACAGCAGTTAACAGTTGCAAATAAACGTTAATCCAGAGAGCCTGTCGGTCGACAAATCCTCGACCGACTGGACATCTCGGTCGACAAGTCCTCGACTGAGATGGTCTCTGACAGCAACTGCATAATTAATTAACTAGCCGTTGCTAATGCACCTAACTTATTCCTAACGGCTAGTTAAGCACTAGGAACCCCCTAGAAGTTGTCTAGAATGTCCTTAAGCATACTTAGACCATTCCTATAAATAGGACAAGCCATAGGACACTATTATACACTTCTTACACTTGATATACTTGAGAAAATACTTGAGCCCTCTTGTGCAATCTGTGTGAACTGAGCTGTGTGATCAATTGGCCATTTTCTCCTTTGCTCAAGCTCGTCCTATAGGCTAGATTTTCCTAACCCTAGCAATCACAAGTCCATCATATTGGCTAGGAAAATCCAAACGCTTGATCTAGGGAAATCAAGCCTTGAGCTACAAGGATAAGTTGTATTTTCTTTTATTCCTTTCTCGTTCCTTTGTATTACTTGTACTCTCCTTGCTACTCCAGGTAGGAGGCTGCGGATTGGAGAGGTTGAAGCTCTTCGTGTGAAGAGGAGGACTTTGGACTACTTCGGAAGGCTGTCTTGACGGGAAGCTACTTCAGGAGGAAGGCTACTTCAAGGGGGAGCTTGAAGTTACTTCAAGGAAGGCTGCTTCGAGGTTGGCAAGACTACTTCAGGGTGAAGGCTGTCCAAAGGGTGTTTAGAAAGTATTGTAAATTTTATGTAACATCCTTGAGAGGTAATAAAATTTAGTACTTTCAAAATCCCGGTTGGGTAAGCAACCGGGTAGTGGACTGACTCCTTAGTATTTGCTAAGGTGGAACCACTCTAAACACCTGTGTTCCTCTTCTCAATCTTTACTTTGGTTGTTTGAGTTTAAATTATTTTAAAATCTCTATAAAACTCTATTCACCCCCCCTCTAGAGGTTTTCATTAACACCAAAAATTATTCCTAACATTTAGTGTGTGGACCGTCTATGTTCAATAATCTCCAGTCACTTATGCTCTATTGTACAACTAAACTTCATTGAAGTTCAATTCACCAAGGGGTAACCATCCTTGATCCTTTCTATTACAATTTATACAGTTTAATTGCCTCTCATACTTCTTGTTTCTTCTATTGATGAACTCTATCATCATCTTTCCATGAGCAGTCACATGTGAGGAGGGTCTAAGGTCCTCAGTCACATGAAACTTCTAAACTCATCGACAAACTTGGGAAAAACATTTGGGCACCTTCATTAATTTATTTTTTAGGTTCTACTTTATCATTTTTGGTTTAAAGACTTATATGTTGTTTCATCAATCATTGGTTATGGCTAGCCATTGTCAGATAACATCAACCTGCGACCCTACTACTGCTCCCTTTCCTTTGTGTTGGTCCTCGGATAATAATATACCTCACCACAACCATCATATCCCTTTCTACCTTTTGCATGATCTTTTCCTCTTCCTCAATTTCTGGATGAGACTGCTAGTAGACCATTGGATCCCTCTAAAAAGGTGTTACCTTCTAGACCATCTATGTCCAAAAAAAGAATACCCTAAGCCTCCTAATGCTTTTACAAAAAAATACTAGCTTTACTTTCCCTTGGGTCACTATCATGACAAATTCCAATGTTAAGTCCCTCCTCGATTCGCCATGATTGTAGGATTGGTTCAGGGAATATAAGAGTTCATCCTTCATCAAGAATGTACCTTATACTTTACAAATTTACATATTTCATTTCATAGATCATTCTTGTGTTGAATCACCAATTTGGTGGATTTCCATTATGGGCTACTGTCAGCCATTGAACATGTCTTAGAGTTGATTCTTCGGAGCACTGTGGGACACAAGATTTTAGCTCATTACATTTAAGTTCACTTGGCAAGCTTGGTCCCACCATTGGTTTCACAACTAGTGATAGAATCCACAATTTTATTTGGGACTTGAAGCTCCATTGCAAGTCGACAAGTAGGGAGTAGGGAAGGATATGATCCAAGGTATAGATTTGACCAGGGTGCCCTTAGTGATCTAATCAAGCAATTATTATCACAAGGGTGTTTGAGAGATTTGCCTACACTTTGCTTCACAACAACTACATCAGTCTCTACATATATGCCATGAAACATATGTCACATCACATCCAATTAAGTAATAATCAGATGTGAGGGCATATATATCATACTCATTTCTTTAAATTAATAAATATTTTTAATTTTATTTACTTGTGAAAATCATAAGTAATTATTGGTTGAAGCTACAAAAAGTATATGTTTTAGAATAAGAAAAATACAATCAATTTTGGTATAATGAAACAATTGAAATCAATATTAATACAATGCATATAATTTATGAATAGGTGGTAAAAGGACACAAACCTAACCACAATTGTGTTGTAGATTAGGTTTTCTAGACATTAAGGTATGTACTCATCCTTGTTTAAATTTTGAACATTGACTCGACTTAAATTAATTTCCTATAATGGGTCATCTCTTGAATATTGTCCCTTTTTATTTATCTATATTACAATTCATTGAATTGTATGATTTAATTGAACTTGATAGTCATTTGTTGCCTTGGATCTATGACCCACCGACATTATTGTCTAGACTTTGAAATGTGAATGATGAATGATATATTATCTTACCACCTTGTTTGTGCATGTTTTATAATTAATCTAGATATGTATGCTAGATGATTGTGAATACCATTAGGGCACGTTGTTCTATCCAGAATGTGTTATTCTACCTCTTAACATATAAGTGAACACTTTTCATCCAAAGAAGTGCTATTCCACCCATTTATTTAGGCCAGTGACTCAGTGGTGTCTTGGCCCTACTATATCTATCTTTAATCATAATATGTCAGCATGTGAATGTCTCCAATTTTTTGTGACATGGTGGAGGATAAATTATGGTAAGACTTGTAATCTCAAATGTTGTACTTTGAAATTGAAATGCCTCGTCATCTTGAAATTAGTCATATTAAGAATACCTAATTATAAATGACCCCGCTTCATGGGAACATCTATTTTACACTTGAATCATACTAAGATGTTCAAAATCTTATTATATGTACATACTCAACAAAGTCTGACCCGTGCTTTTATTTCCTATATTTGGTTTGATGTTCCCCTTCCACCTAGGTTTAGGTATCTTGGAGACCTAGACCAAGGAAGAATGAGTACCTATTTTTGAACATGAGGATAGGTTGGAATGGATGGCTTTCCCTTTGAAAATGGCCTTATGAGTACTTGGTTGAAACTTTTACTTAGTAATACTATCTTTTACAGTGAACAATAGTTATATAAGGATACACTTTGTAACTTTGTAATAGTTATTTTCCACTTATTTATCTTGACATGGCTCTTTGTATCATACCATTTGAGTGGATCCCCTCTAGGGTCCCAATCTTTACATTATGTCCATAATCCACATGCATATAAGCATTGGCTATGGCCATACTAACACAATAGTTTGGAGATACAAAGGATTTATATCCACCTAAGATAACATCATCTCATACACTGACAACCTATGCACTCTCACATTCACCTTAATCTTTCATGTATCATGGTGAACAACTCCATGGAAGCTATTTGGAGTTGGGCTTTCAAGGCTGCCTCATCATGCCAAATCTTTCAGAACTAAGTGTATTCAAATTTGACATAACATGATAAGTACATGGAAAAACCTTGAGTTATAGTTGATGGGAGTTAAAAGGGAATAGAAAAACTAGATATCGAGAGAGAAATTCAAGGATCCACTTGGAAGTTGCATATGTTAACGACAAAAGATCCAATCCCCATCATCAACTTGCGGGTAAAAAGGGATCTTTGGCCATAACCATACAAACATCCACCCAACCAAATATTTTTCCAAATGTCATATATATATATATATTTATTTATTTATTTATTTATTTATTTATTTATTTATATAAATATATATATATACACTTTAACAAACAAAAGATCCAATAACCATCCTCAACATGTGGGTAAAAAGCGATATTTATCCATAACAATGCAAACATCACCCAAAAAATTATTTTTTCAAATGTGATATATATATATATATATATGTATATGTATATATATATGTGTGTGTGTGTTTGCGTGTGTGTGTGTCTATATATATATATATATATATATATATATATATATATATATATATATATATACACACACATGTACACATAACCCTACATACAAGTCCATATTTGACCCTATCAAACATGCCAAAAATAATATCTTATATGTATGTAGAACTAACAAGATATGCATACTAACATTAATGTTAACGACAAAAGATCCAAATACCATCCTCAACATGTGGGTGAAAAAGGATCTTTGACCATAACCATGCAAACATCCACCCAAAATAACACTTTTGCAACAACAAAAATCGAAGGTGATATATATGTACCCACACATAGGAGTCCATATTTTTTTTTTTGGAAACTCTCAAGCTTTCTATTTATCTCGCCCCTCTCAAGCGAGAAATATCAACAGGAACAGTACAATCATCCAAACTAATGACAGAATTAAATCTGGTAGTACTACTACCATTACAAGCATCTAAGTTGATTACATCAACTAGAACCAACGGGGGGTTTCTATAGAAATAAAAACCTCCAGTGTTTTTGAGGTGAAACTTAGCTAACTGATTTGCTGCCTTATTACCTTCTCTTCCAACGTGCGAACAAGACCAGTCAGGTTTCCAATTCTGTTTGACAGCTGCTAACCATCTAGCCAACATAGGGTTATCTGACGTATTGTTCTTCAATGCCTTGATAACATTCTTTGAATCTGACTCAACGCAAAGCCCGCTTCCCTCAAACGTCAATCCCACCTCTGAAGCAAGGGCAATGGCTTGAGCCTCAGCCTCTAGAGCACTTCTGGCCATGGTTATCTTGCCCCATCCTCCTCGCCAGCTTCCATTACTGTCGCGACAATAAAGATATTCTATTTGGTCCTATTTGGTCCATATTTGGTCCTATCAAACATGCCAACAATAAAGATATTCTATGTATGCAGAACTAACAAGATAGGCATACTAACATTATTTTCATATGCAATTGTATGAAACTACACAACTTTAGAAAAAACAAACTTGTTCATATCAATTATATCTAATCATAGATTGATGTGGATTTCATGGACTGTAAGATTTATGAATGGCGACATGCACAATGGAAGCAATAAAAAAATTTATCCAAAACCCATTAGAGGATCTCATCAACAAAAATTACATAAGAAAGAGGGATGATATACCTTTTCGTAGAGCTGGTACAACTATGTTCCTCCTATGGTGGCTTGTAGAGGGTGGTTGATAAATCCTCCAAACATAGATACTTGACGCCTACATATCCACATCATCCATGCAGAAGTTGAGGAACTCGGTGTTTTGTTGCTTGAGTTAGAAGGAAGGAACAACTCTCTTAATGATTTAGTAGTCTCACTCACTTTTTGAATGATTGCTAGGGCTTCTTACATATCTATTATATGTTGAGAACCTAGTCATTATACCCCTTTAAATATGGAATATTGGACATATGGTATCAAAGAAAGCATGAGAATTGAAACCCACAAAATAAATTTATGCATGCACTTGTGGACTCACTATCTGATCATCTAGTTGGTCCACTTGATTGGTTGGAGGGTATAGAAGTGTCTGCAAACCATGTCACTTATTACATGATGAACTAATCAATTTAGTTTATTGGCTATTATCCAATCGACCAGCTGGTGACCCCAACCAATCATCTGGGGTAGTTGTAACCTTGACATTCAACTAGTCAGTCGGCTAATTGCATTAACCAAATTTCCACCATCCTTATACAAGCTAGGCCCTCTAGTTGACTATCGAGAATTCCTAGTATAGTTCTAATTGGTTATCTAAACACAATGACTGTAACATCCTAAAATCTATATAAAGTAAGTTAGGGTTATAACAATTTTTTTCTCACAAACTAATTCTAAATTATGGACCCTAATACAAATAACCCAGATATTTCAAAGATAACCAACATAATGACTCTTTCTTTTTTTTCATGATGATAGTTAATTCAATTATAATAATATTCAAATAAGTCAAATCTATATATGAGTCACTTCATCTCTCCTTAATGTAGTCTCATCATAATTAATAGGTATATAAACGGTAATTGGTCTAATATAGTTCAATGGACTCAATCGAGATAAACATAGTCCTAAGTGACTGAAAAGGGAAAGTTACACCTAGTGGGGATCAATAGTATGCATTTAAATGTACATAAGTGATAGAAATTACATATTTCAGAAATAAAGCATCCTTTTATCATCAAATTAGGAAAGTAACTATGTAAAAATGTTCTAGACACTAATTTACACCTATGATAAAAATTTGAGGTTATTTTAACCATGTTTGACCCCTTATACGTAATTTGAAAGGACACTATATAGTTATTAATCAGATTTAATCAAAATACCCTAATAACCTTATTAACCTATGGTTCTCGTTGTTCTCATGTGTCTCTAACCTTCAAGAGTTAGACTCAGATCTGGAGGTAGTCACACGTGATGAGACCCTCTCTCTCTCCAACTTCCTTATGCTATCAAGACGCTTCTTTGGCCAATTTCACGATCTCTCACTTGTCTCTTCTCTACACAGTCCAGATCAAAACAAAACCCAGTTTTGTGTTCCTCATAGTTTTGCAAATACAGATACATGACTTCCTTAGGGTTCCATGCGCTGTAGTCCTTGGTTGTTTAGAATCCATTTTCCTCCTCTATTTTGGCAGCCACTAGATCCCATAGTCGCGCTAACCCTCATGTGTATATATATACAAGTCATAGTTGACCTTCGAAAATTATAACAGGACACCCATAGACCAGATTCCACCGCCAGCTTGCCCTCATACACCCCGTACACAACCACCCTACTCTACCTTTCTTGCTACCTCTGATGGTCCATGAAGGCTCTACTGACCTCCAAGACCACTGGTATCACACCTAAAGCTTTCTGAGAACCTTCATGAAGCTTTTCTCATCGTTGATTCTTCCCAATTGAAGGTACTTCACATGTTCCTCTTTTTATGCATTTTGTATGTGTTTGAAGGAACCACAGAAGACTTACCAAATTTTAATCACTCAATTGTTGGGCTTTCTTCCTTTTCCTTTGTTTTACTGTCATGAACTCATCCAGTGCTCTGATTTCTCCCAATTGGTCACCATATCAAGACCTCCCTGCTTTGCCTCCTCACCATCCATGGTAGAGGGTGTTCTAGTTGTTCTTGGTCGCTCTGCATCCTGTACTCGGTCTGGCCAGGTCCAGGGGTGATGAGAAGGGTGGTTAACACCTGGGTTTTACACAAGGAAAATATATGGCTTTGAGATTTGGATTAGAGGATCCCTTACCATCATTGTGCTATTGATCGCAGTTGACTATCGGAGGAGAACAAAGGAGATTTGCACTTTCCTGGTTTTGCCCCTCCCAAGTTTTGAGCAGTGTCACAACCTCAAGGGTAGTATAGGGTTTTAAGTTTTCTTAGGTGGGCAAAGATATGCAGTTTTGCTGGGAAGGATAGGCCACGTGATGGATACTAAGGCAAGGAGCCCTAGTATTCAGGGGATGTCGGTGGTTAGGGAATTCGAGGATGTGTTTCCAGAGGAGTTTCCAGGTGTTCCTTCACCCTGTGAGATTGATTTTAAGATCAACCTGGTCCCTAGAACGCAACCTATAGCTTAGACGTCATATAGGATGGCACCAACATAGATGGAAGAGTTGAAGAGACAGTTGCAAGAACTGCTTTACAACGGTTTCATCAGACCAAGTACATCACCGTGGGTTTCTCCAATGCTATTTGTGAAGAAGAAGGATGGATCTATGAGATTGTGCATAGATTACAAATTGTTGAACAAGGTCAGGATAAAGAATAAGTATCCCTTACCGAGGATAGTTGATATGTTTGACCAGTTGTATGGCGCGACAGTGTTCTCAAAGATAGATCTGGGGTCAGGAATCATTAGTTGAGGATCAAGGAGGATGACATACCAAAGTCATGTTTTAGGACAAAGTATGGTTACTACGAGTTTGTGGTCATGCCATTTGGGTTGACCAATGCACCAACAACATTTATGGATTTGATGAACAAAGTATTTCGTCTGTTCCTTGATCAGTTCGTGCTGGTCTTTATAAATGACATCTTGATATATAGTCATGACCGTTAACAACATGAACAACATCTAAGTCAGGCGTTGACAATGTTGAGACAACACCAACATTCACAATGGAAGTTTAAGTGTGTACAATAGCAAAGTGTTGAAAGAGCTCGACATGAAAGGATTCAATGAGAGAGAACTTGGATTAGTCTCTCATGAACCTTATATTCCGATTCTTGTGAAGAATGGAAATATCATGAATAAGACATCATGGGCCAGCCCAACAATGAATCTATTATGAATTCTATAGATGTACTTATCCCATATAATCTTGTATGTATTGGACATGACAAGATGATATAAATTCCAATAAAGGTTATTGGAAAGTCATTAAAGATATCCATTAGTACTTGAGAAGTGACTAAGGATAGATTTCTAGTCAATGATGATAGAAATAAGTGGAAGAGTTGAATGTAAAGATTTACATCGATGCAAGCTTCCATAAATGACAAAAGTGATTGCAAATTAAAATATGTTTTGATTTTTAAAAGAGAAAAGGATGTTATTAGTTGGAAATGTTCCAGACTAATAGCCTTTAATGCTAATCTATGATAGAAGAAAAATATACTTGTCTTGTGAACACAGAGATATACTATATCTAAAATTCATGTGATGAATTTGTAGATGTTCCAACCATTGATGACTTAGTAGAACTATTATGACATAAATGGATCTAATTTTTAGGCAAGGAACATCAGATATCGTATTATAGTGGTTCCATCTCAGAGCCAAGAGATAAGAAACATGCAATGTACTGACCATAAGCAAAGTGTTGCTAACCCGCTAAATCAACACTAGCACAGCATAAGCATGTTGGACATGTTTAGATCACTAAGGATGAGATCTGCTGGTGATTGGCTCTAAGTAAAAGTGGGAGTCTATTGGTAAGGTATGCCCATAGATCCAATCATATGATGATTAACATGGCATAATTACCTAAAAGGATTTCATTAATAATAACATATATGAAGGCAAGCTTATAATGCATTTGTTTCACTTAGTTATGAGATAATGAGGATATATAGTGAATGTCTAGAGAATTATATTACTCAATGACGTATGTTTTCAAGTTCCTACCCATGTGATGAGATCGTACGGATGTTAAGAGTACATATACATATTCTCATTATGTCCATGATTGGCCTTTTTGAGGAAGGTTGATAGACAACAATAACACATAAGATCAGAGTGTGAGTTGGTTGATGACTAAATCTCATTAGTCATGATATGGCAATATCAAACCAAGCACACAGATACATGTTAGAGATAGTGTATCAGGATAGACCCACCTTGATAGTGACACATGGTTTTTTGGTCATAGTCATCTCTCATAGTGGAGGTGGTGATTGTGATTCTTAGACCATAAATCATTGCACTCGTCACTTGTCATTGGGTACGCTTTGACATCATCTAATGCAGTCTTGAAACATGGATTGTTATAACAGTGATGATTGGGTGACTTTGACATATGGGGATAGACTGTGAGTGATAGATATGGGATTTGTCCCTCCTATCGGAGTATGATATCATGTCCACTTGATTAGTGAGATAGAGAAATTCATGCACATGCATATGTGAATCAATATATAAGATTGATGTCACATTATCTCAGACAGTCTGCTCTTGGTTCAAAAAAACATGGACTGAACATTGAGAGGATGATCAACCATGCCTTGAGTTCATCTTGGATATTAGAGACAAAGGAATTATACAATCACTACAACACCTTACACAGATTGTAGGTTGAAGTTGTTCTCCAACTTTCCATTTCACTTGGGTTGCACTAATGTGCGACTAGGAACCACTCTTTGCTTTTGATTTCATTATCAAGTTATAGACATTCACTGCCAACGTGAAATGGGACCTATAGGGTCACACACATAGGAATTCATCTAGAAGAGGAGATTGATTTTCAACGATAATTAGATTGATTACTAAAGTGTTTAGGTATTCAATTCACACAACGGATTGCTTGATTGGATGACCGGGTCTGCCAAACAACCATCTCACTGAGTACAACGGATGTTTGGGTAGCCATACAAGCCTCTCATGTAGTTGATATGGCCGTTTAGGGGTTAGGCTGATCAAAGACCAATTTGGCTCAGTTTTACCCTTGAACCGACTGGCTCAACTCAACTCATCAGACGACCATCTAGGTGAGTGAGATGGGCATCTTGCTTGGGTGAGACAACCCAGTTGGGTCGAATGAAGGTTTGGGAAGTTTCCCAAATAGTTTTGATTGTTCTTTACTTGAGGAACAAGGAAATTAATATGAGATATTAATTGAATTTGAAATAGACAAATTTGTTTCACATTGGGAACTGCCAAGTGGCTATTTGGCAGTGCGAGATGACCATATCGCACACTAGATGATCGTCTGGGTGTGTGAAACATTCGTTTTGGATATTGCAGGTTGTGAAAATTTAAGATCTTTTGGTTCTTTCCACTCCCGCACCATTGTCCTGTATCGGATAGCAACTGGGAACCTTGACCCTGGCCTCTGCTATATATAGAAGGGTACTAGGGGCTTGCCAAAACACAACAAAGACAACTGAGAATCAATTCATATGACAACTATTGTCCTCTTTGGTTGTGGTAACCAAGAGAGCATGAGCAAGTCCTACCTAAAAAGGAGGGATAGCCAACCGGAGAGAACAACTGAGAAGTTGTTGACTATGGGAGAGCAGGTTGGTGACTAGTACACTAATAGGGAGGACAACTCCTTCATGTCCATTCTTGGTATATGACAGGAATTCTAGTTGGTCTGTGTGGACTACTCTAGAGGCAGGAGTCATTTGGCTACTACTCAGAGAGTAAAGTCAACCTACAATTCGTGGCGAGACCACATGAGTCACTATAGAGGTTGTGCAGACGTTGTTCGTGGGGAAGACCAGGAGCTGCATAGCCACTGTCCAAGAGAAACTTATCAACAGTTGTAAATAAGAAAGTTTCGTCATTGGACTTTCTCCAGGACTAGGTATAACTTGCTAAAACCATCCTTCCTATTTCATAGTAGTTGACACGATCTTGCTATTATGGGAATATGGATAGATAAAAAAAATTGTTTCCACTACTATACTTTATGTCGATATTTTGCAACAAGAAAGACCTCGTTGCTTCGCCTCCTCACCATCCATGGTGGAGGGTGTTCTAGCTGTTCTCGGCTGCTCCACATTGTGTACTCGGTCTCGCCATGTCTAGTGGTGATGAGAAGGGTAGTTAACACCTAGGTTTTACACAAGGAAAAACTATGGTTTTGAGATTTGGATTTGAGGCTCCCTTACCATTGTGCTATTGATCATAGTTGACAATCAAAGGAGAACAAAGGAGATTTGCACTTTCTTGGTTTTTCCCTTCATGAATTTTGATCAGTGTCGCAACCTCAAGGGTAGTATAGGGTTGTTAGTTTTCTTTGGTGGGCAAAGATAAGCATTTTGGATGGGAAGGATAGCCCAAAAGGATGGATCCAATTAGACCACACCAGAAGTGGGTCCAGATCCAACTGGCCCCTAATTGAGATAATAATACACGTGTGGCTTTTCTTCAAATTTTGATTGGTCCAGATTTCAGAAATTCATACTAACGGATGGTCAGAAAAATGAGTTTAAATAGTCGTTGGAAAGGGTTTTTGAAGGGGAACCTGGGTTTCTAGTTTTCAAACCCTAATTTGATGATTTTGGACCATCTTTTCTGAGATGACCTAATATGAGGGTTTAGGATGATAATTAATGTAAAACATGTTGATTTAAGGAACTTAGGAGTTGGAACAAGATCAAAGGAACTAAGTAGGAACTATTTTGCTCCAAGTAATTAGGTCATGACATTGTGTATATATATTTTGGATGAATTGGTTGTTATGTATGATTTAGGACTATTCTTTAAATAACAAATTCATAAATGAAATTAAGATAATGATGATTCCTCATATCATATTATTGTATGTTGTTTGCTATAATCATAAAGTCCTATGGTTATCATTGATGCTCATTAGTTTAATGTTATGATAATGTAATGATTAAGCCACTGAAGAAAGAATCATGTAAATCATGTAATACTAATTTCAAGAATAATAGGGAGAAATCCCATGATATTTAAGATAATGCACTTAAGTTGTGAATTGCTCCTCTTTATGTTATATTGTCTTTATGGCATTGATGAGCACTTTCGTGCAACTAAGATGAGCCTTAACCATCCTGATGAGCACATTGGTGCAATTGATGGATGAGGACAATTTACATTGATGGCAAGATAAGAATAATGATGTTAATGTTTAAGTTAAGAGAATTAGGTAACTTATTATATTTTCTCGCAATGATAGACCTTTATGGTTGTTATGGGCTTCCTAGCAATGATGGGCTTTTCGAGCATGATGTGCCCCCATGTGGGCAGTGATGGAGAGAACACATATAGTAATGTTTTTTAATTCATTGATGTAATGAAAATTGAAGTGTAATGATAATCATTAATGTTAAGTCATGCCAAATTTATTTCAGTTCAACTATATATGCTTACTTTTTTGTTCTTATAAAATGCACAATATCACTTACTTAACATTGTTGCTTTGTTTCGTATGGTCGTGGGACGAGATGTCACTAGATCAAGGAGCAAGTGAGAATTGAAGTGAGCCCTTCAAGTTTAGCTGACCTCAAGGAGACCTTAGCTTGGTGGGGTGCAATCTAACACTCCATAGATTATCCAATATAGTTTTTTGTGATTTGTTTAGTCTACATGTATTAGGCTTGAGATCAAGATGAGACAGTTTATGTTTTCCCTTTCAAGAACAATATATGAATCTATATTTCCAATTTATGCATGGTGTTTCATTTATCTCATTGATATGTATATCATGTTTTGTAATGTTCCTCCCAGACAAATGACCCTTGTTATTGACAACATAGGGTTTGCTTTCGTTGTTATGTATGTGCCTGGAGGGGTATTATAGTGACCAATAATCAAGAACCTTATCGATTGGATCATTTCCAATCATGCCCATAATCATACACCTCTTTCTTGTGCATCCCATGTGTGTGTGACCCAATAGGCTTTACATTACATTGGTGATATTTATGTAATTATATTATAACTAAACAAGAAAATAGTATTATCTAGAAATACATCATTAAAATGTAAGTAAGTGGATACAATGAAGAACAACTTCCATCTTTGTGTGACCAATGTTACTCGGAACATGTAACCACTTTGTCTTTTGAAACACCCCAAATTTTGCACACATACACATGAGAGGAATCGTAATATTGATTGGGTGTCACATACATTGAATATCGTGCATCAAGAACAATTGAAAAATTACCAACACAGGGCATACTTTTCATTCTCATTCTTAAAAGTTTACAAAAAGGAGAAATTGAAAATATCTTATAACATGTTCCAATGATTCAAAACATAAATAAGTATATCTTAAAACATGATACTAAACTGAGGTGGATAATGGCACCCCACCAAGGCATTCTAGTCTTTCATTGTATCATCTTTATCCTTAGCCAGATGTCTTAGTCCTCTGCTCATCACCTGCAGACATCTCATCCCCAACCCATGCAAGGCAACGTAAAACTATGTGAGTAGCACTGAGTAGTTATATCATGAAAATAACATATAATTGAAATGACACGAGATATCTTGAAAAACTTAGTGACTTAACATGGTGAACATGATTACTTTAAACTTAATAAATTGACAGGATAAATAATGGTGTGTAGTTTAACTTGAGTTAATATGGTCTCTCTCTCTCTTAATGCACCCACAGTGCTCATAAGGCCAATTAAGTCTCACATAAGGCCGGTTAAAGCTCACATAAGGCCGGTTAAGGCTCACATAATGCTCTCACAGAGCTCATAAGGCCGGTTAAGGCTCACTTAAACATGATTGAGAGGACTATATTAACATAACATGATTTTCTTAACTCATTAAATATGATTAACCTGATTTCATAGTTCATTAACATGACAGTGATACATAATATTTCGCTTGAAAGCATGAGAACAAAAATATTAGAAAACACAATTTCTTAACATGAATATCATTTTCCATAAGCATATCATGAGTAGTAGCATAAGCGTACTTTCAATTAATCATTATAATTTAATATGTGAGTAATAAAACTCTAAACCCTAAATTGATACTCAGTGTGCATGACCACTCACCTGGGCTTGAGGAGGATGATAATTGTAGCCTGATTCCTGATCAAATCCCAATTTCCTGTATATAGCATAATCATTAATTAATTATGTATTATTAGCATAGATTTAGGGTTTCTAATTGAAACATGGGAATTCGGTTGGGATATTCAGTCTAATTATAGATCAAGAAGGCTCTTTGTCTCAAATACTTTTTTTTATATGTTCAGAGCTTATTATTCATCATGTGCTCTGGACAGGCCAAATACTTGAAACATCTACAGTAAGTTCCTCTACTCACCAGAGAGGCTCATTACAATTGAAAGAAAGGGGGGTGCGAGATTGAAGAGTAGTTTTAGCTATTTTGTCTGCGATCTGGTTGAGTTCTCTAGGGACATAAATCATCCATAGATTGTCCAGATCAGCCTTGGCGATATGGAATTTCCTCCATAGTTGATGGAGATTCGGTGAGAGACATGTTGGCTGATGCACCAGCTGCACCGACAGACTGGAGTCAGTAAGGATAGCCACATTGCGCAGGTTTTCAGAACGGCAGATGGTAGTAGCTGTGATGATGGCAGTGAGCTCAGCGTGGAGGGCTGAGGTTGTCTTGAGGGCCGCACTTCTGACAGATATGAATTGTCCCATGGAGTTCGTTATATGGATTCCAATGGATGTATCCTTGGAAGCGTTGTTGTAGGCAGCATCGACGAAGATAAGGTAGTCTACCGGCCCAGGGCAGTAGGAAACTGGTTCTCGTTGTCGGGCCACTGATGTGGATGGTAGCTTATTATCCAGTATGGATCTAGTTCTCTCATGGATGAACGACATCTGAATTTGTCTCAAATACTTTTCAATGAGTACTTACTATAAATATTCAGATACCATATGAAAAACCTATGAGTTTATCACGGTATGGCCAATGAGGAAGCAAGGTAAAACTATGTGCAAAAACCAAATAACGTTGTACAACATTACCAAGGTGGCCCAATAGACATATGTCATATATACTATGGCTACTCAAATAGAGAACGAGATTGACATGGCGTGCAGTGCTCAAGGGACGGTAATACTCTAGAAGAGGTAAAATTCAATGTATCGAGTATGGGCCAAAAATATGTAAAATTAGACCTGCTATGTCTGCTCTTTGGTCAAAGGAAGAGAAAGGAACCAAAGCTACAATTTTGGAGAAAACTTATGACTGGAAGCAAGCTAGAACATGCGACGAAGACCAATGAATTCTTTACAGCAATACAGACTCAAATACCATGTGTTTGAGATTCCTGGATGTCAGAACACCTTAGCATGACTTCCACCAAGGATGGCATGGAGGTGGAGGTATGAAAACTCAATTGTAAGGACAGCAAAATACACATAAGTGTAAGACGATTTTGAGACTCCATGGGGATTGCCGCAAAGGTGAAAACAATGAGGATAGAGGTCCGGAGGGATGGATTGGATCTATAGATCTATGTACGATCGGCAGTAGCGAGGTAAAAAGATGAGTAAGAATTTTACCAGTAAATAGTTGAACTGAACATGTTGTCATCTTCACAGGGGCTCGGCGGATATCTCCATAATTTTGCCTAGGCGTGAGAGAGTTTTAGGATGCTTGGTGTACGTATACCTCAGAATACGAATCAGAGAAGATGGAGTCTGGAGCTGATGTACAAGACACGACACGATGATCTTTCTAGTTCCTGGGTGCTTTTAGAAGTGTTGATCGTTAGTTCAGAACATTGGGTTGTGTGGTTGCCCAATGAACTGATGAAGGCTAAGTCAAGGTGATACAAATTTCCGGAGCCCGTCTTCGCTTCTTTATGAGTGAAACATGGTAGAACCTGGTTTTCATTTTCTGGGGAAGACGAGTTGGAGGAAGTGGGGCTTGCCTCTTGGACTTTTGTGGGGGTATGGAATAAGGTTGAGAGAAAAGATATCGACTTTTGGTTAGATCTGCATAACGACGAAGCATAAGTCCAGCCATTTGATTAGTAAAAGGACCGCTACTCAAGGAAAAGGAGTGCGTGACTTGGTCAACTTAGGCTAAAAACCAATAAATTTAATTCTGATGCAAATAATCGATTGTATTGGAGTGATAAGTGGGTCAATAAACGGGATATGTTTTCCTTTCTTCATAATATTTTTTAAATATCTAGGACTACTTGATTACGATGAAATTAGGTGTGTTGACCATTTCAAGTATGAGGAATCTAAATATTAACTCGCTTCTCACCTTTTAGCTAGGGAATTATATGCTTTGCATGATTAGGTACTTAGCATATTTAAGGCAATGAAGATTAGTAAAGATGAGTTACATGACCAAAATTTGAGGGAAACTCTAATATCGCATGAAGTGTTCATAAATCAAAGTGGGAAACATAATATGAATGTTTGTGGGATCAACTTCAATTAGACCCTCAGTAGTCATTATTGCATAATTAGGACTAGATCTTGTGCATGATCAAATTAAGATATGATAAAATCTTGAATCATTATGAATCAAACATATTCTAAGGTTCTATAGCATTAGAATAAAAAGTTAAATTTGTAATTTTGCATTATTGGTCACATTTGTACTGTATAAAAATTTTAGGGATGTTATAATTCTACCCACCTTAAAGAAATTTCGTCCTTGAAATTTGTATGTACTAACTAGGTACTACCCACCTTAGGATTCTACATCTTTTTTCTTGATTTGTGCGTGTAATCCTTGTGTAGGGGGCATGCTAATCTTCTTTGTCGTTCCAATTTTTTCGAATGTCTCCGAAGAGACATGGTTCTACTTCTCTGTGCACTAACACATTAATTCTGTTATAAAGACTCAAAATTTTGTACTAACATGTTCATCATATGACACTAACATGGATAACTGTATCTTTTCTAACACTTTAATTTTGTCATAAAAAAATGTTCAGGTGACTAACTAATTTAGGTCTTTTATATTATCCATCTTTGACATCCTCAGATATGTGTCGATCAGGCACATACCCAATTATGTCAAACCTCATTATGCAACTCGCCCCAAACCCACTAGTGCACATGTCTCACACCACATGCACTAGTAAGTAGGAAAGAGACACATAATAAGTCCTTATGCTCATGGCATACCATCTACACTTCTCAATTGGTTTGCCAAACCATTGAGGAATGAGAGGACATGCCATATGCAAAGGTTAATACACGAGGTCCAAATTAGACGGACATCTATCCCAAATACTCATAACCTATTATACATAAACATCTAGACTTAAAATTCTTTCATGGTTCTACCTTTAACCATTACTCATATAGTAAAGATGTTTGACCAAATCTCTTCACTTCATCATCTAAATCTAGGATGTCTAAGGAGATTTATACCTTAGGTACTTAAAGTGATATCTAACTATTTGAGAATATTAGAGTGTCTGATGGCCAATTATCCTTTTTGCTCTGATACCAAGTTGAAACACCCCAAATTTTGCACGCATGCACATGAGAGGAAGCATTGATTCCTAACTCATAATATTGATTGGGTGTCATATACATTAAATATTGTGCATCAAGAACAATTGAAAAATAACCAACACAGGACGTACTTTTCATTTTCTCAAAAGTTTACAAAAGGAGAAACTGAAAATATCTTATAACATATTTCAATGATGCAAAACATAAATAAGTATATCTAAAAACATGATACTTAATTGAGGTGGATAATGGCACCCCACCAAGGCACTCTAGTCTTTCATTGTATTGCCCTTATCGTTAGCCTGATGTCTTAGTCCTCCTCTGGTCATCACATGCGGACATCTCGTCCCCAGCCCATGCAAGGCAACGTAAAACTATGTGAGTGGCACTAAGTAGTTATATCATGAAAATAACATATAATTGAAATGAAATGAGATAGCTTGAAAAACTTAGTGACTTAACATGGTGAACATGATTACTTGAAACGTAATAAATTGACAGGATAAATAGTGATGTGCAGTTTAACTTGAATTAATATAGTTTCTCTCTCTCTCTCTCTCTCTCTTAATGCACCCACATTGCTCATAAGTCCAATTAAGGCTCACACAAGGCCGGTTAAGGCTCACATAAGGCCGGTTAAGGCTCACATGAGGCTGGTTAAGGCTCACATAATGCTCTCACAGAGCTCATAATGCCAGTTAAGGATCACTTAAACATGATTGAGAGGACTATATTAACATAACATGATTTTCTTAACTTGTTAAATATGATTATCTTGATTTCATGATTCATTAACATGACAGTGATACATAATATTTCACTGAAAGCATGAGAACAAAAATACTAGAAAACCCGATTTCTTAACATGAATATCATTTTCCATAAGCATATCATGAGTAGTAGCATTAGCGTACTTTAAATTAATCATTATAATTTAATATGAGAGTAATAAAACTCTAAACCCTAAATTGATACTCAATGTGCATGACCACTCACCTGGGCTTGAGGAGGATGATAATTGTAACTTGATTCCTGATCAAATCCCAATTTCCTTTATATAGCATAATCATTAATTAATTATGTATTATTAGCATAGATTGAGGGTTTCTAATTGAAACATGGGAATTCGATTGGGATACACAGTCTAATTATAGATAGATCAGGAAGGCTCTTTGTCTCAAATACTTTTCAATGAGTACTTACTATAAATATTCAGATACGATATGAAAAAGTTATGAGTTTATCACGGTATGGCCAATGAGGAAGCAAGGTAAAACTACGTGCAAAAACCAAATAACATTGTACAACATTACCAAGGTGGCCCAATTAACATCTATCATATATACTATGGCTACTCAAATAGAGAACGTGATTGACCTGGCGTGCAGTGCTCAAGGGACGGTAATAATCTAGAAGAGGTAAAATTCAATGTATCGAGTATGGGCCAAAAATATGTAAAATTAGACCCGCTATGTTTGCTCTTTGGTCAAAGGAAGAGAAAGGATCCAAAGTTGCAATCTTGGAGAAAACTAATGACTGGAAGCAAGCTAGAACATGCGACAAAGACCAATGAATGCTTCACAGCAATATACTCAAATACCCCATGTTCGAGATTCCTAGATGTCAGAACACCTTAGCATGACTTCTGCCAAGGATGGCATGGAGGTGAAGGTATGAAAACTCAATCGTAAGGATAGAAAAATACACAAAAGTGCAAGACAATTTTGAGACTCCATGGGGATTGCTGTAAAGGCGAAAACAATGAGGATAGAGGTCAGAAGGGATGGATTGGATCTGTATATCCTATGTATGATCAACAGTAGCGAGGTAAAAAGATGAGTAAGAAATGTACCAGTAAATAGTTGACCTGAACATGTTGTCATCTTCACAGGGGCTCGGCAGATATCTCCATAATTTTAACCCGGCGTGAGAGAGTTTCAGGAGGCTTGGTGTACATATACCTCAGAATACGATTCAGAGAAGATGGAGTCAGGAGTTGATGTACAAGACAGGACTTCTAGTTCCTGGGTGCTTTTAGAAGTGTTGATCGTTAGTTCAGAACATTGGGTTGCATGGTTGCCCAATGAACTGATGAAGGCTAAGTCAAGGTGATATGAATTTTCAGAGCCCGTCTTCGCCTGGTTTCCATTTTCTAGGGAAGACGAGTTGGAGGAAGTGGGGATTGCCTCCTGGACTTTCATGGGGGGTATGGAATAAGGTTGAGAGAGGGTGGAGTAGTTGGCATCGTGCGTAACAAGAGTCCCCATCGTAGGGGAAATCAGATGAAAAAGAAAAGATATCAACTTGGTGGTTTTTTTTTTTTGAGGGAGGGCGGGAAGCCCTATGATTGGGGCTCCCCGCGAAAACAACTAAATTAATAAATCAAGGTTTACAAGGGACAAAAGACAGGACGGAAAAGACTGATAAGAAGAAAAACTATCTACTAGGCCCCTACGAGCCGAATTGGCCACCTCATGGGCGACCCTATTACCCCTACGTTTGACGTAACTTAAACTACAAAAAGAGAACATACTGCAAAGCGAGACAATGTCATCTGCCAAAGCACCCAAGTAGTCCCTCCTCGTCTTCTTGTTGTTGCATGCGTAGACAACCTCCAGAGAGTCTGTTTCAACCTCCACTTGATTGTAGCCCTTCTCCCTCGCCCACATCATCACCGCACGAACTGCTAGAGCTTCAATTATGGTCACATCCTCCCCCCAATTTATCATCTTCCCCATCATTCCCATCAGACCGCCCGTGTCGTTCCTGGCCACCACTCCTATTCCTGCCCTCCCATCGTCCCCTACTGAGCCGTCGGCGTTCAGCTTGATTCTTCCCCGTGCAGGTCGCACCCAGCTACTCTGCCTACTCCTGTCCAATGCACCATCCCCCTCCTCCCCATTCTGTTGGTCCTCGACCCCCCCACTGCCCTTTGCTGGGCGTTGACCCTCTGCTCCGGCCTTCTCGGTATACTCCCGGTCCCGCTCCCCTTTTGCTGTCCTCATGGACGCCCGTGTTCCCGCTGTATGTTATCCCTCCGATCAGTTCCCTCCATGCAGTTGTATCCATCCCCTGCGCATAGATGTCGGTCGGACCAGTCTCCCTCTGTATCCCCCCTCTACTGTTTATCTTTTCTCCTTCCCGATCTCACCACCGTCAGCGCCTCTCTGAAGATATATCTGCAATGAAACCCAGCATCTTGGAATGTCCGTCTGCACCTGGCTCGCCATGCTGCCCACATAGCAGCCACCATGACTTCCGCCTCCCGTGTGGATGGCCTGTCTAGCATAGCCTCCATCGCCGCTCCGACTTCCTCCTCTCTAAACTCGTCCACCCATTCTTGGGTCTCGCGTGCGTTTGTTCCCAAACTTCAGTTGCGTTTTGGCATCGGAAGAGCATGTGAGTAATAGTTTCCTTCTCCGCCCCACACAGCGGGCAAGTACCGTCGTCTACACAATGTCTATCAAAAAGGCGGCCTCTAGTCGCTAGGCATCCTGTGCAAGTCCTCCACAAAAAGTGCGCTATCTTCGGGCACCATCCCGCATGCCATATCTTTTTCCACAGTATATTGTCTTGTCGATACTTGTGTCGTCTTGCTTCCTCTGTCCCTAGCAAGCCCAGCCAATAAGCAAAACAAACTGAGAACTCTCCATCCTTAGAAGGCCACCACATCCACGTATCTCTGGGTTTCCTCAAACTCAGCTGAATGGCACATATCCTCCTGGCTATGATGTCCGGAAGGCATTCCCGGACTCTGTCACCATCCCAACAGTTTCCCTCCTCCGTCATAAGTTCTCAGACCAAGTCATATTCTGGGCAATTCTCCTTTTTGTGTCTTTCTAGTGTTTCCTTCTCTCCAGGAAGCCATTTGTCGTTCCAGATGTTCACCTCAGTCCCCTCTCCCACTCTCCATTGGGTTCCTTCCTTTAAGAGGGCCTTAGCCCCCCCATAAACTCCTCCATGTGTAGCTCGGTGCGTGACCCCTTCTAGCCTCACAAATAGATGTCCTCGGGAAATATTTGGCCTTTAAAACTCTAGTCGCTAGAGCTTCTGGGTGAGTGACCATCCTCCATAGTTGTCTCGCTAAGAGTGCTTGGTTAAAGGTCTGAAAATCCCTAAAACCAAGCCCTCCCTGACGCTTTGGCATGCACATTCTGTCCCAGCTCATCCATGCTATTTTCCTCTCCTTATCTATCGCGCCCCACCAGAATCTAGCTACCATCTTTTGAATCTCGTCTATAGTTCTTGCTGGCAACTGGAAGATGCTCATAATGTATGTGGGTATGGTCTGCGCCACTGCTTTAATCAGGACCTCTCTCCCTGCTTTGGAAAGCAATTTCTCCGACCAGCCCTGAAGCTTCCTCCAGATCCTTTCTTTGATAAAACTAAAAACATGTTTCTTGGACCTACCCATGGCTGTTGGCAGGCCTAAGTAACTGGAATTTCTGTCCACCTATCTGACACCCAAAAGCCGCTTCATCTCATTTCTTCTTTCCGCCTGAACTCCTTTGCTAAAAACCACCTTCGTCTTAGAGACGTTGATCTTTTGACCCGATGTCTGTTCATATTGGCTGATGATCTCAGCTATCTTTTGGCACTCTGCATTGGTTGCTCTAGCAAAAAGAATACTATCATCTGCGAAAAAAAGATGTGAGATAGAAGGCGCACCCCTACACAGTTTGATCCCATGTAGACAGGAGTTGCGAGCAGCAGTGGAAAGTAAAGTAGAGAAAGCTTCTACGCATAAGATGAACAGAAAGGGAGAAAGAGGGTCACCCAAGCATAGTCCGCGTGAAGGCGTTGTGCTTTGGGTCCTGTCTCCATTTACGGAAAAGGTGTGCTGGACGGATGAAATGCAATCTTTAACTCTATTCCTCCCGTGCATCCCAAAACCCAATTTCTCCATCACCTCATCAAGGAAAGACCACTCCACTCTATCGTACGCTTTGGACATGTCTAACTTCAAAGCCAGGCTGTCTTTTTTCTGTCTTTTGTCTCTCTTCATATAATGGAACACTTCATAAGCAATGAGAGCATTATCTATTATCAGTCTCCCCGGGACGAAAGCACTTTGGTTCTCAGAAATAACACTATCCATAAGTGGTTTTAGGCAGTTTGTCAACACCTTCGAGGCAATTTTGTACACCACATTGCAGAGGCTAATGGGTCTGAATTCCCCCATAGATTTAGGTTGCTCGGATTTTGGGATAAGCACAACAAGGGTGTCATTGAACTTTCCTATACTTATTTCACCTTTCCACCAACCCTTGATGTAATTCGCCACATCTTTCCCGACAGTCGCCCAGTGTTGTTGGTAGAACATAGCCTTCAAACCATCTGGCCCTGGGGCTTTATTTGGATGCATTTGTTTCACCGCTGTCCATACCTCTTCATCCGCAATATCCCTCTCCAGATCCTCCCATTGAGATTTCGTGATCATTGGCCGTAGTCCCCTTGTTGCCTCTTCAAAGCCCGTGGGATAGTTCGTCTGGAAAAGCTATGCAAAGTAACTCAGAACGATTGATTGGATCTCCCCTTCATGTGTTTGCACGACACCATGATCGTCCTCTAATCCTGTGATGTGATTCCTTCTCTTTCTGTTTGTAGCTTTTTTGTGGAAGTACGCAGTGTTCCTATCACCCTCCCTCAGCTCCTTAACATGTGCCCGAGCAGCCCAGTATTCCTCATTCTTTTGCAGCCAGTACTGGAGTTCCTTATATTTTTCCTCCGCCTTATCAAGATTTATTTGAACCGGATGTAGAGATTGCAGCCCTTTCAGTTCATTTTCCAGCTTTTTTATTTTCCTTTTCCTTTCCCCAAACTTTTCCGTTGCCCATTCATATAATTTTTCCTTACACTTTAGGAGCTTTGTCTTCAAAAGACCGTCGTCGGTGGACTTCCACGTCTCCTTAATGGTATTATCACATCCCTCTTCTCCAACCCACATCATCTCAAACATGAAGTTCCTTTTCCTTCTCTTCGAGTTATTGTGCCGGTTGTCCGCCTTCAAGATAATGGGTGTGTGGTCTGAGTCATGAATGGGTAAGCGGAACACCTTGCAGAAGCTGAATAAATTTCTCCACACAAGATCCGGAAGGAATCTATCCAATCTTTCTTGGACTAAGGTTTTTTCTGTCAGTCATCGCTTCCACGTAAAGATATTACCCTCAAAACCCACATCCACCAGATCGCAATCATCAATGACATCATGAAAATTCTATATAAACCTCTCATCTTTGGGGGGTCCACCTTGTTTCTCAGAATTTGAAGTTATCTCATTGAAGTCACCAAAGAAGATGACAGGAACCTCCGACTCCCCTTTTATCTTCCTCATAAGCTCCCACGTTTTCACTTTGCTTGCCTGATCCACCCACCCATAAAGCCCCACCGCTCTCCACTCCTTGTCATTTCTATCTTCCTTAATCAAAGCTGTTACATGTCTTTGCAAATAGTTCTGGATTTCCACCTTCATGTCCTTCCACCAAAACCCCAAGCCGCCTGCCCTTCCCTCACTCGAGATACACAAACCGTCAATGAACCCACAACTCCTTTTGACATCCTCAAGCCTCCTATCTGCAATCATAATCTCCATGATGAAAAATATGTTCGGACGCTCTCTCCAAATCTAAGACCAGAGAAACCTGCACCTATTAGGGTCGCCCAACTCCCGACAGTTCCAGCTAAAGATTTTCATTATCCTTCGCAGGATTGGACTCTGCCAATCTCCGCTACTTGGGTCCTGTCGACCCCATGATTCACTGTCACCTCTTGGCCTCACTTTTGTCTCTTTTCCTCCCCTGCTTATGGAATTTACTCGTCCAGTCCATGTCGCATGCCTCCATACCTCTCCCCCTTTTCCCCGTAGGTTGTTCCCACACCACCTCCTCCTCTGGAATGCCCAGTCTTGCCCGTCTGCTCATCTTATAGACCCAGGGATGAAGTTTTTTTTCCCTTTGTTCCCTTTGGACCCATGTTTCAACGTTGTAGTCGCTTCTTCCTTTCTCTGTGCTCTAGTGATGGCTCATTTTCCTCCTTTATTCTGGACTGCACTGTTCATATCTTGGTTGGACGATCTCTGCTTCATTCTATTCTCGGGCATATCAACCTATGTCTCCCCCCGTCGATTTTGTTGGGCTGTTCTCTGCTCGAGCATGGTCTCCTTTACGATCCCTCCCAGAAGTGCCTCGCCACCCATGTAGGACCACCCATCATTTGCCTCCGTCGGCCACTATTTATTAGAGCGCAAGCTTTCTCCATGGACCGTCTGTTCATCCTCTCTTACCTCCATTTCCTCCTCAGGGGTCTCCTCAATGCGAAAAGAGCTCTTGATTTTTATCAGCTCCTCCGCAGAGTATATGATTGCAGGTTGCGCTCGCTCCTTCCCCCTCATCTTCCCATTACCCTCCTACTGTGTCGGTCTCACATCGATTCCGTCCAACAAAGATTTCTCTCCGTCAGTGTTTGGTTGCGTCTGCTCCTGCTTCTCACCCTCCCACGACGCTCGGCCCCCCGACCTCTTCTCCTACTCAGAACCCTCCCCCTCTCCCTCTCGTTGCTATCTCTCCCGAACTCCTTCCCTTGACCCCCCCCCCCCCGTCGGCTCGTTGAATAGCACTCTGTTCTCCTCGCTCGTCATCCCCCACCTTCCCAACAGGGTCCCCCCTCTTGCTTCCTTTACCTTCTTCATTCTTACGCTTCCCTTTAGTGCCTCCCTCTTCCTACCTTTCACTATCTCCCCCCCCATTCAGCATTATTATTTTCCCCCACCTGCTCTGTCGTCCTTGATCCCCCCCCGAATTCCCACTCATCTTGAAAGTGAGTTTCCGCCTTGGCTTGGTTCCGTCGTCGCCTCTAGTGCCATCCTGTCGTCACTACTTCCATGGTGACGCTCTGAGCCAGCCACCCCAGTGATGATTTAGTTCCCCTTGTTCCTTAAAACTATGGCAGTCACGATCTATGTTTCCCAACAAGCCGCAATTAAAACAGAACATTGCCAGCCGCTCATATCTGACTTTGATGTCAATTATGCTTCCGCTCTTCACCCTAATCTGCAGTGGTCTCTTCAGCATACGGGTAACATCCAGCAGTTAATGGACTCTGATGGAGGAGTCCCAGTCTGACTCATCTCTGTCAGTGGTAATGACGGCGCCTATGCACCCCGCCACCTCTCGGATTGTGTTTTCCCCTATGTATCCCATCGGAAGACCATATAGTCGCACCCAGAAGGGGGAGTGGTTGATGGAAAGCCGTCCCGGTTTCTCTTCTTTATCCACCTCCTTGAAAAGTAGCAAACGGCCATCAAAGTTCCACGGTGCTCCCTCCAGAACACGCTGCTTATCCTGCCAGTGTAGGAACTGCATCACGAAGACGTCGCCCTCGAGTTGTTTGAAGGCCACCGTCTCCCGAAGACTCCACGCCTACGATAGTGTCTGTTCCATAGCCTTGAAATTGTACGCTCGATCAGTCACCAGCCGTCCCACTAAGGCCAGTTTTGTGTGGTCTTCTTCCCCATCCTTGCTCCCTGTTGGATTGACATCGATGGGTTCCTCTTCCTCATCCGACAACCTCAGTCCTGCGTAGCGATCCACCAGTTCCGCTTCCATGAATCTGGGACCCAAAGCACTGCCTTACCATGCTTGAACCTGCAAGGGCAAACCCTAATCTAAGGGGGAGGAGGACGACCACGTCTAGCAGAACCCTAATCGCCAGAGCGGTAGGGTGCAACAAGGGGCCGGGCTATCAACTGGTGGTTAGATATGCATAACGATGAAGCATAAGTCCAGCCATTTGATTTGTAAAAGGACCGCTACTCAAGGAAAAGGAGTGTGTGACTTGGTCAACTTAGGCTGAAAATCAATAAATTTAATTCTGATGCAAATAATTGGTTGTATTGGGGTGATAAGTGGGTCAATAAATGGGATATGTATTCCTTTCTTCATAATATTTTTTTAAATATCTAGGACTACTTGATTACGATGAAATTAGCTATGTTGACCATTTCAAGTATGAGGAATCTAAATATTAACTCGCTTCTCACCTTTTAGTTAAGGAATCATATGCTTTGCATGATTAGATACTTAGCATATTTAAGGCAATGAAGATTAGTAAAGATGAGTTACATGACCAAAATCTGAGGGAAACTCTAATATCGAATGAACTATTCATAAATCAAAGTGAGAAACGTAATATGAATGTTTGTGGGGTCAATTCCAATTAGACCCTTAGTAGTCATTATTGCATAATTAGGATTAGGTTTTGTGCATGATCAAATTAAGATATAATAAAATCTTGAATCGTTGTGAATCAGACCTATTCTAGGGTTCTATAGAATTAGAATAAAAAGTTAAATTTGTAATTTTGCATTATTGGTCACATTTGTACTGTATAAAAAATTTAGGGTTGTTATAATTAGGTATGAGATCAAGATGAGACAGTTTATGTTTTCCCTTTCAAGAACAATGTATGAATCTATATTTCCAATTTATGCATGGTGTTTTATTTATCTCATTGTCATGTATATCATATTTTGTAATGTTCCTCCAAGACAAGTGACCCATGTTATTGACAACATAGAGTTTGCTTATGTTGTCATGTATGTCCCTGGAGGGGTGTTATAGTGACCAATAATCAAGAACCTTATTGATTGAATCATTTCCAATCATGTCCATAATTATACACTTCTTTCTTGTGCATCCTATGTGTGTGACCCAATAGGATTTACATTACATTGGTATTGATTTATGTAATTATATTATGACTTAACAAGAAAATAGTATGATCTAGAAATACATCATTAAAATTTAAGTAATCGGATAAGATGAAGAACAACTTCCATCTTTGTGTGACAAATGTTACTAGGACCATGTAACCACTTTGTCTTTTCTATCCATATGGAATCTACATTATTGAATCATAACCTTGTTAATAAAATCTATGATTCTTGACTAAAGTAAACTATTGAGACACATATTACGTCAATATCAAATATTGACTCAAATGAGCATGTCCATACATTTTTTTAGTCGAATGCACCATGTAACCATGCTATCGCAAATTACAACTACAATACTCACAATAAACCACATGTGTCATAGTGCACCCAATCACTACTTGTATGAGATACCTTATTCAAGGTTGCATTGAGTACCAATGCCAAAGATCTAGAAACATGTAAAAAAGGATGAAATGTCTTTGAAAATTTGGTAGGAGGTCAAGATTTTTGATGTTTGGGGAGTGGACTGCATGGTTCCATTTTCCACATCTTGTGACTACTCTTATATTCTGGTTATTGTGGATTATGTTTTGAAGTGGGTTGAGGCAATCCCCATCGTATCTAGATATTCCAAACCTATCATGAGTCTATTCAAGGATATCATCCTCCCAAGGTTTGGGGTACCATACATGATTATCTTCGATGGTGGATCCATTTTCTAGAGAAGAAGTTTGAACGTTTGCTCGAAAAAAATGGAATTCATCATTGAATACCATCTCCCAATCATCCTTAAAACGTTGGCCAAGTAGAAGTTTCTAATAGACAAATCAATACCATCCTCAAAAAGATGGTGGGAAAGTCAAAGAAAGATTGAGCATTGAAGCGAAACAATTCTCTTTTGGAATACCAGATAGTGTTTAAAACACAGTTGAGCACTAATATGTTATGTCTAATTATGGCAAGTCATGCCATCTTCGTGTTGATATGGAACATAAATCTATATGTGTGATTTGCTTTCTGAATTTTGATCTATATCTTATTGGGTAGAAATGATTTTTACAATTACAAGAGATGGAAGTTTTGCATATGTCTTCTTGTTAGAACGTGCATATATATAATGAGCAGACTAAGATGTTCCATGAAGTCCACTTGAAGAGAAAGACATCCAAGTGGGATATCAAGTCTTTCTCTACAATTGTCAATTGAGGTTGTTTCATCATAATCTAAGATCTTGAAGTCGTCGAACTTATTTGGTGAAGGAGATGGACCCGCTTGGAGCATTCATATTGTGAAACAAATACAAGGGTAAATCCATGGTGAAGGGCCACTGGGAGAAGTGATAAATTACCTTGGAATACCTCTCAGAAAAGGAGGCAACTTTGCTTCCCCCTTTGTGATCCAATCACCATTTTAGATTCAAGAATCAAGCCACTTAACTAAAAAAGGAGCTTGTTGGAGGAACTTGATGGTTTTCTAGTTAGATATAAAAATTTACATAGAACTAGTTAGATTACATTTCAATTCCATTATATCATATTCTTAGTTGTGTTTTATAGCTACCACTTAGTTGATTCAAATTTTTGTTTGCAACTTCCTATAGGTTGAAGTCCGACTACTTTGAAATTTTTTGACCCCCTAGTCCGGTGGATGGATTGCATGGTCAGCCAATTGGGGGTCACCCTTTTACTTACATATACCATAGGTGGATCGGCTAACTGACAATCCCATTCGGCCAAATGACCTGTAGTAGGGCATTTTCCTCCATTTCCAATCAAATGATAGGCCAACCCAACCACATGACTAGAATGGGTATCAAAACATACAAGACTCACTGCATTTTCAATTGTATCTCAAATTAGATGATTGGTCTCCTCGGTAAACTAACTAGAATGTGAAGCCAAAATTACAGTTACTGCTAATTTGCAAAGCATTTTCAACCACTGACTCGCCAGGCGGGTTGCCTGGTTCTCTTGGGAAAATGTCCATGCCTTAATATACTCAATGAGTATACTTGAGCCATCGAGTCAGCTGAGGAATGATCACTCTTTCCCACATTTCAGCATCCTCAATAAGCTGGTATGAGTTGTCCCAGTCAGATGACCAATGGTTTCTCTTCACCACCACATAAGGAACCTAGTCGACAACTCGATCACTTCCACTCGGTCAACTCAAAGTTTTTTGTCATTACAAACAACCATGGTGATAAAGGAGTCAACACCAAGCCTAACTCCCTTTCCCTAGATCAGCATGAACATTGAGCCCCCTTCTCTCATGCCAAACACCTCTCCTATCGTGTAAAACTTCTACCATTGGCTGGTAGATCCATGATTGCATCACCAGTAGCGAGCCACATCACCCCCGCACTTTGTCGACTGAGCCAAAGCCACTTAGATTTCACCAATCTACTCTTTTTCCTTATCTTTCTCCCCTTCCTCCATTGCGAGCCTCCATCATTCTCAGTTAGATCATCCAAAAGGTAATCTAGTGTCAAAGGATGTGCACACAACCCAAAGATTCACCTCCACTAATGCCAACTTATTCATCTTCATTGGAAAGACCCATACGCTTACTCCTTCATCCCCCTCGATCTCTGGACCCTCTATCATCAAATTGGCCAATCCATCCTTACACCAATGCCAAGTACATGTGTCCAGTCACCCGATGTTCATTCACCAGTCTCCTGACCAGCACAACACTCAGTAACCCCTTCCGCATTTCTGGTCAAGTGATGTGTCCTATGAGTCACCCAACTTGATATCTTTAGAGACCAAAACAAAGAATTCTCGTATCCTAATCAGTTACCCTAGTCAAATGACTAGAACTCTAATAGTGTCTAGGAAGATGTGCACTAGAGATTGGGTCAAAACAACGTTCAGGTGGTTCTGGTCATGATTTTTTTATAAAATCTCAACCCCTTCACCTCTAATACGAGAAAGGTCAAAGAAACTACATCAACTTTGTCTCTCTTCTTCTTGCACGAATCGGCATGCTCCCATGAGTGAAATCCACATTTGGGAGAGACGTGTCGAAAATGACCCATGCGTTCTAGATGATATGGAGGATGACAAGGCCTACATCAAGGAGGTTGTGTCTATTGACACAACAATAGTTATTTAGCCATAGATGGCATTGATGCTTGACATGGAGTTGTCAACCTTCATTGCACTAGTTCTTCTTTGTCTTCATCCCAAAAGTATTCAAAGGCAAACAATGGTTGCCTTGCCTACCCACCTACCTTTCCTTCTTGCTTTTCCACTCATATGAGAAAGTACAAGGCTCTGGTCACACCCGAGAACAAGAAGTGGTACAAGACCATGGATGCTCTTAGAGTGCATCTTCCTCAATGGGCATGCCCCACCAAGATCAAGGGCCTGAAAATTTACAAGGCTCCACTATTATGGACAAACAATTCTTGCATCTCCCTCTTCCCCTTCTGCATCTAGTCCATCTAAAAAGAGCTCACCTTTGAATTTTTCGTGACCTACACCAAGCACTACTCGAATGAAAACAATACAATTTATCCTTATGTACTCTTCTTAGACAGGAGCATTCCTTGGAAGACACATACCTCACCACTTCATCCTAGATGTCGATAAGGAGGGGAAGGACAAATTTTATGAAGAAACTCACACCCACACCACCAACAAGCACATTGCTGATAAGTTTTGGGCTGAAATCATTGGTTAGCTCCTCTCCTTCCCACATGGAACCAAGGCAATGTTCATTCATGACCCAATGGTTTTCTATCTTCATCACATCCACATTTGTACCATTTTTGGGTAGAATGGAACCCCAAGCATTGTTACTACCATTACCTCTACTACTTATGGTGCATCCCAAATAATGAGCCATTCAACTGGGGGTTCACGATCATATATCATCTACACATGTAGTAGCAGTACAACACCAGTTTTGAATTTTTTTATGGTGGAGTCATGATGACGATCTCCTCCTATCTCAGCTACACTGACATTCCCTTCACATCAATCATGGTATAGAATCCATCTTACTTAATTGATATAAAGTACTTAGTTCCTTCAACCTTCATAAAGATATCCAAGGAGGATGTCATGTAATACTTTTTGTTTAGAGATACCACCATGTTTCACTGCCCACTCATGCCTACTTCACGATAGTCGACCTCATCTATGACCTCAAAGATCTGAATGTGAACATCCAATCTTACATGAGGAAGCATCCCCCCATTGAGGGTGAGAATCCTAAGTCTACATCTACATGATGTAGTGCTTCCATGGAAGAGATGACAAGGAATATGGGCCTTTTCCACCACCATCAAGAAGTCACATGAAGTGACATGTGCTAGAAAGTGCACGGTCATCTGAGCCCTATGGATGCAATGAGATCCAACAACATTTGGATCACAGTGAGTGCAGCCAGACCCATACAGAATAGGAGCAGCAATGTCAAGGCCACCATATCAATGGTATGTATTTAATGTAGTAGGTACATGAGAAGTGTCATGTGGGAAGAGGTGACTACATAGGCTCATACATACTATAAGGACTATGGTGTATCACAAACTTATTCTTGATTTGACTCTTGGTATTAGGGAATCAGTACGACGAGCCTCCACATTTTGAGGAGTATAAGGTTAGCTATAAGATGAGATTGGTCTAACCGACCATATTGGGAATCATTTCAAGCTTAGACACATCAACCCACACATCCGCCTCAGTCGAAGCCACCATCCCAGGTTAGCACAATAGTTGGTGGTCATTCAAGTAGTTTTCTTCCCTCCATTATAGACCTATAGTTTCTCGAGGAATAGAAAATTTCTATGTTCGGCATGGAGGGCAGGTAGTACAATTCTACTTCTCCCACTCTATATTTACCTTCTATTTGTTTCATTTTAGTATTAGCCTTTGCATCGATTTTCTTGTTATTTCTTTTCAACTTTCCATGATTAGCTTGTATGTTATCAACATTATCTAGTGGACCTATATTCATTTCTTGTTTTCTTGTTTCATTTATGTATCAGTCATCAATATACCCAAATGAATGCAATAAATCATTTTGCAATGATGAATCATGAATTTCCAGTGCTAGAACCCATTATGTCACCAATGATCTTAATTAATGTCAGTAGAAAAGATGGAAAGTCATATGGTATAGAGAGGAATAAAATACATCATGCCTCCTAATGATTAGCATAGATTCTTGTAGAAATGTCACTACTTTTGCATGTCATATGATGTAATTGAATTGGTTGTCAAGATTGTTCCCATGCTATGAATCCCAATATATGAGATATGTAAGTTTAGCCCTTTTCTAGACTTCTTCAATCATCTTCTTACCATGTCATTCACCAAAAGCAATCTAAAAGCAAAAAAAGATGTGACAAACTCCAAGATTGAGGTGGCACCCTCTCCCTCACCCCCTTTTTTTCTTCCATACCCCTCCTATGAAATAAGGGTGTATTACAAATAAAAAGATGCCAATGTACACATCAAAAATAAAAAAATCAATGAATGTGCTAGCATCAAAATAAAAAAGAAATTTTGAGTTGGATATAGGAGAGATTTGCTATATATTCCTTCCATACCCCCCCCACTCACATGATTTTCTTCCCAGTGGTAGAAATAACACCCCAAAAATAACTCCTTCCATAGATGAACATTATTCTTGTACAAATCTCAGAGGAAGATGTGAAACTTTTTAAAGAATTTATGATATTATAATTGTGATATGTAGGTTTTGGAATGGAAACATGTTGTGAAAGTGAATTCAAAACAAGGAATTTGAATTTGCATTTTGCGATTCCAAGAAATTGGGGTTGAATTATGTTATAGGGTATCGAATGATGTTATAAAAGAGAGGATGACAGGGTACGTGGTAGTATTATTTTACAGGGTGATTTGCTTCCGTATTGCTCAAAGATGAGAAACGTACAAGTTTGGTGTATTTTGATAAATGCATATTCATCACATTTTCATGGCACAACTTAGATCAATTATTCTCATTAAAGTAGATAGTTCATGTTATTTTACTTAGTTTTGTTGTTTTTTCTTTGTGCACAAATTGTTAAAAAAAATCTTAAAGTTCTCATTCTTATGCATGGAAAAGCACCACTCAACTATATATCATGGTTGTGGTCTTCCCCCAATCACATATCCTGAGTTCAAAAGGCATTGGGTGGCAGAAGAACAAGAATCTAATTTATTCAAACTGATTGGGCGATTGAGTTCACTGGCTGGCTGATAGGACTGACCAACTAAAAGTGCCTCCCAATAACCATCCATTTGTCCAACTCATCTCATCATTTGAGTGTTTGGAATTCATGCTCTCCAAGTTAGAAACTAGTTGTTCTCCTGATGACATTCTAGTCAGCCGATTAGGTCTACCATTCAGCCGATTGGTGTTCACTACCAATCACTTCCCAAGTTAGTAAACATCAATGATTTTGGAGGCCCTTCGGTCATCCAAATCACCTGAATAATTGATCGAATCACCTATAGTGTAGTGCCCTAGGAAAGAGCACAACTAGCTGACATGCTTCACTGGTCAACTAGTTGAAATTCAATCCCAATTTCTCCATGAGTCAATAGAAATTAGAAGTTTTTAAAACCTTGACACTCAGACAACACACCATCCCAGTTGAGCGACATAGATCTCCCTTATAAGAATCAGTACATAGAGATTCTCTTGACCCACCTATAGTCAGGCGACCAGAAGCCCATTAGATGTTCCACTTAAAAGTCAGTTGGCTGACTAGTTTCCCAAGTCATGTGACTGGTGTGGTAAACTAGCACAGTGACGACAGTCGCCAATCCAATTTGGAAGGTGGGGATCCAGGTAATAAAAGAAGATAGAGATCTAACATAATGAGTGTTTTTGACACTTAGTTCTAGTCCCAATTTTGATGTATGACCTAGACAAGAAGAGAAGGAATGGCATCCTCATTTGGAGTTCCATGGACTTGCTTCTACTAAAGCGTAGACTTTTGGTCAGAGACCTCTAGCTACTCAATTCCTCATTCTCAATGACACGCTTCTTTCTCTCCTCTATTGTATATATGCTTTATCTATGGATAAAAGTGATTAGAATCCATCACTAGAGCATGTGGAGTAGCCCCATTTCCCATATTTTGTTTTAGTTGTTATAAAACTCATTATTTCCATATAATTAGTATGTTCCCTATTTTCTTAATGTTTTTCTTATTGAATTGGTCTTTTGATAAGCATGATTGATATAATTCTAAGTGTAGAGACCAAGTAAATTAGGATATATCCTTGAATGAATGTGTAAGATTCTATATGTGATCATAGAAGGAATTCTACATGATGACTAGGTTATGATCCATGGGTAAAGGGACCTGGAGTCCATAGGGAATTAGTCTTTGTGCAACTTTTATTTTGAAGGGAGACGAGCTTACTTTCTCCTTGTCTAGTTATCTATGAATATTTAATTATATTGGTTAGGATGAGAACATAGGTAATGGTGGTGAAATCCATATGTCCTAGTGTCCTATAAATATCATTTTCAATCCACTTTTCAATCATTCCTTGCAATTGCAATTTCCAATCCAACCTTAGTTAATAATCACCCTCAATAATTTGTTTTAAATATGTTGTCAAAGACTAGTTTGTAAGCAATTTATTAAGTTGTCTCCTGGGTTTGACCCTTTGTTATAATGTGATTGATCCATCCTATAAGGAGTGGGACCCAGAGGAGATCCACTCCCTACTAAAAATTTGAAGATTAAAACCTCCAGTCCAAACACACCTAAAAGATATGTTGGAGTGGGTGTAAAATTTCCAAATCTTATGTATGGTATTCAAAACAACCAAAGTATAGTAAAAGAATTGACTATATTCAATTTCTCATAAGGTTACAAAAGAATTTCATAATCTCCCACAAAGGGTTTACATGAAACCACATAAGGATCTAGATAGAAGGAAATCTAAACCGTAACAACTTTGTCTCCAAGCTTTAACTTCTTAAGCTATTTCCATAAATTTATGTCATGTCCTACATGTCCTTCACCTAGGGTTGGAAGCATACCCCAACAAGAAGTGAAAGTAGAAGACATCAGCAAAGGCTGGAATGTGCATACTAAAATGGAAATTGAGCAATATATGGAATAAAGGATAAAAAATATAAAAGGATTCCCATAGAAAAGAAAAGGGCTACCCAATCGGGCATAAAAGAAATATGATCATAAACAAAGAGATACTTTCCATTGAAATAATAAAATTGTGCCACATAAGCACACATAATATTTTTGGGCACAAAACCCATAACAAAATGCATGCATGTGAGATAAACATAGCCCTAGAACAATATAACAACAAACTCGGACAAGTCTCACAAACTTGAAACTTGATAGAGATGACATACTGCCAACTCCCAAAATATATAAAAGTGGGCCAAACCTTACAAATTTGAAACCCGGGTATGGGGCCACCTCCATCCCAAAAATAACATGAGCATACTGCCGCAAGCAAGAACTACACATCTGCCCAAAAACAAATGCAATTACACTACTCTAGTGCTACCAAATCACATAGTATGTTTAATGCAGAGGCAAGTAGAAAGTATAGTCATATTATATAAATAGTCACCACAAAACTGAACAATATATACATGATTGCATCACCAGTAGCGAGCCACATCACCCCCGCACTTTGTCGACTGAGCCAAAGCCACTTAGATTTCACCAATATACTCTTTTTCCTTATATTTCTCGCCTTCCTCCATTGCGAGCCTCCATCATTCTCAGTTAGATCATCCAAAAGGTAATCTAGTGTCAAAGGATGTGCACACAACCCAAAGATTCACCTCCACTAATGCCAACTTATTCATCTTCATTGGAAAGACCCATACGCTTACTCCTTCATCCCCCTCGATCTCAGGACCCTCTATCATCAAATTGGCCAATCCATCCTTACACCAATGCCAAGTACATGTGTCCAGTCACCCGATGTTCATTCACCAGTCTCCTGACCAGCACAACACTCAGTAACCCCTTCCACATTTCTGGTCGAGTGATGTGTCCTATGAGTCACCCAACTTGATATCTTTAGAGACCAAAACAAAGAATTCTCGTATCCTAATCAGTTACCCTAGTCAAATGACTAGAACTCTAATAGTGTCTAGGAATATGTGAACTAGAGATTGGGTCAAAACAACCTTCAGGTGGTTCTGGTCATGATTTTTTTATAAAATCTCAACCCCTTCACCTCTAATACGAGCAAGGTCAAAGAAACTACATCAACTTTGTCTCTCTTCTTCTTGCACGAATCGGCATGCTCCCATGAGTGAAATCCACATTTGGGAGAGACGTGCCGAAAATGACCCATGCGTTCTAGATGATATGGAGGATGACAAGGCCTACATCAAGGAGGTTGTGTCTATTGACACAACAATAGTTATTTAGCCATAGATGGCATTGATGCTTGACATGGAGTTGTCAACCTTCATTGCACTAGTTCTTCTTTGTCTTCATCCCAAAAGTATTCAAAGGCAATAATGGTTGCCTTGCCTACCCACCTACCTTTCCTTCTTGCTTTTCCACTCATATGAGAAAGTACAAGGCTCTGGTCACACCCGAGAACAAGAAGTGGTACAAGACCATGGATGCTCTTAGAGTGCATCTTCCTCAATGGGCATGCCCCACCAAGATCAAGGGCCTGAAAATTTACAAGGCTCCACTATTATGGACAAACAATTCTTGCATCTCCCTCTTCCCCTTCTGCATCTAGTCCATCTAAAAAGAGCTCACCTTTGAATTTTTTGTGACCTACACCAAGCACTACTCGAATGAAAACAATACAATTTATCCTTATGTACTCTTCTTAGACAGGATCATTCCTTGGATGACACTTACCTCACCACTTCATCCTAGATGTCGATAAGGAGGGGAAGGACAAATGTTATGAAGAAACTCACACCCACACCACCAACAAGCACATTGCTGATAAGTTTTGGGCTGAAATCATTGGTTAGCTCCTCTCCTTCCCACATGGAACCAAGGCAATGTTCATTCATTACCCAATGGTTTTCTATCTTCATCACATCCACATTTGTACCATTTTTGGGTAGAATGGAACCCCAAGCATTGTTACTACCATTACCTCTACTACTTATGGTGCATCCCAAATAATGAGCCATTCAACTGGGGGTTCACGATCATATATCATCTACACATGTAGTAGCAGTACAACACCAGTTTTGAATTTTTTTATGGTGGAGTCATGATGACGATCTCCTCCTACCTCAGCTACACTGACATTCCCTTCACATCAATCATGGTATAGAATCCATCTTACTTAATTGATATAAAGTACTTAGTTCCTTCAACCTTCATAAAGATATCCAAGGAGGATGTCATGAAATACTTTTTGTTTTGAGATACCACCATGCTTCACTTCCCACTCATGCCTACTTCACGATAGTCGACCTCATCTATGACCTCAAAGATCTGAATGTGAACATCCAATCTTACATGAGGAAGCATCCCCCCATTGAGGGTGAGAATCCTAAGTCTACATCTACATGATGTAGTGCTTCCATGGAAGAGATGACAAGGAATATGGGCCTTTTCCACCACCATCAAGAAGTCACATGAAGTGACATGTGCTAGAAAGTGCACGGTCATCTGAGCCCTATGGATGCAATGAGATCCAACAACATTTGGATCACAGTGAGTGCAGCCAGACCCATACAGAATAGGAGCAGCAATGTCATGGCCACCATATCAATGGTATGTATTTGATGTAGTAGGTACATGAGAAGTGTCATGTGGGAAGAGGTGACTACATATGCTCATACATACTATAAGGACTATGGTGTATCACAAACTTATTCTTGATTTGCCTCTTGGTATTAGGGAATCAGTACGACGAGCCTCCACATTTCGAGGAGTATAAGGTTAGCTATAAGCCGAGATTGGTCTAACCGACCATATTGGGAATCATTTCAAGGTTAGACACATCAACCCACACATCCGCCTCAGTCGAAGCCACCATCCCAGGTTAGCACAACAGTTGGTGGTCATTCAAGTAGTTTTCTTCCCTCCATTATAGACCTATAGTTTCTCGAGGAATAGAAAATTTCTATGTTCGGCATGGAGGGCAGGTAGTACAATTCTACTTCTCCCACTCTATATTTACTTTCTATTTGTTTCATTTTAGTATTAGCCTTTGCATCGATTTTCTTGTTATTTCTTTTCAACTTTCCATGATTAGCTTGTATGTTATCAACATTATCTAGTGGACCTATATTCATTTCTTGTTTTCTTGTTTCATTTATGTATCAGTCATCAATATACCCAAATGAATGCAATAAATCATTTTGCAATGATGAATCATGAATTTCCAGTGCTAGAACCCATTATGTCACCAATGATCTTAATTAATGTCAGTAGAAAAGATGGAAAGTCATATGGTATAGAGAGGAATAAAATACATCATGCCTCCTAATGATTAGCATAGATTCTTGTAGAAATGTCACTACTTTTGCATGTCATATGATGTAATTGAATTGGTTGTCAAGATTGTTCCCATGCTATGAATCCCAATATATGAGATATGTAAGTTTAGCCCTTTTCTAGAATTCTTCAATCATCTTCTTACCATGTCATTCACCAAAAGCAATCTAAAAGCAAAAAAAGATGTGACAAACTCCAAGATTGAGGTGGCACCCTCTCCCTCACCCCCTTTTTTTCTTCCATACCCCTCCTATGAAATAAGGGTGTATTACAAATAAAAAGATGCCAACGTACACATCAAAAATAAAAAAATCAATGAATGTGCTAGCATCAAAATAAAAAAGAAATTTTGAGTTGGATATAGGAGAGATTTGCTATATATTCCTTCCATACCCCCCCCCATTCACATGATTTTCTTCCCAGTGGTAGAAATAACACCCCAAAAATAACTCCTTCCATAGATGAACATTATTCTTGTACAAATCTCAGAGGAAGATGTGAAACTTTTTAAAGAATTTATGATATTATAATTGTGATATGTAGGTTTTGGCATGGAAACATGTTGTGAAAGTGAATTCAAAACAAGGAATTTGAATTTGCATTTTGCGATTCCAAGAAATTGGGGTTGAATTATGTTATAGGGTATCGAATGATGTTATAAAAGAGAGGATGACAGGGTACGTGGTAGTATTATTTTACAGGGTGATTTGCTTCCGTATTGCTCAAGGATGAGAAACGTACAAGTTTGGTGTATTTTGATAAATGCATATTCATAACATTTTCATGGCACAACTTAGATCAATTATTCTCATTAAAATAGATAGTTCATGTTATTTTACTTAGTTTTGTTGTTTTTTCTTTGTGCACAAATTGTTAAAAAAAATCTTAAAGTTCTCATTCTTATGCATGGAAAAGCACCACTCAACTATATATCATGGTTGTGGTCTTCCCCCAATCACATATCCTGAGTTCAAAAGGCATTGGGTGGCAGAAGAACAAGAATCTAATTTATTCAAACTGATTGGGCGATTGAGTTCATTGGCTGGATGATAGGACTGACCAACTAAAAGTGCCTCCCAATAACCATCCATTTGTCCAACTCATCTCATCATTTGAGTGTTTGGAATTCATGCTCTCCAAGTTAGAAACTAGTTGTTCTCCTGATGACATTCTAGTCAGCCGATTAGGTCTACCATTCAGCCAATTGGTGTTCACTACCAATCACTTCCCAAGTTAGTAAACATCAATGATTTTGGAGGCCCTTCGGTCATCCAAATCACCTGAATAATTGATCGAATCACCTATAGTGTAGTGCCCTAGGAAAGAGCACAACTAGCTGACATGCTTCACTGGTCAACTAGTTGAAATTCAATCCCAATTTCTCCATGAGTCAATAGAAATTAGAAGTTTTTAAAACCTTGACACTCAGACAACACACCATCCCAGTTGAGCGACATAGATCTCCCTTATAAGAATCAGTACATAGAGATTCTCTTGACCCACCTATAGTCAGGCGACCAGAAGCCCATTAGATGTTCCACTTAAAAGTCAGTTGGCTGACTAGTTTCCCAAGTCACGTGACTGGTGTGGTAAACTAGCACAGTGACGACAGTCGCCAATCCAATTTGGAAGGTGGGCATAAAAGAAATATGATCATAAACAAAGAGATACTTTCCATTGAAATAATAAAATTGTTCCACATAAGCACACATAATATTTTTGGGCACAAAACCCATAACAAAATGCATGCATGTGAGATAAACATAGCCCTAGAACAATATAACAACAAACTCGGACAAGTCTCACAAACTTGAAACTTGATAGAGATGACATACTGCCAACTCCCAAAATATATAAAAGTGGGCCAAACCTTACAAATTTGAAACCCGGGTATGGGGCCACCTCCATCCCAAAAATAACATGAGCATACTGCCGCAAGCAAGAACTACACATCTGCCCAAAAACAAATGCAATTACACTACTCTAGTGCTACCAAATCACATAGTATGTTTAATGCAGAGGCAAGTAGAAAGTATAGTCACATTATATAAATAGTCACCACAAAACTGAACAATATATACATACACCTCATAAGTGGGAAAAAGACATCACATGTCAATATATAGAGTTCCATCATGAACAAATCATTAGAAAGAACCAAGAGAATGTCCAAATATCATAATATGATCACAAGATCTGTAATAAATAAGATACTTCACATGACGCATAATTTCCAAAAGAACAAGATGTGTAGGCTAATGTCCATAGCACCAAGAGAAAGAAGAATATAGGAAATTGCTCAACATAGAATAATAGGGTCTACAAACATACATTTAGAGAGAAGAACTAGAAATTGCTCAATATAAGGAGTGGGATCCCATAGAGATCCACTCCCTACTAAAAAATAAAAAGGCAACATCCCAAAAAACACATCAACAAAAACTTTTCTTGAAAGGGATGAAACCAAATTTATTTAACATGATTGTATCATAACCCAAAGTAGAAGCGGAATAAAATATGTATCTAACCATTACAAAGATTCTTATCATACTAATCTTTCACCACACAGAGTGACATAAAGGGAAAAACCAACTACATATAGGACTAGCTGAGGATCACCTAACAACTTCAAGCAAAGTCTGCCATGATGATAGCTACACTTGTTGTGTTCCAGGTCCTCCTAGATTTCCTTCTCCTTTTCCAACACCTGGGGTTGGAAGCATACCCCACAAAAGGAAAAGAAAAGAGGATATCAGCAAAAAGTTGGTATGTGCATGCTAAAAAGAAATTGAGAAATAAATATTAGGAAAGAGGTACATCAAGTATAGAAGGCTCCCCATGAAAAATGTAAGAACTACCCAAACGGGAATAAAAGGAAAGATTCACCATCATATGATAAAACAAATACTTTCCATAAAATCAATAATAAAAGTGGTGCCACAAATACACTCATAATGTTTTTAGGTCACAAAACCCATAACAACCTGCATGTAGGTGTAATAAACATAGCACTAGAACAACATAAATAACAAAGGCATCCAAGCCTCATTAATTTGAAACTTGATAGAGATTGGCACATAACCAAGCTCCCAAATATATATAAATGTGGGTCAAACCTCATAAATTTGAAACCTGGGTATGGGGCACATAACCTCCATCCCAAAAATAAATAAGGGCACATAACCCAAAAACCAATGCAAATTATATTACTCCTAGGGCTAATGAGTCACACAACATGCTTAATAGGGAGGCAAGTAAAAGGTATAGTCGGATTTTACAAATTAATCACCACATAAGTGATCATCATTATCATCCACCTCAAAGTGGACATATAACAACAAATAAGTTTAGCATGCACTAATGAATGAGGAAAGGAGTCAAGAGAATATCCAAGATCACCACAAGCAAGACAGTTCACAAGAACCATGATATCAAAAGATAAGAGCAACGTGTATAGGCTATTGTCCATAGGACCCAAAAAAGACAATTTAGGTTAATGCTCAATAAATAAGAATAGGAGATGCAAACATACCTCTCCACATAGTCTTAACAGAATAAGATTACTTCTAGATCCAAATCTAGGTTTCCAAAGCACCTAATATTATGTATGTGAAATTAGGGTTAGAATTACATTGATTATTCAAAACCCTAAAATTCACCTTTTATTATTAGTGAATTAGGTTATCAAAATCATACCATATTTTTAATTATATTTTACTAAGTTCAAAACATATTTTATTATATTTTTTTGACTCATATATATATATAGTTATGAAGTTTACAAGTTATTAATTGTTTAGACTAATCCATTAAAATCACCTCTTTATAACATCAGATTCAGTTGTTCAAACCAATACCATTAGAAAATCATTATTTTTCTGAATCCAATGAGTATTTATTTGTAATTATTGGCGCAACAGATAATTAGTTATGATCTTTCTAAATCATACCAATCAAATAATTAGAAAATGCCATGTAAGCAGAGAAATTGCAAAAGAGAGGGAGAGAGGGTGGAAGTCGGGCCCAGCTGAAGTGGACCAACTACAAGCAGCCATGTCCCCCAGTCAAACCTCAATTGGACCCGCTCTAAACAAAAGAAACAAGGCACAAAAAGACCAAAATTCTCATGAGAGAAAAATCAACGAAAATGAAAAAAGTGGGCAAGACAGGGAATTCACCTGAGCGCTTTGTCTGCCTTGCTCGGCCAGCCATGGCCATGAGCTGGAGCAATCACAATTCAGTCTGTTTTGGGTGAATTCACAAACATCGACCATTCCAGAAGGCGAGAATAGAGAAAGAAAGAGTAAGATCCCGCAAACTCACCGCAGTAACCAATTGAGGTGTCGGTGCCACTGAGATCTCGGGTGAGGAGCCACAAACTGAACACCAATTCTTGATCGTCAAGAGCCAACACGACATCGAGCAAAGAAATTAATAGAAGAGGAAGATTTCTTGAAGTAGAACGGAGCTTTAGGTAGTCCCATATATATATATATATATATATATATATATATATATATATATATATATATATATATATATATATATATATATATATATATATATATATACACATATATATACACTTATATATAGATATATATAGGGCATGGGTATAAGGCGTAAGCAAGGTGGCCGTGAGAAGAGATTCTGGCTAGTTTTGGGTGTTTTCAAAATACTTGATAAAAATGCATGAGTAAGGGACCAACTGGTTTGGAACCTTTTCACAAATCTATTGGCGAAGAAATCTCGAGAAAAAATCGAGAAATGAGGGAGAAATCCCATTTTAAAATCCGGCCAAAAATGGCGACCTATTTCCCTTTTGGCCGGTGGTAGAAGATAACTCTCAACCATCTAATCCACCATCCAACAGTTGTAGATCACACGTGTGATCAAAATCAAAAACCTTATCCAATTCGAAACCAAATAAAGTGATGCATTAGATTTATTTCTCTTTTTCTCTATCCTCTTTTGAGGGTGTAAACAAATCCCAAATTTAATGAAATTTGGCACTTATCCTTATTTTGATATGAGGAATCTGAATATGCAATTTGATTTTCCTTTTGAGAACTTTTAATGGGTTAAATAAATCAATTACTATTTTCTCTTTCCTCCTTCATTAATGGTTATAAGATTATCCAAATTTGACGAAACTTCACCCACAAGTCATATTTAATGTGTTGGATATGAATTTGCCTTCAATTTTACATGTTGGAGTATTTGTCTACTTATTTAATATTTTGAAGGTTCTACACACTTCCTCTCTCCTGATTTCACCTTTTAATCAAACTTTCTCCAAATTGATTGAATTTTCACCAAAAGGCATATTTTAATTTGCAAATTATGAATATAAGATTATTTTCCTTTTTTTAGTTGTTTAATATTTTATTTAATATTTTTAAGGCAAAACACCCTTTTCTTTTCTAAATAAAATAGTTATGGTTATAATTAACCTAAATTGGTGAAACTTGGCCTCCAAGCCAAAGCATATCCCAAGAAAATGAATATGAGGTTATTCTTAACCAATAAGTTTTCCTTTTAGTCCATTATCCATTATTTTTATTATTTCTCCCATTATTAATTCAATATCTCATTAATATGTTTTAATCATTATTATTGATTCCTTTTTCTCTTCCTTACACCATAAGGCAAAGGAATGATCTAGAATGAATCTACTATAGCATTATCTCACATACGTTTATTTATTTCATGTTTTATGGAATTATAATTCAATATTCTCAATTAGGGACACCTTGCCTTTTATGAACATTATTACCTCATGTGACATATCTTATGTACCTATCATTTATTTTATGATTAATTTGAAGGTATTAGGTAATATTAATTTATATTCTACATTTTAGGGTGATTTATTCATGCATTAACATATTCAAAGTCACGAAAGTGAATACCCTTATCCTTGTTTGGTCAAACCTCAAAGACTAAGGTTTCTAACTTCATAACCCTAGAATAAGATTAAGTTCTAGGTTTTGGTAAGTTACATCATACCTCCCCTTAAAGAGATTTCATCCTCAAAATCTAAACAACTATCTACCACACCTTAAAAAGTTTCATCCTAATAAGTCAAGCAAAACTATAGGTACAAAGGTAACTTCTTTACATATATCCACAAGGTACCATGCAAAAGGAAGCATAACTTGAAAGTCTAAATATGGGACTAAGGGTTACCTTCAACTGGATCATCATCATAGACTTCTTGACCATCCAAAGCAAAAACTCTTCTTGCTCGCCTTTCCACATGTCTTTTACTATTGTTGTTACCATTATTCTGATGAGGCACTTGAGGTTGTTGTTGTTGAGCCAGTGCATGTCCATTATGAAGATGAGGGCACCTAGGGTGAATATATCCAGGTTCATTGCAATGATGGCACACAACGCGAAAGCCAGGTTGATACTTTGCTTGATTCTTATCTTGAGAGAGATTTCCTAGAGGATGGTAACCATTTCACCTAGCACACTTGTCTCTTCTATGCTCATCTCCTGAGGGTTTCCTCTTCTTGTTGAACTCCCTAGGTTGAAACCTTGGGTATGAATCCACGACCAAAGCTTTATCAACCATCAGCTGAAAGGTCAAGGGTAGTTGTGGGATATGAGCACGACCCACATTGTAGTTGAGTCCTTGAAGGAATAGGTCAGCCCTTTCCTCCTCACCCAAACGTACTACATAATGTTCCAACGGCAGAAACTATTATACAAAGGCAGAAACAGATAGGAACCTTGCTTCAAGCTGTAGAACTCTACTTCTTTCTTCTTTTAGGCAGCAGTGCAGATTTACTTCCCAAAGAAAAGTACCAAGAACTGCTCCTAGGTCATGGTAGAGATATCATGTGTCCTTCCTATCCCATTCCACCAAACCCAAGCGGGTCCATCCAATATATATGAAGCAAACCTAACCTTCTGGTGGGGAGGACATGCCATACCATCAAAGGTCCTCTCTAAGGCTAGCACCCAATCATCATCTTTGTTGAACATCTCTATTTCACCTTCACCCTTAAAGGAGGGTTGTTGCATCTTCATGAACTCCATGATTGAGAACTCCTTAGGCTTTTTAGGTATAGACGGGTCTTTCACCTTCCCCACCATGGTTGTAGTGAAAACTTGTCAAAACATAGCCAACTCTTACTCTGGAGAGATGACTATGCCAGTACTAGCAGAAGTTGGGGTCTCCTAACCTACTAATGATCTACTTTCAGACAGAGGAGTAACTTGAGTTGCTGGTGTGGTAAAGGGCGGATCCATCCTTGGCATACCAAACCTAGGGTTCTGGGGTGTCTCGTAACCGTACCGGTTGTCAATAGTCGAGTTATCTCCCGCCATTAGGGTTTTTTCCTGCACAAGACAAGGATACTAGGTATAAGAAACCTCTGTAAAAAGGTAAACATCCTAAGGGAGACAAGTTTGAAATATTTAAATAACCGATAGGTACATGCTCTAATACCATGTTGTAAGGAGTGGGATCCCATAGGGATCCACTCCCTACTAAAAATAAAAAGGCAATATCCCAAACAACACACCAACAAAAACTTTTCTTGAAAGGGATGAAATCAAATTTATTTAACATGATTGTATCATAACCCAAAGTAGCAACGGAATAAAAGATGTACCTAACTATTACAAAGCTTCTTACCATACTAATCTTTCACCACACAGGGTGACATAAAGGGAAAAAATAATTACATATAGGACTAGCTGAGGATCACCTAACAACTTCAAGCAAAGTCTCCTGTGATGACAGCTACACTTGTTGTGGTCTATGTCCTCATAGATTTCCTTCTCCTTGTTTAACACCTGAGGTTGGAAGCATTCCCCACAAAAGGAAAAGGATATCAGCAAAAAGCTAGTATGTGCATGCTAAAAAGAAATTGAGCAATATATATATTAGGAAAGAGGTACATCAAGTATAGAATGCTTCCCATGAGAAAGTTAAGAACTACCCAAATGGGCATAAAAGGAAAGAATCACTATCATATGATAAAAGGAATACTTGCCATAAAATCAATAATAAAAATGGTGCCACAAAAGCAATCATAATGTTTTTAGGGCACAAAACCCATAACAATCTTTATGTAGGTGAGATAAACATAGAACTAGAAGAATATAAATAACAAAGGCAGCCAAGCCTCATAACCTTGAAACCTGATAGAGATTGGCACATAACCAAGATCCCAAATATATATAAATATGTGCCAAACCTCATAAATTTGAAACTCGGGTGTGGGGTACATAACCTCCATCCCAAAAATAAATAAGGGCACATAACCCAAAAACCAATGCAAATTATATTACTCTAGGGCTACTAAGTCACACAACATGCTTAATAGGGAGGCAAGTAAAAGGTATAGTCAAATTTTACAAATTAATCACCACATAAGTGATCATCATTATCATCCACCTCAAAGTGGGCATATAGAAACAAATAAGTCTAGCATGCACTAAGGCATGAGGAAATGAGTCAAGAGAATATCTAAGATCACCACATAAGTGATCATCATTATCATCCACCTCAAAGTGGGCATATAGAAACAAATAAGTCTAGCATGCACTAAGGCATGAGGAAATGAGTCAAGAGAATATCTAAGATCACCACAAGCAAGATAGTTCACAAGAACCATGATATAAAAATATAAGAGCAATGTGTATAGGTTATTGTCCATAGGACCAAAAGAAAGACAATTTAGGTTATTGCTTAATAAAGAAGAATAGGATATGCAAACATACCTCTCCACAAAGTCTTAACAGAACAAGGTTACTTCTAGATCCAAATCTAGGTTTCCAAAGCACCTAATATCATGTATGTGAAATTAGGGTTAGAATTACATTGATTATTCAAAACCCTAAAAATTGCTTTTTTCTTATTAGTGAATTAGGTTATCAAAACCATTCCATATTTTTTATTGTATTTTCTTAAGTTCAAAACATATTTTATTATATTTATTTTACTCATATATATTTAGTTATAAATTTTACAAGTTATTAATTGTTTAGAATAATCCATTAAAATCATCTCTTTATAATATTAGATTCAGGTGACAAAACCAATACCATTAGAAATTCATTATTTTCTGAATCCAATGAGTATTTATTTGTAATTTTTGGTCTAAAAGATAATTAGTTATGAGTTTTGTAAATCACACCAATCAGATAATTAGAAAATGCCACATAAGCAGAGAAAATTGCAAAAGAGAGGGAGAGAGGGAGGAAGTCAAGCCCAGCTGACATGGACCAACCATAAACGGCCGTGTCCCCTGGTTAATCCTCGGTTGAACCCGCTCCAAACAAAAGAAATAGGGCGTGAAAAGACCAAAATACCCCTGAGAGAAAAATCAATGAAAATGAAGAAAAGTGGGCATGATGGGGAATTCACCCGAGCGCTTCTTCTCCCTCGCTCGGCCAGCCATGGCTACGAGCTGGAGCAACAACACCTTGGTCCATTTTGTGACAATTTGCAAACATTGACCATTCGAGAAGGCGAGAACAGAGAAAGAAAGAGCAAGATCCCATGAACTCGCTGCACTAACCAATTGAGGTTCCGGTGACGCCGAGATCTCAGGCGAGGAGCCACAAACCGAACACCAATTCTTGATCATTGAGAGTGAACACGATGTGGTGTGAAGCAATTGATAGAAGAGGAAGATTTCTTGAAGCAGAATGGAGCTTTAGGTAGTCCCATATATATAGGGCACGGGAATAAGGCGTAAGCTAGGTGGCTGTGAGAAGAGATTTTGACCGGTTTTGTGTGTTTTCAAAATACTTAACAAAAATACATGAGTAAGGGACAAACTGGTGCGGAACCTTCTCACAAATCCGTTGGCGAAGAAATCTCAAGAAAAGATCGAGAAATGAGGGAGAAATTCTGTTTTTAAATTTGGCCAAAAATGGCGGCCTATTTCCCTTTTGGCCCGAGGTAGAAGATAACCCTCGGCCATCTGATCCGCCATCCAATGGCTGTGGATCGCGTGTGTGATCAAAAAAATAAACCTTATCCAATTCGAAACCAAATAAAGTGATGCATTAGATTTATTTCTCTTTTTCTCTCTCCTCTTTTAAGGGTGCAAACGAATCCCAATTTTAATGAAATTTGACACCTAGCCTAATTTTGATATGAGGAATCCAAATATATAATTAGATTTGCCATTTGAGAATTTTAATGTGTTAAATAAATCAATTACTATTTTCTATTTCCTCCTTCATTAACAGTTATAAGATTATCCAAATTTGATGAAACTTCACCCACAAGTCATATTTAATACGTTGGATACAAATTTGCCTTAAATTTTACATGTTGGAGTTATTTGTCACTTATTTAATATTTTGAAGGTTCTACACACTTCCTCTCTCCTGATTTCACCTTTTAATCGAACTTTCTCCAAATTGAGTGAAATTTTACCTAAAGGAATATTTTAATATGTAGATTACCAATATAAGATTAGTTTGCACTTTTTGAGTCATTTAATGTTTTATTTAATATTTTTAAGGAAAAACCCTTTTTTATTCTAAATAAAATAGATATGGTTAGTATTAACCTAAATTGGTGAAACTTGGCCTCCAAGCCAAAACATATCCCAAGAAAATGAATATGAGGTTATTCTTATCCAAAACGTTTTCCTTTTAGTCCATTATCCATTATTTCTTTTATTTTTCCCATTAATTATTCAATATCTCATTAACATGTTTTAAGCATTATTATTGATTCCTTTTTCACTTCCTTGCACCATAAGGAAAAGGAATGATCTAGAACGAATCTACTCTATCATTATCTCACATAAGTTTATTTTTTTCGTATTTTGTGGTATTATAATTCATTATTCTCAATTATGGACACCTTGCCTTTTATGAACATTATTACCTCTTGTGACATATCATATGTACCTATTATTTATTTTATGATTAATTTGAAGGTATTTGGTAATATTAATTTTTATTATACATTTAGTATGATTTATTCGTGCATTAACATATTCAAAGTTACCAAAGAGAATACCCTTATACTTGTTTGGCTAAACCTCAAAGACTAAGGTTTTCAAATTCTTAGCCCTGGAATAGGATTAAGTTCTAGGTTTCAGTATGTTACACTCAATATAGAAATAATGTGGGGTGTAATCATACCTCTCTTCATAGTCTACTCTATCCAAATCCAAATATATGTCCAAGCCTAGGCCTCCAAAGAACCTATGAAACATATATGTAGATTTTAGGTCAATTTCACATTGATTATTTTAACCCTAAAAATCACCTTTTTCCTTATATGTGATTTAGGTTTTCAAAACCATACCATATTTTAGGTTACCTTTTTATGAGCCCAAAAATATTTTATTATTTTTTGACTTATATAATTAGTTATGAATTTTACAAGTTATTAACTATTTAGGTAAATCAATTAAAATCAAATATTTACAACACTGGTTTTTGGAAATAAAACTAGTACCATTAGAACGTTCGTATTTTTCTAATTTCAAAACATATTCTATTTTATTTTTTGAGCTACAAATAATTAGTTATGGATTTTCAAAAATCGACCAATCAGGAAAATCCATGTCATTACATCCTTTGTGAGAGGGAAATAGAGAGAGGGAGAGGGCATCCGCACTGAGTTGGCCCAATCATGAGCAGACAACTCAATTGGTCCCACACCCAAACATGGTACCTCACCTAAGCGCTAAAACCAAAAGCAAGGGGTCATGAAATGACCAAAACACCCTTATCTTGAAAATAAAAAACGAAAGGAATAGAAGGGAAAATGGGGAAAGACACAACCCCAATTCATCTCTTTCAGATGACACAGGTGAACAATAGGACTCCAGGGGTGATCCATGCCCAAAAGAAACCATGAGACCCATCCATGCGAGAAACCAATGTCATAGACAAGTTCATCTTACCCGCACGAAGTCAACAAGCCCGGACATGGGAGATACCACCACCTGGAAGACAAATAGCTTCTCTCATCAAGAAGGGGGAATAAATAGGAAGGTGGAGCTTTGTTGAATATGGAACACACAAGAAATAAACTGACTTGATTCACTCCATCGATGCAATGCAAGCTGGTAGGTAGTGTATTGAAGGTCCAAAGGAGAACAAACCCTCAGATTGCCATGAAGAAACAGAAACAAACACAAAAGGGGGGAAAACAAAATACCTTGCAACCAACCAAATAAAGGTCTTCAGAAACTTGCCCACACCACACCGAGGAGATTTCCACCACTCGTGTCCTCAATGGCAGACAAAATCACGCTGGAAAACTCGAGGCATATGGTTTAGAAAGACAGAATAGGGTGGCCATCATCACGAACAAAAGCAGAAAAAGTGGTAATGTAAGATGATGTTTGGATCTCCTTTGGTCATTTTCATAGCGTCAGTTTAAAAGGAAGTGGCTAGGGGAAGATGGGACACTCGTGGAGATAGAAAACATAGGAGGTTTGTGAAGGCTCTAGGAGTCCAAGATATATAGAGAGCCAAATCCCCACAAAGTTGGGATGGAAGGGGTTGGGATGGAAAGAGGAAATTGATTGAGGGATTTTCTCAGACAAAGGCACATAGGGGAAAGAGGTACAGGGAGGAGACAAAATCATGGCATGTAGTCCTCTTCCGTCTGGAAGTTGGGTGAAGAGGAGAAGTTCCAAGCCGTCCATTGGGTCCAAGGAACCCCAGATAAAATGATAGTCATACACTCAATTTTAGAAAAAGAAAGCCAGTCATTAAATCATGTGACAAGGAAACCATAGGAGAACCGGAAAAATAAAGCATGGCATTTAAATTGAGAGAAAAATCAAATAAAGCAAAGTCTGAATTACATTCGGAATAGGATTTAGGTATTTTCTTTTATAGCCAAATTGAGATAGCAAACATTATCCATTTAAGATGATACTTTGCACCTAGACTAGTTAAAGCATGTATAATCTAATTTTAGCATTAGATTTCATTATTGAAAACTTTTGATGCATTAATTAATCAAATCTTAGTTTTGTAACATACTCGACTCTTGGTATACAGCTAACCCTCCATACTCATAGGCCCCTATTCAATTACCTAAATAACTAGTATTTTCTTACCAAGTTTAAAATGATTTAGGGATAGTTGCAGTCAAATAGTCCATGTATCCATAAATTTCCTTTAAAAATGATATTCTAAAGATATAATAACCATGACACTTTCAACAGTAAGATTTGAGGTGTAAATATATGAAGTGATGGGTTTATGTATAATTTGACACTTTCGAATACACCTTAATTGTATGATAAAGAAAATCAAATTAATATGTGTCCTAGAGTCACAATCAAGTAATTTAAGGGAGTGAATAGATTAAATGTAGGCTTAAATACACTAGTAATGAAATCTATTATGAAACATATTAAAAATGCAAAAACAATGTCCAATTAGACTTCTTGCATCTCAAATAGCCTACTTAATAAGTTTTAACAATATTTAGATAATGTTTACCTATCCAATTGAATTAGTAAAGGAAAGATACATCTAATAACCTAAGAAGAATGAGTATAATCAAGATAACACTTTATATCCCAAAAGGGGTCTGTGATTTTTCTCTGCACATAACATGTCATTCACCTCAGTGTTTTAGTGGATCCCGATCCGCTTTGACCGGATCTGACGAAGCTCAATCTTCTCCTCCACCCCAGTTGACTTGCCACCATAACTGGCTATAGGGAATAAGGTCTGTCAAACGTCATGTGATCTCCCAAATAACCTCTCCTCTTACTTTCCTTTCTGTTCAATTCCTCAACCTCTCCCTAACACCCTTCTTCTCCCCTATCCTATCTTCCTCCATCGTGTCCCCATGAAATCGGTCACAGTGACCACCATCCTTGTACTCAGATGTTGTGGTAGTAAATGAAATACCATCGCCTGTTTTTGTCACTAATGGTGATTCCACCAGAAACCTTGACCGTTGATAATATCACCCTATCAGCTTGCGGCCACTAACACTGTTTTTTACCACCTTGGGCTCTGCCATCGCCTGTAGTCTCCTCTGCTTTCCCCATCACAACAATCACTTTTCCCCAACCACGATCACACATCCCCAGCACGGAAGATTCTCTCACCACACATGGATGTGTGACCTGATCTTACTTATGTAGACCTGCAAGTCACTATCGTTGGTCTACAACTCTTGGCAACCTCGTCGCCACCTAGTTCCAGACCTTCTAGCCCGATCGGCCTGAATGCCTGCCTTCACCGCCTAGTCCACAACCTTCACCATCTCCTTGACAACCTCCATCTATGGACGGATCTGCTATACCTCTCTCCTCACTGCCAATAGCTACATCCATGTCTTCTTCCTCCTCCAATCGTCTTGACCACATTCATAGTAGAATGAGAACTAATTGCCCTCTTCTTGTTTCCACCTCCACAGTAGGTTCATCATCTCCTCACAACCAAATTGCCACTGCCCCTTTCTACCTTGCATCAACCTCCTCCATTGTCTTTTCCACCACATCCACCAGCCTTTCCTTCTTCCCCTCACCCTACACCCAATGACCATGACAGTAGGACCTTGTTGTTGCCATTTGCATTGATCGTCGGAGTCCATATGCTACCGCCTACTACTGATGGTCATCTTCAGGCTCAATGGCCACCTACTATAATGAAATCACAATTTTTCATATTACCATTACACCCTCAATCTCCTTCATCCTTGCATCTATAGGAAACAAGACTCATAGTAGCTGAGAGAGCACCAGCACCTCCTCCATCTTCCTAGTGTTGCAGGCAGTTGATGGAGTCCTTGCCATCTGCCAAGATAGTCGTCGATAGACCTATACATCACCCACAACAGAGAACTCCTCCTACATAAACCATTGTCCCTCTTTTCCCCTGAAGCCAGTCGCCGCAATAGGAAAAGATGCCAATTCCATCCTTCTGCAACTCCTCATGGTTGCTTCACATGCAAAAGCAGCAACTACTAGTATTGGAAACAACACCGCCAACCTCCTTTTCCTTTTTCCTTTCTCACTACCTGAACCCTTACCACCAACACCATTCTATCCTTGTGCCTAGAAGCCATGGCAGCTGAGAACTACTGTGGTTGGCGAAGGATGTAAGGACATCCAAACCACCATGGAAGATGTACAACTCTTCATCCAAATGTTTGCCTCAAACACCCGATGTCAAATTGGAGGATGATCATTGAAGACCAGTTCAAATAGCTTTGGTAAGTCTCCTTGATCCCATATTTAGGATTTCATAATCCAATTAGACTTCATAATGCATGTGAATCCAACTACAAATATAACTAAAGATAAGTAGGTTGGGGATCCCATCTGAATAGTGAGTAATAACTCAAGAAACTATAAGCTAATATTGGGTAATCAATATGTTATAACTATCCTAATGAGTAGCTAGATTCATTAACCATTTAACCCTATCATACATGTTGACATATACACGTGTCATTAAATGTACACCCATAGTATAGGCTGATTATTTGTATTTTTACCCTCCAAAAAGTGATAACCAGAACTTGCTAGACATAGTATAACCTAAGTTGATCTATGGTCTAGGTATTTTTATATAGCGCTAATGTATATAGATGTTGGTATGAGTCTGAATGTGGATAGGCGTCGACTCAAAAATTCAGTATCAATTGATGAGAAAATCAAAGTTATGATAGCACTCCTTTTATGGACCAAGAATCCTATATTCATATATGCAAATATATATATATATATATATATATATATATATATTCATGTCCACATGACCGTACTTCAAAATGCACATGGACCTATGATATAAATTTATCTGGATTTATCTATGCACAATAAAATGAAATATGAACCAAAGAGTGAGAATGACATTACAAGATATAAATTGAAAGAATGCATATTATTACCCACACATATTTTTGGCATAGACATCCTTAGATCTATGTGACTAAGGATGCATATTAGAACTAAAATATATTTCTAATCATGTATCCATATAACAAGATTAACAACCCTAACATGTCATTGAGTGACTGGGACTATGGTCAAAATAATATGAAAATATATAATAGGAATATTTACACAGGTTGCTATTGATTGCCTAACATACCTAATATGTTCCTAGGATGGAAACTTGACTTCGTGGACCAAGTATATAGACTGAGTTAAGAATAAGTTGTGAGTATCAGCTATGTACATCATCTATTTTATTTTGGGCATTATTTAACTAAAACCTACTTTCTTGTAATGTGGCATCTCTTGAACTGTTATTCCTAATGAAATCTAATTTCTTAGACATTTATATCTCCTGATGTTGACTCATTATATCCATGTAGTTTCTGTACTATCTTATTTATATGGGTTCTTGGACCCCACTTGCTATGATTGTCTTTTTATGAAAAATTGATTGAAATGCTTGTCTTGCCTCTCTATTTTATGCATGCTACATGTTTGACTAGAATATCTAGAATAGTGGTACTTATGTACAGCCATACTTATATAGGGTGTGTGTTTTTGCACGGGGTGTGCGTTTCCACCCTCATTTATTTTAGGACATGGTCATATGGTGTTATGGACCTATTTTAGGTATATTTAGTCTACATTGTTATGCATGCAAACATTTATGGTTCTATATTTAGATTGGTGGTAAACTGTTATGGCAAGACACTTTTATTATCATGTTTGAAATCTGAATTTAATATGCCTCATTTCTCTTGTTACATTTCTCTTGAACTTACCTAATTGCAAATATCCCTCTTATTGTGGGAACATATCTTTTATACTTTTAATCCAATATAATGCCCAAAGTGTTTATTATATGCACATGCTCAGCCTTTGTTGACCTCTACTTTGTTTCCCATGTTCTGGGTGATGTTCCCTTCCACCCAAGTATAGGTACTTTAGAAGACAAGGATGCACAAAGATTGTATACATGATATTGAACCTAAGGATAGCTTGGAATGGTCGGGTTACCCTCTACAATAGGTCTTGTAGGAGATTTGAGTTATTAGATGTATACCTTTTTCTTTGTTATACCACCTTTTATGGTGAGGAACAATTTTATAATGATACACACTGTAACTTTGTAATAGTTTTGTTTCCGCTGATCAAATATTTCAAGGATCATGTTTGTGCCATCAAGTGGGCCCACTACCAGGTCCCACTCTTTACAAAATGGTATTAGAGCCTAAGTAGTCAGTAACTTGACTATTTCAAGTTATCCTAGGTTGACCTTTATTAGGTACTTAGCTGACCTTTTACATGTGAGGGATATACCTAATCCTGAGTAGTGGAATACCAAAACCGGTTCAATCCCTATCTAATATGGTGATTTCCACTTGCAAACCACTGTGTGGTCGAGACTCAAATTTTGAAAAGTTAACCCTACATCCTTATGGATATTTCCGCACATAGGGATCGACTCTTCTGGTCATTAGGCATAATTTCCCCATATTAGGGAAAGATAATTCATAACTAAAATGTAGGTTGACTTGACTACTCATAATTAGTCTTAACCCTGACTCCTGTTAGGTACCTTTCCTTGTTGTTTTCTAGCATGTCTCAAATAAGTCCACTGGGAGGATTCAGCATGCATGAGTGATAAACGTAGAACTCTCACATAAGTTGTAGAAAGGTGGTGATTCCCTTAATAGTGGGGGATGACCTAAATTAGCTATGTTATAGTTAGTCTTGCCTTGCGTTCAACATGGAGTGTCTTTACATACCTCTTCCCAAATACATCTATCAAGGGGATTGGATACCATCCTCCTTGAACTTGATAGACCTATTACATGATGGTTAGTTGATGAAAGATGTAAGTTTTAGTATATATCCTTAAGTATTCACCTCTCTCATATCTAATAGTGTACTTGATTTATCCGGTTATTGAGATGAGTATATCGACTGTGTAGGTTACCTTATCTTGTGAAGGCTCAATGGTTGTAAACCAGGTACTGATGAAAAAGACCTCAATCTCTTTTCAGAACTTTGGGTATTCTTATGACTTCATTAGATCTCGAGATTAGGCAATGGGGGTTGTGAGTAAGATTGAAAAGGGGAATAGTGGATATCGTGCCTTATTAGGGTTTGGTAGATGTTGACCATGTGTACTAAGAAACCCTTCTCCCTCCTATGCTTATATGTTAGAGGTGTCATAGACCCTTTTATGTGTCTAAAAAATTAGACCCTTTTAGTGGAATGGAGTGATGATAGAATAATATGTTTTGTTTGTGGAATGTGGTTGACTTAGTTCTTAGATCGATTTTGGAGCCAATTTTAAGAATTTCATCGTATTGTTTTCATCGTCAAACTTACTTTATTATTAAATTATATGTACAAAAGAAAAGCTTTCAAGATTTCATCGATGGTTTTGGTGTACAAAAGAAAAGCTTTCAAGATTTCAACGATGGTTTTGGGACCAAATCACCACCACAATGAAGTTTTTATTACTAGAGAAACTCCTTAGTGAAACCCTATGACTAGCTTGATCAACCCTAAGACACTATGCCCAAGTGTGACCTAGACAGTAAGAAGAAGTTTGTATATATATTTATGGCCCAGTTGATCTAACCATGCTGACCCTTTAGATGGTTAGTTAGGGTATATCTTAATGCTTTAGAGGAGTGGAGTATTAATGCTTTTTCCTTTAAGAGTGTAACTTAACTTAGGACTATCTAATGTAAATAATGGTTGTAGTAAGTAATACATGACTAACATCCTATCATAAGGTCATAGGTACGTATCTACCATCTAACTAGAGTACATGGGTAAACCTACAAATTTTACCACCATGAACATTTCTTACATAATTAAAATAGGGACAAAAAATCTTCCCTTATCTAAAATGGTGAGCATGAGGAAGGTAGGTTATAGAGTAAAAAAAATCATTATAAGTAGAATATGAAATCACCATAATAATGAATATAATGCTATTAAGAGAACACTAGGCTTGGTGTAACTTCCCTAGCTTAACATCTTATATGTGAAGAATCATGGAGACTTGACACATGAAATGATGTAGTTCCACCTTAGAGTTTGGCTAAAAGTGTAACAAGTAGGTGGTATGATATGATCCACTGGGTTGATTCCCTTTAGTAACTTAGAAGCCTATATTTTGGTTAGGAGGTACATATGAGGTTCTAGGCTATAGATGGATGGATTTCAAGGACGAAATCCTCTTTAAGGGGTGGAGTGTTGTAACATACTTGACTCTCGATATAGAGGCTAACCCTCCATACTCCTAGGCCCCTATTCAATTACCTAAATAACTAGTATTTTTTACACAGTTTAAAATGTTTTAGGGATAGTTGAAGTCAAATAGTCAATGTATCCATAAATATCCTTTAAAAATAATAAAAGATATAATAACCATGATACTTTCAACAGTAAGATTTGAGGTGAAAATATATGAAGTGATGGGTTTATGTCCAAGTTGACACTTTAGAATACACCTTAATTGTAAGATAAAGAAAATCGAATTAATATGTGTCCTAGAGTCACAATCAAGTAATTCAGGGGAGTGAATAGATTAAATGTAGGCTTAAATACACTAGTAATGAAATCTATTATGAAACATATTAAAAATGCAAAAATGATGTCCAATTCAAAATCATTGCATCTCAAATAGCCTACTTAATAAGTTTGACATTATTTAGATAATGTTTACCTATCCAATTGAATTCATAAAGGAAATATACATCTAATAACCTAAGACTAATGAGTATAATCAAGATAACACTTTATATCCCAAAAGGGGTCTGTGATTTTTCTCTGTAGATTACATCACCGTCTCCTTCATGTTTTAGTGGATCCCGATCTGCTTTGATCGGATCTGACAAAGCTCAATCTTCTCCTCCACCCCGACTGACTTGCCACCATAACCAGCTGTAGGGAATAAGGTCTATCAAATGTCATGTGATCTCCCATATAACTTCTCCTCCTACTTTCCTTTCTATTCAATTCCTCAACCTCCCCCGAGAACCCTTCTTCTCCTTTGTCCTATCTTCCTCCATCATGTCCCCATGAAACTGGTCACAATGCCCACCATCCCAGTGCTCTGATGTTATGGCAGTAAATGAACTGTTGCCGCTTGTTGCTTCGATTTACAGTGATTCTACCAGAAATCTTGATTGTCACTGACATCATCCTACCAGATTGCGGCTGCTGATAGCGTCGTTTACCACCCTGGTGATGCAGCCCTATTTTAGGGCTTCATCTTGTGTTATATTGCTCTTCAATCACATCTATACCTGTTAGATTGCATGTCATTCCCCCTAATATGCTTATTTGTATAAAATGCACTTATGGACATTATTTGCATGTTTTTCAGGCATTTGGACCACGCTTGATGGAAGAGAGAGAGAAGGGGCGATCCCAGGGTTCCTCTGTACTTGGAGAGGCCCAAAGTGAATTCTGATGCTCCCTCGACCTACCCCTAGTGGCCAAAGATCAATTGAAGCAAAGATGTCCAAGAAAAGTCAAAGATCCAAGTTAAAGTGCTGATCCAAGACCCAGCACGGGCGTGGTACCACAGAACGGCCGTGCTAAGTTACTTAGAAATCAACAGGTTCAACATCCAAGTGAAGCAGAGGGCACCACGGCCGTGCAGATCAGCACGGCCGTGCAATGTGTAGGCACCACGACCGTGCACCACAAAATGGCTGTGGCACAGAAGAGCAAAACGGTCGTGCAGCAGTACCACGACCACATCAACCAGGACCACCACGGCCGTTCCAGCCACCACGGCCGTGGCACACCACCTCCACCACGGCCTGTTAACCCACCACGGCAGTGGCCGTTTTGACAAAACCATGTAACTGTGCAATTTTAATTCCCACGACCGTGACCCTACACCATGGTCGTGGCCTACCCTGCCCACCACGGCCGTGGTACCCCACCACGGCCGTGCTACTCACAGAATCCAGCCTTTTTTCCACTGCTTTCCCCATTTTACCCCTAACTTAACCTAGTGCTTCCCCCACACCTATATATACCTAGGTGGCGGCTGGGGTATGAGGTTAGCTACCTTCTACCCTTTCCTAGCTCCCCAAATCGCCACCCACTCCATTCCACTCCATATCCACCTCAAGTCCACTCCATTTCACCATTTCCACCACATAACCCCCCATATCTAAGCCTTCCATCCACTTCCCTCCATCATTCCACACCATTTCATCCAAGGAGAAGAAGGAGGACGTCCCTACAGCTGCTGGAGAGGAGGACTTCTTCATCTACACCGAGCTCCATGGCTTCTTCTACCTCTTTCTCCTCTCTTTTTGTATTTTGCTTTGTTATGAGTAGCTAGGCCCCTTAGGTGGGCTGTTTGGGGGAAAATATGTTACTTTGATACCATGTTGGGGGCAAATGACATGTAAACTTTGTAATTTCATTTGTTAATGATTATATTCTATTTGCATCTCTTTCTCCATGGATTGCTTGTTGGTTTGTGTGAGAAATCACCTAGGAATTTAGGCAAATTGCTTATATGTCTGAATTTTGGGATTTGCCCCTAGGTCCAATTCTTGGATCCCTAGGTTGCCTCCCATCTTCCTACATCTTAATCAATCTCCCTAAACCTAAGTGAGAGATCTAAGTAGCTAGATTAGATAATTCTAGTGCAATTAGCATGGTGCCTTCTCAAGGCTAGAATGTGGGGGAATTGGGGTCCAAAACCCTAATCTCACCTTCCCATTACTACCCTCGGCCCCTAATTTCCCTAGGAATGCCTAATCTAGAAACCTAGACTTGATTAGACTCTAATTGGATTGAACCTAATCCATAACCCAATTGAGCCTCGTAAGGGTAGTAGAGGGTGTTAGGGACTAGTTCCCCTATGCACAACCTAGCATATCCATGGCCAGATAGTAGCTTAGGTTAATTCATTAGACTCTAACTTGTTGTTTGGTTTGGATAATCTAAATGGAATCATAATGTTCATATGTCACCCCCCAACTTAAGTGATAAGTTCATACCCCTAAACAGCCCACACTTCTCTTCATTGCTTAAAACCCTAGTTTTGTGCTTGCTTAGCTTAATTAGCTCTTTCCTTGCTTAGTTAGCTTATTTCCTTGCTCTTGCCTTGTTCATGCTAGCTTAGCTCTTTAATTGTTCTTTTGCTTCTCTATTGCTTGCCTTAGTGTAAATTGCCTTTTCCTACCTAGCTTAATCTTTCCTTGCTTGCTTAGTCTTAATTCAGTCTAGGGTTAACATAGATTTCATTCTTGCCTTTAAATTGCTTGTTTATCCTTAGTTAACAATCCAAATCAACCTTTAAACCCTTAACCCTAGTCTCCGCAGTAGGAACCTAGCTAAACTAACCTAGCTCTAGTGCCCCCTCGTTTCCCTGTGGATCGACCCTATACTTGCCACCTTCCTATACTACGACACGACCCTGTGCGCTTGCGGGTGTAGTGTTTTAGTAGACGTAGGTAGATAGTTTAGGTTTATAAATTTCGAAAGCGACCCCCATCCACCGTGCATTCCGACCTCGTGGGGCGCATCTATTCAATCGAGTAGTGTGTTAGCACCACTAGCGGAATCACACCAAGCTTTCTGGCACCGTTGTCGGGGATTAGAGGCGGTCGTCCTAGCTAGTTAGTTTTGCTTTGACTTTTCCTACTGCCCTCATCATTGCTATTCTTTATTCATTTTTCTTTGCATTTCTTGTGTATATTGGTTTACTAACTTGCTTTCTTTTGTTTGGTTGTGCTTTGTGCATGTGACAAGCCATTCGGGAGGAAACAAGATGGAAGACCAAAATGCACCTCACAAGCCACTTCAAGACTACTTCATGCCTAGCAACTACAAATCGCCAATTGTTAGCAGGGTTGATCAAATGCCAGGGGAGCAATTCTCTATTCCTCCAGGTCTTCTTGGGCTCCTGCCCATCTTCTACGACTCTGAGAGTGAGAACCCCTATAAGCACTTGGACTCCATTCTTGAAGTATGCTCCACCTTCAGGACGTCGATGGCTAGTGATGATACAATTCGGTTGACCTTGTTCTCCTTCTCCCTCAAAGATAGAGCTAAAGACTGGTATGACTCAAGAAAGGACATCATGAGTTGGGAAACAATGAAGAATGCTTTCTTGAGACAATTCTACTCTATTGCAAGGTTGATACAAATGCGGCGTTCCGTGACAAATTTTAGTCAAATGGGAGATGAGCAGTTTCATAATGCATGGGAGAGATTCAAGAAGCTGTTGAGAGAGTGTCCTCACCATGAGATCCCTTTGTGGTAGCTAGTTCAATCATTCTACTCTCGTTTGTCTCTAAAGGACCAAGACACAGTGGACTCTTCATGTGGAGTAGTTTTCATGGCTAGGCCACCTGAGGAGATATGGCCTTTGTTTGAGCAGTTGGCTGAAGGATCAAGAATTCGAGCTTCTAGCATGATGAATGGAAGAGGGTATGCCTTTGGTGTGACACCCCCTACTCATGATGACTCAAGCCCTCAAGTGATGAAGATTCTTGGTGACATGGTGAGCTTCATGAAGAACCAGGTGACAAATGCTCCTTGCCACCCAGTCAATTCTATTGAGTTCTATGGGGAAGAAAAAAAGACACCTCACTCCTATAGCTACCAGGAACCACAAAGTCCCACATACAGCTCAAGGTTTGAGGAAGAGGTTCTTTCTAGATTGAGAGTGTTTGATGATGTTTAAAGGGATGTTGCAAGGTTAGAAGAGAGAATAGAGCAACTATCTTCTATAATCACTCTCTAAGAGGAAATATTGTCTTCAAGACCCATCGTGAGCCACCATGAAGCAAGTGGACCCATACCATCTTCACAAGTTTTCTACAGTCCACCCCCCATGTAAGTGCACCCCATTCACTCCTTCCAAGGCTATCCCCAGCCTTACACTCCTCCACCGCCTCCCTCGCCTCAAATTTCACAAAACTTCACTTTCCAGCCCCAATTCTCTCCTCCTCCTCAATTCCCTTCTCCACCTCAATTTCAACCCCAAGTATCACCTCCACCTCCTCCACAGCCACAACATGCTCCCCCTCTCCACCATGAGCAAGGTAGTGTCGTGACAGTTCTAAGGAGTGGAAAAACTCTTGAGCAGCCCGCAAGTCAAAGAAAGGATGATAAAGCAAAGCAAAGGCAGCCAAGTGGTGATACTGTGATTGATATTGCTGAAGATGATGTTGTGATACCGCATGTTGAGTTTGGGATTCCATGTGATCCACCACATATCCCTTTTTCAAGTCCTACCATCCCTAGCGTTCCGCCTCATGTTCATGGAAGTGCGGCAAAAACTAGTGATCCTCCATTTGTAGAAGCACTAGATGAGCCACCAGAATTGAAAAGGAGGCAAAAGCACAATGTTGATATTCTTGAGGTGTTTCGCCAAGTAAAGGTGAACATTCCACTTTTGGATGCTATCAAGCAAATCCCATCATATGCCAAGTTCCTCAAGAACCTATGCACTGTGAAAAGAAGGTCAACGGGGAGGATTCCAAAGAAGGTGAGACTAAATGAACAAGTGAGCTCCATCATACAACACTCACTTCCCGTGAAGAGAAAGGACCCAGGAGCCCCACTAATACCTAGTTACATAGGGGGACATCGCATAGACAGGTCCTTGCTTGATTTGGGATCTAGTGTGAATTTGATGCCATATCATGTCTATGTTGAGCTGGGCTTAGGCAAGTTGAAGCCGGCACATTGCACTCTCCAGCTGGCAGATAGATCCATAAAAGTTCCTAGAGGTAGAGTGGATGATGTCTTGGTAATGATAGACAAGGAAAAAGGCATGGTGTTCCGGCGGATTTCATTGTACTTGATATGGAGTCGGAGGATACGAAAGATTCCCATCATCTTGGGGAGTCTGTTCTTATCTACATCTGATGCCGACATTCATGTATGTAGTGGCATCATGACAGTCTCATTTATGGACACGAAGATCAACATCAACATGTACAGGACCCCAACCCGACGAGTCCGAGATAGGGATATTGGACATGATCACTTCATAATTCCAAATGGGTATTTGAGGGAAAGACATCAGGGTGAAGAAGTTAATGATGATTATTGTGATCAAAGGGATGAGGAAAACAGATTGAGTGCAAAGGAAGGATGCATGTTTTGCAAGAATGGACACATGAGAATGCCAAATGGATGAATTTTGAAGAATCACCAAGACACCTAGTTGAAGGTAAGAAACTCAGCGCTTGTGGGAGGCAACCCACCTAGGTTTGGGAATTTTTGACCCAAACTACATTTTTGATACTTTTTCTTTGTTTTTACATTTTTCCAAGAAAGCACACACACACACTCGTATTTGATAGTTTTTGTATAGTTTTGATATGTGCAGGCGAGAACAGAGTGAAACGAAGAAGAATAGATGAAAGTTTGACAACACATCAATAGAATATCAACTTGAGATCTATTTTTGATGTTTGAATAAGATTCGAGTCTCCTACTGCTGTTACAGTGCCCAACACGGCCGTGGTACATCAACACGGTCGTGGTGGTGCACTCACATTCAACAAAGATATGATCAGAAAATTGCGAAAATCGGCTAAGTTTCGAACCAGGTCAGCACGGCCATGCAAGGCAGCACGGCCGTGGTACACGAAGACACCACGGCCGTGCCGTGCAGCACGGCCGTGCAACAGCCCGATTCCAGCACATTTAAGTCAAATTTTGCAAAACTTCTTTTTACTTGCTCATTTCTCCAAAGAACAAACGGCCGTGCTCCGTGCCCTAGCGCCCGTATAGCACTCCGCCCACCTTCTCCAGCCATCGAATCCTCACCAAATCACCCCCAAACCATTCCCAATCACTCCCCTACCATTTCCACTACCTTAATCTCCAGATCCCACCCATTTCCATCCACAAACGCACCACTCTCTCTCCATTCCGCCCCAACAACCCCGTTCTTCGGAGAAATCCGAAATTTTCTAATTCCACTTCAATTTTTGAGCAAGAATGAAGAAGTTTGCAAGGAAGGAAGTAGAGAAGACTAGGGGTGTCATCCCCTACCAAAGGAAGACAAGGAACAGCCACCCCCAGTTGACGGAGGCGGAATTGGATGCCACTGTGGAGTCTATTGCTGAAGAAGCCTCCATACAGCCACAGCGGGGGGCACCATCTTCGTCGCAGCCACCGCCGTCTGCCTCCCGACACTCCGTCTCATCTGAGAGACCTTCCGCCTCAGCCACGCGGCCGTCAGTTTCAGCCACACGGCCGTCCGTCTCCTCCTCGGCACAACCGCAGCCCGAGCCACAATGACGACCACGTCGACGCCTCATTTTACGTGATGAAGATGATACTGATATGCCTGAAGTTGAGAAGCAACCAAGCCCTCCACAACGCCCGTTTTCACAGCCAAAGGTTACTATAGGTAGGGCAAAGGAGCCCAAGCACCATGGATGTCTGACACGCAGAGTGCTAGCTACTCGATACGCATGCCCAACGTCAATGGAAGCAATGGGGTTCTATGCCTATTTTCAAGAATTGATGGAAAATTTGGGGCTATTTGAGATCCTAACACTACAGCATGAGACCTACATCGAGCTGACGCAACAATTCTTCGCCACGCTAGAGAAAGCAACCAATGATGGCGAGAATGCAATTAAGGTAACGATTGGGGATAAGAGGTGGAAGATAACCTCAGAGATACTAAATCAGATTTTTGCCCCAAGTGGAGAGATGGCTGCCCTCCTAGATGGAGGAAGGACAGAAAATGACTCTAGTTCCACGTATCAAGCCATGTGGAAGTGCTTCACCGGCCAAAGTACATTTGTAGCAGGGAAATCAAAGACAAGTGGTATTCATAGCCCATTTCTCCGCTATGTTCAGAAGGTGTTGGCAAACACCATCTTTGGCAGGTATGAAAATCAAGGCAGCTGCACCAACAAAGATCTTTTTGTGCTTGGTTGGGTGACAAAAGAGAGATATGTGAACCTGGGGGCGTTATTGATTGATCACATGAGGACAATCCCGTCCAAGAGCACAAATCCTTTTGTAATGGGAGGGATTGTAACATCTATTGCCACTGTCTTAGGACATGACATGACAGGATATACAAAGGCAGAGGGTGGCAAGTTGGTTGATTTACACTACCTGTCTCGCTCATCCATGATTACGGTTACGGATCAGAAGATCATTTACCAAATCAACCCACCCTACCCAGGAGTCACATTAGAGCTGCCATACCATACTCCTCCCCTCATGGAACAGTATGGACCAACGTCATATTTTCTGCAAAAGTTAAGGAGATACGAGGAGGAGAACCCCAGGGGAGAGGCAATCCCTGAGGTGAGGTTTGCAGGGGGTTTAGGAGAGCCTTCATAGGCAGCAGAGCAGAGGCGGACGGCGGAGGAGAGAGCGGCAATACGGGTGAGGCAAAGAGAAGAAAGAATGGGAGCGTCAGAGCCACAGCAGCCTTCAGTGAATGCATATGATATGGGTACCATCCATGCACATCTGGAGGGCATTCAAGAGAAACAGGACAGAATTTTACAGACACAGGAGGGCATTCAGAGGACTCAGGATTCCATGTGGTTGGACCACCATCATATGCATTACCAGGTCAACCACCTTTATCAGTTTCACAATGCCCAGGCCCAGATGAACCCACAGTGGCGTGAAGACTGGTGGAGTTCTTTATCAGCTTTTCAGGACAGCTATCCACCTCCACGGTCAGACTACTGGGGTGCCTACTACAGGCAGGGAGGAGCACCTCCACCACCTCCGCAGTGATCATCTACCCTATCACCCTAGACTTTAGTGTCACGCTGAGGATAGCATGGTTCAAAAGTTTGGGGTGGTAGGGCGGTATACCCTCATTCTTCTTTCACTCATTTTTTGCATCTCATCTGCTATTTTACTTATTGTTTGTTGTTTTTCATTTCTTTTGCTTGTCCTGCTATCTAGTCTAGAATTTTACTACTTTGCACATCTGCATTCCATGTAGTTTACCTTATTGTCATTTTTTTGCGTAATTTTCAAAAATTTTGCTCTTTTACCATGCATTGCATATCATGTAGATTTTTGGTAATTTTTGCATGTTTTGGTTAGGATTTGCTTGTTTACTGCTTTAAGTTCAATAATATAGGCTTAGATGTGATTGAAGGCAACTTGGCACCATTTTGGCCAATTTTGCCCAAATTTGGAATTTCTTGTCTAAAAGTTGTGTTTTGACCCAATCTCTACTATTTCGAGTAAAAATGATGACCTTTGACAAATGCAAGTGAATTAACATTGTTTGTTGCTGAGTGGTATCAATGTTTGACTTTTTACATGTGCATCACCTCTCTTATGATTGTGATTGAATTGGTTGAATTGTGAAATTGAGCAAGCTTTGAATGCTTAGTGTTTGTGGAATTGCTTGTTTGATATATCAATTTCATTTTGTTCATTCATGTGGTGTGATATCTTGGATGAAGTGTTGGATTAATTCTCATGCAGGATGTCTTATGTGGAAAATCATACCAATGACCCCTGTTTGACCCGACTATTCTTCCACCATCTTCGTACCCCTCCGCCTCATAAAAAGATGCCAAAGTGCACATATTAGCCGTGGCCACCTCCAAAAGTTTGGGGTGGCCACATCTTTATCTCCCCACTTCACTCTATCCACCATATGCCCCATCTACTCCAAGGGCAAGAAAGAAGAAAAAAAATGCAAAAAGCAAAATAAAATAAAAGGATGCTCCTGTTTAAGAGCATTCAAATAAAGAAAAGATGAGTGTGTAAAAACACTCCAAAAATCTTACCGCAACCCTTTCTTCCACTTTCATACCCATCGAGCTAGGAAACATCAAACTTAGCTCATTTCACCCTTTTCCGCAGACACGTGGGTCATTTGGTGTGATTTGAAATATAAGATTGAATGCATGAATGTGAAACAACACTCCTAGTCATTTTTTATTAACGCCACCATGAAACGGTTTACCCGGAACTTTATGGAAGAAATATGGATAACTTGTGTATTCTATACGCTATATTCGAAGTTCATATGCTTTGTGCTCTTTTCATGATTGGTTTGTGAAAGCAGGTGAGGAGAGAGGTGAAATGCATGTACTTAGTCATCTTTGATCCCATTCAGCAACAATCGTCTTTTATATTGCATTTGTCATTTCTTTTTGTAAAAGTGTGTAGAGAGATTGAGTTAGAGCATACTTGAGGACAAGTATGTTTTAAGTTTGGGGTGGTGATGCAGCCCTATTTTAGGGCTTCATCTTGTGTTATATTGCTCTTCAATCACATCTATACCTGTTAGATTGCATGGCATTCCCCCTAATATGCTTATTTGTATAAAATGCACTTATGGACATTATTTGCATGTTTTTCAGGCATTTGGACCACGCTTGATGGAAGAGAGAGAGAAGGGGTGATCCCAGGGTTCCTCTGCACTTGGAGAGGCCCAAAGTGAATTCCGATGCTCCCTCGACCTACCCCTAGTGGCCAAAGATCAATTGAAGCAAAGATGTCCAAGAAAAGTCAAAGATCCAAGTTAAAGTGTTGATCCAGGACCCAGCACGGCCGTGGTACCACAGAACAGCCGTGCTAAGTTACTTAGAAATCAACAGGTTCAACATCCAAGTGAAGCAGAGGGCACCACGGCCATGCAGATCAGCACGGCCGTGCAATGTGTAGGCACCACGGTCATGCACCACAAAACGGCCGTGGCGCAGAAGAGCAAAACGGAAGTGCAGCAGTACCACGACCACATCAACCAGGACCACCACGACCGTTCCAGCCACCACGGCCGTGGCACACCACCTCCACCACGGTCGTGTTAACCCACCACGGCCGTGGCCGTTTTGACAAAAACCCTATAACTGTGCAATTTTAATTCCCACGACCGTGCCCCTACACCACGGCCGTGGCCTACTCTGCCCACCACGACCGTGGTACCCCACCACGTCCGTGCTACTCACAGAATCCAGCCTTTTTTCCACTGCTTTCCCCATTTTGCCCCTAACTTAACCTAGTGCTTCCCCCACACCTATATATACCTAGGTGGCAGCTGGGGCACGAGGTTAGCTACCTTCTACCCTTTCCTAGCTCCCCAAATCGCCACCCACTCCATATCCACCTCAAATCCACTCCATTTCACCATTTCCACCACATAACCCCCCATATCTAAGCCTTCCATCCACTTCCCTCCATCATTCCACACCATTTCATCCAAGGAGAAGAAGGAGGACGTCCCTGCAGCTGCTGGAGAGGACTTCTTCATCTACACCGAGTTCCATGGCTTCTTCTACCTCTTTCTCCTCTCTTTTTGTATTTTGCTTTGTTATGAGTAGCTAGGCCCCTTGGGTGGGCTGTTTGGGGGAAAATATGTTACTTTGATACCATGTTGGGGGAAAATGACATGTAAACTTTGTAATTTCATTTGTTAATGATTATATTCTATTTGCATCTCTTTCTCCATGGATTGCTTGTTGGTTTGTGTGTGAAATCACCTAGGAATTTAGGCAAATTGCTTATATGTGTGAATTTTGGGATTTGCCCCTAGGTCCAATTCTTGGATCCCTAGGTTGCCTCCCATCTTCCTACATCTTAATCAATCTCCCTAAACCTAAGTGAGAGATCTAAGTAGCTAGATTAGATAATTCTAGTGCAATTAGCATGGTGCCTTCTCAAGGCTAGAATGTGGGGGAATTGGGGTCCAAAACCCTAATCTCACCTTCCCATTACTACCCTCGGCCCCTAATTTCCCTATGAATGTCTAATCTAGAAACCTAGACTTGATTAGACTCTAATTGGATTGAAACTAATCCCTAACCCAATTGAGCCTCGTAAGGGTAGTAGGGGGTGTTAGGGACTAGTTCCCCTATGCACAACCTAGCATATCCATGGCCAATTAGTAGCTTAGGTTAATTCATTAGACTCTAACTTGTTGTTTGGTTTGGATAATCTAAATGGAATCATAATGTTCATATGTCACCCCCCAACTTAAGTGATAAGTTCATACCCCTAAACAGCCCACACTTCTCTTCATTGCTTAAAACCCTAGTTTTGTGCTTGCTTAGCTTAATTAGCTCTTTCCTTGCTTAGTTAGCTTCTTTCCTTGCTCTTGCCTTGTTCATGCTAGCTTATCTCTTTAATTGTTGTTTTGCTTCTCTATTGCTTGCCTTAGTGTAAATTGCCTTTTCCTACCTAGCTTAATCTTTCCTTGCTTGCTTAGTCTTAATTCAGTCTAGGGTTAACATAGATTTTATTATTTCCTTTAAATTGCTTGTTTATCCTTAGTTAACAATCCAAATCAACCTTCAAACCCTTAACCCTAGTCTCCGCAGTAGGAACCTAGATGTAGTGCCCCCTCTTTTCCCTATGGATCGACCCTATACTTGCCACCTTCCTATACTACGACACGACCCCGTGCGCTTGCGGGTGTAGTGTTTTAGTAGACATAGGTAGCTAGTTTAGGTTTATAAATTTCGAAAGCATAAGATCCCATATCCCGTGCACTCTGACCTCGTGGGGTGTAAAAGCACCACTAGCGGGGACGCACCACCTGGGCTCTGCCATCGCCTGTAGTCTCCTCTACTTTCCCTATCACCACAGTCATTATTCCCCAACCATGATCACACAGCCCCAGCACAGAAGCTTCTCTCACCCCACATGGATGTGTGACCTGATCTTGCATATGCAGACCTGCAAGTCGCCATCGTTGATCTACAACTCTTGGCAACCTCGTCGCCACCTAGTTCCAGGCCTTCCAGTGGAATTGACCAGAACGCCTGCCTTCACCACCTAGTCCACCACCTTCACCATCCCCTTGACAACCACCATCTATGTACATATATATTGCACCTCTCTACTCACTACCAACAGCCACATCCATGTTGTCTTCCTCCTCCAATCGTCATGACCACATTCATAGTAGAATGAGAACTAACCGCCCCCTTCTTGTTTCCTCCTCCACAGTAGGTTCATCATGTCCTCGCAACCAGATCACCACTACCCATTTCTACCATGCATCTACCTCCTCCATTATCTTTTCCACCACATCCACTAGCCTTTCCTTCTTCCCCACACCCTACACCCAATGACCATGACAGTAGGACATTGCTGCTGTCTTTTGCAATGATCGGTGGAGGCCATATGTTGCCACCTACTGTTGAAGGTAATCGTCCGGCCTAGTGGCCAGCGTCTATAATGAAATCGCAATCTTTCATACTACCATCACACCCTCAATCTCCTTCATCCTTGTGTCTATAGGAAACAAGCCTCGTAGTAGTTGAGAGAGCACCAGTGCCTCCTCCATCTTTCTGGTGTTGCAGGCCGCTGATGGAGTCCTTGTCATCTACCAATATAGTAATCAATAGACCTATACATCACCCACAATATAGTGCTCCTCCTACATAAACCATTGTCCCTCTTTTCCCCTAAAGTCAGTCACCACAATAGGAAAAGATACCAATTCCATTCTTCTACAATTCCCCATGGCTGCTTCACATGCAAAAGCAGCAACTACTACTTCTGGCAACAACACCGCCAACCTCCTTTTCCTTTTTCCTTCCTCACTACCTAAACCCTTGCCACCAACACCACTCTGTCCTTGTGCCTAGAAGCCATGGCAGCCGAGAACTGCTTTGGTTGGCGAAGGTTGTAAGGACAACCAAACCACCACGGAAGATGTACAACTCTTCATCCAAAAGTTTGCCTCAAACACCCGATGTCAAATTGGAGGCTGACTGTTGAAGACCAATTCAACTAGCTTTGGTAAGTCTCCTTGATCCCATATTTAAGATTTCATAATCCAACTAGACTTCATAATACATGTGAATCCAACTACAAATATAACTAAAGATAAGTAGGTCGGGGATCCCATCTAAATAGTGAGTAATAACTCAAGAAACTATAACCTAATATTGGGTAACAATATGTTATAACTATCCTAATGATTAGCTAGATTCATTAACCATTTAACCCTATCATACATGTTGACATATACACGTGTCATTGAATTTACACCCATAGTATAGACTGATTATTTGTATTTTCACTCCATAAAGTGATAACCAGAACATGCTAGACATAGTATAACCTAAGTTGATCTATGGTCTAAGTATTTTCATGTAGCGCTTATGTATATAGATGTTGGTATGAGTTTTAATGTGGATAGGTGTCGACTCAAAAATTCAGTATCAATTGATGAGAAAATCAAGGTTATGATAGCATTCCTTTATGGACCAAGAATCCTATATTCATATATGTAAATATATATATATATATATATATATATATATATATATATTCGTATCCACATGACCGTACTTCAAAATGCACATGGACCTATGATCTACATTTATTTGGATTTATCTATGCATAATAAAATGAAATATGAGCCAAAGAGAGAGAATGACATTACAAGATATAAATTGAAAGAATGCATATTATTACCCTCACATATTTTTGGCACAGTTTCCTTTGATCTATGTGACTAAGGATGCATATTAGAACTAAAATATATATATCTAACCATGTATCCATGTAATGAGATTAACAACCCAAACACATCATTAAGTGACTGGGACTAGGGTCAAAATAATATGAAAATATATAACCGGAATATTTACACAGGTTGCAATTGATTGCCTAACAAACCTAATATGTTCCTAGGATGGAAACTTGACTTCGTGGGCCAAGTATATAGACTGAGTTAAGAATAAGTTGTGAGTATCAGGTTGTACATCCTCTATTTTATTTTGGGCATTATTTAACTAAAACCTACTTTCTTGTAATGAGGCATCTCTTGAACTGTTATTCCTAATGAAATCTATATCTCCTGATGTTGACTCATTATATCCATGTAGTTTTTGGACTATCTTGTTTATATGGGTTCTTGGACCCCACTTTCTATGATTATCTTTTTATAAAAATTGACTGAAAGGCTTGTCTTGCCTCTCTATTTTATGCATGCTACATGTTTGACTAGAATATCTAGAATAGTGGTACTTATGTACAACCATACTTATATAGGGTGTGCGTTTCCACCCTTATTTCTTTAGGCCATGATCCTATGGTGTTATGGCCCTATTTTAGGTATATTTAGTCTAGATCATTATGCATGCAAACGTTTATGGTTCTATATTGAGATTGGTGGTAAACTGTTATGGCAAGACACTTTTATTATCATGTTTGCAATTTGAATTTAATATGCCTCATTTCTCTTGTTAAATTTCTCTTGAACTTACCTAATTGCAAATAGCCCTCTTATTGTGGGAACATATCTTTTATACTTTTAATCCAATATAATGCCCAAAGTGTTTATTATATTTACATGCTCAGCCTTTGCTGACCTCTACTTTGTTTCCAATGTTCTGGGTGATGTTCCCTTCCACCCAGGTATAGGTACTTTAGAAGACAAGGATGCACAAAGATTGTATACATGATATTGAACCTAAGGATAGCTTGGAATGGTCAGGTTACCCTCTGCAATAGGTCTTGTTGGATATTAGAGTTATTAGATGTATAAATTTTTCTTTGTTATACCACCTTTTATGGTGAGGAACAATTGTATAACGATACACACTGTAACTTTGTAATATTTTTGTTTCCACTGCTTAAATATTTCAAGGCTCATGTTTGTACCATCGAGCGGGCCCACTACCGGGTCCCACTCTTTACAGTTTCTCTTTCCGCATACATTAATGACAATAGGATTATCTAAATTTGGTGAAACTTCATCCACAAGTCATATTAGATATGTTGGATAAGAATTTGCCATTAATTTTACATTTTGAAGTCATTTATACATTTATTTTATATTTTGAAGGCTCTACACACTTTCTCTCACCTGATTTCATCTTTTAATCACACATCTTCCAAATTGGATGAAAATTCACCCAAAGTATATATTTATTATGTAGATTACGAATCCAATGTTATTTTCCTCTTTTGGAGTCATGTATTATGTTATTTGATATTTTGAAGAAAACTCAAATCTTCTCTTTCCAAAAGGAATTAAAGTAATTATTATGTGAATCATATGAAACTTGGATCCCAAGGCATTTAGGACCCAAGGGACACAATTCTTAACTTATATTCCACTTTTGGGATTTCTTTTAGTGAGTTATGTCGCAATTAATATGTTTGGACATTATTACTTATGTTATCATATTATTTCACTATTATCATTACTATTCATCCAACTATGTTCCATAGCTTAATATCTCTATCAAAAGGTTTGGGTATGATTATCTTGCACAAAATTAGATATGTATTTTAATTAATCATTTATGTGACAATTTGATGTGGTTGGGTGATTTATTCATGTATTAACTCATTAGGTTACACTAACATCTTTGAGATATAACCTCAACCATGTTTGGCTAAGCCCAAAAGGTCAAACTTCTAGGGTAGAGTTTAAGATCTAGTTTGTTACAACACTCCACCCCTTAAAAGGATTTTGTCCTCTAAATCTATTGATCCAAACATCAACAATCAACTACTCTCCACCCCTTAAAAGATTTAACCTAACAAGTCAAACTAAACAACATTTAGGGTTACCCACATATCTTTTAGTTGTGAATGTTTTAGAGATTTATGTTGTTCATGTATCCAACTAACAATCATACCATCTAGGGTTGAGTTTTAGGTCCTTGTGTCTCTAACCTAACAACCCTACATAAGCATCCAAAAGGTCATAGGGTACAAAGGGTAGGTCCACTACACCTTTACATTATCCACATATTCCTAGTCACTTCTCCATAACCAAAACTAGGGTTAAAATCCTATTCCAACTAGGTTTAGGTTTACTCCACAAAAGATTCTCATATCTTTTCGTTGTGACTTAGTTCAAGAAAACTTTGACTAAATCAGAGAAAATTTTTGTACACATAGTTGTATAATTAAAACTAATTTTTGATGATAAGAAATATTATGATGTCCAACAAATAAGTTGGCCAAAATTCGATGCAGAAACCAAGTCACAATTTCCATAACAAGATCTCCTTATCCTACCACTACCTAATTCCATCCTCAAAGCAAACCTCATAACATCCAAAGATACACTTCACCATAAACCTACATGGTAGGGTAATATCACCTAAACCTCTTCATATTCAGGTTTAAACAACTTAGGCAAATCTAGGGAAAACATCTCACCTAAAGGGTAACTATGAATGGCAAAGGTTCTAACTAGGAAGACAAAATTGAAATAGTCAGATTGCGACCACCATTGGCTCTAATACCATGTTGTAAGGAGTGGGACCCAGAGGGGATCCACTCCCTACTAAAAATTTGAAGATTAAAATCTCCAGTCCAAACACACCCAAAAGAGATGTTGGAGTGGGTGTAAAATTTTCAAATCTTATGTATGGTATTCAAAACAACCAAAGTATAGTAGCAGAAGTAAAATATTTTCTATATTTGATCTCTCATAAGGTTACAAAAGAACTTCATAATCTCCCACAAAGGGTTTACATGACACCACATAAGGATCTAGATAGAGGGAAATCTAAACCATAACAACTTTGTCTCCAAGCTTTAACTTCTTAAGCTATGTACATAACTTTATGTCATGTCCTCCATGTCTTTCACCTAGGGTTGGAAGCATACCCCAGCAAGAAGAGAGAAATCAAAGATGTCATAAAAGGTTGGTATGTGCATACTAAAATGGAAATTGAGAAATATATGGAATAAATGATGACAAATATAAAAGGCTTCCCATAGAAAAGAAAGGGCTACCCAATCGGGCATAAAAGAAATATGATCATAAAAAAAGAGATACTTGCCATTGAAACAATAAAATTGTGCCACATAAGCACACATAGTATTTTTGTGCACAAAACCCATAACAACATGCATGCATGTGAGATAAACATAGCCCTAGAACAATATAACAACAAAGTCGGCCAGGTCTCATAAACTTGAAACCTGATAGAGATGACATATTGCCAACTCCCAAAATATATAAAAGTGGGCCAAACCTCACAAATATGAAACCCAAGTATGGGGCCACCTCCATCCCAAAAATAACAGGAGCATACTGCCCCGAGCAGGAAATACATGTCTGCCCAAAAACCAATGTAATTACACTACTCTAGTGCTATTGAATCACATAGCATATTTAATGTAGAGGCAAGTAGAAAGTATAGTCAGATTACATAAAGTAGTCACCAAAAAAGTGATCAACATATACATCCACCTTATCAGTGGGCAAAAGACATCACATGTCATTATATAGAGTTCCATCATGAACAAAGCATAAGAAAGAACCAAGAGAATGTCCATATATGATAATATGATCACAAGATCAGTAAAAAATAAGATACTTCACATGAAGCATAATTTACTAAAGAATACGATAATATGTAGGCTAATGTCCATAGGGACAAGAGAAAGAAGAATATAGGTGATTTCTCAACGTAGAATAATAGGGTCTGTAAACATACATTTAGAGAGAAGAATTAGAAATTGCTCAATATAGAAATAATGTGGGATGCAATCATACCTCTCTTCAGAGTCTACTCTATCCATAGACAAATATAGGACAAGCCTAGGCCTCCAAAGAACCTATTAAGCATATATGTAGATTTTAGGTCAATTTCACATTGACTATTCAAACCCTAAAAATCACCTTTTTCTTTATATATGATTTAAGTTGTCAAAACCATGCAAGATTTTAGGTTACCTTTTTTTGAGTCCAAAACATATTTTATTATATCTATCTGACTTATATATAATTAGTTATTAATTTTACAAGTTATTGACTATTTAGGTAAATCCAATAAAATCACATATTTACAACATTAGATTTTGGCAATAAAACTAGTACCATTAGAAAGCCTGTATTTTTCTAATTTCAAAACAGATTTTTTTTTATTTTAATGAGCTACAATAATTAGTTATGTATTTTCAAAAATCGACCAATCAGGAAAATCCACATCATTACTTCCATTGCGAGAGGGGAAGAGAGAGGGAAAGGGAGCCCACATTGAGTTGGCCCAATCATAGGCGGACAACTCAGTTGGCCCCACAACCAAACTTGGCACCTCACCTAAGCGCTAAAACCAAAAGCAAGGGGTCATGAAATGACCAAAACACCTTAGCGTGAAAATCAAAAACAAAAATGACAGAAGGGAAAACATGGAAAGACACAACCCCAATTCATCTCCCTCATCCTGCACAGATGAATAACAGGACTTCAGGGGTGATCCATGCCTAAAAGAAACCACAAGACCATCCATGTGAGAAATTAATGTCATAGATGAGTTCGTCTTACCCGCACGAAGTCAAATGAGCCCTGACATGGGATATAACACCACCTGAAAGACAAATAGCTTCTCTCTCCATGAAGGGGGAAGAAACAAGAAGGCAGTGCTATGCCAAAGAGGGAACACACAAGAAAGAAACTGACTCAATTCACTCTGTCGACGCAATACGAGTTGGTAGGTAGCAAACTGAAGGTCCAAATGGGAATAGACCCTCAGATTTCCATGAAGAAATAGAAACAGACACAAAAGGGGGAAAAATACCTTGCAACCAACCAAATAAAGGTCTTCAGAAGCTTGCCCACACCACACCGAGGAGATTCCCACCACTTGTGTCCTCAATGGCAGACAAAATCACACTGGAAAACTCGAGGCATATGGTTTAGAAAGACGGAATAGGGTGGTCATCATCACGAACAAAAGCAGAAAAAGTGGTAATGTAAGATGATGTTTGGATCTCCTTTGGTCATATTCATAGCGTCAGTTTAAAAGGAAGTAGCCAGGGGAAGACAAGACACTCTTGGAGATAGAAAATAGAGGAGGTTTGTGAAGGCTCCAAGAGTCCAGGATATACTGAGCACCAAATCCCCATAAAGTTGGGATGGAAGGGTTTTGGATGGAAAGAGGAAACTGGTGGAGGGGATTTCTCGGGCAAAGGCACAAAGGGGAAAGAGGTACAGGGAGGAGACAAAATTGCGTCATGTAGTCCTCTTCTGACTGGAAGTCAGGTGATGAGGAGAAGTTCCTAGCCGTCCATCGGGTCCAAGGAACCCCAGATAAAGCGGCAGTCATACTATCAATTCGAGAAAAAGAAAGCCATCCATTAAATCATGTGATAAGGACACCATAGGCGAACCTGAAAAATAAAGTGTGACATTTAAATCAAGAGAAAAATCGAATAAATCAAAGTCTGAGTTGCATTGGGAATAGAATTTAGCTATTTTCTTCTATAGTTAAATTGAGATAGCAAGTATTATCCATTCAAGATGAAACATTGCACCTAGACTAGTTAAATCATTTAGAATCTAATTTTAGCATTATATTTCACATTTGGAAATTTTTGATGCATTAATTAATCAAATCTTAGTTTCTCTTTCCTCATACATTAATGAAATTAGGATTAACCAAATTTGGTGAAACTTCATCCACAAGTCACATTACCATGAATTTTACATGTGGAAGTTATTTATATATTTATTTAATATTTTAAAGGTTCTACACACTTTCTCTCTCCTGATTTCATCTTTTAATCACACCTCTTCCAAATTGGATGAAAATTCACCCAAAGGTTATATTTATTATGTATATTACGAAGCTAAGGTTATTTTCCTCTTTTGTGGTCATTTATTATTTTATTTGATATTTTGGAGAAAAATCAAATCTTCTCTTTTCAAAAGGAATTAAATTAATTATTATTATGTGAATCACATGAAACTTGACTCCCAAGGCAATTGGGACCCAAGGGACACAATTCTTAACTTAGATTCCACTTTTGGGTTCTTTTAGTGAGTTATCTTGCAATTAATATTTGTGGACATTATTACTTAGGTTATTATATTATTTCACTATTATCACTATTATTCATCCAACTATGTTTCATAGCTTAATATCTCTATCAAAAGGTTTGGGTATGATTATCTTGCACAAAATTATATATTTATATGAATTAATCATTTATGTGACATATTTTATATGGTTGGGTGATTTATTCATGTATTATCTCATTACGATTACACTAACGTCTTTTAGATCTAACCTCAACCATGTTTGGATAAGCCCAAAAGGTCAAACTTCTAAGGTAGGGTTTAAGATCTAGTATGTTACACATCCTCTTGCGGATAACTAGTTTTTATTCGTGAAAAGGATTAAAACTTTAGGTAACTAACCTAAGGGAATTGTTCATGCATTAAAACTCACATCAATTGGGTATGTGTAGTCAACCTGTGAGGGTTGTTATTGGATGCATTGACCCCTCAATGATAGTAAGAATAGATGGATCATGCCTCTTAAAAGATCAATGTGTTAGGCCTTGATGCCTTAAACTTATTGATGGAATTGCAACAGCCTCTATGGTGTGTATATATGGGTCATCTGGTGCCTTAAACTTGGGCTTGTTGAGGTAGACCTTAAATTCCCATATATAAGCTGAGTTAAATGCATTTATTCTTATAAGAGGTTTTTTCTCTCTCAAACCTAAGATTTTAGGAATCAACGACATAGAGACATAGGGGGATGTTGTGGCAGTCGATAAGACTAATTCCCTTCTCCCTTATGGATGTAACATGTCCCAAAATTATGAGTATATCAATGAAGATGTTGAATCTTTCAATGTGTAGGGTTAAATACAAAATATAAAGCATATATGAGGGTCAATAGGCACAAAACATCCACATAAATGGTGTTATCCATATCTCATCTACCACATATATTGATCAAGGTTTCCCTCTACATCTTTACTTTAATTTGAGGATAAAGAGCTCTAGGTTTTTTTCTACCCATTATTTTCTAGATGAACAAAATTAAATCAAATATATCATTTTTACCTTTAGTTCTTATATTGTTTGACCATATTTACATGGGTAATAAGTCAATTTATTGCAATATTTTAATCTACCATGTGGGTTTTTATTTTATGTCTAGTTAAATATTTGCCTAGTAATTGACATATACTTTAGAGCATCATGTGGGCAAAACAGTCTTTGACCTATCTATTTAATTATTTCTTGGTATAGGATAAACCTACTTCTTCATTTTTTTTGCTTGATTCAATTCTTTAAAAATTCACAATAAAGTAATCTCCTATCAGAAAATTGTGAAAAATAGTTGCGAAAAGGTACCTTAAAAGAAAAATACAGTTAACATAACATTGTACCATGCTTTATATAACATTTTTAACTATTTCTTGTCAAACCCTAAATAAATGTTTAGAACCTAAAAATATGCAATATTTATTTAACTCAACCAAAGTCAGAGGTGAGTAAATGATAGTAATATAACCAAGCATCTCTCAGTAGTGTTCTTACATCAACTAAATACATTCATACGATGTAGTTAATTAGGTCGCATTTGGTTTGGAGGTATCAATTTCTTTGAAATAATCTTTCATTTATGTATATATCATGAAGATGGATTTTATTTCCCAAGATCTAGAAAAATTGTACTTTTTGCATTTGGTTAAACAGATTTAAAATAGCTCTGGACAAATCGAATCACAAAAATATAGTGAAAGATTCAAATGACACAAAATAATTTTGCCTCTCCCAGTATAATGTAGTGGTGACAACATACTAGTCATTGTGGGCAAGAGGGTGGTGGACGCACAAAGGTTGCATAGTGACAACATGTTTTTATAAAGGCAACATAGGGAGGGACCTATCAGGATGGTAGTATCCAACATATTTGAAATGGAATTCTTAATCCATGATTTATATTAAACTAAAATAATGTAGGATTGACACTCTTTGAACTTCTATAAAAAGTGATATTTATATTTTTGGATCAATAATTACAATCCACTCACCAAATACAATCAACTATTCAAATGTATTTAATCTGATATCACATAACTTAAATCATGAATAATATCATTTACACTAATATCGATACCTTTGGTGTTTGGTTGCATGGTTATAGGACAATAGGAGTTATACCAAGAAAATGTTAAGAAATCCCCCGTAGGTAAGTGGTTTCATGAAAATTAAGTATTTAGTATTGGTTTTGTAGTCACATTATTATCTACTATGCTATGATGTTCAACAAGATCTTATCAGTATTTAAGTAATCCATTTCAATAATTTGCCTAAATGTTCAATAAAAGGGTTATGTTATTCTTTATTCTTTCAAGTATTACTTTAAGAAAACTCGTGAGGTGATCATGTAAGATCCAATTTGATATAATCATTTCAAGAACTTAAGATATTGAAATTTGTTGCATTATTCTATACTCTTCATGTTCTTGTGTTGAAACTCATGACCTCATCAAACGAGTTGAGGCAAACATTGGAACTACTATAAAGACCTTGATCTAGTTTAAATAAAAAGAGTATAAATTTATTTAAACTATGTTCTTAAGTACATTAATCACGTTCTTATGTAATAATCTATTTAGTTTATTGATGTCATATTTCTGAGGTTGTATGAGTAAATTTTGTAGGATTAGAAGGACATTTAGGCATCTTGTACAATAATATGTGTTGATCCTTACCATCTCTTTCTTGTAAAGGATTTTTTTGGTGGGATTTGAGTGTTATAGACACCATACAGTCCTTTCAATAGTATAAAGGTCAGTTGTTGAGAGACAACTGATGGAAATCGAGTTGACACTCGCCAATGAGAAGACTATATTGATGACATGTAAACTTCCATTAGTTGGGGAGGTTTTGGAAACTCATGAAAAGGCATATAGCTCAATCAATGATATCTAATAATAAAATAGATAAAAAGGCACATATCTCAACCGATGAGAGGTCTATTGTGCAAATTGATGAAAAGACATATAGCTTAAATGATTAGAGACATGTTGTGCAAACTAATGAAAAGGTGAATAACTCAATTGTGACTCAACAACCAATGAGACTATGGAGTTGTGAAATGATGAGAAACATGCATATATAGATAATGAGACTATGTGTGTAAAATGAGGACATATGTCTAGTTTGCCTATTGATGATAAACTTATTTCTTTAGATGATCGAAAGTTTGATCATGGAAACCAATGAAAAGTTTGCATCTAGCATAGACCAACAAACTTACTAAATTATTCTATCTCTCCTATAAGATAATATATACTTCACCCTCTCTCGTTCAACTCTTATTTCTCATAGATTAAGGAAAATAAAAGGTTGGTGCAACTTTTTCCGCCTTTGGTTGATGAAGTCGACAATATTTCTTGGTGGAGATAGTGAGCAAGGCTTCCTAATCTGCTCCAGATCTTTTCAAAACCTTCCCAGTACAAGTATTCTCATTCGTCTTGACTGATGATTGAAGATTGTGTTTAGATTCACCTAAGTCGATCCTTGATTGCTTCTCTTAACTTATTCTTCCTCGTGTTATTTTCATGGCTATTTGTTGCTTGAATCAAGACAAGACTAAAACAATATTGTTTCTCTTTCACATTGCTCTAGTTACCTCAAAATCATAGGAGTAGTTTATTTTGATCTATAAAAGGAGGAAAGCTTGTATTTCTAATGTTAAGTCTAGATCTGCCATTTGGAAATCAGTGTCACCTCTCATAAGGTGAGTAATACAATCGAAATATTCAATAGTTCATCACATATCAAGTAAAGAATGACTTGATTTGCTAAATATTTCTATTTTTTTTGTTTAAAATTTGGGGAATAATGTTGAAAAAGGTAAGCAAGGAAGTTGGACTATGAATTTTCCCCTAATCTTGTCAATCAATATTGATAAGACTTCCTATTAGACATCATAATATTGAAATTAAGAACTAAAATACTTCCTAGTGAAATAGTGTTATACAGTCTTACGTGTGATTAAAATACTAATATGAGATTTGATCTTGATATGAAATAGTAATATTGATAAGACTTCTTCTTATCCATCGTAACAGTAATATTGATGAGACGTAATATCCATCATAATATTGAAATCAAGAAATGAAATACTTCCTAGTGAAATAGTAATATGCACTGTTGCATGTGATTAAGATACTAATATGAGATTTGATATCGATAGGAAATTTATCAAGGCTTGGGCCTTGACAAACCCTAATTAAAATACTTGGTTTGGGTACAATTGAAAACATGATATGTACCACGTTTTGGGTAATTGATGTTGAATAATGATGTATTTCACATCTCCTAATTCTATGTAAAATTTTGTACTCATTTTAACAATTTATTAGTGTTTGTATGTAACTTGATTTTCACAGTTAAGAATGACCAAATGATTTAAGTAATCAAGTGAAATCACAAATTAGTTAGGAGTCCTAGACACGGTGAACCATCCTTGATGTCTATGCTAAGATGGTGAAATATGACATTCACACTTAGGATGAAGTCCAAGTGGTGAAGACCTAGATTGGATTAACCCCTAAGGGTTAATCTACAAGAAGTTAGGGGAAGTTCCAAAAAGGTGGAAGCAAGACCCCAACTTTCTTGATGGCTTAAGATACAAAATGGGGGTGTATCCCAAGTTCCATGAAACTATAAGAAATTGAGAAATGTGAATGATTTATGATTCACATTATATCCCATGATCACTACTAAGACAGAAGAATGGTAGTGTGGCTATAGGCCCTACCTGTCTAGAGGTGGACATGGACTTGTACTACCTTAGGGTTGTTGGATAAACCCTAAGGTATGGATGGCTAATTAGGCATGTGGAGACATCGTTATAATGTCTATGAACTAGGTACAAGTTAGATACATCTGAGGAAAACTAATAAAGAGAAAAGAAGCTTCTTTTTTGTTGATAAAGTGAACTCTTGTCACAAAGATCTTTTACCTTTACTACTAATTTGAGTTATTTTATTGAATATTATTTAAAGTACATGAATGTTGTAAGTATTATATAAGTTATTATATTTATCACTAAGACATTGGTTGATGAACCAATGACCAAATTTTTAGGTCCTCAAGTTGAGAAACCTACCAACTGACCATATTAATTAATTACATCAATGAGACAATAAAAAGATAGAGGTAGAGACATTTACAATAGAGTTCGTGCTAGAGGATACCAACCTTAAAGGAACAATAGTGTAGAGTCTTCAACAGTTACAAGTCTGTAAGAATTAAGAGCATGTATTTATGCTTCATCACCACAATAACGTATGACTTGTGGATGAGTACAAAAGGGACAATTTTGGGGTCCCAATACACCCATGGGGTACACTTGTGGATGTCTGGGGCATTAAAATAGAGAGTTATCAGAAAGAGGGAATCAAAAAAACTCATCATAGAGATTGAGAGGCTAACATCTACAAGTGCAATAGACACAAACGAATGGCAATATAGGTATAACTTCTTAGGCAGACACTAGTGCACAAGGATATGCACCACAAGGTGGTACTGGAAGAGGAAAATGAAATGTACCCGTGATCAGTCAGTCTTATTCTATGAATCAACAAGGAGTAGTGTCCCCACAAGTTGTGATGGGTCAAATGCAATTATTTATTGATTTCATTTATCATGTATTTGTCCTACTATGTGATAGCTAAAAGTCTACTGTTAATAGTACCCTTTTCATATGATTTTGTTTCAAAAATTATGATGTGATGATTTTGAGTCGCATTTATAGACATATTTTACTTGTGTTTTATGCAGTTATCGGTCATTTTGGTGGTTAATATTGCATGATTCATTTACTTTGGTCTATGATCCTTCTCAGTGTCAAATCTCCCTTATTTTGGTATTTTGAGCATAAATGATTAAAATAATATGTTTTATTTCGGCTTATGTGGTTTTGTGTTGTAATTTTAGGAAAAATGAATATATGCTACTGTCGATACCATCGACAGTGGTCGATACCATCGACAAGACCATAGGTTACTAGCCGCAAGGAGCATCGCAGAGTCGATACTATCGACACAGAAGTCGATGGTATCGAGATACCATCAGGTTGTTGGCGAGAAGACAGTCGATACTATCGACCCTAAAGTCGATACTATCGACATGAGGAGCTTCAGTGGCGGAAAAAGACAAAAGTGACACCTAAGAGAGTCGATACCATCGACCCTTGTCGATGGTATCGAGTTAGCATCAGTCGCGAAAAAGAAAAGAAAAGAAGACAGCCGATACCGTGCAGAGTCGATACTATCGACTTGTGTCGATAGTATCGACACTGTCAGATACAAGTTTTCTTCATATCAATCTAAATCCGACGGCAGTGATATTTTGGCGACCTAACTTGATGATTATACCTAATGACAGCGGCCAAGAGCACTCAATCACGTCATTAGTCGCTGCACACGTCCCAAGAAGGTGTGGAGAGAAGCACGCGCCAGTCGTTCCGGACGCTGAAGAAGACGTTTTCCACCGCTGAAAGGCCGGAGATCGTGCATTCTACGCCAAGGACCGCTTGGATCTTCTCCGTTCAGGGGTTTCACCACTCAATCATGTTTTTCTCCATGCTTCCCCTTTTCTCTACCATGTTTTGCTCTGAGATGAACATGCGGGGTTAATCCCCTTTATCTTTAGGACCGGGAGTAGCCCGGGGAAGCATTGTATGACAATTTTATCATAGTAATTCATCATTTATCTCTTAGATCCGTGGTATGATTTTGTTTTCTCAATTATATTGTTATGCTTGATCACCATAATAATAATCGAATGCCTTTAATTACTTTGAAAGAAGAATTAACGGTTGAAAAGAGACGAAATTCACATTAATTGATAAATCCCTTGAACAAGGTGGTGTAAGGTTGGTTAATGGTGGATACCTAGAGATCGATTCTAATGCACTTAGTTTAGGGTATAGGTTACTACGACGGTGGAACCGACCTAGACATAGGTAGTGAATTGTACCACGACAGTGGGCAATTCTGTTTACAGACCACTACCTGGAAAGAGAGATAAATCTAAATTTCTATATATAAATTCATACAATGAAGACCCGCGGTGAAATCGCAACCCTAAAGATTTCCACTTGAATTGATTAAACTAAACTTTTAATCGATTACTTTGTTTTATTTTATTTCATTTTCTTTTAATTTTACAACAACTTCCAACTTTTTAACCGGTCTAGCTAATTGCGAGTAGTTAGTAGTAGTCTCCGATAATTCAGTGTCCCTGAGTTCGACTCGGGCCTCACAAAGGCCTATATTACATTGACGCGTACACTTGTGTTCTACGCACAAAAAAATCGTGTCACGTTTTTGGCGTCGTTGCTGGGGATACGGTAATTGTTGGCACTACGAGTGCTGCAAGCGGCCACTCTAGGCCACTTTTTATTTTTTATTAGTTTGAAATCATTTCTAAAAATTCAAAGTCTATCTTCTAATTTTTGTAATCGCCCGGCACGGTACTGAACTCAAATTTTCACTTTACAGGTACTGTGTATGGTGCAAACGCGTAGCACCGACTACTCACAACAGGAACCAGAGGTTCCACTACCGGGACCTGATGACGAAGAGTACTACAATCAAGACCACTTGGAAGAAACAGATTCTGAATCTGAATAAGAAGAAATGGCAGAGGAACAGACGATATGGGAGAAGATTAAGGCTTCTTCTTCATCTGCTTCAAAGGGGCCAATCAAGAAGCAGGCGATCAATATTCCAACTTACAAGATTGATCTTGCGTTAATAAACTTGGTCAAGTCGAATGCTTTCCATGGGCTCAAGAACGAAGACCCAGTCATTCATATAAGCCAATTCGTGGAAAACTGTGACATGATAAAAATTGACAGATTTCCACAGGAGACGCTCTACCTAAAGCTGTTCTCGAGTTCTCTGGCAGGAAATGCACGAGAATGGTTGCACAATATGGACGATGAATATGTGGAATCATGGAACCACATGGTGGAGGTATTCTTTGAAAGGTTCTTCCCGCCCGAGAAGACTAATGACATGATCAGGAAAATCCACAATTTCACCCAGAAGGCAGGAGAGACCTACTCTGAGACTTGGGAAAGGTTTCAGATCATGCTTAGGAGGTGCCCGCATCACGAGCTAGACAAGGAAACACAGGTCAAAATCTTCTATTTTTCTCTCTACGAGCATGATAGAAGTAACCTAGACTCTGCAGGCTCAGGATTCTTTTTGAACAACACAGATATGAGATGTTGGGAAATCTTGAAATATATGGCCAAGAAGCAATCCTAGGGCGACAGGGATGCCGTAGAGCACGTTCGAGTAGCAGGGGAGTCAAAGGCAATCAAAGAGCTAAATGAAAAGATGGACCTTCTAGCAGAGAAACTGCTTGCAAAAGAAGATACTGAATCCGAGGATGAAGCTCAAGTCAAATTTATGTGGCAGCAGCAAGGTTATAGAAATAACGATTACTCATGGAGGAAGGACAAGAAATTCTCATGGAAGGATCCGAACAACTTTTTGCAGGACCCCGATGCAAAACCCCAGCCAGTGGCGGAGGATAAGAGCATGGAGTTGCTCAACTAAGTGATAAAGCAAAACCAAGAATTAATGACCACTTTTGGCCAGCAGATAAAGCAACATGGGGAATTTATGAATCAGTTTGGACAGACATTGCAGAGCCATGGGGCTCAGATGAGGACGATAGAGACGTCTATGGCGCAATTGGCAGCTGAGATAGCCAATCTGAAGAAGCCAACGCATCAAGGTTTTCCGGGTAACACAAACATTCCAGGAGGAAACCAATAGGCGAAGGTCATCTTGCTAAGGAGTGGCAAGAAGCTTTTAAATCCCAGAGCCGATGAACCAAGCAAACCCCAAGCAGAAATCGAAGGTGAGGCCACTGAGGAGTTGCCAATACCAGTCACAGGACCAGTTGAGGATATAGTAGAGGATGCTGCTGAAAATCCTATTGTAGTTGAGGAGGAGATGCAGAGAAGGACACCATATGTGCGGCCGCATCAAAGGGCACAGGCTGTCCCGGTCCCATACCTGAATAGTGCAAAATCAAGGAAAGTGGACTCCCAGTTCAAGAAGTTTTTAGACAGTTTCAGAAAGCTCTCAGTCAACATCCTGTTAATAGAGGCAATAGAAAAAATCCCCTCTTACGACAAGTTTTTGAAAGACATCATTACTAAAAAGAGGAAAATCCCTGACATGGAGGTTGTAGTTCTTAAGGAGCAAGTGAGTTCCTTCATCATGGGCACATTGCCACCGAAGAGGCAGGATCTGGGCTGCTTCCATATATCATGTTACATTGGAAAGGTGAAGTTTGGTGAAGTGTTATGTGACTCCGGGGCAAGCATAAACTTGATGCCCCTCTCTACATTCAAGAAATTAGGATTAAAAGAGTCAAGGCCGAGCAACGTGACAATACAACTGGTGGATAATTATGTGGTGAAGCCATATGGTATTTGTGAAGATGTGTTGGTGAAAGTAGATCGGTTTGTATTTCCAGCATAATTTGTCGTAATGGAGATGCAAGATGAACAAGGCAATGAGTTACTACTCGGACGACCCTTCCAAGCTATAGCTAACATGATACTTGAGATGGGGAGAGGTCGTTTGACCTTGGGCATTGCTGATGATCGCTTTGAGATGGTCATGCCTTCTAGCACCCCGTCATCTAAAGCTACGGAGCAGTGTCGCATGGTAAAGCATTTTGATCACAATATCTCACTTTGTCTAGGGAAGCCATTCTTAGATATGGCTCATGTAATGACTAAGGTAGAGAGAGGGACATTGGATGTAGACATCATGGATAAGACCAAGGTTGTGTCCCTTAGCAAAGATGTAGGTTTTCCTAATGATGAAGAGGAGGACATTCCCCCCTCTACTGAAGATGAGGCCATAGCGAGTTCGGTTTTCAATGCATATCCAGAACTACCACTTGAAGCCTGCTTGGTCAATATAACACATGATTGGATGAGAAGAAAATCACTGCAAGAGTGTGCCAAGATGCTTCAGATGCTTCCGTGCTTTTATGCGAGGTACTATGAAGACCTTGGCGAACTCCCACCACCGCTTCAGTCATCCTTAATCAGCCCGCCAGAGTTGGAATTGAAGCCATTGCCACCGCACTTAAAATACGCATTTCTAGCTGAGGAAGAGAAGCTTCCTATGATTATTTCGGAATATCTGAGTGTCGAGGAGGAAGAACAACTATTAATTGTGTTGAAGAACCACCGAGGTGCATTCGGGTGGTCGGTCGTAGACATCAAGGGGATCTCCCCTACATTGTGCCAATACAAGATTTGGCTCGAGGAGGGAGCCAAGCCGGTGATTCAGCCACAACGTCGACTAAATCCTAGCATGATGGAGGTTGTCAAGAAGGAGGTGATCAAGCTCCTTTATGCATGTATCATCTATGCTATATCCGACTCGACGTGGGTGAGTCCTACGCAGGTAGTCCCTAAAAAGGGGGGAATCATTGTTACCCATAATCTACTAAATGAACCTGTCACAACCCGCTTGGTAACCGGGTGGCGTGTATGTATAGATTACCTTCGATTGAATGCTGCTACGCTTAAGGATCATTTTCCCCTCCCATTTATTGACCAGATTTTAGAGCGTTTAGCCGGCCGATCGCATTTTTGTTTTCTTGATGGTTATTCTGGGTACAGTCAGATTTCAATTGATCCTAAGGACCAAGATAAGTCCACCTTCACTTGTGCTTATGGAATGTTTGCATACCGCCGTATGCCGTTTGGGTTGTGTAATGCACCGGCGACCTTTCAGCGTTGCATGCTTGCCATCTTTTCCGATATGGTTGAACACTATTTGGAGGTTTTTATGGACAATTTCTCCATCTATGGTGCGTCCTTTGACGAGTGCTTATACAATTTGGACAAGGTGCTGCAACGTTTTGAGGACACACATTTGGTCCTCAATTGGGAGAAATGCCACATGATGATGAGCGAAGGGATAGTGCTATGACATAAAGTGTCTAGAAAAGGGTTGGAAGTAGACCCGGTAAAAATCGAAGTGATTTCCAAATTGCCCCCACCGAATTCGGTTAAAGGGGTACGAAGTTTCCTGGGTCACGCCGGTTTTTACCACCGCTTTATAAAAGATTTTTCTAAAATCGCCAAACCATTATCTGAGTTGTTAGAAAAGGATGATGTATTTGATTTTAACGAAAAATGTCTACATGCGTTCAACGTGCTGAAGGAAAAACTGATTTCCGCACCAGTTGTGCAAACACCGGACTGGACGAAGCCGTTTGAATTAATGTGTGACGCGTCCGATTTCGCAGTTGGGGCTGTTTTAGGACAGCGTGTGGACAATAAATCCGCTGTGATTTTCTATGCATCAAAAACATTGAATGACGCTCAATTGAACAACACAACAACTGAAAAAGAACTTCTCGCTGTTGTTTTTGCTTTTGAGAAATTTCGGCAATATCTTGTTGGATCTAAAGCCGTGGTATCGATGGACCACACCGCCATTAAGTATTTGATGGAGAAGAAGGATGCCAAACCTAGATTGATTAGGTGGATCTTACTTTTACAGGAATTTGATATTGAAATCAAAGATAAGGCGGGCATTGAAAATGTGGTCGTGGATCATTTGTCTAGGTTGGAGAGGGTAGATGAAAAGGATTTGCACATACCCATTACCGAGACATTTCCGGATGAACAACTTTTAAAAGTGGAATCGAAAGACCCTTGGTTTTCTTACATTGTTAACTATCTTGCCTGCAAAATTATCCCAGATGATTGGACGTACCAAGAGAAGAAGAAATTTTTCTATTCTTTACGTTATTATTTCTGGGATGACCCTATTCTTTTGGAGCAGTGCAGGGATGGTGTCTTACGCAGGTGTGTACCGGAGGTGGAATATGAAAGTGTTCTTCATCATTGCAATACACTACCGACAGGTGGCCACCACGCTAGTTCTCGCACTGCAGCTAAAGTACTTGAAAGTGGCCTATACTGGCCTACTTTCTTCAGGGATGCTTATGATTTTGTGCGGCAATGTGATTCCTGCCAAAGGGCAGGTAACATCTCAAAAAGATAAGAGATGCCCCTAAATGTATTTCAAGAGGTTGAGGTGTTCGACTTGTGGGGTATAGATTTTGTGGGACCCTTTGTGTCCTCAAATTATAATCTGTACATTCTTTTAGCTGTTGATTATGTGTCGAAGTGGGTAGAGGCAATACCCACAAGGACTAATGATGTCACTGTAGTGTGCAGGTTTGTCAAAGAATATATTTTCTACAGGTTTGGTGTACCAAGAATGATCATTAGCGATGGTGGTACGCATTTCCGGAATCAAAAATTCGTGGCACTATTGAGAAAGTACGGGGTAAAGCACAACATTGGTACCCCGTACCACCCGCAGACACAGGGGCAAGTGGAGGTCTCCAATCGGGAGATTAAGAAGATCTTGTAGCGCACTGTGGCTTCCACGAGAAAGAATTGGAGCATCCTGCTACCGGATGCTTTGTGGGCATATAGGACGGCATTTAAGACACCTATAGGCACTACGCCTTTTAGGTTGACTTATGGTCGGGCTTGCCATTTGCCGGTGGAATTGGAACATAAAGCACATTGGGCACTGAGGAAATTAAATTTGAGCTATGATGAATCGGGAAAGAAAAGAATGCTTGAACTCAACGAACTAGATGAGTTACGGATGAATGCATATGAAAGCTCACGGATCTACAAGGAGCGAACAAAGTTGATTCATGATCGCCATATTCAGATGCGCGTCTTCAAAAACGGAGATCGCGTACTTTTATTCAACTCCAGGCTGAAGATGCATCCTGGGAAATTGAAATCCCGATGGAGTGGACCGTTCACCGTGGAAGAGGTCAGGCCACATGGCGCAATCATGGTGCATGATGGCGAGACAACATTCATGGTCAATGGACAACGGTTGAAATTGTACTTTGGTGAAGATTACACAAGGAAGGTGAATGAGGTCAAACTCATTGCGCTTCCGGATGAATGAGGAGCTTCAAGTTGTCTAGCCTAAGACGTTAAATAAGGGCGCTTGTTGGGAGGCAACCCAGCCATCGGTAGTTTAGTTTAGTTTCTTTCACATTCGTACTTGGGTTGGATTTGATTTCGTTTTTAGTGTAAAAAAGGTACCGTGATCGTTTGCTTTATGTGCAGGACTGAGGCAGAGTCGATACCATCGACACTTGTGTCGATGGTATCGAGATGGGTATAGGTTGGCGGCTGCAGAAATCGCACTGTGTCGATACTATCGACGGCCTCGTCGATGGTATCGACACACCAACAGGTTGATCGCAAAAGCAAGGTCGATAGTATCGACACAGGCGTCGATACTATCGAGATCTCTGGAGATATTCAGACGAAAATTGTCTCAGTGAGGTCGATACCATCGACGGGCCTGTCGATGGTATCGACCCAGTTACAGGCAGAAGGCGGCGGCCGGGCCTCGTGAGGGTGTTTCCCTAACCAGAAGTCGATACTATCGACTAGCGTCGATAGTATCGACGTGACACGTCACCGATCCGCGAGAAGAGATGAACGGCGATCGCTGCGTCAGGAAAGTCGATCCATGGGATGGGTCGATATCCTCGACACGTCATCAATCTGGGCCTCCCACATCAAGCCATCGACAACCGTCGATACTAGCAGTAGACGGATTGTGCTACCCGAGTCGATACCATCGACTCGTGTCGATAGTATCGACGAGCATACAGCAGTGTTGTCCATGGTTATATAAGAGATGTATTGTCATCATATGACATCACAACTTCAAAGTAATCCTTCTTCACTTGTGTCGAGCATCTTTGTGAGCAATCGGAGCCCAGCTACGAGCATCTACGGTGAGTGTTCTTCACCAAGCCTTCATCGAGCGGAGATAATCTTCTATGACCTTCTCCGAGCTCCATCTTCTAATTCTTTCTCTTCTTCGACAATGGTGTACACCGCCGGTGCATCTTCTTCACGCACGACACCGATGGAGATTCCGGTGTTCGTTCCTCCACCGATAGCATCCATTCCATGTCCGCGGATTGTCCATCCTTCTGTAGATATCAAGAAGGTCTATGAGGAACTAATGAAGCGCAAGATCGAGCCGACCCGCTATGTTGATCGGGAGATGATCCGCAACCTGGGGTTCGAGGCTAATCTGGCCTACGTTCTTAAGGGACAGGCAAGGCATACGGTAGGAGGCCCGATGAGATGGAATTCCACGTTGATGGCCAGCCGTTCTTTGGTGAATGGCCGACATACAAGGAGCTGGTGGCAGAATTCATGGCATCGTTGGATATTTGTTTCGTGCCAAACGACGTCATCGCCACAGACCGCGAATGGTTCAAAGGTTTTGTTTCCTTCTGGCTTTACAATAATGATTACGCTCTCACTCTCCAGCAGTTCAACTCCATCTATAACTGGAATCATGGGCGAGAGCAGCATCGGAGGCCAGACAACCAGACTGATTATGATGCTATCTTCGCCGAGCTAGTGGTTGTGTCGTCGGGCAAATCTGTGAGCTACCACAATGCGGCGGTAGCAGATTTCGAGCATCCTTTTGTGCGGATTCTTCACTGCATGCTGTGCACCACACTCTTTGCTCATGGTGACCTGTCTCTTAGCAAGTTTCAAGAGACAGACATGTTCTTCCTCCACAAGCTACTGAAGCGGCAAGAGTGCAACTAGGGAGCATTTTTCTTGCAGCGCGTGTTGCTATAAAGAGGAGCACGTGGAAGGCTCCAATTCATTTTGGAGGGCTCATCACACCACTGGCCCACTATCTTGGGTTGAATTTCTCTCAGCTGACTCCTCTCTCCAACAGAAGCAAGGTCAATTTGCAGCACCTTCACCGCTCCAACCTCATCCTGCTGTGTGATGGATTGGTGTATGCCCACTGCCACGTTAATCACGCTTATCAGGAGTGTTCACTCCCCGACCCTGTCTTCCACATCGAGGGTGCTCAGCATTTTTGATGGCCGATTATCGCCATTGATGATTCAGATGAAGACGGTGGCAACGACGACAACGACAATTAAGGCGATGAGGCTGAAGAGGAAGAGGAGGCCTACACTCCTCTTCACACATGAGTGGCACCTAGGAAGCGTCCTTGCATTCATCTAGGTGCATCTTCTTCTTACCAGCCTCATCCACCACAGCCCTCGCAACAAAGTGAGGATGTTTACTCTATGCAAGGAATGTATGCCATGCTGCAGGATATTCAGCAGACTCAGTAGCATCATACAGCGACATACGCCGGTATTCATGATACAACAAACCGGATGCTTGACAATCAAAGGGCTATTTTTGAAAATGAGCGCCTCCTCCTCGACAACCAAAAACACATCCATGACAGGTTGCATAGGATGGAGATGCAGCAGCAGCCCTTCTATGATCATTACTGGAGCCAGAACTACTTTGGGGGGTATCCACAACCTCCACCCATGCCTCAGTATGATCCGAGCTTTCAGGGGTAGTATCCATCCTGGGACCCCACGGCCCCACAGTACCCACCTCCTCCGGAAGAGTAATCGGTATCTCTGTTCCAACCTTTAAGATTGTTTTTGACTATGAGGCCATAGTCGAATTCAAGCTTAGGGGGGAGTTGGAACAGCTCTATCTTTTATTTTCTCAGTTTTTAGTTTTATTGTTTTTGTTCTTGTCATTTAGTTTTTGCAATCTTAGTTTGTTTGTAGGATCCACATTCTATCTAGTGTAATTGTGGATGTCTTAAGTCATGTGTCATCTCATTTGCTTGTACATGGGGATCAAGGGAAATCTAAAAAAAAATTAGTGTTTACAAGCTTGAGTTGTTAAACCATGAGCACATAACTCACAAAAATGATTGGGTTTGTCAACTCTAAAATAGAAAATCACAAATGTACATTCTTTTGATTCATGAAAAGTGGATGGAATTGGTTGTTTGAGCCTAAACTGATCAAATGATAATGAGACCTTAATTTGAAATAAGAGAGAAAAAACCTCTTAAATACCACACAGGTCAATAAGGAGGGACACATAATAATTTTCAAAGGTTCATTCAGTTAGTCTTGTGATCTATCCACCTCCTCTGGTGGTAATTCTAGCTTATAAGCTACTCTTCCAATCTGTTCAATGATTGGATAAGGCCCCATAAACCTAGGAGCTAACTTTCCTTTCATCCCAAATCTCAGAACTCCTTTCCAAGGTGAGACTTTGAGGTACACTCTGTCTCCAACCTGAAATTCTAAAGGTCTACGACGCTTATCAGCGTAAGATTTCTACATATCCTGTGCAGTTTTTAACTGTTGTTGTACTACTTTAATCTTCTCAGTGGTCTGTTGCACAAGATCAGGACCTAAAAGCTGGTATTCACTGGTTTCATACCAACATAGGGGTGATCTACAACGTCTACCATATAAATCTTCATAAGGTTCCATGTCAATGCTATGTTGATAGCTATTGTTGTAGGAAAACTCTATTAAGCTTAGGTGCATATCCCAACTCCCTGTAAACTGAAGAACACATACTCTAAGCAAGTCCTCCAAGGTCTGTATAGTCCTTTCTGACTATCCATCAGTCTGAGGATGAAAGGTTGTGATAAACCTTAACTGTGTGCCTAAGGCTTTATGAAGTCGCTCCCAAAAATGACTCGTAAACTGGGGACCTTTGTCAGAAACAATGGTAACTGGGACTCCATGCAGTCGTACTATCTCATCTACATACAATTGTGCCAGCTTCTCAGCAGAATAGGTTGTTTTGATAGGCAAGAAATGTGATGTCTTTGTCAACCTATCAACTATTACCCAAATGGAATCATGTCCTTTGGTTGTCCTAGGTAGGCCAACAACAAAGTCCATGGTTACATTATCCCACTTCCACTGCGGTATGGGTAAAGATTGCATTGTTCCTACAGGCTTCTGGTGTTCATCTTTAACTTGTTGACACACAGGACACCGCATAACGAACTCAGCAACATCTTTCTTCAAACCAGGCCACCAATACATATCTTTTAAGTTTCGATACATCTTTAACTTGCTTCCTGGATGCATGGCATACATCGAAGAATGAGTTTCTTCCAGGACTAACTTTCTCAAGTTATACACATCCGGTACTATCATCCTACCATGATAATAGGCTACTTGATCATCTGAGTCATGGAAACCATCTCATTTCTCACTACCATACTCCGATCTAATCTATTGAGCTGCAACATCAACTTGTTGTGCCTCCTTCTAGTGGTAGGATTCGTCCTCTACCCCTATTTGACGTCCACTGCGTCTGGGTACTGAATCTAGGTGGTGGTGTAGGCACAGAAAACCTAGGTTTCTTGAAATCTTCAGATGAAGATCCTTTGAACTGGGGATACATCCTCTTGTTCTTGGTCTGTCTCTACTCTGATACAGACCTCTCTATCCTCCTGACTAATTCCACAAAGGTAGCAAACCTTTCCCTGTTCTCTAGAGCAGACACGGGAGTAGTCAACTCAACGTTTAATCCCTTCTCAAAATGCCTAATCCTTTCTTCATCTGTAGCTGCCATGTGCAGACAGAACCGCAATAGCTCCATGAACTTAGCCTCGTATTCGCTAATGTTCATAGGTCCCTGTCTTAACCTCTCAAACTGAGAGATTTTCTCATCCAGAAATGTCTTAGGGAAGTATCTGTTGATAAATTCCTGTCGAAAAACTTCCCATGCAATCTCCACACCTGGCCTTTTTTGTTCTTCCATGGTCCACCAATGACCAACACTCCCCTTGAGAAGGTATACAATATGTCTAACCTTCTCTACTTCTGGGATGTTTAGGATTCTAAAGGCCTTCTCTAGTTCAGTTAACCACAAGTCAACATCTGATGGGTCAGCTGTTCCAGCATACTCTGTGGCTCCAACTCGGCAAAGTCGTTCAAATGTCTTGCCGATTCCTTGTCCTTCAGGATGGGTAGGTGCCCTAGGTACAGGTATAGGCATCCTGTCAGTCATGTGTGTCATGGCAGTCATAAACTTCCCAAACATGGCTTGGACGGCTAGATTCCCCATGTCAGTTGAATTGAACTGGGGTGGTTCAGGCACATGTTCTTCTATTTCTAGATCTCTTGCACCTTCTCGGGGTGCAGCGACACTACTCTCGACAACCTGTTCCTCATGTGGTCCATACATCCTTAATATTATCTTCTTCTCCTGAGGATCCTAGAGATCGATTCTAATGCACTTAGTTTAGGGTATAGGTTACTACAACGGTGGAACCGACCTAGACATTGGTAGTGAATTGCACCACGACAGTGGGCAATTATGTTTACAGGCCACTACCCAGAAAGAGAGATAAATCTGAATTGCTATATAGAAATTCATACAATGAAGACCCGTGGTGAAACTGCAACCCTAAAGATTTCCACTTGAATTGATTAAACTAAACTTTTAATCGATTACTTTGTTTTGTTTTATTTCATTTTCTTTTAATTTTACAACAACTTCCAACTTTTTAACCGGTCTAGCTGATTGTGAGTAGTTAGTAGTAGTCTCCGATAATTCAGTGTCCGTGAGTTCGACTCGGGCCTCACAAAGGCCTATATTACATTGACGCGTACACTTGCGTTCTACGCACGGAAAAATCATGTCAAATTACTATATTAGAACCTATATTCATATATGATTTATGCCCTAAATGTGTGTTGTCTAATGGGACACAATATTTAAGTGGACCTTTTACATCTTTGAATGCATGGATTCAATGTAACTTCGGGAAATGAACTATTTGGAAGAATATAAATCAATGTTATATTGCTTTGAAAAGAAGTGGAATGTTGAGATTTATATGGAACATGGACCTTTGTCGGGGATAGAAAATTCATGTCAATATGTTTAGATTTTGTTATGATAGCATAAAAGATGTTGAAAGGAATGTCGAGAATTTTAGCACACATGATACATATTCATACTAAAAGTTGCAATTTTTCATATTTACAATTAGTTTGGGAGTTTATTGATGTATTTCCTAAAGAATTGACTATATGACCACCACCTAGGGAGGTTGGTTCTGAAATCAACCTACAACATGGAACGTTACCAATATCCTTACCACCCTATTGCATGGAACCAGTTGTGTGAGACCATGAACCTAGGTAAACCCTAATATTCCTCTTATCTTGATTGATTATTACAATTATGTGCCTAATGGAGTTTTCATACCAATTTATTATGAGATACCTCTAATTTGGTTCAATTTGTACTTTGGTTGCTCTAATTTCGAGTTTCCTTGCAATTTTTGGAACAAAATGTAAATTCATCATAGTATGAGGACTTAATTGTATATTATATGAAAAACTTTAAACATGAATATTCCTTCATACTCATACTTTTTTAGCCTTGAAATTAATTAGTTAATATATGGCTCTGATCTGATTTCAATTGTAACTTGTTTGCCTTGATTTGTAGTTTCATGTACAATTATGGACTAATATACAATCTCACCCTAAAAAAGGAGTTAATTACAAAATTGGGTATATATTTTCTATTTACATGCCTTACTTCATAATAATTCTTAATTATGTGAACTTTGAACTTATTTTTAATGGGTTTTCATCCTAGGTTTCTAACCCTAATCCTAGCTAGTGTGGTGGTTGATGAGGACCAATGGAACTCTCAAGTGATGAGAGTCCTAGACCAATCCAAGGATGGAGTTCTTGGAATCATCAACCAATGATAGTCCTAGACTCAAAAACTTAGTATATATCTAGGCTTGAGAACTAGTGGAAACCTTTGACATGATAATTGATGAGAAGGCAAGCTTGACAACCAATTATGTTTCTAAGTTTTCAACTGATGGAGCTTCTATGTGCCCCAATCGATGGACATTCTAACATGTGGAAGTGATATACCAATGTAGATATTCTATAGACCAAATAGAATGATTCTCAAACCAATGGAAATCCTAGGAGGTCGATGAAAGGGATACTTTGACTAATGAAAGTCCTCCTTTAACCAATGGTAGCTCTAGACATTAGTTATGGACAGTTTTGAACTTTTTCACCCAATCTACTATAATGAACCCCTCCTTCGGCCTTGAGGCTCATTGGATGTCCCAAGTTCTTCTATAAATGTTAGGGGGATTGGATGTTGATGAAAGCCCCTTAGAGATTGATGCCATCGATGGGAGCATGTATGTGGATGCATGTTAAAGATCAAGTAACTCCGTGGTGTTACCAAGCTTCCAAAAACAAAATCTTGCATAAAAAAGGTTAGATAAGCTCTCCTAGTTTCTTCTTCCTTATGTTCTTTACACCTTATTCCCCCTTATCTGAATTCCATTGTTTTCCAGGGTGGAAACTTTCTCATCTAGCTAAAGTACCTTCTTTTTTTATTTTATTTTCCTTTTTTCTCTAGATCCATCATGGAGGAGTCCTCTTGCAGCTAGACATGTGATCTTGGCATGGAAAGGTGGTTTCTTAGAGGTTTTATTGTAGTTACTCACCTCATCTTCTTCCTTTTTTTATTCCCAAGGACTTACAAGGTAGAACCTACCCCATCTAGTTGTAGAACCTTCCTTTTTCCTTTCTTTATCTAAGGTAAGCTAGATCTTGCTTGAAGATTTGATTTTGGGGATATTTAATAGCTTATCTAGGATTTGGAAGCTTGTTCATGTCTTTCTTGATAAACCTCGTGATAATCACCATTAAAGGTGAGTGATATAGCATTTTTTAGCATTCTCTTGCCTAGGTGGACATGAAAACACCTAAACTTGCTCTAACATCGATTTAGATGACTAAAGGTTAAATATTCAAGATCTATTTTGCTATGATATGATGTGGTTTTAGATCTGCATGACTCGGTTTATCTCTTAATAGTGGTCCTTGAGGAGATTTGACATGCCCTCTTATATGTTTAGACTAAATTTTTGGAATTTCTACGTTTTTTCTATAATATTTCCTAATCTTGGTCTATGATCCCCCAACATGTTAAAAGATGACTTCTTGAGACATTTCTAAATAAGTGAAAGGGAAATATACAATTTCATGTATTTCCTAATATTATAAGGTGATCACTTGTGTTAATCTCACATCCACATAAAAAAGTTTTTGTTGAAAAATGAAATACATGTGAAGGTTACTAAAAATGCTACCATTATGCTATCTTGGTGTCATACAATGTGGATATCAATTTATATGTTATTCTTACTTCTTGGAAGTGGATATAGAATGATCTTGAGGTTAATATCTTGATTTAGGATATATACATATAGGCTTGATGCCTTGAGTGCAATTATTTGGGCTTTATCATTGGGACGATGGTAGGTTCCACTAGTTATGGTTAATGCATGATTAAATATCGATGAAATATAAGATGATGGATAAGATGGTGAAATGATTAAAGTGAGAAAATGATGATGTACACTTTATTATAACCAAGTAATCTCTTAAAGGTATATTTAATGAGGATTGGTTGAGTTGGACTAAATGTTCTTAAATACATTACAATATGATAGTACCTCATGATACCCTTACACTTGAATGGTGATGATTAATTATGTTATGCAATCATGTATTATCCTATATGATGATTATGAGAATTTTCATGTATTAGATAATGATCTATCTTTTGTGATACTATTTGCATATTGAAAATGAAATTTTGGAGGAATAAATATCCCTTGTTATTCCTTGTTGTGGTTGAGAGTAATATATTGGATCTTGTTGTGGACAAGATTGATATGTTGGGCCTTGTGTTGGCTGAGATTTATTGTGGCTGAAGATGATTACTTGTTCCCTGATCTAGTTGTTTGATATATGTGAATACATTTTATATCTTTTGGAGTTGTTAGGCTTGATTAATATGTGAGTTATATCTCAATGCATTATTTTTAAGTGTTTGATGCAGTTGAATTATGAGTAATTGGTTTAATTAATCGATTGTAACCCTAATCACGTAGTGACCTGAGTCTGTAGATCTATTTCATTGGATCGTTAGAGGAAATAGTCATACGGCTTATTCTTATATATATCTATGAATTGTGAGAAGATGTTTTCAGCGTATATTTTTAATATATATATATATATATATATATATATATATATATATATATATATATACATATACATATCCATACATACATACAGGATAAAAGAATTGTGTACCCAAGTACATGTAGCTTACATGTACCCATCTTCATTTATGATGATTATAAAGTTATACTAAGCAATTTAACCTTATGGATATAATGTATACCCCTTAGATAAGATGTGTATAAAAAATCACCACAATATGATATTCATAGATCACCTAATGAAAGAGTATGTGAATTTTCTAGCCAACGATAAGTTGCAAAAATTGTATAAATGGTTGAATGATATAATGACATATCTCTTGATCTATATGATATATGGTTATATTTTTTAAACACACCTAATATATACATCGTTGAATGAATCCATATGGTTGGATTTTATTAAGATGTCTCACATGTGCCACTTTAGTGTCCAGTACATGTAAGTTACATGTACCGGCTGGTACACACTTTCTAACCTCATACATAAATACATATATATATATATATATATATATATATATATATATATATATATATATATATATATATGTATATGTATATGTATATGTATATGTATATGTATATGTATATGTATATGTATATGTATATATATATATGTATATGTATATGTATATGTATATGTATATTTATATGTATATGTATATGTATATGTATATGTATATGTATATGTATATGTATATGTATATGTATATGTATATGTATATGTATATGTATATGTATATGTATATGTATATGTATATGTATATGTATATGTATATGTATATATATGTATATATGTATATATATGTATATATGTATATATGTATATATATGTATATATATGTGTGTGTATGCACACATATATTCATACATGTGTATGTAGATATGAATTTGAGCAATTTTACAATAGACTTGGCCTTTGAGAACTCTACCTTTTGTCACCCTCTCTTTGATCGAGGTGTGTGAAGATATCTAATGAGTCTGATAATCCTTAGATCTTATCCGGAAGGCTAGAGAGGTTTGTATCTAGTAGCTAGTAATTTGAGGGTACACCTAAAACTACCCAAGGCATAATAAAATGTATAACCCAGTTGTGTAGTATATCCATTTAGACATAATTGATGAATCACATGGATGTGTGACTTTGTTCCTTTATTTATTATCAATAATATATATATATTTCATACTCTATAAAGGTAAGCTTATGGATGGGGTATATTTAAAGTATATACTTTTCTACTTGTTGATTATACATCCATGTGAAGAGAATAAGTACTTGATGAAAATATCATATGTAGAGATATTTGGTTGTTGATTAATCTACCTCTAATCAATATGATCCTCGTATGCCTATAAAAATGAGTATTCTAGCTTTTTTATATCATATTGATGGGACTTGCGGTTTCATCTATGTGTTATTTACATCTTTTAAGTATGTTGGAATAACAAAAAGGACGTCTTGATCAAGATGTAATAAGGAATAATATAGTAAAGTTTGGGGTGTCCTTGTACTCTAAATTTCTTCAGTTATGGGTGGGTATTTGATGATGTATCTATTAGGCTATTTCTTTTGATGTTTGTTTATGATCATGAGTTATAAATTGACTCATCCATCTTATGTTGTCATAGGTTTATAACCAAGGACAAATGTTATAATCCTTATGATGAAATAGTTAAGAGAGGTTTTAGTTGATTCTCTATCGTTCCTACAAATGGAATGATTCAGATGTGCAGTGGTACACTTATATACATCTTTTGCAAGGTTTTTGTGATGGTTTCTCATGATTGAAACTCTAAGTGGATCATTTTTTGGAATTGTTCAACTCAATTTTGATGGTTGTTAGTCTTTAAGTTGGCTTTTTGTCTAGGTATTTGTATTAGTCATACATTAGGGTTTGATAAGGTAGATGGGTCCTTACAAGTTGATCTTAGAGAACTCAAAACTCATTTACAAGAAATTTTGGACAAGGGTTTTATTAAGCCAATTACATCACCATCGGGAGCGTCAGTTCTGGTTTTAAAAAAGTAAGACTGTGAAAAAGAAAGATAGTACAATGAGACTATGCATCGACTATAGATAGTTGAATAATGAGCAATAGTTTTTAAGATAAACTTGTGATTGGGGTATCATCAATTAAGGATTAAGCATGAATATGTGTCGAAGATAGCTTTTCGCACAAGATATGAACATTACGAATTCTTTATTATGTGATTTGGACTGACTAGAACTGTTGCATCATTCATGGATTCAATAAATAGAGTATTTAGATAGTTTTAGTATCAGTGTGTAGTTGTAATCATAGATGATATTTTAATATTTTTTTGGATGTTGAGCAGCACGAGTATCACTTTCAAACTTCTCTGAAGTTGCTACGAGAACATAGTTTGTATGCTAAGTTCAACAAATGTGAATTTTGGCTATCATTATTTGCCTTTTTAGGAAATGTTATCTATGGACAAGGGGCTTTTGTAGATTCCAAGAAGGTTAAGATAGTGACACAGTGGGAGTGGCCTATGACCCCAACTGAAGTTTGTAGTTTCCTTGGTTTAGTAGGATGTTATAGATGATCCGCACATGATTTTTGTGCTATAGAATTTCCATTAAAAAGGTTAACAAGGAAAGAGACAACTATTGTATGGAAATAATAGTGTGAGAATGGTTTTTTGGTCTTGAATAAAAAGTTGACCACGACATAAGTTTTGTCACTACTAGATAATGGTAAAGGTTTTGTAGTTTTTTGTGATGTTTTGAGGAAGGGTCTTGGATGTATACTTATGCGAGATGGAAAAGTGATTGCCCATGCTTCTATACAGTTGAAGAAGTATGAAGAGAATTATCCAATTCATGACCTAAATTTGGACGATGGCATGTTATTCCTTAAGGCTAGGTGACATTATCTTCATGTAGATTCATGCATATATATAGATCATAAAATACTAAAGCATATTACTACTTAGAATGATCTAAAGTTGAGGAAGAGTAGGTGGTTTTAGTTTATCGAAGATTCAAAGTGTATTATTTATTATCATCTTGGAGTAGCAAATGGGTTGAAGATGCATTGATCCATAAATCATCCTCTTCATCTACAATTGAAGCATATCATTTTGCATCTAAAAGAAGAAATATGTTGTTAAATCTTAGAGAAATGAACCCTCAATTGAGTGTGTCACATTAAGGATCACTTTTGGCACAATTATATATCAAACAAACTCTAGAATAGTATATTCTTCAACAATTGGATAGATATCTTGGGATTCATAAGATTAATCCTAAAATGCGGGAAGGCAGGACATAGGGATTCCACTGTTCAAATAACAATTTTCTACAATTTAGAGAAGATTATGTATACCGGACAAAACAAAATTAAGGAAGGTATTCTAGAATATGCACATACTAATATGTGTTCTATGTATTCGGGTAGTACCAAGAGGTACCAAAATTTGAAAGAGTTGCAATGGTGGGCATGAATGAAAAAAGATGTATCTACATTTATGGCAAATTGTGTTGTATGCAAATAGATTGAAGCAAAACATCAGAGACTAGCAGGGATGTTAGCGCCTTTACCTCTACCTAAATGGAAATGGGATCATGTAACATTTGATTTTATAGTAGGATTAACATGTACCCAAAGAGACACTTTATGGGCTATTGTTGACATATTGAGCAAGTCAGCTAATTTCCTCCTTGTAAAAAATCACATATATCTTATCAACTAGCACAGATATACATTGATGAAACAATAAGATTACCCAGAATACCTTTGACAATAGAGTCATATTGAGGATCACAGTTCAATTCTAGGTTCTGGGATACACTACATGTTGCTATGGGATCAATGTTTTATTCCAACATAGCATTCACCCTCAAAATGATAAACAATCAGAGGTGACCATCCAAATTCTAGAATATATGTTGAGAGCATGAGCTTTACATTTCCCAAAAAGTTGGGATGTACATGTAAGATTGATAGAGTTTGCCTAAAACAATAGCTATCAATTCATCATAGGAATGGATCCTTATGAGTGTTGGTATAGAAATAAGTTTAGATCCCAATATGTTGGTATGAAATAGGATAGAAACAATTGATGTATCCTGAGATGGTTCAACAAATTACACAAAAGATTGAGGTGATTAATAGTTTTCAAAGGATACTCAACATAGGCAAAACACTTATGCTTACAAATTTTATATATATATATATAGTAATTAGGAGCCTTGAACATACTGAACCATAGTCAATGTTTGTGTTGGGATGGTGAAGCTTGTCATTCGTGCTTAGGATGAAGATCAAGTGGTGAAGACCACAAGGTTGATCTATAGGAAGTTAGGAGAAGTTCCACAGAGGTGGAAGCTAGACCTTAGCTTTCTTATTTTCTTAAGATAAGAATTAGGGGTGAAGCCCCAATGCCATGCAAGAAATCAAAAATTGAGAAATGTGAATGACGTATGATCTATTTTATTGTCCCAGCATGGTACAAGGAGCGAGAATGGTGGTGTGGCTATAGGAAGTACCTATCTAGATGTGGATCTGCACTTGTACTATCTTGGGGATTCTACTTACACCCTAAGGTATGGACAGATAATTATGTAGGTGACTATATTGTGATAATGTCTATCTGACTAGATACAAATTAGATAGATCCAGGGCAAATCAATAAAGAGAAATTACCTTCTTGCTTGTTGATATTATGTACTCTTGTTTCAAATATATTTTCCTTTTACTACTAGTCTGAGTTATTTGATTGAATGTTATTTAATGAAGAATGTTGAACATGAATGTTGTATGTATTGTATACCTTATTATATGGCTCACTTAGACATTTTATAATGAACCAATGACCAAGTTTTGAAGTCTTAAAGGGGAGACACATGCCAAACAACCTTCTTCTTCAATTGAGTGATCTCATTTTGATAGGTGACCTTTTCTGACATGCTCTATCTAGATGGTTTTTGTACTACGGTCATGGTAAGAGCATGCAGGGTTTCCTTATATTTTATAGTTTAAACATCATATTGTATATGCAGTTTGTACACAAGATTAACAATTATTATGTTTGAGAATTCTTGTATGTATGGTTATGATGAACCTAATGTATAATCATGTTATATGTTCTCAAGCTGTTAAATGAGAAATGTTATATAATGATCTTTGTGGTTAAATTACTTAGCAATTGATATACTTGTTCAAAATTATTGCCATATTGTTGCTTGGGGATTAGTGTAGTCTCACCCTAGGGGTCCAATCTCAATACTTAGAGAACTTCTTGATTTATTGGGATCGGGTCTTGACAACTATGATACCTTTAGTTTTTTGTTGAGTTATGTTTACAATAAATTAAGACCTTTGTTTGCCTTATAACGGTGCACTTTGGTATATATATGGACTTATTACCTTAACCGAGCATTTAATTCAAGACTTCACAGACATCGTAATCACAATAGTTCAGGTTTTGGATTAGAGGACAAATTATCAAGATTAATCTAATGAAAGTAAATCAATATTGATTGAGAATTGTTAGTTTATTCATTTTCATGTTTACTCAATTGTCAAGTATTGAGATAGTACTCAATGGTGCTTAATCAAACCTTGTACATGTTACTTTCATTGTTGGGGATGTAATATATGTAGGAGGAATAGATCCAAAGGAGATGGATCCTCAAACTTAAGGAGGCTTTTAGCTCAAGGAACTAGGAGCTTTTCCCTATTGGGGTGTTGGCTATAAAATACGCTTTAGTTTAGTTATGTTTATGTTTCTGAGGATCTTGTCTTAGTTTAGTTTAAGTATTGAGTTTTTAATTGTGGAACATCAGACATCCAAAATCTTATCTATTGTCATTTTGATGGTGTTAATACCACTTTATTTTATACAATTGGTCCTAACATTTGTGACATATACTTATAAATGAACAGAGTTAATGCTTTATCTGATTATGTGACTGTTTGAAAAGTGGGGTACTACAATGGTGCAATAGAGGTGAAATTGGAAAATGGCTAATAAAATAGCGAGGTGGTTGGTGGAGTGAGAATTACCCATTGTCGCCATCTACTAGTGGGTATTGGATGATCATTCATGAGGCATTTGTGAAGTATAAAAAGTGTGAGGCGGTAAGGATACAAGGTCTAGATGAGAGATTTTAAGAGCTTGGTGATAGATTTGGGGGAGTCAATCATCAACCAGCCTTCATTATTAGAATAAAGATCATTGATGAGCCATGATATTGATGTTTGTATGGCTTGTGTGGACTAGTATTGTATGATGTAGTTGTATCATCTATTCTGGTGCTACTTTGTTTTGATGAATATGAAAATATAATGAATGTAGCTTCTTTTAATATATATGTCTATGTACACCAATGTATTTTATGTATGCATATGTATGTTTAGTGGCACTCCAAAGGGTTGTACGGGTAAGTGCTACATGGAGCTAAGTGTGATACTGAATTGAGTGCTACATGGGATAACATACTATGTCACTTGTGGTGAGAGCCATATCTAGATCCCATTAGAGAAGATGAGTGTGAAGTTACATCTATTTAAGTAGGAGCCATCTCAAGGGTCTACATTTATATGTTTTCCCTACATCAGTATGTTTGTGTGCTCTTTGGAAGAACTTGGTGGTTTTCCTGTTGGGACTCGAAAAAAGTCGATATAGGACGAAGTTGTATTCTGGATGATGGTAAATTGAGTAGCCACTATATGTTTTCACGAAAAATAAATGAATGATTGAACTCAATGAACATGTAGATTTCAAATAGTGTAATAAATTATAAAGTGACCAAAAGTATCTAATGAGTTTATGGAGACTTGATATGATAATGTTGTATGAACTAGTAATAAGCATGTAATATCTTTCTCAATGCTCTTTTATTGTTAATAGTTTATGTAATAATGTTTGTTGGCCCAGTTCATAGAGAGGAGATATCATGAGAAATGTAATTGTGATTATAGATCATGGATGTTGTTTTACAACTTGTTTATTTATATGTTTATGTGCTTTAGAATATGCCTTGACTCTGGCTATCTGCACAGTAAAAAACAATGTACTTGTCAGCATTTATGTTTTAAATTATTATGATTTTTCTATTATGTCTTAACCCATCAAGGATATGAACTATCGTTGCATGGTGGTTTAGGGCATAACGTGCATAAGCTTGTGAGTATCATTTTTATAATGGACGAGTCTCATTATGGCACAAAAAAGAGTGGTGTGAAAGGGATTTAAGGAGGAGATGAGAGAAAGAATTGCTCATTAGTAGAGAGAGTAAAAGAAGTGAGGGTGGTTATCTCCTCTATTAAACACAATAAGGAAATATGATGGCATCCATATTTACAAAAATGATGTCATCATTGCCTCTCTATTCATGTTTTGTACCTAGAAAACAACCTATGTAACTCATCCCATCTTTGTTGGCTAAAGATGTAGCCAACCGGGATCCAGTGCTGACAGCACTTTTTTCAAGACATGATGACACATCTCAGTCGTTTGTTCCCAAAAAAATCCCCTAGAAATCTGTGTGCATAGTGAAACACTTTTTTAAGACATGATGACACATCTCAGTCGTCTGTTCCCAAAAAAACCCTAGAATCATTCTTCATAGGGATCTCTAGGGGAGTTTTTTTAGAATGGACGACTAAGATTGGGGTCAGCACTGTCCTGAGAGAAGTGTTGTCTGGATTGGATCTTTTCGAGATGTAGAATACAGAGTAACCCTATCAATGTCACTTCGGGAAAAGTTGTTTTATCATTGATATCTACATCAAGCAGTGAGAAGATGTGAGCCATTTCTAAACCATGTTTCCAATTTACACTAAAATAAACAAATGAAGTTGAAATGACGATACAAGGGCAATGGTTCATCTTCTCAACTTCATCCCATCCAATTTTTCCATCAACAGATGATGTAATACTAGACGCACAAATGACTGGCCACAATGATTTTTATTTTCAACAATCTAAATGGGTTTAGGGCCTATTTGGTTAAGAGAAAAATCAACCCACACTTTGAATCCTAAAATAGAAATTAGGTGTGTTGAATTGCAACTTCATTACATCAATTTGGTTCATCATAAAACTAATTTATTGATTTTATCTATAATATGATTGGTATGGTGTAGTTTACATATTCAAACATATAATTCCATGTGTGTATGTGATCTGTTTGGTTTGGCATCATCTGATTATCAGGTAGACTGGTGAATGTTTTTTTATTGAAATTTCAAATATATTCATGATGTTTGCAAACAAATACATCTGCAAACAAAGCTTAGTATAGGAAGAGACACATAGTAACAATACCAAAAGTGTGTAGTTTGTATTTGAGTTGTAGCCCTAAAAGAAACAAAGAACAAGAAAACTATTTGAAGTGTTGCAGCTACCAAAGTAAATGTAGAGTTTGCGAGAGGCTCCCCTTAACAATATGCCTCAGTAAATAGTAGGCTAGATGGAAGCAACAAAGATAATCTCTAATCTTGATTATGTCTAGAAGCCAAAGTCACCAGCCAAAATCTCCTCTAGGTTGTAGTGTTATCCCTCAATGTTGTGGTCACCAAAGATCATCATTTGTGTGGCTTCATATTCCATCACATGTGTTGATGTTGATGTCTCCTGTAGTACAATATGATAGAAATAGAGTGCTCAATCTCAATGTATATATTTGTTATAGGATGGGAAATATAACAGTATCTTCTATTATTTCTCTCTATTCAAATGTTCCAAAGAATCACAAACATCAGAGTCTGTGGTTCATGATTTGAGTGTATGGGTTTGAAGCTTTGGATGAGAGTGGGTGCATGCAATAAGTTGGTAACAAGAAGTGGTAGGAAGAAGTGATTTATGATCTGAACTATGATTGTATAGTGAGTGAAAAGATGATCTATAGTTTCATCTTCTACCGGGAATAAGTAACATCTGGTTGGTCCCGATAAGCCTCTCTTTTTTAGGTTGCAATCTGTGAGAATTTTGTTCTTGGTAATGAGCCCGAAGAAGATTTTGTACTTTTGTGGCCATTTGGTTTTCCAATATACAATGAGATTCGTTATGTGTTCTCTGTAAGTGAGATAATGATAAGCTTTTTTGGGGGTGTAAAAGTTTCCCCATTTCCATGATATGCAGTTGGTGGTGTTGTATTCAAGGGTATGTATGATATTCTATGTGGTCTCGTTGTTGAGATGTTTCGTGAGATGTGCTTTAAGATTGTTTTGTCTATTTCCAATGAGGAGGTGGAGAGCTTTGGTTGTATTAATGTTCTTTAGGTTTAGAGGTATACTGAGGTTGTTTGTAATGTCTTGGATCATGTTGTTTTGATACCATATATCAAACCAAAAGTTGATGTTGGTGGAGGTATGAGGAGGTGTGTTGATCATATGAATGATGTAATCTACATATTTAGTGATGAATTTACAGAGTGGTGAAGATATGCATTTGTTTGTTCCATGTATTTATGTTTTTGTAGTATTTGTGAAGTATGAAGGGTTTTCCAGATTTTTGATGAGTTGGTGTTGAGAGCATGTATGATTCTTGTGATGAGGAAAATAGCATGTATGTTGATGTTAATGATGCCCCATCTACCATATTCAGTGGGAGCACAGATGGTATTCCAGTTGACTAAGTGTATCTTGGTTTTATTAGAAAGTGTGGAATAGTGGTTCCATAGGAATTTACTTCTAATAGAGTCGATCAAATGTCTAGGCTTGGCTAGTAAAGGTATCCAAGTCATGAAGTGTGTGGTAATAGGAGTAATGGTTGTTAAGTAGAGTAACATGACCTGACAAATTAAGTAACTTGTTAGTCTAGGATGTGAGTTTGTTATGGAGTTGATCATAAGCATCCAAGAGAGGTGTTATGTAGGGTGTGGTGAAATAGGTAATCCAAGGTACATAACCGAAAAGGTTCAGTTTTGCATCAAAGAAGTGTTTGGTATCTGTTGATGGTCTTTGGTGACGTGTTGATGCCTATAATGGATGATTTCCCCAGGTTAATCCAAAGTGCAGAGATGTATGAGAAAACTCTGATGATACAAATGGTGTTAAGAATGGTATCATATTTAGGTTTGACAAGTATCATAGTATCATACGCATATTGAATAATATTTTCAAAGCATTTGTTTGGAGATGAGATAAGTCCATGGGAAGTTCCCAATTTGATCATGTTCGTGAGAAGTTATGTAATAATGATGAAGAGGTAGGGTGATAAGGGGTCACCTTGTCTAGGACCATTGGTGTTTTTGAAGTGTCCTAAAGATGATCCGTTAATAATGGTGGAGAATGTGTTTGTTGAAATACAAGCATGGATCCAATTAATCCACTTTGTGGGGAATCCATAGCCCTTCATAGTATGGATGAGGCAGTTCCAGATTACATAGTCACAGGCCTTTTATAAATCAAGTTTGATGGCTAACATAGTTGTTTTTGTAGCAAAGGTGTAGTGTTCCATTGAGCATAATGAAAGCATCGTGGATGTTCCTGTTTTGAGAACAACATTTTAGTTGTTGCCTATGATGTGTTCTAGCTGCGATTTGATGCGGTTGCTGAGGATTTTGGCCAGAATTTTATAGGAGGTGTTGATAACGATGATATGTCTGAATTGTTTGATCAGGTCAAGTTGTTCCACTTTTTTAATCAGGGTTCTGTTAGTGTGATCAAGAACCTTAATGGGTTTGTGGATATCATCATCATTTTGGAATATTATTGCTAGTTAGAATATTATGGTTTCCACGTCTATAACATGTGACAGTATCTCTCATCCTGACCATCATGCATGGAGAGGATGAGAGGAAATAGAATTGTGACCATTTAGGATGTATTCGATTTTCCTCAAATTTCCAAATTCTAGGGAACAACAAATGATTCATTTTCCTAATGTTGCTTGCAACAACACCAAAACAAAAACAATTAGTTGGTAAACATACGAAGTTGGAGAAGGTGTTCTTGATTTCCATAGAATCTAACTGGCCCTTAGGGTGCATCTAGTTGGGTTGCAAACCAGAGTGATTAGTTCCAACTATATTATTTTTCCAACTATTTGAGTTTGTTTCATTGAAGTCACAACCCATACCAGGAAAATGAACTACGTGGTCAGGTTCAATTACGCAAAAATATGTTGAAAACAAATTGTGCCGCAGAAGGGCATGGCTCATTTTCTTTGGCTTTTTAGATGTACAGTAATGACGGATGGGTGATGTGGATATGAACTTTTATATATGGAGGATTAAATTGCTTCCTAAAGCTACATTGTACCAAATGAAAACATGGAATAATGTTGTGTTCACCATCATCTCCCACCCGCAATAGCCAACAAATGTTGAAGAACATCACAATGGCCACCCACATTGGCAACACCATTAATACACACCATCCTTATACCCACATATGGCATCAGAATTACCAACATCACACCAATAGTGAAACTATAGGCGGCCAAACATAGCTCTTGCAGACAACAAAAAACTTGGTTGATCCATCGTTAGACCTAGCTACTATGGCAATCTAGGGACACCATTATATCATACATCTTGGGTAGCCTTACACCAATGAGACACATACTCACCTTCACTGCCTCCAGCGATGAGGATAGGGGGACATCTCTACAATGCCTTGAGACCAAAAGGTAAACATAGAGGTACTACACTAATCTATATAAGTAAACCATACAATTACATTAGAATTGCAATACCAAAGAACCCCCAGATTACACTCCTCTAGCCTTACCTCACCAACCATGACCTCGGAATCCCCTTTCATGGACTACCCTCTTGATTCTGACAACAGATTTTTGGTCACACTACCTTTAAAGTGGAAATACCTCAAATTTGACATTCTTCCTTGCCAAAACACCATTCAGATTGGCAACGGAAGCTTCCCAGTCACCATTACCACAGATAAATTTTCCAACATGATCATCAACAAGGAATGGGCAGAGATGATAGACGAACTACACTTAAGAAGGGATTGGATCATCTACCTCAAGCCTATAGCACACTACACTCTAATGGCATGGGTCACAGACCTCTTTAGAGAAACCCTAACAGAGCTGAAACCACTATTCAGAATGCATGGTGACTCTGAGTTTAAAGACTTAGACTTAGTGGATCAGTTGTTTGTGTGCGATGAATACCAACCAAAATTGGGTACTTTCATCAACCCGATAGAGATCAACTCTACATCTGAATCCCCAACTTCATCATTTACAGAAGATACAGACACATCTACTGAGGAGATAATATCAAGATACTCTAGGTACGTTCCTATACTCACACCTCTAGTTTTCAACAAATCTCATTGATCTACAACCCTTAAAAAATCCACTGACCAAACCAACACTTTTGAACAAATTCCATATGATCTTAACTTCCCACCACTTTTGAATTGTACTGCTACCAACCTAGCTATATAGACATTAAAAATAGACACCAACAACAACAAATGGACACTTGTTATGTGTCACAGAAAGATTTCTTCCAAAAAACCTCATTGTACCCAATGTTACAGACCTAGACACTCTAAGTTTCAATGTAAATCCCCCCACATTGATTTATCTTCATGTTGTATTGTCACCTCTCTTGCCAATACCCACAAAAAAAGGCTCATTCTTGAATTTTTTTTCTAGATATAAGACCATGCAAAACACTAATTTACTTGATAAACACAGCTTTTCAAATAGATTAAGCAGGGTAATGTAGGCAGCCACACCTTCCTGAAAATCACATCTCATTTTACCATCTTCTAGAGACAATAATCCAATCTCGTGTCTCTATATCCTAAATATGATCCCCCACCCACCGCCCATCTCCACCTCTTCCTCTCCTAACCACCCTCAGATCCTATCCTTTACCCTTCCACCACCATGCAATACATCACCTTCTTCTCATGTAGATCCTTCCCTTTATACACCGCCACCCTAGGCACCGAAGATGTCAATTGAAATGGATCCCATGTCTCTCATACCATTCTATTGCCTATCCAGGACCTCTCCTTTCCCCATGGCTCCACCTATCCACCTCGAAAAGGAGTTTCCCATTGATCTTCTGGCCAATTCTATAAGATTGCTTTGTGTTTACATTGGTCATAGTATCCTTGTTACCATCACAAATAATATCGACAACAACAATGTCAATATCCTCAATGTCACCCAAGCCATCTGTAACGTCCCAGGATTTGAGGCCTTGGATAACATGATCTTAAAAGGAATTATTGGACTATCCATATCACCAAGGTGCACCTCCTTTTTAGGGAGCCCATCACTAAAGAACTTCATAGTTAAGCGTGCTCGGCTTGGAGTAATACTAGGATGGGCGACCAGTCGGGAAGTAGACCCCGGCTTGCGCATGATTGTGGATAAAGTGCGTAGTTAAGGCTAGTGGTGGTCTGTGGGGCCAGTCTTCATTCATGAAACCCTTCTAGAGCCTTGGGCAGTGGGCCCAGGCGTTACAAATGGTATCAGAGCCAAAACCCCTCCAGTAGGTGGGGCCCAGATGGGCATGGCATGCCAATCTTTGAGTCGTGCGGTCCAGGCATGTTGGAAAGGATTGTCCATGGTTGACATAGCCACCCTTGCACTGGTATTCCGTGATCAGGAGTTGGGTGTCCATGAGCCATTCTGGGTCAACATTGAAATGGGGTGATATTATGAGGCCATATAGTTGAGCCTTGACGAGGACGTCAAGAGTCTAAGTGGGGGAGATTGTAACGTCCTAGGATTTGAGGCCTTGGATAACATGATCTTAAAGGGAATGATTGGACTACCCATATCACCAAGGTGCACCTCCTTTTTAGGGAGTCCATCACTCAAGAACTTCATAGTTAAGCGTGCTTGACTTGGAGTAGTACTAGGATGGGTGACCAATAGGGAAGTAGACCCACGCTTGCACATGAGTGTGGATAAAGCACGTAGTTAAGGCTAGTGGTAGTCTGTGAGGCTAGTCGTCATTCCTAAAATCCTTTTAGATCATTGGGCAATGGGCCCAGGCATTACACCATCACTCTTCTCCTTCCTTGACATATGGTCCTTAAACCAAAAATTCTTTCACTTGTATAGCTCCTTTACTTCGTGCCTGAGGGTACCAAACTCGATCACCTCTTCAGACAAGCAATGATGATCATGTGTGGATCAAATTTTGTTCAAGCCAACATTTTGAAGTGGTCACTGAAACACGGCTCTTCCCTTGCTAGCTCAGGTGGATCTAGATGGGTCTCCATATCTGACCTCCCTCCAAACTTATGGGAAGTTGAGATCTTTTGTGTGATTGCACACTCGATTGAAGCAATGCTACAATTTTTTAGCCTTGACACCCTGCACCCTTCCAACTACATCAAATTATTCTTCGTCTTCCTAGTTAAACATGATATCACCCTGACGACATCCATTAAAATTTGATTAGGCAAGAAAGTCTATCAGATTAAACTTGTTGTTGAAAACCCTACCTATGCACCTACAACCTTCTCCGACATCACACTACATCCACCACCATGGTATTGCCCCATCAATTCAAGAAAAAACTTTGTTGCCCCCAGAAACCCTAATGACAGTAATGTGGTCTAGGAGAGAAAGAGTTCTTCTAGCATCTTAGTAGGAAACTCCAACCCTAGAAGCCCTAATAAGAGACCTAGACTTGCTTCACCTCCATTGGATAGTAACAACTCTTTCCTCGACTCCATCAAACCCTTCCCTTTCCACAACAATCTAGCTATATCCACAAACCTCGACAAAGACACATTCAACAAAATCAAATCGGCCATCATAGAGGATATCAGATCCTCACATAATCCCAAACAAAAGAGAAAAGGAAAGGCACCAGCTACGGTCTCTACATTCAGCTTGTTGATGACAACATCAAAAGGACTCAATAAGAAGAACTATTTTTCCATAGCTGCTACAAGTAACAACTTAGATTTACTAGCCATCTCAAACTTTCGAGAATTACCTTTCTTTTCCAATACACTAGAAGATAGAGTATGTGAGATTGTTGTCGATAATATAGAAGATATTGCATCTTGGCTATACATGAACACTTTCACAACCTTAGCCAACACTTTAGGTATTACCTTTAATTCTGATACGGATGTCCACACATCATTATATGATATAGAAAAATTTATGGGATGGAGAAACCATAGACACACCCACAACACTTATACTAGTCTGTAAAAACTATACATCTGACTTTTAGTTAGACCATTACATCTAGAGTCTTTTCCATCATATTACATCATGAAGATTTCATCATGGAATGTATGTGGTGCTTCAAATGTTAAGAGAATAAAAACATTAGATGACACATTTATAAAAACAACATCAACATCATCACCATCATGGAAACTAAAACTTCTCTGACTCCTTCCGCTCTAAAAGCCATCGGTGGGAAACACATAAATAAATGGTTCCATTTTCCCCCACAAGGCTTTAAATGAGGTATTATTAGTGGTATTAACAATAATATCTTTAATATCCCTAATAGTGACTATCGAGATTACAACATCACACTTCACATCACCAATTCTTCAGATGCTAAGGAATGGATCTTCATGGGCCTTTATGGGGAGACTAGCTCAAACAAACAACCTTGCATTACTAAAGTTTCTCATCTCTTCCAAACTTACTCGCAACAACCTTGGCTTATTGGTGGAGACTTCAACCTTTTCACCCGCACTTTAGATGGAATAAATCAATACAATCCCTCTGGCACATTGACTATGGGATTAAGATAGGCATTCTCTCCCCCTCTCCCGTGCCCATGACAGAGGTTGAATGTCCAGGAGGGTGGTAAATCAAGGCGGCAGTTGGGATTCAAACATGGGTCCCTTTATTAGGGGAAATAATGTTTGATCGCTTCAGCTACTCCTTTGTGGCTCTGGCACATTGACTACATATGACTAAATTCTCATAAACAACATCACTAAACACAACATGATCAACATCATACCATTAAATGTTAATAACACCTAGAATAGACAACACTCAGGGGATAGATAAACCACTTTTTTTGCTTGGATCCTTGGGAAAACATATATCCCCACTCAAATGTCTTAGTTTCCCATAGACCCATTTCCGGCCATTTTCCCATCATCCTAGATACCACAAATTTCATATTGGGTCACAAACCTTTCAAAATCAAAAATTCATGGATTAGAAGCCCATCGTGTCTATCTATAAAAAAAACTAGCCTGCATACCAATTGACATCCAAAGAGGCAGGATTCCATATACACAACAACATCAAAAAAATTAGGAAGGCTCTCAAAACATGGCAGAAGACTAAATACAGAAACATCATGAAGAAGATCGTCGATCTAGAACAACATCTTTATGTGGATAGCGACCCCAATGCAGACCCATCCCTAATCTTAGCCATCAAATCAAAGATAGATGTTATTCAAAACTATTTAAACACTATATAGAAGCAAAGTGCTAAGATAAAATGGACATAGAAGGTGATAAAAACACTAAATATTTTCACATATGTTGCATCAACAATGCTAGAAACAACATCATCACTAGACTCAATATAAATGGGGTAAACACATCAAATAAAACCATCATCACCAAGCACATAGTCACCCACTTATAACACATTTTCAACACAGGGCATGAGCCTAGAATTTTCAATTCCATTAATTGGAAATACATCTGTCAAAAAACCATCCTCTCCCCGTAAAATACCATTGAAAAAATTATCATGGAAGAACTCAAAGATGCTATCACTACTTTGGGGAAAAACAAATCACCATGACCATATGGACTTAATACATGATTCTACTTGATTATGCAGGACAACATCAAAGAAGATTTCTTGCAACTCCTACATATGATACATAATAACGACAACATCTATAAACATATCAAGGTTCTAAATGACACTGACATAGCCTTAATCGGAAAAGTAGAACAGCCAGACATAATACAACGATTAAGACCTATCAACCTTATCAATACATCATATAAAATCTAGTCAAAAATTCTCAGCAACCGCATAAAACCTCATTTGGAGCATATCATTGACAACAACCAAAATATTTTTCTAAAAAACAAAAATATTCACTATGTGTTCATCATGGTCAATGAAACTCTTCACCTTTTCTGTAAAATAAAAGCATCGGTATCAAACTAGACTTCAAAAAAGCCTTTGACTATGTCAATCAGAATTGTCTCATCCATACAATGCAAGGCTATGGATTCCCAACAAAATGGATCAATTGGATTCATGCTTGCATATTGACCAACACGTTCACTATTGTCATAACGGTTTGCCATTCAGACACTTCAAAAACACTATTGGTCTTCTACAAGGAGACCCATTATCATCGTACCTCTTCATCATGGTCACATCTCTTCTCACGAACATGATCAAAATCGGTACTTCTCTAGGACATATTCAATCTCCACATGAATTTTTTGAAAATATTATTCAATATGTGGATGACACTATGATTCTGGTCAAACCTGAAGATCAAACCATTATTAACACAATTCATATCATTGGATTATTCTCCTACATCTCTGGACTTAGGATCGACCTGGGTAAATCATCCATTGTAGGAGTTCACACACCACCCAATACCATTCTTTGATACCAAACCTTCCTCAAATGCAAAACTGAGCCCTTCCCAATTTGCTATTTGGGCCTAGCTATCACACCACATGCATCCTACTCAACACAAATTATAGCTACCCATCATTGAGAAAATCAACCTCAAACTTAGATCATGGACAAATAATTTCCTCAGTTTGGCTGGTAGGATCACCTTACTCAATAGTACCACAACTCCTATTACCACACATTACCTCAGTTGTATTCCTCTACCAACCAAAACCAGAAACATGATAGACTCCATTAGAAGAAAATTCTTATGGAACAACTAGCACCCAAACTCTGAGAGAACCAAGATACACTTGGTCAATTGGAAAACCATCTGTGCACCAAAGGATTATGGAGGATGGGGAATTATATATTTGTCTTTATGTGCCATTTGTCTCAGAAAAAAAATTATTCATGCCCTCACATCAAATACTTTGAAAATCTAGAAACCACTCATCACTTATAAATACTATACTAAGAAGAACACATGGAACCAGACTCACAAATCTATCGTTTCACCACAGTGAAAATTCATAAATAAACATATGGACATTATCTTGCATATGATGAACATACCCCCCACGCCTCCACAAACATAAACTTCTGGAATGACCCATGGTACCACAGCAAAATGAAGAGAAATGTGTGCATCAACTTCCATCCCTCAGGACTTAATCAATATCACCGGCTAAAGTTCTACACTTACTTACTAGCAACAGACAAAAGAAACTCAAGATCTTCCTCATACAACATATCAACCTAGAAACTATAGAGAATATCATTCACACTCTGGAATTCAATACCAACAACAATATTTCATGGGTTTGGGGAAAATCATACTGGTCAAAACACGCTTACCACTTCGTCACCTACAGAGGACAAATGACAGACCTTACCATTTGTTGGAACACCAAATGGCCGCAAAAATTCAAATTGTTCTTTTGACTCATCACACACAACAAAATACTCATCGACAACAACCTCGGAAAGAGGGGATTTGAGGGACCTATTTGATGTTACTTATGCATTTCAGATGAAGAAACCACCGGATATCTCTTCAAACTCTGCCCTTTTACTGTCCAGATACTAAATGACCACCAGTTCTCACATATATCAGTGGATTTATGCACTCACCCTCCCTCATTAAAGGACTTAGACCAACAAAATCACAACACAAATCACAATCTCGGATGATTGCTACCCTTTGGAATATCTGGTTAACCAGGAAAAACTGAAAATATAATAATTTTACATTGCGATTGTACAAACATACTCCATTCTTTTGTATTGATCGTTAGATCTCATAGGCAACTCTGGTGGCAGCAGATGGCCATCTTTGGCAACAACAGCGGCGATGGGGGCCACTATACCTTGGAAGAGATCTTGACGGATGATACCGGACTCTAGAGCTCTACTGGCTACTTGGTGCTTCTTTTTAGTTCTTAGTTTATGTTGAGGCCTACAGTTATAGTGCCTCCCCTCGAACACTACTACAACTTTTATCTGTTTTCTTCATCTTTTTTTCTCATTCGGTTGGTTTAGACTTGATATTTGCGGCTAACACGCCGCTGGTGATATTCTTAACTGTGCCCCGATGTGCTCTACATGTTTGCAGACGTCTTTTGTGTGCAAACATTATTATATATCTATGAAACTTCATATAAAAAAAATGACATAACAGTTAGTTTAATCCGCACAATACCAAACAAAAATGATGCGTTTGCAATTCGATACTTTTTATCCCCTGTTTTTAATTTCTTGGTACGGAATCGATACTAACAGTTAGTTAAATCCTGCATTTATTGCATCCAGAGTTCAGAAAATCTGGTTTCTTAAATTAAACAGCGATCGTACGTGATGTTTAGTTTGCCCTGCAGGTCACGGTGGAGAAAAACAATTCGCATCACGCAGCAGGATGATGCCTTCTCGTGATTTTCCAATGGGAAGAAAACCAACGCATCATTTCCTCTGATAAGGCCCGTTTAGTGGGGCGGAAACACATTTTAGGCCTAGTTTGGCCGCTAACTTCCAAAATTCTGGTACTTTACATAGTAATTGATAGCCCTTTACGTTATACGCGGAACTCGTGAATACAGCTCGGTAATTAGCTTAACAGTAACGGCGGACTTTTTCAAACACGCCAAATTCCGAGGTAGAGAGAAAGCCCGCTTCCTGTCCGATCCACTATCCCATTTCATCTTTTCTTCACGGCAGATTCAATGTGAAGTCCGCAGATCACGTACAACTCATCTGTCACGCCGTCTTAAAGATGCCGGTGCCATATACCAGAATGCAGCATTTATAATGTAAGCGGCCAAACTGGGCTTATGCTGCTGTAAATGCACATATTTGCTAATTCCATTCGTCGGTAGAAGCGCAGTTAGCACCGGCGGTGTGAAAGTGAACCACACCAAAACGTTTTCGGCTTTACAGAAAACATGGAAAAGTGACCGCAGGCAAAAACGGAGCGGATCCAAATCGAATTCTGGAGAAGAACGTGTACAGCTGTCTTCCACCCACTTTGAAGAATTTTGAGTGGAATGAACAGCAGCTATCAGATAAATCAGCATTGCCTTACGTGATAAATCTGCATCGCTCTACTAGTTGGTTTATGGACTACCAACAAGCAAACTGTTACAAAGTGAATCAATTGATTCGAAGTACTTCGAACCAAATAGATACCATGCAGATGATTGTTTTCGATATCCTGTTTTTTGAATTCCTGCTATGAGTTGGTTAACTTCCAACCAGACAGGACCTAACTTGAATCCTGGTGCTTTCAGCGTCTTCTAGTTCAGTTAACCAAACATAAGTCGCAACTGACTGGACTGCTATAGAAAAGTACAGTCCAATCCTACAAACTACAGAGAGCCAAACATGTCCACATATTCTTGCACCCACTGACTGGACTGCTATAGAAACACATATAGCATTCATCTCCGGGATAAATAATAGATGCGTCAATTGGTTCTACTAGCTGAGGTCCAAGTGGACAAGCAATATTTTTATTGAAAATTCGGTAAAGTTGACAATTATTCAACTTGACTATCAATTGACTACGGTCAACCTTTTATACAAATTTCGGAGCTGGATTACCCCCCAAAGTAGAAACTTTTCTTATAAACTACCAAGGTCTTGTTCAGTTGGTGCAGTAGGAGCACAAATTTTGATTTTGCAGTATAAAAGGCATTGTATAAACACACCATGCATTTCCAATGCACCTAACTCGGCATGTCATAGATGGAGCCTATTTTAAAGCTGATTGTTCCTTTCCCGCAACTTTTTTATCATCTGTTTGTTTAGGTGTGTTTATAAGCGATGATGCAACTGAGTGATAATGTTTACTTAAAGTGACTCTTGCAGGGACAGTTTGCTTGCTAGCTTTCTGCGAACAAAGAACGCGGCCACGTCACCAAACAGACCGCTAATTACTTTCAAAGATGTCATAACCTACAGATCATATGGGTTTCCTGTAGCAAAACCGTAGAACTGGAAGCATTCTAGAGTTAGTACACGCCTATTATCATTTTGCATCACAACTAACTAAATCAATTCAACATCATTCAATTCGTCAACAAATGCGTGTATCCAACTAACAATTTGAGATTTACTGGATAAAATAATTGTTCTCAGACTTGACAAACAAATCCATTGCCTTAAATAACTTAGGCAGTTACATTTTTTGAGTACTTCTACATCGTATTGCACAACAGGTTACCATAAATATACGAAGGCAAAACAGGAAAAGGGCTGGAAAATCACTTCTTATCTGATTGAGAGGGACCTCCAAAGATGAGCAGACATCAAAGGCAGGGACTTGCATGACTCAAATGTGCCATAACTTCAGGTTCTCCTTGATCTATTGGCTTGTACCAGCTCATTCAAAAAGTACGACTTTATGAAAATTTCGTATTTACACAAAAAAGAATGTGGATCGTCTGTAGCTGTAGCTGTCTTAAATTTGAGCCTACTAAACAACTAGAGTGCAAATCAGCAATTTATACCACACTGTCCTTGAGCGATGGCTTTCTGAGTAGGAGATATGAAGGGATCAATGCGTACCCACAACAATGAGAATATAGAAGCAAGGAGAATGGCCCAAACGATAACAATGGTAGGGGTTCGGTTCTGCCGCCCCATGAGACCCTTGAGGAAAGGATAGAGATGGGCAATGACCCAGATGGCAAAGAAGAGTCTTCCAAAGAGGGGACCCCACGATTGGTAGCCACTGTTGATGGCATATGAAACACCTGCCACTATGCCCACCATGTTGATCACAAGGACTGTTGTAGGAGGGATGAGAAGGGTGGTCCATTTAAACACGTACAGTTCAGCAAAGTCCCCATCATCATCCGATGCCTTGGACGTGACAGTGAAGTTAGTGTCGATTCCAGCCAGAACCTTCAGCAACCCTTGGAATACAGCAAAAAGATGGGCTGACGTTCCCCCAATAACCCAAAACTGCTCGTTTCTCCACCAATCCTCAATGCTAACACCACTCCATCTCAGCTCTAGGATTCCAGTGGCAAAGATGGAAATAAATAACAAAATGAACCAGATGCCTGCATAGTTGCTTATCTGCAAGTAAATACCAAAAAGTCAAAGGTGACAGAAATTTAGGATCTCAAAACATGTACAGTAAACAAGAAACTAAATATTGTGTGGAAACACTGTTATTTTAGACTTGGAGCCAATAATCACATCAAGCCATTATAAGTTTCTGACTGGTCACGTTTGTATTATGGTAATCGGTTTATACCCAGAAGCTTATTTTTAAGATTATCAAGGAAATAGAAACTCTACCAAGCTTAGCATAGTCTATTTTGAATACTAACTTGCCATTCGTCATAGGGACAAAGATCGAGCATAATACTTTAAATCTTCAGTTTTTTAATTGCAGGACAAGTCCCACTCCTGGATCCAAAAGCCCGAGAACGCACCCAACTAGACTTGATTAGTTCCTTTCTATTATTACATTGAGTTTTAGGATTTATTTTGTAATTTTATCAATTTTAGGACCTCAATTTAATTTCAGGGACTTATTTGCCAGTTCAAAGTTTAAATTTAATTGGTGCCAAGTCATAATTGTTGTGACAATAAAGGTTTCAACCTTTTCTTATAAATACCAAATTCTGGGTATGTGTCTAGGCAGAGACAGATGGTTATTGTTGAATTTTGAATTTAGGGGATTGGTTTCCCATTAGTGGTCTTATTATCTTTGCTCTAAATTTTTTAAAACCTGGACTCCATAGCTGCCTCCGTTTGTAAACTTCAGTAACTTGTGGAGTTTACATCTCAAATAATATGTTAATAATCGTGATATACTTTATAATATTTGTGTATTAATTGAGTATTTAAACATTCATGTAGATATACACAAAATGAAGAAAGCAACTTCTGCAGCCAAGATAGGTTACGTTATAACCAATACACTTTCATCTAGTTGAGCAGTTTCGGGAAAATTGGACAGAAAATGGTGGGATTGATTTGATTTGGTAAAAATAATATTCTGACACAGATTATAATTCATTGAGATAAATGACAATAATGTCATCCTATGTTCGTTAAGTATTATTCTGACATAAATGCAAATCATATAAGAAATATGACAATGGACTTGCATTTTATTTCTAACACAGAAACGCCTACACGCATATGTAAACTCTACGATTTTAACAGAAAAAGAATGACGTAGAATAACCATAATAGTACACATTCTCGGTGAATTCATATCAAAAAATGAAAATGGCAATATTGTCGACCTATGTTATTAAAGCATTATTCTGACACAGATGCAAATCAAATGTAGAAAATTACAACGAACTTGCATTCTAGCAGAGAAATGCCTACTTGTATATGAAACCTATACAATTTAAAAACAGAAAAATAGTGAAGGTAGTCTATAGAATCTCATACGCATTCTCGGAGGATTCAAATAATGCACTAAACTTACCAAAATGCTACACATTCTCATAAGATTCAAATAATGCACTAAACTTGTGAGAAAAACAAGCAAAAGCTAAAATTGAAGAAGGATGAACATTTCATAAGAACAAACCTCTGGTATGATGAATTTCCCAGTCAAGAGACAAATGGCTGGAAGAACACAGTAGGTGATCAGTGGTAGGGAGGTGATAGGATAGACTATGGTGTTGATGTAAGCCAAACGTTCCAAAAGCTTCAGCTTTCCTTTGTAACCATACCATATAGGACAATGTCTGCTAAGCATAATTTCTATCGAGCCCAAGGCCCACCTAAGCACCTGGTTGAGACGATCAGACAGATTGATGGGAGCAGACCCCTTGAATGCTGGTCGAGGAGGCATACAGTAAACAGATATCCATCCTCTTGCATGCATTTTGAATCCAGTCAAAATATCTTCAGTAACAGAACCATAGATCCAGCCAATCTGTAACAAAAAAGGATCTCAGAATGGGACCATGCATTTACTATATAAAAAAGAAAACGAATTGCTAATAAATGTTTTAGCTACCTCTTTTCCCCATTCAGACTTGTCTTCATAGCCACAACTAATAACATGGATGGCTTCTTTCAACAACAATGCAGGATTTGTCGATGGCGGTATGCCCCCTTGCTCCATGAAGGTGGAAGCAATGAATATTGGTGAGTGACCAAATCGCTTTTCTAAACTCCTTTGAGTCATCAGGAAAGACCTCTCCTCATCATATCCTAAAAATGAGTGCAATCAATCATCCAATAGCTCACAATTGAAGAATGCAATGAAGAATTTCAAACCATAATACATTGTCAACATGTATATATTCATAAAAGAGTTATTACATATTATCACCCGGATCATCTGATAGTATTAGTATATATAGCCTTTGCTTGCATCTCATGCCTACCACTTAAATATTTTCCACAAGACGGATAACATTCATTATTAATGTAGGAACTGTAATTACAGGTCATGAATTTAGTATAAAACGAAACATGAAATAAAAGTTACCATCTATGCCTTCTTCACCATCATCAGCATTGAATATAGGAATTGATGATTCAGTTCTCTTCATTTGCCGATTCTTGCTGTCAATGTATTTCTTATTGCTCTTCTTCTTTCTTGTGCCACAGCAGCTTTTAACAATGACATTTGGTTCCAAATCAGCCTCTGTTAAGACGGGATCATACCCATATAATGCTTGTCTGTTAAAGCAACATCCTGTTCCCACGTAAACTGGGCCTTGGATGCCATCCAAACCTTTCAAGTTGATCTGTAAACTCCAATAATATAAGCTACAGCCTATCCGTGCAATTTTAAACACAGAAACTGAAGGAGATAAATTCTTACATCAAAGAAAACAATGTTACGGTTGGCATATCGATCATGCAAGTCAATGCCATCAAAACGCTGAGGAAACTGCACATAGCATGTTTTCTTTCCATATGCTGGATCCATCATGAAGCACATTGCTTCCCGAAGAGCTTTACTGTTGTTGAAGTAATGGTCACAATCCACATTCAGAAAATATGCACCATTTGTTAAGACAGCTGAAACTCGAATCTGGGAAAGAACATATACTATCAGCATATTAATACAAAGACGACATAGCCAAGGAACAAAAGAAAAAAGAAATGCAATACCAGTGCATTCATAGCACCCGCTTTCTTATGATGCTGAAATCCAGGTCGTTTTTCACGAGAAACATATACAAGCCGAGGAAGCTCATTACCATCAGTGTCAAGTCCACCACTGTGGCCTAAGAAGACCTGCATTCATCCAAAAACAGAAAATAAGAATTAAAAAGCTCAAACAAACCATATTTAATAAACGGATAACTTTTATCTCTGTCTCACCTGGATCATGCCAGGATGATCTCGGGGATTGTTTCCAGGCCATGGTGTACCATCCTGCATTACCCAACCTTCTTCAGGAGTCTTCTGCGCCTTTGCAACAAGGGCATTAATCCTGACTTTATATTCTTCATATTCTCTCTGAAAACGTAAATTTATAATTAAAAATGCTGAAATCACGGTTGCAGATACATATCTTTCTGTCAGTGTACTAACAATCAATATTGCTTACCTTCATAGATCGGCGTTCTTTGACGAAAGAAGGTTGGATTTTATCCTTCAAGTAATCAATCTTTTGAGCAAAGTAAAACTCTGGAGCTCTAGGCTCTATGTTATGTTTCTTGCAAAATGGAACCCACTTCCTTGCAAATTCTGCAGTTTCTGATAACGCTTCAAATGTTAACATTGCAGATCCATCATCAGACACATAGCATGAGACTTTATCAACAGGATAGTCCACAGCAAGGATGGAAAGTACAGTATTAGCTGTAACCAAAGGAGGTTCCTTTAGAGGATCCACGGTACTGACAAAAATATCAATAGGAGCTAGCTGTGATGGCTCTCCTTCTCTATCATATCTGCAATTGATTAGATTGAAGTTGTTAAAATACATTAATAACAAATTTAAAATAGATATATTGAGAACTTCGAATCTGCAGACCTCAAAGCAAGTCTTTCGAGATAAGTCTCACGGTTGATCGGAGTCCATTTGGGAAACTGATCAAGAAGCCAAGATAGAGCAAACCAGATCTCACATATGACAGACGTCAGCCAAAGTCCATAAGCATTTGACACGGGATGAGTCACCCGATATTGGAAAAAGAAGCCCAATATAATAAGTCGTAGAATGATAACCACACGGTACATGGTAAGTTGGTTTGAAGGAAGTGGGATAATCCGGCTCATGGGTAGGCGTGCATCATCAACCCTGAGGAAAGTAAACAGTTCAACTTTTACCATGTATTACACTTCATGAATTAGGCTGAGAGAATAGATTCAGTTATTTACAAAGTCTAGAGGGTTCGATAATAACATTTTATTCAAGATCATCGCTATTAAAAGATTGGTAAATAAAGAAACAATTTATGGGTCAAGTATGCCAAGGGACATTAGAAAATAGAAGAACAGACAAGTTCCTTGATTTTAAAAAAAAAGTGTATTTCAGATTGTAATACAAATATCTTAGTTTCAAAAAGTTTAAACTTTCACATTCCATGTCCAAGAACAAATGAGTGAAACATAAGTTCAGCCTCTAAGACAAAATCCATAATGATATGGACTGGGGCTGTATATATTGTACTCAACCTAAATATCAACTGACAGAAAGCAGTACTGTGACTATTGCACCAGCCTACATATTGTGTATATATTTTACCTCATTTACTGGTTTATACTCTGTACAAATTACTGAGCAGACTAGTCATGCCACAGTTACAGTAGTATTTTAACTTTCAGGTATGGTTAAGCATATGAATGCCACCAATGTGCAATGCACAACAATTCCAAGGAAAACAAAAGAGATTCAGGCAGCATAAGGCCAACATAAGCTAGCTACACCAGTAAATACAGAAAGTTGTGTCTGCTATATAGCTACTCCACCATTCCTTAGTCTGTAGTATGTGTGGTGAGAAAACATCTGGTGAAAGTCGACGTAATAAGTTTGGGGTAAAAGAGAGCTGAGAGCATAACAAGCTTGTACCATCTTTCAGAGCCTCAGATGTGGTCAACAATCTAAAGCACTTAAAACTAGGCATAGCAACCTTAACAATTAACAAGATAAAAGCTAAATGGAAATATGTAGTAAGAAAATTCTTTTCAAGAGCAACTTAAAATTATGTACGTAGGCTAAACTAGTTCATTTCGAGGGAAGTATATTCCAGTATTGCAACATCTGGTGTGAAGTGGATTAAGTACAAACAGGCATACATGGAACCATGTAAAGCAAGCAAATTTCATGAAAAATAATGAATGTCCCTCAAAAGGAGAATAGGAATTCTTTATAACATTCTTTTGAAAATCAGGAATGAAATATAACCAGAAAAGTGGAAGAGTTAAATTGAAAAATATTATTATATACGTTGTAGCCAATGAACTTACATTTGTAGATCTTCTCCATTTGAACCGGTGCCTTCTATGTCTCCCTTTCCCTCAACATATTTATTGGTTATCTGCAAGTTACCTTTCTCCTGTTTCAGTTTCCAACCTTCAACTCTTTCCTTCCAGTCTACACTATCGAGTCCATAGGAGTTTAAGTCCTTAGAAGGGTCAACTGTCCTCACAGGAACTGCCACATGATATGTATAAAACAAGAATGACAACATAGTAGAATAAATGAATAAGGATGTTAACTAGATGTAAGAATTTTGGAAGGAAAAGGAAAACATCAAGAACTATCAGGAAAAAGATAATGACATTCGAGCTAGAACCAACCTGGTGTTCTAGGGTCAACATAAGATATGCGCTTTTCACTACCCAGAGGCCCTGATCGAATAGAGAGATGATCAGGTGTAGCATCAGGAATCTCTCCAGAAACCTGCAGATATTTATAGTTAGTAAATCTGCAAAAGTACACTATTTTCAGCAGATATCATCTGGAAATTGACACGTAAACTACATTAATCGGAAGAATCACAAATTAACAGTCTTCAGTGTCGACATTATTTACATTTTCTTCAGATAAAAAATAAGGTTGTCAAGAGAATTGAACCAACGACTCCCCATCCATATGCAATCAGAAAGATAAGTAGTGTGCAGCTTTAGTATTGACTCGTAGATAGTTACATGCTGTATACTGGAAGGTATGGTAGATTGTTCCGATTAAGAATGCCAATGTTGAAGCACTATGAGACATTGTTGGGAGTTTCAAGATACCAATTTCTTACAGAACGTGGCATAAGAACAGTATCAAAATCGGTCCGTGATTGTAATGTATTTATTGGTGTCTATGCAATGACATACATCACAAATAAGAAAGAAGTTTAAAAGTTAGGGACTGGATGCCAATTGCTAAGCTTGTATGCTTCATTGAAAATGCAAATAGATTGTATGTATGCAATGCCAAAAGCTTCCTGAAACAAGTTTCAGACAGTACCGGTTGGCTACTTGTGAGTCGTGGGATGTGGCCATGGGAGTCATATCTCGCAGATGAAGATAGCTTAGCATCATCCTGCAGCTGCCAGGGACGTACAGCTGAACCATTGTTCTGTGAATAATTGAACTCCTGGTCTAGATCATCAGCTCCATCCTCGTCGTCATCTCCCTCCACACGCGGACTTCCTGGAAATGAAGCAAACGCAGGTCAAGGCATAAGCTCAGGGTGAAGAGGGATGCAGCAAGACCATGAGTAATGTGAGATATAAGGGAAGATAATAAGAACCGGCTAGGGAGTAGGAAGCTGACCTTTGTGTCTCTTGTAGCGAGTTTTGCACTGCGGACAGCATTGGTTGCCATCCTTGCGCTCATACTCATAACAAGGTCGGCACACTGGGAAAGCACACTCATTACAGGCAACAAACACATCGCCTGTGGCAGTGTGACCCACAGTGTCGCCGCAGATCTGGCACAATTGCGCAGCTGCAGTTTTCGATTGTTTAGACTGCATGATCAAAGAGAGAGAAGTTACATTCCTTAAATTATGTACTGTAAGTAATATAAAGAAGAAACGCGTGATGCTTACACATTAAGAACCACTCATAATATATACTTTTGACAATGACAACACTATGATTAATCTTAAAACTGAACTACGCAAAGCATTCAGAATCATTGATCCTTTGAACTGAATCTAGCAAGAAACTACTAATAGTTTAGACCAGGGACTGAATAAGCAGCTATTTGTATTGCTCAACTAGTTCACATCAAAATCAATTTGTACACACTCATTGAAGTGAATATTCTTATAGTGTTCCCAACAACAAACATAAATAAAAACTCGTTCAGCATATATTAATGAATGAGCACCGCAAGATCTTGTTCCGGCTACACAGATCTGGCATATTCTAGGATCCTAATGAGCAATTTTATACTCTTTAGACAAGGAACTCAGCTAAGGAGAATCAAATTTCCTCACAAAACCAGCCAAGTCATTAAATTTGACACGCGGGTATTAGCAACCAGGAGCGTCTACATGATGCTATGGATAGACGCCATCACCTTTATGCAGCGAAATTCCCATAACCACACACTTGAGACGAAGCCAAAACGCACGAAATTCTAAAAAAGAAAAGACTTTCTTCTCAGATCTGATACATCGGCCGCCTCTCAGTGGTAGTCGAGAAGGGGTGCTATATGGATGGGATACGGATAATCGAGCGCATAACCAATCGCAGATCTAGCACAATTTCGCAAAGCAATCGTAGAGAGAATTACCAGTGGGGAGCAGGACAGTGAGCAGAGTTATATGCTTACCCCGGTGGCGGAGCCTTCTCCGTCGTGCCGAATCATGACGAACTCGTTCCTGTTGTGGGAACCGGCGGCCATCCCTGTATTGGCTTCCATGCCTCCTGAATCTCGGAATGCAGCCGCCGCGGCGGAGGTGGCGGCGACGCACAAGGACTACAAATTTGCACCCTTTCCTTATCCCGCTCCTGCTCCAAGGAAGATATGCTAGCTCTCCCTTTTCCCAATTGATTGAGAGAGAAAGATCCGGACTGTCATTCACAGGAAATCAGCTCGTTTGGATCTCGATTCAACCCCCATTTGAGGAACAGGAGGTGTTGTGGGAGATAGAACTAGAGGAAGAAGTGAGAGGGCTGCCGCGGTGCTGCTCCAGCTGCACTGCTGCTGTTCCTTCCCTTCACTCCGTTCCTCTCCTCCAGTCAGAGACATAATAACCCACCCAACCCAAGCCGTAGTAGCCTCGTCCGCCTCAGATGTGTCGGTGGACTCCTCCAGCTGACGTTGACAAGCAAACTACCAAATGCGCTGTTTACAACTAGCATGGGAAAACGAAATTGATATAACATAAAATTACCCCTCCAGTACTGCCAATTGAGCGGATACCCTTCTTCACCTGTGAGTATAACGGGGCATACGTTCTTGAGCTTCATTTACAAATTTTCCAAAAACGTCTCGAGTCCATCACTCACAAGTCACGACAACGATTAGAGAAACTGATTTAGAATACTTACTAAATTAGGGGTATGGTTTAAGCTAGCGCGCCATGGAAAAATAAGAGGGAATGGGAAAGGGAAAGAAAGTGGAAAGGAAAACGAAGCGTAAAAATTACAAAAAAAATTGCTTGATTATATTTGTATAGAAAAAAGGTGGAGTGGGAGAAATAGTAAATAGCATTATTTATTATCTTTGTATGAATACGAGGAGAGGGGGAATATATTACACCCAATGAGAAGCGCAACTTTTTATTAGATTAATATATGAACTAGATTCAATTGAAGAAAAACAATCATCAATACCACGGTATAAATAATAATTCTTTTCTTATATCAATATAGTTTTTGTCATAGAGTATTTCATGAAAGGAAGGAATTCTTTAATATCAAAATTTTATTTAGAAATAACCATATTTTTGTAAGTAATATTTACTATAAGAGAACTTGTTTAAATGGATGATTCGTTTGAGAGGGAGTAATATTTGAAGGGAAGTACATCATATGGAAAGTTATTGACTTGCCCAAATAGTTCTTTTTTTGTGTGTGTGTGTGGGGGGGGGGGGGGGGGGATGGGATTTACTTGCTTGGAATCAAAAGCTTAAGTAGAAATTGAACCTCTAACAAGAGAGTTTTAATCGGAAGAAAATACAATCTTAACACGGTTTTCATTTTAAAGAAAAGTATGTACTTGAATAGAATCATATTGTGGAAGGAAATAATATTCTTGACAAAGAGTTTTATGTAGAGTGAAAGGCATATTTAGCAGGGAATTCCTTAACTAGAGAGATGTAATTTTGTAAGAAAATTTAGTTTCATAAAGTGTTAAATATTTATCTGAATAAAAGATAGAAAGAAAATTATATACTTGGGGGAAACAATTCTTGCAACAAAAATAGTACTTTTACTTATTATTAGAAAAGTTACTTTTTTGGTGAAAAAAAACTAATTAAAATGTGTTTTTGCACAAAAAAGAAAATCGATGATCAGAATTTACACCTATGACCAAATAATTAGTCAAGATGTAAATTTTTCAAAATAATTTATCTCTCATAATCTTTATCTTTTCCTATGAATTGGCAAAAATAACTAATCCCCTTCTAAGTCTATGATGAATATTTCTCCACCGTTCTCTTCCATCATTCTCATATATCTAACACACCCTTACGGAAATGTGAAAGACCAATGACCATGTGCGTTTATGCGTGTGAGTTGAGATAATCAGTTAAAATTGAGCCGATACGAAGCTTCTAAAAGATCAACAAGTGGTAATTTGTTGAGCTCAAGTCAAAAGGCATTCTAAGTTACAAATTAGTTTGACATCGATTTTACAGTCGTACGCGGAACGGTGAAACTCGTTACGCTATAACTAACCCAAATATAACACATGGTTTGGCTGCGGGGTTAAATCTGCATTGCATCATGTATGTACCAAACCTCCACCTCACGCAAGTGGGCACATGACTGCCACCATGGCATTGGCAGCAAAATATTTAACGCAGGCAGGACCCCGCCTGCTGGTAAAACCAGCCAGCCTGGCAATAGCTAACAAGCAGACAAAAAGCTATCATTCTTCTGATCATCAAAAAATTGTGCAAAGATTTGGACTGTAATTATAATTTTCCAGCTACTAAGTTTTTATGGGAATGGCCTGCAAAAGCACATGTGTCGGTAGCCAGCCGCAGCCTTCCCGGTCTTCTCTTATTGTTACCGTTGCTTTCTGCATGCAGGAAATGGGAGGGCAAATAATAGTTGGTAGCTCATCTCATAGCAATCAGTGGGGTTTGTTGAGCACATTATATTTTATACAACGTCTTGTGTGGCGCTGGCAGTGTTAGTTCGAGTGTCAATTTAAATGGGGTTGGTGCTTCTGATGGGCATGTACCAACGTTCGACGGTGGAAACTACTAGCCAGACCATATCATACCGCCAAGTGAGCTTTTAGTTAACTGCCACATCTACAGTCCTGAGTTTTTAACTTGCATTTCATTGTTTTACCAGCCGTCGACTGTATGCCTGTATGGTTGGTGTATATATGCGGCGTTTCTTGAAAATTTAGAAACCCAAACACTACTATAGAAATGAGTTATAACGTCACATTTGCAGGCGTCGGTTGTATACAAGAAACCGACGTCTAAGGTGTACAACGTCGGCTAAATATAAAAATCGACATCTATAAGTGAAGAGTGCCCAGACACATATATGGCTTTTAATTTAGCGTCGGTTCGTTAATAAGAAACCGACGTCTAAAATCGACCGTCAATTTCAAATTTTCCAGTGAAAAATATTACCTTCAAAATTAAACATACGGCGTCGGTTATTAAATTAAAAACTGACGACTAATGGTTTTTGTGACACAGAAATTAGCCGCATTTTTATCGTCGGTTGGCTTGAAATAACCGACGCCTATGGGTGTTCCCGCGCTGTCCGCATAAAAAAATTTTACACCCCTGTGGTGTCGGTTTTTATATGGTAACCGACGAATATTATTATTAGCGTCGGTTGTTTTTAATAACCGACGTTGATGGTTAACTTTATAGCACCCGCGCGAAGCCGACTCTTATCATTTCTCTGTTTCATCCCCGCGAGAATAGGTCTGGCGATCGATTTTGTGCGTCGTCGTCTGTCGCTGCTCTCTTGCTGCTCCGTGGTCGCGTCACCGCGCCGCTCCCTGTTGTTGCGTGCTCTGTGGTCACCGCCGCCGCCACCCTCTCCCTCTTTGCTCGCCCTCTCTGCTCGCCAGCCGGCCGCCACCCTCTCCCTCTCTACTCGTCGACCCGCTCTGCTCGTCGGCGCCCCTTTGTACGTGCTCGTCGGCTATCTGCTCGCTGGCGCCCTTTATGCTCGCCGACTCTTTGCTCGCCCCTCCGCCGACTCCCTACCCGTCCTCCTCCGTCTGCTCCCTGCCCTCCATCGTCCAAGGTCAGCCCCCTCTACTCCCTGCCCTCCGTATGCTCCCTGCCCTTCGTATTTACTTCTATTGATTTGTATTTACTTATCTACTGATTTGAATTTATTTATCTACTGATTTGAATTTATATATGTACTGATTTGTATTTAATCTACTGATTTGTATTTACTTATCTACTCATTCGTTCATCTAATGATTTTGTATTCATCACATTATTTAAATTTAGGGCTTTGTATTTGTTCATCTACTTTTTAAAATTATTTAATCATCTACTGATTTATATTTGTTTATCAACTGAGTTGTACTTTTTTATCTATTGCTTTGTATTTGTTTATCTACTGATTATATTTATTTATCTAATGCTTTGAGTTTACTTATTTACATGTTGCTATTGTAAATCAACCTAGGATATGAACAAATCTTGTGCTTGCATATATTTGTAAAATATTAAAGGAAAATTGTGTCCTGGTTAGAAATCTTGGTATGTTTAATAAGATTCACACTCATTTTCTCTAAACCGCTATAAATTTATACAATCCCTCTTGTCTTTGATGATATGAATGCTCAGTTAGGTATGCATGAAATTCTTAGTTAATTTGAATGTGTGTGTTTTTAAATTTATTATCAAGTTTGTAATCTTTCTTTTTAACTCCACCATCTTGATCTTAATGTTTTCAGTCATCATAAGTTTTTTTGGTTTGCAACAAGTTCGATTGACAAATACCTTTCCAATCCTAACATTTGATGATTATAGTAATGGTATACGACTGTATGGTAGAAAGACCATGTGCTGGTTAGTCTGTCTACTAGAGTGTGGGGAATAACCATGTTGCTTGTAGTTTATAATATTGCATTGTGAATTTTGCATGTTTGAAACTATTGAATTCTTTATTTATTATTAATGTGATCAGACATGCCTACTTATGAGTGGTGTTATATTTTGTTGGCCTAGAAACCCGTCTAAGATTTACTCATTAGGAGTAAATCTTAGATAGTCCCCAGTTTGGGACTATTCTTGAACACCTAATCTCACTTAGAATGTAAGTGTATAATGTGTATTGGGTTTTCAAGAAAATTTTGGCAGCATTTCCCCATTTGTTCTCTAAGTACATATGTACTTGGAGAACAGTGGGGAAATACTGTCAAAATTTTCTTGAAAACCCAATACACATTATACACTTACTAGTGAGATTAAGTGTTCAAGAATGGGATAGGTGGTACACATTTATTATATATAAGAATGACAGCACATGTATTTGTTGGCCTAGAAACCCGTCTAAGATTTACTCATTATGAGTAAATCTTAGATAGTCCCCAATTTGGGACTGTTCTTGAACACTTAATCTCACTTGGGATGTTTTAACCATTAATTATATATAAGACCTTAAACCATAAAATTTTAACCATGAACCCTAATTGTAACGACCCCGCCTCCCGGTAACCCCCACGCAAGGGAGACCAAGAGGTTAGAACTGTTATCCCAATAAACCGGATCAAAGGTTCGACAAATAATCAATGATAATTATGAAATTTTACTATCTAACTTGAATTTTGGTATTAAAATAAAACTTTGCATACCTTTTAAAAACTTTGGAAATCTATCTATCCACAGCTTGAATCTACTCTATCTAATCCTCCTTGCACTTTACTTCTTATTTTCACAATGTGACAGTTTACTGTTTGTTCTTTTGGAGTTTGTACCTAAAATACCGACAAACAAATGCGCGGTCAGCATAAAGCTGGCATGTGGGGGATTACAAAAATTGTGCAACTATGGTAGTAATGTAATACCCAATTATCATTTAACATTCAAGATTACATTTTAAGAAATACTACTCAATCATTACCTATCCCCTATCTCTGTGTTGTCCCTACAGTGGACATGGATACTACCTCTCTCACATGGTAGATCCTTACCCCCATTGCCCTACCTTACAGGTAGCCAATACTTAGGGTTATAGAGTCGCATGGCCCTACCCAAAGGTAGTCCAATCCCTGACTCAAGGTGACTTGATGGTCCTACCCCATTGGTAGCCATGTACTAAGTCTTCCAATGACTTGATGGACCTACCCCATAGGTAGCCATATACTAGGTCAGTCGATCAAGCTACAGAGGGGACTAGGATCTGAGTTAGTAGGCACATATCTTAGGTGATAGTCATATCCTCATTATAGTTTGCATGAATTAAATTCATCCAATAGTTTAATTCAAGCCACGATGCAAACATCGACAAAATCCCCAGAAAACTAATTCGGGTAGTCATAAGCGTAACCACATACATGTACTGCAAATTTGGAGACAGAATTATGTAGAGAGAGAAAATCCAATCAAGCAAGCAAAGTGCATAGAAATCCTGAAATAAACATTCCAACTTCCCTTTATCAATATTTATCCAGATTCATCTTATTCCTTAGGATTTCTATTCCAATTTTAGGGTTTCTTGAAAATTAGGGTTTCATTTCCTTTTTACCACTTTTATTTTACTTTTATCAAAATATCCATCAAACCCTAATTATCTTGTCTTATTTTCCATTAAGATCCTTAAGATCAGGTTTGGTCCACAAAAACCCTAATTTTTGTATTACTATATCTTTTATTCCCTTTTTCCTCACTTAGGGTTTCTAAGGGTATTAATTACAACATTAGGTTTAAAACCCTAATTCTTGCAATTTCATCATCAAAACAGGTTAAAATCTAACTTTATCATTAAACAGGTTAACCATGCTTGAATTGACCTAATTGCAATATCAAATCTATCATTGATTAACAATTTGGGTTTCTATCCACAAATTACCACTCTTTTTATCAAAATAATACACTTTTGTTAAAATAGGAAGATTTAGGCTTTCAAATCATTTTTAATTTATTCCTCATATTTTTCTGATCACTTTTCATGTATATACTTTTCCCATCCGAATTTTCTAGCAAGATTTATGATTTTTATAAGAAAACCCCTTTCCATTGATTTATTAGCAATTTTCAGAAGAAAAAAAAATACAAGTCGTCTAATCCGTGCTCCGCTGGTCCACTTAGGATCCAACGGTCACAGATGCGTGTGCCCTTTACTTGCGATCAAAAGAGTATAAAGGGCAGAACTGCCCTCACCTTGCGTGAAGACGCGGAGGGGTAACTTGGTAAAAGACCGCGAGGTCTTCTTCTTCCTCACGCCTAGGTACAACAAGCCCACGATGGTCAACCTTGGGGTTGACTTGGAGCCTTCAGCCACTAACGAGCGTGCCAAACTTCCAGGAGCTCTGCCTCCTTCAGTCAAACTTGACTGCATGCTCAATTGCAGCCGCAAGCACGTCGTGAGTCTCCCCTTCTCTCCGGACTCCGGCGAGGTTCGTGGTGGTGCCGAGGGTGAAGGTTAGGATGAACAGACCAATTGGACGCACGGAAATGTTCCTCGCAACAATCTGCAGTGATTGGGATAGTAAACAGATGTGTTGGCTCCCTCTTCATCCCTCCCTATATATAGGGTCGGGCAAGCCCCTACGGTATTGGGAACTTTCCCAATCGGCAACCAGTCCTCGTCAAACTAGGGATGTTTCCCTTCAGTTTCTTTCCTTGAGTCCAACGGAATCCTCAACCAACCTACACATTCAGTGAATCGCGAGGAATCCAAGAGGGAAAGTCCCTCTGTAAAATGTGGAATCACTGTTCCAGTGGGACTTGGACGATGACTGTCCCATGTTGGATCAAGATCGAACAGCCTTCGTTGCACGCGATCAAACAAAAGAAAAATACCTTTTTTCCTATTTGTCAAATTAATGCATTAATTTGGAGATTTCTTGTGAAATTGATATCTCCCAAACCATAACTCCTTTTTGCCTCAAATTTGAAAGGAATGTTTTTATTTACATTATCTAGTTATGTACGAAATTTGGGAAACAAAATACAATGGATGATAAAGTTTCCTTCCCTCCTAAGATATCCTTTAATTAATTCAAAATTAATTAGCAATTCTTTTCCCTTTGCCATTATTTTGTTATTTTGGGTCCCTTGGACCTCAAGAAAACCTAAAGGCACGAACTCCCATATTGGAGAAAGTCTATTTGCCTTTATCCTCTTTTAATTGTCTATTTCTCATATTTCCCTTTTTATTTAATCAAATCAAATTCCTTTTCTTTTTAATTGGGCTCAATGGCCAACAAGGCCCATTATCAATCAATCAAGTATATTCCACACGAATTCCATCACAAATCAAAGAAATATATTTCATTTATTCATTAAAAGAGAATTACTTCTTTTACTACATTCTTAAGAAATCGAGGTTATAACATCCTCCCCTCCTTATAGGAATTTTGCCCTCAAAATTCAAGCAAGCAATGAAACAATTCAGGGTATGCTTTCTCCATGTCTGCCTTCAGCTCCCATGTGGCCTCATCCTCTCCATGGTGCCTCCAAAGAACCTTTACCATATCTATTTTCTTGCATCTGAGCTCTTTCACCTTGGTATCTAGAATCCACAAAGGTGTCTCAGGATAAGTCAGCTTCCCTTGAAGTTCAATAGGTTCAATGCTCAACACATGGCCCAGATCTTGCACATATCGCTTCAGGTTGGACATGTAAAACACATCATGCATCATGCTATACTGAGGGGGTAACACCAAACGATATGCAGCTTCACCAATTCGTTCTAACACCTCAAATGGACCCACGTATCGGGGACTCAGCTTTCCTCTGTTCTTAGCTATAGCTCAGAACGGTCGGATTTTCAAAAATACATGCTCTCCCATAGTGAAATGCACATCAGTCCGCTTTGCATCAACATACAACTTTTGTCGATCCTGGGCTCCCTTCAGCCTTTGTTTGATCAAAACAACTTTATCAGCATACACTTGGAGCTCATCTGACCTCAACAGGGTCCTCTCACCCACATCATCCCAGTGAAGTGGGGATTGACACGGTCTCCCGTACAAATCTTCATACGGAGGCATCCCGATACTAGCTTCGTAAATGTTATTATAGGCTAACTCAGCTAAGGGTAAGTATTGCTCCCATGAGCCACCCCAATCGAGCACACAAGCTCTTAACAGATCTTCTAACGTCTAGATTGTCCTTTCTAACTGACCATCTGTCTGGGGGTGATAAGTTGTACTAAACTTCAACCTGGTACCAAGTTCCTCTTGAACTTGCTTCCACAACTTGGAAGTAAACTTGGGATCTCTATAGGAGATGATCGATCCTGGTACACCATGCAACCTCACTATCTCTCTGATATACAACTCAGCTAGGTATGCAACCTTAGCAGTGGCCTTTAAGGCAAGGAAGTGTGCTGACTTGGTAAGACGATCTACCACAACCCATATCGCATCATGACCTTTCTTGGTCCGGGGTAGACCCACCACGAAATCCATGGTGATCTGCTCCCATTTCCACTATGGAATCTCTATTGACTGCAAAAGCCCGCCGGGTCGTTGGTGTTTAGCCTTCACCATCTGGCACGTAAGATAGCTGGCCACACATGCCGCAATGTCTTTCTTCATTCCTGGCCACCAGAAAAACCTCTGCAAGTCCATGAACATCTTAGTAGTTCCTGGGTGTACTGTGTAGTTGGATCCATGAGCCTCTTGCAAGATATGTTCCTTTATCGATGAATCTGCTAGAACCCATATGTGATTCTCAAACCTGATTCCTCCATCTACTCCCATGGATAGACGAGTCTGTGGCTTCATCATTAAACCTTTCATCTTGTCTAGCTCTTCACTGGTCAACTGTGCTGCTATGATCTCACTCAACAACTCAGATTGGATCTGGATATTAGCCAAATGAACTCGATCTTCTAGCAGTTTTGGAGTCCACTCCACCAGCTCTTCTAAAATCTTCCACTGACTGGACAAAACAGCTGCACACTTAAGCTGTTTCCGACTCAAAGCATCTGCTACAACATTCGCCTTACCAGGATGGTAGGCGATGGTGAAGTCGTAATCCTTCATATACTCCACCCATCTTCATTGTCATAGGTTCAGGTCTCTCTATGTCAGCATGTATTTTAAGCTCTTATGGTCGGTGAAGATCTCGAAGGTAGCATCGTATAGGTAATTGATGGAGCTTCCACTCATGTGGAATTGCGTGCACCACTAAAAATCCTAAAGATAGTAAATCTTTAGGTTTAGCATTGCTTATACTAGATCGAGAACTCCACCCACGTATGCTAAGATACGTGGAAGTCTTATCATAGTATAGTTAAGGGTCGAATCCACAGGACAACGGTCTTGTCGAGATTGACAAGATGGAAAACACAAGAATTTCACTTAACTTCTTGACAGTTGATATCTAGCTCAAAAGATTGATTTTGTTTTTTTAACTAAATGCAAGTAAAGTAAAGTAAGAAAGTAAACTTAAGGATGTTAAAAATGATAAGGAGCCACTAGGATGTGATCGGCTTTCACCACTGCTACACATGGATCAAAACATACGACATAAAACATAACCTACAATAAGAGTCTAAATAGTTAGTATCTTTGTAGATTTAGTTTCCTTTCAGAGAACTAACTACGAGAAGCGTGGGAATGTTGCAATGCCAGCCATCCCCGAATGAATGGTCACCTACTTTACATCATTCCCTTCGCAAAGTGTGTTCCTCGACTTATCAAGGTTGTACTTTCATACGTCAACTGATTCCATTTCATAGTATGAAAGTACAACGATGGAAGTGAGTTTACTCCACTTCTTGAAAAATACTCCTAGATACCGAAACAGATGCATGGTGGATACGTGCATCAATAACCAACATTCAATCGAGATTCGAATCTGATAGTACAAACGTAGACAATTCATATTAAAAGATAAAAGATAACACGAGTTGGTGATCAAGCAACAAGCATTCATCAAACGATTTATGTTGAACTGAAAAGAAAGTATATATCTATTGCAAACTATGGATTACATTGCATGAAATGAAAACATGGGTAGCGGTGCTACTCCCCGCACCCTAGTGAAAGAGACTACTCACTCATAGCTAGGATAAAGGAGGCGAGAAGAGAGAGAGAGAGAACGTCATCCCCACAAAGGAGAGAGGAAAGTCAACCCCTTGGAAAGAGAGAGAGTGACGATCTTCAAACTTCACAGGTTGCTCGATGATGAGGTCTCCTCTTCCCACCTTCTTTGGCAAAGAGAGAGAAAGCGGCTTCAGGATGGAGTGTGGATCTCAGACCGGCAACCTTTGGGTGGAGGATGGAGGTTGGAATAGCTCTGGAGTAGTAGAGGCAGCCTCTGGGTGTCTGAAACTTGATGTCCTTGGGAGGACCCCTTGGGTCTTATATATAAGTCTTAAGTGAAGTCCAAACGGTTTGGTCAGTTTTGGGTCCAAACAGTTTTGAAGACTGTTTGGACTTTGAGACCGTTTGGGCTCTGAGACCGTTTGGACTTTGAGACCGTTTGGGCTCTGAGACTGTTTGGGCTCTGAGACCGTTTGGGCTCGTGTGGTCTTGAGATTGTGTGACTCCATGCGGTCTTGGAACCGGTTGGCTTCATGCGGTCTTGGGACCGTGTGAGTCCATGTGGTCTTGGGACCGGTTGGCTTCATGCAGTCTTGGGACCATGTGAGTCCATGCGGTCTTGGGACTGGTTGGCTTCATGCGGTCTTGGGATCGTGTGAGTCCATGCGGTCTTGGGACCGGTTGGCTTCATGCGGTCTTGGGACCGTGTGAGTCCATGCGGTCTTGGGACCGGTTGGCTTCATGTGGTCTTGGGACCGTGTGAGTCCATGCGGTCTTGGGACCGTATGAGTCTTTTGTGATTTTTTTGTGTCTTTTTCTGTAACTAAAAAGGAGAAAAGTTAATCTAAAAGTATATGTTCAATAAAAGAGGATAGCTAGGGATTCTATCTAATTTATCTAAGAAAGAGTGTGGAAAACTGAAGAATATTACTAAGATAACATCACAAAATTGGAGGTTATCACCCCCCCTAACTTAGAGTCTAGCTTGTCCTCAAGTTAGATAGAGCTGAGGCATGTAATGGCGAGGCGATTTTATTTAGTTAAGATTTCCATATTCTTGCTTCAATTATAAACCCGAGCTCTCCTAAGGTCGTATCGGGTCTTATTGCTTGCCTTAATTCTTTCAGGGATTGAGAGTTGCTTGGGTCTCAGGTTTCTTCCGTATCACGTAGCCTACATTGGGACCATTTTTTATTCTGTGAATGTCGTTGACTCTAATCAGCTTTATACCTCTCTGAAAAACCTATCGGAAGCTAGAGTGGGTATGAGGGTTGGCTAAAGGCTTGATGTGTAACTCCCCCTTTCAAGTGGGGAGGGGTTGTCTATGCTTTTAGGATCTTACTACCGGGCACGACACATCTACCTTCGTGAGGGCAGCTGAATGTACCGGCCGGGTGTGTCCTTTATAAGCCTTTTATATATTTAGATACCTTAGGGTTTCACTACCGGGCACGACACATCTGCCTTCGTGAGGGCAGCTGAATGTACCGGTCGGGTGAGACCTTCATTGGTTCTTTATATAGATTCTTATTTATGGCACAACTCTTATAATTTTATTCAACTCTCTGGATTTTATTCGTAAACTCACAAGCTCAGGATTTTGGGTTTTTAGGGAAATTATTTTGGGCGGCCAAGCCTCTTTTATTTCAAGAGAGGAAATTTGTTCTTAAAGTTTCTCGACATGCACTTATTTGGTTTCTTTTTAATGGTCCACTTGCGAGACTTCTTGATTTGGATGTCACCTGATGCCCCTCTCATCCTTGAGAGTGCTTGGCTTATTTCGGCCTTGATATTGACCTGTGGAGAGTCAGATGTAGAAGTGAAACAAAAGCATGAAAATCAAGAGTGGAGAGAAATTATTAAGTCACCATTATATGTCTAAGTGCTATTCTTGTTATTACTTTTGAGGACTAACTTGATTCTAAAGTTAGCTGGAGGTGACTTTGTTCCAAAAAGGGATGTTCTTTATGTGCAGGGTTTATTTTAAAATGGGAAATTGTTTTAAAATGAAAATCAAATGCGCAAATGAAGCTATAAAACAAAATTGAAACAAAAGGTATAGAGAGAAGGATTTTGAAAATGATACCCCACCCTTCTCCAGTGTACTTCCCCCCTAACTTATCACTCACTCTGTCCGCAGAGTGTCAAAGTGACAGTTTGAGTAGTACAAGGACAAGGGCATCAGGCTTCTGTTAGTCCTTTATTGGTGCCATGTGTGCGGAGGAGATTAGCAGCGAACTTCCCTCGTAACGCGTGATAATCCACTTCTATCATGTCTTCTACTGGTCTTCCAAGTGCTATGATGGTGTATATCTAGTAGAGGATGTGGAAACCATAATCGTTCGACTCGTGGAGCTGCTGTGGGCACTTGTGGCTGAAGGCGGGGTGATGAAAGTATTCTTTGTTGTATGCTCGTGTGTGCTTGCTGAGAAGGACATGAAGTTGGTCGGCACACTCCTTCGCCACCTCATCTGTAGGTGTTCTTGGTGTTGTAGTGTAATGTTGTTGATCTGGATTGTACTGGTTGTCGAAACTGTTGTATATGATTGTTGTTCATTCATGAAGATTTGTTGCCAACAACATCCAGTGTTCTGAATGAAGGAAGGGGAGCATGATGAACTTTGGGGTTGTATGTTGTAGGAAGGAGATGAGTGCCTCGGTTGTTCCGAAGTTCTTTAGCTTTAATAAATCATCCTTCATGTAGGGGGATGCCATATAGGTTGTAGGGTGATTCTATCTGAGAAGACATTGATAGGTAGACATTAAGCTTACAGAGAGAGACCCTTTTAGCTGTAAAGTTTCTCGTAGCACGTCTGCCATGACCAGAATGTCACTGGACATGAAAATGAGGTCATCTTTCTCGGCATAAAGCCTTGACATGATGAGACGAAGTTCATTGTCGGAGAGACGTTTGCAAGCACTGAGGTCAAAATTGGGGAATGTTGGTGAAATGGCAGACAGGGGGACCATTTGTGAAGATGATTTGTTGATGTTCGCCCCGGTTAGTAACTCAGTAACCCCTTCATCATCCTCCAGATTGAAAGAGTAAGGGTCCCATTTCTTCTTCTCAGGAGCCTTGGCGGGCTGTTGTTTCTCCAACTCATGTATTGTGTGCCTGAATGGCTGTTTTGGAGGACGTTGGATGGTCGAAAAGAGATAGCGAGGAACGTCGTTAGGTGCCATAGTTGGGTCCTTGAAGAACCGTCTATCATAGATTAACTCCATGGCATAACGACGTCGCAGATAATGGAAATCTTCTGTGGCCAGATCAGTAGAAGGGATTTGCTAATTGAGCGCTTGTATATGACGTATTACACAGAAAGCGCAATCCCTAGAACCTTCTTGAGTTTGAGCTTGGGGTTGATGATTTGGAACCAAGGTTGGTTCCAATTATTGCGGAGGGATGGGCAAGCAGCCCAGATCAACTTCAGGAGCCGGAATGGGATGCATCTGGCCTCCCCGACCTCTGTTCCAGTGAAGTTGATTATTCAGGCTCTTAGTTCAGTGGCGCAAAAGTTGTACACCTTAGCGTCTCGGGCCGCTGTGTCCACGATCATAAGCAGCCAGTGACCAGAGACTTGGAAGGGCACGGTAATGTAGCGTGTCTTCCTTGCAATTCCCCTCTGCAACCGTTCAATTGATTTGTTTTGTAATTTTTTGTAAATGAGACTCATTGCTAGAGCCGGTGATGCGTTAAGAATGGGTTGCTGCCGCTGTGAGATTCTGTAGGTTTCGATAGAATTGGCGAGAAGGATGTGGAAGAATGCCATCTTCATCATTGTTTGTGGTCGAAGGATGGAGCGGAAGTCTACACGTGTCAACTTGCGCCGAGTCTTTGTATTGTGGTAGATAATGTCGCCCCCATCTTTGGCATCATCTACTATAGTGTTAAGGATGAAGATGTCTTGAGCGTCGAGAGTAGAGATGGCCGTCATATCAAGATCATGCATTTTGTGCAGTAGTGGTGGTGGCGGGGGTAGCTCTTGTGGAGGGAGGGGGGAAGTCTACTCCAGATTGTCTATATATTGCTGCAGATCTTTGTCTTTGTCTGAGTCAGAAGTTGATTCCAGATCTTCATCTATATCCAAGCTGACTCTTTCTAGATCTTCTTATTCTGGGGGAAAGAGCACCGATTGGTCTGGTGCGGAAAGATGTTGACTTGATGTTTCTTGTTGTTGACTTGTGCTGGTTCCGAGTAGACATTATTGGAACTCAGTAAAGGCTGCTTCTTTAGCAGATTCCCCCAGAGATCCCATTGCAGAGTAGTCAAGGAATTGATCCCCGTAAGATATATTAACATTGTCAATGTGAGTCGGGGATTTGGGATCTTTATCACCGTCATGGTGATCTTTTTGTTTTGATGCAGCTCCTCGACTTGTGCCCTCTCCAACATTGCATGGGTCATCAGATTGGTCGTCTGAGGAGGTGCTATTATTGGAGTTAGCCGAGGAGTCAGAATCCTCATCATTATTGTGGGCTCTTATCTCCAAACCATGACATAAACACGATTAAAACTTAGCGGAAGTGAATCGGTAATCAACGGAAGACAAAAATCACGGGAAATTAAAACTTTTCGTGATAAGAACTTGAATCCATAGAAGCCTCTTTCATAAAGTGAGGTAAACTGTTTACATCTCAGGATAATTACTTCTTGAGTAATTATATACATCAAGATACAAAATCTCAAGATCACATAACACAAGACTCCAAGACCTGAGAGTACAGAGGACACATAGGACTGACTCTAACTACACCACATGGCAGGATAAATCTCCACCTGAGATTACTGCTGCCCCTGGTGCTGCTGCTGCTGAGACTGATCACCTGTAGGTTGGTTCCTTCGTCTCTGATGTCCACCTAAAAAGTTGAAGCCTACGGGGTGAGACAATTATACATAATTGTCCCAGCGAGAGTTATAACTCTTCGCCAGAAGCTTTATTATAACATCAAAGAATATCTTAAATAGTAAAGCCTTCAAAGCATTCTATAACAGTTGCAGGTATAACAAGATCTCTACAATTTAAGAGATATGGAGAATATCAACATTATTGCAATATAACATCAATCAACTAACTTGGAGTCATCTCTAACAAGTTATACTACATGGTTGATTATGTTTTACAAACAACATTATGCCCTGTGGAGATGAGGCTTACCACTCATACTCCAACTGATCGCTGAGAAGCCGCATCAGTATCATACATAGGTCATTAAGAGAGCCGGATTCTCATGACCTTCACCTTCCTCAGTCAGTAAGAGGATCACTTGTAGGACATCTCGTGTCTCTACTATTATAGCTTACCAGGGTAAACTGGTCCTTCGCTATTCTAGAGTCACAGTGGCGTTCTGTACTCTCTTCGTCATCAGGAGGTTTCATATTTACCTACCACTGATACGGATATCTGTGCTTTCTTCGTCATCAGGAGGTTTCATGTTTACCTACCACTGATACGGTATGGAACTATAGTGAAGGATGGATGGATTCCACATCTACATCACTTTCCTACACTAGGATGTAAGGTTCTACACATCCATGTACCCCACATACTCAAAAGTATGTGCTCCAGGAGTTCCCTGAGGAAAACCTGTTTCACATCACTTAATTTCTGACAATGATGGATCTATGATCAGGGCTCTACATTATACTTGATTAGTTAGGTACATTCAGTATTCTTTAACAACATACATTGTTCTGCAAACAATAACAATAGCATAGCAGCTATAAAAGAAGAATACTAAATGTAACAGGCCTAACTCATATCAATCATCATTTCTCATTATCCTCATCACAAGTCATCTCTAAGGCATGACCTTGATGGTATTTATGGCTCTCATAGCTCAGTATCAGCATAGGATGCCACTGGCAAGGCATCAGATTACTTTACTTATTCATAAGGCTAACAACATGCCTTTAATGAATATAACATCAACATCCATACCTGGATATGATTACCTTCATATCAGAACCTACATGGTTAATACATCTGATAAAGGTAATGCAACAATAAGGAATGTACTTCCTACTCTTGTCATAAGAGTTAAATCTCTAATTCAAATCAAATAGAGTTTAATACTCAAAAGCATGCCATTACCCTTGAATTAGGGTTTACTATTCACATTACATGTCATCACCCTTGAATTAGGGTTTACTATTCACATCAAGGTGAATTAAACTCATAACATCATCATGTATGAGTAACATCTTCATTGATGCTCTTAGATTGGTTAAAGGTTCATCATTTATCATAATTAGGGTTTCTATGACCTCACACAGGTGGATCATACCCTAATTATGCTCACTTATGTGCATTGGAGATGCTTTACTTGAGTTTCCACTTAAAAAGGGTACTTTCTCTCTCTAGAAGTACTTTCTCTCTCTATAAGTACTTTCTCTCTCATCATAATGTTAGGTGATGTCAACATCACTCTAAAATAGGTTGGATTGAGGCATCATAGGCTAACATAGCCAAAAACATCATCATTATGTGATTAGAGTTACTTTCTCTTTCATCATACTAATGGTTGATGGTAACATTAGACTAGATCAAGTTGGATAGAGTCATTATGACTAAAAACATCATCATTATGTAATTAGGGTTTGAATTGAGCAAGGTATAACTCAATTGACCCTTCAGGGGTATATTGGTAATTCATCCCATTGATCATCATCATGGTCAAAACCCTTAGTCAAATAACCCCTTACTATCCTAGATTATCATTAGGGTTTGATTTGGGCAACATTGAACCATTTACATCATCAAATGATTGAATGAGGTCAACCTTGAATCACATTGATTGATTTCAATCATTAATCATCAATTGGGTTGAGATTGGTTGAAAGTGTTGACCGTTTGCCCACTTTGACCCTTCAAGACCGCGAGCCTCTTTCTAACTCCAAGACCGCGAGCCCCCTTAGGCTTCAAGACCGCGAGCCTCTTCAAGGGTTCAAGACCGCGAAGCCTCTTCAAGGGTTCAAGACCGCGAAGCCTCCCATTGGTTCAACTGATGTTGAAACCGCGAAGACCAATTTGAGTTGAGACCGCGAGGGTCATGAAGACCGTTTGCCCTTCTTTGACCTCAGGACCGCGAGGCCCTTCGCGGTCTTGAGACCGCGAGCCTCCTCTCGGTCTTGATACCGTGAGCCCCCTTACGGTCTTGAGACCGCGAGCCCTCTCACGGTCTTGAGACCGCGAGGCTCTCATGGTCTCAGCCGCTTGGTCCTTCAACAAGGCTCAAAGATGCAACCGATAATGTTAACCCATATTGAAGCCCTCAAATGGTCAAATTTATGTTGACCACTTATGGATTTAGTCAATTAAGATTATGCTTGATCACTTGGTCATTCAATTGACCCATAATGGTTAACCAATTATGGTTGAAATTGATTCAATTAGGGTCTATCAATGTTCACCCATCAACACTCAACAGTGTGCATCAACACAAGGTTGAACCCTTCAATTGAGCTCCAAATGGGCCCAAACTTGGCCCAAACGGTCTTGAGGTCATGTGGGTGGACCCCACATGGTCTTAAGACCGTTTGCCCAAGATTTCATCAAAGTCTAAGGTGATTTGATAGGGGTTGAACCATGATTGAACCACAAAACAGAATTTTGATTAAATTGATAACTTATTTGCAATTGGGTCCTCAATTGGTCAAATTACTCAACCCTAGACCTTCAAACGGTCTTGGGTGATTGTCCTCTCGGTCTTGAGACCGTTTGGATGAGTTCCAAACGGTCTTGAGACCGTTTGCCCATCCAAATTTTGGATTCTAGTGCAGATTCATCAAGGTCTGACCCATTGAGTTGATGATCATGTCAATATTTAATTGCAATGTAATTTGATGTAATTGTACCTTCAATTGGTCAACAAATCTTGACCCCAGACCTCCAAACGGTCTTGGTTGATTTCCCTCGCGGTCTTGAGACCGTTTGGTGACCCCCAAACGGTCTTGAGACCGTTTAGGTCAATCAACCCTAAAAACCCTAATTAGGTCACCATAATTTCAGTACTGATTTTATCTAGGGTTAGCCCTAGTATTCACCCTTCAACTCTTAGCCCGTTTGGAATTAGACCATCAAGCTTGGTGAGTTGTTAATTAACATAATTTTGAACAGTAATCTCATACGGTCAACGCTTAGTCAACGACCTTACACGGTCTTGAGACCGTTTGCCCAAAAAGGCAATTTCAGACCGTTTGAAAATCAGCAATTAATTCATTTAAAGTTGTGACTTAAAAAGGTCATATCTCCCGATTCCTTTAGAGTTAGTCTCCCAAATTTTGAGGGTAATTAGCTTATATAATTAGGAAAAGATTTCTTATACGGTCCACGCTCGGTCAACGGGGCCAAACGGTCTTGAGACCGTTTGCCCTGTCGCGGTCTCGAGACCGTTTGCTCACCTCGCGGTCTTGAGTCTGAGAGAGCAAACTGTTAGGACCGTTTAAGGAAAAGAAAAACGGTGGGTTTTTCTTGGAAATCACGCCTTCATCTTCTAGCTCAAGAACAGTACAGATATCCACGGGTTTGCTTGCAAAATAGCAGGGAAAAGTAGGGAAACACTAAGAGCTATCATCAAAACGCATATAAAGATGCATATAGTAAAGCATGGGTTTAGAGTTATAAAACCCGCCTAAAGCTTGCTTCTTGAGCTCCAAGCTTTCACGATCCAAGCCCTAATGGCGTCCTTGAGTTCTTACAGGTTGGCCAAGGTGAAAAATCCAAGGAAGGATGAAAAGAGACGGCTAGAAAGGTAGGGTTTCAAGAGTTAGCCATGAAGATGACCTTGAATTCGAATTCTAACCATGGAATTAGGCAAGAAGAGGGGTTTAAACCTACCTTGCTCCCCTTGGTCGTCCTCCTTAGCTCCAAGGCAGTCCTTGGTCGTCTTTGGTGAAATGAAACAGTAAGGGAACGAAGGGTGAGTTTCCTTGCAACTAAGGGAAGGAGAGCTTATATACATGGGGTAGGATTTTCAATATTAGTACATAAGTTGTCCATAATTCCAACTAAGTCCTTCCTTTATTACTTGCTTGTCCCTTCCTCTTTATTCTAAGGACAAACCTTATCTTAAGTTATAGAAAAGAAGGCAAGGAAGAACAATCTAATAATGAGGTACATACATAGAGAAACATTGCACATATACCCTGATTATTCACTCACAAGGTATATCTCATAACTTGATAATTCAATTGAGGTGAATTCCTCATCATTTCTTCTCTAAATGATGGCAAGAGTCTAAAAAGATACTTTAGATGAAATTCTTTACAAATTGCATCCCTTTATTTGGGTAAATTGCATTTTACCCCAAATTAGGGTTTCAAGCCCTGGGATTGCTTCCACAGCTGCACCTTGGTGCTCTAGCTTGGGAAATCCCTCAAACTTTGCCAAAGAGATTCTCATGATGTCTCAACATCAGAGGAACATCTCATCATGTGCAAATTGCAAGCTAACCCTTTTAACTGGGTAAATTGCACATAGGTCCCTGTATATCAAAACAATGCTACAACTTTAAATAAAAAGGAGCAAATACTGAAATATACGTTTCTGAGAAACTTAATTACATGCTCAGAGTTAATCACAAAGATTTAATTACATATTTAGGCAAAACACCTAGGGTTGACTCATAACCCAGGTCAGGGATGTTACAAATTATCCACCCCTTACAAGGATTTCGTCCCCGAAATCGATAAAACATACTACGAGAAAAGGGCAGGATACTTCCTTCTCATCTCATCCTCTAACTCCCAAGTGGCTTCTTCAATACCACGATGGTTCCAGAGGACTTTCACAAGACTTATATCTTTCTTCTTTAACTTTTTAATTCGTTTATCAAGGATTGGCACTGGTCCCTCCTCATAGGATATGTCATCATTCAATTCTACTTCCATAGGTTGTAGAACTGACTCGGTGTCTGGGTGACATTTCTTCAACATAGAAATGTGAAACACAGGATGTAACCTCTGTAATTCTGGGGGAAGCTCTAGTTTATATGCTACCTTTCCAATCCGTTCAATGATTGGATAAGGCCCCATATATCTAGGAGCTAACTTCCCCTTCCTTCCAAAATGAAGGACCCCTTTCCAAGGTGAGACCTTAAGATACACTCTGTCTCCAACCTGGAACTCTAAGGGTCTACGATGTTTGTCAGCATAAGATTTCTGCCTATCCTGAGCAGTCTTAATCTTATGTTGTATAACTTTAATCTTTTCCGTGGTTTGCTGCACCAGGTCAGGACCTAACAACTGATGCTCACCAGTCTCAAACCAATACAAGGGTGATCTACAACGTCTACCATATAAGGCTTCATAAGGTGCCATATCAATACTATGCTGGTAGCTATTGTTATAGGCAAACTCTATCAGGCTTAGGTGTAGATCCCAACTTCCGGTGAACTGGAGAACACATGCTCGCAACAGGTCTTCTAAGGTTTGTATGGTCCTTTCCGACTGTCCATCAGTCTGTGGATGAAAGGCCGTACTAAACTTTAGCTTAGTGCCTAAGGCACTGTGCAACTGTTCCCAAAAATGACTTGTAAACTGAGGACCTCTGTCTGAACTATTGTGACAGGAACTCCGTGCAAACGCACTATCTCTTGAACATACAACTCTGATAACCTTTCAGCAGAATAGGTTGTTTTGACAGGTAAGAAATGTGTTGTCTTAGTCAACCTATCAACAATTACCCAAATGGAATCATGTCCTTTGCTTGTCCTGGGTAGGCCAACAACAAAGTCCATGGTCACATGGTCCCACTTCCACTGTGATATGGGTAAAGGTTGCATTGTCCCTGCAGGCTTCTGGTGTTCAGCTTTAACTTGCTGACACACAGGACACCTCAGAACAAACTCTGCAACGTCCTTCTTCATCCCAGGTCACCAATACAGATCCTTCAAATTCTGATACATCTTGGTGCTCCCTGGATGCATAGCATACATGGAAGAATGGGCTTCTTCCAGGACTAACTTCCTTAAATTGTCCACATCCGGCACTATCATTCTTCCATTATAACAAGCTACTTGATCTTTTGAGTCATGAAACCCATCTTGCTTCTCATTTCCATACTCAGATCTTATATGTTGAACTGCAGCATCACCTAGCTGTGCTTCTTTAATCTGCTCTCTTAGGGTAGGTTTAATATGCATCTCAGCTAACAAACCGGCTAGCAATGACACCTTCAACTGTACATTGTCTTGCCTTAAAGAGATAAGCATATCTCTTCTAGAGCATACTAAAGAGTTTAGTTGTGCTCTATTCATGGTTGATGTTGCTGATTTCCTACTCAAGGCATCTGCAACAACATTGGCCTTGCCTGGATGGTAATCAATTGTACAGTCATAGTCCTTGATTAACTCCATCCAGCGACGTTGCCTCATGTTGAGCTCATGCTGAGAGAAGATATACTTAAGGTTTTTGTGGTCTGTGAAAATATGGAATGTCTCTCCGTAGACATAATGTCTCCAGATCTTCAAAGCATGAACCACAGCTGCTAACTCCAGATCGTGTGTTGGATAATTCTCCTCGTGTTTCTTAAGCTATCGGGAAGCAAAAGAAATCACTTGTTTATCCTGCATCAACACACATCCTAGTCCATTTTTGGAAGCATCACAGAAAACTATATATCCTTTTCCTTGTTCAGGTAGCACTAATACAGGTGCACTTGTCAACCTCTCCTTCAGTAACTGGAAAGATTGTTGACACTTATCACTCCAAGAAAAAGGAACATCTTTCCGGGTTAACTTGGTCAAAGGTAAAGCTATAGAACTAAAGTTCTTTATGAACCTTCGATAATAGCCAGCTAATCCCAAGAAACTTCGAATCTCCGTCGGTGTCTTCGGTTGTTCCCATTGTAGAATAGATTCTACCTTTGTAGGGTCAACATGAATTCCCGAGGCGGATATCACATGTCCAAGAAAAGATACCTCCGGCAGCCAGAACTCACACTTGCTAAACTTAGCATACAGCTTATGTTCTCTTAGCAAGGTCAAAGCTTGGCGAAGATGCTTCTCATGCTGCTGGGCATCCTTACTATAAATCAGTATGTCATCTATGAAGACGACAACACACTGATCAAGGAAAGGTCGAAAAACTCTATTCATGAGTTCCATAAATGCAGCTGGTGCATTGGTTAGTCCAAACGACATAACCGTGAACTCATAGTGACCATATCTTGTCCTAAAGGCAGACTTGGATATGTCACTATCCTTAATACGGAGTTGATGATATCCAGACCTCAAGTCTATCTTTGAAAAGATTGTTGCACCACGCAACTGGTCAAAGAGATCATCAATCCTTGGCAGAGGATACTTATTCTTTATTGTTACTTTATTGAGTTGTCTGTAGTCAATGCACAACCGCATTGACCCATCTTTCTTTTTAACAAACAAGACCGGAGCACCCCAAGGTGAAGTACTCGGTCAGATAAAACCTCTCTCAAGTAACTCTTGAAGCTGTTTCTTGAGTTCTGCCATCTCGGCAGGCGCCATCCTATACGGAGTTTGAGCTATAGGTTTCGTATCTGGGATCAGATTGATTTCAAAATCAATCTCCCGAGGTGGTGGTATACCAGGAAGTTCTTCAGGAAACACATCCTCGAATTCCCTGACTATGGGAACTTCAGCAGGATTGGTCCTTTCCTTGGTAACATCTACCACATGGGCTAAGAATGCATAACATCCTTGCCTCAACAACTTATCAGCAACCATAGCTGACACAAGACAGGTGGGCAGAATCTTTCTTTCACCTTGAAAGATCCATGTGTTGCTTTCATTAGCAAACACAGCCAACTTGGACTCACAATCCAAGACAACTCTATACCTTTCTAAGGTATCCATCCCGAGGATTATATCAAATCCCTGCATATCAAGTGGTATAAGATCCACTTGAATGCGATGGTCAGAAAAGAAAAGGATGCAGGGAGAACATACCTCCTGCAAAACGGCAGACCCACTCAACGGAGTCTCTAACAACAAACTATCTGCTCTATGACTAACAGTCACATTACAGTTACGAATCACTTCACGAGTGATGAAAGAGTGCGTAGCACCCGGATCAATCAGAACGGATACAACACAGGATATAGACATATCAGAATATAAAAGTTTCATCTGACCTGCCACTACCCGTGGATTGACCACTGCCTCAGGTGGGTTCATAGCATAGAACCTCGCAGTTGCCTGGTGTTGAGGTGGTGCTGATGATCCAGCTTGAGACGCTTGTCCACGTCCTCGAGCTGCTCCTTGATGCTGTCTATTCTGAGATCCCTGTTGATTCTGTCTCGGGGGTTGTTGTGTCACACCGACAGGCCTAGAACGGCAATCCTTCATAAAGTGTCCCACCTTACCACAGTTGTAGCAACTCCTCTCTTGTTGTTGTGGTCTGGGTGGTCCAGTAACTGACACTGATGCAGAACTGTGCGTCCCTTGAAGTGGTTGACTCCGTCCTCTACCTCTGCTCGGTGTCCATTGAGTTTGAAAACTCGATCTGGGTGGTGGAGGGTTAGGTGCAGAGAATCTAGGTTTCTTGGAATCCCTAGATGAAGAACCCTGGAACTGTGGATATCTTTTATGGGTTTGTCTTTTCTCAACCACAGATCTCTCTATCCTTCGGACTGACTCAACGAAGGTAGAGAATCTCTCTCTGTTTTCTAAGGCAGACACAGGGGTCAACATATCAGAATTCAAACCCTTCTCGAATCTTCTGATTCTTTCCTCATCCGTAGCGGCCATGTGCAGACAGAACCGCAACAACTCCATGAACTTAGCTTCATATTCACTAATGTTCATCATACCCTGCCTTAGTTTTTCAAACTGAGAGGTCTTCTCATCTAGGAAGGTCTTTGGAAAATATCTATTGATAAATTCCCGACGAAACTCTTCCCATGAGAACTCTACTCCAGGTCTCTTCTGCTCTTCTATGTTCCACCAGTGACCAGCACTGCCTTTGAGAAGATAGACAGCATGTCTAACCTTCTTAGCTTCCGGAATCATAAGAATCCTGAAGGCCTTCTCCAACTCTGTCAACCATATGTCAGCATCTGCAGGGTCGGCAGTTCCGAAGTACTCGGTAGCTCCGACACGACGAAGTCATTCGAACGTCTTACCGATACCTTGTGCTTCAGGCTGGACAGGTGCCCTAGGTGCAGGAATGGGCATCCTATCAGTTATATGTGTCATGGTAGTCATGAACTGCCTGAACATCGTCTGTACAGCTGGATCACTCATGTCAGCTGGGTCGAACTGGGGTGGCTCTCTTGGCGACTCAGGTGCAGGTTGTTCTATTCTCGGAACTCTTGTACCACCTCGAGGCGCACTAGCACTACTCTCTGCCACATGCTCATCACGATGTTCCGACATTCTTATGTATCTTCTTCTCCTGAGGAGCAGAAGATTCTATTAGATAAGGAAGCAGTACTAAAGGTAGACTCGACATCCTAAGTCCTATGCCTCTTTAGACTCAACTGAACCTGGAGCTCTGATACCACTACTTGTGGGCTCTGATCTCCAAACCATGACATAAACATGATTAAAACTTAGCGGAAGTGAATCGGTAATCAGCGGAAGACAAAAATCACGGGAAATTAAAACTTTTCGTGATAAGAACTTGAATCCATAGAAGCCTCTTTCATAAAGTGAGGTAAACTGTTTACATCTCAGGATAATTACTTCTTGAGTAATTATATACATCAAGATACAAAATCTCAAGATTACATAACACAAGACTCCAAGACCTGAGAGTACAGAGGACACATAGGACTGACTCTAACTACACCACATGGCAGGAAAAATCTCCACCTAAGATTACTGCTGCCCCTGGTGCTGCTGCTGCTGAGACTGATCACCTGTAGGTTGGTTCCTTCGTCTCTGATGTCCACCTAAAAAGTTGAAGCCTACGGGGTGAGACAATTATACATAATTGTCCCAGCGAGAGTTATAACTCTTCGCCAGAAGCTTTATTATAACATCAAAGAATATCTTAAACAGTAAAGCCTTCAAAGCATTCTATAACAGTTGCAGGTATAACAAGATCTCTACAATTTAGGAGATATGGAGAATATCAACATTATTGCAATGTAACATCAATCAACTAACTTGGAGTCATCTCTAACAAGTTATACTACATGGTTGATTATGTTTTACAAACAACATTATGCCCTGTGGAGATGAGGCTTACCACTCATACTCCAACTGATCGCTGAGAAGCCGCATCAGTATCATACATAGGTCATTAAGAGAGCCGGATTCTCATGACCTTCACCTTCCTCAGTCAGTAAGAGGATCACTTGTAGGACATCTCGTGTCTCTACTACTATAGCTTACCAGGGTAAACTGGTCCTTCGCTATTCTAGAGTCACAGTGGCGTTCTGTACTCTCTTCGTCATCAGGAGGTTTCATATTTACCTACCACTGATACGGATATCTGTGCTTTCTTCGTCATCAGGAGGTTTCATGTTTACCTACCACTGATACGGTATGGAACTATAGTGAAGGATGGATGGATTCCACATCTACATCACTTTCCTACACTAGGATGTAAGGTTCTACACATCCATGTACCCCACATACTCAAAAGTATGTGCTCCAGGAGTTCCCTGAGGAAAACCTGTTTCACCATCACTTAATTTCTGACAATGATGGATCTATGATCAGGGCTCTACATTATACTTGATTAGTTAGGTACATTCAGTATTCTTTAACAGCATACATTGTTCTGCAAACAATAACAATAGCATAGCAGCTATAAAAGAAGAATACTAAATGTAACAGGCCTCACTCATATCAATCATCATTTCTCATTATCCTCATCACAAGTCATCTCTAAGGCATGACCTTGATGGTATTTATGGCTCTCATAGCTCAGTATCAGCATAGGATGCCACTGGCAAGGCATCAGATTACTTTACTTATTCATAAGGCTAACAACATGCCTTTAATGAATATAACATCAACATCCATACCTGGATATAATTACCTTCATATCAGAACCTACATGGTTAATACATCTGATAAAGGTAATGCAACAATAAGGAATGTACTTCCTACTCTTGTCATAAGAGTTAAATCTCTAATTCAAATCAAATAGAGTTTAATACTCAAAAGCATGCCATTACCCTTGAATTAGGGTTTACTATTCACATTACATGTCATCACCCTTGAATTAGGGTTTACTATTCACATCAAGGTGAATTAAACTCATAACATCATCATGTATGAGTAACATCTTCATTGATGCTCTTAGATTGGTTAAAGGTTCATCATTTATCATAATTAGGGTTTCTATGACCTCACACAGGTGGATCATACCCTAATTATGCTCACTTATGTGCATTGGAGATGCTTTACTTGAGTTTCCACTTAAAAAGGGTACTTTCTCTCTCTAGAAGTACTTTCTCTCTCTAGAAGTACTTTCTCTCTCATCATAATGTTAGGTGATGTCAACATCACTCTAAAACAGGTTGGATTGAGGCATCATAGGCTAACATAGCCAAAAACATCATCATTATGTGATTAGAGTAACTTTCTCTTTCATCATACTAATGGTTGATGGTAACATTAGACTAGATCAAGTTGGATAGAGTCATTATGACTAAAAACATCATCATTATGTAATTAGGGTTTGAATTGAGCAAGGTATAACTCAATTGACCCTTCAGGGGTATATTGGTAATTCATCCCATTGATCATCATCATGGTCAAAACCCTTAGTCAAATAACCCCTTACTATCCTAGATTATCATTAGGGTTTGATTTGGGCAACATTGAACCATTTACATCATCAAATGATTGAATGAGGTCAACCTTGAATCACATTGATTGATTTCAATCATTAATCATCAATTGGGTTGAGATTGGTTGAAAGTGTTGACCGTTTGCCCACTTTGACCCTTCAAGACCGCGAGCCTCTTTCTAACTCCAAGACCGCGAGCCCCCTTAGGCTTCAAGACCGCGAGCCTTTTCAAGGGTTCAAGACCGCGAAGCCTCTTCAAGGGTTCAAGACCGCGAAGCCTCCCATTGGTTCAACTGATGTTGAAACCGCGAAGACCAATTTGAGTTGAGACCGCGAGGGTCATGAAGACCGTTTGCCCTTCTTTGACCTCAGGACCGCGAGGCCCTTCGCGGTCTTGAGACCGCGAGCCTCCTCTCGGTCTTGAGACCGTGAGCCCCCTCACGTTCTTGAGACCGCGAGCCCTCTCACGGTCTTGAGACCGCGAGGCTCTCATGGTCTCAGCCGCTTGGTCCTTCAACAAGGCTCAAAGATGCAACCGATAATGTTAACCCATATTGAAGCCCTCAAATGGTCAAAGCTATGTTGACCACTTATGGATTTAGTCAATTAAGATTATGCTTGATCACTTGGTCATTCGATTGACCCATAATGGTTAACCAATTATGGTTGAAATTGATTCAATTAGGGTCTATCAATGTTCACCCATCAACACTCAACAGTGTGCATCAACACAAGGTTGAACCCTTCAATTGAGCTCCAAATGGGCCCAAACTTGGCCCAAACGGTCTTGAGGTCATGTGGGTGGACCCCACATGGTCTTAAGACCGTTTGCCCAAGATTTCATCAAAGTCTAAGGTGATTTGATAGGGGTTGAACCATGATTGAACCACAAAATAGAATTTTGATTAAATTGATAACTTATTTGCAATTGGGTCCTCAATTGGTCAAATTACTCAACCCTAGACCTTCAAACGGTCTTGGGTGATTGTCCTCTCGGTCTTGAGACCGTTTGGATGAGTTCCAAACGGTCTTGAGACCGTTTGCCCATCCAAATTTTGGATTCTAGTGCAGATTCATCAAGGTCTGACCCATTGAGTTGATGATTATGTCAATATTTAATTGCAATGTAATTTGATGTAATTGTACCTTCAATTGGTCAACAAATCTTGACCCCAGACCTCCAAACGGTCTTGGTTGATTGCCCTCGCGGTCTTGAGACCGTTTGGTGACCCCCAAATGGTCTTGAGACCGTTTAGGTCAATCAACCCTAAAAACCCTAATTAGGTCACCATAATTTCAGTACTGATTTTATCTAGGGTTAGCCCTAGTATTCACCCTTCAACTCTTAGCCCGTTTGGAATTAGACCATCAAGCTTCGTGAGTTGTTAATTAACATAATTTTGAACAGTAATCTCATACGGTCAATGCTTAGTCAACGACCTTACACGGTCTTGAGACCGTTTGCCCAAAAAGGCAATTTCAGACCGTTTGAAAATCAGCAATTAATTCATTTCAAGTTGTGACTTAAAAAGGTCATATCTCCGGATTCCTTTGGAGTTAGTCTCCCAAATTTTGAGGGTAATTATCCTATATAATTAGGAACAGATTTCTTATACGTTCCACGCTCGGTCAACGGGGTCAAACGGTCTTGAGACCGTTTGCCCTGTCGCGGTCTCGAGACCGTTTGCTCACCTCGCGGTTTTGAGTCCTAGAGAGCAAACTGTTAGGACCGTTTAAGGAAAAGAAAAGCGGTGGGTTTTTCTTGGAAATCACGCCTTCATATTCTAGATCAAGAACAGTACAGATATCCCACGGGTTTGCTTGCAAAATAGCAGGGAAAAGTAGGGAAACACTAAGAGCTATCATCAAAACGCATATAAAGATGCATATAGTAAAGCATGGGTTTAGAGTTATAAAACCCGCCTAAAGCTTGCTTCTTGAGCTCCAAGATTTCAAGCTCCAAGCTCTAATGGCGTCCTTGAGTTCGTACAGGTTGGCCAAGGTGAAAACTCCAAGGAAGGATGAAAAGAGACGGCTAGAAAGGTAGGGTTTCAAGAGTTAGCCATGAAGATGACCTTGAATTCAAATTCTAACCATGGAATTAGGCAAGAAGAGGGGTTTAAACCTACCTTGCTCCCCTTGGTCGTCCTCCTTAGCTCCAAGGCAGTCCTTGGTCGTCTTTGGTGAAATGAAACAGTAAGGGAACGAAGGGTGAGTTTCCTTGCAACTAAGGGAAGGAGAGCTTATATACATGGGGTAGGATTTTCAATATTAGTACATAAGTTGTCCATAATTCCAACTAAGTCCTTCCTTTATTACTTGCTCGTCCCTTCCTCTTTATTCTAAGGACAAACCTTATCTTAAGTTATAGAAAAGAAGGCAAGGAAGAACAATCTAATAATGAGGTACATACATAGAGAAACATTGCACATATACCCTGATTATTCACTCACAAGGTATATCTCATAACTTGATAATTCAATTGAGGTGAATTCCTCATCATTTCTTCTCTAAATTATGGCAAGAGTCTAAAAAGATACTTTAGATGAAATTCTTTACAAATTGCATCCCTTTATTTGGGTAAATTGCATTTTACCCCAAATTAGGGTTTCAAGCCCTGGGATTGCTTCCACAGCTGCACCTTGGTGCTCTAGCTTGGGAAATCCCTCAAACTTTGCCAAAGAGATTCTCATGATGTCTCAACATCAGAGGAACATCTCATCATGTGCAAATTGCAAGCTAACCCTTTTAACTGGGTAAATTGCACATAGGTCCCTGTATATCAAAACAATGCTACAACTTTAAATAAAAAGGAGCAAATACTGAAATATACGTTTCTGAGAAACTTAATTACATGCTCAGAGTTAATCACAAAGATTTAATTACATATTTAGGCAAAACACCTAGGGTTGACTCATAACCCAGGTCAGGGATGTTACAATTATTGTCGTCTTCATCATCATCATCGTCTACCTCTTTGTCTGTTGGCTTCAGTTGTGGAGGCTTCTTGCACTGCCGATGGGTTGCTTGTAGCTCATCAAACGCCACTTGTACATGCTCATGGGATTCGAGTAGTGCGTCGTGTGTTTCCTTTAGATCTGAGTATCGTCCCTCGGTAGAGAGGAGGCGCACTGTAAGATCTGTTACTTGAGCACGTAGTTGGTTAAGCTCGGTGTTTGCTGACTCCTTTTGGCGGTTGTGAAGTTGTGTGAGGGTGTTCGTGATGTCATCTAAGCGTGTGCTTAAAGCAGTTTGTTGCTGCTTAAGCTCGTGCAGGGTCTCAGGCAGAGGTTGAGTCTGCATAGAGATCCTATCAACTTGCTTAGCCAGCGCTTCATGCTGGCTTTTTACTCCAAGGACCAGCTCGGGCAAGTGTTTGTAGTGGTCATCGATATGATCGACTTGCTTGGCCACTACGTCCCGTCGTTGCTGAATGCTTTGGAGAATGCTTGGCAAGGCGTTGTTCTGCTCGTTGATCTTGGCAACCTGTTGGGAAATACCTTGCACACATAAAAAAATAGATTGCATTATGTTAGAGGAGTCGGTGAGGAGGTTTCGGATGGCGTCAAATTGACGTCTGAATTCCTCACCGACATTTGAAAAAGGGACCCCAGATGCGGAAGGGTGGTATGGCTGGGGTCGGGGTGGAAGGGTGGTAATGTCTTGCGAAAGAGACACTGGTGATGGTCCCGTGAACTGTGTGGTGATCGTAGATGGAGTCACCAGCGGTGTCGGGGTGGTGGCGGATGAAGGGAATGGTAAATGGTTGGGTGAGATATGAGGGAGTGCAAAAGTTTTTTGGTCGGCGAAAAAACTATGTTGCTATTAAAATTCCAAAAATTTAGGTACAAGAAGACGCACCCCCTAACCCTTTGCAGGATTACAGAAAGAAAACAAAAGACCAGATTAAATCGGTCTTGAGCATAAAACCTCTAAACAGAAAAAAGACTACAAACCAGAAGAAAACGTCCTAGAAAATACATAAACAAGAGACTAACTATCCATCAATCTAAACATCTGAGGAGCTACACTGACAGTAAAGACCACCCACAAATTGTGCAGGCACAGAAGGAAGACAAAGGACACCCAGCCTCTATCTACGCACCAAGCAAGGCTGCACTTCAGAATTGGAGTTTATCTGTCTCAAACAGCTGCAAAACGCACTGTCTATCATGTCATACCATCATATCGTAGAAGACTCCAAACACATACTGATGACTGGAGCAATGATTAATCCAACCATCATATCTCTCCTTCGCACATAGCAATATGATCACCTCTGAAAATAGTGGTCGGAAAAGATACGAAGGTTAAGATAAGGCATCGAACAACACCAATTAGTGTCTGGTGACCTCAACGAACTAATAGCAGCAGAATCCCGGTCGTAGGGATAGACTGGAAATAACCCCAGTCCATCGTCTGGTCATCACTAGCTGCTGTTTGCACAGCAGCAAACCAACAAACACCTTGAAGGTGTTCATCCAGGACTTAGACAAAGTCTAAATCGGCAGCAACATGAAGCATGAAACTCAACCACCAGAGCAACATAACTCCATACTGAAACAAAAACCGAGACTGGGGGAGTCGGATGCTGGAGGCCACTGAAACCACACTTCACTAGCATTAAGAGCACCCACAATTTGTAAGAGAGGAGACAGGGATCGACCAACATATTCATCCTTTGCTTCCTGGATCAATTGCAGCATCAAGTCCTGAGAAACTGGAATACTCCCAATAGTAGGTACACCGTCGGCGCACAGCAGCTGCAACAGGGAGCTCTGGGCCATCCGCTGGATCGTCAGAGGGGAAAGGAGAAGCTCGAGCGCCCCTAATCTCCCTGCACCACACGAAGCAGATGAAGTTGATACTGGAAGGACATCAGCCAAGACACCAGGAGCTCCTTCACCTTCCGGCGCAGCCACTGAGCAACCCTCGACATCCACTCGTTCTTCGGCAAAAATGAAAAAAGCCCACGGACGACCAGGGCCTGGGCAGGGGAGCAGCAACACCCGCCATTGGCACCAACATCACCGGTCGTCCGCTGCGGCACCTGCACAGGTTCCGTCCCGGCACGGTGGCTCTGCGTGAGATCCGCAAGTTCCAGAAGTCGACCAACCTTCTGACAGCAGGACTCATCACCGTCTAAGTGTCGGCTTGGCCCCGGCACTGACCTGCCCAATTCCAAAGATGAGGGCCAAACTAAAACAAAGGTAGAGGAGGGAGGCATCATCAACAGGAGCAAAGGTAAATCACCCATTCAACGACAGCCGCCCATCGCTCAACCACCACCATCGTCGCTAAGCATGTCGGGGTCGATGTCATGGATGCCTTCATACTGGATAACACCAGCTATCGACTCGGGGGAGGAGGGATCAGGAGTCTGAAGAGGAGATCGAGGGATCCCTTTTTCCTTCGCCTGGATGGAGTAGCCGCATGGGGGACGGATCTAGGGCACGACTCCTCTCCACCCATCACTCATAGACGGGGTGGAGTCGACAAAGTCGAACCGCTGAATCGCAACTGGATCTGGCTCCACAGTGGCGCATCACATCACCTCCTCAACCCAACCAAGCATCGACCCAAAACAAGTTGTAGGGCGAACAATCGAACATGACTCCTGCTGCATCACCACCTGAGATCCGCTACTACCTTCATACCCTGGCCTTCCGTGGTTGGGCCAGAGGGAGGAAGGCACCGAGGAGGCACCCCCTCCCCCCAACGGAGGCCACCGGAGAAGAAGACTAGAGAGAAGGCAGATCACAAACCTAGAGAGAGAGAGGAGCCGTCCTCTGGTATTGAAGATAGGGAGTGAAAAAGTTGAGGAAAAGAAGGTGGAGATGGGAGCGGAGAATGTGAAGTCGGGTGTTGGAGCGGAAAAGGTGGTGCTCGGGGAAAAAGATGGGGAAGTGGAAGATGTGGGTGGAGGATTGCTGTGGAGGAAGGTGGGGTGGCGGTAGATGGTGGGAGGGTGGTGGATGGGAGTGTGGTGGGGGTGGTGGTGGTGAGCTCATCATGTAGGCTCATGATGAATGAGTCTATGGAAGAGGTAGTGATTGGTTCCTCCAGAGGGGGGCATTCTGTCTCCTGTTGTAGCTTTGATGTTGGTGTTCCCGACAGCTGTGGAGGTTGTAAACGTACCTTTGATGGTCGTTTTATTGGTATTTTTGTTAACTTGGCTGTCAGGGCGGTTATGCTAAGCTCCATCTATCCCGCTTTGGTTGTTTTTTCTTGTACTTTGACTGGAGCTAGGAGTTTGGTAATCTCTTCATTAGTAAAGAGAAATTTGTCCTTGTCGTAGTCCGCTAGCTCTGGAAGTGGTAGCAGGGTCCTGGAAGATCTGACTGTTGGGCAGAAGATGTAGTGTAATTTCACATCCTTCTCCTTGATAATGTAGGAGTTCTTCAAGGTTTGTTCATTAGTAAGGATGTCACCCTTGATCTTCGTGCATTGAGGGAGTAGCATGTCCATCTTGAGGTATTTGATGATGGAAGTTATGTGCCCGCCCATGCAGATTTCTTTTCCTATGGCGTAGGTTGAGAATTTTTGTAACATATGCCGACTGATGTTGACTGGCTTTCCTTGCAAAATGGACCATAGGAGAAAGAGATCAGTAGTGATGACATTTCCTCCCTCTGTTCTGGGGAACAACGCACCGGTAAGAATTTTATGAAGCGTGTGCACGGACCCAGACTGAATGTTGGAGGCTTTACATGTCTTTGCCTCATAGGCGGGGATCCCTGTTAGGGTCTTCCAGAAGCTGTGTCTATTGAATTGTAAGTTCTCTGTGCTCGCATCTTTGGCTCGTTGGAGTTGCTCTGGGTTGTCAATGAATATGTCATTCAGAAGATTTTCTATTATAATGACGTCATTTCCAAAAAGTTTGGTGACCAGCCTGCGGTCACCTCCGTCCCTTGATTTGTGCGTAATGTCCACTGCTTCTTTGGTGAGATGTGTGAAAAATTTAGTAGTCGGTTCGACATATGAAGCTTCAGGGACAAAGCACATTCTGGATAGATTGGCATTGTCTAGCATGTTGAGGATTCTGTCATAGATCCCCATCTTGAGCAGTACGCTGGAGCAGACATACTTTGTTGGTTTTAGTACTTTGTCGATGGATGGGAGGGTGTGGATGTAGAGGTTTTCTGGTGGTGTGGATGTAGAGGGTGTGGATGTTAGTTTTAGTATGGGTGTATAGATTAAAGCATTTTTCAGAGTTGAGAAACTTTGTAAGCATTCTTGATTAAAATTGAACTCGGTGTCTTTGGTCAGAAGTTGGGTCATGGGTTTTGCTATTTTCGAGAAATCTTTAATAAACCTTATGTAAAAACTAGCATGACCCAAGAATGCTCGTACTCCTTTTACATCTTTTTGTGGTGACAACTTCGAGATAACATCGATTTTTGCCTTGTCTACCTCAATCCCTCTGTCGCTCACTCTATGTCCGAGGACAACACCTTCAGTTACCATAAAATGGCATTTTTCTCAATTCAGGATGAGGTTCGTTTCCTCGCATTGTTGTAAGACTTGTCCAAGGTTGAGTAGACAGTTATCGAATGAATCTTCGTAAACTGAAAAATCATCCATGAATACCTCCATTATAGATTCTGTTAATCCTGCAAAAATAGTAGACATGCACCTTTGGAAAGTAGCAGGTGTGTTGCACAACCCGAATGGCATTTTTCTGAAAGCATAGCTCCCAAAGGGGTAGGTAAAAGTAGTTTTATCTTGGTCTTCTGGGTGTATAGGGATTTGGTAGAACCCGAAATAACCATCTAGATAACAGAAGAACTTTTGATGGGCTAAGCGTTCTAGGACTTCGTCAAGAAAGGGCAGAGGGTAGTGATCTTTTCGAGTTGATTTGTTTAGTTTCCTGTAGTCGATACACATCCTCCACCCCATCACAGTCCTTATCAGTACTAACTCATTCTTGTCATTTAGCATGACAATGGTTCCTCCCTTTTGGGGGACCACTTGGATAGGGCTGACCCATTGGGAATCTCAAATTGGATAAATTATGCTAGCTTTCGGCAGTTTGAGGACTTCAAGGCAAACCACTTCTTTAAGATTGGGGTTCAGCTTTCTCTGGTGCTCTCTTGACGGCTTGAATTCTTCGACCATGGGCAATCTATGCATGCATAAGGCTGGGTTTATACCTGTTAGGTCAGTTATTTTGTACCAAATGGTTTTCCTTAGCTCAACAAGAAGCCTTTCTTCCTGGTTTTCCGTCAGAGTGGAATTGATGATAACTGGACATAATTTTTCTTTGTCCAAGAAGATGTGTTTAAGTCATGTTGGTAGAGTTTTCATCTCGGGAGCCTTGGGTTCTTCCGTTACTTCTAAAATAATGACAGATTTGAGCTCCTCAAAGGTGGCTGTTGGTGCTTCTTCAACTTTCTCTAAGTGTTGCAAGCATTGTTGAACCAATTCATTGGCTGAGAATTTAACTTTTGGATTTGTTAGAACATTCTCTAACTCATCAGATGGCTCAGATACTTCCAATTGGGACATTTGATGTATTGCATCTAAGAGAAAGACCTCCTCTTGAATGTTGGGACCTTTCATGCTGTTGAGAACTCGGAATTAAATTGCTTCTTTTCCCAGTCTTAGGATGATTGTGCCAGCTTCAACATCAATGAGCGCCCTGGCTGTGGCAAGGAAAGGTCTGCCAAATATTATTGGGTACCTTAGATCCTCCTTGATATCCATGATGACAAAATCACATGGGACATAAGCATCTTTGCCTATCCTAACTGGAATATCTTCAATAATTCCTAGGGGCGCAATGACAGTGGAATCAGCTAACTGAATTGTCATCGTCGTGGGTAGCAAGTCAGTGAAACCTAATCTTTTACACATGGAGTAGGGCATAATTGATATGCTAGCTCCTAAGTTAGCTAATCCCTTTTTTCTCGAGGAATTTCCGATAAAGCACTGAATATCGAAGGAACCAAGGTCCTTCTTTTTCTTTGGCATCTTATTGAGAATGATATCGGTGGTGGTCTGAGCTAGTTTGACAGTCTCTTGCTCTTCAGTAATGTGCTTCCTTGATAGCAAAGTTATAAGGTATTTAGCCCAAGCTGGTAATTCGGAGAGGGCATCGAGGAGAGGGATGCCGATATAGAGTTTATTCATCGCCTCCTTAAATCTTTGGAACCTAATGTCCATTTTAGTCTCTCTCAATCTTCCCAGATATGGTATCCTAGGTTTATATTGTGGAATTTCTAGATCTTTGGAAGCTTGTTCTTTTTCTTGGCTTTTCATGTTCTCTGCGGACTTCTCAGTTCCTAGGTTCGGGATTGCATTAGGAATAGTGATAGGTGTATCATGATCATCAAGAGCGATTCTTGTAGTTTCATGAAGAGTACGTCCAGATCTTGTAGTGATGACATTCAATTTCTCTGGTCTATTTTGTTCGTGTCTAGGGTTTGACTCAGGTTGTCCTGCAAAAGTGCCTGTTGTTGGCTTTAGTTGGGCAGCAATTTGTGCCAGCTGTGAAAAAACACTAGAGGGGGGTGAATAGAGTTTTTAAATATTTTAAAAATTATTTAACTCAAACAACCACAATTGAAAATGGAAGAAGGAGACAAGTGTTTAGAGTGGTTCCAACCTTAGCAAATACTAAGGTTGTCAGTCCACTACCCGGTTGCTTACACAACCAGGATTTTGAAAGTATTAATTTTATTACCTTCACAAGGATTTACACAAAATACAATACTTTCTTACACCCCTTGAATAGCCTTCACTTGAAGTAGATGCATCAACCCGAGGTAGCCTTCTTGAAGTAACTCCAAGCTCCCCCTTGAAGTAGCCTTCCTCTTTAGAAGTAACCTCCCGTTACACCAGCCTTGTTGAAGTAGTTCAAGGTCCCCTTCTTCACCAAGAAGATCTTCCAACCTCTCCAATCCGTAGCGTCCAACCTAGGAGTAGCAAGGAGAGTACAAACAATAATAGTGAACAAGAAAGGAAAATGGAAATTACAACTTATCCTTTGAAGCACAAGTCTTGATTTGCCTAGATCAAGTGTATAGATCTCCTAACCAATGTGTATGGGATAGTGATTGCTATGGATAGGAGATGCTAGCCTTTAGGACATGAAATTTGAGCTAAGAGAAGAAGTAGCCAATTGTCAATATGCTCAATTGCTCACAAACAAGTTGCTCAATGTAAGTGTATACTCAAAGATTGCTCAAGTGTAAAACAAGTAAGTTTAGGTGTCCTAAGGCATGTCCTATTTATAGGAATGTCCTACAAGTGCTTAAGGACGTTCTAGACACTTTCTAGGGGTTTCTAAGTGCTTAACTAGCCGTTAGATATAAGTTAGTTGCTTTAACAACGGCTAGTTAATTAATTCTGCAGTTGCTGTCAGAGACCATCTCGGTCGAGAAATGGTCGACCAAGACACCTACTCGGTCGACGTTTTGTCGACCGACAGGCTCTCTGGATCAAGTGTATGCAACGTTTATCTCCAACTGCCAACTACCTTGTCAGCTGTGTCTAACGGCTACTTGGGTCTTTCTCGGTCGAGAAGATTGTCGACCGAGAGTGTCTCGGTCGAGGAACCCTGTTTCAATGTTTCAAATGAAGACATTAAGTGTGTGTATGAGTGTGCATATGTGACACTATTGAAGGGGATGACCTATCTAAATGTGGTGTTTAGCTAGGGAAGATCTAACGCTTGATTTACATGAAGTCTAAGTACTTGTACATTATATATTTGTACAAGTTTACAATTGATTACATTTCATGACATTTACAATTATTCAAGCATATAGATTCCCTAGTGCTTTGTCATCCACCTTATTCCTGCAACACTCAAGTAGCACGTTAGATTAACAAGAATGAAATGTTTGTCATTATCAAAACAAAGGGATTTACAGATGTCCATTTAGCCAACAATCTCCCTCTTTTTGAAGATGACAAACATTTCCTAAATATAAAATAAGAAAGTATAAAAACATGTGAGTTTCATACCTGAAGATTACCTTTGTAAATTTCTTCTCTTGTTTATAAAATGTGTGCTTATTATTCCCCATGAATTATGGAACATGAAATCCAATCCTTTAGGGAATATAGCAACTTTCAATGTAAAGCCAAGAGTTTATGAACCTCATTAATTAAGTTGTGCACAAATACTAAGTTTTATATTTATTTCTCCCCCTTTGTCATTTCAAAAAGATATCCGTTTTAGAATAAATATTGTATGAAAAGTATTGCTCCCCCTTAAATACATATCTGTTTTCAGTAGATGGTCAATTTAGCCACAATTTTAAATTTCAGGTTTTTGCAAATATGTCATCCTTTTTTATTTATGACATATTTATTACTCCCCTTACTTTGTATGTTCTACTAGAATAGTCTTATAATCCATAAAATGATGCCATAGAGGAATATCCAATATAATCAGTAAAGATAACCAATTCATTTGAATCATGGAATTTTTACAATCATGCAAAGATAACCATTTCATGTAAAGATAACCATTTCATTACAATCATGCAAAGATAACCATTTCATTACAACTAATACAACAGACACTTTAAATCTCACTGGAAAGACTTAAGTATTACATCAATATCAGGGTCTTTTCCAAGAAATGGCTCAGCTCCATAATATTGGACTAAAGTTTGCCACTCCAAAGCACATGTCTTGGTTAAAGCATATGCTTCCAAGAAGGTAGGAACACGATCAAAATGGAAATGAGCAGCAATGTCTTGTAATTGTATTGAGGAGAACTGAGTATGTGTGAGATCTGTAGATGGTGGAGGTGGAGGTTGGTAGTAGTTGTAAGATGGATTATATGGGTTGAGCATGCTAGGATTTAAAGAATAAGGATATTCATCTGGTTGATTTGGAGAGAGGGTTTGCATCCTTTGATTTAGGTAGGTCATGGCATGGTGGTTATAGTCTAATTGTCTGCTTAGATGATATTGTGACCCAGCAACATAGATTAGGGTGTTTTGGATGGGATCATAGGATGGGTTGGTAGGAGGAGGTGGTGGTGGTATATCTTGAGTAGATGTCTCACCTTCCGTCCTAGCCCTCTTGTGACCAAAATCAATTCCCATTTTCTCTACTGTGTTTTTGCTTATTTTTTGTGGTCTTCTTTCCCATGTGTATCCCATATCCTCAATTTGTGTTTTAAGAAAGTGTTGAGTGATTTGGCATACAAAATCAACATATGGGGGATTGCCAGAAAACTCAAGCATGTTCTTAAGGATTATGCAGATAACATTTGTGGGAATACGTTTGATAATGGCATAAATTAAACACATGCAAAAAATAGGAACTTCAGACTTGTTATCTCTAGGATGTATGTTTGTGGAAACAATAAGGTTGACAATCCTAGCTGCAGGTTTGAGATTAATGGCATAGTAGGTACCCCTATCTTCGTGACAAGTAGTATTAGATTGAAAAATGGCTCGTTTAATGTCACTAAGACTGACGGTATTATCACCTTGGGAGAATGTATTGAGTGGATTTCCAGTTGTAAGGTCAAGAGTGTCTTGATATTCATCTAAGTCGATGTTGAGCATGTCAAGAATATCCTCTTCAGTAAATCGAAAGCTATGCCCGTTGACCATAGAGTAGAAGAAGTTATTTTCATTTTCGGAATGGGAGATTAGGTTTGCATAGAACTCATTTACCACTTTTGAAGAGTAGGAAGGGAAGGGAGGGTTAAGAAATTCTTTCAAATTTTGCACCTCAAAAAGATCCTCCAGGTCGACGATGCTGAGGAAGTCCATGACGTCAACCGGCCGTCGTGGAAGAGGAGTTTTGGAGGAGAGCCTGAGATAGCGATCACCAGCATCTGCGTCGACGAAGGGGATGTCGTTGATGATCGTCAATGGAGGAGTAGCCACCCTTCCTTTCTTGCTAGCAACTTTCTTCTTTCCACGTGTAGAGGATGAAGCCATTTCTTTGCTTTAAGGTGGAGAAGAAGCAAGAAAGTCTTGGGGATGAAGAAGCTAAAGGATTGCACAAGAATGCACTAGAGAGAAGCTATGGAAGTAAGAATATGAGAGTGTGTAACAATGACCCATTTTTGGTCCTTTTTATAGCAATCTAGTGACCAGGTCGGTCGACAATTTGTCGACCGATCGACCACAACGGTCATATCCCAGACACGCCACTCGGCCCCCCAACGGTCGGATTGATGTGTTGCAACGGTCATAAAACAGTCGGATTGCAATGGTCATATCCCAACGGTCAATTCTCGGTCGAGCAATTGTCGACCGACATCTGCTCGGTCGAATAATTTTCGACCGGAAGTGTGTCCGATGTAATTTTTATCTGAGGTCTGTCGGTCAAAAGAGATAGGCTGACCGAGATATTTTCGGTCGAAGAATTCGTCGACCGACAGACTTTCTGTGAATGAATTTTTAAGCTGATTTTTAATGTAAATGATAGACTGAATTTGTAGAGCATATACATATTTTCTAAGGGAGTAATATTGTGATTATTATTTCCAATATTTGGACAATTTTGTGATCATAAATTAATTGTTCTTTTGATCACAATTTTTATATAGAAAATGATATTCAAATAAGTATTGTGCCAAACTTATTTTAGGTCAACTTTGACTACAACCATAGCGCCCCTTGGTCAAATTTTATTTCAACCAAGAGGCAAATTTGTAGATTTCCAAATTGAACATTCATATATCTGCATGTAATTTGATTTGATATCAATTTGAAGCATTTAAAAATATTCGTCCTTGATTTTTCTAGAAAATTTATATGAACTTTGTTGTAGATATCAAATTCTATTTCTTCTCTTAAAAAAATGAAAACATAATTAATTTCTCAAGTCTTTTAAAAATAACATTGTGCTCCTGCAAGCATTAAAGTTCTAAGAAACATATTACTAATGAATTATTATGCATCATCAAGGATCAATGCATACAATTATCATTCTCTATTCGTGCTAACATAACATCTTCTTTGAAAGCATATCTATGATGTAATGACAGAACAATAACAACATATAATGATAATTCCATGAAATACAATGATTGTGATCATTTAAGCTAGATGTCATGATTTCTAGTGAATAAATCAGGAAATACTTTAGGAAAATCATGTGAAACAGTAATTTCTTTTATTGAGCCAAGCATGATTTTCAGTTTTAACTTATTTAGAAAATCGTCCAAAAATAATCTCATTTATATTTCAAACATGGTCTTCAACTTGTTTTACAGGTAACATCAGTTATTAACAATGAGTAGATAGCAATTTGATCAATTGAAAAACACATTCAGCAGATTTATTGCAGACTGGAAATATTGACCTGCTTGGTCGACAATTTCTCGACCGACGGTTCTCTCGGTCGACAGTTTCTCGACCGACAAGGTTTCTGGAATGTTTTCAGAACTGTTAATTGCTTCCAAGTAAAACAAAATTATGCAAGTTAGAGCTCGATTGTGTTGAGACATGACATTTGTATATCAAGAATCAGTTTAGGTCAAATCTCAACTTAATTCCGTTCATTTAGTTTAAAGGTTTTGGAACCCAAACTAACTCGACATCCTTTTTCTTATAAGGACATGAAAAAGAATAGTGACCAAGGCGCAAACAGTAATGACAACATATAGAATCAACCTCATATCTTTTTCTATGATTTTGGTCTAGGTTGTTCTTGGGTATATATGTATTTGTGCCTTTAGGTACATACATAGATTGACTCTTTGGCACTTGTGTTCTTCCCCAACTAGGCTTTTGATAAGATTTTCCTTTAGGCTTGTAACCTAGTCCTCTCCTTCCAATTTGATGGTAAGAATTGTCTAAAATTTTATCAAGCGTATCATTGTTATTCAACCTACTAACTTTTTGTTGCAACTTAACAATCTCATCCATTCTTTTATTTATGTCTAACTTTGCTTGATTTGGATTAGATAACAAGGAATATCTTTATTTTACAATAGTATCATAATCTAGATGTGTACATAGAACAGGTTGTTTTTGAAGATCATTTACTTGAGTTTGCAAATTTAACTTTTCTAGAGAAAGAAGATTACAATTTGCTTCTACATATTTTAGCTTAATATCATGATCTTCAATAACCTTTTTGAGATCTTCATTTTCAGATGTAAGAACAAGAAGCTTAGCATGTAACTCATCATTTGCTTTATTAGATTTCTTTAATTTCTTCTTGCACTCAATATATTTATTGTGTCTCTCTTCAAGAGTAGCAACTAGTTCTTCTTTAGATAAATAAAAAAGGCTTACCTCTTCTTCTTCTTCTTCTTCACTTATTGTAGCAATAAGACATTCTTTATGCGTATCTTCCTTCTTTGACCTCCACGGGCAACCAAGTGTTGTGTGGCTTGTTCCTAAGCACCAACTGCAACTTGTTGAAGATTGCTCCATATTTTTCTTTTGTTTGCGGTTGTAGACACCACCACCCTTCATACTTCAAGACTCGATTAGAGATCCTTGAAGCCTGCTCTGATACCAATTGAAAAAACACTAGAGGGGGGGTGAATAGAGTTTTTAAATATTTTAACAATTATTTAACTCAAACAACCACAATTGAAAATGGAAGAAGGAGACAAGTGTTTAGAGTGGTTCCAACCTTAGAAAATACTAAGGTTGTCAGTCCACTATCCGGTTGCTTACCCAACCGGGATTTTGAAAGTATTAATTTTATTACCTTCACAAGGATTTACACAAAATACAATACTTTCTTACACCCCTTGAACAACCTTCACTTGAAGTAGATGCACCAACCCGAGGTAGCCTTCTTGAAGTAACTCCAAGCTCCCCCTTGAAGTAGCCTTCCTCTTTAGAAGTAACCTCCCGTTGCACCAGCCTTCTTGAAGTAGTTCAAGGTCCCCTTCTTCACCAAGAAGATCTTCCAACCTCTCCAATCCGCAGCCTCCAACCTAGGAGTAGCAAGGAGAGTACAAACAATAATAGTGAACAAGAAAGGAAAATGGAAATTACAACTTATCCTTTGAAGCACAAGGCTTGATTTGCCTAGATCAAGCGTATAGATCTCCTAACCAATGTGTATGGAATAGTGATTGCTGTGGATAGGAGATGATAGCCTTTAGGACACGAAATTTGAGCTAAGAGAAGAAGTAGCCAATTGTCAATATGCTCAATTGCTCACAAACAGGTTGCTCAATGTAAGTGTATACTCAAAGATTGCTCAAGTGTAAAACAAGTAAGTTTATGTGTCCTAAGGCATGTCCTATTTATAGGAATGTCCTACAAGTGCTTAAGGACGTTCTAGACACTTTCTAGGGGTTTCTAAGTGCTTAACTAGCCGTTAGATATAAGTTAGTTGCTTTAACAACGGCTAGTTAATTAATTCTGCAGTTGCTGTCAGAGACCATCTCGGTCGAGAAATGGTCGACCGAGACACCTACTCGGTCGACGTTTTATCGACCGACATGCTCTCTGGATAAAGTGTATGCAATGTTTATCTCCAACTGCCAACTACCTTGTCAGCAGTGTCTAACGACTACTTGGGTCTTTCTCGGTCGAGAAGATTGTCGACCGAGAGTGTCTCGGTCGAGGATTTTGTCGACTGAGATGGACCCTGTTTCAATGTTTCAAATGAAGACATTAAGTGTGTGTATGAGTGTGCATATGTGACACTATTGAAGGGGATGAACTATCTAAATGTGGTGTTTAGCTAGGGAAGATCTAACACTTGATTTACATGAAGTCTAAGTACTTGTACAATATATATTTGTACAAGTTTACAATTGATTACATTTCATGACATTTACAATTATTCAAACATATAGATTCCCTAGTGCTTTGTCATCCACCTTATTCCTGCAACACTCAAGTAGCAAGTTAGATTAACAAGAATGAAATGTTTGTCATTATCAAAACAAAGGGATTTACATATGTCCATTTAGCCAACAAGATGAGCTTCCACCGCCTTCTGCTGAGCTTGCTGATTGGCGAGCATGGTTTGTTGGGACTGTAGCATCTGCCTTATCAAAGTCATCTCGTCTGTTGGCTGGGAGGGGGCATTTTTCTGAGTAAGTTGTTGTTGACCTTGATGCGGTTGTTGCGGAGGTGGTGCTAACTGAGGTTGTCGTGGTTGCTGCAACTGAGGGTGCAGAGGAGGATGGTTATATTGATGGTAGTTGGAGGGATTTCTAGGGTAATTGGATCTTGGGAAGTTATTTCTTAGGTTCCCTTGATTTTGGTTAATGTTACTTTGGAATCCAGGTGGCAACCTATTGGAGGATTCTCCTTGTGTTTGATGTTGCGGATTAGTTGTCCCTGTAGGGTTCCCATATTGAAAGCCGGGGTGGTTTCTTGGTTGATTTGGATTATAGTAAACGTTTCCCGGTATGGAATGAATGGAATTAACTTGTTCAGGCATCTGATCTTCAGGGTGTTCGATGATTGGTTCGTACTGCTGTTGTGGTGGGTGCATATCCATCATCACATTGTAAAGAAGACCACATGACAGAGTAGGATGATCAGATGCGTGACAGGCTTCACAAGTCCCTGTAGCAGCTTTAACTTGTTGGACTTGAGGGTTTTTCTTCTTATCATATTCTCCAAGTGAAGTTTCAAGAGCCTGCTGTTTATGAGCTATGGTCTTTAAGGCTTCAGCAATAGCCTTCATTTCCATTGATTCCTTAGCTTTATAAACCTTGAGGGTTCCTTTGCTGGACGATCGCCCCAATTGGATTGGTTCTCAGCTCCAAGTGTAATGATTTTCCAAGCATCCTCGTAGTTCTTCCTCATAAAATTTCCTCCAGACGAGGAATCCAGAAATTGCTTGATGTCATCATTCACCCCCCTATAGAACGTTTCTATTAATTGATTTTGGGAGATGCTGTGATGAGGACACTTTCTTAGAAGCTCCTTGAATCTTTCCCATGCTTCTGCGAGTGATTCTCCAGGAAGTTGGGCGAAGTGGTTGATATGCCCCCTAATTTCATAAGTTAACGAAGGGGGGAAAAACTTCTCTAGGAATTTTTCTTCCAAGGGCGCCTAGGTGGTGATAATTGGCTCCCTATCAAGCGAATTGTACCAACTCAGAGCCCTTCCGGACAGAGTGAAATGGAAAAGATGTAACATTATTGCGTCAAAGGCAACTCCAGCCTGTGGGACAAGTCGGCAGAGTGCCATGAATCTCTTCAAGTGATCCATGCAGTCATCTCCAGATCCACCAGAGAATGAGATGCCTTGCATGATTTGAATCCATTGTGTCTGGATTTCGAAGTTGGGTATGTTAATGATCGGTGGCCGAACTGGATGATTGTCTTCATAATTCTTAGGTACGACATAGTCCCTCAATTGATTGTTTCTTAGCTCTAGCTAGGCAGCTTGGTTAACTGCTTCGTTTTCAGCTCAGATGCGGGCCTGTTCTTCAGCTCGTATCTCCGCTTGAATCTAAGCACGAGTGTCAGCAATGAGTTTTGCTCTCTGAGCGGCTATGGCGGCATTGACCCTTTCCATTACTAAAGCAGCTTGGCATTGATCTTTAGCCATTTGCCTGGCTCTTTGGCGGTTAAGTCTGATGCGGCGGTGGAAGCTTCTCTCTACCTTAGAGTCGTACTCTAGATCAGGGGAGAATCCGAGGTTATGCGATGGCTACATACACATCTTCTTCCTGAGTAGAGAAAGAAACACACCTTTTAGATGATGCAGGAGATATGATGAATTCAAGAAGATATGGAATAATGGTTAAAGAAAAGTGTAAAACCCTAACCAACTAGAAAGATAGTAAATGAAATTAAAATATTCCATTGTCCCCGACAATGGCACCAATTTTTAATGGAGCTTCCACTCACGTGGAATTGCATGCACCACTAAAAATCCTAAAGATAGTAAATCTTTAGGTTTAGCCTTGCTTATACTAGATCGAGAACTCCACCCATGTATGCTAAGATACGTGGAAGTCTTATCGTAGTATAGTTAAGGGTCGAATCCACGGGACAACGGTCTTGTCGAGATTGACAAGATGGAAAACACTAGAATTTCACTTAACTTCTTGACAGTAGATATCTAGCTCGAAAGATTTATTTGGTTTTTTAAACTAAATGCAAGTAAAGTAAAGCAAGAAAGTAAACTTAAGGATGTTAACAATGATAAGGAGCCACTAGGATGTGATCGGCTTTCACCACCGCTACACATGGATCAAAACATACGACATAAAACATAACCTGCAATAAGAGTCTAAACAGTTAGTATCTTTGTAGATTTAGTTTCCTTTCGGAGAACTAACTACGAGAAGCGTGGGAATGTTGCAATGCCATCCATCCCTGAACGAATGGTCACCTACTTTACATCATTCCCTTCGCAAAGTGTGTTCCTCGACTTATCAAGGTTGTACTTTCATACGTCAACTGATTTCATTTCATAGTATGAAAGTACAACGATGGAAGTGAGTTTACTCCACTTCTTGAAAAACACTCCTAGATACCGAAACAGATGCATGGTGGATACGTGCATCAAGAACCAACATTCAATCGAGATTCGAATCTGATAGTACAAAGGTAGACAATTCATACTAAAAGATAAAAGATAACACGAGTTGGTGATCAAGCAACAAGCATTCATTAAACGATTGATGTCGAACTGAAAAGAAAGTATATCTCTATTGCAAACTACAGATTACATTGCATGAAATGAAAACATGGGTAGCGGGGCTACTCCCCGCACCATAGTGAAAGAGACTACTCACTCATAGCTAGGACAAAGAAGGAGGCGAGAAGAGAGAGAGAGAACGTCATCCCCACAAAGGAGATAGGAAAGTCAACCCCTTGGAAAGAGAGAGAGAGTGACGATCTTCAAACTTCATAGGTTGCTCGATGATGAGGTCTCCTCTTCCCACCTTCTTTGGCGAAGAGAGAGAAAGCAACTTCAGGATGGAGTGTGGATCTCAGACCGGCAGCCTTTGGGCGGAGGATGGAGGTTGGAATAGCTCTGGAGTAGTAGAGGCAGCCTCTAGGCGTCTGAAACTTGATGTACTTGGGAGGACCCCTTGGGTCTTATATATGGGCCTTAAGTGAAGTCCAAACGGTTTGGTCAGTTTTGGGTCCAAACGGTCTTGAAGACCGTTTGGACTGTGAGACCGTTCAGACTTTGAGACCGTTTGGACTCTGAGACCGTTTGGGCTCTGAGACCGTTTGGGCTCGTGCGGTCTTGAGATCGTGTGACTCCATACGGTCTTGGGACCGGTTGGCTTCATGCGGTCTTGGGACCATGTGAGTCCATGTAGTCTTGGGACCGGTTGGCTTCATGCGATCTTGGGACCGTGTGACTCCATGCGGTCTTGGGACCGGTTGGCTTCATGTGGTCTTGGGACCGTGTGAGTCCATGCGGTCTTGGGACCGGTTGGCTTCATGCGGTCTTGGGACCGTGTGAGTCCATGCGGTCTTGGGACCAGTTGGCTTCACGCGGTCTGGAGACCGTGTGAGTCCATGCGGTCTTGGGACCGGTTGGCTTCATGCGATCTTGGGACCGTGTGAGTCCATGCGGTCTTGGGACCGGTTGGCTTCATGTGGTCTTGGGACCATGTGAGTCTATGCGGTCTTGGGACCGTATGAGTCTTTTGTGATTTTTTTGTGTCTTTTTCTATAAGTAAAAAGGAGAAAAGTTAATCTAACAATATATTTGTAAGAAAAGAGGATAGCTAGGGATTTTGTCTAATTTATCTAAGAAAGAGTGTGGAAAACTAAAGAATATTACTAAGATAATGTCACAAAATTGGAGGTTATCAGTAATGCCGCCATATCTTCAAAGCATGGATAATAGCAGCTAGCTCTAGGTCATGTGTCAGATAATTCACCTCATTGGGCTTGAGCTGTCGGGAAGCATATGCAACCACATGTCGATTCTGTTCTAACACACAACCAAGTCCCATTTTGGAAGCATTAGTGAATATCATGAAACCCTCATTGCCAGAAGGTAGAGTCAACACGGGGTCGGTGGTCAGCTTCTCCTTCAACTCATGGAAGCGAGCTTCACATATGTCAGACCACACGAACTTCACATCCTTCCAGGTTAACATGGTCAGCGGCAAAGCAATGTTTGAGAAATCCTTGATGAAGCGACGATAGTATCCGACCAACCCCAAGAAGTTGTGAATCTCAGAGGGGTTCTTCGATGCCAGCCAATCTCAAGCTTCCGATACTTTGGCTAGATCTACGACGATTGTTCCTCCTGAGATGGTGTCCAAGAAACATGACTCGGTTTGACCAAAACTCACATTTTGAGAACTTTCCGAGAAACTTATGCTTTCTTAGGATATCAAGGACTCTACCCAGGTGGTTATGATGTTGGACTAGGTCATCCGAGTACACCAAAATGTCATCTATGAACACTATCACAAAAGAGTCAAGGAAAGGATGGAACACACTGTTCATGAGGTTCATGAAGACACTAGGTGCATTGGATAATCCAAACAGCATGACAACAAACTCGTAGTGACCATAGCGGGTTCGAAAAGCCATTTTAGGTATATCCTTACTCCTTACTCTCACCTGGTGGTATCCTGACCTCAAATCGATCTTAGAGAAGACTCGAGCTGTTTCGAGTTGGTCAATCAGGTCATATATTCTAGGCAAAGGATACTTATTCTTAATGGTTGCCTAGTTGATCATCTGATAGTCAATACACATCTGAAGTGACCCATCCTTCTTTTTCACAAAGAGGACTGGTGCTCCCCAAGGTGATGTACTAGGCCGGATGAAGCCTTTATCCAACAACTCTTGCAACTAGGTTTTTAGCTCAAGCAACGCTACAGGGGCCATTCTATAGGGTGCCTTAGATATAGGGTTAGTCCCAGGAGCTAGCTCAATAGAGAAATCTACCTCCCTCTCAGGGGGAATTCCAGGTAGATCATCCGGAAACACATCTGCATACTCCCGGACCACCTCTATCTCCTCTAGGGATCGTCCCTTAACTTCAGGTACGGTAACTATGGCTAGGTAGGCTCGACAACCCTTGGATAGCATCTGTTCTACTTTCAAAGCAGACACATAAAGGCTGGTTGTCACATCCTTCCTTCCTCGAATGGTGAAGTGTGGATAACTAGTTTTCCTAATAAGAATCTTCTTCTCTCTACAGTCAATCTGGGCTATGTAGGTGGAAAGCAAATCCATATCGATGATCACATCAAAATCATTCATATCGAGGAGGATGAAGTCAATGGGAAGCTCATAGTTCAGATACTTAATTGGCAAAATAGGGGTTTTCAAAAGAGAGGTATAAATACGACCACTCGGGGTTGTGACATCCAGAACATAACCCAAATCCTTGATATCCAAACCCATCATAGTTTCTAGATTTCTTGAAATAAAAGTATTAGTAGAACCAGAATCAAAGAGTGCTTTTACATTTTGTCCCATGACTTACAACATGCCTACATAGTTTATACCACATCAGAAAGCTATTACATGATCTACTGAACTAAAAGAAAAGACATCTAAGGGTCATTACCCTAGATCAGCCTATTAGCATTTTCCTGAGATTCTTCATTGTTGATGGCGAACACTCTAGCTTGTCTCCTTTATCCAGCTGGAGGTGCTCTGGTTGGGGGGTGCTGCGACTACTGGTTGTGCTTCTATAGGCTGAGACCCAAAAGGTCCTCTTGGGTCAGGCTGAGGGCAATTGGCGATGAAGTGTCCTTCTTGCTGACAACGTAGCAAACCCTCTTCTTGTGGCGACACTCACCAGTATGCCATTTCACGTAGGTGCGACATCGAGGTCGGTTGCTCTCTTGATGGGGTTTCCCTTTTGCACCATGTCTTCCTTTGGCCTGGTGATGCCCGTGGCCTTTCTTGTGATTGTTCTTCTAACCTTGAGCTCCTTCAGTGAAACCCATGTATCTTTTGGATTGATTCTGTGCAGGCATCACCGTCCTTTCTATGTTAAAGCAGTGTTGTAAGCCTCGACAAAGGTTTTGGGTTTACTTGCCATCACATGAGGCTTGATGGAAGGGTGAATACGCTCTATGAATTGGTCCACCCTTCTTTCTTCATCCATCATGTGCTAAAACATTCCAGGATGCGGAACTTGCGACCAAAGTCTACAACTAACGAGCTTCCTTGTGTCATGTTGGTGAACTCTCGCTCCTTCTCCTTCTTGGCTGAGACGGGGATGAATCTGGCGGTGAAGATGGTCTTGAAATCAGTCCACGCCATCGGTTCTTTGGTTAGGTCTCTTCCTGTGATATGGTTCTCCCACCATATCTTAGTTGCACCTTCCAAAAGGTGAGTGGCAAACAGAATCTTCTTGTTCGGTTGTACTTCCAGCATACGAAACCCATTCTCGACTGCAAGTAGCCAAGCTTCCTCCTTGTCGACCACTTCATACTTATCTTCTCCCCATAACTTCTCGATGTTCAGCTTGACGAAGTCTAAGATGGTGGCTCCCAGTCGAGGGCAAATAGGCAGTGGCTCGCCATTCTCATCTCTAGCTATGTCCCTGAGGGATAAGGCATGTATAGCCTCAGTCAGCCGTTTCTGTTGCTCCATCCATTCCGTAGTGTGAACTACCATAGTCAGTTTCAGACATCCAGACTGGTCCTCCTCCATCTGGGCAACTTCCTCGTACTCATATTGTTCCTCATATCTTGGTCTTTCCTCTTGCTCAAGGTTACTGAAGGGTATCGGGTTAGGGTTGGGGGCCTCATGGGCAGTTCCTTCAGGTCTCTTTCTCTTCTTTGAGGTTTCCTCACCATGGTTTCACTTTCTTTTCTCAGAAGACCCACTCTCTTTGCAGGGAGGTCCACCACCGTTAGTGACAACTAGGATAGCCATAGTCTTTGTATGAGCCATCTATATAAGCATACAAACAGACCTTTAGTCTATATTCAACTAATTATGCTTATGTCGATGACATCTTAATTATGTATCTTTTATTACTTTGGTGGAAGATTCCTTAAACCTTATCAACCTTACCCATACCTCAAGATGGTGAGGAAGAGAGAGAAAATCCTAATCCTTGAAATCATTAATAGAATTTGAGTTGAGAAGGGATGAATCAAGATGAGAGAGTCCTAAAGGTATCTTATTTCGAGTCAAATCCTAAGACATCGGCCAGGCAGTCACACAATCTGGGAGTCCTCGTATTCCGACTAGCAGTGCGGAGGAAAATATTGGCAACCCCCAGAAGTGATCCTTTTCTAGACACCTCAGTCTTTTGAAAAATCCTCTAATAACTCCCTCGGTTCTAAGGAATTTGTAAAATGTAATAATTATTAAAGATTAAATGAGGAACCTATGCTCTGATACCAATTGTAACGACCCCGCCTCCTGGCAATCCCCACTCAAGGGAGACCAAGAGGTCAGAGTCGTTATCCCAATAAACTGGATAAAAGGTTCGACAAATAATCAATGATAATTATGAAATTCTACTATCTAAACTGAATTCTGGTATTAAAATAAAATTTTACATACCTTTTAAAAACTTTGGAAATCTATCTATTGACAACTTGAATCTACTCTATCTAATCCTCCTTGCACTTTACTTCTTATTTTCACAATGTGACAATTTACTATTTGTTCTTTTGGGGTTTGTAACTAAAATGTCGACAAACAAATACGCGGTCAACATAAAGCTAGCATGTGGGGGATTACAAAAATTGTGCAACTATGATAGCAATGTAATCAACCAATTATCATTTAACATTCAAGATTGCGTTTTAAGCAATACTACTCAATCCTTACCTATCCCCTATCTCTGTGTTGTCCCTACAGTGGACATGGATACTACCTCTCTCACATGGTAGATCCTTACCCCCATGGCCCTACTTACAGGTAGACAATACTTAGGGTTATAGAGTCGCATGGCCCTACCCAAAGGTAGTCCAATCCCTAACTCAAGGTGACTTGATGGTCCTACCCCATTATTAGCCATGTACTAAGTCTTCAATGGCCTAATGGACCTACCCCATAGGTAGCCATATACTAGGTCAGTCTATCAAGCTACAGAGGGGACTAGGATATGAGTTAGTAGGCACATATCTTAGGTGATAGTCATATCCTCATTATAGTTTGCATGAATTAAATTCATCCAATAGTTTAATTCAAGCCACGATGGAAACATCGACAAAATCCCCAGAAAACTAATTCAGGTAGTCATAAGCGTAACCACATACCTATACCGCAAATTTGGAGACAGAATTATGTAGAGAGAGAAAATCCAATCAAGCAAGCAAAGTGCATAGAAATCCTGAAATAATCATTCCAACTTCCTTTTATCAATATTTATCTAGATTCATCTTATTCCTTAGGATTTCTATTCCAATTTTAGGGTTTCTTGAAAATTAGTGTTTCATTTCCTTTTTACCACTTTTATTTTACTTTCATCAAAATATCCATCAAACCCTAATTATCTTGTCTTATTTTCCATTAAGATCCTTAAGATCAGGTTTGGTCCACAAAAACCCTAATTTTTGGATTACTATATCTTTTGTTCCCTTTTTCCTCACTTAGGGTTTCTAAGGGTATTAATTACAACATTAGGTTTAAAACCCTAATTCTTACAATTTCATCATCAAAATAGGTTAAATCTAACTTTATCATTAAACAAGTTAACCATGCTTGAATTAACCTAATTGCAATATCAAATCTATCATTGATTAACAATTAGGGTTTCTATCCACAAATTACCACTCTTTTTATCAAAATAATACACTTTTGTTAAAATAGGCAGATTTAGGCTTTCAAACCATTTTTAATTTATTCCTCGTATTATTTTGATCACTTTTCATGTATATACTTTTCCCATCCGAATTTTCTAGCAAGAGTTATGATTTTTATAAGAAAAACCCTTACCATTGATTTATTAGCAATTTTCAGAAAAAAAAAATACATGTCGTCTGATCCGTGCTTCGCTGGTCCACTTAGGATCCAACGGTCACGGATGCGCGTGCCCTTTACTTGCGATCAAAAGAGTATAAAGGGCAGAACTGCCCTCACCTTGCCTGAAGACGCGGAGGGGTAACTTGGTAAATGACCGCGAGCTCTTCTTCTTCCTCGCACCTAGGTACAACAAGCCCACGATGGTCAACCTTGGGGTTGACTTGGAGCCTTCAGCCACTAGCGAGCGCGCCAAACTTCCAGGAGCTTTGCCTCCTTCAGTCAAACTTGACCATAAGCTCAATTGTAGCCGCAAGCACGTCGTGAGTCTCCCCTTCTCGCCAGACTCCGGTGAGGTTCGTGGTGGCGGCGAGGGTGAAGGTTAGGATGAACAGACCAATTAGACGCACGGAAACGTTCCTCGCAACAATCCACAGCGATTGGGATAGTAAATAGAGGTGTTTGCTCCCTCTTCATCCCTCCCTATAAATAGGGCCGGGCAAGCCCCTGCAATATTGGGAACTTTCCCAATCGGCAACCAGTCCTCGTCAAACCAGGGATGTTTCCCTTCAGTTTCTTTCCTTGAGTCCAATGGAATCCTCAACCAACTTGCACATCCAGTGAATCGCGAGGAATCCAAGAGGGAAATTCCCTCTATAAAACGTGGAATCACAGTTCCAGTGGGACTTGGACGATGACCATCTCACGTTGGATCAAGATCGAACAACCTTTGTTGCACGCGATCAAACAAAAGAAAAATACCTTTTTTCCTATTTGTCAAATTAATGCCTTAATTTGGAGATTTATTAAGAAATTGATATCTCCCAAACCATAACTCCTTTTTGCCTCAAATTTTAAAGGAATGTTTTTCTTTACATTATCTAGTTATGTACGAAATTTGGGAAACAAAATACAATGGATGAGAAGGTTTCCTTCCCTCCTAAAATATCCTTTAATTAATTCAAAATTAATTAGCAATTCTTTTCTCTTTGCCATTATTTTGTTATTTTGGGTTCCTTGGACCTCAAGAAAACCTAAAGGCACGAACTCCCATATTGGAGAATGTCTATTTGCCTTTATCCTCTTTTAATTGTCTATTTCTCATATTTCCCTTTTATTTAATCAAATCAATTTCCTTTTCCTTTTAATTGGGCTCAATGGCCAACAAGGCCCATTATCAATCAATCAAGGCTATTCCACACGAATTCCATCACAAATCAAAGAAATAGATTTCATTTATTCATTAAAAGAGAATTACTTCTTTTACTACATTCTTAAGAAATCGAGGTTATAACATCCTCCCCTCCTTATAGGAATTTTCCCCTCAAAATTCAAGCAATCAATCAAACAATTTAGGGTATGTTTTCTCCATATCCGCCTTCAGCTCCCATGTGGCCTCATCCTCTCCATGGTGCCTCCAATGAACCTTTACGATCTCTATTTTATTGCATCTGAGCTCTTTCACCTTGGTATCTAGAATCCGCAAAGGTGTCTCAGGATACGTCAGCTTCCCTTGAAGTTAAATAGGTTCAATGCTCAACACATGGACCAGATCTTGCACATATCGCTTTAAGTTGGACACGTGAAACACATCATGCATCATGCTATACTGAGGGGGTAACACAAAATGATATGCAGCTTCACCAATCTGTTCTAACACCTCAAACGGACCCACATATCGGGGACTCAGCTTTCCTATGTTCTTAGCTATAGCTCAGAGCGGTCGGATTTTCAGAAACACATGCTCTCCCATAGTGAAATGCACATCAGTCTGCTTTGCATCAACATACGACTTCTGTCGATCCTGGGCTCTCTTCAGTCTTTGTTTGATCAAAGCAACTTTATCAGCATACACTTGGAGCTCATCTGACCTCAACAGGGTCCTCTCACCCACATCATCCCAGTGAAGTGGGGACCGACACGATCTCCCATATAAATCTTCGTACAGAGACATCCCGATACTGGCTTGGTAACTGTTATTGTAGGCAAATTCAGCTAAGGGTAAGTACTACTCCCATGAGCCACCCCAATCGAGCACACAAGCTCTCAACAGATCTTCTAACGTCTAGATTATCCTTTCTGACTGACCATCTGTCTGGGGGTGATAAGTTGTACTAAACTTCAACCTAGTACCAAGTTCCTTTTGAACTTGCTTCCACAACTTGGAAGTAAACTTGGGATCTCTGTCAGAGATGATCGATCCTGGTACACCATGCAACCTCACTATCTCTCTGATATACAACTCAGCGAGGTCTGTAACCTTAGCAGTGGTCTTTAAGGCAAGGAAGTGTGCTGACTTGGTAAGACGATCTACCACGACCCATATCACATCATGACCTTTCTTGGTCCGGGGTAGACCCACCACGAAATCATTGGTGATCTGCTCCCATTTCCACTCTGGAATCTCTATTGATTGCAAAAGCCCGTCGGGTCGTTGGTGTTTAGCCTTCACCATCTTGCACATAGGATAGCTGGCCACACATGCCACAATGTCTTTCTTCATTCCTAGCCACCAGAAAAACCTATGCAAGTCCTTTAACATCTTAGTAGTTCCTGGGTGTTCTGTGTATTTGGATCCATGAGCCTCTTTTAATATATGTTCCTTTATCGATGAATCTGCTGGAACCCATATGCAATTCTCAAACCTCATTCCTCCATCTACTCCCACAGATAGACGAGTCTGTGGCTTCATCATTAAACCTTTCATCTTGTCTAGCTCTTCACTGGTCAACTGTGCTGCTATGATCTCACTCAACAACTCAGATTGGATCTGGATATTAGCCAAATGAACTCGATCTTCTAGCGGTTGTGGAGTCCACTCCATCATCTCTTCTAAACTCTTCCACTGACTGGACAAAATAGTGCACACTTAAGCTATTTCTGACTCAAAGCATCTGCTACAACATTCACCTTACCAGGATGGTAGGCGATGGTGAAGTCATAATCCTTCATATACTCCATCCATCTTTGTTGTCGTAGGTTCAGGTCTCTCTATGTCAGCATGTATTTTAAGCTCTTATGGTCGGTGAAGACCTCGAAGGTAGCACCATACAGGTAATTCCGCCATATCTTCAAAGCATGGATAATAGCACCTAGATCTAGGTCATGTGTCAGATAATTCACCTCATTGGGCTTGAGCTGTTGGGAAGCATATGCAACCACATGTCAATTATGTTCCAACACACAACCAAGTCCCATCTTGGAAGCATCAGTGAATATCATGAAACCCTCTTTGCCAGAAGGTAGAGTCAACATAGGGGTGGTGGTCAACTTCTCCTTCAACTCCTGGAAGCGAGCTTCACATATGTCAGACCACACGAACTTCACATCCTTTCGGGTTAACATGGTCAGCGGCAAAGCATTCTTTGAGAAATCCTTGATGAAGCGACGGTAGTATCCGACCAACCCCAAGAAGCTGTGAATCTCAGAGGGGTTCTTCGGTGCCGGCCAGTCTCGAACTGCTGATACTTTGGCTGGATCTACGTCGATTGTTCCTCCTGAGATGATGTGTCCAAGAAACATGAGTCGGTCTGACCAAAACTCACATTTTGAGAACTTTCCGAGAAACTTATGCTTTCTTAGGATATCAAGGACTCTACCCAGGTGGTCACGATGTTGGACTAGGTCATCCGAGTACACCAAAATGTCATATAGGAACACTATCACAAAAGAGTCAAGGAAAGGCTGGAACACACTGTTCATGAGGTTCAGAAAGACACTAGGTGCATTGGATAATCCAAACGGCATGACCACAAACTCGTAGTGACCATAGCGGGTTCGAAAAGCCATTTTAGGTATATCCTCACTCCTTACTCTCACCTGGTGGTATCCTGACCTCAAATCGATCTTAGAGAAGACTCAAGTTGTTTTGAGTTGGTCAATCAGGACATCTATTCTAGGCAAAGGATACTTATTCTTAATGGTTTCCTGGTTGATCATCTAATAGTCAATACACATATGAAGCGACCCATCCTTCTTTTTCACAAAGAGGACTGGTGCTCCCCATGGTGATGTACTGGGCCAGATGAAGCCTTTATCCAACAACTCTTACAACTGGGTTTTTAGCTCAAGCAACTCTACAAGGGCCATTCTATAGGGTTCATTAGATATAGGGTTAGTCCCAGGAGCTAGCTTAATAGAGAAACCTACCTCCCTCTCAGGGGGAATTCCTGGTAGATCATCCGGAAACACATCTGCATACTTCCAGACCACCTCTATTTCCTCTAGGGATCGTCCCTTAACTTTAGGTACGGTAACTATGGCTAGGTAGGCTTGACAACCCTTGGATAGCATCTGTTCTACTTTCAAAGCAGACACATAAAGGCTGGTTGTTGCATCCTTCCTTCCTCAAATGGTGCAGTGTGGATAACCAGTTTTCCTAATAAGAATCTTCTTCTCTCTACAGTCAATCTGGGCTCTGTAGGTGGAAAGCCAATCCATACCGATGATCACATCAAAATCATTCATATCGAGGAGGATGAAGTCAATGGGAAGCTCATAGTTCGGATACTTAATTGGAAAAACAGGGGTTTTCAAAACATAGGTATAAATACGACAACTCGGGGTTGTGACATCCAGAACATAACACAAATCCTTGATATCCAAACCCAGCATAGTTGCTAGATTTCTCAAAATAAAAGTATTAGTAGAACCAAAATCAAAGAGTGCTTTTACATTTTGTCCCATGACTTCCAACATGCGTACATAGTTTATACCACATCAGAAAGCTATTACATGATCTACTGAACTAAAAGAAAAGGCATCTAAGGGTCATTACCCTCGATCAGCCTATTAGCATTTTCCTGAGCTTCTTCATTGTTGATGGAGAACACTCTAGCTTGTCTCCTTTCTCCAGATGGAGGTGCTCTGGCTGGGGGTGCTGCGGCTACTGGTTGTGCTGCCACAGGCTGAGACCCCAAAGGTCCTCTTCGGTCTGTCTGAGGGAAATTGGCGATGAAGAGTCCTTCTTGCTAACAACGGTAGCAGACCCTCTTCTTGTGGCGGAACTCACCGGTATGCCATCTCCCATAGGTGTGGCATCAAGGTCAGTTGCTCTCTTGATGGGGTTTCCCTTTCCCTCCATGTCTTCCTTTGGCCTGGTGATGCCTATGGCCTTTCTTGTGATTGTTCTTCTGACCTTGAGCTCCTTCAGTGAAACCCAAGTATCCTTTGGATTGATTCTGTGCAGGCATCACCATCCTTTCCATGTCTAAAGCAGTGTTGCAAGCCTCGACGAAGGTTTTGGGTTTACTTTCCATCACATGAGGCTTGATGGTAGGGTGAAGACGCTCTATGAAGTGGTCCACCCTTCTTTCTTCATCCATCATGTGCCAAAACGTTCCAGGATGTGGAACTTGCGACCAAAGTCTGCAACTGACGAGATTCCTTGTGTCATGTTGGTGAACTCTCACTCCTTCTCCTTCTTGGCTGAGACGGGGATGAATCTGGCGGTGAAGATGGTCTTGAAATCGGTCCACGCCATCGGTTCTTCAGTTAGGTCTCTTCCTGTGATATGGTTCTCCCACCATATCTTGGTTGCACCTTCCAAAAGGTGAGTGGCAAACCGAACCTTCTTGTTCGGCTGTACTTCCAGCATACAAAACCCATTCTCAACTGTAAGCATCCAAGCTTCCGCCTTTTTGACCACTTCATACTTATCTTCTCCCCATAACTTCTCTATGTTCAGCTTGATGAAGTCTAAGATGGTGGCTCCCAGTTGAGGGCGAACAGGCAGTGGCTCGCCATTCTCATCTCTAGCTATGTCCCTGAGGGCTAAGGCATGGATAGACTCAGTCAGCCATTTCTGTTGCTCCATCCATTCCATAGTGTGAACTACCACAGTCAGTTTCGGACCTCCAGACTGGTCCTCCTCCATTTGGGCAACTTCCTTGTACTCATATTGTTCCTCATATCCTGGTCCTTCCTCTTGCTCAAGGTTATTGAAGGGTATCGGGTCAGGGTTGGGGGCCTCGTGGGCAGTTCCTTCAGGTCTCTTTCTCTTCTTTGAGGTTTCCTCACTATGGTTTCGCTTTCTTTTCTCAGAAGACCCACTCTCTTTGCGGGGAAGTCCACCACCATTAGTGACAACTGGGATAGTCATAGTCTTTGTATGAGCCATATATATAAGCACACAAACAGACCTTTAGTCTATATTTAACTAATTATACTTATGCCGAAGACATCTTAATTATGTATCTTTTATTACTTTGGTGGAAGATTCCTTAAACCTTATCAACCTTACCCATACCTCAAGATGGTGAGGAAGAGAGAGAAACTGCTAATCCTTGAAATCCTTAATAGAATTTGAGTTGAGAAGGGATGAATCAAGATGAGAGAGTCCTAAAGATATCTTATTTCGAGTCAAATCCTATGACATCAGCCAGGCAATCACACAATCCGGGAGTCCTCGTATTTCGACTAGCGGAGCAGAGGAAAATATTGCCAGTCCCCAGAAGTGATCCTTTTCTAGACACCTCAGTCTTTTAGAAAATCCTCTAATAACTCCCTCAGTTCTAAGGAATTTGTAAAATTTAATAATTATTAAAGATTAAATGAGGAACCTATGCTCTGATACCAATTGTAACGATCCCGCCTCCCGGTAACCCCCACTCAACGGAGACCAAGAGGTCAGAGTCGTTATCCCAATAAACCAGATAAAAGGTTCGACAAATAATCAATGATAATTATGAAATTCTACTATATAAACTGAATTCTGGTATTAAAATAAAATTTTACATACCTTTTAAAAACTTTGGAAATCTATCTATCCACAGCTTGAATCTACTCTATCTAATCCTCCTTGCACTTTACTTCTTATTTTCACAATGTGACAATTGACTGTTTGTTCTTTTGGGGTTTGTACCTAAAATGCCGACAAACAAATACGCGGTCAGCATAAAGCTGGCATGTGGGGGATTACAAAAATTGTGCAACTATGATAGCAATGTAATCAACCAATTATCATTTAACATTCAAGATTACGTTTTAAGTAATACTACTCAATCCTTACCTATCCCCTATCTCTGTGTTGTCCCTATAGTGGACATGGATACTACCTCTCTCACATGGTAGATCCTTACCCCCATGGCCCTACCTTACAGGTAGCCAATACTTAGGGTTATAGATTTGCATGGCCCTACCCAAAGGTAGTCCAATCCTTGACTCAAGGTGACTTGATGGTCCTACCCCATTGGTAGCCATGTACTAAGTCTTCCAATGACCTGATGGACCTACCCCATAGGTAGCCATATACTAGGTCAGTCTATCAAGCTACAGAGGGGACTAGGATCTGAGTTAGTAGGCACATATCTTAGGTGATAGTCATATACTCATTATAGTTTGCATGAATTAAATTCATCCAACAGTTTAATTCAAGCCACGATGGAAACATCGACAAAATCCCCAGAAAACTAATTCAGGTAGTCATAAGCGTAACCACATACCTGTACCGCAAATTTGGAGACAGAATTATGTAGAGAGAGAAAATCCAATCAAACAAGAAAAATGCATAGAAATCCTAAAATAAACATTCCAACTTCCTTTTATCAATATTTATCCAGATTCATCTTATTCCTTAGGATTTCTATTCCAATTTTAGGGTTTCTTGAAAATTAGGGTTTCATTTCCTTTTTACCACTTTTATTTTACTTTTATCAAAATATCCATCAAACCCTAATTATCTTGTCTTATTTTCCATTAAGATTCTTAAGATCAGGTTTGGTCCACAAAAACCCTAATTTTCGGATTACTATATCTTTTGTTCCTTTTTTCTTCACTTAGAGTTTCTAAGGGTATTAATTACAACATTAGGTTTAAAACCCTAATTCTTGCAATTTCATCATCAAAATAGGTTAAAATCTAACTTTATCATTAAACAAGTTAACCATGCTTGAATTAACCTAATTGCAATATCAAATCTAGCATTGATTAACAATTAGGGTTTCTATCCACAAATTACCACTCTTTTTATCAAAATAATAAACTTTTGTTAAAATAGGCAAATTTAGGCTTTCAAACCATATTAATTTATTCCTCATATTTTTCTGATCACTTTTCATGATATACTTTTCCCATCTGAATTTTCTAGCAAGAGTTATGATTTTTATAAGAAAAACCCTTTCCATTGATTTATTATCAATTTTCAGAAAAAAATACAGGTCGTCTGATCCGTGCTCCGCTGGTCCACTTAGGATCCAATGGTCACGGATGCGTGTGCCCTTTGCTTGTGATCAAAAGAGTATAAAGGGTAGAAATTCCCTCACCTTGCCTGAAGACGCAGAGGGGTAACTTGGTAAAACACCGTGAGGTCTTCTTCTTCCTCACGCCTAGGTACAACAAGCCCGCGATGGTCAACCTTGGGGTTGACTTGGAGCCTTCAGCCACTAGCGAGCGCGCCAAACTTCGAGGAGCTCTGCCTCCTTCAGTCGAACTTGACCGTAGGCTCAATTGCAGCCACAGGCATGTCATGAGTCTCCCCTTCTCGCCAGACTCCGGCGAGGTTCGTGGTGGTGGTGAGGGTGAAGGTTAGGATGAACATACCAATTGGACGCACGGAAACGTTCCTCACAGCAATCCACTGCGATTGGGATAGTAAACAGAGGTGTTGGCTCCCTCTTCATCCCTCCCTATATATAGGGTCGGGCAAGCCCCTACAGTATTGGGAACTTTCCCAATCGGCAACCAGTCCTCGTCAAACCAGGGATGTTTCCCTTCGGTTTCTTTCCTTGAGTCCAACAGAATCATCAACCAACTTGCATATCTAGTGAATCACGAGGAATCCAAGAGGGTTAAGTCCCTCTGTAAAACGTGGAATCACAGTTCCAATGGGACTTGGACGATGACCGTCCCATGTTGGATCAAGATCGAACAGCCTTCGTTGCACGCGATCAAACAAAAGAAAAATACCTTTTTTTCCTAGTTGTCAAATTAATGCCTTAATTTGGAGATTTCTTGAGAAATTGATATCTCCCAAACCATAACTCCTTTTTGCCTCAAATTTTAAAGGAATGTTTTTCTTTACATTATCTAGTTATGTAAGAAATTTGGGAAACAAAATATAGTGGATGAGAAGGTTTCCTTCCCTCCTAAGATATCCTTTAATTAATTCAAAATTAATTAGCAATTCTTTTCCCTTTGCCATTATTTTGTTATTTTGGGTCCCTTGGACCTCAAGAAAACCTAAAGGCACGAACTCTCATATTGGAGAATGTCTATTTGCCTTTATCCTCTTTTAATTGTCTATTTCTCATATTTCCCTTTTATTTAATCAAATCAATTTCCTTTTCTTTTTAATTGGGCTCAATGGCCAACAAGGCCCATTATCAATCAATCAAGGCTATTCCACACGAATTCCATCACAAATCAAAGAAATATATTTCATTTATTCATTAAAAGAGAATTACTTCTTTTACTACATTCTTAAGAAATTGAGGTTATAACACTAATCTTTTAACCCTAGACCCTAATCTTGTTCTAATATATACTTGTTTTCTCTTTGATCATAGAATGGATAGATCATGGATGTCCATTCCAAATTGCTGCACCCCCGAGTTTATTTCTACTCTTGACCAGTTTATTAGATTTTCCGAGGAACATAGGAAACAACCTGGAGATAGGTTCTACTGTCCATGTAGGCATTGCGGTAACAACTTGAAAGTCAGCACTAGTGACTAAATCAAAAGTCATGTCATGTGCAATGAGATTATACAAGGCTATACAAAATGGCATTGGCATGGAGAGATTTCAAACCTAAAATCAGTGGATGTCGATAGCAGTGCTTGTGTGGAAGAAGAAATTGCCTTCGATGACATGCATGTGAACGAACCAGTTCCAGTAGACATCGTTGATGTGATGTTGGATAGTTGTGGGGTAGAGCACACCGATCCACCTCCCATGTTTAGAAACATTGTGCATGATGCTGAGATACCGTTATACATAGGTTGTAAGTTTACGAAGCTTAGCGCTGTGTTGAGATTGTATAAAATGAAAGCTAACAATCGATGGAGCAACAAAAGCTTCACGTCGTTGTTGTCTTTGTTGAAAGAAATTCCTCCTAAAGGAAACGAGCTGCCAATCTCAACATACCGGTTAAAGAAATTGTTGTGCCCAATAGGAATGGAGTCTAAGAAGATACATGCATGCCCGAATGATTGTGTATTATTTCAAAAGGACTATGTGGATTTGAAAGATTGTCTGAAATGTGGTGCGTCAAGGTATAAATTGACGACTTTGGGGGAGTCCAAAACTGGTTTTCCTGCCAAGGTGATGTGGTATCTACCTATAATACCTCGGTTTCAACACTTGTTTGCCAATCCTATAGATGCAAAGTATTTGAGGTAGCATGCAGATGTTAAGAAAAATAATGATGGGATCCTACGACATGTGTCTGATTCCCCACAGTGGAAGAAGATTGATTTATTGTACCCTGAATTCGGTGAAGAAGACATGAATTTAAGACTTGGGCTTTGTACATATGGGATGAATCTGTACGGGACATTGAGTAGTCAACATAGCACTTGGCCAGTTTTGCTTATTATATATAATCTTCCTCCCTGGTTGTGTATGAAAAACAAGTATGTTATGTTGTCGTCTTTGATATCCGACCCTAATTAACCTGGAAATGATATCGAAGTTTATCTTGAACCTATGATTGATGACTTGAAGAAGCTCTGGGATGAAGGTGTGATGACCTATGATGCTTCACGAAGAGAGACATTTCGTTTGCACACTATGTTGTTTTGCATTGTGAATGACTTTCCAGCGCATGGGAATTTGTCTAGATATAGTGTCAAAGGATCTAAAGCGTGTCCTATATGTGAAGAAAACACTGATTCAATATGACTAAAACATGGTGGAAAGAATGTATATCTTGGTCATCGAAGGTTTGTTCCAAAATTTCATCTGTATCGTAGGTTGCGCAAAGCATTCAGTGGACGGAATGAGGAACAGAGTGCACCTAAACCTATATCAGGGGAGGATGTTTATGAAAGAGTAAAAGACATCGCCAATGAATTTGGTAAGAGATCACAATGTACGATGGCCACACGGAGTGACAAGTCTTTATTCAAGAAGAAGTCAATATTTTGGGATCTTCCTTATTGGAGTTATTTGATAGTCAGGCATTGCATCGATGTCATGCACGTTGAGAAAAATGTATGTGATAACATCATCGGTACTCTGTTGAATATACCAGGTAAGACTAAAGATGGGATAAAATACAAAATGGACCTATGAGAAATGGGAATAAGGACATAATTAACAGAAGTAGTTAGTAGCGATCAGAGAACATACTTACCTCCCGCTTGTTACACATTGTCTAGAAAGGAGAAGAAAGCTTTTTGTGAATGCTTGGTAAATGTTAAGGTGCCACAGGGTTACTCATCCAACATCCGTACATTGGTATCAATGAAAGATATGAAGTTGATAGGTCTTAAATCTCATGATTGTCACACTTTAATGCAACAAATATTGCCCGTGGTAATTCGATCTATATTGCCGAAGCATGTACGGTTTGCAATCACCAAACTTTGTTTCTTTTTCAATAGTCTGTGCAGTAAAGTTATTGACCCTGGCACTCTCGATAAATTGCAAAGAGAAGTGGTTGTTACCCTATGCCAACTTGAGATGTATTTTCCTTTTCGTTCTTTGATATCATGGTACATCTTGTTGACCACTTGACTAGGGAAGTGAAAATGTTGGGACCAGTTTTTTTGCATTGGATGTATCCCTTTGAACGATACATGAGCATTTTTAAAGGTGATGTTCGAAACCATTATCGGCCTGAAGGGAGTATTATTGAGGGTTATGTGGCGAGAGAGGTTATGGATTTTTGCAATGACTTTCTGAGTGGTAATGACGCTCCTATAAATGACAAGAATATTGAGGAGCATTTTGGCAAAGGAATTTTGGGATCACGGGTGAAAGTAATCAGCCGTGAGCAGTTGGAGCAAGGTCCCTTTTATATTTTACACAACATCGACGAAGTGAGTGTTTATATTGAGGAACATACCAATTTCATCAAGAGACAATATCCTTGATCCAATTCAATGTGGCTTGCTAGATAGCATAACAAGACATTTATTAAGTGGTTTGAAGATAAAGTCTTACATCAACTATTTCAAATACCAGATAATCTTACTGAAACCATCAAATGCCTCGCCTTTAAACCAAAATTGAATGTTATGTCTTATGAAGGGTTTGACATAAATGGATTCTCATATTACACAAAGCGTCAAGATGATAAGAGTTTTGTCCAAAATAGTGGGGTCACCCTTCAAGCGTCTTCATTGTTTTTTGCAAGTGCAAAGGATAAGAGTCCACGTGAAGCTAAAATGTCATATTACAGTGTCATTGAAGACATATTGGAGTTTGACTATGTACATTTCAGAATTCCGTTCTTTAAATGTAATTGGGTTGACAACAAAAAAGTTTTTATAGTGGATGAATTGGGTTTCACGTTAGTGAACTTTGAAAAGATTGATGAGAAGGGTGAACCATTCATATTGGAATCACAGACGAAACAAGTATTTTATATCGATGATCCTACAAATGATAAATGGTCAGTTTTTCTTCATGGTAAGAGATAGTTCATTGAAGATCCTATAGATGGAGAAGAATACTATGATAAGTATGATGACTCCAGTCCATTCTCAGTTGGGTTGCCAACACCACTAAACATTGAAGCTGGGGATCATAATGACTTGTATGTTCATGGGGATCACAATGAAGGATTATTAATTGATAAAAGATCACAATATTAGAGGCATGAATGTTTATATTTTTTATATGTTTTATTTTTCTGAATGTGAACTTTACAATGTGAATGTGGACTTTACAATGCGAATTACTTTACAATGTGAATGTGAACTTTACAATGTGAATGTGAACTTTACAATGTGAATGTGTACTTTACAATGTGAACTTTACAATTAGTGTTACTTTACAATGTGAAATTTATAATTTGAATGTGAACTTTCACATGGATGAGCATTCCCATGATGACCGTGTTGATGATCACTGTAAGGGCGAGGACGTGCTTGCGCCGCCTGACAATGTAAGTTTTAAGAATATATCCCTGAGGTTGCTATCTATATGTTCATTTATAATTATATCATGTAAGTGTGTTTTTTTTTATCAAATTTTAGGTTGGTGATGTACCCCCTGAAGAAATTACAACACTTGATGAGCAGCAAAGGAAAATTGAGAAAGTGAGGGGCATCACAATGATGAACAAGTTAATACAACAAAGGGGCAATGGACCCAAATTGGTTGTGGATTTCGATCATACTGGAAATCCATATGAAGTGAACCACAACTCATTTGTTTCATATCTTGGGGTTCTTACTCGCAACCATTACAGTCCTATCCTAGAATCATGGCATAAAGTTCCTAAGGGGAAGAAAGACCACATATGGAAGGAACTATGCGTGAGTTATTATTATTTGTAATTCTATTTTTGTAGATTACTAATTTTTAGGATACTAGTTAATAGCAATTCTATTTAATTTGTAGAGCATATTTGATCTGGATGAAAAGTTGCATCGTAAATGTGTGATGCAACACTGTGGGAGGGTCCTAAGGAACTATAGGACCAATCTCACCTGAGATTACATAAATGATGATGAGAAGAGGTTGTTGATTGATTTCCAATTCTAGACATTGATCACTATTTCACTAACTCTACACTTATAATTTGTGTTTGTATTCTCTTTAAAAAATAAATTTAGGCAGAAGGAAGCCACACAACAATGGAACTACCTGGACCCCAAAGACTGGGAGGTGTTTGTTACCCAAAGAAAAATAGATGAATTGAAGGTATTAAGCGCCACTCCCAATTTAATTAATATACGTTTTTATGTATTCACTTATTCAAGATTAACCTTTAGTGTTACTAACCAAATCAATGTGCTAACTAACTAGGCTATCAACGATGCTCAACGAGTAAGGCATGCACTGAATGTGCACGACCACACAATGGGTCTAAGAGGATATGCAAGCATTCACCAAAGACTACAAGTTGAGTCTGCTCAGCCTACTGCTACTCAGGAGACTGCAGAGTCCTCTACTACTGCTCCCGCACCTCTGCCTTGCCATGCTATGTGGATAGCTGGGAGGCAAAACAATAAGGGAGACATACCGAAGCCCGCAACTACTAAGGTGGCTGCAAAAATGGTAAAAATCAACTCTTAGAGCAATCGATCGATATTGATTATTGTTATGTTTACTTACTAATTTTTGTTGATGGTGATTAGTGGGAGCGGCACGAGTAAAGGAAGGAAGGCAAGTTCATCCCTCAGGGCACAAAGGATGAACTGACAGTTGCTCTGGGTAACCCAGAGCATCCTGGACGTGTTAGGGGTGCAGGCGCTAGTGTGAGCATCAAAGCGTTCTTTGGTCCATCCCAGTGCAAACATGTCCCAAAAGAGGGACTTTCACAAGCTGAGGTAACCTATTCTTATTTTAGAATGTTATTGCAAAAGGGAATTCAATAATCAGAAGCTAGCATTTCTTTTATCCATGTATAGGTAGATTCATTAATTGATAGGAAAGTCGAGGAAGTACTTGATAAGAGACTCCATGAAGCAATTATCAAGTGGCAGACGTCTCAGACTGCCACTCAGACAGTACTTGTGGCGGGCCGTTCTTCTCCTACTACTCGTACTGCAGAGGTTGGGAGTAATCCTATAGACCCACCACCTAGCACGTCCTCTGTAAGTATTTTTATGACATAATAGATAGTCTGTTCAAGATTACATATTTGTGTATATATGCATATAACATTCTTTACGTAAATTTGTAGGGGTTGAAGCCATGCCGACTAAAAAGTCAAGAATATATCGTTACAGAGGCATCAGCTTACCCACCCCTTAAAGGGTGCATGTTTCATGGGTATCCAATACCAGATGGTGTGGTATGTGTGAGCCCAATACATGTACTCCCTGACTGGACGGATCTTGCACTACCTCATGCACACCCAGATGCTGAAACATTTGGTGAGGCAGTAGGCGGAGTGATACTGTGGCCTGAAGCGGATGTCCTCTATACTGATATTGTATGATAAATTTCCATTACTTTAATTTGTTAGTGTGTATATATGAGTCAATTAATCTAAAATTATATATACATGTCAAAAAGACAAGACCCGCTACATCTCGACCTCCACCTCCTCAACTACCAAGTTGGCTTCCAAGGGACCTACACGCCTTGATAGGTCCTAATTTTAGGGGTGTGGCAGTATGGATCGAAGAACATGATACAAATTTCCCTATAATTGTTACTATTCTAAAGGATGCTGTAGGTAAATCATACGATAACAATCTATTTATACAAGTTTAGCATACGTATTAATGCATACGTAATACACGTTCTGCATACATACATATTAATGCATATGTATTAATGTAGGCCAATCATACGAAAACAAGATATTTATAGAAGATATTTTGGAGTTGTTTAGTTATGAATGGTTGAACACATCTATGATAGAGTTGTGGATATGGTGAGATCTTGTTTATACATCCATATACCTTAGTTTATATATGGTGATCTAGTTTCTTATATATTAATGCATACATAATATATGTTTTGCAGCGACTTACACAAGATATGTATAGATTTTGGGTTTTCCCATGTGGGATTTTTGGTTCCATCTTTGATTAGTCTTGTAGATGCAGACCCATATTCAGTTACTTCATACTATTGTGATGCTTTTTAATATTTTGGTAAAAATAATAAGATGGTGATAATACTCCATTCAATGTCGAGTAAGTTTACTTTGCTTATAATTTGGACTTAAACAAATTACATTTTTATTGTGGATTTTGAGTTATTAATTTTCTACTTTCTTACTTATAGTGGTAAGCATTGGGAGTTACTAGTTATTGTCCCCAAGACCTTCACTATCTATTATCTATATCCTGCGGGGAATGAGTTGGATACATTATATGGATATGCATTTAAAAGGCCATTATTCTCGTGAGAAATATTTCATGTTTTTATATCTGTTAACATTTGTTACTACATTACTATTTAATTATGCAATTTAATGGGTTACATTTACATATGTAGGGTTTTACAAGAGTAAAAAAAAGCTGGAGGAAAGGTCCCCAGGAAAAAGGATTTGTCACTAATTTGGAAGAATGTGAAAGTAATTTCCTGACTCCAATGTATATATTATTTATGTGAACTGTACTTATTTGTATTTTTGAATATTTTATATGTTTCAATTTATAGTGTGCTATACAAGACAACAGCTCGATATGTGCCTACTATGTGATGCTATTTATGGACCTAATCATCAAACATGCCATAATGGAAATCGATAAGATACAACATGTATTATACATAGTCTCATTAGATAATATGAAATATATCAATCTTATTATAGGTCTTTAAAACTGCTGACTTCAGCACAGGTGGAAAGTGTTTCAATGTACATGTTACCTATACAAGAGATGAATTAGATGTTGTAAGAGAAGAATGGGCAAAAGCCCTACAAAGAGTGGGAATTTTTAAATATAATTTTATTGACAATGATGACAATGATGAATAAAGAATAACTTTGTTCTCATAATTATTTTTGTGTGAATGTGAATGAATTTTTATGAATTGTCAAATGTGTGTGAAGATGATCAATACATAAATGTTTCTACATGTGTCTGAATATGAAAAGAGATGAAATGAATGGAACTGTAGGTTGCTACTGGTTTCTACATGTGTGTGATGAAAAAATAATATGAATTAAATGTGCTTATACATGTGTGTGAATCACATATATATAATATTGTCCATCTTATTAATTTTGCATGTTTGTGGCATGTTGTTGGATGATATCAATGGATGTCATAAACCTGCAGTTCAGAATTGAACTACAGGTTCTCATCCTGCTGACCAGCCATACAACATGCCTGCAAACTGATAAGAAAAAAAATCATAACATAGGCGTCAGTTATTTGAACACAACCGACACCAAAGACATACGACATAGGTTTTTGACAAAAAACCGACGTCTATGTGGCTAGGAACCACGGTTGTGATGGGAAGAACGACCGTGGTGGTAGGTTGGGGATATGGTGTCAATTATTAGCACAAAACTGACATCGGTTCAGCTGATATGGCGTCGGTTATCTTTCAAAACCGACTCCTATAGGCCCTTCACTGGCGCATTTTTCGGTGGCGGGAAGCATTTTGACGTTGGTTCTTTTAATAACTGACGTTTGTAACCATTCTATAGTGTCGGTTTTCTTAAAAAACCCGACTCCTATAGTCCCCTTTGCTGGCGTGTTTTCGGTGGCGGGAAGCGTTTCAGCGTCGGTTGGGAACCGACGCCAAAAGAGTCCACCTTTAGCGGCACCCACTTGGGTATCGCTTGGAAACTGACATTAAAGCCCTTAATTAACTAACGCTAAAGGCCTATTCTGTAGAAGTAAAACTTCAACTCGTTAGCAACAAGATAAACCAGAGGAGGGGTCGATGAGAATATACTAAAAGGGTAGTGATATAGAACACACTAGTTACACCAACATCTACACTTCGGCCATTGGAACTCGCAACGGGCATCCAACACACATGTGGTTTTTGGTTTTTGCGTGGTCCTGATGTTGTACTATGTTTATTTTGTAATATAACAGTACCAGAAGCTGAATAGGCATCGGTTCAAATCTCCAGAGCTAAAAAAATTAATTGTGGATGAGTGACCACAAAGGAAACTTTTGACTCCCGCCTTTTGTGTGTGATTTCATTTGGACGCTCGTCTTCTCTCTCTTATTTCTCACTCTTCTTCATCTCTCTCATGGGCAATCGTTCTCTGAGATGTAGCTTCTCTCGTCGGAGCCTGGAGGAAGCTGAAGGTTGAAGGTGACCATCTTTAGAACAAGCGAAAGGCACACAATGCGGCACTCAGCTTCTTCATCGAAAACAAACATCGCACCAAGTTGATCTAGCTATTGGAGAGGAAGGCGGGAGGTGAAAATTCATGCTAGGTGTAGCTCTGAAGCAGAAGCAAGTGAAAACTTTAACACTGGAGGCGAAGAGGGACAATGCTAAAGAGGGTACAATAAGTGATTATTGTAGAGAATATCATTTTTTCGAACAGTTTCACATTTTTCAGTTGCATGTTTGATTTACCTGATGAAATCAAAGATATTTCAATCAAAAGGGTTGTTCTTTCGAGTTGCATGCACAAACATGGTAGGCTATGGCACAAAAGGAGTAATTTTTAGTATAAAATGAAGGGTGAAAAAGTACATAAAAGGCAATATTGACCGATTTAGTATAAAAATAGTGATAGAATGGTTGATAGACGTATAAAAAGATATTTGCATACTCATAAATGGTTGAAAAAAGGAAAATAGGTGTTTTAAGACGTTACTATTTTCTATTGTTGTTATGTATCATTATGTTTTTATACCATGAAAAATATATTTGCAGTAGTAACAAAAAGTCAAAAATTTAGTTGGAAATGGAATGAAATTTTATTTGGATTGGTACAAAGTATAAACTATTAGCACTGTTTGATAATATATTATTTGGTATTTTTTTATACATATCATCACTGATTCAATTTTTTTTTTGCTCAGATGAAGGTTATGAATAAATCCATATTACTTTCGTGTCTTTTGAGGTATGTGTAAGAATAATTATCAACATTGTGCTAAAAATGAGTATACCATTTTTGTTTGACGTGTAAATATTCAATATTTTTTGTAAATATCGAAAATGTGCTTCAAAATTGAAGCACTGGGAGTGGGCTGGTACAACATGACATGTAAACAACAAATAAGTATAGCTAATTTTGGTATTTGATTTGTGATTGTATTTTGCGATTGTGCACATAGTTGTCTTGAAAAATAATGATTAGTAGAAGCACTATGCTACAAAAATCATGATAATGTAGGTTGTTGTTACATTTCTTTGGTAAATTTTTTTTGTAAGTAGAAGCACTATTTTATAAAAATAGTGAATGTTGTTCAAATAAGCACAACTGAGCAACAATGATTAATACAAGCATTGTGCTAAAAACATGATAATGGAGACTGTTGTTATATATTTTTGGTATTCTTTTTTGTAAATATAAGCAATGTTTTATAAAAAAAATTAAATGTTATTCAAATAAGTACAACTACTCAAAAAATAAGTACAGTTTATTTTAGTAGTTGATTTGTGACTACATTTTGTTGTTGTGAACATAGTTGTATGAGAAATAATGATTAATACAAGCATTGTGCTAAAAATACCATGCTTATGTAAACTGTTGTTATATTTTTTTGTAAATATAAGTATTGTTTTTTAAAATTATAGGTTCATAAAGAAGATTTTTATTGTATGTTTTTGATATTTCTTATTTCTGAAATGCAAAATGTTTAACAATTTTCTTTGTAGAAATTATCCTTTTCAACATGACAATTGAGGAACAGATAACAACAAAACATTTTGGGAGTAGATGTGGGATAAGTAAGTTTAAGTTTGTACTAGGTATTGCTAAGGCGAACACATGTGAATGTTCAAGGAATCTGTGTTTGGTGTGTTCATTGATATGAGGTACCCTACTTCTCTAGACATGACTCTGATAGAGGATCTTGTTTATGTCTATGATGGAAACAAATTGTCTTTCAAATGGAACCACATTGGTAGGATTTAACCCGCAACAGGTGTGTGTAATGCTTGGACTACCTGCAACATGTAAGATTAATTGAACACCTAAATAGTTTTGTTTATTTTTTTAGGTTGAAATTTATGAAAAATATTGTGTTTCTTTAGGTGTTAGTTGCTTCTTACATTCTATAAAATCGGCAGATAAAATTAGTATACCAGGATTGAGTATTTTAAAGGAGACCCAAAGATGAATGATGCTATAGAAATTCTGAAGGAACTGGTAGATAAATAAGACACTAAGAGCAAAGAAGACTTTGTGAAAATTTTAATTTTAGTGCTTCTAAGTAGTTTTTATTTCTGAATGATAACTTTAGAATGAAAAAAAGTTTTGTTCGATTTGGTTGGTGATCTACAAAAATAGATGGGTTTAATTGGGTTGAGTCCATACAGAACTACCTACATTTAGGTATGACGAAGATGTGTATAAATAGAAAGGGGTATTTGAAAGGTTGCAGTGCACTGTTAATGGTATGTTTTGGTATTGTCAATATTTATTTTTAGTATTATTCATTCATGACATATTATTTTTCTAAACTTAAAAATTTGTATTGTTATTTTTAAGGTTTAGTTTAAGGAATGCCAGAAGATGTTGCCAGAAGATTATATAAATGAGATGTCAAATATAAACAAATGGAAGTATGACCAAAAGTTCAACAACTACTTGGCAAAGAATGACAAAAAAAAGTTGTTGAATTGAATGTGGTTTATATCCATGATGATTGAAAGGTTGGGGAGTTGAGAAACCAAGTGGTTGTTGTTGAGGACAGTGAAGTGCTAGATTCAAATAGGGTGAAGTTAGCATATCTAGAGGCTGATAAGATGCAATTGGGATTAGAGTTGAAAAAGTTAAAATTAAAATATGAGAAAAATATGGGAAGGATAAAGGTAGAAAATGATGAGTTAAAATTAAATGTTGATGGATTACAAAGTACTTTGAATAATAGCAAAAAAGATTGTGTATTCTTGAGGGAGGAGTTGGTTGCACACGACATAGCTGATCCAACTTCAAAGGACACATGTACTAAGGACTCTGACAAGACAGTGACTACCAAGAAGAAGAAGAATCAAACAGAGCACATGTAGTGAGGACTCTGAGAATGCTAAAGACAGTGAATACCAAGAAGAAGAAGAATCTAATGGAGATACACTAGCAGAGATGAAGGATAAATTGAAGGTATACTACTATTATTATGTTCGGTACTATTTAATACTTAAAATAGTATGAATTGGGCAAATATTAGTTAATATAAATGATTTTTAGAGGAAAAGCAAAAGGAAGGTTGAAGAATCGGAAGAGGATCCTAACAATGATGATGTAGATGTTAGTGTCGACAATAGTTTTTTTAGGTGTTTTGTTTTAACATAACAATAAAAATGGTACTTTTTCATTTTGTGTACGATTTCATGCTGAAAAAAGACCTGATGCAAAGAATATAAAACTAGCTATCAATACAAGGGTCTATTCTTCAAATTAAACTTGAGATTATTTGCAGATGTTAGTACATCAATAGTGTTTTTTTGGTTGATAGTTATATTTGTTCATAAAATGTTTTCTTTATTATAAAGGAATAAGGTAACAACAAAGAGAAGAATGAAAATGATCCAAAGGATAGCAAAGGAGATCCACATTCTATTGTTGAAGGTATAGCACATGTTCAAATATAGAAAAATGATGAGGAAGAAAATAAAAATGACAGAGTAAGTTTCTCTCTCTCTTTTCAGTAAGCATTGTGTGCAATTTTGTATAATTGGTATTTTTATATTTAATTATAAGTATTGAAAGTGTGTATAATAATTGAAAATGCTAAATATTTGATTAGCAGGAGGTACATGTGATTATTGTCTCTAAGACAATTGGGTTTGGTATAAGCAAAGTAAGTAAAAATAATATTGGTTAAATTTGAAGTGGTTTGTTGATAAATTGATATATATATATATTAATATATATATATATATATATATATATATATATATATATATATATATATATATATATATATGGATACATTATTTGCATAAGAAAAATGTATAGGATGATAAGGAGTGTGTGATAATTAGTACTAAAAAGGAAAATGTGACAATGGTAGTAGAATGTGATCCATCTAAAACTCCTATTAATGGAGTTGGAAAAGTGAACTGTGAGATGAAAGATGACAATGAAGTAGAGGCAATCACAGTATGAAATTTATTTGTCAATATTACTTTAAATTATTTGGTGTTATTTCGATTAATTTGTTGTACAGTATGTCATCTAATTAAGAATTTTTGTTTGACATATTGTTTTGTTTTTTCAAGAATGTTAATATTGGAGTTGATCATTGTAATGACTCCGCCTCCCGGTAACCCCCAATTAAGGGAGACCGAAAGGTCAGAGCCGTTAACCAATAACCTGGATCAAAGGTTCAACAAATAATCAATAATAATTATGAAATTCTACTACTAAACTGAAAACTAGCATAAAATAAAAACTTTACTTACCTTTTAAAAATTGGGATTTCTAAACTTCTATCCATGAAAATACAAATCTAACTAATCCTCTTGTGTATGTTATTTCTCATTTAGTTCCACATATGCCACTTTATTGTTTGTTCTTTTCATTTGTACCTAAAACGCCGACAAACAAAACGTCGGTCAGCAAGAAGATGGTATCTGGGGGGGGGGAATAATTGTGCAACTATGTTAACAATGTAGTCATTCAAATATCCTTTAACATCCAAGATTACATTTTAAGCAATACTACTCAATCATTTCCTATCCCCTAACTTTGTGCTGTCCCTGCAGTGGACATGGATACTACCTCTCTTTTAGGTAGATTCTTACCCCCATGGTACTACCTTACCGGTAGCCAATACCTAGGGTAATAGAGTCGCATGGCACTACTCGAAGGTAGCCCAATATCTAACACAAAGTGACTTGATGGACCTACCCCATTGGTAGCCATGTACTAAGTCATCTAATGACCTGATGGACCTACCCCATTGGTAGCCATGTACTAGGTCAATTATTAAGCCACAGAGGGGACCATGATATGAGCTAGTAGGCACATATCTTATGTGATAGTCATATCCACATTATAGTTTGCAGGAATTAAATTCATCCAACTAGTTAATTCAAGTCATCGATGAAAACTTCGGTAAACCTCAGAAAACTAACTCGAGATATTCATAAGCGTAACCACAAACCTGTATTTGTAGTTTTGGATAACGAATCAATTACGAAGAGAGAGAAAATCCAAACAAGCAGTAAAGTGCACTGAAATCCTAAAATAAACAGTCCAACTTCATTTCATCAAAATTTGTCCAATTTCATCTTAATCCTTAGGGTTTCTATTCCAATTTTATGGTTCCTTTGAAATTTAGGGTTTTGAGCATAATTAGGGTTCCATCTAATTTTATTACTTTAAACCCTAATTATTTCATCTTTCTTTCACAAAAGATTCTAAGTTCATCTTTTAGGAACAGGTAACCCTAATTTCGGATTATAGGTATTTTCCTTTCCTTTTCCTCTTATGTATGGTTTCTAATCATATTAATCAACATGTTAGGTTTAAAACCCTAAACCTTGCAATTCGATCATCAAATCAGATTAAAAACAATCTTAGTCATTAATCAAGTTAACCATTCTCAGATTAATCTATTTGCAATACTAAATCTATCCTTGATTAATTATTAAGGTTTCTATCCACAAATTAATACCTTTTTCACCCAAAATATACACTTTTATAAAAGTATACTGATTTAGGCTTCCAAACCATTTAAACTTATTTCTTGCATTTTTATGATCAATTTTTATATATAAAACTTCTTAATCTGAGGTACCAATTTTGCGTTACGATTTTTACAAGATAAACATATGTTACCCAATTACAAAAGGACACGTCATCAACTTACCCCTTTCAAACCAATTTTGCGGTCGCCAATTTTTAGGGTAGAAAGACAGATCTACCCTTCCTTGTTGTTCTCGGTTATACAGACACGTGAGGGCTGGTTCGCCTTTTGACCTGATCGTCTTCTTCCTACGCTAACCTGCTCCGGCTCGCGAGACAAGGACCTCCGGCAATCAACTCCATCGTTGACTCCGGCCATCTGGGTGATTGGGAAGCCAGAAAAGGGCCCCAAACCTCCGAATCTCACTGCCAAAACCAATGGTGTAGGTAACTAGGATAGAGGAGGTATGAATAGGGGAAAAGATGAGGCTGCGCGCCGGTGGCATAGAAGCAGAAATCCAGGAGAAAGACCTATTAGTCGATCACTTGCCCGTAGGGACGACTATATTGGGCAACACAGAGTATTTCAAAGGGTTTATTGAACTCACAGAGGAGGAATTCATCTTCTTTTATAGTCCTAGGCCATGGTAGAGAAGCTTCTCGAGATTTGGGGGTTTCCTCTTTATCCCTCCAACGTATGGAAAACTTGGTATGTATGGGTGCGATTTTCTCTCCTGAATCTAATAGAGAGAATTCTAGTTTTGCACATTAACTGTATGGAGAGGAAATCGAATCTACCAGTCATGCATTACTATTCTCCTTTCCTTTTCTGACCCGAAAGCAGCCACCGTTGGATATTAGATCCAACGACTGCCATGTCATGCGCCCAAAACAATATGTGACATTAAATATATATTTCCTTTACTCTTTTTACTTTAGGAGATTTTGTAAAAATCATAACTCTCAGATCGATTATCCAATTAATACCAAAATTTTAGGGAAAGTCCATAATGAATTAATCTACCTCTCTACCAAAAGTGGGCTTATTATCTAAAATAAAACGTGTCTTTTCTTTAGGTGCAAGATATCACTTATATATATGTATTTCTCACCTATTTTCTCTTTCCTTTGCCATTAAACTATTATTCTGAGTTCCTTGAACCTCAAGGAACCCTAATGGCTCGAAATCCCATCTTGGGGATATGCCTTAGCCTTCCACTTATCATTTATTCATTATTTTCTCATTATTTCATTTATTTCTTATTGAAATATTTCTTTTGAGGATTTCTCTTTATCTCTCTTATATTTTCCTCATTTCTATACCTTTTAATGTTAAAAATCCTTGGGATACGAAAATCCACCAAGGTTAACTCAATTGCACCTCTTTCCACTTATTTTCCACATTTTATCATTGTTTTCAATTTATTTCTTAATAAAGAAATACTTAATTACTCTTTTCTTTTCTTATTGCCTTTTCTTTGTAACTTTGGACTCCTTGGACCCAAGGAACCCAAGAGGCATGAAATCCATATTTGGATTAAGTTCTTTCACCTTCTAGAGGTTTCCACATCCTTCTTTTCTCAAATATTCAATTAGTAATTGAATTTCCTTGTTATTGGGCCCAATAGCCAATAAAGCCCACAACACAATCATCAAGGCTATTGTAAACGAAACTCATTTATTCAAAACAAATTATATCATTTTTTGTTCCAATTTATTTAATATGAGAAATTACATTTCTCACCAAAAGAACCCAAAACTGGGGTTGTAACATCCTTCCCCTCTTATAAGAATTTTTCCCTCAAAATTCCATCAAGCAAGCAAACAAATAGGATAAGCCTTTCATATGTCCATAATGGCTCTCATGTGGCTTCACCCTTTCCATTGTGCTTCCCAAGAACCTTCATCATCTCATAGTCTTCCATCTGAGTTCTTTCTTACCTTGGTATATCGTACCCTCATAGGTGACTCAGGACATTTCAGCCTCTCAAAAGCTGAATAGGTTCAGGGCTCAGCACATGGATTGGGTACCTCACATAGTGCTCTAGATCGGACTCATGGAACACATTACACATCATGTTATCTTGAGGGGCAAGGCTAAACTCAACTATCTCCACCAATCCATCGCAAATGGACCCATATATCGGGGACTCAACTTTCTCAGCCGTAGCTTAGAGGGGTCGGATTTTCACATCACATATTCTCCCATAGTGAACTGCATGTCAGTTTGCTTTGCATCAGCTCATGACTCATGTCACCCCTGGGCTCTCTCTCGGCCATTGCATGATCAAAGTGACTTCATCTACACACACTATGGTTCTTTTCTGACCTTCGCAAGGTCTCCTTCACCAACATCATCTTAATGAAGTGGTGACCGACACAACCTCTCTATAAGACTTCTTGCATCCCGATAAAGGCTATGATGGTTAACATCACATCTTAAGAACTGTCTCTATGTATCACCCTGAATGAGCACAGATGCTCTCATCAGACCCTCTAGTCTGGATCATATTGTCCATTAGTATGGGATGATAAACTGTACTATTATCGAGTTCTTCATGTATCCACTTCCACCTCATGGAAGTGAACCTTGATCATACCCAAGAACTTTTGAACTCACATCATGGTGTGGTTGAACCATCTTTCTCTCTTAAGTAGTTCAACCAAATCTGTCCAGTGACAATACTCTTCCTTTCTCACATCATCTAGGTAAGGTGATCTACCATAACCCATATTGCATCTTGACCTTCCTTGGTCTAGGGGAGACTCACAACATCCATAGTGATGAACTCCCATTCCCTCTCGGGAACTCTTTATACTTTATATCCATGCACTGGGTTACTGGTGTTCGTCCTTCATCTCCTATCATGCATGGAAACATACCACATGCAACTTCACCTTAGACATCCAAAATACTACTGTCACTTACTATCTTTGTAGTATCACGGTGTTTGGTGATCTTAAAACCATGATCCCCGATATGTCATGATTCCTCAAGATCGATACCTCGGAAACCCTAACCCATTCTCATCAGGGCTTCATCACTCCCTTACCAAAGAAGTGTATATGAGGTTCTATCACCATCCTTTCACTACATCAGTGACTAAATTGGTTAAACAACCATTAACATATCTTGTTACAATCTGAGTGTTAGCCCAAAACACATCTTCTTTCCAAACTTAGGGTTAGCCGAACAACCTCAACTTCTTCTAGCCTCTAGCTAAACTAGTCAACTATATCTCAACCATAGCATTCATCACCATTTATTATCCTTAGGTGTTAGGTATTGTTGAGGACATACACCTCTATGTAATATAATTATCGTCTCATTTCAAACTCTAAGTCTATCTTCATTAAGAACACTCTGAGCTCATCCTCTTGGTGATTAAACTCAACCTTGTATAACTTGTAAGTTACACATAGCTCATGCTAAAACATCCTTATAAGATGAGTACACTATTCCTCTTAGTGTTTGTAAACCATCCATGTATCATTCACTTCACCAAGCTATGTTATCATCTCTATCTCATACCTCGTAGCAACATTCCAACTTGCATCATCTTTTATCCTTGGTGTATGGCATGCATACTGTCCCATCTCTACCTCTCATAACAAGAGGAAATAAGCATTTGGCGACCGTCCAAACACAAAGTTCTTCCTGTTCCAAGAGTAGGGATGACACATCCCACATTTCCAGTACACCTTCAACTCTAAGTTGAAATGTGCAACTTATGTCTCTACATTACAAACATCATGATATCCACATTACTTCCATGGAAAACTGGTCCTGAGCTTACTTGGTCCAAGCACAATCCTTGGTCATCTCCTCTAGGTCTATAGGGAGCCGACACTTTTGGGGTCATCCCTTTTCCCTTACGCATACAGAGAGTGCCCTACTCATCAGCCCTTTGGGTCCCATGAGTTCATGAAGGTGATCAATCTCCTAACCCATGTCCCTTAGACAATGATAGCTGTTACCTCCTGACCCTATGGTCATGTGCAATTAGGGAATTAGGCAACTCCTTCTTCCATCGATCTTATCCCTACCTGACCCTAGGACAGACTTCAGATTCTATTATATTACATGTCCAACTTAGAACCTTACCCAATCCTTCATCATCTCTCTCTACATTCTTGGGCTGTCTTTCAACCTTTCTCAGGGATCATGGCAACCTGCCTACCCTGGGTCAGGCCCCATACCTGTTACCTCCATGGTAATACATCCACATGCACATAGAGATGGTTATCTATGGGTTTATAGGTTCATTCTCGTGCCATGTACTCTTCACTTAGCTTCTCAAGATCCTATGAAACCTCCTTAGGTTACCTCAAAACCAACCAAACAAGTAAACTCCCTACCAAAGGGTCCCTCTCCCAGGATGGGAGGAAACTACACCTTGATAACAAAGGTAGCAAGCGTCCTTAGGGTTTACATTCACATGATCATGCTTAATCCAACAACTACTAAGGCACAAGCGTACCTACTAAACCATGCTAGGTCACACTTGTTCTCATCCTCAACATTAAACCAACTTAGTTGTGAGGGGTTCATCACACATACCTTTAACTTAAGAGGTTTCTTTTTCCTCTACACATGCTCGAAGCTATAGAGACCCAAATCTTATCATGAGCATCGGGTACTCTGCTTCCCATCTTAGGCCTAGAAACCCTAGGTCCACCTTTGGGTGTCCAACTGCATGCTCAACCTCTTAACCACGAATCAAGCATGTCCAAGGTATGTCATCCTTTCATTCGAGCAACACCTCAGAGTTCAGTCCTCTTCCAGGACAACCAACTAGGTACAAGGCTTCACAACTTGCTACTTCATCCTCTTCAAGTCTAAGAAACTCTTCTACCTATCTTAGGAGGTAAACACCTATACCATAGGCACAGAGGTATCAGCAGACTCATCCTCTCTCTAGGATTTGGTTCCTCTCATGGCAACCAAGACATCATTAGCCTCCAAGGGTCAAGCATACGACAACCACTATCATCCACTTAGGTCACATCATCCTCAACTCCCACTGTTCCTCAAGTTTCAGGGTTTTAGGCTTCCAATCTTCTAGCCTGAGGTCTGCCCTCTCTCTAGAGCTAATCCTACAACCAACCTCTCTATAAGAGGTCCTTTCTTCATGAAGGATCAAGTTCATAAGCATGCCCCTACCTGAGTGAAGCCTATACTCGAACTTATGTTTACTCAAGATTATCCATAACCCCTTATGCTTATCTCATAAGCCATCCATCATGATCCCTTGTCTAGGGTTTCATCCAACTGTCAACACTACTGACACACTCTGGGTGCAAGCTATATCCTACTTGCAACAACCCAAAAGGTTTCTATAGTTTCTTCTCTAACCTCATCCATGAAGGAACTATCCTTCGCTCAAACATGCACGACCCTTCCTAGGGTTGGGTTGCCAAAGGTACTCGGTCATCAACTTCTCATGGTTCATATGGAAATCCAAAGGCATGCCCATCCAAACACCCAGTCAACCATGACATCTAACTCATCATGCCATCTCTTTCTCTAACCTACACTTAGGGTTAGGGTTAACATCATCCTTAGAGGATGTGCTAGGTCTCTACTTTAATGGAGATCTCTACCTCCAAGACTAACTTTCTCTACTCATCCTCCTAACAAGAAGGTCTAGCCTCAGGTCTCTTCTGAGGGCAATGACAACTTATGTCATACGACCTAAGCATGTTTCTATTATTTTATGCTTACTCTATTAAACTTATGTCCATGACATCTTATTTACATATTTTTTATTAATTTGGTGGAGGATTCCTTAATCCTTATCAACCTTACCCATACCTCAAGAGGGTGAGGAAAAGAGAGGAAACCCTAATCCTTAAGGTCCTTAATAGAATTTGAGTTGAGAAGGGATGAACAAGATGAGAGAGTCCTAAAGGTATCTTATTTCGAATCATACCCTAAGACTTTGGCCAGGCAGTCACACTGATCCGGGAGTCCTCGTATTCCGACTAGCGGTGCAGAGGAAAATTTTGCCAGCCCCCGGTCGTGATCCTTTTCTAGACACCTCTATCTTTCGGATAGTCCTCTAATAACTCCCTTGGGTTCTACAGAATTTGTAAAATTTAATAATTATTAAAGATTAACTGAGGAACATTCACTTTGATACCAATTGTAACGACCCCGCCTCCCGGTAACCCCCAATTAAGGGAGACCGAAAGGTCAGAGCCGTTAACCAATAACCCGGATCAAAGGTTCAACAAATAATCAATAATAATTATGAAATTCTACTACTAAACTGAAAACTGGTAAAAAATAAAAACTTTACTCACCTTTTAAAAACTGGGATTTATAAACTTCTATCCATGAAGATACTAATCGAACTAATCCTCTTGTGTAAGTTATTTCACATTTAGTTCCACATATGCCACTTTACTGTTTGTTCTTTTCATTTGTACCTAAAACGCCGACAAACAAAATGTCGGTCAGCAAGAAGCTGGTATGTGGGGGGAAACAATAATTGTGCAACTATGTTAACAATGTAGTCATTCAAATATCCTTTAACATCCAAGATTACATTTTAAGTTATACTACTCAATCCTTTCCTATCCCCTAACTCTGTGCTGTCCCTGCAGTGGACATGGATACTACCTCTCTTTTAAGTAGATTCTTACCCCCATGGTCCTACCTTACCGGTAGCCAATACCTAGGGTATTGGAGTCGCATGGCACTACCCGAAGGTAGCCCAATATCTAACTCAAAGTGACTTGATGGGCCTACCCCATTGGTAGCCATGTACTAAGTCATCCAATGACCTAATGGACCTACCCCATTGGTAGCCATGTACTGGGTCAATTATTAAGCCACAGAGGGGACCAGGATCTGAGTTAGTAGGCACATATCTTATGTGATAGTCATATCCACATTATAGTTTGCAGGAATTAAATTCATCCAACAGTTAATTCAAGTCATCGATGAAAACTTCGGTAAACCTCAGAAAACTAACTTGAGATATTCATAAGCGTAACCACATACCTGTATTTGTAGTTTTGGATACCGAATCAATTATGAAGAGAGAGAAAATCCAAACAAGCAGTAAAGTGCACTGAAATCCTGAAATAAACAGTCCAACTTCATTTCATCAAAATTTGTCCAATTTCATCTTAATCCTTAGGGTTTCTATTCCAATTTTATGGTTCCTTTGAAATTTAGGGTTTTGAGCATAATTAGGGTTCCATCTAATATTATTACTTTAAACCCTAATTATTTCAACTTTCTTTCACAAAATATTCTAAGTTCATCTTTTAGCAACAGGTAACCCTAATTTCGGATTATAGGTATTTTCCTTTCCTTTTCCTCTTATTTATGGTTTCTAATCATATTAATCAACATGTTAGGTTTAAAACCCTAAACCTTGCAATTCGATCATAAAATCAGATTAAAAACCATCTTAATCATTAATCAAGTTAACCATGCTCAGATTAATCTATTTGCAATACTAAATCTATCCTTGATTAATTATTAAGGTTTCTATCCACAAATTAATACCTTTTTCACCCAAAATATACACTTTTACAAAAGTATACTGATTTAGGCTTCCAAACCATTTTAAACTTATTCCTCGCATTTTTTTGATCAATTTTCATATATAAAACTTCTTAATCAGAGGTACCAATTTTGCGTTATGATTTTTACAAGATAAACATATGCTACCCAATTATAAAAGGACACGTCAGCAACTTACCCCTTTTAAACCAATTTTGCGGTCGTCGATTTTTAGGGCAGAAAGATGGATCTACCCTTCCTTGTTGTTCTCAGTTATACAGACACATGAGGGCTAGTTCGCCTTTTGACCTGATCGCCTTCTTCTTACGCTAATCTGCTCCGGCTCGCGAGACAAGGACCTCCGGCAGTCAACTCCATCGTTGACTCCGGCCATCTGGGTGATTGGGAAGCCGGAAAAGGGCCCCAAACCTCCAACTCCCACTGCCAAAACCAATGGTGTAGGTAACTAGGATAGAGGAGGTACGAATAGGGGAAAAGATGAGGTTGTGCGCTGGCGGCATAGACACATAAATCCAGGAGAAAGACCTATTAGCCGATCACTTGCCCGCAGGGACGGCTATATTGGGCGATGCGGAATATTTCAAAGGGTTTATTGAACTCACATAGGAGGAATTCATCTTATTTTATAGTCCTAGGCCATGGAAGAGAAGCTTCTCGAGATTTGGGGGTTTCCTCTTTATCCCTCCAATGTATGGAAAACTTGGTATGTATGTGTGCAGTTTTCTCTCCTGAATCTAATAGAGCGAATTCTAGTTTTGCACATTAACTGTATGGAGAGGAAATCGAATCTACCACTCGTGCATTACTATTCTCTTTGCTTTTCCTACCCAAGGTAGGTGAGAAAGCAGCCACCGTTGGATATTAGATCCAACGACTGCCATGTCATGCGCCCAAAACAATATGTGACATTAAATATATATTTACTTTAGTCTTTTTACTTTAGGAGATTTTGTAAAAATCATAACTCTCAGATCGATTATCCAATTAATACCAAAATTTGAGGGAAAGTCCATAATGACTTAATCTACCTCTCTACCAAAACTGGGCTTATAATCTAAAAGAAAATGTATCTTTTCTTTAGGTGCAAGATATCACTTATATATGTATTTCTCACCTATTTTCTCTTTTTGTTGCCATTAAACTATTATTTTGAGTTCCTTGAACCTCAAGAAACCCTAATGTCTCGAAATCCCATCTTGGGGATATGCCTTAGCCTTCCACTTATCTTTTTTCATTATTTTCTCATTATTTCATTTATTTCTTATTGAAATACTTCTTTTGAGGATTTCTCTTTATCTCTCTTATATTTTCCTCATTTCTATACCTTTTAATGTTAGGAATCCTTGGGATACAAAAATCCACCAAGGTTAACTCAATTGCACCTCTTTTCAATTATTTTCCACATTTTATCATTGTTTTCAATTTATTTCTTAATAAAGAAATACTTAATTACTCTTTTCTTTTCTTATTGCCTTTTCTTTGCAACTTTGGACTCCTTGGACCCAAGAAACCCAAGAGGCACGAAATCCATCCTTGGATTAAGTTCTTTCGCCTTCTAGAGGTTTCCACATCCTTCTTTTCTCAAATGTTCAATTATTCAATTACTAATTGAATTTCCTTGTTATTGGGCCCAATAGCCAATAAAGCCCCCAACACAATCATCAAGGCTATTGTTAAGGAAACTCATTTATTCAAAACAAATTATATCATTATTTATTCCAATTTCTTTAATATGAGAAATTACATTTCTCACCAAAAGAACCCAAAACTGGGGTTGTAACAATCATAGTCATGAAGGATCAAAGATGAAAAGTCCTGAAAAGGAAAATAAAACTGCGATTGTTGAGAGTAGTTCGTATATAACTCCTATTAGAGGGGACACACCAATTAATTGTGAAGATGAACAAAATCAGGGGTTACAAAAATAAATGGTACATTCCCTTTGGAATGTGGTACTAAAATATATGAATTTGGTACTATTTATATGTTATAGTATGATTATTAAATTATTGCAGGTTCATGAGTATTCCAGCACAAATCTAGATAAACAAATTGATGATATTATCTGTAAGATGATTCCATCTGGTTTTACTAGTTAAGAGTGTGACCGAAAATATTTTGATTGATGAGCTTACAATGATAGATATGGTATGTCGATAAATTACATAATACTTATTATCTAACAAAACACTAGTTAAGAGTGTGGACGAAAATCTTTTGATTGATGAGCTTACAATGACAGATATGGTATGTCAATAAATTACATAATACTTATTATTATGATAAATATAACAAATTGATATTAAAATAGGGGGACACGAAAGAGTGGATTGCTATAGTGTGTGAGAATGTTAATAAATTGGAAGCTGACATTAGAGCTATAAAAATGAAACAAAAGGGAAAAATCCAAATATCAGTAGTTAGAAGAACAAAATTGAAGAGGAAAACAAAGGAAGACTATGATGATATGTCAGTTATTAGGTTTATAAAAGACTTTGATAATAGTGCAGTGTAGACACTGTCGGGATATAAAATTAAGATGCTTGAAAGGGTAATAATATTTTGTTGTACTGTAAGATTTAATATTGTGATTAGATATAATATTGTTCTTCTAATGTAGATAACAAGGGAAGGAAGAAATGACAGGGATGTTGTACTCCATTCACCACATGCAACATTGATGAGGAGTGAGTTTAAGCAAATGGTCAAGAAGGGAGGAATGTCGAGCAATCAGGGTTGAAATTAATTAATTGATAAAGTTTATGGTAACATTTTTCATATAAATTGGTATCTTCTTGTTGTTCAAATAGTATTGTAAGTGGTTGGTATCTCAGTATTACATGATAGGTTATGGAGGTGATAATGGAATTAAAGAGGAGAGACAGTAAAGGCAATCGTACAAAGTGCTTCATTTTTCATTCATCATTGCCAGACACTATTAGGACACATAATCAATCAAGATTGGTGAATGGTTTTTTGAAATGTATGGGGGAAATTTTAGAATCAAAAACTATGATTTTGCCTATATTGACAGCATCACACTTGCACCTGCTAGTAGGAACTTTGGGGAAAATTTATTTTGTTCACTACAATAGTCTCGAGGAGGAAATGAATGTTAATATAGAAGTGATGTAAAATGCATATGATCAAGATGCACATTTGATGGTATTAAAAATAATTCTTGAATGAACTTAATGCATAATTTTGAAAGCTTCTTTAAAGAATTGTTGTTAAGTACTATGCTAACTATGTTTTTTTGTGTGATGACTTTAGGTCTAGGCAATAAAGTATGAACTAAAGATTAAAGTTGAATATCATATTAGGGTTAGAAAATAATTTATGATAGAAGAACTCCACAGTAAGATCTAACAAGCAATGAATGTGGATTCTATGAGATAAGATGGATAGAAGAAATATTGCAGAACTGTGGGATTGAAGACACAAGAAGAGATAATATGCACATCTTGAGAGGAACTTATGCAAGTAGACTACTGCAACATAAGGAGTATCTATGTGTTGTTGATTAATAATGTAGGAGTGGTTAAATTTTGGTGGGTAAACTTTAGATCTTCCAAGGAATATAAACAGTTGGGAAAGTATGGTTTTTCTGTAAGTAATTATCCTAGTACGCTTTTATAAAAACTTATGACGTATGTGTTTTCCAAGTTGAGCGAATAAGGAACATGAATGTAGTTATGGATGTTTTGGTATACATTTTGGTACTAATATGTTATATGATTTAGTACTACTATTCTTTATGATTAGGTATACATTTGATGATAAGTTAGTTTCTGTTATTCATATTGTTTATGGTTAATAAATGAGAATTTTATAGAATTGATTTTAGGTTGAACACATTTTTTTCATTGGTTGGTATTGTTCAGGTCTATTTTAGGTTATGTGAAGCACAGTTGTTGGTATTTGACTTTAGATAAACAATTGAGAAAGTATTGTTGGTAATTGTTAGCACGACTGGTACTTGAATTTAGAAATATACTTATTTTTCACATAGTTCGAATATTATGTCCGCATTGTGCCTATTCAGGTCATGCACTTATGGTTGTTTTGGTATACATTTTGGTACTTCTATGCTATATGCTTTGTTACTGCTCTTCTATATGATTTGGTATACATTTGATGATAAGTTAGTTTCTATTATACATATTGTTTGTGGTTAATAAACAAGAATTTTGTAGAATTGATTTTAGTTTTAATGTGTTTTTTGTTCATCGGTTGGTATTATTCATGTCTATGTTAGGTTATGTGAAGAACAATTGTTGGTACTTGATTTTAAATTAATAGTTGGGAAAGTATTGTTGGTTATTATTAGCATAATTGTTGGTACTTGACTTTAGAATCATACTTATTTTTTGTGTAGTACAAATGCTCTATCCGCACTATGCCTATTCAGGTCATGCATGAAGTTATGGAGGTTTTGGTGTACATTTTGGTACTAATATTCTATATGATTCGGTACTAGTAATATATATTATTTGGTATACATTTGATGATAAATTAGTTTGTGTTATACAAATTGTTTGTAGTCTATAGTGATTAGCACCTTATGTGAGGCACTGTGCCTATGTTAGGTTGTTGGTTCTTGATTATAGAATTATTAGCATGGTGTTTAAATATAATCATTTAAATAATATAAAATGTTTTTCATGCAGTTTTGATGTTACGTCCGCACTGTGCCTATTTAGGTCATGCATGCAATTATGGAGGTTTTCGTATACATTTTGGTACTTCTATTCTATATGATTTGGTACTGCTATTCTACATGATTTGTTATACATTTGATGATAACTTTGTTTATTTATACATATTGTTTGTAGTCAGAAATGATTAGCACCTTGGATAAAATGTTTCAGACGGATCTAGTACATAAGAGGTTATACACCATTAGATGTAGAACTATTTTTATGTTTGTGGTGTTTGTTGTTCATTTTTATATACTATTTAGGTCTATGTTAGGCTATGTGAAGCACAAATATTGGTACATGTTTTTACAATTACTAGTATGGTGTATAAATATAAGCATTCAATTTATATAGAATTATATTTAATAAACATGGAACTAATATAGTTTACATTCATAAACATTAAAATATTACAATCAGACATTGCTTCTTTTTTACATTGAACATAGATCAATCTACCATTTTGTTTTAGGGTAGTTCCATCGCTTAGACTTGATGTATGAATATGTGGCATTACTTTACTGTTGTGAGTAATTATGAGCATTGTTTTCCATGTTGATTGGTTTTGTCATGGACTCTCGACATGGAAGATCTCCAGATGGGGGCAATATTGGTTGATCACCAATGTTGCTGTCAGTAGCAACACAATACATATCTTGCGACGGTGGTAAAGGATTCACCTTCTTCTTCTTAGACTTTGACTTTTTCAATGATTCTTCCTCTTTAAATAATCTCTTATGTGTTGAGGAGGGGCGTCCAACTCTTTTGCATATAAAGAGATCTCATATGGATGGTATTGCAAAACATTCAGATTAAAGAAAATAAGGATGAAAATTGGTAGGTAAATAATAATGTAAAAAGTGTATACATTTTGCATATAAACTGTGTGGTAATACTTACCTTTTTAGTGAGATTTGTATTTTTACATTTTATATGCCTCACTTAGTATGTCTTTGATATGCTCACAAAATTAGTAAATTCTTGAAAAAATTTAATTATTTCTTCAGGCCTACTATTTGCAATGTCCGAATTTTACAATAAATCTAGATTTGAATCATCATAAACACGATTTATGTTTTTCCTTCGGTGATCCAATATGTATTTATTGGGAACTTTTTCAAACTTTAATATTCTAATCATAACACACAACATGCAATGCCATGAATACCATTGGATTTGAAGCTTCTACATGAATAATTCATTATCTGTGAAGAATATGCATGCATGACATTGTAATATCTTTTAAAGATTTTTGATTGATTTGGAGAAATTATTGTACTACAATGCTCGATCACATTATAAGTAGCATTGACACCATCACTAAATACGACTTTGATATCATATGAAATCATACTAGAAAGCTGATCTTGAAATTTTTAAACATGATATTGTGTAAGTATCTCAGAACTGTAATTCAATCATATAAGACGTTCTTGTTAGGTGTTGTTTTGTGCATAGATTCATACTCAGAAGTCTCTCTTTCTGATATTTAGAGCAAAAAACAAGTTCACATTGGTAAACAAATTGCTTCAATGGTGTACGAGAATTAACATAACCGTCAAAAAATACATTCATTGATTCACTGTGTTGTGCGGTTGCCATGTCATCTCAAAAATAATAATTAATGTAGACATGAACCCACATTTTCCTCAATTTGTACATCCTATTCAGCCGTCCATCATCCTTAACAGTGTAAATTTGTATATCCTTATCCCAATTTGACTGAAATTCATCTATTGTAATACTATCATAAATAACACATTTCACCATAAAAGAAGTAGAAGAATCCTTGCCAAATTTATCAGGTATCTTTTTCACTATATACCACAAACAAAAATGATGACGAGTATTTGGGAAAACCACTTTCACTGTGTTCATGATGTATTGTGTATGATCTGTTATTATATCCTTAGGAGGAACAATTCTAGTGGTAATTGAGATGTTTATATTTTACATACATGATATTAGTACCTTTATATAAAGTACAATAGTACAAATTATTGAATATAATAGTGAATATACATAAAATTTAATACATTCAAATGTAACTTACCCATACATTTTAGCTAAGTCAGGAAAAGCCATAGATAATTTTTAGTAGTTTCTTCACCTAGAAGACCACATCCAAGAAGAATGTTTTGATAATGGTGATTCACACCAATAAATGGAGCAAATGACATTTCATAAAGGTTAGTCAAATATGTAGTATTGAATGTGATTACATCACCCAAGTATTTGTAAGCATCTATGGATCTTGAATCGAACCAAAATACATTTTAAAGAACATCATCATCAGTTAAGTCCATGACATAGAAAATTTTGAATTTTTAGACGACATTTTAATAAAATATTCTTGGATGGATTTTGCATTTCCTTTACCAAGACTTAGACATCTAGGTATGACAACACGATTTCTGACATCCCTCTCAGTAAAAGGTAAGTTGTCATATCCTCCAGCCTCAAAAACAAAACTAGAAATTAATTTTGTAGCAGTAATTCCTATAAATATTAGTATGATATAAGTAAAAATTGGCATTGTTTGTATATAAATTTGATTTTAAGATGAATTTACTAGCTATGTCGTTTAGATCAATCCTCCTTTCAATGTCTTCAGGGATCTTTCTCTTTGAAGGTAACAACTTTAGAACACTTTGTTCTAAAAGGCCATGATTATGATGTTCTTGAAAAGTAGTGACAACAATTTTATCACTAAATATGTCATGGAAAAATCTAATATGTGTAACACAATTAGTGGTAGAAGTTGAACGACTACGGTACATATGAGTATTAGAAGATTTAGGAGGGCTACCAGCTTTAAGTCATGAAAGGATTAACCTCATTGTAGAATTACTGAAAGGATTTCTGGTAGAATTGTTGTTAAAACTCCAAACCTACATGCATCAACATATGATTCATACAATGATATGGCTTCTTCAATGGAATCAAAGACCATGCAAGCTTTTAATTTTATAACCCCTACATCAGTCCTTGGTATACCATATTTAGAAAAATCACTATTTTGAGTATTTGGTACATATGGGTCACTTGTGCTATCGATAAGATCTTCATGATTGTCATTAACTATCACATTAAGATCGATGTCATCTAAAGACATCTGTAAAAATAGGACAAAAATATTGGTAAGTGTCATGGTGAGATTTGTACTAGTAGGAATGTGGTGTGGTATTGTTATGGGTATATGATGGTAGAATATGACTGGTCACTGAAACTTGTCGATAAGGCAATTTGATGATTGAGATTGTAATGGAAATAAATAGATGATAGTAATAGAAAATGAAATATTATTTGAATATAGAGGGAGATCAAGGTACTCTAGAATCATATGAATATAGAATGATAATTGGGAATTATTAATAAAATTTGTGACTGCATATGAATATAGAGCGCATTCAAAAATTAAAATATAAGAATGAATAACTTTGAATTAAATACTTTGGCCAATCTATTTTGGTGTAAATTGTGAGCATATTAGTTGGATGTCTGAAAATATGGAAGGATATAGAGAGATAATGTCCAACACTGGTCAGTAACTTAGTATTTAATGGTACTGTGGAGAACAAAAATACTGACCAGAGTTCGACCTATGTGGGTACTGGAGGATGAGACGACAGCAGGAGATTCATATTGGGTGAAGAAATGTATATATAAAATAGAAAAATGGAGGAACAGAGCGATAGAATAAATTTGAAAAAAATGGCTGACATTGTGTATTTAATAGTTAAGTAGTACCATAAGCTAAACAAGCATTGGATAGAATAATTTTAAAAAAAATGGTGCACGTTGTGATTCATCCAAAATTATTCGGTATGCTACAACACATGCAGACACATAGAGTATATACACAAGGATTGGTCAAACGAGATTTGAAGTAATGTTACATGATCAGCATGCCCCAATTCGGATTCTCGTACTTGGCAAACGTCTCACACAGTGTAGATTGTTGTCGGATCACTGTTTCCTGATGTGGGGGTGGGAGATTGGTGTAACTAGTGTGATGTTAATAATTTTCCATACTAAAATAGATCATGTATGTACCGCTGCTTGAACGATGCATCCCTCAATGTTCAGGGAGGGATATATGGTAGACAAAACCATCATATATAAACATTAGATACATATGGGAAATTATGTTGGCTAATATTATATACTATTTCATAACACTAAGTATAATATAAAATTGTTGTTACATGTTAAAATAAAGTTCATATTACATATATGATTTCTAGAGAAATCATAATTAACAACAAATACATTAGTATTACTTCTTATCGATGGCTAACCAATATAATTCATGACAAATGTGGTATTTGTATTCTATTAGTGAACACTACAAGAAATGATTGTATTAACAACCAAATTAACAACAACATATATTATTTGTCGTAATTGTTATCCTAAATGTGAGAAAAAGAATTTATTATGCTATTAACATGGTTAATAACAGTGAAGTATTTTAGATATCATAAATATTATATCTAATCCATCACTAATTTTTTTTCTCTTTTTTCTATCCTAACTGTTTCTTAAAGTCCTTTCTACTACCTAAATTTGACTTGATGTCAAATTAATGGAAAATAAATAAAAAATGAAAATGTAGCACCCTTTTATCCTCCCGCCCCCTGAACCTTCCCCACCAACATTTCCGCCAGAGTCTCATGTGATTACAACTGACCCTAATCTGAAAGGCTACAAAAAGCTCCACTTTTCGGCTCCACAAAATCCCACTCCACCAGGTTGATCCTCACTGTTGCAAACACACGCACGAGCAAAGAGAACTAGCACTACACAAAGGTTGTAGAATTCCCACTCCACATTCCATTCCTAAATAATCTTTTTCCTCTAGCGATAGCGAACACTATCGACGATAGATTTTGGGAAAGACAATCTAGGTCAAGGAGACGAACTTCGACTCAGGGCAGAAATGCCAATGGTCGGTGACTCATCCACAAAAGGAAGCAATGATAATCAAGGTAGGAGGTCGCCAACTATTTTTCTCTACTCTCACACTGATCTCTTCTGCACTTTCATCGCTCTGCTCAATTTCATCCATTTCTCTCTACTTCATGTGGGTGGTCATATGGACCCAAGGTAGGAGGTAGGAAGGGGTATCATAGGAGGCAACCACTACAAACCCAAGGTGGAAAGATCAATGTTTGCCTCAAATGTGGCACCTAGGTATGCCATTTTTTCTTTATCTCACTACTTTATATTGACTATAATGCATAAATGTGTTCATGTCTATGTCTATTCAAACTAAAAATGATTTGCATCTCACTAAAAAGAAACAACTATCTTTCTGTACCATGAAGATATCAATATATTCTTCTCAGAACATACCCCCTAATTTTTACGAGTTTGATGATGTGCAATAGATACACTAACCATGGTATTTGCACATATCTTTATAGTGAAGTATGCATTCATTGTAACTTATAAAAAATTTATGTTTAACAATGAGATTTCTCATGGCATCAAATCCATTTTTTATAAATATTATCCTTGTTTGAATAAATAGAAGTTGGCGTGTGTTGACAAACATCTCTAAATAGTGCATGATATAATCGAGCTTAAATCATATGCCCCTATAATCATCTTTGTCTCTATCCCAATAAATCAGGACTGTATGTTAGGCAAGTAGTGGTGCATGCACTTCATAATCGGTTGTTGCATGCACGACTGGGATGAGAAGGGATAGAGGTGGTGATAGACAATGGGACAGAAGATGTGAAGTGGATATAATCACTATGATTTTTGAATTAGGAGGAAATTAGTGTAAAAACACTACATGAAACATTATGCAGATTACCACTACAACTGCCATTCAAAACACAATGCATGAATCCTCTAGGATGATTTGTTTACTAGACAACACAAGATTTCCAAATAGAACAACTTAGTCCTTACAAATAAAATAGAACTTGGTCACATCCCACCTTCCTTTTAGATGACACCACCAAGTGCCCCAACTACTGATCCAAGACAACCCAAATATGATATTTCAAGGTTCTCAAGTAATACATATGATTGAGTCCCCTCGCTTTGATTCCTATGAAGACCCATTCCTCAAGGGAAAGAAAAACGATGGCATGGATTCTGAAAGTCTTAAGGTTGATTAAGGTAAACACTTTATCGATTGACATCATCAAGTAAAGTCTAATTTATGTCAAGTTTCATAAGGCTGTGTATACCTTCAAGAAGAAGATAAGAGGGAAGCTACCCAAGGGAATCATGTTGAATGAGCTGAAAGATTTCAATGATGATGACCATTTTTGTGAGATCTATGATGATGATACAAAAAGGGATGAGTTCCAAGTGGTGGAAGTCTTTGAAGGAACTACCGATGATGAAGATGAGAGCACTTCATTTGTTGTTACTTTATGAGGAAAGAATAAAAAATCCTGGAAGAAGGCAATAAACTTAGCGCTAGTGGGAGGCAACCCTCCTCGATTTGAAATTTTAAACCTCAAAACCCATTTTTGTTACACTTTTTGCTTTTTACTTCCCAGAAATATGCATAGACACGTTATACTTGATGGTTTTTCTTATTATGAATCTTGTTAGAGCATGTATGATGGAGGAAAGATGATGCATGGAAGAGGTAATCAAGGAGAATATCAAGTTTGAAAAGAAAATTTTAAAATAGTCAAAAAGCTACAGGAAAGTGATCAACACGGTCGTTCCACACAACACGGTCATGCTGCTATCAAGCTAGAACGGCTATTTTGTGTAGGATGGTCATGATGGCCCTGTCATTCTCACCTAATGATCTATTGAACTCTCTCATCACTTTGAGTTTATCTACCATGACTCCGTACCCTTTACACTACCATTCTAGACTTCTATTTCATGTTGAGGACAACAAGGTTTAAAAGTTTGAGGTGGTAGGGTGGTAATATCTTCCTTTACCTCATTTTCCTCTATGTTCCTTGTTCTAAATTTTTACCAAGATGATCAAAAAGTCTAACTAATGCTTATACTTGTCTATCCATACTTTGTTTGCTTGCTTACATCCATGCATATCATGTAGGTGATTTCATGCGTTTTTATGTAATTTTTCAAAAAATTTTCTTTTCATGCCATTCCATCTCATGCATTGAATTTCATGTAGATTTTGGTAGTTTTTTGTGTTGTAACTTGGACTTGCTTGTTTTATACTTTTCATTTCCTAAATGTAAGTGAAGATGTAGTTAAATGCAAATTGGCACCATTTTGGCCAATTTTGCACAAATTTGAATTTACTTGCCCAATGGTGTATTTCAACGAAATCTCTATTTATTGTGATGTGAACAATCAGAACATGGATAATGAAACCCTTTTTTATGTTTTTTCCTAAATGAGTCTTATGTAGTAATTTTGTGCTTCAAGCCTCTTGCAAGTAATTAGTCGTTTTGATAGAAGTGTGATTCTTGCAAGCTTTAAGCATTTGGGATTACTCATTCCATGTGTAAAAATGCAATCTACCATGTTGTTCACTTTATGCATTGTTTATTTTTTTGGTGAATGTTTCATGGATTAGCTTGCTTGAGTGAGATCATACATGAATTTCCATGGCTTGTGACCCCTCATGAAAGGATTCCAAAGTGCACATATAGCCTTTCCACCCTCCAAATGTTTGGGTTAGACGTAACTATATCACCTCATTTCACTCTTGTCACCATATGCACTCCTTACATATAGGGTGAAGAAAAAGAAATATGGGATGCCTTTATGTAATAGACTCTCAAGTAAAGAAAAGAAACAAAAAATATGAGTGCTCCTATGTAATATTACTCCACTCCATTCCATCGCCCTTTCTTCTCTTTTTATGCCTAGTACGTCTACGATAAATCAACTCTAGCCCTTACACCCCTACACAAGCCAAGTGTGTCACGAGAGGTCAAATGAAGTATATGACGTAGTTATAGAAAGTGAAACAACAACTCTAACCATTTGAATGTATGTCATGCATGATGTCATTTACTAGGAAGTTTATGAAAATTGCATCACTTGCATGTGTGAATGGTATTATATATTTTGAGTTTTTGTGCTTTGTTTTAGATTCACACTTGAAAATAGAAAATGAATATAGAGTAGTGGATAGCATGCCTTTATATCCAATAAGCATCATGATGATTGCAGTTTCCATGATTCTCTTGAATGAAATAAAAGAGAGATTAAGTTGGACCATACTTAAGGACAAGTATGTTTTAAGTTTGGGGTGGTGATGTAGCCTTATTTTTAGGGCTTCATCCTATTTGTTTTTGCATTTCAATCACATCTAGACATGTTATATTACAAGATATTTTCCCTAATAATTGATTTTATATCAATTGGGACAGATGGGGACTAGAGCTTAGTTAGGTTAACTATGTTCCTAATGTATAGTCTAAGGTTTTAGGGTTTGATTGGGTTTTTTTAATTACACTAAAGGTCCAAACAAGCATCAAAGGAGCAAGAAGTAAAGCCTAAATCAACCGTAGACAATTAAGTTCTAAAGATCAAGATGGACTAAAAAGTAAGAAAGGGATCAATTACACTAAAATGAATTATGCAAGATCTAACTAACCACCTAGAAGTGACAACTAGTTAAGCTAAGAAAGAAACTACACTATACTAGCAATTTGTAAACTATGGCAAGCAAATAGCTAAATTAACACTAGCTAAGCAAAGCAAGCATAGAAGGATACTAGCTACACTAGCAAGATCTAGATACCAATAACAAGGTAATTAGCTTAGAAGAAATTCAAGCAAGTAACTAAAAAAGCATGAAACTAACAAGGAAAGTCAATTTGGGTTTTAAGAAATTGATAGAAGTGTGGTCCATTTGAAGGAATGTAACTAGGATTCAAGTTGGGAGGTTCTAGCATGTAAATTCTAACCATTCACATAGATTGTTAAACCAAATAACAAGTCAAATACTACTAAATTACCCTAAGATACCACTTGGCCATGGGTGGTATAAGGTGTGTGAAGGGGAAATACACCCATGTGCACACTATCCAACCTTACGAGGCTCAGTTGGACTAGGGATTAGGTGAAATTAGTATAGCATCTAGAACTTCTAGGTTTGTAGAGTAGGCATTCTTAGGGAAATTGGGGGCCAGAGGCAGGAATGGAGAGTGGAGGTAAGGGTGTTTCACCTCACATCACTCACCATCTGGGTTTTAGGAAACTCCTAGGCAATTGCGCTAAGCAATCCTACACTAGCTACTTAGATCTCACACCTAGGAGTAGGAGAAGGGATATATATGTGGGAATATGAAGTGCTAGCTATAGATCCACTAGTTGAACCTAGGAGCAAATTCCAAAATAGCCTCACATATGCCATTTTCTCCTAGGCCTAGGTGGTTTTAAGCATAAATCAATAAGCAATCTATGTTTTCAGTGCAAACCACAAGAAGATACATGGGTAAGGTAACAACAAAAGGCAATCACCATTAAATGAAATTATAGAGTTTACATGTTATTTTCCTCAACATGGTATCAAAATGATATTTTCTTCCCAAACAACCCACCACAAAGGGCATAACTAGACATGGAACTAAAAAGAACAAAAGAAGAAGAAGAAGAAATAGCCATGTAGCTCATGGAAGATCTCTTGTCCTTCACCTCTAACAGCAAGAGCAACACCTTCTCCCTCCTTGGTGGTAAGATGGCATGGAATGGGTGGTGGAAGTAGACAAAACTCTAGAAAACTAGGGTTTTAATGTAGGGGAAGGTGGAAATGGGGTGGGACTGATATGGATATTTGATAAGGGTAAGGAGGAGCCAAGGAGATGAGAGGTAGCTAACCTCGAGCTCCATCTGCCACCTTTGTAGATATAGGTTGTGGGGAAGCACTAGGTTAAATAGGGACATTTTGGGTAGAATCGTGTAGAAAAATGTAGGGTTTTGGTGGTAGCACGGGCATTCTGGGTACCACATCTGTGGTAGGTAAGGTGCAACATGGTCATGCTAGGAGGGAACAGTCATACTGGGTGGAGGTGGAAATGTCAGGTTGAAGTTTAGAAAATGAAGGTTGGTAGCATGGCCATGGTGGAGTTTAGGTGGCACGGTCATGCTGGGTAGCATGGCCGTGTAGGGTAGCACGAAAGTGGTGGGTAGGTGGCAGCAGGACCGCGGTGGACCCCACGACCGACGTAGATGGGTGGGAGTACGATTGTGGTGGAGGGTTTTCTGTAGCTACTTCAAAATTGATATTTCTATTGTGAATTCTTCATTTGCAACATGACTGCTCCATGTCACCACAGTTGTGCTAGGGGCTTTTCTTACACTTTGAGCTCAAACTTTGATCTGCATGGACACCTGTGCTTTATTTCAACCATTGGCCACTAAAGGTAGGTTGGGGGTGCTTTAGGACCTTCTTTGGACTCCTCCATTGGTAGAGGAACCCTAGGATCATCCTCCTTCTCTCCTATCCATCCAAGGCCTGGTCCAAGTACCTATAAATCATGCAAATAATATCCATGAGTGCATTCAATATAAAACCAATTATTAGGGCAAATATCTTATAATACAAAATGTTTAGATGTGATTGAAATGCAAAAAGACACAAGATGAAGCCCTAAAATAGGGTTGCGCCAACTACTCACCATTTGATATAAAATAAATATCCCAAATCCTCTATAAATTTAATACTAAAATTCCATAGCTTTTGGCTTGTTGTCTCCGAATGCAACAAGTAGTATTCTGCTGACAACTACTAATGTCTCCAATGTTCAAAAATGCTAAAACACATTGATAAAATAACAACTCTATGACCATTATATAAGTGTGTATATACATACATACATACATATTATACATACATGTTATATATATATATATATATATATATATATATATATATATATATATATATATATATATATATATATATATATATATATATATATATGCAAGGGATATAAAACTAGTGAATTTAGGTGTTTCTCCATGAAGGGACCCAAGTTTGAACCTCTAGACAAATATTTTTTGATTGAATACTCTCCCTAGACATCTGACTTCAGCTATAGGTTGTGGGAGAGGGGAGAGAGATCTTTCTCTATTGCTCCTATATATATATATATATATATATATATATATATATATATATATATATATATATATATATATATATATATATATATATATATATATATATATATATATATATATATATAAGAGAGAAAGAGAGAGAGTCAGGCTAGTGTACACTCGAGTGTACCAGAGGCACCATACACCTTAGTAGTTTTTAAATTTGCAATAATTTTTTGAAAAATCTAAACCATTGATCTTCTTAAATATCTTGAGAACATAATATATAATAAATGTTAGCTCATTTCGACACTTATAGGCCGTGCATCAAAAGGAGGCAAAAATCATACATTTCAAATTAGTTGTGTATGTCAATTTTATTGTCCTTGAATGAGTGACTTACACTCATCCAAATGAGCTCAAATTTTGTATGTGACCTATTATTATTGTAACTATGAAGATTAATGGATTAGATTTTGGAAAAACATGGTCTAGATAGACAAACGCCATTGGGGTGTATAGCGTGATCTGTACACTCGAGTGTATTGTAGCCTGTCTCTCTCTCTCTATATATATATATGTATATATATATGTATATATATATATATATCCATTTACTACCTTTGTATCTATTTTGTGATAGAAAGACACATATTTGTAATGCGATAGACAACATTGCAAAGAGATGACCAAAATTGTAATACAAAGACCCATTTTGTAATATTATGTAAACTGTTGTCATAAGTATCATTTTTATTGCATTCAGAGGGAGAACAAAAATTTCATGTTGTATTTACAAAATGAGTCTTTGTGTTACAATTTTGGCTGTCTCATTAAAATTGAGTGTCTTCCTATTACAAAATAGATCCACGAACTCGACATTAAAAGGGTAACTATATGGTACACTGGAGTTACTCTTCTGAATCAAAAGAGTAACTGTATTGATATATAGAGTAACTCTGAGAGCAAAAGAGTAACTGCACAGAAAATATACAGTCAGTAAATATATGGAAAGTTTTTTTATTGGGGGGGGGGGCAAATGATATTAATTTTGGATCAATTTTTTTGGGGAGATAGATAAAATGCTCCTCTACAATTGCAAAAAAATAAAAAAAATATCAGGAAGTGTGCGGGTAGCTACCCGTGTGGGTATTAAAGATGAGCCCATATATATATATATATATATATATATATATATATATATATATATATATATATATATGGTGTTCATTCATTGCCCCCGTGGGTAGCATAGATTTTCGCTACCCTGCAGCCAAAAAAGTAACTCTCCTAGCTAAGAAAGTAACTCTGGTGTAAAAAAAGTAACTATGGTGTCAAAAAAGTAACTCTGCTGGCCAAAAAAGTAACTCTGTACAAAATATACAACATATATATAAGGACGGGTTTTATGATTTTGGAGGGGCAAATGATATTATTTTTGGCTCAAATTTTTAGGAGAGCTAGACAAAATAGTCCTCTACTATTTCAAAATTTTTTTTTTGAAAAAAAGTGATCGGAAGGGTGGGCGGGTAGCTACCCGCTCGGGCAATAAAGATGGGCCCATATATATATATATATATATATATATATATATATATATATATATATATATATATATATAGGGTATATATTCGCTACCCGTGCGGGTAACTAAGATTCGCTACCAATGCATCAATTTTGTAATGGGATGACACATATATGTAATGAGACAACCAAATTTGTAATGAGACAACCGAAATTGTAATACAAAAACTCATTTTGTATTACAACGCTGTTACAGTAATAAATATATATTTATTACTGTAACAGCGTTGTAATACAAAACGAGTCTTTGTATTATAATTTCGGCCGCCTCATTACAAATTTGGATTGTCTCATTACAAATGCATACCTTCCCATTACAAAACTGATGCACGGGTAGAGAATCTTAGTTACCCGCACGGGTAGCGAAGATATACCCATATATATATATATATATATATATATATATATATATATATATATATATATATATATAGGGGTTGTTCATGGTACACTGCCTACACTAGACAGAGTGGCTAGAAAGTACCCAGGGGATAACACAACCTGTTACCTATGTAAGAAGGAGTTGGAATCACATGCACACCTATTCAGCAGTTGTGGGTATACAAAAAGAGTTTGGAACATGATCTACGCTAGATTAGGGATCAATAGGAGATCTATACAAGAGACTAAAGCTATGTTATATATCATAGGTAACACGCCAATCAAGGAGTCAAAGAAGGAGCTCATGATTCTCTCTGCCATGTACTTCCACATATGGAAAGAGAGGAACAACATAAAACACAATGATAGAAGTAGGAATGAGGAGGACATAACTTGCAAAATTTCTAAATGCATTTGTAGTAGGCTACGTGTGAAGGTAGCATAGTCTATTATGGAGTGAGTAATGTAGTGTTGGGATACATTGTTACTTTGACCCAAAGCTTTTTGCATTGGGTTCAAAATATATTTACCTGATTCTGGTACAAACATACAAATAAGCCATTCATTCGCTACCCGCGTGGGTAACTAATCTTAGTTACCCATGCATCTATTTTGTAATAGGAAGATACATATTTGTAATAAGATAGGCAATGTTTGTAATGAGATGACCAAATGTGTAATACAAACACACATTTTGTATTACAGCGTAAACTGCTGTCATAAATATCATTTTTACTATAATCAGACATGTAATACAAAACAAGTGTTTGTATTACAAATTTGGTCATCTCATTACAAATGATGTCTGTCTCTTTACAAATAGGTGCCTTTCTATAGTAAAAATAGATCCATGGGTAACTAAAGTTAGCTACCCGAGCGGGTAGTGAATATATATATATATATATATATATATATATATATATATATATATATATATATCTGTGTGTGTGTGTGTGTGTGTGTTTGTGTGTGTGTGTGTATGATTTTTTTCAGATTCACTATAGAATGAATAAGTGGACATCAAAAATCAAGAGCATTAGTACATATAAAGTGAAATACTTTCTCTAAACCCTCTTGGATAATATCTATGGATTGATTGCTCACTGATGGAAACATACATTAAGGAGTTATTAATAGCTTGAGAGAAATACAAAAATAGTATATTTTTTTTCAATAGTCAATAAAAATAAAAAAAATTGTAGAGGTATGAATGTTTAATATTGTTTATATGATTATATGGTAAATTCTCTCATGTTATAGGTCTAGTGTTCAATTTTTTTGTAAAATAAAATATATTGTAAATTCTAATTACAATATTTGCATTTTGTTCATATTGGCTTTTGTCTTGCTTATAGTGGAAGTTTCACAATCTAACAAAAGACGATAGTTTTTTTATATCAATATAAGGTTTATGTTACATCTAGGGATAATATTAGCTACATTACGTACTTCAAGTTCAAAAGTGAATTTTCCCCATGAAATTTTATTGGATGAGGATAATGCCTTGATTGTACTTAAGGATAAGAAAGAGGCTAAGTTTAGAGGATATTGATATATGCTCAAATTAGCTATTTTATATATCCATTTCTCTCAAATTTGCCATAAATCATTGTGTATATTTACTACCTTTTCTTTCAAGTTTTAGGTAATCTATGATTAATACCAACCCATCCATTTTCTGTGATCTTAGATGAAAAAGATGTAAAATGTTAGGAAAAGTCAAAACTTAGCTTCACTCAAGGAAAAATAAGGTTCCTTGCAATCCAACATAAAAGACTCAATGATTGGGAGGCATGCTGATCCCTCTAGTTAGAGTAAACATAAGGAAATGCACTTCAGGTATTAATTAGACCACCAATCTATTGGTTGTGTGGCCAATGGATCGATCTTGGTCAATTGGAGGCTTTTAAATCAACATGACAACTAACAATTTTTTTTTAATCTTGTTAGGTTTTTGTATTCTTGTTATTATGTAGACGTCAATCAACATGATATAGGATTTTCCAAGATCCATATTTACATAGACTCAATGGCATGGATAAAATTAGTTCGTAATATGGACATTCTCTTGTATATAATTCAAATTATTTATCTAAAAAATTTTGTATAAGACAGACCATTAAAATTATTCAATTTCTTAAAGCAAAAGGCTAGTGAAATTTGAGAAAACCTAATTCATTGCTGAATATGAAGGCTAATTCACTGAGCTACAAAAATCAAGTCTACCTTGATAATTGTAATCATGCCATTTTAAAATAAGTCTTGTAAATTGAAATGTAGGAGTTCTAAGTCTTTGCATTCTTCTTCACTTTCTCCCCCACATGTTTCTTCATTTTTTACATTTTCCTAATTTTACTTCTCTAACATGTTCACCTACATGTCCCAACTATCCAACAAACTCTTTTCCAATTTAAGTTTCACAAATTCTATCTCCTTCCCTACTCATGTTGTAAGGAATGGGTCCCAGGAGGGACCAATCCTTACTTAATTTAAGAAAACAATTGCAAAATTCCCCAATAAATCACTTTACATAAAATAAAAGCTAATTTGGGGTTCACAATATTTCTTTAAAACAAAATGATAAAGTGAATAGAGTTTTGTCACAGCGGAAATGAAACTAACTATTACATGGTACTCTTAACAAAGTTCAACTATCAAGCCATAGACGACTTCTAACAAAATTTAAAGACTAAACTACTCAATTTGGTTTTTTGGTGAGTAACCTTTCCATCTCAGAAATCCTCAGCAACTAATTCTGGGCATCTTAGTGAATTAGCTCAGGGTTTTTAATGATGGATATGACTCCAAGGTCTAAATTTTATCCTTGAAAACATATCTGTAATTATTAGTGTGGTATTATGATTATTTAGAATCCTAAAATACGATCATTAACTTGGTGAAGAAGGTGCTGAAAGTTGTACCAAAAAATGGACAAAATTCCAAGGAATTCAAAACATAGTTTTTTTTACAATTTTTGGATAATCAGAGTGAAAGTTATGATTTTTCAAAAATGGGTTTAAAAAATGGGACCAATCACAATTTGCCAAAATTCCATGTCAAAGACCCAGGGGACCAACCCACTTACTTGGCCCAATCGCGGGAGGCCAAGCAAGCTCGGGTCCATGGTCAAAGCTTTCCAACTCGTCAGACTTGAAATAAGAGGAGAGCAACAAAATGACTCTTTTGCCCTTGTGAAAAAAAACAGAAAAGAGATCATGGGGGAAGAATGGGGAAATGCCTAGGGATCATCTTCCCCAACTACCGCGCACCATGTCCATGCTCCAGAACAACAAGTGGAGCCCCTTTTTGGGCTTTCTAGACATGGTGATGAAACAACAAAAAGAGGACACGAAAACATAGATCAAAGGGTCCCAAACTCACCTCCCAACCCGATCGAAGGCCGCTGAAGAAACCAAAGTTGAGGTGAAGAAGTAGGTTAGTTGTGGCTCAAGGGCAACAATAAATAAATTGATTGGAGGAAAATCAATTTTGGATGGTGGCAGATCTAGGGCTAGGGTTACTTTCTTATATAGTTAAGTATTTAGGCATTGGGACTAGATGGTTTGAGAGAGTTGGGATGAGAATTGGGTGACTTCTAGTTACTTGATAAAAACTCACAAGTAATACATGGACTTGTGCAGATTCTTGCTAGGAATTCAGTGGTGAAAGAGTTTTGCAAAAGCATTAATCGGAGAGGGATAAATCGAGTGAGGAAATCTCCTTGCTATGCCCTATTCAGACCTACGTGCATTTTGAGGAGGGAGGTGAGCTTAGATCTATTCGATCTCGTGGGCACATATCTAGGAGAACATCCTAGTCATCCATTGTGTGTACCCACACTAGATAAAAGAAAAAATAAGCATGACATCAAAGCTTACTAAAACAAAAATTAATGAAGTGGTGACAAAATGATTTTTTTCTCTCTCTCTCTCTAAAATTGGGTGAGTAAAAGAACCCCAATTAAGATGAAAATTGGTGCCTAGAGAAATAAGGACCCGTAGATCCGATTTTGGAGTTAAATTTGCCTTTTGGAACACTTTAATGTGTGAAACTTATGATCTAATAAAAAGTGTATTTTCTTTATATATAATTATTCCTTTACTATTTCTTAACTAAATTTCATGGGTAACTCTCTCTTAACCAAGACTACTCACAGGAAAAATCTAGAAGGCTAAATTTTAATCTTACATGACTTATTTTGATAATTTTGCACAAACAACCCATAAGTAATAAATAACCTTATTTTCTTATATGAAATCTATCAAATATTTGTATTTTTGTGTTAAACTGATGTTCAATGATTCCAACATCCTAGTGCCTATAAATCTAATAAGAGGGCTTAAAATAAATTATTAAAATAAAAAGGAGTAAAAAGGTGATATTAAAACGAAATGGCGGCTGAGGGGGAACTCGGGGGGAGAGGCGACGAGGGTGACGACGGCACAACGGTGGGGGGGATCAGGAAGAGGACCAGATCCTTCTGCTATCGAAGGGGAGCATCAGATAATGGATTCCCAGACGAACAAGGAAGTTGATTCTGAGATGGACTCTAGAGGAAATACAGGGGTTAGGGTTTCAGTCCCGGAGATCAGAATACAATTCCAATATAAAGGCATGAGGGGAGGACAAGGATCTGAATCCATGGAGGAGGAGGGCTACATCGGCGCCAAGGGCAGGACAGTTGCAGGGAGTAAACAGCCTAGATCTACGGACATCACCCCTCGATAGACTTTTACAGAAGATAAAAGTACCACGGAGGTGGAAGGAGGAAAGGCTCGGACTGGAGGAGCCACTGATAAACCCTTGTTCAGTAAAGTTGTAGCGGGGGAGGAGTATGTGGAAGTGGATCTTAATACTACGATGTTGGATACATTGTTCGAGTCAAATCTGCATGATCATGAGATCTCGCTAAGCAGCAGTGCCAGAACACCAATACTCACGATCAACGAGGAGGCAGAAGAGAAACTTGCCAAACCATGGCAATACGCAGTAGTCGTCAGATTGATAGGAGGAAACATAGGGTACATGACCCCGAGGGAGAGGATCAAAATGTTGTGGAACATCACTGGAAGGTTCAACATGTTCAAACTTGATATGGGCCACTTTGTTGTCCAACTTTCATGCAGGAAGGATTATGAGACAGCTATGGCAGGGGGCCCCTGGAAGATCTTCGATGTTGCTTAGTCATATGGGATTGGAACCCAAGGTTCAGACCATCCAAGGGGATGCCGCAGTATATAGTCACCTGGGCAAGGATTATGAATCTGCCTCTGCACCTGTATGTCAAAACCATGTTCGAGTACATTGGCTTGGCGCTTGGAGGGTTATTCAAAGTGGATGAACACACTCAATGATGCTCAAGGAGTAGGTTTTCCAGGCTGGCGGTTGAGGTCGATACAAGGAAGGAGCCCATCAGGTCCATAATCATTAATGACCAGGAGTACGAGGTCATATATGAAGCCTATCTTGATACGCACAACGTTTGCAAGGAGCTCAGACATCATAGCACTTGTTGCCCACAGAAACAACAACATAATGATCAAGGATGGAGAAGCGAAAACAGGCAGAAGGAAAATGATGATAGAGAGGATTGGCAGACGCAAAAAAGAAGAGGGAATGGGAAGAGAGGAGATCAATAGAATGCTCGAGGTCCTACAATATCTAGTAGAAGGAACATATTCGAAGGACTTAGTGATGAAGAGGAAGGGGATGAAGAAGGCACGACCAAAAACAATGTACACGACGAACCTACCATAACCCAGACACCCAGACAACAAGGGAAGATCTGACAAAAGAAGAAGAAGGCAGTAGAAAAAAGAAGCACTTATGCGGATGATAAGAGAGAGGTGTTGAAAGACATCTCGAATAATACGAAACAGAAGGACAATGAAGGGAAAGGCACAAATAAGCATAACGAGAAGGAAAAGGAAGATGAAATTCAAGAGATACATATCGTTGTAGACCCGAACATAGACGAGGTTATAGAGAAAGAGAAGGACATGGAGATGGAGACTGAGAAACCAGGGAAAGATGGGGAGGAAGGGATTACCACTGTTGACAACCAATATGAAGACCCTCTTGATGGGGGCGTCTCGTCTAGCCGAAAGATCAAAGGGAGAAGTACCAAGATGAAGTCTGCAAAGGTAAAACCACCTTACATACAGAGGAGATGGAGTCCAAGATTGAACCTGGAGGTGATGGAGGTGAGTAGTGAGGCCGGGGAATCTCATCCGACCAACTGAGGTTTCTTCTGCAGAAGTCCCCAAATTCCATCAGTTGTTTTATGCTAGACACACTCTACTGGAACGTAAGAGGAATTGGGAATGATGATACTGTACGAGTACTCAAGGAGATCATGGTAACACAAAAACCTAAATTAGTAGACATTGCTGAACCACGAGTCAGTGGGGAGGCAGCTCAAAAAGCTATCAAATCCCTTGGTTTCACTAATTCGTATAGAGTTGAGGATAGGGGATTCAAGGGAGGTATTTGGGTTTGCTGGAAAGCCACGAAGTGTAGAGTTGACATTATCAACTATCATAGATAGTTTGTGACATGCAAGGTTGATGGAGGAACGTATGTTACTATTGTGTATGCCAATCCTCATATCAGTGTCCGGCGGCTCATCTGTAAACATATCGTGGAGATGGGACACAAGTTCAATGAACTGTGGGTCGTTGTGGGTGACTTTAATACCACCACGAACCCTGCTAAGAAGAAGGGAGGGAAACACTATAATTTTGGGGAAGCTAAGTTGTTTAACGATACTCTTATGGAAGTTGGACTCTCTGATTTAGGATTCTCAGGTCTGAAGTTCACTTACAAGCATGGTGGCTTGCACGAATGTCTTGACAGAGTTGTAGCTTAGGTGGAGTTCATCCAGGAGAAAACGCATTTCTCAGTCACTCATCTTCCTCGGGTGTTCTCAGATCACTGTCCCATCCTTATCAAAGATATAAGAAGAAAAGGGGGGAAGGAACGATTCAGCACTAAGACCTACTGGGAAGGAAATGAGGAGTTCAAGGAGATGCTTACACAAACCTGGCAAGGGGAGCAGGAATTTTATATGACCCTGGGTAACGCAAAGAAGACCATTACCGCTTGGGACAGAAAGCACAAAAAACAAAGGAGGGAGAAGAAAGAAAGATTGTTCAATAACATAAACAAGCTACAAGGAATGCAGGAGAGTAGGTATGACCCTTAGACCGACGATCTTCTTATAACTATGCAGGAAGATATAGCGAAGATCCTTAAACAGGAAGAAGAGGATTGGAGAAGAAAGAGCCACATTTCTTGGCTGAAACATGGGGATGACAACACAAGATTCTATCAAGCTTTCGTTAAACAGAGGAAGAGAAGCAACTGTATTGAAGCTCTTAAAGACAACAACAACATATGGACCACGACGGAGGAGGAGGTTAAAGCTTTAGTTCAAAATCACTTTAGAAACATCTTTACTGCCCCTACGGTGGAGAAGCCCACGAGTTGTAGAGGCATTCCGGGGAACTTCTGACGACTATCTGAAAGTGAAAAGCGGATGATGGCTGCTGAACCAACAGAAGAAGAGGTTCTACAAGTACTCAAGAAAATTGACCCCAACAAAGCGGCCGGTCCGGACGGAGTCACAGGGAATTTCATGAAGAGATACTGGAAGATCATCGGTAAATCTGTCATGTTGACAATTACCAAGGCGCTCAGGGGGGTGGCTCTACCTAATGAAATTTATAACTCGACCATAGTCTTGATACCAAAGGTTCATCATTCGGAGAGGTGTAATCAACTGAGGCCCATATCGCTGAACAATCTTTGCCTGAAGATGTGTTCCAAGGTCACGGTGGAACGTCTAAAACGTTGTATGCCGGATTGGATTTCTCAAGAACAATCGAGCTTTGTTCCTGGACGAAGAATAACCGATAACATTGTTGTTGTTCAGGAGGTCATCCATAGAATGAGGAGGAACAAGGGGGCCAAAATTATGGCTGTGAAAGTGGACCTCTCGAAAGCATATGACATGATGGCATGGACGTTCGTGGAAGACACACTGAATCACACAGATATACATGAGAATCTTAAAGGTTTCATTATTAATACAATCAAATCTTGGAGAACTTCTATTGTGTGGAAGAACACCACTCTATCAGAGTTTAAGGCGACAAGAGGGTTAAGGCAAGGAGAACCATTGTCTCCCTATTTATTCATGCTCTGCATAGACAAATTAAGTCAGATGATCTGGGAAAGAGTGAGACAGAATGTTTGGCAAGCAGTGAAATTATCCAAGAAGGGGCCTGCTCTAGCACATTTGTGCTTCGCGGATGATATCATTTTGTTCGCGAAAGCATCTATGGCCAACATAAAGACCATTATTGATTGTTTCAGAGAATTCAGTGTTGCTTCAGGCCAAAGGATATCAGTTGAGAAAACGAGAATATACTTTGCCACAGAGGTGAAGAACAGAGTGCGTTGAGCAATCTGCATATATAGTGGTTTCATAGAGACCTCCGATCTGGGGAAATACCTCAGGGTGCCACTGTTACATAAGCGGGTAAACAAGGAAACCTATGGGGAAGTTCTCACCAATGTGAACAACAAGATAGCAGCTTGGTCGGCCCACTGCTTATCATTGGCAGGTAGGGTTTGTCTAGCGAAGGCGACGCTTACGGCGATGCCTACTTACTTGATGCAAACGGCAGCAGTGCCGACAGGTTTATGTGACCAGATTGACGGCACCATCCGAAGATTCATTTGGGGGGGGGGAGGAAGGAAGGAATGACCCCTATCTTTAGTAGCCTGGAGGAATGTTATTAGTAGTAGAGTCAATGGAGGCCTAGGTGTCAAGACCATGAGAGAATGGAATAAGGTTTTAATGGTGAAGAACTCCTAGGATGTGGCGACACACAAACCCACGATTTGGTGTCAGCTTATGAGCAGTAGATATGAAGCCTATAAGGAAGGAAATAAGTCGAATCTATCCAGACAAGCGAAGGCTACCTTGGAGGGCAAAGACTTTATCACCCAAAATTCGCATATACAGCTGGTGACGGGGAGGGACACAAACTTTTGGGATGACGTTTGGGCGAGGAACCAAGGGAGGCTGAGAAATACAACCACCAAGGCCATTCTGGATGATCTCCAGGACCTGCAGGTGAGGAGTGTGGTGCTCGATAATAATGGATGGGATGTGAATTTCTTGAAGGAGTGGCTTCCTATGAGCTGTGTTAAAGACATCCTGCGTATTCAGCCACCTACGAAGCAGGTTGGGAAAGATACTATAGTCTGGAATCATACTCCCATAGGCAAGTTTACGACAAGCTCAGCTTATAAAGCTTGTCGACAGGATGTTGATCTAGTGGTTCAGGGAGAATGGAGGATGATTTGGAATGCCCATATCTCAGCTCGGGTGAAGATGTTTATGTGGACCTTGTCTCACAATGCGATTCTGACGAATAAAAGGAGAAAGGAGAGGCAGATGGCGGAGGACAGTAGGTGCAACATCTATAAGACACAGGAGGAAGACAGTCTTCACGCTGTGAGAGACTGCAACCATGCTACTGAATGCTGGAAGAACATACTGGGGAACGGGATGCCTCAGAATTTCTTTACTGAACCAAACCTACAAGCTTGGTTACGAGGGAACCTGAGGAACAAGAAGGTTCAAGATAGCTTCATGTACGGCTGCTGGAATATTTAGAAGAACAAAAATGGACAGGTTATGGAGAACAGGCAGCCCAATCAAGTGCACAAAACAAGGAATGTTAATATTGAGCTCCGACTGATTAAGATGGCATGGGATAGAGGGGAGGACGAACAAGTTGAAGCTCAACAACAATGGGAGTTTCCAAAGGAAGGATGGGTCAAAATGAATGTGGATGCGGCATTCCGGAAGAAAGGAAGTAGTTGTACCCTCATCATGAGAGATTGCAGAGGGAGGTGGTTGATGGGGAAGGGAACCAAAGTCACTGCAAGGGATGCCCTGGAAGCGGAAGTGAAAGCCATCATCATTGCGACGGAGGAGGCATAGAAGCTAGGGTGGGATAAGGTGATCATGGAATCGGACTGCAAGCTTGTTGTCCAATTGCTTCAAAGAGAACAGGATGAAGCTCAACGGTTCACAAAAGCTCAGGAAGATTGCAAGAGGATGTTGAGGTCAAATTGGTTGCTTGTTCATGTGAGGAGAGATTGTAACCAGCTGGCTGATGAGCTAGCAAGCTATCATAAAAAAACAAAACCTTGGAGGGAGGTATTACACCTGCCCACCTGAATGCCTGTATGACATGTTGATTAGAGATTGTAATGGTAGTAGTACTGCCAAGTTTAATTCAGTTCATGACTTAATCTGTAGCAATAATTTTGTTGGTTTGCTCGTAAGAGGAGGACGAGATGAATAAAAACACCTCCTGACTTACCAAAAAAAGGTGATATTTACCAATGTTTGGGGATGTTACAACTCTCCTCCCCCAAAAAGGATTTCATCCCCAAAATCTCAAGAAAAAGGGGATGGGTGAGTTCGTAACATTTCTTCTCTGAGCTCCCAAGTAGTTTCCTCTAGACCATGATATTTCCATAAAACCTTTACTAACTCAATCTCCTTGTGCTTCAACTACTTCACTCGGGAGTCAAGAATCTTCACAGGATATTCTTCATAAGTCAAGTCACCACGAATCTCTATGGGTTCGATAGATAACACATGGAATGGATCCATCACATATTTCTTCAGTACAGACACATGTAATGCATTATGAATCCTGTCATAAGAAGGGGGCAAAATCAAATGGTAAGAACACTCCCAAATCTTATCCAGAATTTCAAAAGGTCCCACATAATGAGAACTGATCTTTCCTTTCACTTTCAACCTCGCAATCGATCGAATAGGCTTTATTTTCAAGAAAACATAGTCACCAACTAGAAAGTTCATATCCATCCTCTTTTTATCAACATACATCTTTTGACAATCTTGAGTTTCCTTCATTTGTTTCTTTATCAGTGCAATCTTGTCCTTCATCGATTGCATGTCATCAGTTTTCATTAGAGTATGCTCACCCACCTCATCCCAATGCAAGGGTGATTGACATGGTCTTCCATACAAAGCTTCAAAGGGTGGCATACCTATGCTTGATTGGTAACTGTTATTGTAAGAAAACTCAGGTAGAGGAAGATATTTATCCCAAACTCCTCTTTAGACCATCACACAAGATTGCAAAAGATCTTCTATAATATGAACTTCCCTTTCAGATTGACCATCGGTCTGGGGATGGTAGGAAGTGCTAAAATGCAAATCTGAACCCATCTCTTCTTGAATCTGCCTCCATAGACAGGGAGTAAACTTAGGGTCTCTATCAGACACAATAGACTTTGTCACACCATGCAAATGCACAATCCAATCTAGGTAGATTTGTTCCATGTATAGAACCTTATACGTAGTCTTAAAAGTTAAGAAATGATCTGACTTGGTAAGTTGATCTATTACAACCCATAAAACATCATAACAACTTCTAGACTTTGGAAAACCTATCATGAAATCCATCGTAATATTTTCCCACTTCCATTCAGGTATAACAAGAGGTTGTAAAAGTCCACCAGGCCTTTGATGTTCAATCCTTACTTGTTGACAGGTCATATATTTCACAATGAAAGTAGCAATGTCCTTCTTCATATTCTTCCACCAAAAACTTCTCTACAGATATTTGTACATCTTTGTTGCGCCAGGGTGAATTATATATTTGGAACCATGAGCCTCACTCAACACCTTCTATCTCAAATCATGTACATTTAGTATCCATACCTGATGAAGAAAACATATTGCACCATAAACACCAACAGAGAAATCAGATTGTGGCTTTTATGTCAAAACCTTTATTTCATCAAGGTCAGGACTAGCTGCTTGAGTTGCTATAACTTTTGATATCTAAGATGGAGTGATAGAGAGACTTTCCATGTGCCCACACATTTTATCTATGATAGAATCATCTACATTATCTTTTAACTTGAGTCTCCAGCTAGAATCATGTTCCATACTTTCCACACAAAAGAATGAAGAGATGTGCAAAGGACGTCCTTCTTATGACTAAGAGCATCAACAACCACATTGGCTTTTCCAAGATGATATATGATTGCAAAATTATAATCCTTCAAAAATTCCTTCCAGTCTTTGTCTCAGATTCAAGTCCTTTCACGTCATAAGATAACAAAGACTTTTATGATCTGAGAAAACTTCAAATTGCACACAGTATAGATAGTGTCTCCAAATCTTAGTGCATGAATCATATATTTTAGTTCCAGGTCGTGAGTCATCCAGTGTTCTTCATTCGTCTTCAACTGGCAAGAGGCATAGGGTATAGCATGTCCTTCTTACATAAGAACACAACCATGCCTAACCTAGATGCATTAGTAAAGATAACATAAGGTTTTCTTTCCATGGGTAAGGCCAAGATTGGAGAAGAAGTCAAACAACACTTCATCTCTAAAAACCACTTTTCACATTCTGAGGAACCAGATAAACTTTGTGTCCTTGTGAGTCAATTTGGTTAGAGGGTTAGCCCTCAGAAAAGTTTTTAATAAACCTTCTATAATAACCTGCAAGACCCAAGAAGCTTCGTATCTCATAGGGATTCTTTGGAGGTTGCCACTTAGTCACAACTTCAACTTTTGTTGAATCAACATTTATGTGACCTGTTGATATGACGTGGCATAGGAACATCACTTCCTTTATCCAAAATTTGCACTTTGGAAACTTGGCATACAACTGGTTTTCATGAAGAGTCTCTAAGACAATACACAAATGCTCTCGATGCTCATCCAATGCTCTAGAATAGATGAGAACTTCATCTATGAACACTACCACAAAGTCATAAACATAGGGACAGAAAACTCGATTCATCAAGTCCATAAATGTGGCAAGGGCATTAGTCAACTTGAAAGGCATCACTAAAAACTCATAGTGTCCATAACAAGTACGGAAATTCATTTTTGATAGTATCTACTTCGTAGTACCATCTTTGAGAAGATTGTAGAAGATTTCAATTGATCGAACATATCATCAATGCGTGGTAGAGGATATTGGTTTTTCACCGTCACTTGATTCAACATTTTGTAATCTATGCACATCCCATCTTTCTTCTTTACAAATAGAATAGGAGATCCCCATGGCGAGACACTGGGGCAAACAAACCGCATGTCTAGAAGTTCTTGTAGTTGTTTCTTAAGTTCTACAAGCTCCGCAGGCGCCATACGATAGGGTGGTTTCAATATGGGAGTCATTATAGGTACGAGATCGATGGTGAATTTGACATCTGAAGATAGGGGACTACCAGGTAACTCTTCCAAAAACACATCAGGGAAGTATTGAACCACTTCAATATTCTGTAATTGAGGTGATGAAGGGTCCAAGACAATGGAGGACAAATAATCATGACATCTAGGGGAGATGAGTTTTTTAGCTTTCATGGCTGATATCATGAATTGTCTTTCTTCACGTTTTCTACCTTTAATGCGAAACCATTCACCGTCAAGGTGAAGTAGACTAAACTTCTTTTCATCACAAAAAGGCCACCTTAAACTTTTTCAACTAGTCCATACCCAAGATGACATCAAAAGCCTTCATGTTTAAGAAGATGAACTCACTAGTAAACATCTTCCTAGATATACACAAATATAGGGGTGGGGTTTTTAGATAAGAGGAGGACATCTTACCACTAGGGGTTTCCACGTGAAGAGTATAGCTCATATATGCAAAATCTATGTTTAACATCTCGACAAGTTTTGTATATATAAAAGTATTTAAAGAACCATAATCAAAGAGAGATTTTATAGGCTGTAAATGAACATGTATGATACCTTCTATCACTTCATTGTCATCACAAGCATCAATAGCATTCATTGCAAACACTTGTCCCGCATGACGCTCTATCAGAGGACATCTACCTTATTGGTTGTTGTTGTTATTGTTGTTTCTGGAAGGCTGATTAGGGTGAGGCTGAGGCTGAGGCTGAGGCTGATTGGTAGGCTGTTGGGCAGGAGCATGATGTTGTTGTAGTCGAGGGCACTAGGGCCTAAAGTGTCCAACCAGTCTGCACTCATGACAAATTACTTTCCTTCCATCCTTAGGTCTCTAAGGCACCTTCCTGGAGGGTGATGGCGAGAGAAACACTTGCATGAACCTCTAACATTTGTCGTAATGAATATTTATTATATAACCTCTAACCCTAGCTAAGATTACATGAAACTAAAATCATACCCTGATCTATTAATCCTCATATGATGATGAAATGAGTATATGGAATCTAAACCTTAATTTTTAGTTAGATAACCTAACCAACTCATGTTTAGTATCTCATGTGATGCATTAGTACCATTATGTCACAATAACCTAAGATATCTTAATAAACATAAAATAGACCTAATAAAAATGATGCCTAAGACGTAAGGGATCCCTTTTATTGAGGCATATATGCTTCTTTATTCTTTTTTTTGTCAGCAAAAACTCATGGTGTTTTTTTCATTTTTCTGTTGTGGTGGTATGTACAATGTTTCCATTACTCAAAGAGGAGAAACAATAGAAGAAGAAAACCATATAAATATACAGGTGTGAGAACCTATTGAGAAAGAGATTGTGAAAAAAATAAGAATATACATGATCCCATATTTCACACTCAACTGAAGACAAAGAAACCCTTCAACAAGTTTCAAACAAATTGGAACTCAAGAAGATCAAGGCTTCATCACCAAAGCCAAAGAAGATTAACAACATATATTTTGTCCCCCTCCCTACATCAACAGACACAAAAGCAAGTAGGCAACATGATCACATCCCTCGCAGAACAAGACTATTACTAGAAGATGAATCACAACAACACAGATGGCACTCTTTAGCTCAGAATTTTCTCCCTCTCTCCATCAAACAACACAACTCCAATCAGATACTAGATGAAGGCATAACACCAGGAAAGAAACAAAGGGAGTAAGACACCCTGAGACACTCCATAACTAAGAGGAACTAATCCTCAAGAATGTGAAACTCAGAAATAATAACTTTCCAAATAGCTTGTTCATCCCTATAGAAATTATGATGCACTCTAACATTCATTTCCATCCAGGAGTGGTATAAGATAAGGGAAATGATGATCCTACCTATCTTTCCCATTATACTGGTAATATCCTTCTAGGAAATGGGAACAAAAGACAAGATACCCTCCTGAACAACCTTACTCCAGAGATTGGAAACAAATTTGAAGTCAAAACAGAGATGGTTGGTATCTGCATAGCCATTTTTACATAAGAAGCAGATAGAGGCCACAACAATCCCCCTGCTTCTTGAGTAGTCTGAGGTAGGTAGCTTATCGAGTCTAGCCTTCCATAGGTGGATAGTAGCATTAGGATGGTAATTGTGTTTCCAAATCTAGTCAAAATTTGCATTACACAGTTTCTTAAATATGATGTTATCCCAAATCCACCTCAAATTAACTTTTGATTCCCATTCAAAAAGTAAACAGTCCTTGCCTGCAAAATTAGGACAATATCTATTCAAAAGATTGATGAAAGAAGATGAGAACATGTTAGGATGAATAAACCATTCTCCATTATAGATGCAATGATTCATGTAGGAATTAAAAGGGATACCAGTTTTAATGATCATATCTCTGCCAACCACATCACTAAGAAACTTTGAACCACACAACGAGTCTTGCCACAGTTTAAAATTCTCATCGTTACTAGTTTTAAAGGAAATATGAGGAAGGAGAGAGTCCCTACCTCTGAGGATGTTATTGAAAATCCAAGAGTAGTTAGATGATTCAACAACCATCCAGAAGGAGGTCTTCTTAAGATATTTTTCATTAACCCATTTGACCCAAATTGCGTCCTTTTTACTGCCAATATGCCATGAATTAATGATGAAACAAGCTTTAGAAACCTCCTTGCTTTTTCTCAAACCCAAACCTCCTACTTTCTTAGGCATAGTGACATTATCCCATTTAACAAGATGAAGATTCGTCTTCTCATCTAATTTTCCCCACAAGAAGTCTTTGTAAATTTTATCAATATCTTCCATAGTAGAACTAAGGATAGGAAAAGAAAAAATAAAAAAGAGATGCATAGAAGACAATGTGTATTTAATGAGCTCTAGTCTCCCTGTAAAAGATACAAACTTAGCCTTCCAGGACTCCATCCTCTTTTTAATGCTATCCACCAAGATAGCACAATGGGATTTAGTAATTTTGCCGCAGAATAAGGGCAATCCAAGGTACCTAGAATTATCAAGTCTACCTTCTTTGATGCCCAGAATATGTGAGATAGATAAGGCATCAACATTCTTACTATACAGGATAAAGCTTTTATATATCCAGATTGATTTGAAGACCAGACATACTCCCAAACTCCTCAAAAAGACTTCTAATACTAGTTGCACTAAGATCATCAGCCTTGGAAAAGAGCATTAAATCACCAACAAAGATTAAGTGAGAATAGTAGAAACTCTTAGAAGCATAGATAGGAGTGATAGATTTCTCTAAAATCCTCTTTTTCATTAATTCATAAAATCCCTGCATAATAATGATGAATAATTAAGGGGCAATGGGGTTCCCTTGTCTCACCCCATTAGATGGAAGAATAGGATCAGATGGTTCACCATTTACAAGAACTTGGTAGGAAGTTAAATAGAAAACAACTTCAATCCATTTAATCCATTTAGAGGGGAAACCCGTCTTGAACATAATAGAGAATAAGAACTTCCATGACATAGAATCATAGGCTTTAGAAATATCAGCCTGCAAGCAAAGATTAGGAAAAGAGCCCCTCTTGAAATCACTTAAAATTTCATTAATAAGAAAAATCACATCTTTAATACTTCTTCCCTTGATAAACACACATTGTTTGGTATCAATAATACGGGGTAAGATAGATTGCAACCTATTTGTCATAACCTTTGATATGATTTTATATGCTTCTTTATTCACCAATGCAAACATAGTGACAAAAATGTGACTAATGAGAGGAATGGAATTACAATTTGGAGCTTTCATATAAGTGGATATGATTAATATTGATATTAATGTACTTAATGAGTAGTTGAGTAAAATAATTTAATTCGTGCACAATAATATTAGATATTAGATAACACCATTATTGACAATTTGATAGAACTCACTTTAATGAAACCTTATGATAATGATGTAATAATATAATAAATATAAAGATAATGAGTCTAAACCCTTGTTGTATTAGAATTCATAAAAGGAAACATCAAAACCCCAGAGGTAATGGAAAAATTGGAATCGACATGTCTTTGTTAGTACAAGTGTAAATGTTCATAATTAATGGATATTGTTGACTATCCTAACCTAAGTAGAGAAGGAGAATAATAAATAGATATAAATCAAAGTATTTCAAATATTTTCAAATTTTGACAGTCACACAATGATTGCCTTGTATATCTAAACCTAGACACCCCTTTATGGTTCGTCAGATTTAGATCAAATCACACATTTCTTTTATTCTTCCTTACTCAGTAGGTTTCCTTGTTGACAATTGTCATCCAATTTCTCCTCCTATTCTTTCTCTTCTCTTTCTTTCCCCTTTCCTCCACTTTCTTTGTTTTCCTTTCCATCACCCTCACCACACTTTCCCTAATCATCTACCATTTCAAGTCAATAAACCTATTATATATATATATATATATATATATATATATATATAGGTTCCCCTGAATGTTGTGTCAAAATACTAGAAAACCTCTATCTCCCATGAAGTAATCCCAACACTCACTTATACACAACAATACGATGACCCCTCAACCATGATGGATGCTTCCACAGGTCCGATGTGACTCTGTGACAATAACGATAACCAAGGGTGTCGATTTCTAGCCACCAAACCCTAATTATCATCGGCCATCAACACTTCACCAATGACGTCCTCTAAACTCTTCACCCACAAAGTCAACACGATGTGCTCCGAAGCCCTTGCTACCTTTCCAATATCATCTTTCCCTGATCGCATGTATTACTCAGTTTACAACCTTCCCTTGTGGGGTTTGAGTATCCTATTTTTCCATTGGGATTCTCCAAGGTTTGTTGCCTTGAGGCTTGTCGAGTTCTATGCTCTTTTCATGTGGTCGTCTTCCTAAATTTTCATGTGTTGCACCTTGAAGCAGCCTCGACTACTATCCCTTCTGGCCCCGACATGGCCAGGGTAAAGATTTGTGCACCCCAAGACACATGTCCAGGCTTGTCTCTTTGTCTTGGACAATAGATATGATTGCAGAACTTGTTTCCTATGAAAACAATCCCATTTCTGCACTGGTCAAAGGTTGGAGCAGAGGAAGAGATCATGGCGATCAGTTAGGTTGAGGAAGATGACCCCTCTATGAGTTTCCTTTTCTGCCAGTGACCCATCTTTTGCACCTCAAGGGATATTTGTCTTTCCACATTTACTAATGGTCACAAATCCTGAGTTAGTATAATATGACCAAAAGGTGCTATGATGCATCAAGCCTGTGATGCACGATGTGAATACATGGATGTCTTTTTGCCTAAATTGTACTTCATAAATCACTTAAAAAGTTGAAATTTATAAATTCATAGTAAATACATATGATTAAAAAATAATATGTAAATATATATTTGGGGATCCTATAATGAGGGTCTTCATTTGGTATGGTTTTCATGACCTTAATAGGATTTGTTGAAGGGTCATTCTTTGATATTTTTTATGTTAATCTATTTTTTTGGTCAAGCAAGCATGGGTATCCTCTTTATTGAATATCTATACACGTAGGTAAAACACCATATCTGGGGTAAAAGAACCCAAAAATAGTACAAGAGAACATGGAAGGGAAAAAGGAGAGAAGTCATATATAGTCACAACTATATAAAGCTATAAAACTAACCATACAAATAAAATATTTAGGGATATTTGAAGCCTAAATTAATGGGATCAAATTTACACTTTCTCCAAGTATTATCTACTAAAATATAGGAATCCTAAAAAATAGTTAGGTTCCTATTTCTCTAGATATGGTAAAATCCCCAAATAATCATGCATAACTCCTTATGGGATCTGAAAAGATAGTCCTTGATAGAGGTGGGAAGTCAATGAATAAAGCCTACAAATAAGGCTTTCCTCCAGAAATTAATGGAAAACATACACTAAAAGAATATGTCCCCAATAGAGTCTTCACCCTTCAGACATAAGATACAACCAGAAACCATATACTGCCCCCTTGTTCAAAGCAAGCCTTGAGCAAATATCTTTCAAGTATTTATTCTATAGTCTCAGACACAAGCCATCTCCATAGCCATTTAGTTGAGTCCTAATTATAAATATTCTAAGATATTATATTCCACACATCCTTGATATGAATAAAAGGCTTGCCACAAAAAAAATTATCACTCTCATTAGGACATAGTTTTAATTGAAGAAGGGAGTCTTTTAGAGGTCTCAACCTTCTATTATCTTGGATATTCCAATCACCTTCTTTGAGTACATAGCTAATAGAAGCATTAATGCCATTACCTAGAAACAACAACATTCTATAATCAAGAACATTACTCAAGAAACTTCCTTTCAACCAGGGATCCTTCCATGGAATAATCTTATCTCCTTTGTTAACATCACAAGACGTGTGGGGTTTGATTTTGACTCTAACTCCAATAATTCTATTCCACATCCAGGAGTGGTTTCCAGATTGATTAATTGTCTAGATAGATTCCTTCCTTAGGTATTTAGCATGAAACAACATCACCCACACAATATCCTTCTTGGATGTAATGTTCCAGAAATTAACTACCAGACCTACATTACAAACATCAATAGTGCTCCTCATCCACATGCCTCCCTATTTCTTGGACCTACAGATCTTATCCCAAGACACATGAAGATTGCTCCTATAATCATCATTCAATATCCAAATAAAATCCTTACATAGTTGATCAAAAATGTCATAGACACTTGATGGTAGAGGAAAAATGGCCATCCAATATAATTGAATAGTTGCAAGGGTTGATTTTACAAGTTCAACTCTTCCATCCATACTAAGATCTTTGGCTTTTAAACTATCAATTCAGGCTTTAATTTTATCTATAAGAGGATGACAATACTTTTTGGTGAGCCCTCCATAAAAAACAGGGCCCCCCTGATAACAAAAAAGGAAGGTTTCTTCTTTGATATTGAAAATATCCAAAATTTTATCTTTTTTGGAATACAACTAATAAACATAGAACTTTTCTCATGGTTTATGTTGAATAGACAGAGTACCAAAGGAGTTTATACTATCTGTAATAATGACTAAAGAACACCTAACAAGCTTGACAAAGAGCATAAGATCATCAACGAAGAGAATATGAGACATACATAAATCTTTACCATCTTTGACAGTATGTATTTTTGTATAATTTCCTTGTCCAATATGGAAGAAAAGACCTACATGCATATAAAAAACAACATGGGAGCAAGGGGATCTCCCTATCTTAAGCACCTCCCTTGGAAAAGAAATCCACAACTATCATAAACACCTCATCTACCACAATGATCCAGGAGTGCTTGAAAAACTTAGCATTAAAACCATCAGGCATGGGTGCTCTATTATGATTTGAACTCTTAACAATTTCATCCACTTCCTCTCTGGATACAAAGATAGATAATTGATGGATATGATCCTCATTAAGAGAAGGGATCTTCCAATTAGGATCTCAATCAATACTACCAATGTCTTCCTTATTGAACAAGTTATAATACAATATTTCAATGTCTTCTTTAATACCAGTAGGGTCAATATTTCTTATATCTTCAATGTTTAGAAAACATACTTTTTTCCTTTTCCTCCTCATATCAAGTGCATTGTAAAATAATTTTTAGTTTTATTGCCTTTAGATATCCATTGTACCCTTGATTTTTGTCTAATCAGGTCCTCTTCTCTATCTACAGTAGAATTAGCACTTTTCTATAATCAACAACAATCTCATGAAAAGAATCATCCCCATGATCTTCATCAACCTTCTCAGTAGCAATTAAATCTTCTATTTCAGCCTCTATAGCAAAAGAATGAACATTTCCAAAGTGATTTTTATTCCATTCAATAAGCTTGTGCCTTACATTTTTCATCTTTCTCATGACCCTAAACATTGGACAACCTTTCACATCAATATCCCATGCTTCCTTAACAAGCTCCAAAAAGTCTGGGTGGTCGGTTTAGACATTGAAAAACCTAAAGGGGATATTCCTTATACTATTGTCAGAAACCAGAGTGAGACAAAGTATTTTATGATCACTATATATGGTAGAGATGATTTCACCCAAGTACTCAGGACAATCATTGAGAAAACAATCATTCAAAACACTTTTATCAAATATGTACGTAATGAGATTACCCCCTTTCTATCTATTGTCCCACATATAGAAAGGCCCTTTCATATCCACTTTAATATTTCTTCAACATGAATTATTTGAAATCAAACATATAAGCAACAGAAGGATTAGTTTTACCCAACCTTTTAGAAACTGATTGAACAACGTTAAAGGTCACCATACATAACCTACTCATCCTTCATAGAAATAACTATATGAGAGAGTTCGTGCCAGAGATTCTTTCTATCTTTATCATCATTAGCACCATATACAATAGTAACAAGGAAAGAAACCCCTTCGATATCCAGTATATAGTGCATGAACTGATCATATTATTCAAGAACCACAAACTTAACCTGGACAAGATCCCAAATAGCAATAATATGACCCACAAGATGCTCATCCTAATTGGTAATCCAATCCATATTAGGCCAATATTTATTCATGAACTTATTAATTTTCTTTATTCTAATCTTGGTTTCAAAGAGAAGTTTAACAGGTGAATTAATATGATTCAACTCTTTGTGTACTTTAGAATGATGTATAGGATTATTAGTCCATGTACATTCCAGGATACCATAGATATGTCATCTGTTAATGGGGTGTGTAGCTAGAGTCTTGCTAGATTTAGTGATTTCACAATCTTCCAATGTTTTTCTTATTTGCCCTGGTTTCACCCTTAGGAGGGGACTTCGATCTATACCTCGTTGTTCTGAACCCATCATCATCCATAGAATCACCCTGCTTTTTGAGGCCCGATGGATTAACTTTAAGGACTCTTTCAACCTTCCTCTCAACAATTTCAAAAACTAGCAAACTAGTTCTCATAACCAGGCTTCCCTCTACAGGCCTCAGATTGATCTCAGTAACCTTCCTAGCTTCAAGACCATTATAACCACTTTTTAGAGGATTAGAACAACTAGTATGGGAAGGAGTAACTGTAAGGAGGGTGATCCACTCCCTACTAAAAAAAATTGAAGAATAAAACATCCATTCCAAATACGCTCAAATGCTTGTTGGAATAGGTATAAAATTTCCAAATTTATTATAATGGTATGCAAAAGACCAAAGTGCAACAATGGAATTAAACAAATGACTATATTCATTTTTCACAAAAGATTACAAAAGTATATCATAATCTCCCATAAGGGTTTACATGTATGATACAACATAAGGATCTAAGTAGAGGGAAGTCTAAACTACTTCAAATCTGTCTCCAAGCAACATCTCCAAGAGCTAGGTCCATGTTGGAAGCTATGTTCTCCTTGTTCATGTTCAACACCTCGATCTAAACCTGGGTGGTTGGGAAATCACCTAGAAAGAGAGAGAAATACAAGGTATGTGTTAAATATTGAACAAGAACAAAAGATAAGGAAATAACATGAAAGTAAGGCTAAGATTTCATCATAAGATGAAAAGAACAAGAGTATGAGGCTATATTCAAAAGAAACTTGCCATTAACAATTATATTAAAAAGGATTTGCATGTAAGATAATTATTTCTACCTATCTAAGTAGGGTTGAGGCACCTACCGGACCTATAACCTATAGGTGAGGGGAGAATAAGACATTCCCAGTCACCTACACAATATATAGGGGAGAATAAAAACATTCCCCAGGGCGATTAAATACATGCCCTATGTGGGTGGTTGTACATAAGTACCGTTACTTTAAATTAAATAGAACATAAATATACATTCTAGAAAAGTAATCATGGCAAGAGTAGTCGTAATATTCAATAAGCATGGCAGTGGAGTATAAGACCCAAACAAGAAGAAATCATAATATAATTTGAGGCATGAACAACACTAGGATTCAAGAATAGAATATTTAGGGTTCATTTAAGCCTCATTAGGGAAATATATGATTTGGCTAAAATTATCCCAACATAGGGTGTAAGGAATGTACATACCTCTCTTACTAATATCAATTACTAACTCTCACCACTTTAATTGAGTCCAAGTTCCACTTTGCCTATTTTCAATGTATTAACATGTATTAGAGTACATTGTGCACATTAATGTATAGAAACCCTACTTTCAAAGATTTTTAGAAAAACTCAGATTAAGATTTTGAAAATATCACCAATGAACTTATTAGGTTCTCTTGATGAAGAAAACATATTTTTATGTTAATTTTGGAGTTATGATGATTAAGATGTAATGTTTATGGATTTTATGCATTAAATTCATTTTACAAAAATCTCCCTTCTTCAAACCATGAAATAAGACCTTGAAAATATTTTTATTACATAGATATTAATTTTACAATTCCAAAACATATTTATTTGTCAAATTTGGATAAGCGGATTAGAAGATATGAAATTTTAAATACTGACCAATAGGAAATTGCCGCATCATCAACCCGATCGAGATAATTGAAGAGAGAGGGAGAGGGAGAAAAAGCCATTTGACCCAAGATCAGGTTTGAAGTTGCATAGGTAACCAAACTAGAGCTTCTAGAGAAGGTAAAATAGCAAGAAACCAAAACCCTGGAAGAACATGATAAAAGGAGATGGAAATCATCGATTTTAAACATAGAAGCATGAGTTTTAAGCATGTAGTAACCAATATATGAGAAGGGCGTTAACAAAAATTGCCTCTAGGAAGGTAAGAAGGCCCGAACATAAAGGATCCGGAGATTAGAACGTTTTTTTGCTCCAAGCCAAGCTCCTTTCTTGAGCAAAGAATACCTTCTCCACTTTAGAGGTGCAAACCCTAGCAAAAGAGAATGGAGATGAGATGTTTTAGGGTTCTAGGTGGAGTTTTGCCATGGAAGATCATGGTTTTGACCTAGAAGAAGGTGGGAGGAATACTAACAGTATGAAAACAGGGAAGGAAAGGAGGATTCTTACTAGTTTTGGTCAAAATCACCAAGGAGGAGCTTAAGAAATCCTAAATAGAGAAATTTGGAACCCTAGGAGCCTTCTTCACCAAGGTAGGCACCCTCTTTTACCTTGGGAAAGAAACTTCTTGGCCAAACATAGAAGGGACGATGATATAAAATGTAGGAAAGAGAAGGAGAGGATTACTTCTTGGATTGGGAGGTGGGAAGGGGTAGGCATGGCTTTATAAAGAATGGGGCAAGTATGAGGTGTCTATGGGACTTTCCATGTGTCCTTAGGCTAGGGATTCATGGCCATACAAGAGGACTGCTCATAGACTCTTCTTTTATATCAAAGGTCGGTCCTAAATTCCCCTAGAACCTTCTAGGCCATCCCCACCATCCTTCAAACAAAGAAATAACCCCATTGCTTGATAGCTTTTAAAGATAAGTACATTTATAAAGAGGGTACTCCTTATAATGCCCTTGGAAAGTAACACTTTCAAACCAAGGTGAAACTAGGTTCCCCATGGTTCAAAAACTCGAGAATGGTAAGGGAATATCTAAGTATTATAATGCATGAGACAATTTGCAAAGAAAACCTCCCAGTTGGGTAAATTGCATAAAAGTCAAAATTGTGTATATAATTGCATAACTTGCACAAACAACATCCAAATTGGACAAAACTTGAAACTTAATTTTTTCTCATTATTTCAAAACACCTCAAAGGGTTATATTAAGGTTTATACTACTTGATTATGGTATTTAAGCTTGTTCAATACATTAAGTAAGGTTTGGGGCCTTACACTTCTAACATGGATTTATTTATCATTGTTCCACTTAAGCGGTGATTTTACATTTTAGATCCATAAATAGGATTTCACTAAGGTATTTGTGCATAAACCCTTCCATTGGTATAATTATGGAACAAATGTTTACCAAACCACTATAAATTCCACAATTTAAGCATCAAGGACAAAAAGGATAGAAATGATAGGAAAATATTAGGAAAAGGCCAAAATGAGAATATGTCAACGTTTGATATGTTACAACACTCAACCCCTTAAAAAGGATTTCATCCTCAAAATCTAAAGCAAAGTGAGAAGGGTGAGTATGCAACAACTCACCACTAAACTCCCAGGTTGAATCCATTAAACTTCCACCAAAACTTTTACTAACTTAAACTCCTTGTTTTTTAACTACTTAACTTGGGAGTTTAGAATCTTCTCAAGCAACTCCACATAGGTCAAGTTCTCATGGATCACCTAAAGGTTCCACTTTTTTTATTTCATTTTAAATTTTTGACTTATTAGAATTATATTCATTAGGATATCACATTATCATTATTATTCTTTTAATTGTGTCATGTCACATTTACTTTGTTTCCAAAAGAGTTATATTTTATTATTATGCACAAAGTCCTATATATTTATTGTTTATCTCATTCATAGTTTTGGCACAATTAGATTTTACTCAATTATCTCAATATGCATTATTATATCTGATCATTATCTTTAATAATTTGTTTTTAGACTCCATTATCACCTTATTGAATTACATCAGATTATGTGGTATGAAATAGGACACTTTATCCAATTTGTTACAAATAATCAAAATAATGTCACATTAATTACTTATATGTATATTAGACATTGTTATTTTACTATTCTTGCTCACATTAATGTCATCATTAATCATTCTCTCATATTTATTTACTTCTTATTATTGATTGTGAACAATTGTGTGAATCAATTACTTCTTATCCATATTGAAGTTATTATATATATTTTAATGATCAAGGTGGGACATATTACATATTAATGATTTGATTCACATACTAAGTCATTAGGTGCATAATTAGGTGTGTATTAGAGAACAAGGTGATATGCATTTCATATTGATGACCTGGTTAATGTATTATTTATGTGTATTAAAGTATGTTATCTGATTATGACACCAAGTGACACCAATGTATAATGAATGCCATTAAGGATGTATAGGTTAAGGTTAGATGATTACAACTTAGGGTTTAGGTTAACATGATCATTATTCCTCACATATACCTTCGTAGGATGCATTAAGTCTAAGGTTAGTTTATAATTATCTTGCCCATCATATCATTAGGGTTTATTGGGTTATGACACGGTCAACATCATGCTTATCCACTATTAATATTAAAATGTGAGTTACTCTTATTTTGAGCATTAGATATACATTAGGGTTCAAACATATGAACTATTAATTAGATGATCGTTATATGTTTTTTGGATACCAAGAAACATGTGGTTACAATATAACTTATTTGGTCAAAACTAAGGATTCAAGCACACTAACTTCCTAATTAGGGAGTTAGGGTTTCTAAAGTCAGTGTAGCTTGATTTCAGAATGTTACATGACTCCATCTCCTTGGAAAGGATTTCATCCTCAAAATCTAACTACACAAACATCATCAAACCAACTACTCTCCACGCCTTAAAAGTTTTGACCTACCAAGCCAAACTAATATAGAGGTAAAAGGGTGAGTCTAACTAAACCACATACAAGATCCATCACGCCGGACTGCACACCCTGATTTGCTTACTAAACAACAAACTTCAAAGTCTAGGTTCTAGGGATAACTATATAAACATGTGGTTCTATGGGTCATAAGGGAACTATATTTGGTATCCATCCTCAAACAAGTCATTACACTTAGAAGACTAGTTTTGTGAGAACCCATTACACTAAATGAGATTACTCAAAACATAAAACATAATCAATCACTAATTAATCATACCCAAAAATATGGGTAAATTAAAACTGATTTCAACGTCAGCACCCGCTCATAAAAATTTTCATAAGAGCCCAAAATCTTTCTTATATCCATACTATGCCAAGAATTTGATACAAATTGTTCTACCATCTTAGCCACCACATATATACACAAGAGAAAAATATTCATATATGCCACACAAACAAACATTAATATGCTAACAAAAGTCTGATTCGTTTGAAACACCATACACAAACTTTTTCTCTCCCAGACCCGAGTGTACGGGGATGACTCTAGGACACACTAGACATCTAATCAACTTTCTCAAAGATTCATTACTATAGCTCCTCTTTACTTCTATGATTCTATTGCCATCACTGCCGATTACCTTAAAAAAATGTGGCAAACCACAAGGGTGAGACCCATGTCCCAGTAAGAGATATAACCTCCAACAACGTTTATTGATTGCAACATTTTTAAGCAATTAAACAATTAAGCAGTTTAATCAAAGATAACAAATAATATCAGCAATATTGATGATTAAAAAAATACACAAAGGAGTAGATAATAACTATCATCATTAGCCAGACTATCATCCTTTATCTTGTTGACAATATAAGCAATTCAGTATCATATACAGTTCTAGCATCATGAGCAGGTTTAGTAACATAGCATAGCTAACAACATGAGCATGTCTAATTGTTTGAGCATATCAACATCATAAGAAGAGCTAACAACATAAGCACAACTACCTAGATAAGCATGATTAGCAATATATGCATCTCTAGTTATAAAGGCATAGCTAGCATGCTAAACATAACTAACAACATGAGATAGCTAGCATCATGATTATAATCAATAGTAACAATATAGCTATCAACATAATCAGGGCTATTGTATGTACACATCTACAATCTTAAGCATATCTGCAACATAAGTATATCTACTATCTTTTAATTGCGCTAAGCATCATCTTTATGTAAAGAGAACAAACCAGGGTTATCATCCAATGCTAAGTGTCATGTATAAACCTAAACAGATATGCTATACGGATGTATTACATCTTTTATTATTCCCTAAGGAATTTGAAGATACCACTCAAAATACAACTGATCACTGCTAAGTCAAAATTAGTTCCATACAAGATCTAGGAAGATCCAGACTCCTAAGATCCTCTCCGCCCCCAGTCAGTATGGGTCTACCACAACGACACATAAGGTCAAGCTGCTAACATCCTAGTCCATCCTTGGTACATGTCACGACACTAGTGAAAGGAGGTGGGTATGCATACCCTATCATCCGAGGTACAACCTCAGTTGTCCTCCAATCTTGTCACATATATAATCATCGAGACACGGCCGCAACCATTCTCAATCACATTAGATGTATGAGGCATGACCATATCCAAACTCCACAATCTGCATTGTAGATGACAAGGATATATCCTCAACTTGCCACTCACACATACTCAACAATATGCGATCTGAGTTTCCCTTAGGAATACACATTTCACCATCTGGAAAATTCTAACACTCAGATGGATCTATGGCATAGGGTACTACATGAGTAGAGTTTCTCTCGATTAGTTATGCCAATTGGGTGAATTAAGGCTACATCAAACAAGTGGACATACATACCCTAATTCACTTCTAACAAGCACATAAATATCACAACTTCAAAAGATATAAAATGTGTCAAACATAATTTCTCATCTCATCATCACATGGTACTATTCACTTGTCATTCATGAGACCACACTAGTCATCATAGTATCATAAGATATAAATCCTTTTCATAATATCACTGGGTATCAACCCTTATCAACACAAGAGGATTACACCTCATTCAACGCTCAACCATGCCCAAAGGTCATTAAGGCCATCATACTATTCCCTGCAAGATCATCATTATCTTTCCATGCCTTATAACAAGGCTCAAAAACATCACTTACATATAATACACCAGATCAGCACAATATGGCATTAATGAGCTAGGAGATGTTCATAAACAATCATAGCAGGGTTATATTAACATTAAGAACATTCCTTTATTACATCAACATGCAAGGAATCTATATATGATTAACCCTAATCATATTCATAATGGACATGTTTAGCATAATAAAGTATCAACCATGTGGCTATGATAACCACCAATTAACACATTAGGGTTATGGTCATATTAAGGAGGTTATTCCACCATCATTCCATCATATAAAAATGTTAAACATGAATACTCATCTTTATCTATTTGCATTAGAGTTATGTTCAACATGACACATTATATCAATGTTACCAATCAACACTTATACCCAAACCCTAACTCATGGAATCCCCATTAGATCATGGATGCATAAGGTGAAGCATCATCGTAACATTCCATACTATTCTCAAGTATGAACCCACACATAAATCAAGGTGTAACCATTGAGTTATAGCATACTAGGGTTTCAACAACAAAAAGAGAGTACCCCATGATTGAATTAGTCATTCATGGACTATTCATACCCAATTACCATCATTTAGTTATATTAAAGCTAGGTATAACAAGCTATACCTCATTAGGGTTACATATCAACACAATATGGTTATCATCTCTTCTATTCATATGAGTGAATAGGTAATAATACCTTATTAAGGGTAACCCTCCGTTTGTTCCATCATCATTCAACCCATATCACCATACCACAATGTCACCCAGACCCATTGGATGTTTAAAAGGTAAGACCATTAGTTGTTTGCATAAGTAAACACCTTGGATAAACCACCTATGAAGTCCTTGATTCGTGCTCTAGAAATAGTCACCATTTAACCCTAGACATCCCTTGATTAACAACACAAAAAGTTCCATTGAGAGTAGGGTAAAACCCACAATCGAATGTTCATTTAACACAAGCCATCCATTGTCAATAAGTAAGCTCCTTAAGTTGATCGTATAAAGGAAACCATACAAATCACATTATTAGGACCAACATATTACATTAGTCATCATTCCACTTTATTGGAGGAATAAAAAGTAGATCTTGACCATTGGGTCAAGTTCATATGTTGAAATTATCAATTACAGTTTAGGTTCAACCATTGCATCAAGTGATCCAAGAAACCATTGGTCCAAGTCTTAATTGATGCTACAACTACAATGCTTAACTTACCACTGGTTGTAGAGACCTGATCCACCATCATGAGTGACCATTAAATCACCATAGGTTGTTATATCAACACTATATTTGTTATAACCCCATTTTCTTAAATCATGGAGTAAGATTTGTAAATATTCTTTTAAGAAATAAATGAAATCAATGGTTGATTTAATGGTTTGATTTGAATGAATTTCGTGTATGATAGCCTTGTATGTTTTCTTAATGGGCCTTATTGGCTATTGAGCCCAATTGAAAGAAAAAGAAAAAGAAAAGAAAAAAGGAATCCAATTGGATAAAGGAATAAATAAGAAAATAGATAAAAGAAGAATAAAAGGCTAGGGAATATTTTCCAAAATGGAAATTCGAAATATTAAGGTTCCTTGAGGTTCAAGGAACTCAGGGTAATAATATAATGTCAAAGGAAATAGAAAATATGTAGAAAATATAAATAAATAAGTGTTAACTTGCAACTGAAGAAAAGGGCTCGTTTTCTTTAGATAATGATCCAAAATTTTTTATGATGAGAGATAAAAGCATAAAAGAGGTTCCCTTAAAATTTGAGATAAAAAGGAGTTCTAATTTGGGAGATATTGCTTTTCAAATTATCCTCAAAATAGGATTTATCTTGGAAAATTAGGAAAATTGTTTCCTTTTTGTTTGAGCGCAAAGGATGTGGGCTGTTGGATCTTGATCCAACAGGCACCACTCATCATCTAGTCCCAGTGGGACATGGACTGTGGATGATTTACATGGGAAACTTTCTGTAACGTCTATCTCGAGAAAACAAGATTAACTAATGCGGAAACGTTCACTAAGCAGCGGATTACCAAAAATCACTAAAAATTTAAAACTTTATGTGAAGAGATCTTTAAATTGTGAAGCTTTTTCATAAAGAAACATGATAAGTTATTTACAAACTGATCCATCGGTACATCTTTGTAAGGTCCTAATTCGAGATTACAATCATCAACTACCATGTTAACTATATAAGGCAAGATACAGAAATCTCGAGGTACTGGACCAAAAACTCGAAAGCACTAACTATTACTCCGAGGACCTGAGAGTATAGAGACGACACATAGGACTCTAACTACATCTATACGTGGCATAACAGCCAGTGTCTCCACCTGAAACTTCACTGCTATCCCTGGTACTGTTGATGTTGCCCTTCACCTATTGAAGGATTTCTGCCTCCTCGCCCACGTCCACCTAAAAATATGTTTCCCACGGGGTGAGACAATTATAAAATTGTCCCAGAGAGAGATATAACTCTTCGCCAGAAACATAATTATTGCATCTTAAGAGAGTAAATGTACACAAAGAAGTTATATATGTCTGAGAGTAGTGAAAACAACGTTTAACAGATTAAACCATTCTTCCAATTAAAGCAATGCAACTATAATTTGATAAACCCATATGTCATTTATCTTTTAAGAAATAGAAGAACATGTATGGAATTTATTTACTATAAAACCATTATTACAACATTAACTTTCTTCGGACTTAGATCATATATCTAATGTCTGACATTATTATTGGGGAGTCATGGCCTGTAGCCATACATTTTCTCACAAAGTGTTAGGATCTCAATTCCTCAACTTATCAAGTACCTTTCTAAATTTATCATCATGATTATAGAATCTAGGTACTTGAACTCATAATTTACCATTCACTAGGTATCATAGCATATCATTATACTTGAAGCATGTAAAGTAATTTCAATACATAAGATATCATAATCCTTACCTGGATATGATCACCTCTTTATGAAAACCTGCATGATCAATATTTACTAATGACATGCATATTGTATCATAACCGCACAATACAGGTTCTTCTCAAATTATATATGTGATACCACGGCCGTGCTACCTTGCACGGTCGTGCCACAAAGAACTCACCACGACCGTGTCATAATACCACAACTGGTTTTTAGGATTAGGATTCTCATTTAATCCAAAAAGAGTTATTCCACCTCTTAACTATATTAGGAATAGTGATTCCTATCTCATTTCTCAATCATGGAGTTTCATGCTTAAAAGCATAACTCAGAATTAGGGTTACTTGTTCATATCATCACATCTCCCTAGATTAGGGTTTACTATTCACATAGCATCACATTATCCTAGATTAGGGTTTACTATGCACATAGCATCGCATTACCCTAGATTAGGGTTTACTATTCACATAGTAGTGAATTGAGATCATACCATCATTATGTATGAAGATTACTTCCATTCATGTCTTCACTTAGGTTAAGATTCATAGATCTCATAATTAGGGTTTCCATGATCCCATTGTAAAGGATCATACCCTAATTATGTGTATTCATACATGTTGGAAGTATATTACTTGATTCTCATTCATGTTAGGAGTCTTATCTCCCCTCTATTTATTAGATGATGTTTACATCTCTTATGATTAGGTTAGGTCAATTCAACCTTGATAACATAAGTCACATTATTACTACAATGTTCATTAGGGTTTGCTTGATCAAGAGGTGTTGACTACTTAAACCCATCACGGGTACTTTAGTAATGTTCACCATTGATCATAACATGCTTCAATCAACTAATTACTTGTTCCCTTAATGTCTTTAGATATCATTAGGATTTAGATTAATCAACCATTAAACCATCTAAGCCTTTAAAGCATTAAGCAATCTTGACCTTAAAAGACCCCAAACGGTTTTCCACTTTCAACCTCCAAACGGTTTGAAATCGCATGACCACCAAACGGTCTTGAGACCGTTTGGTCCCAAACGGTCTTGAGACCATTTGGTCTCAAACGGTCTTGAGACCGTTTGGTCCAAACACCCTCAAAACTGCATGGACCAAAAAGTGTATTAACACTTCCAATTGAGTTAGGGTTTTCAATGTTGAACCCCTCAATCGTTCATGCCATGGTTAACCATTTATCAATTGATCCAATTAAGTTAATACTCAACTGATGTGACCCTCAATTAATCCTCAAGTGATCACCAATTAGGGTTTGGATGGATTGGATTAGGGTTGGAATCGATCATCCTTCAATACTAATCAATGTAAGACTAGTTACTTTGAAACCATAGAACCATCATCCAAATTGGGTATGACCTGACCCCAAACGGTCTTGAGGTCGTTTGGATGACCTCCAAACGGTCTTGAGACCGTTTTCCCATCATATCATCAAAATCCAAGTCAATCAATTAAGGTTTGGATCATTGGATTGATCACCAAATCAGTAATTGATTACACTTTAACTTAGTAACATCGGATCATCAATTGCTTAACCATACTCACCCCTAGACCTCCAAACGGTCTTGGGTGACCTCCAAACGGTCTTGAGACCGTTTGGATCAGTTCCAAATGGTCTTGAGACCGTTTGGCTCACCCAACCCTTGGATTCTAGTGAAAAATCATTAGGGTTTGAGCTATTGAGTTGATCATCAAATCAGCAATTGATTGCTTTGTAATTGTGTACCTTTGGACCTTCAATTGGTAAACTATACTTAACCCCATACCTCCAAATGGTCTTGGGTGATCCCCAAATGGTCTTGAGACCATTTGGGCCAATCAACCCAAAACAATCAACTCATCACTTGCAAAATCAGCACTTAGCCGATTAGGGATTCATACCACATCTTTGGATCTTCAAACACATATCCATACTTGACCCTAGACCTTCAAACGATATTGGGTGACCCCCAAACGGTCTTGAGACCGTTTGGGTGATCCCCAAACGGTCTTGAGACTGTTTGGGCAAGAAAACCCAAAAAGTCAAATCAATCAAGTTGAAAGTCAGCACTTAATCCAAATAGGGTTTACCTAATTGATTAGCCTTCAACTCATGATTCCTTTGGAATTAACCTATCAAATTTGGTGAGTTATTAATCAACATAATTATGAACAGTAATCGCAAACGGTCAACACTTGGTCAACGCCCTCAAATGGTTTTGAAACCGTTTGCCCAAACAGTTCAATTAATCAAGTTGAAAAATCAGCACTTAATCCATTTAGGTTTATCTAATTGATTAGCCTTCAACTCTCGATTCCTTGGGAGTTAACCAATATAATTTTGTGGGTTATTAACTAACATAATTATGAACAGGAATTTCAAACGATCAACGCTTGGTCAATGCCCTCAAAAGGTTTTGAAACCGTTTTCCCAAAAAGTTCAATTAATCAAGCTGTAAAATCAGCACTTAATCCATTTAGGTTTACCTAATTGATTAGCCTTTAACTCATGATTCCTTGGGAGTTAATCCCTAAAATTTGGAGGGTTATTAACCTACATAATTATGAACAGAAATATCAAACGTTCAACGCTTGGTCAACTCAACTAAACGGTCTGGGAGACCGTTTTCTCCAACCGACCTTGTGAAACCGTTTGCCCTTCAAACGGTTTTGCAAACCGTTTGCCCCAAACCGTTTGGCCAAAAAGGGGGGGGGGGCAAGACCGTTTGATAAAGTAACATTGGTAATCATGCCCATATTCTTCTACCTCCAGATCAAGGTCTGTTCTTTGTGGTTTTTGTTGCAAGAAAGCAAGGAAGGATGGGGGAAAGAAGAACAAACTACTTTTGCAAGAAAGAAAGATGTATAACAAAGTTTAAGGGTTTAGAGTTATAAAACCCACCTTATAATCTGATATACAGCTCCAAGCTCCGTAGCTTTAATGGTGGATTGAGCTCCAGGGGTCGTCCAAGGTCATTTCTTCAAGAATTGGATGGAGAAGATGGCTAGAAGCAAGAGTTGTGTAAGGCTAGCAAACCAACCTTGTAATGGAATTTCCTCCATGAATCTGAGCTAGAAGATGACCAAACTTACCTAGATCAACTTGGTCGTCCTCCTCTTCTCCTAACCTACTCCTTAGTCGGCCCAAAGCAAAAGGATGAGAAGAGGAAATGAAGGGAACGATCCCTTGATTGTGGAAAGAGCTTGCTTATATATTTTTGGGCATATTTCCAAGGCAATGATAAATACTTCTTCTCTTTTACATCTATATCCTCCACGCCCATCTCCTACTTCTTTGCCACGTTCCTCCCTTCTTATAACATGCAAACTTATCTCTCAACCTTGGTTTAGAGGAAAAGAAGCCAAACACTTTATTAAGACATACATATATAAGGGTCATTTTGCATACATCTTGATTATTCAATTACAATGATTATCCTTCTTGTATGGTTACTCAAATGAGGTGCCCCACTCATTTTCTTTACTCCAATTGATGATAAAAAGCATGAGAGGTACACTAGAGGGTATATTTTACATGTTGCACCCTATGTTTTGGGTAAATTGCACTTTACACCAAAACTAGGTTTTAAAGTACAAGGATTGCTCTACAAGCTATATTTTGGTGCCCAAGCTTGGGGAATCCATACCACCACATCATATTCATTCTTATGATGTATAATAATCAGAGGAACATATTAACATGTGAAATTTGCAAGTTAACCCCTCTAATTGGGTAATTTGCACATAGGTCCCTATTAAACAAAACAATCTTACAACATTGTTCAAAAAGGGCAGAAATGAAAATATAGATTCTTCTATAGCTTTAATGACATATAAAGGGTTAACCACAAGCCTCTAATCATAATTTTAAGAAAAACATCTAGGGTTAGTTCATAACCCAGGTCAGGGGTGTTACAAATTATAAACCCCTAACAAGGATTTCGTCCCCGAAATCCCAGGAAAAGGAGGGACAGATTATTCATTAGTAAGGCCCTCAAGTTTCCCCATATTATCTCAAAATTATGATGATATTATGGATTTGTAATTCACACAAAGTCCCTTTCATTAATTACTTCTTATCACTGTTTATGTTTGTGTAAAGCATAAACCCCTAACATAAGGTGTCCATACTTTTGAAAGGAAGAAGCATAAAAGAACATTCTTCTAGTATCACCCAAGAATGTTTATCGAAAGAGAAACATACATACCTTAACACAGATAATTTACTCAGCAATCCTTTATTTATTTGAAACTGTTCACTAAGAAATTTTGCTAATCAATTAATTTGGAAATATTCACCGAGAAGATTCACTAAGCAATTTGTCTTAGAAGATTTTACTAAGTAAATTTACTAAGTATGTTGTCTCAAAAGCTTTCACTGAAGGAGTTCATTGAGTATGCTTACTAAGTATTTACTGAGGAAATTCACTGAGTATGTTCACTAAGTATGTTTACTAAGTATATTCACTAAGTATTCACTGAGGAAATTCACTGAGTATGTTCACTAAGTATGCTCACTAAGTATGTTCACTAAGTATTCACTGAGGAAATTCACTGAGTATGTTCACTAAGTATGCTCACTAAGTATGTTCACTAAGTATTCACTGAGGAAATTCACTGAGTATATTCACTAAGTATTCACTGAGGAAATTCATTGAGTATATTCACTAAGTATTCACTGAGGAAGTTCACTGAGTATATTCACTAAGTATATTCACTGAGGAAGTTCACTGAGTATATTCACTAAGTATTCACTAAGGAAGTTCACTGAGTATATTCACTAAGTATTCACTGAGGAAGTTCACTGAGTATATTCACTAAGTATTCACTAAGGAAGTTCACTAAGTATATTCACTAAGTATTCACTAAGGAAGTTCACTGAGTATATTCACTAAGTATTCACTGAAGAAGTTCACTGAGTATATTCACTAAGTATTCACTGAGGAAGTTCACTGAGTATATTCACTAAGTATTCACTGAGGAAGTTCACTGAGTATATTCACTAAGTATTCACTGAGGAAGTTCACTGAGTATATTCACTAAGTATTCACTGAGGAAGTTCACTGAGTATATTCACTAAGTATTCACTGAGGAAGTTCACTGAGTATATTCACTAAGTATTCACTGAGGAAGTTCACTGAGTATATTCACTAAGTATTCACTGAGGAAGTTCACTGAGTATATTCACTAAGTATTCACTGAGGAAGTTCACTGAGTATATTCACTAAGTATTCACTGAGGAAGTTCACTGAGTATATTCACTGAGGAAGTTCACTGAGTATATTCACTAAGTATATTCACTGAGGAAGTTCACTAAGTATTCACTAAGAAAGTTCACTAAGTGTTCACTGAGGAAATTCATTGAGTGTGTTCACTAAGTATATTCACTAAGAAGATTCACTAAGTATGTTCATTTAGAAGTTTCACTTAGCTTTTCTCACTAATTACCTCATACTCTCTAGATTGTTTCAGAATGACTACTTGCTCAGAGTAATAAAAAAGATAACAATCTAAGAGTTTCATACTTGCCTTATCTTCAATAATCATATACCTGGCCAGGGTATATAAGTATTGAGATTAGGTAGTATGCACCTTATTTTCTATCGTATTCCTCACTTTTCATATCATTATACACACATGATTTTCCATTTCCTAGATTTTCTCAAGGCATCACTTCTAAATCTCATCTTTCAACACACAGATAAGGGAGGTTATAAAACATTTTAAGGAACACTCAGTAAGATATAAGTTCTCATCTCTCTTGTGTCCTTATAGGACTAGTCAAAGGAAGTTCAAAAACAACTACTTTCATATCTTTAACACATAGAATCATGAAATGAAGTATCAGGGTGAATATATTTTATTTAAGTATTACCCTTCAAGGTCACCTACCACATTAGGTTGATTTCAACCCATAGTGTCCAATTATCTCATGTTGCTGCTTTTGTCTTTACTTAGTGGCTACTGCCCTGGCGTACTAGGCATTTAGTGCACTGTTAACACCAAAAACTTTGGCTTTTCAGAATATCTAGGAAAATGTCTCTAAAATTGTAAAGACCTTACCTTAATTCATAGCTTATGGCCCCTCCTTGGGCACTACCATCACAAATGTACTGTTTGTCTAAACTTATGGCAGAGTCTACTTTCTTGCCATATGTTAATCTTTTCCACATTTCCACTGTTCTAACATGATCATATCACTCAGGAATCCTTTCAAAGCCCAAAGTTTATGCATTAAAGACTGGTAACTTAGGTTATGATACTAGTATCCAGTCTTCTATATGCATTACAGTTGTCTTATTATGCTCTTCAAGAGCATAGCATAGGATTCTCTATCCTGATTAGGTCAAGGTGGGAATTCTCAGGCATTTTTTCTCCTCTTGCCTGGTCCCATGCACCCTCTCCTGGTGCAACAACATTATCCTTAGCAATGTGTTCCTCGTGTTCTCCAGTCATTTTCAAGTTCTTCTTCTCCTATGTGAGCAGAAGATACTATCAGATAAATGAGAAGACACTTAGAACAGACTCTACAACCTTAGTCCTATGTCTCTGTAGACTCAGCGAACCTAGAGCTCTGATACCACTAAATGTAATGTCAATCTCGAGAAAATAAGATTAACTAATGTGGAAATGTTCACTAAGCAGCGGATTACCAAAAATCACTAAAAATTTAAAACTTTATGTGAAGAGATCTTTAAATGGTGAAGATTTTTCATAAAGAAGCATGATAAGTTATTTACAAACTGATCCATCAGTACATCTCTGTAAGGTCGTATCTTGAGATTACAATCATCAACTACCATGTTAACTATATAAGGCAAGATACAGAAATCTCGAGGTACTGGACCAAAAACTCGAAAGCACTAACTATTACTCCGAGGACCTGAGAGTACAGAGACGACACATAGGACTCTAACTACATCTATACGTGGCATAACAGCCAGTGTCTCCACTTGAAACTTCACTACTGTCCCTGGTACTGTTGATGTTGCCCTTCACCTATTGAAGGATTTCTTCCTCCTCGCCCACGTCCACCTAAAAATATGTTTCCCACGGGGTGAGACAATTATAAAATTGTCCCAGCGAGAGATATAACTCTTCGCCAGAAACATAATTATTGCATCTTAAGAGAGTAAATGTACACAAAGAAGTTATATATGTCTGAGAGTAGTGAAAACAATGTTTAACAGATTAAACCATTCTTCCAATTAAAGCAATAAAACTATAATTTGATAAACCCATATGTCATTTATCTTTTAAGAAATAGAAGAACATGTATGACATTTATTTACTATAAAACCATTATTACAACATTAACTCTCTTCAAGCTTAGATCATATATCTAATGTCTGACATTATTATTGGGGAGTCATGGCCTGTAGCCATACATTTTCTCACAAAGTGTTAGGATCTCAATTCCTCAACTTATCAAGTACCTTTCTAAATTTATCATCATGATTATAGAATCTAGGTACTTGAACTCATAATTTACCATTCACTAGGTATCATAGAATATCATTATACTTGAAGCATGTAAAGTAATTTCAATACATAAGATATCATAATCCTTACCTGGATATGATCACCTCTTTATGAAAACCTGCATGATCAATATTTACTAATGACATGCATATTGTATCATAACCACACAATACAGGTTCTTCTCAAATTATATATGTGATACCACGGCCGTGTTACCTTGCACGGTCGTGCCACAAAGAACTCACCACGACCGTGTCATAATACCACAACTGGTTTTTAGGATTAGGATTCTAATTTAATCCAAAAAGAGTTATTCCACCTCTTAACTAGATTAGGAATAGTGATTCCTATCTCATTTCTCAATCATGGAGTTTCATGTTTAAAAGCATAACTCAGAATTAGGGTTACTTGTTCATATCATCACATCTCCCTAGATTAGGGTTTACTATTCACATAGCATCACATTATCCTAGATTAGGGTTTACTATGCACATAGAATCACATTACCATAGATTAGGGTTTACTATTCACATAGTAGTTAATTGAGATCATACCATCATTATGTATGAAAATTACTTCCATTCATGTCTTCACTTAGGTTAAGATTCATAGATCATCATAATTAGGGTTTCCATGATCCCATTATAAAGGATCATACCCTAATTATGTGTATTCATACATGTTGGAAGTATATTACTTGATTCTCATTCATGTTAGGAGTCTTCTCTCCCCTCTATTTATTAGATGATGTTTACATCTCTTATGATTAGGTTAGGTCAATTCAACCTTGATAACATAAGTCACATTATTACTACAATGTTCATTAGGATTTGCTTGATCAAGAGGTGTTGACTACTTAAACCCATACAGGGTACTTTAGTAATGTTCACCATTGATCATAACATGCTTCAATCAAATAATTACTTGTTCCCTTAATGTCTTTAGATATCATTAGGATTTAGATTAATCAACCATTAAACCATCTAAGCCTTTAAAGCATTAAGCAATCTTGACCTTAAAAGACCCCAAATGGTTTTCCACTTTCAACCTCCAAACGGTTTGAAATCGCATGACCACCAAACGGTCTTGAGACCGTTTGGTCCAAACACCCTCAAAATCGCATGGACCAAAAAGTGTATTAACACTTCCAATTGAGTTAGGATTTTCAATGTTGAACCCCTCAATCGTTCATGCCATGGTTAACCATTTATCAATTGAGCCAATTAAGTTAATACTTAACTGATGTGACCCTCAATTAATCCTCAATTGATCACCAATTAGGGTTTGGATGGATTGGATTAGGGTTGGAATCGATCATCCTTCAAGACTAATCAATGTAAGACTAGTTACTTTGAAACCATAGAACCATCATCCAAATTGGGTATGACCTGACCCCAAACGGTCTTGAGGTCGTTTGGATGACCTCCAAACGGTCTTGAGACCATTTTCCCATCATATCATCAAAATCCAAGTCAATCAATTAAGGTTTGGATCATTGGATTGATCACCAAATCAGCAATTGATTACACTTTAACTTAGTAACATTGGATCATCAATTGCTTAACCATACTCACCCCTAGACCTCCAAACGGTCTTGGGTGACCTCCAAACGGTCTTGAGACCGTTTGGATCAGTTCCAAACGGTCTTGAGACCGTTTGGCTCACCCAACCCTTGGATTCTAGTGAAAAATCATTAGGGTTTGAGCTATTGAGTTGATAATCAAATCAACAATTGATTGCTTTGTAATTGTGTACCTTTGGACCTTCAATTGGTCAACTATACTTAACCCCATACCTCCAAACGGTCTTGGGTGATCCCCAAATGGTCTTGAGACCGTTTGGGCCAATCAACCCAAAACAATCAACTCATCACTTGCAAAATCAGCACTTAGCCGATCAGGGATTCATACCACATCTTTGGATCTTCAAACACATATCCATACTTGACCCTAGACCTTAAAACGGTCTTGGGTGACCCCCAAACGGTATTGAGACCGTTTGGGTGATCCCCAAACAGTCTTGAGACCGTTTGTGCAAGAAAACCCAAAAAGTCAAATGAATCAAGTTGAAAGTCAGCACTTAATCCAATTAGGGTTTACCTAATTGATTAGCCTTCAACTCATGATTCCTTTGGAATTAACCTATCAAATTTGGTGAGTTATTAATCAACATAATTATGAACAGTAATCGCAAACGGTCAATGCTTGGTCAACGCTCTCAAATGGTTTTGAAACCGTTTGCCAAATAAGTTCAATTAATCAAGTTGAAAAATCAGCACTTAATCCATTTAGGTTTATCTAATTGATTAGCCTTCAACTCTCGATTCCTTGGGATTTAACCAATAAAATTTAGTGGGTTATTAACTAACATAATTATGAACAGGAATTTCAAACGATCAATGCTTGGTCAACGCCCTCAAAAGGTTTTGAAACCGTTTGCCCAAAAAGTTCAATTAATCAAGCTGAAAAATCAGCACTTAATCCATTTAGGTTTACCTAATTGATTAGCCTTTAACTCATGATTCCTTGGGAGTTAATACCTGAAATTTGGAGGGTTATTAACCTACATAATTATGAACAGAAATATCAAATGGTCAACGCTTGGTCAACTCAACCAAACGGTCTGGGAGACCGTTTGCTCCAACCGACCTTGTGAAACTGTTTTCCCTTCAAACGGTTTTGCAAACCGTTTGCCCCAAACTGTTTGGCCAAAAAGGGGGGGGGCAAGACCATTTGAAAAAGTAACATTGGTAATCATGCCCATCTTCTTCTACCTCCAGATCTAGGTCTGTTCTTCGTGGTTTTTGTTGCAAGAAAGCAAGGAAGGATGGGGGAAAGAAGAACAAACTACTTTTGCAAGAAAGAAAGATGTATAACAAAGTTTAAGGGTTTAGAGTTATAAAACCCGCCTTATAATCTGATCTAGAGCTCCAAGCTCCGTAGGTTTAATGGTGGCTTGAGCTCCAGGGGTCGTCCAAGGTCCTTTCTTCAAGAATTGGATGGAGAAGATGGCTAGAAGCAAGAGTTGTGTAAGGAATACTAGCAAACCAACCTTGTAATGGAATTTCCTCCATGAATCCGAGCTAGAAGATGACCAAACTTACCTAGATCAACTTGGTCGTCCTCCTCTACTCCTAACCTCCTCCTTAGTCGGCCCAAAGCAAAAGGATGAGAAGAGGAAATGAAGGGAACGATCCCTTGATTGTGGAAAGAGCTTGCTTATATATTTTTGGGCATATTTCCAAGGCAATGATAAATACTTCTTCTCTTTTACATCTATATCCTCCATGCCCCTCTCCTACTTCTTTTCCACGTTCCTCCCTTCTTATAAAATGCAAACTTATCTCTCAACCTTGTTTTAGAGGAAAAGAAGCCAAACACTTTATTAAGTCATACATATATAAGGGTCATTTTGCATACATCTTGATTATTCAATTACAATGATTATCCTTCTTGTATGGTTACTCAAATGAGGTGCCCCCCTCATTTTCTTTACTCCACTTGATGCTAAAAAGAATGAGAGGTACTCTAGAGGGTATATTTTACATGTTGCACCCTATGTTTTGGGTAAATTGCACTTTACACCAAAACTAGGTTTTAAAGTACAAGGATTGCTCTACAAGCTATATTTTGGTGCCCAAGCTTGGGGAATCCATATCACCACATCATATTCATTCTTATGATGTCTCATCATAAGAGGAACATCTTAACATGTGCAATTTGCCAGATAACCCCTCTAATTGGGTAATTTGCACATAGGTCCCTATTAAACAAAACAATCTTACAACATTGTTCAAAAAGGGCAGAAATGAAAATATATATTATTCTAAAGCTTTAATGACATATAAAGGGTTAACCACAAGCCTCTAATCATAATTTTAAGCAAAACACCTAGGGTTAGTTCATAACCCAGGTCAGGGGTGTTACACTTTCCCCTTTGATTCCGATCGAACCAGTACATGTGCACTCCTAGCAATATTTCCCTGAGTCCGGGAGAAGGAGAGGAACCTTCTCGACCCTAATATGATAGGTTCCCATTGTGACTAGGAGAAACACCCAAATATTGGGTGGTGGAAGGGTTGGGAAAACCCTAAAGAAAAACCCACACCCTATAAATAGGCCCTCATGTGGTTGCTCTCACCCTCACGAACCCCGACGACCTCTTCCTAAGTTCCTGCACCCTCTCTCTCTCTCTCGCTCAATTGCCCTCTCTCAGGCGAGGTCTCCTCCACGGTGCCACCGTGTTGTTTGAGTAGAGAAAGGAAGGAGGACAAAGAGTAGGAACCGTGGGATTAAGATCCACAGTGAACCCATGTGAGATCCGATGATCCCTGAAGTAGAGCGCTTACTTAGCTCGCGAAGTGGGGACCATCTACGCGGAGCATTAGACCAGGATCCATCGAGGACTCGAGTGGGATCCAACGGACCGGCGTTAGGAGCAGGTCACGCGACTGAGTTAGTGGGTGAAAGCAATGCAGAGGGACAGATCTTCAGCAGACGAGCGACGCAGTGATCAAACGGTCAACGAAATTCGGTAAATAGCTCTCTCTAGTCGAAATTCCACTAATATGCATTTTCTTGGAAAAATTGTATCTAATGGTAGAAAACTCCGATGAGAAAACTTTATACATGAAAGTTGCATAGAAAAATACGAGGAACATGTTAAAAATAATTTGGTGACCTGAATTTATCTCGTTTTACAAAAGTACATTATTTTGGTAGAAAAATACATTAAAGGATAAGTATAAACCCTAATTGTATATAAAGGGTGAATCTTTGTGGATTAATAGGTTAATTTGAAGAGTATTGTGGGATCTGATCTCCAAACCATGACATAACACGATTAAAACTTAGCGGAAGCGAATCGGTAATCAGCGGAAGACAAAAATCACGGAAAATTAAAACTTTTCGAGACAAGAGCTTGGATCCATGAAAGCTTCTTTCATAAAGAGAGATAAACTATTTACATCTCAGGATAATTACTTCTCGAGTAATTATATACATCAAGATACAAAATCTCAAGATCACTATACAAAAGACTCCAAGACCTGAGAGTACAGAGGACACATAGGACTGACTCTAACTACACCACATGGCAAGACACTCTCTACCTGAGATTATTGCTACCCCTGGTGCTGCTGCTGAGACTGATCACCTGTAGGCTGGTTCCTTCATCTCTGACGTCCACCTAAAAAGTTGAAGTCTACGGGGTGAGACAATTATACATAATTGTCCCAGCGAGAGTTATAACTCTTCGCCAGAAGCTTTATTATAACATCAAAGAATATCTTAAACAGTAAAGCCTTCAAAGCATTCTATAACAGTTGCAAGTATAACAAGATCTCAACCATTTAGGAGATATGGAGAATATAAAAACTATTGCAATGTAACATCAATCAACTAACTTGGAGTTATCTCTAACAAGTTATACTACATGGTTGATTATGTTTTACAAACAACATTATGCCCTGTGGAGATGAGGCTTACCACTCATACTCCAACTGATCACTGAGAAGTCACATCAGTATCATACATAGGTCATTAAGAGAGCCGGATTCTCATGACCTTCACCTTCCTCTGTCAGTAAGAGGATCACTTGTAGGACATCTCGTGTCTCTACTACTATAGCTTACCAGGGTAAACTGGTCCTTCGCTATTCTAGAGTCACAGTGGCGTTCTGTACTCTCTTCGTCATCAGGAGGTTTCATATTTACCTACCACTGATACGGATATCTGTGCTTTCTTCATCATCAGGAGGTTTCATGTTTACCTACCACTGATACGATATGGAAATATAGTGAAGGATGGATGGATTACACATCTACATCACTTTCCTACACTAGGATGTAAGGTTATACACATCCATGTACCCCACATACTCAAAAGTATGTGCTCCGGGAGTTCCCTGAGGAAAACCTGTTTCACCATCACTTAATCTCTAATAATGATGGATCTATGATCAGGGCTCTACATTATACTTGATTAGTTAGGTACATTCAGTATTCTTTAACAGCATACATTGTTCTCCAAACAATAACAGTAGCATAGCAGTTATAAAAGAAGAATACTAAATGTAACAGGCCTAACTCATATCAATCATCATTTCTCATTATCCTCATCACAAGTCATCTCTAAGGCATGACCTTGATGGTATTCATGGTTCTCACTGCCCATTATCAGCATAGGATGCCACTGTCAAGGCATTATATCACTTTACTTATTCATAAGGCTAACAACATGCCTTTAATGAATATAACATCAACATCCATACCTGGATATGATTACCTTCATATCAGAACTTGCATGGTTAATACAACTGATAAAGGTAATACAACAATAAGGAATATACTTCCTACTCTTGTCATAAGAGTCAAATATCTAATTCTCATCAAATAGAGTTTAATACTCAAAAGCATGCCACTACCCTTGAATTAGGGTTTACTATTCACATTACATGTCATCACCCTTGAATTAGGGTTTACTATTCACATTAAGGTGAATCGATCTCATATCATCATCATGTATGAGTAACATTATCATTAATGCTCACAAATTAGTTAAAGGTTCATCATTTGTCATAATTAGGGTTTCTATGATCTCACACAGGTGGATCATACCCAAATTATGCTTTCTCATAAGCATTGGAGATGCTTAAATTGGGTTTCCACTTAAAAAGGGTATTTTCTCTCTCTAGAAGTACTTTCTCTCTCTAGAAGTACTTTCTCTCTCTTCATACTATTAGGTGATGTCAACATCACTCTAGATCAGGTTGGATGGAGTCATTATAGCTAAAAACATCATTCTCATGTAATTAGGGTTTGAATTGAGCAAGATATAACTCAATTGGCCCTTTAGGGGTATTTTGGTAATTCACCCCATTGATCATCATCATGGTCAAAAACTTAGTCAATTAACCCCTTAATATCCTAGGTTGTCATTAGGGTTCGATTAGGGCAACATTGGACCATTAATATCATCAATTGATTGAATGAAGTCAACCTTGCATCACATTGATTGATTTCAATTATCAACCTTCAATCGAATTGAGATCGTTTGAAAGTGTTGACCGTTTGCCCACTTTGACTTTCCAAGACCGCGAGCCCTCTTACATATTCAAGTCCGCGAGCCTCCTTAGGCTTCAAGACCGCGAAGCCCTTCAAGTGGTTCAAGACCGCAAAGCCTTTCAAGTTGAAGTTGAGACCGCGAAGAGATGTTGACCGTTTTCCCTTCTTTGACCCCAAGACCACGAGGCCCCTCGCGGTCTTGAGACCGTGAGCCCTCTCACGACCTTTGAGACCGCGAGACTCCTCATGACCTTGAGACCGCGAGCCTCCTCTCGACCTTGAGACCGCGAGCTCACATGGTCTCAACCACTTGGTCCATCTACAAGATTCAATGATACATCCGATAATGTCAACTCATGTTGAAGCCCTCAAAAGGTCAAAACTATGATGACCACTTATGAATTGGGTCAATTAAAATTATGCTTGACCACTTGGTCATTCAATTGACCCTCAAGGGTTGACCAATTAGGGTTGAAGTCGATTCAATTAGGGTCTATCAATGTTCACCCATCAACACTCAACAATGTGACCCAACACAAGGTTGAACCCTTCATTTGAGCTCCAAATGGGCCCAAACTTGGCCCAAACGGTCTTGAGATCATGTGGGTGGACCCCACATGGCCTTGAGACCATTTTCCCAAGATTTCATCAAAGTCCAAGGTGATTTGATAGGGGTTGAACCATGATTGATCAACAAAACAGCATTTTGATTAAATTGATAACTTATTTGCAAATAGGTCCTCAATTGGTCAATTTACTTAACCCTGGACCTTCAAACGGTCTTGGGTGATTGTCCTCTCGGTCTTGAGACCGTTTGGATGAGTTCCAAACGGTCTTGAGACCGTTTGCCCATCCAATTTTGGATTCTAGTGCAAATTCATCAAGGTTTGACCCATTGAGTTGATGATCATATCAATATTTAATTGCAAAGTAATTTGGTGTAATTATACCTTCAATTGGTCAACTATTCTTGACCCCAGACCTCCAAACGGTCATGGTTGATTTCCCTCGCGGTCTTGAGACCGTTTGGGTAACCCCTAAACGGTCTTGAGACCGTTTAGGTCAATCAACCCTAAAAACCCTAATTAGGTCACCATAATTTCAGTACTGATTTCATCTAGGGTTAGCCCTAGTATTCACCCTTCAACTCTTAGCCCGTTTGGAATTAGACCATCAAACGTGGTGAGTTGTTAATTAACATTATTTTGAACAGTAATATCATACGGTCAACGCCTGGTCAACGACCTTACACGGTCTTGAGACCGTTTGCCCAAAAAGGCAATTTCAGACCGTTTGAAAATCAGGAATAAATTCAAATAAAGTTGTTACTTAAAAAGGTCATAACTCCCGATTCCCTTGGAGTTGGCCTCCCAAATTTTTAGGGTAATTAGCCTATATAATTAGTAACAGGTTTCTTATACGGTCCACGCCCGGTCAACGGGGCCAAATGGTCTTGAAGACCGTTTGCCCTGTCGCGGTCTCGAGACCGTTTGCTCACCTCGCGGTCCTGAGACCGAGAGAGCAAACTTTTGAGACCGTTTAAGGAAGTGAAAAGCGGTGGGTTTTTCTTGGAAATCACGCCTGCATCTCCTAGCTCAAGAACAGTACGAATATCCCATGGATTTACTTGCAAAATAGCAGGGAAAAGTAGGGAAACATGAAGAACTATCATCTAACCGTATATAAGAGATGTATATAGTAAAGCATGGGTTTAGAATTATAAAACCCGCCTAAAGCTTGCTTCTTGAGCTCCAAGCTTTCAAGCTCCAAGCTCTAATGGCGTCCTTGAGTTCTTACAGGTTGTCCAAGGTGAAAACTCCAAGTAAGGATGAAAAGAGACGGCTAGAAAGGTAGGGTTTCAAGAGTTAGCCATGAAGATGACCTTGAATTCGAGTTCTAACCATGGAATTAGGCAAGAAGAGGGGTTTAAACCTACCTTGCACCCCTTGGTCGTCCTCCTTATCTCCAAGGCAGTCCTTGGTCGTCTTTGGTGAAATGAAACAATAAGGGAACGAAGGGTAAGTCCCCTTGCAACTAAGGGAAGGAGAGCTTATATACATGGGGTAGGATTTTCAACATTAGTTCATAAGTTGTCCAAAATTCCAAATAGGTCCCTCCTTCTTTACTTGATCGTCCCTTCCTCTTTATTCTAAGGACAAACCTTCTCTTAAGGTCTTAGGAAAAGAAGGTAAAGGAGAGCAAGCTAATAATGAGGTACATACATAGAGAAATATTGCACATATACCCTAATTATTCACTCACAAGGCATATCTCATAACTTGATAATTCAATTGAGGTGACTCCCTCATCATTCCTTTTCTAAATGATGGCAAGAGTCTAAAAATATACTTTAGATGACATATTTTACAATTTGCATCCCTTAATTTGGGTAAATTGCATTTTATCCCAAATTAGGGTTTTCAAGCACCGGGATTGCTTCCACAGCTGCACCTTGGTGCCCTAGCTTGGGAAATCCCTCAAACTTTACCAAAAAGATTCTCATGATGTCTCAACATCAGAGGAACATCTCAACATGTGAAAATTGCAAGATAACCCTTTTAACTGGGTAAATTGCACATAGGTCCCTGTATATCAAAACAATGCTACAACTTTAAATAAAAAGGAGCAAATACTGAAATATATGTTTCTGAGAAACTTAATTACATGCTCAGAGTTAATCACAAAGATTTATTCACATATTTAGGCAAAAAACCTAGGGTTAACTCATAACCCAGGTCAGGGATGTTACAAACTATCCACCCCTTACAAGGATTTCGTCCCCGAAATCGATAAAACATACTACGAGAAAAGGGCAGGATACTTCCTTCTCATCTCATCCTCTAACTCCCAAGTGGCTTCTTCAATACCACGATGGTTCCAGAGGACTTTCACAAGGCTTATATCTTTCTTCTTTAACTTTTTAATTCGTTTATCAAGGATTGACACTGGTCCCTCCTCATAGGATATGTCATCATTCCGTTCTACCTCCATAGGTTGTAGAACTGACTCGGTGTCTGGGTGACATTTCTTCAACATAGAAATGTGAAACACAGGATGTAACCTCTGTAACTCTGGGGGAAGCTCTAGTTTATATGCTACCTTTCCAATCTGTTCAATGATTGGATAAGGCCCCATATATCTAGGAGCTAACTTTCCTTTCCTTCCAAAACGAAGGACTCCTTTCCAAGGTGAGACCTTAAGATACACTCTGTCTCCAACCTGGAACTCTAAGGGTCTACGACGTTTGTCAGCATAAGATTTCTGCCTATCCTGAGCAGTCTTAATCTTATGTTGTATTACTTTAATCTTTTCTGTGGTTTGCTGCACCAGGTCAGGACCTAACAACTGGTGCTCACCAGTCTCAAACCAACACAAGGGTGATCTACAACGTCTACCATATAAGGCTTCATAAGGTGCCATATCAATACTATGCTGATAGCTATTGTTATAGGCAAACTCTATCAAGCTTAGGTGTAGATCCCAACTTCCGGTGAACTGGAGAACACATGCTCGCAACAGGTCTTCTAAGGTTTGTATGGTCCTTTCCGACTGTCCATCAGTCTGTGGATGAAAGGCCGTACTAAACCTCAGTTTGGTGCCTAAGGCTTGATGTAACTGTTCCAAAAAATGACTTGTAAACTGAGGACCTCTGTCATAAACTATTGTGACAGGAACTCCGTGCAAACGCACTATCTCTTTAACATACAACTCTGATAACCTTTCAGCAGAATAGGTTGTTTTGACAGGTAAGAAATGTGCTGTCTTAGTCAACCTATCAACAATTACCCAAATGGAATCATGTCCTTTGCTTGTCCTGGGTAGGCCAACAACAAAGTCCATGGTCACATGGTCCCACTTTCACTGCGGTATGGGTAAAGGTTGCATTGTTCCTGCAGGCTTCTGGTGTTCGGCTTTAATTTGCTGACACACAGGACACCTCAGAACAAACTCTGCAACGTTCTTTTTCATTCCAGGCCACCAATACAGATCTTTCAAATTCCGATACATCTTGGTGCTCCCTGGATGCATAGCATACATGGAAGAATGGGCTTCTTCCAGGACTAACTTCCTCAAGTTGTCCACATCCGACACTATCATTCTCCCATTATAACAAGCTACTTGATCCTTTGAGTTATGGAAACCATCTTGCTTCTCATTCCCATACTCAGATCTAATTTGTTGAACTGCAGCATCACCTAGCTGTGCTTCTTTAATCTGCTCTCTTAGGGTAGGTTTAATATGCATCTCAGCTAACAAACCGGCTAACAATGACACCTTTAACTGTACATTGTCTTGCCTTAAAGAGATAAGCATATCTCTCCTAGAGCATACTAAAGAGTTTAGTTGTGCTCTATTCATGGTTGATGTTGCTGATTTCCTACTCAAGGCATCTGCAACAACATTAGCCTTGCCTGGATGGTAATCAATTGTACAGTCGTAGTCCTTGATTAACTCCATCCAGCGACGTTGCCTCATGTTGAGCTCATCCTGGGAGAAGATATACTTAAGGTTTTTGTGGTCTGTGAAAATCTGGAATGTCTCTCCGTAGAGATAATGCCTCCAGATCTTCAAAGCATGAACCACGACAGCTAACTCCAGATCGTGTGTTGGATAATTCTCCTCGTGTTTCTTAAGCTGTCGGGAAGCAAAAGAAATCACTTGTTTATCCTGCATCAACACACATCCTAGTCCATTCTTGGAAGCATCACAGAAAACTATATATCCTTTTCCTTGTTCAGGTAGCACTAGCACAGGTGCACTTGTCAACCTCTCCTTCAGCAACTGGAAAGATTGTTGACACTTATCACTCCAAGAAAAAGGAACATCTTTCCGGGTTAACTTGGTCAAAGGTAAAGCTATAGAACTAAAGTTCTTAATGAACCTTCGATAATAGCCAGCTAGCCCCAAGAAACTTCGAATCTCCGTCGGTTTCTTTGGTTGTTCCCATTGTAGAACAGATTCTACCTTTGTAGGGTCAACACGAATTCCTGAGGCTGATATTACATGTCCAAGAAAAGATACCTCCGGCAGCCAGAACTCACATTTTCTAAACTTAGCGTACAGCTTATGTTCTCTTAGCAAGGTCAAAGCTTGGCGAAGATGCTGCTCATGCTGCTGAGCATCCTTACTATAAATCAGAATGTCATCTATGAAGACGACAACACACTGATCAAGGAAAGGTCAAAAAACTCTATTCATGAGTTCCATGAATGCAGCTGGTGCATTGGTTAGTCCAAACGACATAATCGTGAACTCATAGTGACCATATCTTGTCCTAAAGGCAGACTTGGATATGTCACTATCCTTAATGCGGAGTTGATGATATCCAGACCTCAAGTTTATCTTTGAAAAGACTGTTGCACCACGCAATTGGTCAAAGAGATCATCAATCCTCGGCAGAGGATACTTATTCTTTATTGTTACTTTATTGAGTTGTCTGTAGTCAATGCATAACCGCATTGATCCATCTTTCTTTTTAACAAACAAGACCGGAGCACCCCAAGGTGAAGTACTCGGTCGGATAAAACCTCTCTCAAGTAACTCTTGAAGCTGTTTCTTGAGTTCTGCCATCTCGGCAGGCGCCATCCTATACGGAGTTTGAGCTATGGGTTTCGTATCTGGGATCAGATTGATTTCAAAATCAATCTCCCGAGGTGGTGGTATACTAGGAAGTTCTTCAGGAAACACATCTTCGAATTCCCTAACTATAGTAACTTCGGCAGGATTGGTCCTTTCCTTGGTAACATCTACCACATGGGCTAAGAATGCATGACATCCTTGCCTCAACAGCTTATCAGCAACCATAGCTGATACAAGACAGGTGGGCAGAATCTTTCTTTCTCCTTGAAAGATCCATGTGTTGCTTTCATCAGCAAACATAGCCAACTTGGACTCACAATCCAAGACAACTCTATACCTTTCTAAGGTATCCATCCCGAGGATTATATCAAATCCCTACATATCAAGTGGTATAAGATCCACTTGAATGCGATGGTCAGAAAAGAAAAGGATGTAGGGAGAACATACCTCCTGCAAAACGGCAGACCCACTTAACGGAGTTTTTAACAACAAACTATCTGCTCTATGACTAACAGTCACATTGCAGTTACGAATCACTTCACAAGTGATGAAAGAGTGTGTAGCACCCGGATCAATCAGAACAGATACAACACAGGATGTAGACATATCAGAATATAAAAGTTTCATTTGACCTGCCTCTACCCGTGGATTGACCACTGCCTCAGGTGGGTTCATAGCATAGAACCTTGCAGTCGCCTGGTGTTGAGGTGGTGCTGATGATCCAGCTTGAGACGCTTGTCCACGTCCTCGAGCTTCTCCTTGATGTTGTCTATTCTGAGATCCCTGTGGATTCTGTCTCGGGGGTTGTGGTGTCACACCGACAGGCCTAGAACGGCAATCCTTCATCAAGTGTCCCACCTTACCACAGATGTAGCAACTCCTCTCCTGTTGCTGTGGTTTGGGTGGTCCAGTAACTGACACTGATGTAGAACTGTGTGTCCCTTGAAGCGGTTGACTCCGTCCTCTACCTCTGCTTGGTGTCCATTGAGTTTGGAAACTCGATCTGGGTGGTGGGGGGTTAGGTGCAGAGAATCTAGGTTTCTTGGAATCCCTAGATGAAGAACCCTGGAACTGTGGATATCTTTTATGGGTTTGTCTTTTCTCAACCACAGATCTCTCTATCCTTCGGACTGACTCAACGAAGGTAAAGAATCTCTCTCTGTTTTCTAAGGCAGACACAGGGGTTGACATATCAGAATTCAAACCCTTCTCGAATCTTCTGATTCTTTCCTCATCCGTAGCAGCCATGTGCGGACAGAACCGCAACAACTCCATTAACTTAGCTTCATACTCACTAATGTTCATCATACCCTGCCTTAGTTTCTCAAACTGAGAGATCTTCTCATCTAGGAAGGTCTTTGGAAAATATCTATTGATAAATTCCCGACGAAACTCTTCCCATGAGAACTCTACTCCAGGTCTCTTCTGCTCTTCCATGTTCCACCAGTGACCAACACTGCCTTTGAGAAGATAGACAGCATGTCTAACCTTCTCAGCTTCCGGAATCATAAGAATCCTGAAAGCCTTCTCTAACTCTGTCAACCATAACTCAGCATCTGCAGGGTCGGCAGTTTCGAAGTACTCGGTAGCTCCGACACGACGAAGTCATTTGAATGTCTTATTGATACCTTGTGCTTCAGGCTGGACAGGTGCCCTAGGTGCACAAATGGGCATCCTATCGATTATATGTGTCATGGCAGTCATGAACTGCCCGAACACCGTCTGTACAGCTGGATCACTCATGTCAGCTGGGTCGAACTGGGGTGGCTCTCTTGGCGACTCAGGTGCAGGTTGTTCTATTCTCAGAACTCTTGTACCGCCTCGAGGTGCACTAGCACTACTCTCTGCCACGTGCTCATCACGATGTTCTGACATTCTTATGTATCTTCTTCTCCTGAGGAGCAGAAGATTCTATTAGATGAGGAAGGAATACTAAAGGTAGACTCGACATCCTAAGTCCTATGCCTCTGTAGACTCAACTGAACCTGGAGCTCTGATACCACTAGTTGTGGGCTCTGATCTCCAAACCATGACATAACACGATTAAAACTTAGCGGAAGAGAATCGGTAATCAGCGGAAGACAAAAATCACGGAAAATTAAAACTTTTTGAGACAAGAGCTTGGATCCATAAAAGCTTCTTTCATAAAGAGAGATAAACTGTTTACATCTCAGGATAATTACTTCTTGAGTAATTATATACATCAAGATACAAAATCTCAAGATCACTATACAAAAGACTCCAAGACCTGAGAGTACAGAGGACACATAGGACTGACTCTAACTACACCACATGGCAAGACAATCTCCACCTGAGATTATTGCTGCCCCTGGTGCTGCTGCTGAGACTGATCACCTGTAGGCTGGTTCCTTCGTCTCTGACGTCCACCTAAAAAGTTGAAGTCTACGGGGTGAGACAATTATACATAATTGTCCCAACGAGAGTTATAACTCTTCGCCAGAAGCTTTATTATAACATCAAAGAATATCTTAAACAGTAAAGCCTTCAAAGCATTCTATAACAGTTGCAAGTATAACAAGATCTCAACCATTTAGGAGATATGGAGAATATAAACACTATTGCAATGTAACATCAATCAACTAACTTGGAGTTATCTCTAACAAGTTATACTACATGGTTGATTATGTTTTACAAACAACATTATGCCCTGTGGAGATGAGGCTTACCACTCATACTCCAACTGATCGCTGAGAAGTCACATCAGTATCATACATAGGTCATTAAGAGAGCTGGATTCTCATGACCTTCACCTTCCTCTGTCAGTAAGAGGATCACTTGTAGGACATCTCGTGTCTCTACTACTATAGCTTACCAGGGTAAACTGGTCCTTCACTATTCTAGAGTCACAGTGGCGTTCTGTACTCTCTTCGTCATCAGGAGGTTTCATATTTACCTACCACTGATACGGATATCTGTGCTTTCTTCGTCATCAGGAGGTTTCATGTTTACCTACCACTGATACGATATGGAAATATAGTGAAGGATGGATGGATTACACATCTACATCACTTTCCTACACTAGGATGTAAGGTTCTACACATCCATGTACCCCACATACTCAAAAGTATGTGCTCCAGGAGTTCCCTGAGGAAAACCTGTTTCACCATCACTTAATCTCTGACAATGATGGATCTATGATCAGGGCTCTACATTATACTTGATTAGTTAGGTACATTCAGTATTCTTTAACAGCATACATTGTTCTCCAAACAATAACAGTAGCATAGCAGTTATAAAAGAAGAATACTAAATGTAACAGGCCTAACTCATATCAATCATCATTTCTCATTATCCTCATCACAAGTCATCTCTAAGGCATGACCTTGATGGTATTCATGGTTCTCACTGCCCATTATCAGCATAGGATGCCACTGTCAAGGCATTATATCACTTTACTTATTCATAAGGCTAACAACATGCCTTTAATGAATATAACATCAACATCCATACCTGGATATGATTACCTTCATATCAGAACCTGCATGGTTAATACAACTGATAAATGTAATACAACAATAAGGAATATACTTCCTACTCTTGTCATAAGAGTCAAATATCTAATTCTCATCAAATAGAGTTTAATACTCAAAAGCATGCCATTACCCTTGAATTAGGGTTTACTATTCACATTACATGTCATCACCCTTGAATTAGGGTTTACTATTCACATTAAGGTGAATTGATCTCATATCATCATCATGTATGAGTAACATTATCATTAATGCTCACCGATTAGTTAAAGGTTCATCATTTGTCATAATTAGGGTTTCTATGATCTCACACAGGTGGATCATACCCAAATTATGCTTTCTCATAAGCATTGGAGATGCTTAAATTGGGTTTCCACTTAAAAAGGGTATTTTCTCTCTCTAGAAGTACTTTCTCTCTCTTCATACTATTAGGTGATGTCAACATCACTCTAGATCAGGTTGGATGGAGTCATTATAGCTAAAAACATCATTCTCATGTAATTAGGGTTTGAATTGAGCAAGATATAACTCAATTGGCCCTTCAGGGGTATTTTGGTAATTCACCCCATTGATCATCATCATGGTCAAAACCTTAGTCAATTAACCCCTTAATATCCTAGGTTGTCATTAGGGTTCGATTAGGGCAACATTGGACCATTTATATCATCAATTGATTGAATGAAGTCAACCTTGCATCACATTGATTGATTTCAATTATCAACCTTCAATCGAATTGAGATCGTTTGAAAGTGTTGATCGTTTGCCCACTTTGACTTTCCAAGACCGCGAGCCCTCTTCCATATTCAAGACCGTGAGCCTCCTTAGGCTTCAAGACCGCGAAGCCCTTCAAGTGGTTCAAGACCGCGGAGCCTTTCAAGTTGAAGTTGAGACCGCGAAGAGATGTTGACCGTTTGCCCTTCTTTGACCCCAAGACCGTGAGGCCCCTCGCGGTCTTGAGACCGTGAGACCTCTCACGACCTTTGAGACCGTGAGCCTCCTCACGACCTTGAGACCGCGTGCCTCCTCTCGACCTTGAGACCGCGAGCTCACATGGTCTCAACCACTTGGTCCATCTACAAGATTCAATGATACACCCGATAATGTCAACTCATGTTGAAGCCCTCAAAAGGTCAAAACTATGATGACCACTTATGAATTGGGTCAATTAAAATTATGCTTGACCACTTGGTCATTCAATTGACCCTCAAGGGTTGACCAATTAGGGTTGAAGTCGATTCAATTAGGGTCTATCAATGTTCACCCATCAACACTCAACAATGTGACCCAACACAAGGTTGAACCCTTCATTTGAGCTCCAAATGGGCCCAAACTTGGCCCAAACGGTCTTGAGATCATGTGGGTGGACCCCACATGGCCTTGAGACCATTTGCCCAAGATTTCATCAAAGTCCAAGGTGATTTGATAGGGGTTGAACCATGATTGATCCACAAAACAGCATTTTGATTAAATTGATAACTTATTTGCAAATAGGTCCTCAATTGGTCAATTTACTTAACCCTAGACCTTCAAACGGTCTTGGGTGATTGTTCTCTCGGTCTTGAGACCGTTTTCCCATCTAATTTTGGATTCTAGTGCAAATTCATCAAGGTTTGACCCATTGAGTTGATGATCATATCAATATTTAATTGCAAAGTAATTTGGTGTAATTATACCTTCAATTGGTCAACTATTCTTGACCCCAGACCTCCAAACGGTCATGGTTGATTTCCCTCGCAGTCTTGAGACCGTTTGGGTAACCCCTAAATGGTCTTGAGACCGTTTAGGTCAATCAACCCTAAAAACCCTAATTAGGTCACCATAATTTCAGTACTGATTTCATCTAGGGTTAGCCCTAGTATTCACCCTTCATCTCTTAGCCCGTTTGGAATTAGACCATAAAACTTGGTGAGTTGTTAATTAACATTATTTTAAACAGTAATCTCATACGGTCAACGCCTGGTCAACGACCTTACACGGTCTTGAGACCGTTTGCCCAAAAAGGCAATTTCAGACCGTTTGAAAATCAGGAATAAATTCAAATAAAGTTGTTACTTAAAAAGGTCATAACTCCCGATTCCCTTGGAGTTAGCCTCCCAAATTTTGAGGGTAATTAACCTATATAATTAGAAACAGGAATCTTATACGGTCCACGCCCGGTCAACGGGGACAAACGGTCTTGAAGACCGTTTGCCCTGTCGCGGTCTCGAGACCGTTTGCTCACCTCGCGGTCTTGAGACCGAGAGAGCAAACTTTTGAGACCGTTTAAGGAAGTGAAAAGCGGTGGTATTTTCTTGGAAATCACGCCTTCATATCCTAGATCAAGAACAGTACGAATATCCCATGTATTTACTTGCAAAATAGCAGGGAAAAGTAGGGAAACATGAAGAACTATCATCTAACCGTATATAAGAGATGTATATAGTAAAGCATGGGTTTAGAGTTATAAAACCCACCTAAAGCTTGCTTCTTGAGCTCCAAGATTTCAAGATCCAAGCTATAATGGCGTCCTTGAGTTCTTACAGGTTGTCCAAGGTGAAAACTCCAAGGAAGGATGAAAAGAGACGGCTAGAAAGGTAGGGTTTCAAGAGTTAGCCATGAAGATGACCTTGAATTCGAGTTCTAACCATGGAATTAGGCAAGAAGAGGGGTTTAAACCTACCTTGCACCCCTTGGTCGTCCTCCTTAGCTCCAAGGCAGTCCTTGGTCGTCTTTGGTGAAATGAAACAGTAAGGGAACGAAGGGTAAGTCCCCTTGCAACTAAGGGAAGGAGAGCTTATATACATGGGGTAGGATTTTCAACATTAGTTCATAAGTTGTCCAAAATTCCAAATAGGTCCCTCCTTCTTTACTTGATCTTCCCTTCCTCTTTATTCTAAGGACAAACCTTCTCTTAAGGTCTTAGGAAAAGAAGGTAAAGGAGAGCAAGCTAATAATGAGGTACATACATAGAGAAATATTGCACATATACCCTGATTATTCACTCACAAGGCATATCTCATAACTTGATAATTCAATTGAGGTGACTCCCTCATCATTCCTTTTCTAAATGATGGCAAGAGTCTAAAAAGATACTTTAGATGACATATTTTACAATTTGCATCCCTTAATTTGGGTAAATTGCATTTTATCCCAAATTAGGGTTTTCAAGCACCGGGATTGCTTCCACAGCTGCACCTTGGTGCCCTAGCTTGGGAAATCCCTCAAACTTTACCAAAAAGATTCTCATGATGTCTCAACATCAGAGGAACATCTCAACATGTGCAAATTGCAAGCTAACCCTTTTAACTGGGTAAATTGCACATAGGTCCCTGTATATCAAAACAATGCTACAACTTTAAATAAAAAGGAGCAAATACTGAAATATATGTTTCTGAGAAACTTAATTACATGCTCAGAGTTAATCACAAAGATTTATTCACATATTTAGGCAAAACACCTAGGGTTAACTCATAACCCAGGTCAGGGATGTTACAAGTATTAACCTATTGATTATTAAGATAGAGTTTTCATCCGTTTTGAATGCAAAGTTGACTGATTTAGGGTAAAAGAAGAGAAAAACTATGTTTATGTCGGATTAAGGAAATAAGTTTCTAAATAATGATCCTAAGTCTGTTAGGAGTATTAAGATGAGAAATTTAAAGGTTTTATGTAGTTTTGTTGAATTAGGGTTCATAATATTAAAAGTGGAGGCAAAACCCTAATTTCAAAGGAAACCCCAAAATTGGAATAGAAATCCTGAGAAATAAGACGAGTTTGGATAAATAATGATAAAAGGAAGTTTATATGTTTATTTCAGGATTTATATTCATCTTTGCTTGCTTGATTGGGTTTCCCTGCTTAATTAATTCTGTCACCAAAACTACCATTACAGGTATGTGGTTACGCTTATTATTATTCCGAATTAGTTTTTCGAGGATTTTATCGATGTTTCCTTCGTGGCTTGAATTAAACTATTGTATGAATTTAATTCATTCAAACTATAATGTGGATATGACTATCACATAAGATATGTGCCTACTAACTCAGATCCTAGTCTCCTCTATAGCTTGATAGACTGACCTAGTACATGGCTACGTATGGGGTAGGTCCATCAGGTCATTGAATGACTTAGTACATGGCTACCAATGGGGTAGGACCATCAAGTCACCATGAGTCAAGGATTGGACTATCTTTGGGTAGGGCCATGCGACTCCAAACTTTTCAAAGGGATGCAAAATTTTATTTATTACAAAATTTTAGTATAGTATGGTAAAGTTTGATAATTATTAATGTTTATTTGTTGAACCTTGATCTAGAAATTGGGATAACATCTCTGACCTCTTGGTCTCCCTTAATAGGGGGTTACTGGAAGACGGGTTCGTTATATTTGGTATCAGAGATAAGGTTCCTCACTTAACCATTAATAATTATTAAATTTTACAAACTCTATAGAACCCCAAGGGAGTTATTAGAGGATTATCCGAAAGATAGAGGTGTCTAGAACAGGATCACGACCGGGGGTTGGCAATATTTTCCTCCGCATCGCTAGTCGGAATATGAGGACTCCCAGATCCGTGTGACTGTCTGGCCAAAGTCTTAGGGTATGATTCAAAATAAGATACCTTTAAGACTTTCTCATCTTATTCATCCCTTCTCATCACACAATCGATTAAGGATTTTAAGAGTTAGGGTTTTTCTCTCTCTTCCCCACCCTCATGTGGTATGGGTAAGTAAGTTAAGGATTAAGGAATCCTCCATCAAATTAATAAAAGATATGTAATTAGACGTCATCGACATAAGTATAATTAGTTTAAAGGTATAGACTAAAGGGTCTATCTGTATGCTTATGCAGATGGCTCGTGTGAAGACAGTGGCTGTCCCGGATGCCACCAATGGTGGTGGACCTTCACACAAGGGAAAGGTGTCTTCCAAGAAGTGGAAGAGGAACCAAAGTGTAGATTCCTCAAAGAAGACGAAGAGACCTGAAGAAACCACTCATGAGGTCCCTAATCCTGACCCGATACCCTTCAACAACCTTAATCAAGAAGAAGACCAAGGGTACGAGGAGCAACATGAGTACGAGGAGGTGGCCCGAATGGAAGAGTACCAAGCTGGTGGTCCCAAACCAACCATGATAATCTACACCCCTGATGCTTTGTGGATGGAACAACAGAAGAAGCTAACATAGTCCATTAGTGCCTTGGCTCTCCGAGACTTAGCTACAGGTGAAAATGGTGAGCCACTTCCTATTCGTCCTCGACTAGGAGACACTATCTTGGACTTCATCAAGTTGAACATTCTGGGGAGAAGATAAATCTGAGGTAGTCGATAAGGCAGAAGTTTGACTGCTTGCAGTCGAGAATGGATTCTGCATGCTTGAGGTACATCCGAGCAAGAAGGTCCTCTTTACTGCTCGTCTCCTAGAAGGAGCAGCCAAGATATGGTGGGAGACTCACATCTTAGGCCGAGATTTGACTAAGGAACCAATGGCATGGGCTGACTTCAAGACAATCTTCACTGCCAGATTTATCCCTGTTTCGGCTAAGAAGGAAAAGAAAACGGAGTTCACCAACATGACTCAAGGAAACTCATATGTGGAAGACTTTGGGCGCATGTTTGGAATCCTGGAGTGTTTCGGGCATATGATGGATGAGGGTAGAAGGGCGGATCACTTCATGGAGCATCTTCACCCTGCCATCAAGCCCCATGTGATGTCAAGTAAGCCCAAAACCTTCGCCGAAGCTTACAACACTTCTTTAGACATGGAGAGGACTGTGATACCTACCCATTTTCCACCCAAGGGGTATTTGGGTTTCACTGAAGGAACTCAAGGTCAGAAGAACAACCACAAGAAAGGTCCATGACGTTATCATGATAAAGGAAGATAGGGAATAAAAGGGAAACCCCATCAAGAGAACAATCGACCTTGATGCCGCACCTGTGGGAGATGGCATACCGGTGAGTGCCACCACAAGAAGAGGGTCTTCTACCGTTGTCAACAAGAGGGACATATCCAGGCTGCTTGCCCTCTGCCAGATCTAAGAGGACCAGGTATAGTAGCATCCCCACCTATGGCAGCCCCACCTCTAGCTATGACCCCACCTGCAGGAGAAAGAAGACAAGCTTGAATGTTTGCTATTGACAATGAGGAGGCCCAAGCTAATGCTAATCGGTTGATCGAGGGTAATAACCCTTAGAGTTTCTTTTATGTTTTAAGATAAGCATGTAATGGTCTAATGTATGGTGAAAAACAATGTAGGCATGCTTGAAGTTATGGGACACAATGTAAAAGCTTTGTTTGACTCTGGATCTATGAATACTTTCATTTCAAGAAATCTCACAACTATGCTTTGTTTGGATATCAAGGATTTAGGGTATGTCTTAGATGTTACAACACCAAATGGTCGAATCTTTACATCTCTTTTGAAAACTCCAGTGATACCTGTGAAATATTGAGACCATGAGTTTCCTATGGGCTTTATCCTTCTTGATATGAATGACTTTGATGTGAACATTGGTATGGATTGGCTTTATACTTATAGGGCCAATATTGACTGTAGGGAGAAGAAAGTGATCATTAAGAAATCGGTTCACCCACCTTTTTTTCATTAGAGGTAGGAAAGATGCCACCACCAGCCTATATGTGTCAGCCTTGAAAGCAGAATGGATGATGAGTAAAGGTTTTCGAGCTTTCCTGGTAGTAGTTACCGAGCCAAAACCTAGGGTGCAACCCTTAGAGGAAATAGAGGTAGTTAGGAGCTATGAAAATGTTTTTCTAGATGATCTACTCAAGATTCCTCTCGAGTGAGAGGTGGATTTTTTCATAGATCTAGCTCCTGGGACATGCCCTATTTCATGAGCACTTTATAGAATGGCCCCTGCGGAGTTGCTTGAGTTGAAGAAACAATTGTAGGAATTGCTAGACAAGGATTTTATCCACCCTAGCACATCACCATGGGGAGCAACAATTTTTTGTGTAAAGAAAAAGGATGGTTCACTCCAAATGTGCATAGACTACCGGATGATCAACCGGGCTACCATTAAGAACAAATACCCTTTACCCCGAATAGATGACTTATTTGACCAGTTGAAATCAGCGCGAGTCTTTTCCAAGATCAACTTGAGATCTGGTTACCACCAGTTGAGAGTCAAGAGTGAGGACATCTCGAAGACCGCTTTTAGAACCCGATATGGTCACTATGAGTTAGTGGTTATGCCTTTTGGGTTGTCCAATGCTCGTAGTGTTTTCATGAACCTTATGAATAGTGTGTTCCAACCCTTCCTTGACTCATTTGTCATTGTTTTCATAGATGACATACTAGTTTATTCAGATGACTTAGAGCAACACCGAGACCACCTAAGTAAAGTCCTTGATATCTTGAGAAAGCAGAAGTTCTACGGGAAATTCTCCAAATGTGAGTTTTGAATAGACTGAGTCATGTTCCTCGGACATCATCATCTCAGGAGGAACATTCATCATAGATCCAACTAAAGTGTCGGTAGTACGAGATTGGCCTACACTGAAGAACCCCTCTGAGATCCAAAGCTTCTTGGGGTTAGCAGGATACTATCGACGTTTCATCAAGGATTTCTCAAAAACTGCCTTGCCTTTGACCATGTTGACTCAAAAGGATGTGAAGTTTGTATGGTCCGATGTGTGTGAAGCTCGTTTTTAGGAGCTGAAGGAGAAGCTGACCACTGCACCAATTTTGACTCTACCATCAGGCAATGAGGGTTTCATGATTTTCACCGATGCATCAAAGATGGGACTTGGCTGTGTGTTGGAACAGAATCGACAAGTGGTTGCATATGCCTCCCGACAACTCAAGCCCAACAAAGTGAATTACCCGACACATGACTTAGAGTTGGCTTCTATCATTCATGCATTGAAGATTTGGTGACATTACCTGTATGGTGCTACCTTCGAAATCTTCACTGACCATAAGAGCCTGAAATACCTCCTGACATAGAAAGACTTGAACCTACGACAGAAACGATGGATGGAGTACATGAAGGATTACGACTTCACCGTCGATTATCATCCAGGAAAGGCGAATTTCATAACAGATGCTTTGAGTAAAAAACAGCTCAGGTGTGCAACTGTTTTGTCTAGTCAGTGGAAGAGTTTAGAAGAGATGGTAGAATGGTCTCCTCATCTGTTGGATGATCGAGTTTGATTGGCCAACATCCAGATACAGTCAGAATTGTTGGATGAGATTGTAGCAGCACAGTTGGCTAGTGGAGAACTTGACAAGATGAAAGGCTTGATGAAGAAGCCTCAGACCCGTCTTTCTTTGGGAATAGACGGAGGGATTAGATTTGAGAATCATATATGGGCCCCAAATGACTCACCGTTGAAGGGGCGTATCCTACAAGAGGCTGATGGTTCTAAGTACACGGTACACCCGGGAACTACTAAGATGTTTAAGGACATGCAGAGGTTTTTCTGGTGGCCAGGAATGAAGAGAGATATCACGGCATATGTGGCCAGCTGTCTTACGTGCCAAATGGTGAAGGTTGAACACCAACGACCCGGTGGACTGTTACAGTCTATAGAGATTCCAGAGTGGAAATGGGAGTAGATCACCATGGATTTTTTGGTGGGTCTACCCCAGAATAAGAAAGGTCATGATGCTATATGGGTTGTGGTAGATCATCTTACCAAGTTAGCACACTGCCTTGCCCTGAAGACCACTGCCAAAGTGTCAGATTTAGTTGAGATATACATCCGAGAGATAGTGCCCTTACATGGCGTACCCAGTTCTATTATCTCTGATAGAGACCCAAAGTTTACTTCCAAATTGTGGAAGCAAGTTTAAGAGGAACTAGGTACAAGGTTGAAGTTTAGTACCGCTTATCACCCCCAGACAGATGGTCAGTCAGAAAGGACAATCCAGATCTTAGAGGATCTGCTGAGAGCTTGTGTGCTCGATTGGGATGGATCATGGGAGTAGTATTTACCGTTAGCTGAGTTTGCATACAAAAACAATTACCAAGCCAGTATTGTGATGCCTCCGTATGAAGCTCTATATGGGAGACCGTGTCAGTCACCACTTCACTAGGATGATGTTGGTGAAAGGACCTTGTTGAGGTCAGATGAACTCCAAGTGTATGCTGATAAAGTCTCTTTGATCAGGCAAAGGCTAAAGAGAGCCCATGATCGACAGAAGTCGTATGCTGATGTGAAGCGGACTGACATGCATTTCACTGTGGGAGAGCATGTTTTTGTGAAAATCTGAATGCTCCAAGCTATAGCTAAGAACAGAGGAAAGTTGAGTCCCCTATATGTGGGTCTGTTTGAAGTGTTAGAATGGATTGCCGCATATCGTTTGGTGTTACCCCCTCGATATAGTATGATGCATGATGTGTTTCACGTGTCCAACCTGAAGCGATATGTGCAAGATTTGAGCCATGTGCTGAGCATTGAACCCATTGAGCTTCAAGGGAAGCTAACTTATCCTGAGTTACCTTTGCAGATTCTAGATACCAAGGTAAAAGAGCTAAAAAATAAGAATATCGAGATGGTAAAGGTTCTTTGAAAGCACCATGGAGAGGATGAAGCCACATGGGAGCTGAAGACGGACATGGAAAAAGCATATCCTAGTTTGTTTGTTTGATTGATGAATTTTGAGGACAAAATTTCTAGAAGGAGGGGAGGATGTTATAACCCCATTTTATTAAATCATGTAGTAAGATTTATAAATCTTCTTTTAAGAAATAAATGAAATCAATGGTTGATTTAATGGTTTGATTTGAATGAATTTCATGTATGATAGCCTTGTATGTTTTCGTAATGGGCCTTATTGGCTATTGAGCCCAATTGAAAGAAAAATAAAAAGAAAAGAAAAAAGGAATCCAATTGGATAAAGGAATAAACAAGAAAATAGATAAAAGAAGAATAAAAGGCTAGGGAATATTTTCCAAAATGGAATTTCGAAATATTAAGGTTCCTTGAGGTTCAAGGAGCCCAGGATAATAATATAATGGCAAAGGAAATAGAAAATATGTGGAAAATATAAATAAATAAGTGTTAACTTGTAACTGAAGAAAAGGGCTCGTTTTCTTTATATAATGATCCCAATTTTTTTATGATGAGAGATAAAAGCATAAACGAGGTTCGCTTAAAATTTGAGATAAAAAGGAGTTCTAATTTGGGAGTTATTGCTTTTTCAAATTATCCTCAAAATAGGATTTATCTTGGAAAATTAGGAAAATCGTTTCCTTTTTGTTTGAGCGTAAAGGATGTGGTCCGTTGGATCTTGATCCAATAGGCACCACTCATCGTCTAGTCCCAGTGGGACACAGACTGTGGATGAGTTACAGGGGAAACTTTCCCCTTTGATTCTGATCGAACCAGTGCATGTGCACTCCTAGAAATTGTTTCCCTGAGTCCGGGAGAAGGAGAGGAACCTTCTCGACCCTAATATGATACATTCCCATCGCGACTAGGAGAAACACCCAAATCTAGGGTGGCGGAAGGGTTGGGAAAACCCTAAAGAAACACCCACACCCTATAAATAGGCCCTCATGTGGTTTCTCTCACCCTCATGAACCCCGACAGCCTCTTCCTAAGTTCCCGCACCCTCTCTCTCACTCAATTGCCCTCTCTCATGCGAGGTCTCCGCCACAGCGCCGCCGTGTTGTTTGAGTAGAGAAAGGAAGGAGGACAAAGAGCAGGGACCATGGGATTGAGATCCACGGTGAACGCACGTGAGATCCGACGATCCCTGAAGCAGCGTGCTTACTTAGCTCGCGAAGTGGGGATGATCAACACGGAGCGTTAGATCATGATCCATTGTGGACTCGAGTGGGATCCAACGGACCAGCGTTAGGAGCAGGGCACGTGACCCAGTTAGTGGATGCAAGCAACGCAGAGCGTCGGATCTTCAGCGGACCAGTGGTGCAACGATCAAACGGTCAACGAAATTCGGTAAATAGCTCTCTCTAGTCGAAATTCTAGTAAAATGCATTTTCTTGGAAAAATCATATCTAATGGTAGAAAACTCCGATGAGAAAACTTTATACATGAAAGTTTCATAGAAAAATACGTGGAACATGATAAAAATAATTTGGTGACCTGATTTTATCTCGTTTTACAAAAGTACATTATTTTGGTAGAAAAATTGAATAAAGGATAATTAGAAACCCTAATTGTATATAAAGGGTAAATCTTTGTGGATTAATAGGTTAATTTGAAGAGTATTAACCTATTGATTATTAAGATAGAGTTTTCATCCATTTTGAATGCAAAGTTGACTAATTTAGGGTAAAAGAAGAGAAAAACTATGTTTATGTCAGATTAAGGAAATAAGTTGCTAAATAATGACCCTAAGTCTGTTAGGAGTATTAGGTTGAGAAATTTAAAGGTTTTATGTAGTTTTATTGAATTAGGGTTCATAATATTAAAAGTGGTGGGAAAACCCTAATTTTCAAGGAAACCCCAAAATTGGAATAGAAATCCTGAGAAATAAGATGAGTTTGGATAAATAATGATAAAAGGAAGTTGATATGTTTATTATAGGATTTCTATTCATCTTTGCTTGATTTATTGGGTTTCCCTGCTTAATTGATTCTGTCACCAAAACTACCATTACAGGTATTTGGTTACGCTTATGATTATTCTGAATTAGTTTTCCGAGGATTTTATCAATGTTTCCTTCGTGGCTTGAATTAAAATGTTGGATGAATTTAATGCATGCAAACTATAATGTGGATATGACTATCACCTAAGATATGTGCCTACTAACTCAGATCCTAGTCCCCTCTGTGGCTTGATAGACTGACCTAGTACATGGCTACCTATGGGGTAGGTCCATCAGGTCATTGAATGACTTAGTACATGGCTACAAATGGGGTAGGACCATAAAGTCACCATGTGTTAGGGATTTGACTACCTTTGGGTAGGGCCATGCGACTCCACAACCCTAAGTATTGGCTACCTATAAGGTAGGACTATAGGGGTAAGGATCTACCATATGAGAGAGGTAGTATCCATGTCCACTGCAGGGACATCACAGAGATAGGGGATAGGTAAGGACTGAGTAGTATTGCTTAAAATGTAATCTTGGATGTTAAATGATAATTGGCTGATTACATTGTTATCATAGTTGCAAAATTATTGTTTCCCCCACATACCATCTTTATGCTGACCTACATTTTGTTTGTCGGCGTTTTAGGTACAAACCCAAAAGGACAAACACTAAAATGTCACATTGTAAACATATGAATTGAAGTGCAAGGAGGATTAGTTAGACTAGAATTCATAAGTGGATAGAAGTTTAGAAATCCAAACTTTTCAAAGGTATGCAAAATTTTATTTATTACATCTTTTCAGTATAGTTTGGTAAAGTTTGATAATTATTAATGTTTATTTGTCGAACCTTGATCCAGAAATTGGGATAACGGCTCTGACCTCCTGGTCTCCCTTAATAGGGGGTTACTGGAAGGAGGGGTCGTTACATTTGTTATTAGAGCTAAGGTTCCTCACTTAACCATTAATAATTATTAAATTTTACAAACTCTATAGAGCCCAAGGGAGTTATTAGAGGATTATCCGAAAGACAGAGGTGTCTAGAAAAGGATCATGACCGGGGGATGGCAATATTTTCCTCCGCACTGCTAGTCGGAATACGAGGACTCCCGGATCCGTGTGACTGCCTGGCCAAAGTCTTAGGGTATGATTCGAAATAAGATACCTTTAGGACTTTCTCATCTTATTCATCCCTTCTCATCACACATTCGATTAAGGATTTTAAGAGTTAGGGTTTTTCTCTCTCTTCCCCACCCTCATGTGGTATGGGTAAGTAAGTTAAGGATTAAGGAATCCTCCATCAAATTAATAAAAGATATGTAATAAGACGTCATCGAGATAAGTATAATTAGTTTAAAGGTATAGACTAAAGCGTCTATGTGTATGCTTATGTAGATGGCTCGCATGAAGACAGTGGTTGTCCCGGATGCCACCAATGGTGGTGGACCTTCATGCAATGGAAAGGTGTCTTCCGAGAAGAGGAAGAGGAACCACGGTGGAGATTCCTCAAAGAAGAGGAAGAGACCTGAAGAAACCACTAATGAGGTCCCTAATCCTGACTTGATACCCTTCAGCAACCTTGATCAAGAAGAAGACCAAGGGTACGAGGAGCAACATGAGTACGAGAAGGTGGCCCGAATGGAAGAGGACCAAGCTGGTGGTCTCGAACCAACCATGATAATCCACACCCCTGATGCTTTGTGGATGGAACAACATAAGAATCTGACAGAGGCCATTAGTGCCTTGGCTCTCTGAGACTTAGCTAGAGGTGAAAATGGCGAGCCACTTCCTGTTCATACTCGACTGGGAGCCACTATCTTGGACTTCGTCAAGGTAAACATTGGGAAGTTCTGGGGAGAAGATAAATCTGAGGTAGTTGACAAGGCAGAAGCTTGGTTGCTTGCAGTCGAGAATGGATTCTGCATGCTTGAGGTACAACCGAGCAAGAAGGTCCTCTTTGCTGCTCATCTCCTGGAAGGAGCAGCCAAGATATGGTGGGAGACTCACATCTTAGGACGAGATCTGACTGAGGAACCAATGGCATGGGCTGACTTCAAGACAATCTTCACCGCCAGATTTATCCCTATTTCGGTTAAGAAGGAAAAGGAAAGGGAGTTCACCAACATGACTCAAGGAAACTCATCTATGGTAGACATTGGGCGTAGGTTTCGAATCCTGGAGCATTTCAGGCATATGATGGATGAGGAAAGAAGGGTGGATCACTTCATAGAGTGTCTTCACCCTACCATCAAGCCCCATGTGATTTCAAGTAAACCCAAAACCTTTTATGAAGCTTACAACACTGCTTTAGACATGGAGAGGACTGTGATGCCTGCCCAATTTCCACCCAAGGGGTATTTGGGTTTCACTGAAGGAACTCAAGGTCAGAAGAAAAACCACAAGTAAGGTCTAGGACGTCGTCATGCTAAAGGAAGATAGGGAGTAAATGGGAAACCCTATCAAGAGAACAATCGACCTTGATGCCACACCTGTAGGAGATGGCATACCGGTGAGTTCCGCCACAAGAAGAGGGTCTGCTACCATTGTCAACAAGAGGGACATATCCAAGCTGCTTGCCCTCTACCAGATCTAAGAGGACTGGGTCCAGTAGTAGCCCCATCAGTGGCAACCCCTCCTGTAGTTATGAACCCACCTACGGGAGAAAGATGATAAGCTTTAGTGTTTTCTATTGACAATGAGGAGGCCCAAGCTAATGCTAATCGGTTGATCGAGGGTAATAACCCTTAGAGTTTCTTTTATGTTTTAAGATAAGCATGTAATGGTCTAATGTATGGTGAAAAACAATGTAGGCATGCTTGAAGTTATGGGACACAATGTAAAAGCTTTGTTTGACTCTAGATCTACTAATACTTTCATTTCAAGAAATCTCGCAACTATGCTTTGTTTGGATATCAAGGATTTAGGGTATGTCTTAGATGTTACAACACCAAATGGTCAGATCTTTACATCTCTTTTGAAAACTCTGGTGATACCTATGAAATATCGAGATCATGAGTTTCCTACATACTTTATCCTTCTTGATATGAATGACTTTGATGTGATAATTGGTATGGATTGGCTTTATACTTATAGGGCCTATATTGACTGTAGGGAGAAGAAAGTGATCATTAAGAAACTGGGTCACCCACCTATACTTTGATGCCACCACCAGCCTATATGTGTCAGCCTTGAAAGCAGAACGGATGATGATTAAAGGTTGTCGAGCTTTCCTGGTAGTAGTTACCGAGCCAAAACCCAGGGTGCAACCCTTAGAGGAAATAGAGGTAGTTAGGAGCTATGCAGATGTTTTTCCGGATGATCTACTCGGGATTCCTCCTGAGAGAGAGGTGGATTTTTCCATAGAGATAGATCCTGGGACAAGACCTATCTCACAATCACCTTATAGAATGGCCCCTGCGGAGTTGCTCGAGTTGAAGAAACAATTGCAGAAATTGCTAGACAAGGGTTTTATCCGCCCTAGCACATCACCATGGGGAGCACCCGTTCTTTTTGTAAAGAAAAAGGATAGTTTGCTCTGAATGTGCATAGACTACCGGATGATCAACTAGGCTACCATTAAGAACAAATACCCTTTACCCCGGATAGATGACTTGTTTGACCAGTTGAAATCAGCTTGAGTCTTTTCTAAGATCGTCTTGAGATCGGGTTACCACCAGTTGAGAGTTAAGAGTTAGGACATCCCGAAGACCGCTTTTAGAACCCGGTATGGCCACTATGAGTTTTTGGCTATGCCTTTTGGGTTGTCCAATGCACCTAGTGGGGTCTTTACAATATTCATTAGTCAACATCACATATTAAGCTAATGTCATCATTGATTGATAACATTAGTAGGGTACTTAATGATTGATCATTAAACTTCTAATTAATCTAAAACCTGACCTAAGGGGGTGACCATAGGTTGTCACCATCACTTGACACTTTTGATCACGACCATAAATTGTCATGAAGACAACACCATAGGGTTGTTGCTATGGTAACATCATCGGATCATGGATTTATATAAGAAATCAGCTTTAAACCCTAAAATTGACCATTGGTTGATAGGTGCTTAGCACTATAGGATGTCAAACCAACCTAATCCAAGTCATATTATACCTTAGGAATAATGTACAAATGATCACACGTTCATCTAGAACTTAAATCAGAATAGGGAACATTATAAAATTCGAAATCCAAGTCATGCATAGCTTTTTAGTGCATGAATCATCATTTTCAAGCAAGAACATGAGCTAGCAAGCTTATGGTAAGCAATAAACGTGGAGCAAGTTATAAAACTTTCCTATAATGAGAAGATGAAACCCCACACAGAAGAAATATCAAGCAGGTAGGGTATAAAATCTAAGCATAAGCTATGAACTCATCCATCTAGCATCTTTCTTCATCAAATGAGCAAACCCTAAACATAAGGAGCAAGAAAGGTAGGGTTTTAGAGCTTTAGAGAAAATTCTACCATGGAACAGCAAGGTTACGACCTGGAAGAAGGTCTAAGGAAGGAGCAGAGTAATAGAAACGGATAAGAAAGGAACAAAATAACTTGCCTTGGTCGGAATCCCTAGAAGATGACCTTGGAAACCCTAGATAGGGCTAAATGGAGCTCTAGGAGACCTTCTTCTTCAAAATGTGGTTGTCTTCTACCTTAGAGCACTTGGTTCTGTAGAAAAACAGAGGGTAGTCATTGCACCAGGTTAAAGGAAAGAGAAATCAAGCATAGTTTTGAACTTGGGCAAGGAAGAGGTAAATATAGCCCATGGATAAGGATGGAAGCAAGCATGAGGTGTAAAAGTAGCTTCCCCATGTTTCTATGTCATTAAACTATTAAGAATATACAAGCGCACACACAAGAAGCTCACTCACCATCCTTATAGACTTACTTATCTTCCCTTTTCCTAATTTCCCAGCCAATCATATATTTCATTAGTTGATAGCTACTAAAGGTAGCTCATCCATGAAGGGGTAAACCCTAAAATACCCTTGAGGAAAATACCTTCAAACCATGGCTCAACTAGGAGCCCCATGGATAAAAACACTCAAGAATGATAATATAACATATAGGTAACATAATATATGAGAAAAATTGCAAACAAAACCCCTCAATTGGGTAAATTGCAGAAAAGTCCAAAATGTACATAAAATTGCATAACTTGCTCAAACAGTGTCCAAATTGGACCAAATTTGAAAATTCAGCTTGTATTATGATTTCAAAACATATTAAAAGATTATATTAGGATTCTAATCATTCAATTATGGTAATTGAGCTTATTAAACTCATTAAGCATGTTTAGGGGCCTTACAACTATAAACCCCTAATAGGGATTTTGGCCCCAAAATCCAAGGTAAACAAAGATGGGTACTTACTTTGCACCTCATCCTATTAACTTCACATGGTTACTTGCATATCATGGTGATGTAACATAATTCATACATATATCCTCTTGGGTCAGCACAAAAACCCCACCGAAGAAGACATTCTCAATATGGAATGTAGAAACTTATTGTCTCATCTATACAACTCCAGTAGTAATGTTCAACTTTAAATTCTAGCTATCATCCTAAAGTTATATCTATTGTATCAACACATTACTCGAAAGTCATACTTTCTAGCTTTTTACTAATCATGGCATGTATCTCACACCATTCCTTCAAGCATAAAAAAAGGCAATGTATCCATCCTTTTTTTATATACTGACACTAGAACTCTTATCAGTTCTTTTTTCAGTATCAAAAGAAATGTTGACGCTGGCAGCTGTCATTCCTTACAAGGAAACATCATTCCTAGTCAACCTTGTTAGGGGAAAAACAACAACACTATCTTCACCTTACTAGGATTTACACAACCTACTTAGAAGATATATCATGATCCCATAAAGAAATTTAATCAACCCCATCTCACTCTTGTTCAACTTGTCTCATAGATATTGCTGTTTTGGCAACCCTAAGGTTTTTGAAGAAATATTGATCATATTTTTGACCATATTTGAAATATTTTGACATGTCATCATTCAAAGTTTGATATAACTTGTATGACATGACTAGAACACTCTGTTCCTCCTATTCATAAATTCTATTTATACATTGGTTAGTCTATAAGACATAACTCTAAACTCATCATGGTCATGTGAATTATGTCATCCAATCTAACTCTTATGCATTGATATTTGATCATAGATTTATCTTAACAGAACACGACATCACATATCTATTGACCAACAAACCATATATCCTTGATAGTGGCCTTGCCCAACTATCACTGAACAATACACAACATTATAGAATCACTTTTTTTCTTCTTCTTGCAAACAACATTTAGAGGGTCATCATCAAATATCTCTCTCTCTCTAAGGGAGAGGAATACTTGTAATGTTCATTTAATAAACATCTCCAACCTTCACATACTTCCCATACTATTGACACATCTTGGATACTAGGATTCCTTACCTTGGTATCCACCTCATGTGCTATAAGGAACTCACATCCTTATCTCATCTACTTTTACCAACAAAACAACTCTCAAGACATATAAGAGGAGTCTTCCTAATTATTTTAAGGCTCAAAAGAAAACTCATCACAAACTTTATGATCTTGGAAACATAGTCCAAGAAAACTTATGCTATAATAAGCTATTCACCTTCATGTTTGCAGCGAATCCGCACGTACCAAGTGGAAATGATCCACATGAAAGTTGTGTCCTAGAAAGGAAAGACACAAAGAGAAACACACTTCCCATACCATAGTAGTATTTTTCAAGGGTTGCTAGCAAAATGATAACCAATTCTATTTCCATTATGCAAGTTACAACTTCTTATGTATCATTTTACCTTTTTCATTTCGGGTTCCTTGCCATTAGCATAGGAATAATCATGATTAACATATCTCATTACTCCTTATTTGATGATTATTTATCACACTTGGGTATGTTCTCTTATTTTATTATATTTTCAACCACTTATCAATAGGTAAATACTTATATTCCACATTTTCTTCATTAAATCGGGATCCTCTCCCTTAATTTATTTCACATGCCATGCTGATTTTTCATTAACACTTTCTTACACACATAGGTTGGTCTGAGATTAACTCAGGTTCCACCTTATTTCTTTTCCATTTTTCCCATTCATCTTCTCATTTTATACTTGTTATAGGAGTTCTCTCTATCTTATGTGGAGTTCATACCTTGATTCACTTTATAAGCATAGACTTATCTATCTTTACTTTATTATCTTCTTGAATCACATCTTTAAGAACTCCTCTTTTCCTTATTTGTATTTAGATTTAGATTTCATGGTGTTGTATCTCTCTCTTATATTTATCAAACATTCAAGGTTTGATAGATAATGATGAAATTCTCATCTTCTTTAAGGTAGGATAGAGATATTCACACCATGATTTCTTATTCGTTATGCTCTTTAGATTGTCTCAAAATGACTACTTGATCAGAGTAATCAGAAAGATAACAATCTAAGAGTTCCATACTGACCTTTCTTCAATAATTGAATACCTGGCCATGGCACCCAAATACTGTGATTAGGCAGTATGCACCATATTTTTATGTCATATTCCTAATTTTGACATCATCTTAGTCCTAAGTCCTAGTGTCCCTGTAGACTCAGTGAACCTAAAGCTCTGATACCAACTTATGAGAACACGCTACACTAAATGAGATTACTCAAAACATAAAACACAATCAATCATTAATTAGTCACATACCCAAAGATATGGGTAAATTAAAACCGATTTCAACGTCAGCACCCACTCATAAACATTTGCATAAGAGCCTAAAATCTTTCTTATATCCATACTATGCTAAGAATTTGATACAAATTGTTCTATCATCTTAGCCACCACATATATGCATAGGAGAACAATATTCATGCATGCCACACAAACAAGCATTAATATGCTAACAAAAGTATGATCCGTTTGAAACACCATATACAAAATTTTTCTCTCCCGGACATGAGAGTACATGGATGACTCTAGGACACACTAGACATCTAATCAACTTTCTCAAAGATTCATTACTATAGCTCCTCTTTACTTCCACGATTCTGTTGCCATCACTGCCGATTACCTAAAAAAATGTGGCGAACCACAAGGGTGAGACCCATGTCCCAGCAAGAGATATAACCTCCAACAACGTTCATTGATTACAACATTTCTATTATATGCATCTCTAGTTACAAAGGCATGGCTATAATGCTAAACATAACTAACAACATGAGATAGCTAGCATCATGATTATAATCAGCAGTAGCACTATAGTTATCAAAATAATCATGGATACTATATGTACGCATCTACAATCTTAAGAATATCTGCAACATAAGTATATCTACTATCTCTTAATTGCACTAAGCATCATCTTTATGTAAAAATAACAAACCACGGTTATCATCCAATGTGAAGCATCGTGTATAAACCAAAATAGATATGCTATATGGGTGTATTACATCTTTTATTATGCCCTGAGGAATTTGAGGATACCACTCAAAATCCAACTGACCACCGCTAAGTCAAAATCAGTGCCACACAAGATCTCAGAAGAGTCGGACTCCTAAGATCTTATCTGCCCCCGATCAGTACGGGTCTGCCACAACGACACATAAGGTCAAGGTACTAACAGCCTAGTTCATCCTTGGTACATGTCACAACACAAGTGAAAGGAGGTGGACACACATACCCTACCATCTGTGGTACAACCACAATTGTCCTCCAATCTTGTCACATTTATAATCACCGAGACACGACCACAACCGTTCTCAATCACATCAGATGTATGGGGCATGACCATAGCCAACCTCCACAATCTACATTGTGGATAGCAAGGATATATCCTCAACTTGCCACCCCCACATACTCAATAGTATGCGCTCTGAGTTTCCCGTACGAATACTCATTTCACCATGTAACAAATTGTAACACTTAGATGGATCTATGGCATAGGGCACTACATGATTAGAGTTTCACTTGATTAGTTATGCCAATTGGGTGAATTAAGGCTTCATCAAACAAGTGGACATACAAACCCTAATTCACTTCTAACAAGCACATAAATATCACAACTTCAAAAGATATAAAATGTGTGAAACATAATTTCTCATCTCATCATCACATGGTACTATTCACTTGCCATTCATGAGACCACACTAGTCATCATGCTATCCCAAGATTTAAATCCTTTTCACAATATCATAGAGTATCAACCCTTATCAACACAAGAGGATTACACCAAATTCAGGGCTCAACCATGCCCAAAGGTCATTAAGACCATCATACTATTCCCTACAAGATCATCATTATCTTTCCATGCATTATAACAAGGCTCAACAACATCACTTACATATAATACACCAGATCAACACAATATTGCATTAATGAACTAGGAGATGTTCATAAAAGTTCATAGCAGGGTTATATTAACATTAAGAACATTCCATTTATTACATCAACATACAAGGAATCTAGATATGATTAACCCTCATCATATTCATAATGGACATGTTTATCATAAGAAAGTATCAACCATGTTGCTATGATTACCACCAATTAACACATTAGGGTTATGATCATATTAAGGAGGTTATTCACCATCATTCCATCATATAAGAATGTTAAACATGAATACTCATCTTTATCTATTTGCATTAGAGTTATGTTCAACATGACAAATTATATCAATGTTACTAATCAACACTTATACCCAAACCCTAACTCACAGAATCCCCATTGGATCATGGATGCATAAGGTGCAACATCACCATAACATTCCATACTATTCTCAAGTATGAACCCACACATAAATCAAGGTGTAAACATCGAGTTATAGCATACTAGGGTTTCAACAATAATAAGAGAGTACCCCATGATTGAATTAGTTATTCAAGGACTATTCATACCCAATTACCATAATTTAGTTATATTAAAGCTAGGTATAACAGGCTATACCTCATTAGGGTTACATATCAACAAAATATGGTTATCATCACTTCTATTCATATGAGTGAATAGGTAATATTACCTTATTAAGGGTAACCCTCCATTTGTTCCATCATCATTCAACCCATATCACCATACCACAATGTCACCCAGAACCATTGGATGTTTAAAAGGTAAGACCATTGGTTGTTTACATAAGTAAACACCTTAGATAAACCACCTATGAAGTCCATGATTTGTTCTCTAGAAATAGTCACCATTTAACCCTAGACACCCCTTTATTAACAACACAAAAAGTTCCATTGAGAGTAGGGTAAAACCCACAATCGATTGTTCATTTAACACAAGCCATCCATCATCAACAAGTAAGCTTCTTAAGTTGATCATATAAAGGAAACCATATAAATCACATTATTAGGACCAACATATTACATCAGTCATCATTCCACTTTATTGGAGGAATAAACAGTAGATCTTGACCATTGGGACAAGTTCATATATTTAAACTATCAATTACATTATAGGTCCAACCATTGCATCAAGTGACCCAAGAAACCATTAGTCTAAGGCTTAATGGATGCTACAACTACTCTGCCTAACGTACCATAGGTTGTAGAGACCTAATCTACCATCATTAGAGACCATTAAAACACCATAGGTTCTTAGATCAACACTATATTCATTATCTACATCACATATTAAGCTAATGCCATCATTGATTGATAACATCAGTAGGGTACTTAACGATTGATCATTAAACTTCTAATTGATCCAAAACCTGACCTAAGGGGGTGACCATAGGATGTCACCATCATTTGACACCTTTAATCATGACCATCAGTTGTCATGAAGACAACACCATAGGGTTGTTGCAATGGTAACATCATCGCGTCATGGATTTATATAAGAAATCAGCTTTAAACCCTAAAATTGACCATTGGTTGATAGGTGCTTAGCACCATAGGATGTCAAACCAACCTGATCCAAGTCATATTATACCTTAGGAATAACTTACACATGATCACAAGTTCATCTAGAACTGAAATCAGAATAGGGAACATTATAAAAATCAAAATCCAAGTCAAGCATAGCTTTTTAGTGCATGAATCATCATTTTCAAGCAAGAACATGATCTAGCAAGCTTATGGTAAGCAATAAATGTGGATCAAGTTATAAAACTTGCATATAATGAGAAGATGAAACCCCACACAGAAGAAATCTCGAGTATGTAGGGTAGAAAATCCAACCATAAGCTATGAACTCGTCCATCTAGCACCTTTCTTCATCAAATGAGCAAACCCTAAGCATAAGGAGCATGAAAGGTAGGGTTTTAGATCTTTAGAGAAAATTCTACCATGGAACAACAAGGTTCTGACCTGGAAGAAGGTCTAAGGAAGAAGAAGAGCAAGAGAAACTGTGATGGACTGGATTTTTGCTTAATTTTGAGGAAAAAATTCCCATTAAGGTGTGTAGGATGTTATGGACGGGACTTTCAGAGATTTCGACCCAGTTGGATAAGTGAGTTCATATATTTGAGATCGGAATTATTTTGGATTTATATGCATATCAATGAGTTTGGTGTAGTTTGGAAGTCATTTGATGTTAGTCATATGTTTTATTCCCCTTTAAAATATGACCCATTGAAGTATTTGATTGACTCGTCAAACAATGATATCTTGGCACCAAATTTAATATAACATAGATTGGGTTATAATAAAGTTATGGTTCGAGTTTCATGAAGTTTGTAGTCCCTTAAGCAATTTATAAGAGTATGAATTTGGGGATACATATATGCATGCTTTTCTTAGAGGACTTTGGTCGCATCTTGGTTTAGGACCTAGTTCTCATCTAATGTTTGTCACGACTGGCCTCATGCTAATATGCGTGTTAGTTTCAAATCCTATCTTCAGTAAACCATGGGTAATGGGGAGAATGGCAAGCACAACTATTCCTCCAATGCATGTTGTGAATGTGGGCATGGTCACGATCAGGAGTGGGCGTTTTCCTTTCATTCGTCGCAATGTCCTCTTAGACCCCTTATTTGGAGTAAACTTACCAGAAACGAGGGAGTTTCACCTCCCCGTTCACTTTGCCGCATCCACATTTCCAGCAAGCTAGATGAGGAAGATTAAACTTACTTTTCTAAACCCAGTCGTCCCAGTCATCCCTGTAGTTTGCTGTGGTGGTTCATGTGCACAACCAACCTTTGTTTACCGGAGGAGGACGATGAGATCAGGAAGGCTTCTAGGTGTCTCCCTGTTATTCTCTGTCATGGAAGTAGCTGGAAGTTGACATCTCCCCTAGATCTACAAGGAGGAGCCATAGATGCTCATGGAGACAGAGCGTTGAGGAGGAGCAAGGCACTTTCGATACCTCGCTGGTGTTGATATACCTCGGCGGCACCATGATGAACAGAGGAGTTGCACAACACACAAGCAGGCATCAGACTCTGAGATCGTGAAGAAGAGTTGGAGAATATGAGATCCTCACCGGAGGAGAGCAGTGTAGCGGCGCTCGCTGGATGAAGAATAGAGAACGGCTTCGCGTGCGTGAGAAGGAGAGTCGGGCTCCACCGTCACGTGGGAGATGGATTGAACAGGAGAGGGTAAAGAGGAGGGCTCATATACCTTCTGCTCACTAGAGAGAGAGAGCCAGCAACATCGATGCGAGAGGAGGAGGTGACGCTTGCTACTGCTCCCACGCCCAACGACAGCAATTCATGGGCGCTTGTGGTGGCGCTCCCTCGCAGGCACAGATCAGAGACGAAGAAAGCGAAGAACTAAGAGCGAGAGTTAGAGCCCCGATTGGGTTAATGGATCCTTAGATTCGTAGATTCAACACCAGATCCAGACCAGGTGGGTCCCAACGAGAGAGAGAGTGGTGTATACCTTGCTAGACACGTGTCAGTGGCTGATTGGCCAGAAAAGGTATATTATCTCATAAATGCCTAGTTCTTATATAAATCATAGAAATTAGCTCGAGCATCAGAAAAATACAAGTAATATACCAAAATTCTTAGACAAATACATAGAACAAATGGAACCATAATATCAGGATTTTGATGCACTAATAATAGTGATATCATGTAAGATGCTTTATGATAATTTCATGGATAATAAATATCAAATAATGATATAAAATTATGATAGAATATCAGTAAATCCATATTCATTCTAATAATCCATCTAATGTCAGTAATTATGATGTTGATGCACAAAGTTATGTATTTTTCTCCATATGGCTAATTAAGGCTAATAACCCAAAAGAAAAATGTTATAAATTCATAAATGCTCAATAAATGATGAAATTTACAGAGTAAGCTCATATCTTTATGTGGAACCTCAGATTTAATTATGATATCATGATGATTCATACAATCCATGTTATATGAAGTTGACCCTTAATACAGGTTGTAACCCTAATTTGAGTAATACATGTAACCTAGGTTTAATATGTATAAATAATGATACATAACTTGATATTTAGATTACGTATACTAATCTGGAATATGACATCAGTAAGATAAATCTAAGACAAGAATACAAGTAATTATGAGAATACCCTAATGACAAAGCTAAACCTTAAAATGAATCATAAATAGGGTTAAGATGAGATGTAAGAAGATGAGAACTTGATGATAGTATATGATCTTATCTTGATCAGGTTTAACAAAGATATAGAGGACATCAGGAATATGGTTTAGAATGATCTATCTCTTTGGAAGGTACGCCATTACCTCTTATTTGGCCTATTATACAATATGCTTGTGTTATATGCATAGTAAAATACTTGGCATATGGTATTGGATGAAATGATTGCTCTTGTATGATATGTTGCTTGATTTTCCATACTTATTGTTATGAACACATGAAAAATAATATATTTGTTCCATTATATCGAAGCACTTCAACTCTTTGGTAGTAAAGTGCTGGAAAAAAAGTACTTCAACTCTTTGGTAGTAAAGTACTTGGAAGTGATCCAACTCTTTGGTAGTAGATCACATTATGAAATGATCCAACTCTTTGGTAGTAGATCACATTATGAAATGATCCAACTCTTTGGTAGTAGATCATAAAGGCCTTAATGCATTCAACTCTTAGGTAGTAAATGCATGGATGATATAATTGAAAATATGCCTAAAAGAGATGTGTTCTCTTTTGTCAATAAGCATTCTTGTTCAAGTACACTTTTCTTATATTCTTCTGTTACTGCCAAGTATTAGTTTTATCTTATTGCTAAGATATGATGAGAGGTATATAAAAGACATGTAGGTGTACTCAGTACAACATTCTTGAGTATTGTGCTAATGTGTACCACATGTAATCTTTTGTTTAGGTTGTGGTTATGCTCTTGAAGGATCCAGGATAGTTGAGAGTTGTGTGGTGAGATGATGTACAGGTGGACCTGTTGTCTTAAGATCCTGTAGTTTAGTGGTAGTACATGTATATGTATAAGTTTGTTGTTCAATATGTGATATCAAATGTTGTAGCAATTCATGTTGTAATTATATGATGAATGGTGAACATGTGTTGAATGGCTTTATTATTGTTCATGTACATGTGCTACTATGTTTTCTTCTGGCTCCCTTGATTTTCTTCTTCTTAGCCTAGTGTGGGGTGTTTAAATTGGGATTCTCACAGAGGTGAGGGTTTCAATTTGGATGTCATACATCAGATTAAGCTTTAGAAATTGCAGGATGTCATAGGTGGTATCAGAGCATGGACAATAGCAAAGCCTGACATTTTCTCATTATCCAACTCAAAACTAAAGAACCTTGAACTTAATAATCTTTAGGGTTAGATTAGTCATCTTTTAGAGACTAGATCTGACCTAGCCTCTAGGTTAGCACCTACATGTCTGAGAACTAGGTCTAGACTGGTGCTTGTTTTATAGCAGGTCCTTAGATGTCATCCTTTCCTTATAGTGCAACAGTATGGGACGTTGCATTATTTGGAAATGAAGTGCATCAAGGGAAGAGAAACTCTAGACATATGGCGCTCATTGTCTAGAGTAGCTACACCAGTCTACACTATGTACTCACCCTTGTCACTAGTTTTCATGGCACTGTACTCTCTATGATGTGTGGGACACTCATTTTCTAGATTTGGTTTTTGATTCCAATCGGATCATACCTTGATATTTCTCTCTGACGCATGTTTTATCAGAGAAAAACTATATAATATTTTATTATATATGTAAGTATTACAAAAATGTGTCCCCAAACATGTACGAGTAGGAGGTGGTCATGAAACCTAAGTGAAAGTGAATGACATCAGTCTAGAAGATAGAATAGTTCTAGATTAGATGCCTAGAGCCTGGTTAGAATATATGATAGCTGAAATAGATGAAACAAATTTTGATGATATGATCTAAGTCTTATATAGATGATGTATGATGGGTTATAATTATACATGATGTTTGTCTTTGAGGACTTAAGTTCAGTTTTGAGGATTTGAGATAAGTTTTGATGATGCAAGTAAATAGGCTTTTATGAGACAAGATATGTTAAGTTAAAAGAAGGTTGTTAGCTCAAGAGAGAGGGAGACCCACAGGGATAAGGTCAAAGAACCTAGACTCCATGATATGAGAAATATGAGATATATTTGATATGTTATGTCCTAAACTAGACTACTCCTAAGTAATTGAGTTGAGTCGATTTATGCATGATTCCTATAGTTTTGGTGATCCCTAGATGTCCTTGGGAAGACCAAACCCTAGACACAAAGAGAGGTTGGTTATATGTGCATATGTGAATAAGAATATGAGTGCCTGCCATCTGGGTGAGGGAGAGAGCCTAAGACCCTAGAGGAGGTAGCTATATTAGTCTCTGTGAAGCCTCATGCTCGGGTTGGTGGTTTCCCACATAGGAATCTAGTGGTGTATATAGGAGAGTTTTGGGTAACCATGTTTCATGGGTAGAAGACCTGTGATGAGAATGTCATATCATGTTTTGGTTTCTGCTTATGTGGCTTGAGCTTGTAAGGCTATAACTAATGCCAATGAGGTATACCTAATATCCCTAGATCAGAGAGGAAAGATAAAGTATATGCATATGAGATACTCATAAAGTTGAGTTAGCTCAGAGAGACTGAGCATGGCACTACCCTCATGATATGGGTTAGGAGAACCTCAGTTGGACTAGATAAAGTTTTGATATATGTTTAACAAGGCACTCACATAAGTTTGTTTAGCACAACCATGATGTAATATATGTAAGAATTTGATCTAATCTCGACATGATATGATCAAAACATAAAGATAGTTTAATAGATATCAATGCATAAATGGTTAACCATATATATAAATAATAATGATAATATGATATTGTTAGCTAATCTTGTGATGAAATCACTAGGAAATGTTGCATTTATTATGATAAATGAAATAAGATCATATGAATGAAACATGTTACATGAGGTGTTAATCTTATTGCTTAATAAAGATGAAAAATATAGCTTGATAGTTAGCACAACATAACGATTATGACACCTTGATATGATCCATATGGACAAAGAGAGTTAATGATAATTAACTCCCTCCTAAAAGACATATGTTAATTTTGAACATGTCCTAAAATTAGCTCAATAAAATGTTGATGACACCTTGATATAATGGGTTAACGTTAGTTAACTCCTTTAGAACATGTTAATATGATGTGGGAACACTAATGCATGGGTAAAGATAAGGATGAAACCCTAACATATGAGATATGTCATGACATAATCAGAGTTTGTAAATCCTTGTTTCAATATGTTATAAAGGGGTGATTCACCCAAGATGTTTTAAAACCTCCTAATGGTAGTTTGGATATGATTATGGAGCTTTGTTTTTGGATATGTTGCACATAGAGTGGTGCCCTACTTGTGGAAGAAGACCTTTTGGTTTTTCCTTGAAGTAAGAGGATGGCTTAATTTCGAGGACGTAATTTCTTTTAAGATGTATATGATGTGATGGACTGGATGTTTGCTTAATTTTGAGGACAAAATTCCCATTAAGGTGTGTAGGATGATATGGATTGGACTTTCAGAGATTTTGACCTAGTTGGATAAGTGAGTTCATATATTTGAGATCGAAATTATTTTGGATTTATATGCATATCAATGAGTTCGATGTAGTTTGGAAGTCATTTGATGTTAGTCATATGTTTTATGTCCCTTTAAAATATGACCCATAGAAGTATTTGATTGACTCATCAAACAATGATATCTTGGCACCAAATTTAATATAACGTAGATCGGGTTATAATAAATTTATGGTTCAAGTTTCATGAAGTTCGTAGTCCCTTGAGCAATTTATAAGAGTTTGAATTTGGGGATACATATATGCATGATTTGCTTAGAGGACTTTGGTCGCATCTTGGTTTTGGACCTAGTTCTCAGCTAATGTTTTGTTACGACTGGCCTCATGCTAATATGTGTGTTAGTTTCAAATCCTGTCTTCAGTAAACTGTGGGTAATGGGGAGAATGACAACCACAACTATTCCTCCAACGCATGTTGTGAATGTGGGCATGGACACGATCATGAGTGGGCATTTTCCTTTCATTCATCGCAGTGTCCTCTTAGACCCCTTATTTGGAGTAAACTAACCAGAAACAAGGGAGTTTCACCTTCCCATTCTCTTTGTCACATCCACGTTTCCAGCAAGCTAGATGAGGAAGATTAGACTTACTTTTCTGAACCCAGTCATCCTAGTCATCCTCGTAGTATTCTGTGGTGATTCATGTGCACAACCAACCTTTGTTTACAGGAGGAGGATGATGAGATCAGGAAGGCTTCTAGGCATCTCACTATTATTCTCCATCATGGAAGTAGCTGGCAGTTGACATCTCCCCTAGATCTGTAAGGAGGAGCCATAGATGCTCGTGGAGACAGAGCATTGAGGAGGAGTTAGGCGCTTTCGATACCTCGCTGGTGTTGATCTACCTCGGCGAAACCATGATGAACAAAGGAGCCGCACAGCGCACAGGCATGCATCAGACTCTGAGATCGTGAAGGAGAGATGGAGTAGATGAGATCCTCACAGAGGAGAGCAGTACGACGATGCTCAGTAGACGAAGAACAGATAATGGCTTTACGTGCGTGAGAAGGAGATTCGGGATCTTCCGTCACGTGGGAGATGGATCGAGCAGGAGAGGGCGAAGAGGAGGGCTCATAGACCTTCTACTCACTGGAGAGAGAGAGACAACAACAACAATGTGAGATGAGGAGGTGATGCTTGCTGCTGCTCCCACGCCCAACGGCGGCAGTTCACAGGTGCTTGCGGCGGCACTCCCTCACAAGCATGTATCAGAGACAAAGAAAGCGAAGAACTGAGAGCGAGAGTCAAAGCCCCGATTGGGTTAATGGATCCTTAGATCCATGCATCCAACACCGGATCCGGACCAGGTGGGTCCCAACGAGAGAGAGTGGTGCATACCTTGCTAGACACGTGTCAGCGGCCGATTGGCCAGAAAAGTTATATTATGTAACATACTGAAATCTCCTATGTACCTCTTTGTACTCTTTTCTATAAGTTTTGTCCTTCATTTTCGTTCCATTTGTCCTTGGCTTTGATTTAAAAGAAATTAAGATGGTTATTGGATAAATGTTTCCCATTTCAAGGTTGCATGCACAAATGCCTCAGTTAGAATTAGATAATGGGTCTAAAATGCAATTTCACCTTAAGTAATAAAAAGAGTAAAATAATTCGTCCTAGAACCTTCTAGTGTTTCCTAGAATATGAGAGATATGAAGAAAATCCGAATTTTATAAAAGGAAGAAGATAAATGTAATAATTAATGGTAATATGAGAATTTATGGGTAAAGAAGATAATTACAAAGATTTTTGCAACAAATATCATAATCTGAAACCATCATGATAATTTGATAATTTAATTCGTTTCCTTGAGCAAAAAGTAACTTAAGGGCCAAGTATCATTTTAAAATGGAACATAAATATAAATATTAATAACATTATCTAAAGAATGTAGGAAATATGCCAATAAAGAGAAATAAAATACTTAATATTATCAAATCAGGAAAATAACTTCAAATTCGTATTCTAAACATAAAAATAAGCCTCTGTGCAAATTTGCAACTAATTTGGATAATATATGAATAATAAGTAAATTAGGAGAGAGAGAGAGTGTGTAGAATGTTCTATTTATTTAATAAATATAAAGATAATTTCAACTTGTGAATATAATTGCAAAATCGTGTTCCAAACCTTTAAGGAGACTTATGGGTGAAGTTACACTAATTTTAGATAATGTTATCACCTCTTTTGAAGGAGGAAAGAGAAAATGATATATTAATTATTTCACCTATCCAACTTTCTCAAAATGCAAAACTAACTCCATAATTGGATTCTACGCGTCGAAATAAGTCAGGATATAAAATTTCATAATTTTTGGACAACGTTTGAGCCTCCAAAAGAAGAGAGAGAAAAACATTTAAAAATCTAATAGATTTAATCGACTTTTGCTAAGGGATATTTCCCTGATCTAACGCGAGATCGGACGGCTCAGAATCCTTGATGGACTCGGATCCATCGATCGGACGGTCCTCGATCGTCTTCTACCTCTAGTCGAACAAGGAAACAGGTTCCTTGTCTTCGATTTCTTAAAATCGATATATCTTGAGATTTACTCGATGATTTTCGCTCAAATAACTTGCGTTGGATTCCTTGCGAGTTTCCAAACCGATTTATCCCAAAAAGTTTGGGAATAGATGCATTTTTTAGAAACGCCTAATCTAGCCGCCGGCTACTTCTCCTTGCTCCTACCCACATCCTAGTCTAGGGTTCCTTGTCTATAAATATCGCAACCCCAGCGACCACCATCACCTTAGCAACCTGTTCATGTCTTCAATTTGGATTTTCGTGGACGATTCGACACCCAACAAGCCGCCGAAGGTCCCAAGCTTGCGGTGCTTCTCCTTCTCTCCTCCGTCGATCTCGTCCCAAATTGAAGGTACTACCAACTTCGTCTCCTCTTTCTCTTTCTTTCGACTACCTGAACGCAAGTTTTCGTTAAGTATCGCGAATTTGCCCAAATCGGCCGAGCAAGCTGCTCGTGCGTGAGGTTGATCGGGCGAGGAAGATAACGACGCACCTTTTACCGTTTTGCCCCACTCGCTTATTCTTTTCTTCTTTTTCTGTTCGGGGCAGTTGTGTCTTTTTCCGCCCTGCTTTGACCGGGTCGTTCGACCGGTTGCGGGCGTCCCTGAGGCGCGGGTCACCGCTCTCAGTCGCTCGCGACCGCTCGACGCGGGTGGCCTTGCCTACGTGGCAGGCTGCCATTGGTTGAAATAAATTAATTTTTATAAATTATTCCGTTGGTCAAAAATAGTAAATAAATAGTGTTTTGAAATCAGGAAAATGAGATCTATCTAATAAAAATGTTTTTGAGATCTGGTTTTGAGGTTTGCAAAAATGTGTTTTTAAAATCGATTTAATTATCTTAAAAATCACTAAAATTAACCCTAAGAATCCATATCTCCAAAATATACAATATTATATGTTATTTTGATCAGGAAAATCTAACTAAGATGGTTATGAGGTTCTTGAAGTCTGAATCGAGAGTTTGTGCAAAAAAGTTAGTAAATTAGGGTTTTCAATCTTTTAAATGAATGCATGTAATTCTAATTTATGAATCTAATGATGTATTAGGAAGATTGGGTTTATAATTCGTGTGAAGAGTTGAAAAGGGGAAATCTAGGACACCTGAGGCTAAGGTATGTGTTTAGTATGAGTTTTGATTGTGCATCTACCTATCAGTTGGGAAATCTTTAGTCCAATACCTATATTTCTTTTATGAGGTTTAACTTGATCTAAACCATTGAATCCTTGAAACCTAAATTGCTTATTTGCCTCAAATGTAGATGTAGTATTCTCTTGTTTGGGTATTCATACCCCATTGCCATGTTATATATGCTTTTACTATCCTTGCCATAAATCTTTTGTTAGCATGAAATTAAATGTTCTATTTAATCTTTAAGTAGTGGTACTTATGTACAACCACCCATAGAGGGCATGTATAAAATCGCCCTAGGGGAATGTTTATTATTCTCCCCATTAAAAATTGTAGGTGATTTGGAAATGTTTTTAATTCTTCCCTCACCTAAGGTTAGAGGTGAGGTCCGGTAGGTGCCTCAACCCTACTTAGTTAGATAGACATATTAAATGACATGCTAAAACCTTTAATTATTTTGTTAATGGCAAGTTCTCTTATAAAAACCTCATACTCTTTGATATCTTCTTACACCAAATATCTAGCCTAATTTACTTGTTACATCTTCCTTTGCCTTTGATAGATTATTAGTGTAACACATACTTTTCTTGTTTTCCCTCTTGCTGGGTGTCTTCCCAACCACCCAGGTGTTGGTGCTGAGTAAGGTGAAAGAAGGGCTTGAAGGAAGATTCCTCTGCTGAGATCGTTAGCTTGACAAGAAGGATGGCTAGGTTGCTATAGCTAGATCCTCTTATCTATCTTATCTTTTCTTTTAGAAAGCAATGATGTAATAAACAATAAAGCCATTAGAAGGCTTGTTATTTCTTTCTTTCCGCTGCTATTGACATTTTATTATGTATCTGGATTCATGCTTATTTACTTGGAATATTATGCAATCATCCTCAAAGTCTAAATTTTTGTTAAAATTGTGGATGTTTGTATTTCCTTTAAATTTTAGTAAAGAGGTGATCTCGCCTCTTTACAGCATGGTATCAGAGCCTTTAGGCGACTATTAGGGCATGCAGTTGAGGCAAGGGTGTCTAGAAAGGATCAGGGCATGGGGGTTGGCAAGATTTTCCTCCGACCCACTAGCTTGGCATACGGGGACTCCCGTGCCCATATGATCCGTCCTGGCCTGCGCCGAAACGAACTGCCCAAAATAGTATGCTTTTAGGCAATAGCATTCTAGTTATCCTTTTCTCATCTCTATTTCTTTTCCCTCTCTTCTATGATTCTTTACTCCTGAAAATTTAATATGTTAACCCTAATTTCAGGAGAGGTGACCTGTTTGACAACACAAACCAGGAGTCCACCACCGACAACCCCGACACTCCTGCGACTCCTGCTAACCAACCAGCTTCTGGTGTTCCCGTCTTCACACCTGAGCAAGAACTGGCGATGTTGCGACAGTTGTTGTCCTCCACCATGATGGGACAACTCAACACCATTGCTTCTGTTGCCTCCAAGCCGAGGGAGTTCACCCTCACTGACTTCATCAAGATGCACCCACCCTACTTCAAGGGTGAGAGTGAGCCTAACATGGTGGACAAAGTCGACGACAGGGTGTTGGCCCTGGATCAGACCTTCGAGGGTATGGCTTGCCCTCCTCACCAGAAGGTTCGGTTCGCGACGTACGTGCTGGATGGACCGGCGCGTGTTTGGTGGAACGGAGTTGCCCGCACTCGAGACACCTCCTCCATGGAGTGGACCTAGTTCCTGAAGTTGTTCAGAGAGAAGTACATCTGCCCTGCTTTCCTGAGGAAGAAGGAGGCTGAGTTTTACAGTCTCAAGCAAGGAAGCATGAGTGTGGCCGACTAAGTTTTTAGAAGTTTCTGCTGTTAGAACGTTACGCCACCAACCTTGGAGCCGACAGAAGAGCAACCTTGTTCTTGGAGGGCCTGAACTGCAATGTTGGTCGAAGCCTCATTCCACAGCTACCACTCACATTTCAACAAATGGTGGACAAGGCTCTCACTATCGAGTCTTATCCAGGATTTCAAGCTTCCGGTAGCTTCAACAACAAAAAAAGGAAGAATCCGAACCAGCATGAGAACTGTGGACGTGATCGCTGCAACAGATGCAATCGCTACCATCCTCCTGGAAGATGTCCCGCCAACAATGCACCTGCTCGTGTTGGCAACCGTCCTCCACCAACCTGCCATGAGTGCGGCCAGGTTGGGCACATCCGACCCAACTGCCCCCGTTTCCAGCAAGGGCAGAATAATTCTCAACAGCCGCAACAGCCGATACAGAACCCTCCACCGCGGAACAACAACAATAATAACAACAACCGGAACCCGAGGCGTCCACCAGCTGAGAGGCGGAATGGGAGAGTGTTTGCTCTCAATGTTGATGAAGATGGTGAAGGCAATGAAGTGATTGAAGGTACACTACACCTCAATATGCATCCTTTAAAAGCTCTGTTTGATTCTGGTTCCTCCAATACCTTCATATCTAGACAGTTTGCCTCTATGCTTGAAATCGAATCTGAGTTTATGGATCATGTGTTAGACGTAAAAACTCCTAGTGGTAAAATCTGCTCCTCGTACCTCCAAACTCCTACCTTGAACCTCTGTATATCCAGAATAATGTTTCCCACAGTTTTTGTCTTGCTTGATATGACCGTCTTTGACATCATCCTGGGTATGGATTGGTTAAAGAAGTATAAAGTTGTTCTGTTCTGTGAGGAATCCAAGGTTAGTCTGTTTCATCCTGATGAAGGAAGAGTGTGTGTCAAGGGCAAGAAGCGTGGAGAGCGACAGTTCGTCATCTCTGCCATCAAAACTGAAAAGCTCGTCTCACAAGGGTGTAGAGCCTTCCTAGCCTCCATAGTTCTCGATGCTACACCTCCTGCCCTAGATCATGTTGATGTGGTGAAGGACTTCCCAGATGTCTTTCTTGAGGAGTTACCCGGGTTGCCACCAAATCACGAGGTGGAATTCTCCATCGAGCTCATACCGGGAACTTCACTGATATCGAAGCCACCTTACCGCTTGGCTCCTGCTGAGCTGGCGGAGTTGAAGAAGCAGCTTGAAGAGCTTCTTGACATGGGTTTCATTCGCCCCAGTGTTTCCCCTTGGGGAGCCCCTGTCCTGTTCGTGAAGAAGAAAGATGGCTCCTTGCGGATGTGTATGGACTACCGCATGCTCAACCAGGTGACAGTGAAGAATCGTTATCTGTTGCCGTGCATCGACGACCTATTCGATCAGCTGAAGTCAGCCACCGTGTTCTCCAAAATGGATCTGCAAAGTGGCTACTACCAGATGCGTGTGAAGGATGATGATGTTCCGAAGACAGCGTTCAGAACCCGCTATGGGCATTATGAATTTATGGTCATGCCTTTTGGTTTGATGAATGCCCCTGCTGCGTTCATGGACCTGATGAATCGAGTATTCTGCCCATACCTCGACAAGTTTGTAGTGGTGTTTATTGATGACGTTTTGGTTTATTCTGAGACGTTGAAACAACATCGCGAGCACCTGCGGATTGTACTCAACACATTGCGAGAAAATCAATTGTATGAAAAATTCTCAAAATGTGAGTTCTGGATAAGGGAAGTGATGTTTCTGGGTCACGTGATTTCTGCCGGCCATATAGCTGTTGATCCTGCAAAGGTAGAAGATGTGACAAAGTGGAATGCTCTGAGAAACCCGTCAGAAATCCATAGTTTCCTTGGTCTAGCTGGTTACTATCGGAAGTTTATCAAAGGGTTTTCTGAGTTGGCTTTACCTTTGACCAAGCTGACTCGGAAGGAGGTCAAGTTCTCATGGACCCCTGAATGTGAGGACAGTTTTCAGAAGTTGAAGATGAGTCTGACTTCTGCTCCCGTGCTTGCTTTGCCTGTTGAGGGTATACCCTATGTAATCTACACCGATGCATCTCGACAGGGCTTAGGGTGTGTTCTGATGCAAGACGGAAAGGTGATCGCCTATGCTTCTCGACAGTTGAAACCTAATGATGCTAATTGGCCTACGCATGATTTGGAGCTGGCTGCCATAGTTCATGCTTTGAAGATCTGGCGACACTACCTCTATGGAGAAAAGTTTGAAGTCTTTTCTGATCACAAGAGTTTGAGATATCTGGTGACTCAGAAGGATCTGAACTTGCGACAGCGTAGGTGGATGGAATATATTAAAGATTACAACTTCACCATCACCTATTATCCTGGTAAAGCAAATGTCGTAGCTGATGCTTTAAGTCACAAGAAGGATGTTGTTTGTGCTGCTCTGAGATGTTCTGTGTGGGAAAACCTTGAACATGAGGCCAGTTGGAAACCTCAACCTGTCGATTCAGTGGATGAAGATAAGTTGTGTGTTCATATGGCCAGTTTGACCGTTACACCAACCTGGATCTCAGAAGTCGTGTCTGCATAGTTGGAGAGTTCTGAGCTTGAAGAGTTGAAAGCTTTAGTTGAGAAACCGCAATCTGACTTCTCTGTCGGAGTGGATGGTGCTATCCGCTTCAGGCAAAGGTTGTGGATACCCGATGTTGGTAATCTGAGACAGAAGGGTCTGAGTGAAGCTCATGGTTCCAAGTACACTATTCACCCTGGCACAACCAAGATGTACAAGGACTTACAGCGAAGCTTCTGGTGGAAGAATATGAAGAATGATATAGCTTTGTTTGTGGCGAAGTGCTTGACATGTCAGCAAGTCAAGATTGAACATCAATGACCCGGTGGTCTTCTTCATCCTCTTGAGATTCCAGAATGGAAGTGGGAAAAGATCACAATGGACTTTGTTACCGGGTTCCCTAAGTCTAAGAAAGGTTATGATGCTGTTTGGGTGGTGATTGATCGGCTTACAAAATCTGCTCATTTCTTGCCTTTCAAAACCACGTATAAAGTTGCTGAGATGGCTCAGTTGTATGTGGAGTGGATAGTTCGTCTGCATGGTGTCCCTGCTGTGATAGTTTCTGATCGAGACCCGAAATTCACTTCTCGTTTATGGGGTCAGATTCAGGAAGAGATGGGTACTGATCTGCGTTTCAGCACTGCTTACCACTCGCAAACTGATGATCAGTCTGAGAGAACAGTTTAGATTCTGGAGGACTTGCTACGTGCTTGTGTGATGGATTGGGGTGGTGCCTGGGATCGATATCTACCATTAGCAGAGTTCGCTTACAACAATAGCTACCAAGCCAGTATTGGTATGCCACCTTTTGAAGCTCTCTATGGTAGACCTTGTCGTTCACCTTTGCACTGGGATGATGTTGGTGAACGTTCCCTAGTGAAGACTGATGACATGCCGATGATGCTTGAGAAGGTACAGTTGATAAAGAAATGGATGAAAGCTGCACAAGACAGACAGAAGATGTATGCTGATAAGAAGAGGTCTGATGTAAGCTTCTTAGTGGGAGACTATGCTTTTCTAAAGATCAAGCCTATACGTTCTATTGCAAGATCTAAAGTAAAAGGCAAGTTGAGTCCTCGCTATGTTGGACCTTTTGAGATCTTAGATAAAGTGGGGGATTGTGCTTATCGTCTAGCTTTGCCTCCGGCTTATGATAAGATTCACAATGTGTTCCATGTTTCTGTGCTAAGGAAGTACGTTAAGGATCCGTCTCATGTACTCACCATCGAACCTGTGGAGATTAATGAGAATTTGACTTATGAAGAACTACCTGTGAAGATCCTTGAATCCCGAGTAAAGCAGCTGAAGAGTAAGGAGATAGAGTTAGTGAAGGTTTTGTGGAGATACCATGGTTTAGAAGAAACCACTTGGGAGTTGAGAGATGAGATGTTACGTACTCACCGTTCCCTCTTTGTATGAGATTTCGGGGACGAAATCCTTTTTAAGGGGTGGAGTGTTGTAACATACTGAAATCTCCTATGTACCTCTTTGTACTCTTTTCTATAAGTTTTGTCCTTAATTTTCGTTCCATTTGTCCTTGGCTTTGATTTAAAAGAAATTAAGATGGTTATTGGATAAATGTTTCCCATTTCAAGGTTGCATGCACAAATGCCTCAGTTAGAATTAGATAATGGGTCTAAAATGCAATTTCACCTTAGTGGGAGACTATGCTTTTCTAAAGATCAAGCCTATACGTTCTATTGCAAGATCTAAAGTAAAAGGCAAGTTGAGTCCTCGCTATGTTGGACCTTTTGAGATCTTAGATAAAGTGGGGGATTGTGCTTATCGTCTAGCTTTGCCTCCGGCTTATGATAAGATTCACAATGTGTTCCATGTTTCTGTGCTAAGGAAGTACGTTAAGGATCCGTCTCATGTACTCACCATCGAACCTGTGGAGATTAATGAGAATTTGACTTATGAAGAACTACCTGTGAAGATCCTTGAATCCCGAGTAAAGCAGCTGAAGAGTAAGGAGATAGAGTTAGTGAAGGTTTTGTGGAGATACCATGGTTTAGAAGAAACCACTTGGGAGTTGAGAGATGAGATGTTACGTACTCACCGTTCCCTCTTTGTATGAGATTTCGGGGACGAAATCCTTTTTAAGGGGTGGAGTGTTGTAACATACTGAAATCTCCTATGTACCTCTTTGTACTCTTTTCTATAAGTTTTGTCCTTAATTTTCGTTCCATTTGTCCTTGGCTTTGATTTAAAAGAAATTAAGATGGTTATTGGATAAATGTTTCCCATTTCAAGGTTGCATGCACAAATGCCTCAGTTAGAATTAGATAATGGGTCTAAAATGCAATTTCACCTTAAGTAATAAAAAGAGTAAAATAATTCGTCCTAGAACCTTCTAGTGTTTCCTAGAATATGAGAGATATGAAGAAAATCCGAATTTTATAAAAGGAAGAAGATAAATGTAATAATTAATGGTAATATGAGAATTTATGGGTAAAGAAGATAATTACAAAGATTTTTGCAACAAATATCATAATCTGAAACCATCATGATAATTTGATAATTTAATTCATTTCCTTGAGCAAAAAGTAACTTAAGGGCCAAGTATCATTTAAAATGGAACATAAATATAAATATTAATAACAATATCTAAAGAATGTAGGAAATATGCCAATAAAGAGAAATAAAATACTTAATGTTCTCAAATCAGGAAAATAACTTCAAATTCGTATTCTAAACATAAAAATAAGCATCTGTGCAAATTTGCAACTAATTTGGATAATATATGAATAATAAGTAAATTAGGAGAGAGAGAGAGTGTGTGTAGAATGTTCTATTTATTTAATAAATATAAAGATAATTTCAACTTGTGAAGATAATTGCAAAATCGTGTTCCAAACCTTTAAGGAGACTTATGGGTGAAGTTACACTAATTTTAGATAATGTTATCACCTGTTTTGAAGGAGGAAAGAGAAAATTATATATTAATTATTTCACCTATCAAACTTTCTCAAAATGCAAAACTAACTCCATAATTGGATTCTATGCGTCGAAATAAGTCAGGATATAAAATTTCATAATTTTTGGACAACGTTTGAGCCTCCAAAAGAAGAGAGAGAAAAACATTTAAAAATCTAATAGATTTAATCGACTTTTGCTAAGGGATATTTCCCTGATCTAACGCGAGATCGGACGGCTCAGAATCCTTGATGGACTCGGATCCATCGATCAGACGGTCCTCGATCGTCTTCTACCTCTAGTCGAACAAGGAAACAGGTTCCTTGTCTTCGATTTCTTAAAATCGATATATCTCGAGATTTACTCGATGATTTTCGCTCAAATAACTTGCGTTGGATTCCTTGCGAGTTTCCGAACCGATTTATCCCAAAAAGATTGGGAATAGATGTGTTTTCGAGAAACGCCTAATCTAGCCACCGGCTACTTCTCCTTGCTCCTACCCACATCCTAGTCTAGGGTTCCTTGTCTATAAATATCGCAACCCCAGCGACCGCCATCACCTTAGCAACCTGTTCGTGTCTTCAATTTGGATTTTCGTGGACGATTCGACACCCAACAAGCCGCCGAAGGTCCCAAGCTTGCGGCGCTTCTCCTTCTCTCCTCTGTCGATCTCGTCCCAAATTGAAGGTACTACCAACTTCGTCTCCTCTTTCTCTTTCTTTCGACTACCTGAACGCGAGTTTTTGTTAAGTATCACGAATTTGCCCAAATTGGCCGAGCAAGCTGCTCGTGCGTGAGGTTGATCGGGCGAGGAAGATGACGACGCACCTTTTACCGTTTTGCCCCGCTTGCTTATTCTTTTCTTCTTTTTCTGTTCGGGGAAGTTGTGTCTTTTTCCGCCCTGCTTTGACCGGGTCGCTCGACCGGTTGCGGGCGTCCCTAAGGCGCGGGTCACCGCTCTCAGTCGCTCGCGACCGCTCGACGCGGGTGGCCTTGCCTACGTGGCAGGCTTCCATTGGTCGAAATAAATTAATTTTTATAAATTATTCCGTTGGTCAAAAATAGTAAATAAATAGTGTTTTGAAATCAGGAAAATGAGATCTATCTAATAAAAATGTTTTTGAGATCTGGTTTTGAGGTTTGCAAAAATGTGTTTTTAAAATCGATTTAATTATCTTAAAAATCACTAAAATTAACCCTAAGAATCCATATCTCCAAAATATACAATATTATATGTTATTTTGATCAGGAAAACCTAACTCAGATAGTTATGAGGTTCTTGAAGTCTGAATCGAGAGTTTGTGCAAAAAAGTTAGTAAATTAGGGTTTTCAATCTTTTAAATGAATGCATGTAATTCTAATTTATGAATCTAATGATGTATTAGGAAGATTGGGTTTATAATTCGTGTGAAGAGTTGAAAAGGGGAAATCTAGGACACCTGAGGCTAAGGTATGTGTTTAGTATGAGTTTTGATTGTGCATCTACCTATCCGTTGGGAAATCTTTAGTCCAATACTTATATTTCTTTTATGAGGTTTAACTTGATCTAAACCATTGAATCCATGAAACCTAAATTGCTTATTTGCCTCAAATGTAGATGTAGTATTCTCTTGTTTGGGTATTCATACCCCACTGCCATGTTATATATGCTTTTACTATCCTTGCCATAAATCTTTTGTTAGCATGAAATTAAATGTTCTATTTAATCTTTAAGTAGTGGTACTTATGTACAACCACCCATAGAGGGCATGTATAAAATCGCCCTAGGGGAATGTTTATTATTCTCCCCATTAAAAATTGTAGGTGATTTGGAAATGTTTTTAATTCTTCCCTCACCTAAGGTTAGAGGTCCGGTAGGTGCCTCAACCCTACTTAGTTAGATAGACATATTAAATGACATGCTAAAGCCTTTAATTATTTTGTTAATGGCAAGTTCTCTTATAAAAACCTCATACTCTTTGATATCTTCTTACACCAAATATCTAGCCTAATTTACTTGTTACATCTTCCTTTGCCTTTGATAGATCATTAGTGTAACACATACTTTTCTTGTTTTCCCTCTTGCTGGGTGTCTTCCCAACCACCCAGGTGTTGGTGCTGAGCAAGGTGAAAGAAGGGCTTGAAGGAAGATTCCTCTGCTGAGATCGTTAGCTTGACAAGAAGGATGGCTAGGTTGCTATAGCTAGATCCTCTTATCTATCTTATCTTTTCTTTTAGAAAGCAATGATGTAATAAACAATAAAGCCATTAGAAGGCTTGTTATTTCTTTCTTTCCGCTGCTATTGACATTTTATTATGTATCTGGATTCATGCTTATTTACTTGGAATATTATGCAATCATCCTCAAAGTCTAAATTTTTGTTAAAATTGTGGATGTTTGTATTTCCTTCAAATTTTAGTAAAGAGGTGATCTCGCCTCTTTACAGCATGGTATCAGAGCCTTTAGGCGACTATTAGGGCATGCAGTTGAGGCAAGGGTGTCTAGAAAGGATCAGGGCATGGGGGCTGGCAAGATTTTCCTCCGACCCACTAGCTTGGCATACGGGGACTCCCGTGCCCATATTATCCGGCCTGGCCTGCGCCGAAACGAACTGCCCGAAATAGTATGCTTTTAGGCAATAGCATTCTAGTTATCCTTTTCTCATCTCTATTTCTTTTCCCTCTCATCTATGATTCTTTACTCCTGAAAATTTAATATGTTAACCCTAATTTCAGGAGAGGTGACCTGTTTGACAACACAAACTAGGAGTCCACCACTGACAACCCCGACACTCCTGCGACTCCTGCTAACCAACCAGCTTCTGGTGTTCCCGTCTTCACACCTGAGCAAGAACTGGCGATGTTGCGACAGTTGTTGTCCTCCACCATGATGGGACAACTCAACACCATTGCTGTTGTTGCCTCCAAGCCGAGGGAGTTCACCCTCACTGACTTCATCAAGATGCAGCCACCCTACTTCAAGGGTGAGAGTGAGCCTAACATGGTGGACAAAGCCGACGACTGGGTGTTGGCCCTGGATCGGACCTTCGAGGGTATGGCTTGCCCTCCTCACCAGAAGGTTCGGTTCGCGACGTACGTGCTGGATGGAACGACGTGTGTTTGGTGGAACGGAGTTGCCCGCACTCGAGACACCTCCTCCATGGAGTGGACCCAGTTCCTGAAGTTGTTCAGAGAGAAGTACATCTGCCCTGCTTTCCTGAGGAAGAAGGAGGCTGGGTTTTACAGTCTCAAGAAAGGAAGCATGAGTGTGGCCGACTACGTTCAGAAGTTTCTGCTGTTAGAACGTTATGCCACCGACCTTGGAGCCGACAGAAGAGAGACCTTATTCTTGGAGGGCCTGAACTACCATGTTGGTCGAAGCCTCGTTCCACAGCTGCCACTCACATTTCAACAAATGGTGGACAAGGCTCTCGCTATCGAGTCTTATCCGGGATTTAAAGCTTCCGGTAGCTTCAACAACAAAAAAAGGAAGAATCCGAACCAGCATGAGAACCGTGGACGTAATCGCTGCAACAGATGCAATCGCTACCATCCTCCTGGAAGATGTCCCGCCAACAATGCACCTGCTCGTGTTGGCAACCGTCCTCCACCAACCTACCATGAGTGCGGCCAGGTTGGGCACATCCGACCCAAGTGCCCCCGTTTCCAGCAAGGGCAGAATAATGCTCAACAGCCGCAACAGCCGAGACAGAACCCTCCACCACGGAACAACAACAATAATAACAACAACCAGAACTTGAGGCATCCGCCAGCTGAGAGGAGGAATGGGAGAGTGTTTGCTCTCAATGATGATGAAGATGGTGAAGGCAATGAAGTGATTGAAGGTACACTACACCTCAATATGCATCCTTTAAAAGCTCTGTTTGATTCTGGTTCCTCCAATACCTTCATATCTAGACAGTTTGCCTCTATGCTTGAAATCGAATCTGAGTTTATGGATCATGTGTTAGACATAAAAACTCCTAGTGGTAAAATCTGCTCCTCGTACCTCCAAACTCCTACCTTGAACCTCTGTATATCCAGAATAATGTTTCCCACAGTTTTTGTCTTGCTTGATATGACCATCTTTGACATCATCCTGGGTATGGATTGGTTAAAGAAGTATAAAGTTGTTCTATTCTGTGAGGAATCCAAGGTTAGTCTGTTTCATCCTGATGAAGGAAGAGTGTGTTTCAAGGGCAAGAAGCGTGGAGAGCGACAGTTCGTCATCTCTGCCATCAAAGCTGAAAAGCTCGTCTCACAAGGGTGTAGAGCCTTCCTAGCCTCCATAGTTATCGATGCTACACCTCCTGCCCTAGATCATGTTGATGTGGTGAAGGACTTCCCAGATGTCTTTCCTGAGGAGTTACCCGGGTTGCCACCAAATCGCAAGGTGGAATTCTCCATCGAGCTCATACCGGGAACTTCACTGATATCGAAGCCACCTTACCGCTTGGCTCCTGCTGAGCTGGCGGAGCTGAAGAAGCAGCTTGAAGAGCTTCTTGACATGGGCTTCATTCACCCCAGTGTTTCCCCTTGGGGAGCCCCTGTCCTGTTCGTGAAGAAGAAAGATGGCTCCTTGCGGATGTGTATGGACTACCGCATGCTCAACCAGGTGACAGTGAAGAATCGTTATCCGTTGCCACGCATCGATGACCTATTCGATCAGCTAAAGTCAGCCACCGTGTTCTCCAAAATGGATATGTGAAGTGGCTACTACCAGATGCGTGTGAAGGATGATGATGTTCCGAAGACAGCGTTCAGAACCCGCTATGGGCATTATGAATTTATGGTCATGTCTTTTGGTTTGACGAATGCCCCTGCTGCGTTCATGGACCTGATGAACCGAGTATTCCGCCCATACCTCGACAAGTTTGTAGTGGTGTTTATTGATGACGTTTTGGTTTATTCCGAGACATTGAAACAACATCGCGAGCACCTGCGGATTGTACTCAACACATTGCGAGAAAATCAATTGTATGCAAAATTCTCAAAATGTGAGTTCTGGATAAGGGAAGTGATGTTTCTGGGTCACGTGATTTCTGCCGGCCATATAGCTATTGATCCTGCAAAGGTAGAAGTTGTGACAAAGTGGAATGCTCCGAGAAACCCGTCAGAAATCCGTAGTTTCCTTGGTCTAGCTGGTTACTATCGGAAGTTTATCAAAGGGTTTTCTGAGTTGGCTTTACCTTTGACCAAGCTGACTCGGAAGGAGGTCAAGTTCTCATGGACCCCTGAATGTGAGGACAGTTTTCAGAAGTTGAAGATGAGTCTGACTTCTACTCCCGTGCTTGCTTTGCCTGTTGAGGGTATACCCTATGTCATCTACACTGATGCATCTCGACAGGGCTTAGGGTGTGTTCTGATGCAAGACGGAAAGGTGATCGCCTATGCTTCTCGACAGTTGAAACCTAATGAAGCTAATTGGCCTACACATGATTTGGAGCTGGCTGCCATAGTTCATGCTTTGAAGATCTGGCGACACTACCTCTATGGAGAAAAGTTTGAAGTCTTTTCTGATCACAAGAGTTTGAGATATCTGGTGACTCAGAAGGATCTGAACTTGCGACAGCGTAGGTGGATGGAATATCTTAAAGATTACAACTTCACCATCACCTATCATCCTGGTAAAGCAAATGCCGTAGATGATGCTTTAAGTCGCAAGAAGGATGTTGTTTGTGCTGCTCTGAGATGTTATGTGTGGGAAAACCTTGAACATGTGGCCAGTTGGAAACCTCAACCTGTCGATTCAGTGGATGAAGATAAGTTGTGTGTTCATATGGCCAGTTTGACCGTTACACCAACCTGGATCTCAGAAGTCGTGTCTGCACAGTTGGAGAGTTCTGAGCTTGAAGAGTTGAAAGCTTTAGCTGAGAAACCGCAATCTGACTTCTCTGTCGGAATGGATGGTGCTATCCGCTTCAGGCAAAGGTTGTGGATACCCGATGTTGGTGATCTGAGACAGAAGGTTCTGAGTGAAGCTCATGGTTCCAAGTACACTATTCACCCTGGCACAACCAAGATGGTTCCAAAGAGAAATCAAGCATAGTTTCGAAATTGGGCAAGGAAGAGGTAAATATAGCCCGTGGATAAGGATGGAAGCAAGCATGAGGTGTAAAAGTAGCTTCCCCATGTTTCTATGGCCTTAAACCATTAAGAATATATAAGAAAACACACAAGAAGCTCTCCCACCATCCTTATAGACCTGCTTATCTTCCCTTTTTCGAATTTCCCAGCCAATCACATAATTCATTAGTTGATAGCTACTAAAGGTAGCTCATCCATGAAGGGGTAAACCCTAAAATACCCTTGAGGAAAACATCTTCAAACCATGGCTCAGCTAGGAGCACCATGACTCAAAACACTCAAGAATGATAATATAACATCTTGGGAACATAATGTATGTGACAAGTTGCAAATAAAACCCCTCAATTGGGTAAATTACAAAAAAGTCCACTGTATAGAAAATTGCATAACTTGCTCAAACAATGTCCAAATTGGAACAAATTTGAAACTTAAGCTAGTATTATGATTTCAAAACATATCAAAAGGTTAGATTAGGATTCTAAGCATTCAAATATGGTAATTAAGCTTATTCAACTCATTAAGCATGTTTAGGGGCCTTACAAGTTCAACATATCAGGTTTCCTAAAGATTAATCATATAGATGTCTAAGGCTACTGTTGCCTAAAAGCATGCTATTTCGGACAATTCATATTAGCTCAGTCCAGGCCGGTATCATATGGATTTGGGAGTGCTCATAAACCAAGCTAGTGGTGTGGAGGAAAATCGTGCCAGCCCCCAAACCCCGATCCCCTCTAGACACATTTTCTTTCAACTCCATGTCCTAGTAGCTGCCTAAAGGCCAAGCTAAACAACCTCAAGTTACTATGGTTACTTATGCATCTTTTAGTTGTAAGTATTTTCTAGATCTATTCATCATTATTCTAATGTGAAACTATAGGATCCTAAATCAACACTTCATCATCTATTGATCAACTCTAGGGCATACATGTCTCTTAAAGGTAAGGCAAGTATTCTAACTAGGGAGATAAAATTGAAATAATCAGATTTCGACTACCATGGGCTCTGATACCATGCTGTAAGGAGTGGGATCCACTCCCTACTAAGAAAACATTTGAAGAATAAAACATCCATTCCAAACACACTCAAAGGTATGTTGGAATATGTATAAATCTTCCAAATTTATTATAATGCTATGCAAAAGACCAAAGTGTAGCACCGGAATTAAGCAAATGACTATATTCATTTTTCACAAAAGATTACAAAAGTATATCATAATCTCCCATAAGGATTTACATGTATGATACAACATAAGGATCTAAGTAGAGGGAAACTACTTCAAATCTATCTCCAAGCAACATCTCCAAGAGCTAGGTCCATGTTGGAAGCTATGTTCTCCTTGTTCATGTTCAACACCTCGATCTAAACCTGGGAGGTTGGGAAATCACCCAATAAGAGAGAGAAATACAAGGTATGTGTCAAATAATGAACAAGAATAAAAGATAAGGAAATAACATGAAAGTAAAGGCTAATATTTCATCATAAGATGAACAGAACAAGAGTATGAGGCTATATTCAAAATAAACTTGCCGTTAACAATTATATTAAAAAGGATTTGCATGTAAGATAATTATGTTTACCTAACTAAGTAGGGTTGAGGCACCTACCAGACCTCTAACCTATAGGTGAGGGGAGAATAAGACATTCCCAGTCACCTACAAAATTATATAGGGGAGAATAAAAACATACCCCAGGGCAATTAAATACATGCCCTCTCTGTGTGGTTGTACAGAAGTACCGCTACTTTAAATTAAATTGAACATAAATCTACATGCTAGAAAAGTAATCATGGAAAGAGTAGTCATAATATTCAATAAGTATGGCAATGGCATATAAGACCCAAACAAGAAGAAATCATAATCTAATTTAAGGCATGAATAACATTAGGATTCAAGAATAGAAGATTTAGGGTTCATTTAAGCCTCATTAGGGAAATATAGGATTTGGTTGCAATTATCCCAACATAGGGTGTAAGGAATGCACATACCTCTCTTACTGATATTAATTACTAACTTTCACCACATTAATTGAGTCCAAGTTCCACTTTGCCTATTTTCAACGTATTAACATGTATTAGAGTACATAGTGCACATTAATGTATAGAAACCCTAATTTCAGAGATTTTTAGCAAAACTCAGATTTAGATTTTGAAAATATCACCAATGAATTTATTATGTTCTCCTGATGAAGAAAACATATTTTTACGTTGATTTTGGAGTTATGATGATTAAGATGTAATTTTTATGGTTTTATGCATTAAATTCATTTTACAAAAATCACCCCTCGTCAAACCATAAAATAAGACCTTGAAAATATTTTTATTAGATAGAGATTTATTTTCCAATTCCAAAACATATTTATTTTTCAAATTTGGATAAGTGGATTAGAATATATGAATTTTTCAATATTGACCAATAGGAAATTGCCACATCATCAAACCGGTCAAGATAATTGAAGAGAGAGGGAGAGGGAAAAAATACCATTTGACCCAAGATCAGGTTTTAAGTTGCATAGGTAACCAAACTAGTGCTTCTAGAGAAGGTAAAATAGCAAGAAACTAAAACCCTAGAAGAACATGGTAAAAAGAGATGGAAATCATCGATTGTAAACATAGAAGCATGAGTTTTAAGCATGTAGTAACCAATATATGAGAAGGGGGTTAACCAAACTTGCCTCTAGGAAGGTAAGAAGGTCCAAATAGAAAGGATCCCGATATTAGAAGGTTTGGTTGCTCCAAGACAAGCTCCTTTCTTGAGCAAAGATCACCTTCTCCACTTTAGAGGTGCAAACCCTAGCAAAAGAGCATGGAGATGAGATGTTTTAGGGTTCTAGGTGGAGTTTTACCATGGAAGGTCATGGTTACAACCTGGAAGAAGGTGGGAGGAATACTAAAAGCATGAAAATAGGGAAGGAAACAAGGATTCTTACTAGTTTTGGTCAAAATCACCAAGGAGGAGCTTAAGAAATCCTAAATAGAGAAATTTGGAACCCTAGGAGCCTTCTTCACCAAGGTAGGCACCCTCTTTTACCTTGGGACAACAACTTCATGGACAAACATAGAAGGGACGATGATCTAATCTATGGGAAAGAGAAGGAGAGGATTTCTTCTTGGATTGGGAGGTGGGAAGGGGTAGGCATGTCTTTATAAAGAAGGGGGCAATTATGAGGTGTCTATGGGACTTTCCATGTGTCCTTAGGCTAGGGCTTCATGGCCATGCAAGAGGACAGCTCATAGAATCTTGTTGTATATCAAATGTTAGTCATAAAATTCCCTGGAACCTACTAGGCCATCCCCACCATCCTTCAAACAAAGAAATAACCCCATTGGTTGATAGCTTTTAAAGATAAGCACATTTATAAAGAGGGTAATCCCTATAATGCCCTTCGAAAGTAACACCTTCAAACCAAGGTTCTACTAGGTGCCCCATGGTTCAAAAAATCGAGAATGGTAAGTGAATATCTAAATATTATAATGCATGTGACAATTTGCAAAGAAAACCTCCCAATTGGGTAAATTGCATAAAAGTCCAAAATGTGCATATAATTGCATAACTTGCACAAACAACATCTAAATTGGACCAAACTTGAAACTTAATATTTTCTCATGATTTCAAAACACCTCAAAAGGTTAGATTAGGGTTTAGAGTACTTGATTATGGTATTTAAGCTTGTTCAATACATTAAGTAAGGTTTGGGGCTTTACACTTCTAACATGGATTTATTTACCATTGTTCCACATAAGTGATGATTTTACATTTTAGATCCTTAAATAAGATTTCACTGAGGTATTTGTGCATAAACCCTTACATTGGTATAATTATGGAACAAATGTTCACCAAACCACTATAAATTCCAAAATTTAAGCATCAAGGGCAAAAAGGATAGAAATGATAGGAAAATATTGGGAAAGGGCCAAAAAGAGAATCTATCATAGTATGTTACAGTAACATTCTCCCTAGTTACATTTCCTACAAGATCAGTCTTGTGGTAATTAGAAGTATTCGTCTAAGACTGAATTCCCTTCCCATTTCTACGATTAACATGAATCTAGTTCTGGATTTTCTCAGCATCCTATTTGACCTATGTTGAAGTCGAACATTTAGACAATTCATGACCAAAGGATCCAAACTTATCACATTTCTTGGGGATTCATTCATAAACAACAATGATGTCATGTTCTTCACTTGAATCACTCATTAACGATATAAAAGTAGGGAAGGTTAAATTTGTTGACATCATCACATAAACTCTTGCAAATTGTAATAGAGAACATCTCTTTATAGAAAGATTAGTGTCAATCAGAGTACCAAGAAAACTTCCTAGACATGAAAACATTTCATTTCCCAAAAATTCCAGTGGCAAATTTTTAAACCTAAACCAAAATGGTACAAAAATAATGAATTCCTTCTCAAATTTGTCTCTGATTTGCCATGGCTTTAGAATTAGAGTCTTAACTTAAACCATCCAACGGCCATCTTCTAGGGTGTATTTCATATCAACTTCATCAGTAATGAAAAGCCACTACTTCTAGAAAAGATCTTAATCATGCCCTTCACCTTCCACAATCATCCCAAGTGCCTCACCAAGGTCGGGAGATTACACTTCAAATCAACTATGTAACCAGAGATCGCATTCTTCCTCTTTTTCGCTTTCCTTGTTGCCTCGGTCTAGGGGTATCTGAGCTTGCCGTCTATGAACATAGACTGCATTCTTCCTCTTTTATGCTTTCCTCGTTGCCTTAGTCTAGGGGTATCTGAGCTTTCCATCTACGACCTTGATTGAGATCTTCTTAAGCCTTACGCCACCATCAGCCTTTGATTTGAGGAGATTTTCCCAAACACTGGTAGATGTACCTTTCACACTTAGATTCAAAGTAGAATCCCCCTTCGATCGGTGCTCACATCGCCACTGCATTGCTCTCTCACACTTGCAACATTTGAAAAAAAAGTTTATATGTCAATTAAGTGCATTAATTTAGTTAAAGTCATTAGTAATTCCTAAAATTTTGTTAAAATCATAAATAATTCCTACGATTATAAATAAACATGTTTTCAGAATCAAGAGAATGAGCTATATGTAATGGTTGTGTTTTCAAGGTCTTATTCCAAAGTTTTAGGATAACCTATTTTTAGGATTTTGTATAAGTTGAATGGAAAGGATGAAAACCCTAACATATATTTATGCATCTTTTTTTTAAAATTAAGCCAGGGGTCACTTTTATTCATCCCACACCCCTCTTGTGGGCACAATCATCCAAAAATTACAACTCCTGCTTATAACAGATGCAGGTAAAAATAATAAAAACCAGATACATCACGTTTCAAACTCCTCTCATAACAACCTAACCAACAACACTCTGCAAAACGATGTAAGGGACTCGACGTTTCTCTAAAGCCGCCATACCTCTTATTCTACGTGGCATATTCAGTGTATCTGAAGCAATGAATGGCTCATTCAACCTGCTGCCCCGTTTCCCTAGTTCACGAGGTATCGAGTTGATGACCTTGTGAACTAAGGATCCATATATCATAGTAGAGTCAAGCTCCTCTCACAACTCCCTAACGAACGGTGACGTCTTCCATGGTTCCTTCCCGTTGTTCCATAAGATGACATGCACGTACGCCTCATCAATCTCAATACACGAAAATACCAATGCATGATCTCTTGCTATCTTCAACCCGATAGCACACGCTTGCAAATAAGCAAGTATGTAATCCATACTCCTGAGCCAAGGTCTGAATACAAGGAAGATATTAGCCCCGTGATTTTTAATAACTCCCACCGCCCACCTTCTAGAAACTCCTTGGTTATCTCTATCTCTCCCGATCATGAGGTTGAGCTTAAGATTATGCAAGTCAGGAGTCTGCCATCTCACCATCTCGATCTGTCTCATCAAGACTCGCGGTTCAATCAAACTCACCTCCCTCATTCGGGCATAAATGCTGTTATCTGTATCGATCACAAACGATCTCCTCTTCAGCTGAATGTGCAACGCCCTAATAACCCACCCCCACTCATGAGTGAATGGTCTATGTTTCTCCTCGAATCTAGCTTCGCATCTCAACCGCCATATGCTATACGGGATCAGAACCGCCATGTTTCCAGCTAGCCACTCCTTTAGTTTCTTCCCCTTCCCCAAAACACAGGTATCTATTAGGGTTCTTACGTCAGTAGGTGGATGCATGTCTGTCAGCTCAGCAAATTTTCCCCAAAATAAACCCGCAATTTGTCCATGGAATATCAGGTGTCCAATGCTCTCCTCATGCAGCTCCTCGCAGCAGTTGCATCGAGATGCTAAGGGAATGCAACATCTAGATTTAATATTATCATCCGTTGACATGGCCCCTCTAACAGACTTCCAAATGAAGGCCGCCGCCTTAGGGTAATTACTATCCCAAATCCACTCCATCCCAACAAGACCTTCCCTTCCGTCAATCATCAGAAGCTTTTTAAACGATCTCATAGAAAAAACTCCTCTCAACCCCGGACTCCATACCATTCTATCCTCCTCATCAGAGATCCATGTGTTAGATTCACAGATGATATCCAAACCATCATCGTCAACTATCATCCTCAGTAAATCTCAATCCCATACCTGGCCTTCAATCCAGAAATCTTTAATAAGAAAAGGGTGTCTTCTATCACTAGCGAATCTAGCATGATTTGTCAATCGTTGCTCGCACCACCTCGAGTCCCAGAAAGGAATTTCACCTCTCCCTACCACCCATCTACACATAGGGAACACCCGCGACATCATATCCCATATACGTTTCCAGTACGGAGAAGGAGAAGGTCCCAGCTTCAAGGAACCGGGATAGATATTATCACGACCAGATACCACATTGGCATACTTTCACCTGCAAAATCTGGCCCATATTGAATTCGACGTCAACACCTCCCAACAAGCCTTCCCAATGAAAGCATCATTTTTCAACCGGAGCGATGGAATCCCAAGCCCACCTTGAGATAGAGGTCTTGCAACTCTGTGCCAACTGAGCCATGCCTTTCTTTGTTGTTCATCTCTGTCCGCCCACAAGAATTGAGAAAGCTTACTCTCAATGCGTTCTGCAATCCCCACTAGAACGCCAATCGCAGCCGCCGTATATACAAGAATGGATGATAGTACGTGAGTGATTATTATTCTTCTTCCCGCGAAGGATAGGAGCTTGGATCTCCAAGTTGGGAATTTATTAACAATCTTCTTCATCAAGAACTCGAAGTCGTTGAGTCTCATCCTTCCTTTTGTTATAGGGATACCCAGGTAAGTGATAGATTCCTTCGCTGCCCCCATATCCAGACAATCTGCCACTCTATCTATCATCTCCAAATCTTTCCCACCTACTACACAGATGAATTTATCCTTATTGTTTTGTTGCCTCGTGGCCCTTTCATACGCCTCAAAGGTATCTCTAACCTTCTCCATCGATCTCTGATCAGCATTGAAGAATAAAGCAATGTCATCCGCATATAGAAGAATGCTTGGCAGAATCACCTCCTCCCTTATCTTGAATCTCGAAATGAGTCCCTCCTCTTCTATCTTCAGAAATTTTCTACATAGAATCTCCTCAAAAAGAATGAATAGGAAAGGGGATAGCGCACAACCTTGCTTGAGGCCTCTACTCATCGGGAAAAATCCTACAGTTTCTTCCCCAACCGTGACGGTAGCCCATGTATTAGAAAAGAAACTTAAACACAACTTCACCATATCCGTACTAAACCCAAATTGCTGCATCACTCTCCACAGAAAATTCCAATCAATCCTATCGTAAGCTTTCGACATATCATACTTCATAATCACATTGGGTGTCCCTTGGCCTCTATTGATGTCGTGCATCAGCTCCTTCGCAAGCCTGACATGATGAGTGATGTCGGAACCTTTAAAAAAAGCACCTTGTACCTTAGAAATCAATCTTGACATCATGGGAGCCATCCTATCACTGAGAATACGTGCAAGAATACGGAGGGCAACGTTTTCAATTGATATTGGCCTGAAATCCTCTGGTAGTTTCTTTGGGCAGTCCACCTTCAGAATAAGCAGAATTCGGCAGCAGAAAAGGCCCCTAAAGCAAGGTTGTCCTCTAAAGAAAGCCTCCGTCGTCTTCATAAAATCCCCACCAATGATGGACCAAGAAGCCCAGAAGAACATCCCAGTGAACCCATCCGGACCTAGAGCCGCTGAGGAATCCATCTTTTATAGGGTCTTCACAACCTCCTCTTCATGGGGGACAACGAGAAGGGAAAAATTTTCATCCATATATACCAACTCCGGGATATTTTGCAAGAAATCCTCCATGTCAGGTTCATTTGTTTCCACCACCTCATTGAAGAAATGTTTATAGAGGTCAGCCGCCACCTCCGCCATCATCTTTGGATCCGATATACAAGTGCCATCCTGCAAGACCACGCTATTAAGCCTCCTGTGCTTCCTTCTTGCTTTGACGGTAGCATGATAAAATTTTGTATTACGCTCCCCGTCTTGAATCCAGCTTATCCTCGCTTTCTCCTTCCACATTGCTTCTTCTTCATCCAACAATTGTTGCAGTTCCTTCTCAGTCGTCCTCAGGTTAGCTTCATTCGCCATAGTTGGGTTCCCATCGAACGCAACCTGTGTAGTAAACACCACATCCTCCAAGTCTTTGATACGCTGTTTGATTTCTCCATAGGATTCTTTGTTCTATCTTCACAAAGTTGATCTAACTCTCTTAAGCTTGTGACAAAAAACAAAGGACGGGTGCCCAGTCACCGGATCACTCCAAGCCTATTCAATCACCTTTAAGCAGTCTTCGTGCTCAAGCCACGCCTTCATGAATACAAAATGTGCCGTCTTTCATTCTAACGCATGATCGTCTGGAATCATCACAATTGGACTGTAATCAGAAACCCTATCTCTGGTTAAGTGTATCGATATGGTTGTGGGCCTTGCCACCATCCATGCCTCATTCACTAACACCCTATCTATTCTCTGCCACATATTAGGTGTAAGAATCTGCTTGTTCACCCAAGTGAATTGACTACCTTCAAATGGAATTTCATCCAAAGCAGCATCCGCAATCAAGGTGTTGAAATCCAGCGTGTCCTGATATCCTGGAATGTTCCAGCCTCGTCTCTCCCTTATATTATGTACCACATTGAAGTCACCTGCAATCATCCATGGCTCATCACCTATATGTTCCGCCATTGTCATTATCTCTTTCCACAAAGACCTCCTCTCAAGGTTATCACAACTGGCATATATAGCAGTAACAAAGAACTTTGACCCATTGCTGGCCTCCAACCTCACCGTGATGTGTTGCCTATGTCTCCTGAAAATAGAAGGATTCATATCTTTGTCTGCGTAGAACCAAATCTTCCCTTCCTCCTCTTAATTATCCACCGTCCAATCAAGCCTCACAATGTCCATGAGTTCCGCAGCCTGTTCAACATGGAGAAACGGTTCAAACAAACAAACCACACCTGGTTTAAATCTACCACAAATTCTACTCAGAACTCTCCTCGTAGGATTATTAGATGCCCCTATGATGTTCCAAAAAATAGAAGTAAAGTCCATATTTAACTTTGTGCCGTCGTCAACAACAAAGATGAGATCGATCAGGGGCTGTATCCCCCTTCCAACTCCGACCAGTATCCATCAAAAAATTCTCCGTCGTATTCTGAGTGTCTTCTCCTGGAATGATAACGTCTGTGGTACCAGCTATCATCACCATCTCTTCTATGTCTGCTATGACTCCTTCCAGATGTCCTCCTATGATCAGCATAGTTACCCTCAAGGAATATGAAATCCTCCAATCGTCTGTTCGATAAAAATCTGTTGTTGCCCTCTCTATCCACGACCACTCGTCTTGGTGATCTATGGAGCTGCCTGACCGGGGACGGGCTCCGCGCCTGTTGGATCTCCCTAGAGTCTGAGGTTCTATCTGAAACAACCACCATGGCATTAGATACAATCGTCTTCTCCTGCATAGTTAAGGCCTCCCAAGGTATCCCTGACTCTCTCCCAAACTCAGTAAGCTGCGTGCTATTTGATCCCACTGACCCTCTCGCCAACATGAGGAACTGCACAGACGTCTGACGTTGCCCGTAAGTAAGAGATACAAATTGAGGGACATCTTCACTGAATGCCTCTACTAGGATAATCAGGCCAGATAAGTCATCTTTTTCCTTCTGCCAGTCTGAAATGTACCTCAGTTTTCCGAAAGGTGATATAATCTTCTCCATCGTATCATCATCTCTGCAGGTAATAGGGATGTCTTCTACCCAAAACTAGAAAGCCTCCTTCCGTTGGTGCTGTTCTCCATTACTCATGTGTTGCAACTCAATTTTTTCCCACGTATATTCGGTACGCCCTTCTCCTTTACTTCCTTCGCCTCCTTATCGCATGAGAAGAAAGCAACAGCCTTACGCTCCGCAAATCTGTATAGATCCGCAGCATTGGGCCAGCACTGCCATAAGAATGGCCAAAGCTCTGTCCATTGAACACCATAGGGCCAAGATATCTCCACCGCCCTCTCTAGCGCCGTCATCTTTGCTGTGCGCATCTCGTCGTCAGGACCGACATCAACAGCGATACACTTAGGGATGTGTTGCGGACCGTCCCTGGCCGGGATGCCTGATTGCAATGGTGGAAACACCGTCCTTGAGTGTACGTCCGGTGGCCTCGGTCTCAGCGTATATTGCGTGCATCTAGCAGCCACATGACCCGATCTACGACACTTATAGCAAACCTTGCTTCCTCTACATTGCGCCTGCCAATGGCCTCTCCCCATACATCTGAAGCATGTGTCGTGAGGGATCCCGTATAGCGGTGTCTTCCTCTGGGGCCGCAGCGAGACGATCGACTGCGTAATGGGTGTCGGATCAGGATCCTCCCTAGGGTTAGGGACTTCAACTACCTCCGTCGTTCTAATCTCAGACGACCGTGTCGCTTGATTCACCGGACCAATATGGTCAATCGACAGGTAGGTCGACTCGATCATCATAGGTGTTGCACCTCCTTCCTCCCTCAGTGGCAACGGTGGCGCCCCAGCATCATCGGGGCTCTGCGTAGCTTCCTGCGGCTTCATCATCAGTGAACTACTAGACGCGGGATCCTCCATCGCTCGGGCCCAGTACCTTCGGGTCTACCATCCCTCCGTTCTTCATCCGCAGAAACCCTAGGCGGCGATTCATGCAAAGTATCTTCATTGGCCATCACAACCCTAATATTGGGAAGCACCTCCTCTGGTGAAACGACAGCCGATATTAGCTTGTTTCTCCTCTTCGCAACGACCTGTTGCGTCCCGCGATCTCACGTGCTCTGCCTTGTCACCCTGCACAAAAGAGGCGAGGGCAACATCGTGATTGGGATTTAATGACGAGTGATGGTAGCCTCCGGTAGGCGGAGTGCCTAGCCGGAGTGGATGGTGGCGGTGCCGCCAAGGGCACACACGTCCAAGGGATCTCCCCCGATCGCTTCAGAGATCGCACCCAATTCCAGGCCTTCATATATTTATGCATCTAGGTTTGGAGAACATCTGACTCTAACCATAGTGGCAATTTGAGTACTTAGGTTCTCAATAAAGGCATGTTGCATCCCTTATTATCATATTGAGCAATCACCCATATTTATCTCTCTCTTGGCTCTTTGGAAATGTTGTGTGTCAATTACACAACAAATTCACTAGAGAATTATCCCTCGAGTTTAACCTTTCAACAAAAAACACCTCTCTTGTAAACATGTAAGTTAATTTTTATTAAAGAAAGGTATCAGTCCCATGGAACGATATTTTTAAGAGTTTTACTCAAACAATTGCAAAGATTAATGTTAAGAATTTGGTTTTGAAGAGTTCTAACTAAAACAATAAACAAGAATTGCAGAAGCAAAATAGTAGTAAAATCTAAGATTTAGTCAATAATAAGAGATATTGAGGGTACGAGTAATCACCATAATAGAGTGTGTATTAACCTTGATCGATTTAACTCCACATGTTTTATTAATTAGATCAGGACCATACAAATTTGTGTTATTGTGGAACACAAATCTAGCAAGGGTCATAATTCTCTCAAACTCAGAATTCCGGTGTTTGAGGATCATTGTTCAACCATCCAATAAGGTTCTATCAAGGATTTCTTCAAGAGATTGAGTGTTCCAACTGGTGTTCAAATCCATGTATCAAGGTTTTTTTTAGGACCATGGATTGTAACGGACGAGAACAACAAAGGATTTGTACATTAAATAGGAAACAAGATCAGATGAAAACACAGCTATTAATACAAACCTCAGAGTAAAATACAACTAAGATAGAACACATGCTATGGGGCTATTCCCCGTGCCCTAGTATGGGAGGAACTAGTCCATCATGATCACAAAAGAATATATAAGAAAGGGGGGAGGAATCATGTTGCTGGAAAGATCTAGAAGCACTTTGATAGCCTCCGTGAGGAACGAGCTGGTTCCTCCTCTCTTTCCCTTACTTTCTGCACCCCAGAGAATCTTTGGGATGATATGATATGAGATGTCTTTGTGCTTGGACACCCACTCCTTTTATAGAGAGGAATGAGACCTAGAATATGAGAAACCATGATAATTCAAGTCTTGCATTCCCAATATCAAGCATAATTGGTTGGATCTCTTTTCAAGATTAAATGCCTTGCTTTGAAAGATTTTCAATCGTTGCCATGATAGCTTTGTGCTCAGTCAAAGGGCTTTAGTTAGATTGTTTTCTATGTATGGTTATTAGCCAACTTGCCTTGGTGCTCGGTCAAGAGAGTAATCTTTGACAACGTTAATTGTAATGTCCTCAAATTTGGAAAATTTGAATTATGTAAATTTTAAGATTTGTTTTGATAAATAAATTCCCTAATTATAATTGATAGAATAATAAGGTCACCCACTTTGTAGCATGGGTGCAACCCATGGCCCAAGTGAGGCCCATGAGATTATTTGCTTTGCAAATAAATCCTTGTGGCACAAGTTCAAGAAATAAAAAGAATTTGTACATAAATAAAAGATAATGACTTTATGTAATGTTAGATAATCGAACTATGAAATAATGGACAAGTTTTCAAAAGATTAAGATATGGTGGGATTTAGATAATTAATGGAGTGATTATCCAACCTAGATTGGCAACACAAGTTTGAAGCATCAAATAACAATATCTCGGTCCGACTTTTGAAATACTTAAAGATAATAAGAAAATAAGATTACTCTAGAGTTTGAGAAAGAAATGACTTTCCATGTGATGAGGATAATTACTTAAAATAAATATGACTAATTGTAATTATAGTAATTGCATACATGTTTTCTTAAAGTACAAGAAAGTGGTTTTTTTGTCTTCCTTTCCTCTACAACAATGTATAATTCTCATAAACGAATGAAAGAGATATTAATGAAAGTAAAGTAGAAATACTTTGACCCTTCCATGACCAACCACGAAATTAACTTTTGTATTGCTACTTTATTGGTATGGTGACGGAAGAAGGAGACAAGGAAACGGAATAGAAACTAATAAAAGGGAAAACCGTCGGGGCATAGGACTAGAGCCTTTCTATTATTGATTTCCTTGAAATAAGGTGGGACATAGCTACTTTCTCATTGGGACTTCCAATCCCAATAGAATCTCCATATTTGGCTAAGAATAGGAGTATGTGACCACCTATATGTATATATAAGGTCAGGGATCTCGGTAATCATCCTAGGAATAAAAAGGGACCAGAGAGGAGACCGCTGGAGAAGCGGTGTCCCAGTAGTCGGCGCAAGCGTGCTTGCTAGAGAAAGAGAAGAGAGGCCAGGTATGACGAGTTGGTCGCTTCGCTTCTGGTCCTTGTCGCTACGCAACCATGACCGCCAAGTGTGGCATCGAGTGATTCGGCGCCAGCACCGCCCTTTACAAGGGTTCTGACCACCGTCCTATGAGGTGGCGAAGCATAGAGTTCGACTAGAGTAACGCTACCTGCTCACGCACTCCTTTTCCCGTCCGCGCGCAAAAGTCAGGTCCTCCTCGTTTTTTGTGTGAATTAACTCTAAATAAATTAATTCCATACGGTCGAAGAATTTTGAATTAACTACTCTCTCTAGTCTTATTCCATCCAACCAAAGTTTCCAGCAATAGTACAATACGTCCGGCAACTTCATTTTATCCCACCGGCGTTCTCGCACTAGCACAATACATGCGATTTTCAACTCTGGCCAATTCTTTTGGTTCACTTCGTTTGCGTCGAAGTCGAGCATCTTATATTGTTCTTCTATCACGGAATGTTAGTGTAGTACATCTGGTATTGTACTTCACGTACTTATACTATACGTTTTGTATTTTAATGACATGTAAAATAAGACATATACAATATCTGAGGTATTGTAATGTGTGTATGTGTTGTACATCTCGTACTGTACGTCCTTGTATTGTATATAAAATGAGATCAATGATTCTGACCATTAGGAACTATCACTTTAAAATTAGAGTGATCTTCATTCAATATTATACGTCTTTGTATTGTACATAAAATGAGATCAATGATTCTGACCATCAGGAACTATCACTTTAAAATTAGAGTGATCTTCATTCAATATTATATGTCTCGTACGGTCTTGTATTGTACGTCTTGTCCTGTACGTAAAATGAGATCAAATATAACAATTTGTAATATTATGTAAAATAAAGAAAAAATGGTCAATGTATCCTTCGAGTAAACATATAGATATAAAATTCAACATAAATGGTAATTTTTGAAGGAATATTGACATATAAGTCTGTAGGTACATATGTATAAATGTGAATTTGAATATTTTTCAAAAATATAAGAAACTAACAATGAATGAAAACTTGAATTTTAATATTTTTCATAAGTTATGGTGGAATTAGATATTGCAATTAATAATTATGGGGGAGTTGATGCATTAATTACAGGATGACATTTGCATGACTTTTTATGGCTTTTGTATGAGTCGTAAATTTGTAATGCAAAAAAGGAACACAGCGTATAACACGCGTAAAGCACAAAGTATACCCCAGTATACCACTAAAAAAAGTGTATAAATGTTGTACAAAAAATCCCCAAAAAGGAAAGGGTCCCAGCCAGGCTTTACTCTCCGTAAGCACGCTCAACTCGTGACCTCCTTAATCTGCGGAGACCCATCACATCCCCTCTGCTGAGGTCTTTCGTCGCAGCAGGTAGCTCGGAAACCGTCGTGGCTATAAGAAGGCCGTGGCATCTAGCATGCTCAGATCCGAAGCAACGGAAGGCAAGTGAGAGAAAGTTTCATCCTCTTTCTAGAATCATCCCTAGGTCTCATCACCCGAGATCAAGTTTGCCTCCGTCCGGCGAGCTACAACCATCACCACGGCCTCCAAAGATCAGCTCCTTGGTGACGGTTAGTGCGTGCAAGCACCATCTCCTCTCAAGAAACATCCCCTAGGCCTCATCCCACAGGGTTCCGTTTTGAAACAAAAGGAAACAAAGTGAGCAAGCATCAACTACTCTCCAGAAACAACCCAAAACAACATCATCAGCCTATCCACCCCGGTAAAGTCCCAACACGGCGTGCCCTAAACTTCCGATCTCCAGTCATTCTCAGATTGTGATTTAGAAGTCATGTGCTCGGACTCCATCTGCGTCGACCTGTGCTTCAGAGCCGACTTTCACTTAGCGGCAGAGTTAAATAAAGGTACATCCACTTAACTCCTCCACCCTTTCCACTTCTCTGCAATTAAATCATGGAGCTTTGGCCGAGACACCTCGCTTGCAAACCCAAGAGAATACAGCGACATGCAGACATCTTAACTCCTGTGGCTGGGTTTTTTTTTCACTTCAACAGCGCCCAGGGCTGTCTGATACTCCGAAACATCCTTTTCAAAAGTCACACTAGATACACAACATTCTTTCGGCTACCGCTTTCCCACACTGCGCCTTAACTGCAGTCTCATCAGTCCTGATTCTATTCTACCAAGAGAATATCTTTTAATTTACACACCTGCCAAGACTACATCATGAGAACAGGAGGCCTGCTCATCCTGGCCTCAAGCATAAACAAGACTTGTTTATCCAAAAGAGGCAAGACAAAAATATCCAGTTTAGCCCTAAAACAGAAAAAAATCCTCGGCGCTTGGCGACGGCTTGAGGATCCCAACCACACCTCCAGAAATGAACTCTCGTTTCACCTTCCAAGAGTTTCCACTCTCAAACCCTGCTTTCTCCACTAGTATTCCCCTACCGAAAGCTTGGATCTACCACAAGTCTAACCTTTCATCGGGTTCCTGCATTATCAACATTGGTCACCGTTCCTTTCCGGTGACGGTCTCTTGGTCTTCCCCGGTTGAACATCACTGGAAAAATAAAGCCTCAACCCTTCTCATCTCTGAGGGTAGGGACCAGATGATCTCAGATCTCAAGCTCAAGCTAGAATGGTCGATCTTCATCAAATTGATAGGAAACTATACCTTCCTAGCGTGGGTGAGGGATTTCAATGCCGACACGTCACCTGAGCTAGCATATTTTTACAAAAGATATGCCCAAGAAAGCTCAAATTCATCAAACTCGGTCGACTAGCTCTTCGTCCGGGAAGTACATCAACCCCCGATGGGAACAAAATCTTGGCCCATCTCAGTCTCCTCGTGTTCAGAGGGGGAAGACGCAGCAGACACAGCAACAACACCACAACAAAAAAGCTCTATTGCAGCAAGGCACCATCTCTTCTCCTCCAACAAGGTGAAAACAACCAAAAATTACACACTCTCTTCTCTCCACAAAACCCTAAAACCCCGATCCTCCTCTGTGGTCGATATTATCCCAAACGACATGATCCTCCTAAACCGTTCATTTCCCATTTTAGGACAAGAAAAATCTTCAAACCTAATCAACAATCTCCTAGAGAAAAACCCCACCGCCCAAATCTGGAAAACGCCCCCCCCCCAGAAAACCTTTTCTGGCTCTTGTAACATCCCTGACCTGGGTTATGAACTAACCCTAGGTGTTTTGCCTAAATATGTAATTAAATCCTTGTGATTAACTTTGGGCATGTAATTAAGTTCCTCAGAAACATATATTTCAAATTTTGCTCCTTTATATATATAGTTGTAGCATTGTTTTATAATACATGGATCTATGTGCAAAGTACCCAGTTAAGGGATTAACTTGCAAATTACACATGTTGAGATGTTCCTCTGATGTTGAGACATCATGAGGATGTTTATGATGAAGTTTGAGGGATTTCCCAAGCTTGAGCACCAAGGTGCAGCTGTGGAAGCAACCCCTGTACTTGAAAACCCTAAATTGGTGTAAAGTGCAATTTGCTGTGGAAGCAACCCCTGTACTTAAAAACCCTAAATTGGTGTAAAGTGCAATTTACCCAATTTGAGGGGTGCAACTTGTAAAATACATCATCTAAAATATCTTTTATCACTCTTGGCTCCATTTAGAAGAGAAATGATGAAAAGGTCACTTCATTTGAATAATCACATAATAAAGAACACCTTTGTGATTGAATAATCAAGGTGTATGTATAATAGCCCTTTTATGTGTATACTTTAGTGATGGGTTGATCCTCTTTGCCTTCAATTCTTGACCTTAGAAGGAGTTTTTCCTTAGAAATAAGATGTGGGGACGTGCAAGGAAGAAAGGAAGGACTTAGATGAGAAATGAGGAAAGCATATGTTCTTATGTTGAAATTTCACCTAAGTATATATACTACTTTTCTCACTTAGCAAGGGAACGATCCTCTTCTTTTCATTTCTTTTCCCCTTGCTCAAAACTGACCAAGGCTAAGCTCTGGAGCAGAGAAGGACGACCAAGGGTCCTAGGTAAGTTTGGATCATCCCTTTTGCTTGAATTCATGGAGGAAACTCGTTTTCAAGGTTGAATTCATGGCTAGCTCACCTAGCTCTATCTTTCTAGCCATTCCTTTCCAACTTTTCCTTGGAGAATTCACCTTGGCCGACCTGTGGAGCTCAAAGACGCCATTAAAGCTTGGAGCTTGAAATCTTTGAGCTCAAGGAACAACCTTTAGGCGGGTTTTATAACTCTAAACCTTATGCTTTGATTATACACCTTTTTCTATGCATATAGTTGCTAGTTCTTCTTCTTCCCTATCTTCCCTTGCATCCTTGCAAGCAAAATCGTGAAGAACTGCTACTGTTCTTAAGGTAGAAGATAAGGGCGTTAATTCCTATGCTTATCCATGGTTTTCCACTTTACTAAACGGTCCCAACCAATTTCCCATACGGTTTACACAACCGTTTGGTAGGCAAACGGTTTCAGGGTCGTATGAAGGCAAACGGTCTTCAAGACCGTTTGGTCGTGTTGAACAAGCGAAGACCGTATGGGAATCTTGTTTATAATTATGTAGGTTAATCACCCACAAAATTTGAGGGATTAACTCCAAAGGAATCGTGAGATATAAGCAAATCAATTAGCAAAACCAATTGAATTAAGTTCTGATTTTCAATCTGTTTAATTTGCCCTTTTTGGGCAAACGGTCTCAAGACCGTTTAAGATGGTTGACCAAACGTTGACCGTTTGGTATTACTGTTCATAATGATGTTGATTAATGACTCACCAAATTTGATGGATTAATTCCAAATGAGTTATGAGTTGAAGGTTGATTAATAGGGCAAATCCTAATTGAAATCAGTGCTGAAATTCCAATGAGTTAATTAGTGATTTTGGGTTGATTAGCCCAAACGGTCTCAAGACCGTTTGGGGAATCATCCAAACGGTCTCAAGACCATTTGGGGATCACCCAAGACCGTTTATAGGTCTGGGGCCAAGTATAGTTGACCAATTGAAGGTCCAAAGGTACCAAATCATATTGCAATTAAGTATTGATGTGATAATCAACTCAATAGATCAAACCTTGATGAATTTTCACTAGAGTCCAAAGGATGGATGGGAAAACGGTCTCAAGACCGTTTGGAACTCATCCAAACGGTCTCAAGACTGTTTGGTGTCAACCCAAGACCGTTTGGAGGTCTAGGGTTAAGTTAATTTGATCAATTGAGGGCCCAATTACAGTGGGTTATTGAAATAATCAAATTGCTGATTTGTGACTTAATTAAGGTTCAACCCCTATCAAATCAACTTAGATTTTGATGATTTCTTGGGAAAACGGTCTCAAGACAGTTTGGAGGTCATTCAAACAATCTCAAGACCGTTTGGGCCAAGTTTGGGCCCAATTGGAGGTCAATTGATAGGTTCAACTTTGAATTGATTCACATTGTTGAATATTGATGAACATCCGATTTGAAACCCTAATTGAGATGGACTTAACCCTAATTGGCTTTCAATTGAGGGTTAATTTGGTGTCCAGTTGATTGAGGCTCATCCTAATTGACTCAATTTATAAGTGGTTAACATGGCTTTGGCCAATTGAGGGCTTCAACATACTTAATCATAAACATTTGTAACTTTTGAACCATGTTGGAGGTCCAAACGGTTTGAGCCCATTTGGACCAAACGGTCTCAAGACCGTTTGGATCCAAACGGTCTCAAGACCGTTTGAGGCCAAACGGTCTCAAGACCATTTGGGCTCAAACGATCTCAAGGTCGTTTGGACCAATCGATCTCAAGACAAGTTGATCAAACGGTTTCAAACCGTATAAGCTCAAACGGTTTGGAAAGTCAAACCTAGCATACGGTCAACGCACCCAAACGGTTTGGGCAATCGACCTTGAGGTCATACGGTCTTGGAGTCAAACCTAGAAAACGGTCAACGCACCCAAACGGTTTCAAACAGTTTGGTGGTTGAAGGTTGAAACTGTTTGGAGGTTTTCAAGGTTATTTATACATAATCACTTGAAGTTGTAATTGTTCAATGGTGATCTAATCTAAACCCTAATGGTAACTTAGAACATTAAGGGACTAAGTGATTAATGAATTGACCAATGATGGTGATCATGAGGTAAATTACCAAAATACCCTTGAGGGGTTTAATTGAGTAATACCTTTTTCTAATAAAACCCTAATCACATGTTAATGATGTTTTGGCTTATGCTAGTCAATGAGGACTTAACCCAACCTGATCTAGAGTGGTGTTATCACCATCTACTAGTAAGAGGAGAGAGAAAGTATCATAAGAGAGAGAAAGTACCCTTTTATAGTTGAAACTTAAGTAAAGTACCTTCAATACACATGAATGTGCATGATTAGGGTATGATCCACCTATGTGAGATCATAGAAACCCTAATTATGATGTTTAATGAATCTTAATCTTATCTAGGAGCTTTAATGATGATGTTTCTCATACATGATGATGTTATGAGTTCAATTTGCCATGAGGTGAATAGTAAACCCTAATTCTAGGGTGAGGACATGTATTGTGAATAGTATACCCTGATTGATGAATATTGGGGAACTTGACTCTTCTAAGAGTTTGAAAGTGTAACTTTTAGAATGAATTGTTTACTGTTATCAGTTGAATTAACCATGCAGGTTGTCATGAGATGATGATCATATCCAGGTATGGATTATGAAACTATATTCATTGAAAGCATGATTTAGCTTTATGAATAATGATATATCCTGATGCATTGTCAATGGCAACCTATGGATTAAAATGGGCTGTGAAAGCCATAAATACCATCAAGGTCATGCTTTAGATATGACTTGTGATGAATGTATTGAGAAATGATGATTGATGAGAGTTAAGCTTGTTACATTTAGTATTCTCATTTCATAGTTGTTATGCTAATGTTATTGTTTGAAGAACAATGTATGATGTTAAAAGAATACTGAATGTACCTAACTAATCAAGTGTAATGTAGAGCCCTGATCATAGATCCATCATTGTCAGAGATCAAATGATGGTGAAACAGGTTTTCCTAAGGGAACTCCTGGATCACATACTTTTGAGTATGTGGGGTATATGGATGTGTAGAACCTTACATCCTAGTGTAGGTGTTTGATGTAGATGTGTAATCCATCAATCCTTCACTACAATCCCATACCGTATCAGTGGATGGTAAACATGAAACCTCCTGATGATGAAGAAAGCACAGATATCCGTATCAGTGGAAGATAAACATGAAATCTCCTGATGACGAAGAGAGTACAAAACGCCACTGTAACTCTAAAATAGCGAAGGACCAGATTACCCTGGTAAGCTATTATAGTAGAGGCACGAGATGTCCTACAAGTAATCCTCTTACTGAATGAGGAAGGTGAAGGTCATGAGAATCCGACTCTTTCGATGACCTAGTATGATACCGAAGTACTTCGCAGTGATTGGTTGGAGTATGAGTGGTAAACCTCATCTCCACAGGGCATAAAAGTAATGTTTGAAAAACATAATCCACAGCGTAGTATACCTATTAGAGATAACTACGAGTTGATTGATTGATGTTACACTGTATAGTGCAAATGTCTTCATGTTTCATAACTATTGAACTTATGCTTACTATTATATCTGATGTTGAATACTTTGAAGCTTTTACTGCTTAAGTTATTCTTTGAGATGTTATAATAAAGCTTCTGGCGGAGAGTTATAACTCTCGCTGGGACAATTATGTAAAATTGTCTCACCCCGTAGACTTCAACTTTTTAGGTGGACGTCGAGGACGGAGGAACAGGTCTACAGGTGACCATTCCCAGCAGCAGCAGTACCAGGGGCAGCAGTAAAATCTCAGGTGGAGATCTAGCCTGCCATGTGGTATAGTTAGAGTCAGTCCTATGTGTCCTCTGTACTCTCAGGTCTTGGAGTCTTTTGGTCTGAGATTTTGGTTATGAGTTCTTGAGATTTTGTATCATGTTGTATATAATTACTCAAGAAGTAATTATCTGAGATGTAAACAGTTTATCTCCTTTTATGAAGGAAGTTTTATGGTTTCAATGCTTTATCTCAAAAAGTTTTAATTTCCGCTGATTTTTGGTATTCCGCTGCTAATCGAATCGCTTCCGCTAAGTTTAAATCGTGTTTATATCGTGGTTTGGAGATCAGAGCCCACAGCTCTTCACTATTCACTTTGCAATAGTAAGCAACATTCGGCTTCCAGATGTCTTTCCCGCTTTACCTGCTTCAGATGCTACCAAGTAGGTCATACCAAAACGTTCTGTAAAGCTCGCCCACCCCCTAAATAGATCAGTACTCATGCAGACTTAACATCTTCCTTCCCTAGATTTTTCTCTAGTACATGTTCGACTTTCTGTAAAAACATTCGAGTTCCAAAAAAGAGAGATACAGACTCTAGAGGCACAAAACAACCCCCTCCCTTTCCCCCACTCAAAAAATATGCTTTTGCATGCCTCGCAAACCTCCCGCCCAAACATGCAGACACATCCAATGCTCGATACCCAAACACAAACACCAGAGTTGTACCTATATCAAAACTCTACCACAAGCCACCAAAACACTTAGCTTCTTCACCAAAACCCCGCCCCCCCACTCCCTCTGTTACCTCCACACACAACTCAAACACCCTTCATGCAACATCAAACATGAAAACTCCAGAACACCTTGAATATGCGATAGCCCTTGACCTACCTACAAACTCCATGAGGCTTCTCAAAGTCCTTACTTTGAGAAGCATCCTCATCTCCATTGAAAACAACATAGACAACAACCCTATAAATGTCTTTGATATCACCCGAGCCTTAGCCCTCCTCACCCTAGGATAGACAATCCTAAAACCAAAAATCTTTTCGCCAACCCAGTTGATTTACACTGTTCCTGAAGGAACAAAAATTAACCATCTCTTCAACCAGGTTCTCATGCTACCTTGTGGATCTAGTTTCATTACAGCAAGATTATCAAAATGGACGGCTGACTTAGGTGCTTTCCCAGCTCCAGCTGGCGGCTCAGACTCGGTTGCTATCACCAACCTCCCGCCCCACCTCTAGGAAGTAGAGATTTTCATAGGAATAGCTCATTCCATCGGGGCTACTCTACAATACATCAACCCGGAAACCTTGCACCCTACCCAATACATTAAAGCCTTTTGCCTCTTCGCAGTCAAAGCAGTCATTTCTTTACCACCATCCATCAACATTAGGATCAGAGAATCAATCTACAACATCAAACTATCTGCTGAACATCCTTCCAAAAATAGAACAACCTTCTCTAATCTTTCAAACCATCCACCTTCATGGTTTTTCCCGAATAAAGATAGAAAGTCTACTTCAAACACCCATTTTTCTGGTGATCGACACCATATTTGGGAAAGAAAAAACTCAAACACCACCTCCTCTGATAACACAAACCTCCTTACAAGTAAGAAAAGAACCAGAACCTCCACTCCCCCCTTTCTTGGAAACACCTCCCCACCAGCTGGCACCATCTTCCCCTCCCCAACATCAACCAAGGAAAGTGGCCATACACAAAGCCCAAACCAAACCTCTTTAAAAAAAACAAAATCTTTCCCTGCTAAAGGATGACAGATCTTCACAGAGTCCTCAGCAGGAGACCCCAAAACAAAAGCAAGAAGGCGACTACATCCAGAAGATTATGATGCAAGGTCAAAAAGAGGCAAACAAAAAAATTATCGTCAACCGACCAAATCCAGGTACTTATACAATCGCATCTCTTAGTTCATCCAGTACAAAATCGTCTATTCATAATATCTCCTCCCCACATTGCACAAAGTCTATATACTACGATATAGACAACATTGAGGACTTGCATCATGGTCAAACATCAATAGTTTCACAAAATTTGCAAAAAATATAGGAATTCATCTCAAAGATGAAGAAAAGGCTCATAAAACACTAGATGATATAGAACTCTTTATGGGATGGTCAAATAAAAGAGTTATAAATTCTACCAAAATAAACTTTGAACTTCTCAAAATTGACTAATCTTTTGGTGTTGATCTGTCTATCTCCCGTCTAAACCTATCCAAAAACTATGCGACTTTCCTCTTGGAATGTCTGTGGAGCATCAAACCTCCATAGACGTAAGGAAATCTGCTCACACATTTACAAAAATAAAATAGACCTGATCACTATCCAAGAAACAAAAACTAGTTTGTCCCCTTTTGCTCTCAAAACTATAGGTGGAAACAAAATCACTGACTGGGTCCAAATCCCCCCTACTGGATTCAAAGGGGGTCTCCTAATAGGATACAACAATCTCACATTCTCCGCCCTAATCATCTCCTCTCTAGACTACTCCATAACCATCGACTTTAGAAACACTTCTGATGGCTATTATTGGTCTTTTATTGGGGTTTATGGCGAACCTGGACATAACAAATTTGCCTTCCTAACTGAACTTAAATCACTCATATCAAACTACCACTCATCTCCCTGGGTTATAAGTGGGGACTTCAACTTGATAACCCAAAACTCTGATAGAACAAACTCCATAAATTCCACTCAAACTTTGTCTGCAGCTGACAAACTTTTTAGCCATCTTCTCACAAATCATGCTATGATTGACATCAAACCATCAAATGCATCCTTCACATGGTCAAGAAATCAATCTTTTGCCAGACTCGACCATTTCATCTGCTCTACCCTATGGGAAGATAAATACCCTCTTACCTCTGTTCACATCTCAAACAGAGCTATATCTGATCATTTCCCTCTCATTCTAGACACTAATCCCACTTCTTGGGGTCAACGCCCCTTCAAATTTGAAAATAGTTGGCTCACCATAAACAACTTTACCAACACCTGTGCTGAGTATTGGAAATTAGTCGATTCCCAAACCACAAACTTAGGACTACACTTTCTCCAAAACACAAAAAACATCAAAACACACATCAAACAATGGAAACGCACAAACCCAAACAAGCTGCAAGAAACACAAATATACCTAGAAGAACAATTCCTCTTAGTGGACAAAGACCCCTCAGCTGACCCTACTCTTGTTCTATCCATTGAAGAAGAACTTGAGTTCACAAAAAAGTGTATTGACACCAGGTGGAGACAAAGGGCAAAAATAACCTGGGCAAAGGAAGGAGATAAAAACAAAGTTCTTCCATAAAATCTGCAACAAAAAATACCGAAAAAACTCCATCACTTACCTTCAGATAAACGGCAAGATCTCTACCCACAAACAATCTATCACAACCCACATCAAAGACCATTTCAAAAAAATCTTCAACAACAACCACAACCCCTCCTGCCTAAACGACTTGGACTGGTCTAGGATCTGCCATACAAACATTAAAAACCCCCAAGACCTTATAAAACCTTTCTCCCTAGGGGAATTGGACTTGGCCATATCTACTTTAGGATTAAATAAATCACTAGGACCCGGCGGTCTAAATATAGAATTCTACCTGGAAAAACGGGACCACTACAAACTTGACTTCCTAGCTTTGCTCAAGACTTTCTACGAAAGTAAAACCCCACACAACATAATCAAGCACCTAAATAAAACTTTCATCGCCCTAATAAAAAAAACACATCAACCTGACCATATATCCCAGTACAGACCCATCAACCTTATCAACACTTCATACAAAATCATAGTAAAAATCTAGCAAATAGAATTAAACCACTCATGAGCAATATCATTCCCCTCAACCAAAATGCCTTTCTCAAAGATAGAAGCATACAAGATGCTTACCTGATGGTTAACGAAACTATACATCTCTGCCATAAAAACAGAACACCTCTTCTGGCCATAAAATTAGACTTTGAGAAAACTTTTGATTTTGTCAACTGGAATTGTTTAACAAAAACACTCACGGGTTTTGGATTTCTGCTCAAATGGGTCAAATGGATACATGCTTGCATATCCACAAACCACTTTTCAACAATCATAAATGGTTTTCCTTTTGGTTATTTTCATAATTCAAATGACCTCAGACAAGGAGACCCCCTCTCCCCTTACCTTTTTATTATCATCACAACCATCCTCTCTCGTATACAACTTGGAAAAAGTAGTGGCCTCATAAACTCTCCTGAGGAATGCAAAGAGAACATCATACAATTTGCTGATGACACAATAATCCTTTCCTCCCCAGAAGACTCCTCCCTACTCAACATCTTCAGAATCCTTGGTATTTTTTCCTACATTTCTGGGCTAAAAATAAATCTCCACAAATCATCAATCTTTGGGGTCCACCTTGAACAACCTGTCTTGGAAAGATACAAAGATCTTTTAAGGTGTAAGATTGAAGACTTCCCCATCAAATACCTAGGTCTCCCAATCACCCCCCACAACATCACAAATGCTATCTGGTCCCCCATCATAGAAAAATAAACAAAAAACTCTCAGATTGGACAAATAACTTCCTAAATCTCTCAGGAACACTTACTCTCCTAAACAGTGTCATCACTCCCATCACCACTCACTTCCTGAGTTGTATTCCCCTCCCATCCAAAACTAAAACACAACTTGACAAAGTGCGAAGGAAGTTCCTATGGAATAACTTTCACCAATCCACAAAATCCGGAAAATACTACCATCTAGTTAATTGGAAAACTGTTGCTGCACCTTTAGACCAAGGTGGCTGGGAAATTCTTAATATTGAAACCCATGCCTTCTGCCTTATAACAAAAATCATCAACAGTCTGGTAAAAAATAAAATAAAAATATGGTCGAGCCTCATCAACTACAAATACTACCAAAATTCCCCTCCCTGACATATTGTCCCAAAAAAATCAACCTCACCCCTTTGAAAATACATAAACAAAAACATCCAAACTTTAATAACCCAACTCATCAACACTCCTCCGCACTCCCACCTAAAAATCTCCTTCTGGAATGACCCCTGGTTTGAAAAAAATTCAGTTCTAAACTTACACACAAATTGGACCATCCCAAAAAATCTCCTCAAGATCAATATTGACCAGGCCCTCCGCCTTCTAACCAGTAACAGAACAAACTCTCTCAAAAGATGCATTCTCATGCACCTCAAACCTGATGACCTATGTGCCTTAAAGTAAACTTTGGAAAATAACACATCAAACAATATCACTTGGCGATGGGGTAACTCCTTCTCGGTTAAGGAAGCTTACTCCTTCCTTTCTTTCAGAGGCATCTCCCCACCTACCACAACAATATGGAAACAAAAATGACAGCAAAAATATAAAACTTTCCTTTGGCTTCTCCTTCACAACAAGCTGCTCACTGGTAAAAATCTGACCAAGAAGGGCTTCATTGGTCCTTCCAGATGTCCTCTTTGCAAGTCGGACACTGATTCAGTAGATCACATCTTCTTCAAGTGTAACACCTCACTAAACATCATCTTACACTACACACGAAACTACAGTTTAGAACTCAAATCAGCAACCTTCCCCCTTCATATTTCACCAAATATACATTACAAATCCTTCAAGGGAAATGACATATTCATCATCATCAGCTGGAATCTTTGGCTTGAGAGAAACAACAGAATACTCAACAACAATAAAAAATAAGGCAAAATATTATCTCACAAATAGATGCAGACCTTCACTTACTATCAATGTGCAGGTAAACAGGCCTATGACAGGAAAAGTGACTCTGAAGAAGGTGAATCGGAAGCCCGTTTTCTCTGCGATTTAAAAGCCATGGTGGACGATGAAACGAGCGTCAGTTTGCTGCAACAACATCAATGATTCCATCTGACAAGGAGCTGGAATCTTTTCCTAGGAAAATTTGATTTTATGCTTCTTGAGGCTTGTTAAGGGGTGCCTCCCCTAAACGATTAAAACATCACCATTTTCCTTCTCCGTGTTTTTTTGCTTCTTTCGTCCTGTATGAACTCACTAAAGCAGGTGTTTGCTTGCTTTGTTGTGCTTTAATATATACTATGACCTTTACCTCAAAAAAAAACATCTAGCATGCTCAGATAAAGAAATCGCTGTCTGGTTACTGACCTCATGGACGAGAACGAGGCTGGTGCCTTCTTGTCATAAAGATTGTCTAAGGTTAGACAACGCTCTTTCCCGTCTCCAGGAGTCACAAACTTCTCTAACAAGATGTCATAGAGCACGACAGTATCCATTTCGATAGCGGATGGATGAAAACCCATGGCCCTACAGAGATTCATATCCTATCGTAAACCTTGGACACCGGCATCCAGAAGGTCGAGCATGCCAAGAGGTGACGCAAAGGCCATTTTGATAACGCCCTCATTATCATGGAGGAGTCCACCTGTTGATGCTTGACAATGGGGTCCTCCCGGCCCTGAGCCTGCCTACCGCATGTAGATTTAACTTCAACTCGCCAGGTTTGGGGGGATGCCAATGAACGGCTTTAGATCGGTAGATCGCCATACTCGGGGAGGGGAACCCAAGGAGAGGAAGGAGGTTTTTGAATCTTGTTCCATCATCCTTGTAAACGACAACCCCTTACACGCTTCACCCGCCATACGTCTTGTCCTATTCCAAACAGAGACGGAAGATGTTCCTCGACCATCAAAGCGACGATAGCTCCTCTGGACCCAAAGGTTCCAACAGATCAGCTGGGGTAGAATACCCCGAAGGAAGCCCGACATAGAATGCCTGCTTGCCCCCGACCAGACTAGTTGAAGGAGATCACGAACCGATCCTTGTCTATGCGGTGGCGTCATGCCTATAGCTGGCCAGGCCCTATCCCAAAGGTATCGAGCAAACTCCCCTTCGACCAGCAGGTGATCCAAAGTCTCAGAGCTTCGTTCAACACAACATTCACAGCCGGAGACGATCTGTATCTGACAAGCTCTTATCCTATCGTCAACCGCCACCGCATTATGGAGAACGCGCCATAAAGCAAGGAAACTACCTATGCTAGAATTTTCCTTCAACTGAGCAGTTTTGTGTTCCTCCACAAAGCAAGGAAGTGCAGGGGGCGTTGCACTTCCCTAAACCCAGGGAACGACGGAGGTCCATGGGAGGGGGGAAGCGTGGAGCCCGAGGTCATGAAGGAGTCACCACAACAGTGACCAAGGAAGATCGCCCTCTAGTTAGAGATGCCCTTACGACGTGACCTACACAAGCGCGGTGCTCGCAGGGAGGAAGGGAGGCCAATAGACAACTGGATAGGCGGATCCAAGCAATCACAAGCCCGGAGGAGAATGGCAATGAAAATAAAAGGTATTAATTGTTGACATGTTTGTGTTCTATTGGCTAAAATTTAGTAAGCTTGTAATAGTTCTAATTAATTATTAGTAACCTAGAATATAATGATATTATATATCATTTTGATCATGAAAATGAGAGGAATATGAATAAAATAAGTGCAAACCATGATTCTATTCATAGTTCCTAAAGTAGGACCAATACATAATTCAGTGGGGGTTAAAGCATATAAATTCTAGCTTTTGATGAATAGATCATTAATCATGACAAATATATTTCCTTGAGATACAATCTGCTATTGTTGAATATAATGATAATCTAAGATGATGATGATAATTAGGGTTTCTAGATCAATAATTACATACATGTCTAATTAGGGTTTTGAAACCAAAGATCAAACATGTGATAATCGTAATGGACCTAATCTGATCTAAGTGTTCATAATCAAATGATATGATGGATCTATTAATTAGGATTTCACTTAATGTTTATGCAAGGGAACTAGGGTTTGTACCCTTATTCCTTATCCAAACATGAGACAATCCTAAAATCTAGATTAGGAACCAAGTAGGGTAAAATCTGAATAATATGATTGTGACACTTTAGGATATACATACATGTAGATTAAATGTTGACTGCTTGGATCTATGCTTGCTTGCTTGCTTGCTTGATTGAATGATATGACAAGTACTTGAAGTATATTATGCATGATATCTGCATAGTTCTATATAAGGTACGTGGTTCCGATTATGACTACTCACATTATCGACTACCGATATTTGTCGAGGATTTCTCGAGGATTGAAGAAATAAATTGTTGGATGTTTACTTACATTCTGTTCAATTATAATGCCACTATGAATGTCACATAAAGTAAGATATCACATTCCCAACCCTAGGATGACATGTATCAAGGGGTGATGCACATGAGCTAGGATCAGACAATGCTCACGACTAAGATAGCATATCAAGTGCAGGTTTGAATATGAGATGAAAATGATAGTTATTATTTGCAAGTAATTTTTTGATTATATGTTGATATATTACTTGCACACTCTTTCATGCACCCCATGTAAACAATATAGCAGTATACTTATCCATGTTTTATTTCATGCCGTTGTAGGTAAATCCAAGATATGAAGATATGAACCCATGATAAACTAGATGAATTTACCTAAAGGTGTTAAATTTAACTAAAGAAGGATTAGTTGGGTACTTATTCTCATATGTAATAATTGTCATGTTAGAAATTCATGTAACTCCCTAGAGGAGTATCTTGCAAACAATATTTGTGAATTAATGGCATTATTTACTATTATTTGTTATTTGTTAAAATCTAGAGCTTGCGAATTTAGATAATGTCTCTCAACTTTAAGGTCTGTTCTTAATTGGGAGATGCTGAAAAGTGAAGTTATTACATTAGTTGCTTGTCCTGATAGTCAATGGAGAAACTTGTTGATTTTCCTTCCTTTAATATTTTGACTATGAAACTTCTATGTCTCTCTTTGATGTAGATTTCCACTCCAAATGAATACCATTTGGAAAGATAGTTGACTTATAAGCCAATCCATTCGAAAATATATTTTTATGCAGATAATGAAATTCCCTTTCAGATGAATGTTTAAATATTCAATTCTGCATTGGGATGTAAAATATATGGCCAAATTGGTGTGGGGTTTATCAGACACTATGGGGAATATACATGTGAGTTGAATAGTTGAAAAGCCAGTTGACTGATTTGTCAAACTATTTGAAAATACATTTTTCTTGTATATAATGAAATTCCCTTTCCAAAAAGTATTTAAACATGAAATTCCGCATTGCGATGCAGAAGGTATGACCTTTCTAGTGCAATATATATATATATATATATATATATATATATATATATATATATATTGTTGGTATGTATGCCCTGAGAGCCAATCATGAGATGATTGGTGGGATACATTAAGATTGATTTGATAAAGATCAAAGGCAAGCTTCCAATTCTTTCTAGTTCAGTCATAGGATATAATGATAGAACAAATTGAATGTCTAGAGAATGACAATCCTCAATGACGTATGCTTTCAGGTTCAGGACCTGAACGATGTGATCATATAGATGCTAAGAGTTCGTACATTCTTATTATGTACCTAGTCGGATGTCATTGTGGAAGGTAGATAGACAACAATGACACACAAGACTAGATTGTGGTGTTGGTTGATGACAAGATCTCATTAGTCATGATATGGAGATATCAAACCAAACACATAGGTACTTGTTAGACAACAAGTGTGCCAAACAGACCCACCGTGAGTTTGACACATAGAACCATGACATGGTAGTCACAGTCAGTTCTCACAGTGATGGTGGTGAGTGTGATTCTTTGACCTAAAATCACTACACTAAACACATGTCGTTGGGTACACTATGACATCATCAAATGCAATCCTGAAACATGGGTTGTTATAAAGGTGATGATTGGGTGGCTTTGACACATGGGGCTTTTGAGGGGTGAGTGATAGATATGGGATTTTTCCCTCCTGAGGGAGTTTGATATCCATGGCCACTTGATGAGTAGGATTGAGATAGGCGTGCACACGCATGTGTGAATCAATATGTGATATTGATGTCATACATATCTCCTCCAATCTACTCTGAGATCAAGAAAGTGAATGAATATTGACAGGATGACTGTTCCATGCCTTGAGTTCATTTGGGATATCAGTGACAAAGGAATTATACATTCAATATAACACCATTCATGGATTGTAGGATTGAAAGTTGTTCTCCAACTTTCTATTTCACTTGGGTAGCACTGATGTGTGACTAGGCACCACTCTTTGCTTGTGAAGTCATAAATATTATGGACTTTCACTACCAACTTGAAATGGACCTGCAGGGTCACACACATAGGATTTAACCTAGAAGAGGAGTTTATCCACAAATGATGTTTAGATTGATTACTAAAGGAGTTTAGTGTTCAATTAAACACTCAATCAGTTGATAGCTCAAAATCATAGTATTTAAAGTGTTGGATCGATTGATTAGAGTATCAGATTGATTGAAACTGCAATTGACTGTTTTTTCATAGTCTACACTCCCAACCGATCGTCTCAGGTTGGTGAACTGATCGGCTCATGTGATGAACCGACCGGCTCAAGAAAGGTTGAACCGACCGATTCAAGAGTTGAATAGATCGTCTCAACTGACCGACTGAGATCATTTGGAAAGTCAGAAGTCTATTTTGCAAATACAATTTGTTTCACTTTTACAAATTTAATTTGGATAAGGATTAATATGTGATTAATCGAAAACAAATATGAAAGTCAATTTGAGTTGGACCAAGACCACGAACCAATCGGCTCATGGGATGAACCGATCAGCTCAGGGGTCCCAAACGATCGGTTCAGGTGTGATCCGATCAGTTGAGGTCACCAACTGACCGTTTCAGGGTTGAAACGATCGATTCAGCTGGTGAGTTGGTTGTTTTGTGGAAAATCTTGAACCCTTCTACTCCTGCATTAATCCCACATTGCTCGGGATAGAGAACCCTATCCCATGACCCTCCTATATATAGGGGTAGTGGGGGCTTCTTAGGTACACAACTCAGTGCACCCGTTTCTCTGCAAAGTTGTCGTTCTCTCTAGTTGTAGTAACCGAGAGAGAGCCCGAGCAAGTGCTACCCGATAAGGGAGGCACAGCAAGGGAAAGACAACTACAGAAAAGCAACTGGTTGCAGGAGAGTGTGTCGGTGACCTAGTTGCCGACAGGAGGGTGTGACTCCTTATGATTCCTTGTGGGACAAGGAGATCGGATTTTCAAGTGGTCCGTGTGGACTACTTCATAGGCGGGAGACTTCTACCACTCGGAGGACAGCTGTCAATCCTGACAGTCCCGGTGAGACCAAGAGCTGCACAGACACCATCCAAGACCAGAGGTGAAGACCACGCAAGCCACGAGGTAACGTCGCTGAGCAAGCCTCGGGATAAGGTACGCCTCTACAAACCATCCTTCCTATTGTATAGACGTTGACGTGATTCCTTTATTCTGGGTTTGGGAGAAGAATTTTTTTTGTTTCCACTGCCTTCTCTGTCTCCCCTAAAACCCAACAGTGGTATCAGAGCCACGTCAACTGCTCTATACTTTAGGATTATCGATGTGATCGATTTTGATTTGTCATCTTTATTTATTGCATACAATGCGAATAAAATTGGCTTTATGCATGTCCAATCCTAAATCCACAAACCCCAATATGCATATATGATATGTAATATGAATGCACTCAATACACATCACCCTTAAACGAGTTTTGTGGTGGATGTATAGTGTGGTTATGGCCAATAAACCCTATGTGTGTGCTTGGTTGTATGTGATTGCTTGCATCTCAGTCTTCACACCGATTCCTTACCTGCTTATTCCTGATGTAACTCGAGATAACTCGAGATTTCTTTCCTACCTTTGCTCCCCCTAAATGTAACTTGGGGTTTCTCATTTTAAATGTAAAATCTGAAAATGACTGAGACGATCGGTTCAAGGTGTGAACCGATCGGTTGGCAATCCAGATGATTGGCTCGAGAAGTGAGACGAGTGGGCGGAGAACTGAGGAGATGCAGGATGACCAGGAAAACTGATCAATTGGAGGATCCAACTGATCGGCTGGTGGCATCCAGACGACCGGCCAAGGAGAGAAGGTCATTCATGTGATGAGTTGATCAACTCGGATGGCCATAACACTTCATCATGGACAGGTTGCATGTGATGTAGACCTAGATGACAATGATTCCTCTTGGCTCGAGGAATCACATTAGGATGGCCATAATCATCACTTTTATCGTTTCACATGTTTTCTGTGGGATATAACATGTATATGATATGTACTTTGGTGATTGGCTATGTATAAGTACCTATAAAAACCAAATCCCTCATTAAATATTAAAGTTTTAGATGCCTTCCAAATACGACACACATGAAAAGCTTGATCGGCCAAGTGTGGACACGCCCTAGCGTGGTGCATCGTCTATCTCGTGGAAGTGTGAAGGATGGATATGTGGGTCTTCCCTAGCAGGGTGCATATTCATCGTGTTGTCTTTGGTTCGGACTTAACAAGGTGACCTAGATAGGATCTAGCACCTTGAGGCATGGAAGTGATCATGGCAAGGAGTTTCATATGACATCTTTCAAGAGTTGCATATGATGCAATTGGCAAACATTTCCTACTTGGAAGATCTGAGTTGTGGATGACAGCCCTAGCTGGATCATGACTCAAAGGATTTCAGGATCTTGACCCACTAGAAGATTGTACGCTGCAATCTTCCGAATTGATGGTGAGGGCTATCAATTTGAACAAAAATAGTGGGAGTGATAATTAATTAAAGTCCTAATTATATCGTCAACCTTTCAAATCATTCAAATAAGTCAAAATTGAGTTTTGGACTAAATTGCATATATTTCCTTTTGTAGTACAAATGACAACAAACAACAATCACTTTTCATTGTGATCGGTCCTTGAGAAGGACAAGATGAATGGGACTAACTTCCACAACTGGTTTAGGACATTGAGAATTGTTCTCACTCAAGAGCGAAAGCTCTATGTCCTGTATACTCCAGTTCCAGAGGAACCTGCTCCTACCGCACCAAAGGTAGAAAAGGATGCTTATAAGAAGCATTCTGATGATGTCATTGATGCAAAGTGATTGATGTTGTGCTCTATAAACCATGAGTTCCAGAGACAACATTAGAACATAGGTGTCATTGAGATGATTCAGCATCTCAAGAACATGTATGAAGATCAAGCACGGCAAGAGAGATATGATGTCTCTAGGGCACTGTTCAAGTGCATCATGACAGAAGGAGATCCAGTTGGTCCACACACGCTCAAGATGATTGGGTATGTGGAGAACCTGACAAGACTGGGATTTCCCCTGAGCCAAGAGTTGGCTACTGACATGATACTGCAATCTTTGCCAGAATCCTATAGTCAGTATGTGATGAACTACAACATGAACAACTTTGACAAGCCATTGACAGAGTTGTTGGGCATGTTGAGGACAGCCGAGACATAGATGAAGAAGGACAAGCCTAAGTCTGTGATGATGATTAGTGACAAGAAAGGCAAGTCCAAGCACAAGGGCAAGGGAAAAGCTAAGAAAGGTTCTGATGCTAGCCAACAGCCCAAGTCGTCTTCAACTCTCAAGGCCAAGGGAGGCGTGACCAAGAGAGGCAATTGCCACCATAATCAAAATCAAAGACATTGGAAAAGGAACTGTCCACTCTATCTGGAAGAACTAAAGAAGGAGGCGACATACGTCTCCACCTAAAGGTGTCATGAAATAAACTTGTAACACTTTTGAGATATATGATACCAATATATAAAATGTAAATCACTTAATAAATGGGGCAAGTGTTGCCGCCATAGATAGGAGTACTTTAGTTTATTTTCATCCTTGAAGACATGTAATAGAGTTATGAACTGCCATTTCATATTTGCCAATGGATAGAAACACCTTATTTTTTCATATTGTATGACAATAATGGCAATTAATAAAGTTGATGTTTCAATCTTTGTGGAAATGCCTTGTTTATCTTGTGGTACTTGGTATGCATAAGATAAAATGATATCTAAAAGTTATTGATAACTCAAACAATCAAATTAGCATAAATCATGAGAAATTCATTTCTAGTTTCCATATGATGGATAAGCTAGACTCGTTTGGTTAGAGAACCCGTAAGAGACATGAATCTCTTAGACATGATTAATCAATCTTCACTAGTGGTAGTGGGAGAATGATTATCCTATTAGGTATAATACATGTGATGTATTTACATACCTATTGGAGAAAATGCTAATACTTCAAACGGTGTTTAGAGAAATACCAATATGAATATCTTGAAGTGTTCAAGAATATCATAGATGAAGTACGAATTTGGTAAAGTGTTAATTCTTGATGAGATCAATGAATGAAATACTTGGACCAAGTATTTGAGATCCTTATGAGTGATTATGATAGTGTATCATAGTGATCTCGTGATTAAGGCATGGTGATGTCTAAATCAACAAGGAGTCATACTCTAAGGAGTTAGAGGATGATTATCAAATAACTAATTTCTTCTTAAATAAAGAATATCCCACACTAATAAAGGACATTAATAATCACAAGAGTTCTTATATCCTTCACAGATACATCTCGATTATCCATGTGATGAGTTGGTCATGTGATGAATCAACTATCTAAGATAAATATGAAGAACCAGATTTTGAGTTATGGTTTATGACCATTATATCCTATGTGATTTCCATGTGAACCATAAGGTATGACCTTGATGGTAGCACCCATTGGGATGAAATCCATATGTGAAAATGAGTCTTAAGCGTTAAGACACATGGATAACATTTTGAGAAGGATGATGCTTGATATATTGCAACTTAATGACTAAGAGATTTGGCATATGGATACTAAAACTACATTCCTATGAGTAATAAAACAAGGATGTGTATGTGACACAACCTATACAGTTTATGAATCCATCAATGCAAATGTAGTCTATAAGTTACAATGAGCTCATCAATGTGATTGATTGAGTACAAGCAACTCAGAACTTTGATCTTCACTTTGATAATATGGTCAAATGGTTTGACTAATATGTCAAAGATAAAGAAGAGATCTGCAATTTAGTGGGAGTGTATTCACATTTCACATGTTGATGTGAAATGGAAATGTTCTAGAATGGAAATCCAAAGTGGAAATTATCTTTAAGGAAGATAGAGACGTTTCCTATGTGATAGGAATAGAGATCTATAGAGATAGTTCTTGAAAAAAACTTTTGACCTGAAAAGAGATAGCATACATTAGCAATCTATACTAAAGGGTTCAGTATGCACAAATTTAGTGGGAGAAAAACTTATCCATGTTACATGGAGTTAATATCCCAGAGCCAAGTGTCCAATTCTTATGAAGAATGGGAACACTAATAATAGATATGGATCTATCATGTATGTAATCATCCCATTATCTTGCATGTATGGACATAGCAAGAATAAAATGCATTCATCATCTTGTATGTAGGACATGATAATATGATGTGATCATCCTGATAACTCGTATGTGGGACATGATGAGTGGATGTATGTCTAGTTCCAGTAAGGGTTACTGGAATACCATAAGAACTTGATAAGTACTAGTTCTATGGAAACAAGGAAGGGTTCACTGTAAATAGTTACAATGATGCGGACTTCCAAAAAAGGATAGAAAGTTAATCGCAAAATATATATGGCATATATAAAAGTGAATCTTTGTTGATAAATGGAAAAATTCCAATAAAGTTGTTTAAAAGGAAATGTCGAGTATTCGTGTGTAAGAGAACAATAGTGGATACTATATGGATCTGGAAATTCATAGAGATGAACTTATAGTTATTCCGCTCATTGATGACAAGTTAGGAGTACTTGGTCATGCAATGTGGCTAAAGGTTAGCAAAGGAATGCTAGATCACATATTATGGCAACTCCATCTCATGCGTGTGATGTACAACGAAGAGATGAGAGACATGCAATTAATACCGACTTTGGCAAGGTGTTTCCATAACTCACTATGTTAGCACTAGAGCATAGTAACATGTGGGACATGTTTGAAGATTGCTATGAATATGATTCAAGGGTGATTGGCTCGCATTGCAAGTGGGAGTCTGTTGGTATGTATGCCCTGAGAGCCAATCATGAGATGATTGGTGGGATACATTAAGATTGATTTGATAAAGATCAAAGGAAAGCTTCCAATTCTTTCTGGTTCAGTCATATAAGATAATGATAGAACATATTGAATGTCTAGAGAATGACAGTACTCAATGATGTATGCTTTCAGGTTCAGGACTTGAATGATGAGATCATATGGATGCTAAGAGTTTGTAAATTCTTATTATGTCCCTAGTCGGATGTCATTATGGAAGGTAGATAGACAACAATGACACACAAGACTAGATTGTGGTGTTGGTTGATGACAAAATCTCATTAGTCATGATATGGAGATATCAAACCAAACACATAGGTACTTGTTAGAGAACAAGTGTGCCAAAAAGACCCACCGTGAGTTTGACACATGGAACCATGACATGGTAGTCACAGTCAATTCTCACAGTGATGGTGGTGAGTGTGATTTTTTGACCTGAAATCACTACACTCAACACATGTCGTTGGGTACACTTTGACATCATCAAACACAGTCCTGAAACATGGGTTGTTATAAAGGTGATGATTGGGTGGCTTTGAGACATGGGGCTTTTGAGGGGTGAGTGATAGATATGGGATTTGTCCCTCATGAGGGATTTTGATATCCATGGCCACTTGATGAGTAGGATTGAGATAGGTGTGCGCATGCATGTGTGAATCAGTATGTGATATGTCATACATATCTCCTCCAATCTACTCTAAGATCAAGAAAGTGAATGAACGTTGACAGGATGATTGTTCCATGCCTTGAGTTCATTCGGGATATCAGTGACAAAGCAATTATACATTCATTGTAACACCATTCACGGATTGTAGGATTGAAAGTTTTTCTCCAACTTTCTATTTCACTTGGGTAGCACTGATGTGTGACTAGTAACTACTCTTTGCTTGTGAAGTCATAAATGTTATGGACTTTCACTGCCAACGTGTAATGGACCTGCAGGGTCACACACATAGGATTTAACCTGGAAGAGGATTTTATCCACAAATGATGTTTAGATTGATTACTAAAGGAGTTTAGTAGTTCAATTAAACATTCAATCAATTGATAGATCAAAATCATAGTATTCAAGGTGTTGGATCTATTGATTAGAGTATCAGATTGATTGAAACTGCAATTGACTGATTTTGCACAGTCTGCACTCCCAACCGATTGGCTCATGTGATGAACCGATCGGCTCAGGTTGGTAAACCGATCGGCTCATTTGATGAACCGATCAGCTCAAGAAATGCTGAACCAACCGGTTTAAGAGTTGAACCAATCGGCTCAACTAACCAACCGAGATTGTTTGGAAAGTCAGAAGACTATTTTGCAAATAGAATTTGTTTCACTAGTACAAATTTGATTTGGACAAGGATTAATATATGATTAATCGGAAACAAATATGAAATTCAATTTGAGTTGGACCAGGACCACAAATTGATCGGCTCATGGGATGAACCGATCGGCTCAGGGGTCCCAAACGATAGGTTCATGTATGAACCGATCAGTTGAGGTGACCAACCGACTGTTTCAGGGTTGAAATGATCGGTTCAGCTGGCGAGTTGGTTATTTTGTGGAAAATCTCAAACCCTTCTACTCCTGCATTAATCCTGCATTGCCCAAGATAGAGAACCATGTCCCATGACCCTCCTATACATAGGGGTAGTGGGGGCTTCTCTGGTACACAACTCAGTGCACCAGTTGCTCTGCAAAGTTGTCATTCTCTATGGTTGTGGTAACTGAGAGAGATCTCGAGTAAGTGCTACCCGATAAGGGAGGCACAACAAGGGAAAGACAATTACAGAAAAGCAACTGGTTGCAGGAGAGTGTGTCGGTGACTAGTACGCCGACAGGAGGGTGCGACTCCTTCCGATTCCTTGTGGGACAAGGAGATCGGATTTCCAGGTGGTCCGTGTGGACTACTTCAGAGGCGGGAGACTTATGCCTCTTGGAGGACAACTGTCAATCCCGACAGTCTCAGTGAGACCAGGAGCTACACAGACACCATCCAAGACCGGAGGTGAAGACCGCGCAAGCCATGAGGTAACGTCGCCGAGCAAGCCTCGGGACAAGGTACGCCTTTACAAACCATCCTTCCAATTGTATAGACGTTGACGCGATTCCTTTATTCTGGGTTTGAGAGAAGAAAGTTTATTTTCCGCTGCCTTCTTTGTCTCCCCTAAAACCCAACACACACACACATATATATATATATATATATATATATCAAGCATTGTGGGAAGTTGTGCAAACATCTTCCCAGGGTATTTTTTAGAGTTCTTGATCTTTGGAGTGAATGGATACAACTGAGCTATCTTCCTGAAATAACTGAGCAAATATAATAAAAGTGCTAATTAAAGAGAGAAAATCTAAGCTAAGATACTTAATCATAAAATTGGGGAATAATCTACAAAATGATCCTAAGTAATGATCTAAAAGATGAAATAAATATGATTGATTATGCATTCATCAAATAGCCCAATCTTGAATGTTTCTCACCCTCAAGAAACATTGAATCATAAACAATACCAGATAATATTGTCACCATGTCCTCCCCACTTACATAGTGCTACTTGAATCCTTATCATCTTTGATGACCAAACAACCCTAATTTCCTATAATTAGTGCTTGGAATGCAGATGCAATCTAGGCTCCTTATCTTGTGAAATAGCTCTATTTTTGTCACAATACAACTCCACTACATCGCTAAAGCTTGAAACCACCCCAAGTTCAGTGACAAACTTCTTGATCCAAACAACTTCCTTTCTTGCATTAGAGGCAGTAATGTACTCATCCTCTGTTGTAGAATCAATAACTATTTCTTTCTTGGAACTCTTCCAACTCACATCTTCATGGTTGAAGCAAAACACAAGTCCAGTAAAGTCATCTTTATCAGTTTGGAAGCTTTCTTTGACGTAAACCTTTACCACCAACTCTTCCATAGTAGATAAGGAATTGATCATTAGTTCTTGTCAAGTTCTCAGTCTAGTGATCTTCACTGGATCTGACTGATATCTTCTCGTCATCCTCAAGGCATACGAGACATCAGAACAAGTACATAACTTTGTGTACATGATAGATCCAATTGTACATGCATATGGAATCTACTCACACACTCTTGTTCTTCATAAAAACTAGTACATTAATCTCTTGAGATACTAACACTATGAGATATGGGTAAGTTTCGTCTCTATAAGTTCCCCATGATGAACCTGCTTAGCACTTTGTCAATGTATGTTCTCTGACTTAGGCCAAGAAGCCTTCTAGATCTATCTCTATATATCTTGATTCCTAAGATATACAATGCTTCACCTAAGTCCTAAATAGAAAATGTATTTCTGGTTAGGTTTTTACCATTTATAAGGTAGGGATGACATTCCCCATCAATAGTATGTCATCTACATACAATATTAGGAATACAACCATGCTCCCACTAACCTTCTTGTAAACACATGGTTCATATTCATTTTAACTAAAGCCAAACTCTTTGGTTGTTACAGTCAAATTGAAGATTCCAACTCCAACATGCTTCTTTGAAACCATAGATTGACCTTTGTAGCTTAGAGACTTTGTTTGCATCCTTTGGATTTATAGAACCGTTGGGTTGTATCATGTACACATCCTTAAGCAAGTTCCCATTAAGGAATGTGGTTTTAACATTCATTTGCCAAATCTCATAGTCATAATAAGTTGCAATGGCAAGCATGATCCTGACGAATTTAATCATGGAAACTAGAGAAAATGTTTGTCATAGTTAACACATTGAACTTGTCTGAAACCCTTCACAACCAATTGACCTTTATAGGTTTATACATTACAACCCATGTAAGTCTTCTTCTTGAAGACTCATTTACACCCTATGAGTTTTACCCCTTTAGGTGGAACCACCAAGGTTCATGCCTTATTGGTGTACATGGATTTCATCTCAGATTTCATGGCCTCAACCCACTTCTCAGACTCTGGTCCCCCAACAGTTTCTAGGTGTTGCTAGCTCCTCATCAATAACCAAATCATTGCCTTCTTGAGTCACAAGATAATCAAATCTTTCAGGCTTAAGACGTGTCCTACTAGATCTGTGAGGTTCCTATGTTAAATGAGAAACTTGAGATTGCACAACAATTTATGACTTTTCATATTCCTTTTGTACCTCTATAGGTTCAACATTTTCTTATTGGTCTTGAACCTCTTTAAGTTCTATTTTCCTCCCACTGATTCATTTGGAAACAAATTCCTTTTCTAGGAATAAAAGATCCTTGGAAACAAATACTTTGTTGTCAGATGGAGTATAAAAGTAGTATGCTTTAGTTTCCTTAGGATATCCAATAAAATAATATTTACCAATTTGGGTCCAAGCTTTTTGGAAAACTTCTTTCTCACATAAGCTTCACATCCTCAAATCTTCATAAAAGACACAACGAGACACTTCCCATACCATATCTCATATGGTGTCTTTTGGACCAATTTAAATGGTACGTGGTTAAGTGTAAACACTGTAGTTTCTAGACCATATCCCCAGAAGGAAGTTGGGAGACTAGCAAACTCTTCATTACTGCGCAATATCTAGTAACATATAGTTTCTTCTTTCTGATACACCATTATGTTGTAGTGTTCCAGGTGGAGTCCATTGTGATACAATACCATAATATCAAAGAAGGTCCTCAAACCTTGGCTTAATTACTCTCCACCTCAATCAGAACGAAGTGCTTTAATACTTTTACCAAGTTGGTTCTATACTTCATTCATGAAATCCATAAACTTTTCAAGGATTTCTGACTTATGTTTCATTAAGTACACATAGCCATACCTATTGTAGTCATCAGTAAAGGTAATGAAATACTAGAACCACCTCTAGCATTTATTCTAAAAGGGCCACATACATCAGTATGTATGAGTTCTAATAGATCACTCACTCTCTCACTATTACCAGTGAAGGAAGATTTTGTCATCTTGCCCAACAAACAAGACTCGCATGTCTCTATTGACTCAAGATCAAAATTTTCTAGATAACCATCTTTATGTAGTCTAGAAATGCATTTCTCATTGATGTTCCCTAGACAAAAAATGCCAAAGGTATGTTTTGTTTGAGTTATCGAGTTTTAATCTTTTGGTATTTATGCTATAAACATTTGTTTCTTGATCTAATAAGCAAAGACTATAGGACATAGGGCATTGCCAAAAATGATCTCATCTTTAGGAGTAGAACATCAACAATTCTTTCTATGAAATTCGAATCAATTCTTGTCCATACAAGATACAAAAATGATGTTTCTACAATGGTGGGTATAAAGTAGTAGTTTTCTAACTCTATTACAAGCCCACTTAGTAGAGTTGAATGAAATGTTTCAACTACAATGACAACAACTTTTGCTCCATTCACAACATGTAGTTTGACCTCAAACTTTGTTAAAGGTTTACTTCTTTTGAGATCATGTATATTTGAACATATGTGAGATGCACATCTGATATCTAGTACCCAAGGTGAAGAAGTAGACATATTTATCTCAATAACATATATACCTAAAGTGGACAACTCTATCCCCTACTTCTTCTTCCTCATTTCCTTTAAGTGAAAAGGAAAGATTCCTTTTGCACTTGATATTCTCCTTATCTTGAGCGTAGAAGGTTTGTACTTCAACTTAGCCTCAGAACATTTCTTGGCCTTGCCTTTGTCCTTAGACTCCCTTTTGTCGATCACCATCATGGGTTTGTCCTTCTTCATTCGTTCTTTAGGATTCATCAACTTGCTAAGTAATTTAGATAGTGGTTTGGCCAAGTTACTCAAGTAATAGCACTCAATAAACTGGCTATATGATTTAGGCAACGATTGTTGAATCATATCCATGGCCAACTCTTGACCTAAAGGAAATACTAGTCTCTTTAGGTGTTCCACATGCCCAGTCATATTGAGTACATGGGGCTCTACTGGGTCTCCCTTTGTCAGTTTGCACTCAAAAAATGCTTTGAAGACATTGCACCTTTCTCTCTTCACATGATTCTTAAGATGTGTTATCATCTGAATAATATTCATATTTGCATATTGTTTATACAATTCATAGTTCATATAGTCTGGCATAAGATCTTTAATGTATGTAACATTATTGGAATGCTTCGAATAGGCATCCATTCCAGCCTTAGGCACATTTGGAGTGGGTTCCTTTGGAAAAAATGTTTCAAGGACATAGGGCTCACGCTCATGAGTGAGAATGATTCTCAGTGTCCTAAACCAGACATGAAAGTTATTCCCGTTCAACTTGTCCTTCTCAAGGATCAATCACAAAGAAAATGTGTTGTTATTTTCCATTTGTTTCTACAAAAGCAATTTACATTTTGTCATAACCCTTTTAATTTGATTTTATTAAAAAGAATTTATTTCACGATATTAATTAGGCCTTTAATAATTATTGCTCCCACTATTTTGTTCAAATTGATAGCCCTCACCTATCAATTCAGAATATTGACCTTCTAGTTAGCGAAGATCCAAAACAATTAAGTTATTACCCAACCAACACTGGCATCCATAACCAGTTATTAAGATAGGCAACATTTGTTAATTGCATCTTATACAATTCTTGGATAGATGACATGCACAACTCCTTGTCATATTGCATCTATATGTTTCTAGTCACTTGAATCTTAATAAGGTCACCTAGTTAAGACTGATTAAAAGCCAACATGATAGCAAGGCAACTTTCTTGGTTGGCCCACATTACTATCATCACACTTCTACGAGATAGACGGTGCACAAAGCTTGGCATGCCCATACTTAGTCAGTCAAGCTTTTCATGTGTGTTGATTATGGAAAACATCTAAGACTTAACATTTGATTGAGGGATTTTATTTGTATATAAATGCATATACATATACAATCACCACAAACTTATAACATGTATCATATACATACTATGTCCACAAACAAAACATACAATCATGAAATACAAGCAATCCTTATGGCTACACTAATGCAATTATTTGGAGTAAAAAAGAATTGCTATCCACCTAAGGTCAAACGTTACATGTTACAATAAAAAACTATGTTGGAAACAAGTCGTTCGATCGATTGGACTCTTCTAGTTGATTGACTCATCCACCTGTGGGTCGATTAGCCTCCGTCAATTGGTCAACTAGATCATGCATCAAGAGGTTGTATGGACTCTTCTAGTTAGTCAATTTGGCCTCTAGTTGATCAATTCACTCCTTTACTCTGTAGCCTCTTCGGTTCTCCAGTTGATCAAATCAAATCCAAGTCGATCGACTTGCCTGGTGCATAGCATCTTCTCTTTTGCCGAAATAGAAATTAAATTATCCTATTAAAATATTACATTGTACAAGTGAAACCTTGAGTTACATTCGAGGGGAGTATAGGGAGGAAAACATTATGTTACATATGGATAAAGAGATAGAGTCTCGTTATGCAAATTGAATTTAAAAGAGATAAAAATAAACCATTCAACCATGCACATATTTAGGGGTATTGGCCATAATCATACTTACATCCACCATCAAAATTGATTCTAGGGCAATTCATATAAATTGCACATACACACACACAGACACACACACATATATATATATATATATATATATATATATATATATATAAAATATGATCTACCGTACATTCCCTAGTGTATGAGGTATTTCATCAGATAGGGACATGAATCATTTAAATATTCACATCACATGTAATAAATAAATGATAATCCAAAAATCGATCATATCGATTAAATATTAAAATATAGTACATTGATGTGGCTCTAATAGCACTATAGGTAAATATGCCGACAGAGATGGTAGGAGAAACAAATAAATTCTTGAAATATTTTCATAAACTAGTGGATCAGATCAATAATTATGAAAGGGAAGGAAGGTTTGAAAACCATACAGCTGGTCTTGGAGCAAGTCCTACAATAATCCTTGCAGCGATGTGCTTCTTTCTCAAGCAACACCAGGAAGGTTGTCGGTGGTGGCCACTTGGTATAGCACCACGAACGATAGTTGACAATGTCCTCCTACCGTTATGGAAATGACCTCCACATCTCTATGTAGTCTACGCGGACCATCAATAACTCTTGTTGTTCTGCTAGAACTAATGGGAAGGAGTTGTCCTCATGTTGTCGACGTTCTAGCGTCGACTTTCTCCCCTTTATCTATCTCTCCCTTTTATGGGTAAGATGCATATGGATCTCATGTTACCACAACATTGAGATTGGGTGACTTGTCACACAAGTGTGTTGAGAGCCTTGGCCACTGCCCCCACCCCCATATAGGATTGGATGGGTCAGTGTTTCAACAAACATGGGGACACAATGAGATGAAATCCATGGATTTTCAACTACTGTGAATCATAATTCGATCGAATAAACTCCCAGTTGGTCGACTCACGTACTAGTCAGTCAACTCAAACATCCAACTGGTCAATTTGAATGTTTTTCTGTTAACAAACATATTGGCTTTCAATACAACGATCAATGCACGTCATGATGTCACCATCAATCCTTGATCCAGTCTAACTAATTGTCTAATAAGTCGATTGGAATTTTTAGTTAGGTGACTCGACACTTGAGTAAGTCGACTCAACAGCTGATTTGGTCGACTCACATTCCCAGTAATCAAGTCAAACTTATTCATGAGTGAACTCCTTTTCTAGGTGCATCCTATGTGTGTGACCTTATATGTCATAAACTATGTTAGTAGGAAATGTCCATAACTAGATTATGACATCATAAACAATGAACGACCTCTAGTAACACATCACTACTACTCAAGTAATTGGAATGTTGGAGAGGAACTTCAACCTATAAGTTGTGATCAGTTTTATAGTGATCATATAGTTCCTTTGTCTCTAATATCTAGATTGAACTGGAGGCATGATATAGTGATCCTATTAATATTCAATCCATATTCCTTGAACTAGAGCAGACTGTCTGAGATGCACATGAACTCACATATCACTTATTGATTCATATGGGTATGGTCATACGTTTCTCAATCTCACTTATCAAGTGGCCATGATATCAACTTTGACATGAGGGATAACTCCCATTTGCATCACCCGCAGTCAATCTCCATGTATCACAACATATCTAACATCACATTGAAAAACCACTAGAGGGGGGGTGAATAGGGTTTTATAAATATTTTAACAATAATTCAACTCAAGCAACCACAATTGAGATAATAAGAAGAAGGAGGCAAGGTGTTTAGAGTGGTTCCACCTTTAGCAACAACTAAAGGAGTCAGTCCACTACCCAATTGTTTCCAATTGGGATTTTGAAAGTATTTAAATTTTATTACCTCGCAAGGATGTTACATAAAATTACAAATACTTTCACCACCCTTTGGACAACCATCACCTTGAAGTAGTCCCACCAACCTCGAAGTAGCCTTCCTTGAAGTAACTTCAAGCTCCCCCTTGAAGTAGCCTTCCTCTTGAAGTAGCTTCCCATTGAGACAACCTTCTTGAAGTAGTCCAAAGTCCTCCTTCTCCACTAAGAAGACCCTTATCCACCTGAGAAGATAAACCCTCTCCAATCTGCAGCCTCCAACCCTAGGAGTTGCAAGGAGAGTACAAGTAATAAGAAAGAACAAGAAGGAAAATGGAAATTACAATTACCGTAGTAGCACAAGGCTTGATTTCCTATATCAATCATTTTGATCTCCTAACCAATGTATATGAAAGTCTAAGTGTTGTGGGTAGGAGATGCTAGCCTATAGGACACGAAATTGGAGAAATGGAAATAAGTAGCAAATGTTGGAGTTGCTCAATTTCTCACAAGAATGGATTGTCAATTGCAAGTATGAATGCTCAAGGATTTCACAAGTGTGTATTGAGTGTCCTAAGGCATGTCCTATTTATAGGAATGACCTATGAGTGCTTAAGGACGTTTTAGACACTTTCTAGGGGGTTCTTAGTGCTTAACTAGTCATTAGTTATCCACTAATTACTTTAGAAATGACTAGTTAATTAACTCTGAAAAATGCAGACAGAGACAGTCTCGGTCGAGGAATTGTCGACCAAGAATCCTGTCGGTCGAAGTTTTTGTCGACCGAGGGACAGTCTGGAGCAAGTGTATATAACATTCGATTCCAACTCCCAACTACCTTGTCTGCTATGTCTAATAGCTACTTGGGTCATTCTCAGTCGAGGAATTGGTCGACCGAGAGTGTCTCGGTCGAGAAGTTTGTCGACCGAGATTGACTTTGTTTCAATGTTTTAAACTATGTACTAAGTGTGTGTACCAGTGTGCAGTTGTGACACTATTATAGGGGATGACCTATCTAAGTGTTGTGATTGGCTAGGGAAGATCTAAACGCTTGATTTACATGATATCTAAGTACTTAAACATTATATACTTGTACACGTTTTTACATTTGATTACAATCATGAAATTAACACATTTTGAGCATATAGATCTTCTAAAGGTTTGTCATCCACCTAGTTCCTACAACACTCAAGTAGCACATTAGATCCACAAGAATGAAATGTTTGTCATTATCAAAACAAAGGGATTTAAATGATGTCCTTCAAGTTATGATACATTTTGGTGCTTCATGGATGCATTGCATACATTGAAATATGAGCTTCTTCCAAGACTAACTTCCTTAAGTCATTGGCATCAGGTACTACCATCCTACCATGGTAACAAACTACCTGATCCTCTGACTCAAGAAAGCCATCCCATTTCTCACTACCATACTCTGACCTAATCTGCTGAACTACAACATCAGCTTGTTGTGCTTCTTTAATCTGTTGTCTTAGAGTAGGTTTTATGTGCATCTCAGCTAATAGCCCAACTAACAACAATACTTTAAGCTGTATATTGTTTTGCCTCAAGGAGATAAGCATATCTCTCTTAGAGCACACTAAGGAGTTCAACTGTGCTTTATCTAAGGCTGGTGATGATGATTTCATGCTTAGTGCATCAGCCACTACATTAGCCTTCCCTGGATGACAATCAATTATACAATCATAGTCCTTGATTAACTCCATCCAGCGACGTTGTCTCATGTTCAACTCATGTTGTGAGAAGATATATTTTAGATTCTTATGGTCTGTGAAAATATGGAATGTTTCTCCATAGAGATAATGTCTCCATATCTTCAAAGCATGAACCACAGTAGCTAGCTCTAGATCATGTGTTGGATAATTCTCCTCGTGTTTCTTAAGCTGTCGAGAAGCAAAATAAATTACTTGATTATCCTACATCAACACACATCCTAGACCATTCTTAGATGCATCATAAAACACTATGTACCCCTTCCCTTGCTCATGTAACACCAGCACAGGTGCACTTGTTAACCTTTCTTTCAATACCTGGAAAGAATGTTGACACTTGTCATTCCAGACAAAAGGAACCTCCTTCCTAGTCAACTTGGTTAGGGGTAAAGCTATAGAACTGAAGTTCTTAATGAACCTCCTGTAATAGTCCTAGGAAACTTCATATCTCTGTTGGTGTCGTCAGTTGTTCCCATTGCAGGATAGATTCCACCTTCTTAGGATCAACACGGATACCTGAAGCAGATATCGCGTGTCCTAGAAAAGAAACTTCTGGTAACCAGAACTCGCATTTGCTAAACTTAGCATACAACTTATGCTCTCTTAGCAAAGTCAAAGCCTGACGAAGGTGCTGCTCATGTTGTTGGGAATCTCTACTATATACCAAGATGTCATCTATGAAGACTACAATAAACTGATCAAGAAAAATTTGAAAGATTCTATTCATGAGTTCCATGAATGCAGCTGGTGCATTAGTTAGTCCAAACGACATAACTATGAACTCATAGTGACCATACCTTGTCCTAAAGGCAGACTTAGGTATGTCACTCTCCTTGATACGCAACTGATGATATCCTGACCTCAAATCTATCTTAGAGAAGATAGTTGCACCATGCAACTGATCAAACAGGTCATCAATCCTCGACAGAGGATACTTGTTCTTTATGGTTACTTTATTTAACTGTTTGTAATTAATGCATAGACGCATCGATCCATCCTTCTTCTTAACAAAAAGAACCGGAGCACCCCATGGTGAAGTACTCAATCAGATAAAACCTTTCTCAAGTAACTCCTGTAGTTGTTTCTTGAGCTCTGTCATCTCAGTAGGTGCCATTCTATACGGTGTTTGTGTTATTGGTTGCGTGCCCGAGATTAGATTAATCTCAAAATCAATCTCTCGGGACGGAGGTACACTTGGAAGTTCCTCAGGGAACACATATTCAAACTCCCTAACTATCATAACTTCAGAAAGATTAGAACTCTCCATTGTGGTATTTACCACGTGTGCCAAGAATGCAAAGCATCCTTGCCTCATCATCTTTTCAGCTACCATAGCTGACACAAGATAGGTTGGAAGAATCTTTCTATCTCCCTAAAAGATCCATGTGTCACTGTCATATGTGAACACAGCTTGCTTGGAATCACAATCCAGACAACCTTATACTTTTCTAAGGTGTCCATTCCAAGAATTACATCGAACCCGTGCATCTCAAGTGGTATAAGATCCACATGAATGTGATGTTCAGAAAAGGAAAGAATGTAGGGAGAACACACCTCCCGCAGCACTGTAGATCCCAACAAAGGGGTTTCTAAAAACAAACTGTCTTCTCTATGACTGGTAGTCATGTTGCAGTCATGAATCACTCTTCAAGTGATAAAGGAATGTGTAGCACCCGGATCAATTAAAATAGATACGAAGCAGGATGAAGACATATCAGAATGAAATAGTTTCATCTGACCTGTCACAACTCATGGGTTGACTACTGCCTCGGGTTGATTCATTGCGTAGAATCTCATAGTTGCTTGTTGTTGACCTGGTGCTCGGTTGTTGGGTGCCGACAAACCAGCTTGGGACGCTTGTCCACGTCCTCTAGTGCCACTCGAAAACTATCGCCTCTGAGAGCCTTGTTGACTCTGCCTCTGGGGTTGAGTCACACTTGCTTCTCTAACTCGACAATCTTTCATCAAATACTCCATCTTTCCGCATATAAAACAACCTTTGTTCCCTAACTGTGGCCTACTTGGTCCTGTTACCGACACTGATGCTGAGATGTGGGCTCCTTCTGGTGGTAAACTACGGCCTCTACCCCTATTTGACATCCATTGTGTCTGGGTATTAAACCTTGGTGGTGCTATTGGTGCAGAAAACCTCAGTTTCTTGAAACTTTTGGACCCTTGTCCTTGAAACTGAGTATACACCTTCTTACTCTTAGTATGTCACTTCTTGATCACAAACCTCTCTATCCGTCTGACAGACTCCACAAAAGTGGCAAACCTCTCCCTGTTCTCTAAAGTAGACACAAGTGTGGTCAAATCAGCGTTCAACCCCTTCTCAAAATGCCAAATTATTTCTTCATCAGTAGCTGCCATATGCGAACAGAACCGCAAAAGCTCCATGAACTTAGCATCATACTCGCTAATGTTCATTGGTCCTTGCCTTAACCCCTCAAACTGAGAGATTTTCTCATCTAGAAATGTCTTAGGAAAGTATCTATTGACAAATTCTCATCTGAATACTTCCCATCTGATCTCAACACCTGGCCTCTTGCTCTCTTCTATGGTCCACCAGTGGCTAACACTCCCCTTAAGAAGGTACACTACATGTCTAACCTTCTCAGATCCTGGAATATTAAGGATTCTGAAGGCCTTTTCCAGCTCAGTTAGCCACATGTCTGCATCTATTGGGTCAGCTGTTCCAACATATTATGTGGCTCCAACCCGGCAAAGTCATTTAAAAGTCTTGCCGGTGCCCTGTCCTTCATGGTGAGCGGTTGCCCTAGGTGCAGGTGGTGGCATTCTATCCTCCATATGTGTCATAGTTGCCATGAACTGTCCAAATAGATCATGGAAAGCTGGATTTTCCAGTACATCTTGGTTAAGTTGGGGATGTTCAGGTTCTGGTTCTTCCCTAGCTTGGTCCCTTGCACCTCTTCCAAGTGTAGCAACACTGCTCTCAACAGCATGGTCCTCGTGTGATCCAAACATCTTTAAGTTCTTCTTATCCTCCTATATGAGCAGAAGACACCATCAAATTACTGGAAGACACTAGAACAGACTCAACAACCTTAATCCTATGTCTCTGTAGACTCAGCGAACCTAGAGCTCTGATACCACTAAATTGTGGAGACCCAAATCACAAAAACAAGATCTACTTAAGTGGAAGCGTTTGTTAACAACAGAATTATTGAAAATCACTAAAACTTAAAACTTTTTAAAAAGAGATCCATACATTGGAAAACTCTTTCAAAAAGAACCAAAGTAATTCTATTACATCCTAGTTCACAAGTACATGTCTTATACCATTCCTTCTCGAGGATCACATACATAAACTATCATGTTAAAACTATACATAGGCAGCATAAAAACATTGAGGTATCAAGCCAAAATCTCAGATCGGTTCATTAAACTAACTACTGACTCTGAGGACATGAGAGTACAGAGACGACACATAGGACTCTATATACAAACATGACAGCCAGTGTCTCCACCTAGATGTCACTACTACCCCTACTACTGATGCTATTGCTGTTCTTCCCCTATTGTAGGGTTTCTGCTTCTTCTTCTGCGTTTACCTAAAAAGTTGGATCCCATGGGGGTGAGACAATTGAAATTTCCCCAGCGAGAGATATAACTCTCTGCTAAAAATATTATTATTGTAGTTTAGTAGAATAAAACTGAGCAGAAGATTCATAAGTATTCAACAATAGATAATTCAATTATCTAAACATATAAGAGCAATGTTCTTCTTCAAAGCATTTCAACTTTTAACTTGATAAAGCAGTATATCATTTATCCAATAAGGAATATGAAGAACATATATAACATTTATCCATCTAAGATATGCTAAGTAAGGTATCATCAACCAGTGATTCTCGTATTTCAACCTTAAGCAAATATGCTACATGGCTGATTACATTTTACAATCATACTTAAACCCTGAGTAGATGATGTATACCACTCATACTCCAACCGACCATTGTGAAATCGAAATCGATACCATACATAGGTCAATGGAAGAGCCGGATTCCCATGACCTCATCTTACTCAGTCAGTGTGAGGACCAAATGCAGGACATCATGTGTCTCTACTGAATAGCTTTCCAGGGTATACTGGCAACTTCGCTATTAGAGTTACAGTGGCATGTTGTACTCTCTTCGCAATCGAGAGATTTCATATTTATCTCATATTGATCTGGCATTAACATCATCATCGAGAGATTAGTGATACATCCATCCCGGCATATATAATGAAGGATTGAGAGATTTAATGTTTACCTCACATCAATTCCTCCATTAGGGTGTAAGGATATTCACGCCCATAACCCCCACATACTCAATAGTATGCCCTCCAGGAGTTCCCGTAGGAAAACCTGTTTCACCATCACCAGTTACTGGCGATGATGAATATATGGTCAGGGATCTACATGATAAGATTTCACTTGATTAATTAAGTACATTGCCATATTCTTTTAGCATCAATCATATTTTCAAAATATAATTCATTATAACAAATGCTACAAGGAATGAGTACTACTTCTATAAAGTCCTTTTCAAAGCTTTATAAAACATTGGGATTTAAATATCCCTTGTCACATCAGGGGCATTCTCATCCCTTAACATCTCATGATCATGATTATGGAATATGGGTATTCAAACCCTCAATTCATCAAGAACACTTGTTACCACTTATTAGGTAACTAACACCTTCAGGTCATCTGACCAAGATAAACATGATACTTTGCAGTACAGGTATTTCACATGGCTCTTAAATCCCATTGATCTCTTATTACCTCTTAATAGGCAACAAAGCATATTATGGCTCACAAGGCCCATAAAACAATTCCAATAATAAAAAATCATAGCTCATACTTGGCTATGTCTAACATCTCATGATACCTGCATGATTAGTGCATATGATAACAGTTATATCAATTACATTTCAGCACTATGCAATGTAAGAGTAACATCACTATTTCTTCATTAGAGCTAGGATTTCCCAATTCATGTCAATTAGGAATACTCATCCCATTACCCAAATTATGGTTATGGTTTATCAACATATTACCCAAGATTAGGGCTTCACATACCTTTACCCTATATCAGGGTTAATATTTCATATCAAGGTTTCATATTTCATTATATAGCATCACATTAGGTTATAGTTTCACATCAATATTAAGGTTTCACTTGACATCACCCTCGATTAGGGTTTCACATCACATCTCTATATTAGAGTTTCATTTGACATCACCCTTGATTAGGGTTTCACATCACATCTCTGTATTAGAGTTTCATTTGACATCACCCTTGATTAGGGATTCACATCACATCTCTGTATTAGAGTTTCATTTGACATCACCCTTGATTAGGGTTTCACATCACAGCTATGTATTGGAGTTTCATTTGACATCACCCTTAATTAGGGTTTTACATCACATCTCCCTCAATTAGGGTTTTTCATGACATCCCCCTCAATTAGGGTTTTTCATGACATCACCCTTAATTAGGGTTTCACCATTTTCCTAGATTAGGGTTACACCTATCAATGCCCTCAATTAGGGTTAGGGTTCATCAACCATCTTAATTAGGGTTTCATGATCTCTTTGTCAAGAATCATACCCTAATTACATATTTTATTCATGTTGAAAGTATTGAGGATTAATCACTACATGTTTATCACTCATGTATGGATTCCTCTCTCTCATCCTCTCTAGGATGTTGATCACTTCAAACTTAATTAGATTAGGTCAACTCCTCATTTAGGTATACACACTTAGAGTTAGTTTAGTATGGTTCGATGTTGCTTCTATAAGCATAAAAAATTGACCAATCAAAAGGTACTAATCACTTAAGTACCTTGAAGGTACACCCATTGTAATTAATCACCTCTGATAAACATCATCAACAATTATGGGGTTGATTAATCTTTCATAGCTTTGAGACTATTAGATCTCTAAAAGCTTTTGTTACTTTTGAACCTTCAAACAGTTTTGACCTCCTTGACCTTCAAATGGTCTTGGAGTCACATGACCTTCAAACGGGCCTGAAGTCACATGACCTTCAAACGGTCTTGAAGTCACATGACCTTCAAATGGTCTTGACCTAACTTCTTCAATCATTTTTGAAACCGTTTGCTCAATTGAATTTGAATGAACCTCAAATGGTTTTGAAAAACTTAGCCCCTCAAACGGTCTAAGGACCATTTGATCTCAAACGGTCTCAAGACCATTTGGACTCAAATGGTCTCAAGACCGTTTGGTCCAAACCATCTTGAAACTGATTGGATCAATTAGTGTTTTCTCCAACCAATTGATGGGTTTTCAGGTTTGCTTTATTGAATCAATTATCAATTGAACTATTCAAAGTCATCCAATTACAATCCTTGGATCTTCAACCATCCATCACAGCCTTTGGACTCCAAACGGTCTTGAGACCATTTGGACCATCAACCAAGTAATCGATCCAATTCAATTAGAAATCCTTCAATCAATCGATTAGGGTTTGCAATCCATTGATCATCCTTCTAAAATTAATTGTAATCAAATCAATTTGAGCCATTAAATCTTCATCAATCACATCAGCAAGTAATCCTAAATAGTTTTGAAGTTTAATTTACCCATTCGGTCTTGATATCCATTACCCATTCAATTTTGGACTCAATTAACCATTCGATCTTGAAGTCAATAACCCATTCGGATTTGAAGTAATTTACCCATTCGGTCTTGGGTACAATTACCCATTCGGTGTTGAGTAAAATACCCATTTGGTTTTGAGTTCAACTACCCATTCGGTCTTGAACACAATTACCCATTCGGTTTTGAAACTGAATCAATTCAATCGGTTTTGAAACCGAATTAACTCATTCAGTTTTGCAAACCGTTTGCCACTTTCCTGGTTGAGGTGTGTGCTTAAGATGACATCATCATCTTCAAGCATCAATCCTTCAAAATCAGTTGCAATTCTTATGGGGATTTCAATAACAAATTAAAAGGAAATCTAGAGAGTATAAAGGTTCAACACAAATTGAATAAATTGCAAGCAATAACAACATTTAAGGGTTCAAGTTATATAACCCGCCTTTAAACTTGAATCCAAGCTTCAAGCTCCACGTCCCCAATGGTGAATGAAGCTCTCTCAACTGCCCAAGGTCCGTTCTCAAGTCTTTGAGTGAAAGGATTGGCATTGATTTTCGATTTCCACCATGAAATCAAGGTTGAAGATTATTAAGGATCTTACCTACAGGTTTGAATTCTTCCTCTTGTTTCTCCTTAGCTCCTTTGTGTTCAACCAAAGCAAGGAAATAAAAAGGGATCGAAAATCCTTTCATTTGGGTTGGAAATGGGATGTTTATAAGGAAATTCAATGAGAGAGAAAGTGATATAATAATCCCTTCAACTCTCCAAAATTGATTCCACTTAACCCCCTCACTTTCTTTAATATACAAAGCTATCAACTCCACCTTCTAATTTCTCTTCATTATCCATGAATTAAAAGAAAAGAAATTAAGAACCTTAACCATTATAATAATAATATCCAAAATTGAGTGGATATTACTTTTGCTTTAACTAATGTGAGTGGGCTCTCCACTCACTTAGGATATTTCGTTGTCTTTACAAGGCACAAGGACGTTCACACTTATTAAAATTCATCCAACATATTTTTGGTTGAAGGGCACTTCAATTAATATATTTATTTTTGCATTAAATTGAATTAGGGTTCCAATTATACTTAAATCTTGATTATTTTAATATCAAGATTCTCTCTCCTCCAAAGTGATTCAAATGAGACGCCCCTCTCATTTTATTTTCTCTACATGATGCCAAGAAACATGAGGGACTCTCTAGAGGTGGTATTTTGCATATTGAACCCTAGGTTTTGGGTAATTTGCACATTACACCAAAACTAGGTTTTAATGCACAAACATGGCTTAACAAGCTCTTTCTTGGTACTCAAGATGTCACAAGCCATACCTCTACATCATTATCATTCTTATGATGCTTCAACATCTAAGGAACATTTTACCATGCAACATTTGCAAGTTAACCCCTCAACTCGGGTAATTTTCACATTAGTCCAAAACAAACAAACATTGTTTCAACATTATTCAAAAAGGACTAAAATTACAACATAAGTTCCTCTGGAGCCTTAATTACTTTTAAAGAAATAAGAGCAAGCATATAGTTTACTTTATTAAGCAAAACATCTAGGGTTAAGGCATAACCCAGGTCAGGGATGTTACACCCTTAATTTGGTAATTAGCTGTTCCCCCTTAATAAGATGTTCAGTTCTAAAAACAAGGGATGCAAAGCACTTATTGTCAAATTTAGCCACAATTTATTTCTCAATCATTTGCAAAGGATGTTAAGCCTTGAAATGATATGAGATCCTTTTAGATTCATGGCATATGTGTTTTGATTTCTCATCCATTTTACAAGGGATGTTAAGCCCTGAAAATGACATGAGATCCATTTAAGCTCATAGTAGAGTACATGAATGTATCTCTAACCAAATACATGGGATGTTAAGCCCTAAATTGTTTAAAGAATTCTATTATATTCATACATATTGTAGGCTCCAAAATTACTTTAAAGATACTAAGGTCATGACTAGCCTCAAATTTTCTTTATGACGTTTACAAAGTTTTGTAAGCTCATTCTTATAGAAAGATAGTTTTTATGAGCTCCCCCTTAATCTTATAATCAAGATAATTTAAGGATTCTAAGGTCATAATAAGTATTAGATCATAATAAGTTAATCTTTATATGAGGGCTATGCACTAAAATCTTATTTTCAATATATTAAAATTAAGTGCAAGGAAATGATTTACAATTAAGCATTTTGTCAAGCTTATTTTAGGTCGACCTTGACTTCGACCTGGGCGCCCCTTGGTCAAACTTAATTTTTAACCAAGAGGCAATTTATGCAGATTTCCAATTTAAGCATATTGAATGTCATTTTCCATAAGCTAAGACAAGATAATCATTTAAGATGCATTTGTGCCATGGAGATTTTATCTTAAAAAAATTGCATTTTCAATGATAATATCTTCTTCATGTGTGATGAACTGAATTACTACGATCATTTTAAAAACAATATCCATTCATGGTTTATATACATCAAAGATCATTTTAGGCGAACCAAGTAATACTTAGAACAAACAGTAATTAAATCATCCTGGTTGATAATTTTTAGTTTTAAGCCAAACTTTGTAGGAGATTATAACAATTAATAATGAACTTGCAATCTATACTATATCTGTATTGATTCATTTTGCAAGAAGGCATGTTCAATTTTAGATTTGCAAAAAGTATACAAAAAGTATATTTAATAAGGCATAATGCAAGCTTATCAAAATGTTTAAAGAATGTCTCGAAGATTCATTCTTGATTTGCAAGTTAAATCAATCATTAATAGCAAATTGATAGCAAACTGGATCAATTAAATAGGTTCAGTAGAACTTGATTCAGTCGAACTATTCTTCGATCGAATTTATCTCAGTCGAAGATTTTCTCGACTGATTATCCTGTTGTTTGTACAGGTTTTATCAAATTGTTGCAAGCTTAAAAATAGTAACCTTCTCGGTCGAAAAATTCTTGACTGACAGTGTTCTCGGTTGAAGATTTTCTCGACTAAGAATGTTTCTGTATTGTTTTTCAGTAATTATTTCCAAACAAGGTACAAGAATATGAAAGTTTTAAATCCCAATTTTGTTTAGATATGACATTTGTATATCGAAATAACATTTTAGGTCAAATCTCACCTAGTCAAATTCAAACCTCTAAGTTTTAGGAACCCAAACTAGATCATCATTCCTTTTCTTATATGGGCATGAATAAGAGTAATGTCCAAGACGCAAGCAATAATGACAACTAATAGAGTCAATATCTGTAACGACCCGCACTTTTGAGTGTCTAAAAGACCTTAAAGTCGCAGATCGTTAATCATATACTCCAGGATCAGATTCATGAAATAATACAAAAAAGTAAACAATTTCCATTAATGAACAAATATTTACATGTTTAGATAAAAAGCTCCTTTAAGGAGTTACATAACTTTTAAATAGAATTAACTTTTATAGGTGTAAAGATAAACTATTAAGACTAAACCTTCATGATTAAATTGTAGTATCTTCAACATCTTTATATGTACCCTCATGTCCACAAATCAAGTATATCTGATACCTAAAACGTCGACAAACAAATACGCGGTCAGTATATTACTATACTGGTACGTGGGTTCAAACAATAATCACAAGTACAGATATAAGCAAACATCTTTATCTTGAATATAAGAAAATAAACTTGTTTTCATATTCTAACCCATATCTGGTCAACTACCTCAGGTGTAATCACTGTCCCTCTGAGGCTCGTGTGCATTACCCTTAAGATCAGTCTAACCCAGGGTTCAGAATACTATTATTTACTTTACATGATACTCATATGCACTTTATAGTTTGCAAGAACTAAATAAACAAGCAAGCAGTTTATTTGTCGTTCAATCTCATCGAGAAACATCGGCAATCTCAGAATTCGATACATGTATTCATAAGCGTAACCACGTACCTTATGCCATCGCAGAAATCATGTAGAATATATCACATGTACTTTAAGAGTGTTTCCAAACATCCAAGCAACAAGCATGTAATCAACAAGTATCTGAAACAAAGCATACTACGTATGTGTCACCATGTATTCTCATTATACTAATCAGATTTAGATGTACCCCTAAACTAGGGTTTAGGTTATCTCATGTTTGGACTAGGGATTAGGGCTACAAACCCTGATTCTATCATATCATGGTTTCTCAGATTACAAATTTAGTTTTGCATATTAGGTGAAACCCTAATCATCAAATTAAGCATATTAAACTACTTGTGACACCTAAATCATATGACTAACATTATGATCATAGAAAGATGTCTATATTGGTTTTAAAACCCTAAAATAACATGTATATGACTATTAATAGGGAATCATCAATTATTCAACATTATCAAGGTTTTAATCATTATACATGGCAAGATCAGGTGTTAGCCTAATATGAACGAATCTATTCAATTAAGCATTAAATTAAGCAAAATCTAAGTTTTCCCTTTATTCTAATCACATTATCACATATGTTGCTTATACTTTTAGAACAATAAGCTTAATTAGACTCTAAATCTATTTTATTTAGATTCCTCTCGTTCTCTTGATCAATTTGATATATAATATCGTTGTATTATAGAGATACCATTAATTAATTATAAATATTCCAAATTATTGCTAAACTAGACAATCAGGGGTCACCACGTCAGCATTAAAAAGGCTTACCAGAATTATTTGATATAGTGGGGGAAAAGACTCTCGCTACCCTTGGGTCTTGTTCATGTGAGGAGGGGTAGACGAGTCTTTTTGCTCTATTCCCTTCCCTTTCCTCCGACTCAGGCGTGCCCGACACCCAGACATTGTCGTCTCTCGCACTCAGCCGTCGAGGCTTCTCTCCTTGCGGCCTAGGTCATCATCGTCGTCGAGAATCACCACGCTCCTCACTCGTCGCCTCTGCCTTCGCGCATCCCCTGATCCATCGTGGAAGGGGAAATGGTTGGCGCTTGACTCTGTCCCTGGCGCCGCTGGCCAGGTTGACTCTGCCCCTCTCCCACCTTGCGCTAAGTCACCGCTACGTGCGTGTACGCCGACATCGCAGCTGGAGAGGGAGCTGTCAGTCGCCCTTCGATGCTTGGTTCTCATTCGTGCGCCATTGGCGCCATGGCTGTGGCTTCGCACCCGGCCTCTGCTCCACGTGAAGGCAGTGCTCGGCCTTGCGTGCCTCCGCCTGCCCCTGCAGAAGACCACCACGACCATCCCGGCCACCCTCAGGCCCGCCGCCTCCTTGTACAGGCTCCAACTACCTCCTCCCGAGCCAATGCCGACGCTCGATGCCAGTACTGGAGTCAGCTATGAGCAGACTTGGACAACCACTACCCTTCACCTTGACGCTCAAGGTTGGCGAGAGCTCTCTGCCTCCTTCTTCCCTTACCAGCGGCAAGACCCTGCCAAGTCTGCCACTCGTCACCTTGGCTACTACACCACCTTTCGGGCGTCGTGGTGGGGATGGGTGAGATCTTAGCGCTTCCTGCAGAGCTCAGGGTTGTCCGCCTAGACTAGGGCACACTGTGGGGGAAGGGCTCGGGATGGTTACCATGCCTCTATGATATGCAACCCTGCTGTCGATGTCCCTAATCTCTACGTAATGCAAGACACGTCTAAAAGAAGGACATATGGCTCATCTTATATAGCATCGAGGTAGGGTTTGTAGAAGGATGGTGAGAAGGGAAGGATATGACTGCAAGCTTGGTATGTCTCCTTTTATCGTGATATACTGGGTTGGTCCTCCAGGAAAGTCCTACTTTCCCCTTTTTCCGTAAAGGGAGTTAGGGTCACAATATATTGATATGGGAAGGTGTTTCCCTACATCATAAACACTAACAAATAAACCACTTCCTTTCTATATTCCATTATTCTTATATACCATCAAAGTACCCCCTTTTCTTGCCTTATATTGGCCTCCTTCACAATTATGGAGTGCCTTCATGGGAAAAAAATATCTTTTGTTGTAAATAGAGTATTTAATAGATTTCCCCATTGGTAATCTAAAGGAAACATGCACAAAATAGATAGTTCCTTATTATCTCTCTTTGCTTTATCCTCTAAATGAAAAATAGGAACTCATTAATATTATCTCAATAATATTCTATAATTGAGATTTATTGGGATGTCTTTTAATACAAACTTGATCTTTTAAGCATCTCATTAAAGCAAGTACCATTGCTTCATGAATCTTCCTTTTCCTCTCAAATTCTAGAACCCTCTTATTTTCCATTATTATTTTCATGTGTACCAAAAGATAAATTGCAATATTGTTGTTTGATGTCTCTAACATTGTGTTATCCATGATGTCCAGATAATTACTCTTTCAATTATCTAAAACACTATATATTTTATGTTGCATATTATTACATGAATAATACAAACAAGGGACTCATCTATCAATTCATGATTTATATTCAATTTTATAAAAATTGAGGATATAACATTCACCCCTCCTTAAAAGGAATTTTGTCCCCAAAATTCAGGCCTATTAAGCCTAGTTGAAAGGTAACTCATATTATTCTCAAAACTTAGGGTTAACGCTCTACTTAGATGTGTTAACCACTTTTCATTAGTATATCAATTTCTTTTTATTATTAAGATTGGAACCCGAATCTAAAATCAAGTACATCTACATCTTTAGTATACCCATCTTATCATCACTTGATGATTTCATTATTATTGATGATTTCGTTATTACTTGGTGATTTCTCTTTTCACCTAGGTTTCCAACCTATTATTCTTTATTTGCACACAAGGGTGAGGTAACACCTCTAACCCTAGTTCATGTCATTACACATTAAATGTAAGATATTCATCCTCATTATCTTAATTTTAATCATAATGTATGTCTATCCAATCTCCTTCCCTCATAATGAGATGAATTAAGCATTTGACTGCAGACCAAACACAAAGCTCATTCCATTCCAAGAGCGGAGATAGTACATCAACACATCACCTTCCAATTTCACATATTAAGTTGAATCATACCCGATATGACTCTAAACTTACTTGTTCTTAATTTTATAGCATTCTTATGTTCCATGAAGTCAAGTGTCCCTGTCCTTACTCCTAAGTTAGGGCACAACTTCCCTCAAGTTTTCATGACTTCTTTTTATATTTATGAGCCTTAGACAAACCCTTAGGGCCTCTAGGGGTATAGGTACTCTTATGGAGTGATCTCATCTTTATGCATCAAAGGAGTGCCTTTCACATTCACCCATTCGGCTACATGATCATCGTGGAGGTAGCTAATCTCCTGAGACATGGATCTTAGGCAAACTCAGTTGTTACCTCCCGACCACATGGTCGTGTGCATTCAGGGAACAATCAACTCCCAACTCATTGGTCCTATGTACCTCTAATACACCCTACTTGAACCTAGGATTGCATTAGGACTCTACCCTTCCTAAGGGTTTCTTTTGAGATGTCACATCTTTTAAACACATTACTCTCTTATTTAATTCTTTAACCCGGATTGCCTTCATCTCTCTCTTTTGAGTACACATAATGCAGTGTCGTCCCATCATTGGGCTCGGGCCACCTTCCCTCCAGGGCTTAGTGCCATATCGGTCTTCCCTCTTGGGCTTAACCTTTATGATCTTTCCCTCCAGGGGCTTGATCGTAAACACTGCATTGTGGACTTAGGCCACCCTCCCTCCTGGGCTTGGTGTCTTCCTGGTCTTCCCTCTTGGGCTTGACCATTTCATGACCTTCCCTCCTGGGCTTGGTCATCCACTTAGGCCACCTTCCCTCCTGGGCTTGGTGCCTTACTGGTCTTCTCTCCTGGGCTTGACTAATTGTGTCACTCAGAGTTGGCATCCTTGGGTTCAAAGAATTTAAGTTTTTTCATTTTTATATCTTTAACTCTTCACTCCACTAGGTGAGGATTAAGGTTATCTCGATACTTAAATACATTTATTCATTTACCTTTTAAGGGAAAGTCCTAGCCTAGGGTGCCTTCTTGGCTCATAGGAGAGGGTTAGGCTCGCTAGCCACAACCTGATCCCAAGATCTAGCCCCTGTTTGGAAACGGACTGGACCAAGATTAGGGCTTGTCATTTTTCTCCACGGTGGCCCAATCCGGTCTGGCTTGGTCAAGAAACACATTTGGCTACCAATCCATTTTGATCCCCATTTTGGGATAACGGAATCCCATTATCTGGTTTAAGTCAGTCCCCATCGAGGCAAGATTGGGATTTCCAATCTGGTTTGGCCCGACAACCCTCCCTGATCCCTCGCAACCCCGCAACCCTCCCTCTCCCTCTCACCAACCTTCTCCCTGATCTCTCTCCCTAACCTTCTCCTCTCGGTGCATCTTCAAAACTGTTTGTCTGTGAGAAGTAAAAGTGAAAGCTGTTCGAGGTCACAGATGGAGTGCACCGGTCGTCAGGTGGAGCGTCCGCGTGGAGCATCAATGCTGCCGCCTGCCACCACCGGTCTACCTGGGCGGCTAGCTCCCTCAAAAAAAAAGGTACCCATGCCCTGCCCTGCTCTTCTCTACTACCTGCTCTGACATTGAATTGTCTTGTCGACGCATAGAAGAAACCCTAGCTCGCACAAGGCAACAAGAAACCCTAGCAAGTGTCCGTGTGCCTTCTTATTCCTCTCCTTCTGCTGCGAGGTTGTACACTTCCACATACGCCTTTTGGAGGAGTTGTTCACAGAAGCTGGTCATCGTCTTTTGTTGTTGAATCATGCTCCTCAATCATGCTCCAGCGGCCCTACCCAGACATATGATTCTGCACTCTGTCGTCGTTCTCACCCCCTTCTGCTCAGGTTGGTCACGAATTAGGGTAGACGGTGCTTTGTTTGTGAGGTCGATTAGGGCAGAAGTACAACAATCAGGCTTGTGTATCGATTAAGTGGCAAATGAGCCGACAATACCTACAAACATTTGAGTCGTTGTGTATGACACTGATTTATTCTACTTCTAACTACTACTTTTATCTAGAAATGCATCAATTTACCTCTATTATGTGTGTCTGTGTTCTAAGTTATAGTAGTAAAGAAAATAAAAGCAACTAGCATGCCTGATTTTTGAGATTTTTCTCGGCTAGGTTATTTTGAGGATATCGATATGTGTTAGTAAACCATAGAGTAGTGTTGTCCTACATTTCATTTTCTATCATTTGTTTTTCATCCTCTGGTTTCTGGTTTGTGTGACTTTGTCTTTGTTTTTACAACATGATTGGGTAGTAATGGCTGATTCATCCTCTGCTGGTTTCTGGTTTCTGTGACTTTGTCTTTGTTTTTCTAACATGATTGGGCGTCGTTAATGTGTTGGACATATCTGTTTGCCATATTTACGAATGTTCTGTTTTTTGTTCTATTTTAATGTTCTGTATTTTGATGTTATGTTTTTTTGATACTATTATGATATCATAATAGTATTTGTTTTTATACAAATTAGGACTCATATTTGTTTTTATCCCAGTGATTTTAATAAAATGAAATAAAATTTCTGCCATTCATATGATTCATGTATGCCTGTGTTTGTATTACATATATAATATGCTCACGTGGTTTCAAAGTGGATATGAATCTGGAAATTGGATATAGAAATTGGTATTCTGGGAAAGATCATTCATTGATTTCAGCTATGGATTTCAGCTTTCATTGATTTTATAGTCAACTTTCCTCTCTATGTTGCATTTAGAGTATCCATTATTAATCCTACAATATATACCATGGATGAACCTAATTTTTGCCTACATTAGCTCAACATGAGCAGGTACTATGTTTGATTTGGCATGCGGGAGCAGTCATTGTTATTTCATGCTTCTGATGAGCTTTTAATGAATTAAATGTTGTATCTAATAAATGTTACTCTTCATTTTTTGTTATGTTAATTTTATGTGTTGTTGAGATCGTACATGGATGAATAAGTAAATTTGAATGCAAGATATGAACTATCATATGGTAGTGGTTAGGTTAATAGGGGAAACAACAGTAGATTTGAAACTTGTTTAACTAAATCAGTGTGAGGTCTAGGTTAGGTTACTCCCCGTATCTACACAGTGATGCCTGGAAAAGTTATTTCACTATACAAATGAATATTTTGTTTATTGTGTGCTATTTTACCATGACATATGTGGTTTGGTGAAACCCACAGCTCAATATGTTTTACTTTCATTTAATTAAACACATTAGTCTATGTTTTATATCTTCTTTGTTAAATTGTTTTAGTTCATGTAAACCACCAATTAATCATAAAAAAGATCAATCTTAGCAACATTTGACTCCTCATGGAGATGACCTCTATTATGCAAGTGGTTTGAGTTCTAACAGGTATTCAAAATTCATGCAAATATACTAAATAGTTTACTATTATGCACGGTATTATCTATCAAAATGGCTGAATTTCACTTCTATGTTGCATTTTGAGTATCGATTATTAATCCTACGATATATACCATGGATGAACCTAATTTTTGCCTACATTAGCTCACCATGAGCAGGTACTATGTTTGAATTGTCATGCGGGAGCAGTCATTGTTATTTCATGCTTATGATGAGCTTTTAATGAATTAAATGTTATATTTAATAAATGTTACTCTATCATATGGTAGTGGTTAGGTTAATAGGGGAAACAACAACATATTTAAAACTTGTCTAACTAAATCAGTGTGAGGTCTACGTTAGGTGAATCCCTGCATCTACACAGTGATGCCTGGAAAAGTTTGTTCACTATACAAATGAATCTTTTTTTATTGTGTGGTATTTTACCATGAGATATGTGGTTAGGTGAAACCCACAGCTCATTATGTTTTACTGTCATTTAATTAAACACATTAGTCTATGTTTTATATCTTCTTTGTTAAATTGTACTAATTCACATCTAGTTGATTATTTTAAATAGAATTGTACTAATTCACAACAGAGCAACTGTGGTGCTACCTATATATACATGTAGTTGAATATTTATCTATAAAAATGCTTAGCACGTGTCTTCTTCTAGTAACCCTATACAACAGACCATCTGTGGTGCTACCTATATATATATATTTGTTATTTAATTTTTTCAGCTATTTGCTTGCATTTCTGGTTCAACTATGATCTTGCTCAGTTGCTAATTGAGCTCCCTATATATGATTGTTAGACTTTTATTTCGAATATGTGTTTGTGTCTCTGCAGTCTGGTTGTGTGTTTATTGTCTTTCCTACAAAATTTTAAGGACATGTATTCTTATCATTGTAAACACCGCTGATTGTCATTATATACTGCAGCACCTACACAAGTATGTCTTACGTAGACCCAAAGCACCGAATTGTTTGGTCAAGAGAGTCGGATGCCGCTCTAGTAACAACATTGCGGAGACAATATGACTTAGGAAGGTGTATTGATGGCCATTTTACTAAGGACTCTTGGAGGGAGGTAACTTCTGATGTGCATAATAGGATGGGGAAGGACGCAGGTAAGTTAGACCATTTCAAAACTCGGTGGAAAAACCTGAGGAAGGACTATGCTGCTTTGAAGCTTATGACCAACAAGAGTGGCGTTGGATGGGATGACACAAGGCACATGCCCACACTACCTGACACCCCTGAGTGGAGGCAGAGCATTGCGGTATGTACAGTAATGACACCCTTAACCCCAACAAAGTAACGTCATACATCGACACTTACATTCCTAATACAATTGTGTTTTAATACTCAGGCAAATAAGGACCTTGCTAGGTTTCTTAGGTGCCCCTTTCCCCACTACTACGACATCGAGATGATGGCGGGGAGGAACATTTCTAGAGGATACCATGCAATGTCTTCCACGGACACACAAATCCCTTCTGACGTTGCCTCTGAGGATGATGTTATTGTCGACTTAGATGCGCCTGCTACACCCATGCACACAGAAACTGCATCAGGGGAACCGAACATTCTCTCATCTGGGATGCAAAGCGAGGGTGACACCGGGGGAGGCGGAACGGATACCCCGAGTGTTAGGGGGAGGACTCCTCCTGCCCATAGGCGCAGGAAGTGACCATCAATGCCGCAGGAGTGATGTGTGATTTCTAATGAAGGGTTATCTGAATTCACACAGGTGTACGCAAAGGTTCACGAATTAGGCACTGGTGTGGCAACCAGAGCCTTTAAAAAAGAAGAGTTTGCAACCATTTTACAACATTTCAATGACACTTTCCCCGATGCCCCCACTGGTGTGTTTTCCCCGATGCTGGCCCTTCGGGATCATAAGTGGGAACTACCTTTTTCCATTATGTTTGCTTACCATCAATTTATCTTAGCGTAACTATTGTAATAATTACTTGCAGACATTTAAATTTTCTTCATTGTTGTAATAATTGCTTTACCGTACAATGTAATTTGTTTGTAGCCTTCAAGCCGTTGTTTCACATGTCAACTGGTTTATATTATGTTCAAGAACTTATTATCTTGTTGATATCGTTTCACTTGCAGGCATCATGTCTTCCAGTGACCAAACACAATCACCAGACCTCCTCACACACAATTTTAGATACCTTGTCTGGTCCAGCAAATCAAATTTCCAATGCAATTGCTGAGTCGATTGCGAACTCCATCATAGATGACATTTCCGTTGATGCTGACATACCACTCACAATACCTAGGTCGGTTAGCATAAGGAGTGGCCACATAAAGGTCTTAGAAATATTAATCGGTCATGAATAAAGGGCTTATGACCTATACCGAATGCGACCACATACTATAATGGCCCTTGTGGACAAGCTTGAGAGTCGTGGCTTGTTACGAAGTACTAGAGGCGTCACTTCAGTTGAGGTTGTATGCTACTTCCTACAGATGGTTGGCCATGGCCATACAAATCATGCTTTGGTGGAGGTCTACATTCACTCTGGTGAGACCATAAGTAGAAAGTTCAACAAAGTGTTGGACGCTGTATGAGCGTTGACCCATGACTATATTGTCATGCAAACCGCATCGACTTGCACGACAACACATTATCGTATATTGGAGACCTCAAGGTTCTACCCTTACTTTAAGGTAATAGTTAGCCCGTACAAATGTATACTATTTTTCAAATAATCTTTATGTTTACAACCTATTTTGGTGTTATAGAATGCCATCGGGGCAATTGATGGAACACACATCCCAGTCTTGGTCAAACGAGACAAGCAAAATTGCTACCGAGACAGAAAAGTAAATGTCTCTCTGAATGTCATGGTTGTAGTAGACTTCTCCATGGAGTTTACATTTGTCCTAACTGGGTGGGAGGGGTCAGTTGCTGACCAACAGGTCCTACAATCAGCAATGACCACTGGCGGGTTTAAAGTTCCCCCGGGAAAGTTTTACCTAGTTGATGCAGGGTATGCCAACACTCATCAATTTCTAGAACCCTATCGCAATATAGCTTACCATATTTCTGAGTACCGAGGAAATAGACACCCCTACACCAGCAAGAAGGATATCTTCAACCACCGCCATGATCAACTACGCAATGTTGTTGAAAGAGCGTTCGGGGTGCTAAAGAGACGGTTTGCCTATCTTAAAAAGGGGGTGACATATCATATTCATTCACAGTGTCACCTTGTAATGGCTTGTTGTATCCTCTACAATTATATCTGCGCCAATAAGATGGCGACACTATCATGGATGAACTCGCATATGACAGTTCAACGTCTGTCGTTCCCCCTTCTAGGGTTGACCTGAGTTCCCTCCAACAAACAACTCCGGCCGATTCAAGGGAGGGTGATGTTTTACGTGAAACCATTTCTAATCTCCTTTGGGAAACTCGTTGACCTCTAGCGTTGAACTTGTGAAACTGTTTTCACTTGTATGATAACGTGTGTACATGTAGCCCTTCAATGCACTGTACGTGAAACTGTTTGAACTGTTTGTTTCACAAATTGTTTTTTGTTCAGTAATCATAATCGTCAATTTGGGTTTGGGTAGTTTGTCTTCAAATGGAGAATGGAGTACCTTGTTGTACATGCGGCCATCAATGCACTGTACATGTGTATATGGATGCCGCATATGCGGCAAATGGACGTTTTGAAGACAACAACCCCCACAGATCGTATTTTACATGTGGTAGGGGTCTGTTGCCCAACACATGTAAAATGAGGTTGCCCGTGCAGCGTGTTCAACCCACAGTGGCCACACTTACTGTAGCTAGGGATGCAATGCTATCACAACTTGCATATGCACGCAATGAACGCAAGCTATGGTCTAAACAATGTGACTTTGTCAGTTCGACAAGAGCAGACATCGATAGGGTCCAACAAGATATTTCCACTCTACGGGAGAGGTGCCAATATCTTCACCAACGACTTCACATCACGAGCAATAACGACTCTTCAAATGAGGATGGATACAATACATCATAGGTGTAGAACAAGCAGTTAGGCCTATTTTATGTTTTGAAATTTGTATTTGAAATCTATGTTCAGAATCCGAAAATATTTTTACTAATCTGTAATCATGTTTTAGATGTCAATGAATCCATCAGAAGTTCCGAGGTGTGATTTTGGGTTAGATGCAGCCTTGCGGCTTAACACAGAGGATGCAGGGTTATATGATTTTGGCATTCTGAGTGAAAGGCCGGGTGAAATGTATTACATATGCCCTTCTCGTGAGGTGCACTAGTAAATACATACATAATAGGTTGTCGTTGTGTATGCTGCACATTCTTTTGTCATTCTTTAAACTTGATAATACATTGTAGGGAAAAGATCGGTGCAGATACTTCCGTTGGGCAGTCGATCTCCCCCCAACAATTGATTCTTTAAAAGCTAAGATTATGTTACTAACTGTGGAGTGCAAGTCACTGTGGGGCCAGGCAATGAACATGAAAGACTTTGTTGAAATTCATCACAACTACGATGATATATACAGCCAAAAAAAGTATGACCATGAGGTTCTAGAACGCTACGTTGCCAGTCTGGAGGAAGATTGTAGTCTTCTTTTGGACATTCCTTCACCCACAGTGACGCCATAATGTTTAATGGCAGAGAGATACATTTAGTTTGGTGTATCGATTTACATTGTCCACCATTTGATGTTTTTCACATTAAATCTTTCTAAATTCATCCGACATTAATAGGCTTTAGTTATTTTTCATAATGTTGGTGTATGTTTTATGGAGGGTGTATGTTTTTTCACCGTGATGTTGATAAATGTTAGTTAGCATTGAATATGCATTTTATATTCCCTTAATTGTGTGATACACCCTTACGTCTAAAATATATTACTTACAGAATCTGTAATATGGCTGGGCCTCGAAGGATGCCTTCTTTTATGTGGTGTACGGAGCTTGATATGGTTCTCAGAGGTATGATGAGAAACCAATATGAGTTGGGGAGATGTGTTAATGGAGTATATACTACACAGTCTTGGATGGAGGCATGGCGTGACTTCCGAAACATAACTGGGGCGCCTTACATATCTTTGACTGAGTTGCAGATGAGATGGCAACACATAAGGAGAGAGTTCATCAGAGACAATCTTTTGATTTTGGGAGATTTATTGCCTCCCCTGTCATTGGCCGTGCAACACAACTTCATGACGAATCGTCGCATTTACCCACCTGGGGTTGCTGAATACCTTATTAACACTGATGAGTGAATTAAACAACCACGTTAGATGGCAAAAATAACACATAAACTTGTAATATATTTTCACGACTTTGTAGTTGTTTGTGTTTACTTCACAACATTTATTTGTATGTAGCTAAGTTTGTTTCGAGCTTTATTGTTATGTATTGAAGGAATACATCACGTTCTTACTTGTTTGTAGCTAAGTTTGTTTGGAGCATTTATTTATATTCAATATTGTCACAATTATCTTACTATTATTGATATTTTCTAATACTTATATTTATTTATTAACTATAGATGTCATCATCGCGGTCACGGTCAAAGGCAATGACAAAATTTGAAAAATTATTGATGTCTCCGTCTAACATTAAAAAATATGTAGAAGAAAACCTTGTTTGCAAGAAAAAATGTTGCGAGCCTACACGCGATGAGGGCCCAAATGAGAGAGATGAACAAGCCAAGGGAGTTACTCATCCTATTCACCATATGTCATTGTTGTTCGAGTGGCCAAAAGACGCCAACAAACAGGAAACAAATCAGTTGTTGGACGAAGCTTGTCCTGTGTCGTGGGACGAGTACGACGAGGCCATGAAGTTGGGCGACGAGTACGATGAGGCATGAAGTTGGCTGCTTTCTCACCAACTTAGATTGTGTAGCTTTGCCTTTTTCTAGGTCCAGGGCAGACCTCTCATTTCAGTTTGTATGTTACATATGTATTTGCCCGCGAACTAATAAAATATTATCTGTTTTTTTATGTGGTATTAAGTTCTGCTACAGACATGCTATTTAATTTAAATGCATTAATATATTATTTATTTGTTATTTAGTATATAATACACTTCGGCCAACTTCTTCTCAAGCGGCAGCACAACTACACATTCCTTACTCTTGTTAAAACAGTTCTACAACATCAGGACAGAATCAACAGATACTGACTACGTTGCCAAACATAATCAGATGGAATCCAGCCTAGTAACCAAACAGAATCAGACTGCAATCAGACTCAAATCAGACCAACTGACCAGAATCAGACTGGGTTTCCAAACAGAATCATATTGGGTTGCCAAACAGAATCAGACTGAATCCAGACTAACCCTGTCTAATCCAGTCCAGACTATGAAATCCCAGCCCGTTTCCAAACAGGGGCCTAAGGTTTTGCCTCCCTCTTAGGTCATCTTCCCACTCTTGGGTTGACCCACCCCAGGTTGTCTCACTAACCCTAATGGTTTTATAGATATCTCTTTGTTTTCATTGAGTATAACTTTGATCATTATAACATATCAACCCATGTTTGCTCAATCTCTGGAATACCCCCTCATGGTCTCTGTTCATTCAATGAACTTGGGTCACCTTCCCTCCAGGACTTGGTGCTACCTCGTCCTTCCCCTCCACGGGCTCGGCCACCATCACTAAACTTCTAGAGACAACATGAGGAGTTTGAGTAAGTTATATTCCAACTTTTCATTTTGTTATATATACATCTATTGGGTTTTTATATCTCTTAAGACTTATCACCTAAGTTTTATGCTCTTCATGCACACATTCAGGGGAGATTAGGTTACCTAGACCATCCCTTATCTTTCTTATTCATGATTTCAAGTTTCACATGGGCAGTGTCCCATACCACCACACCATGTTGATTACCAATTTCAGGTTTCACATGGGTAGGGTCCCATACCACCACACCATGTCCATTAATTAGGATTAAGATTTTAGGGTTAGGGTTAGGGTTAGGGACTACACTCTATCTCTTAGAGTTTCCACATCCCTAGACTCACTAGAATTTCCATACCCTAAACCAAGTCCTTCCTCTAAGAAAGGGCTTACCCAAACATGTATCTTCCTAGTGTCTACCCTCTCTAGAGGGACCTACACGAAAGGTTACATCTTTTAACATTTTACTTCTCTTATTAATAATTTCTTTTTAAGGCTTATTAAGTAAAGAAATGAGAAGTAGACGAAAATGTGAAATGAGGAACTTAATTTTTCTATTCAAAATTTCTAAGGATAATTTGAAATTATAAACTATTAAGTATTAGTTGATGAATCTGTGCTCTAATACCAAATGTAACGACCCGCACTTTTGAGTGTCTAAAAGACCTTAAAGTCGTAGATCGTTAATCATATACTCCAGTATCAGATTCATGAAATAATACAAAATAGTAAACAATTTCCATTAATGAACAAATATTTACATGTTTAGATAAAAAGCTCCTTTAAGGAGTTACATAACTTTTAGATAGAATTAACTTTTACAGGTGTAAAGATAAACTATTAAGACTAAACCTTCATGATTAAACTGTAGTGTCTTCAACATCTTTATATGTACCCTCATGTCCACAAATAAAGTATATCTGATACCTAAAACGTCGACAAACAAATACACGGTCAATATATTACTATACTGGTACGTGGGTTCAAACAATAATCACAAGTATAGATATAAGCAAACATCTTTATCTTGAATATAAGAAAATAAACTTGTTTTCATATTCTAACCCATATCTGGTCAACTACCTCAGGTGTAATCACTGTCCCTACGGGGCTCGTGTGCATTACCCTTAAGATTAGTCTAACCCAGGGTTCAGAATACTATTATTTACTTTACATGATACTCATATGCACTTTATAGTTTGCAAGAACTAAATAAACAAGCAAGCAGTTTATTTGTCGTTCAATCTCATCGAGAAACATCGGCAATCTCAGAATTCGATACATGTATTCATAAGCGTAACCACGTACCTTATGCCATCGCAGAAATCATGTAGAATATATCACATGTACTTTAAGAGTGTTTCCAAACATCCAAGCAACAAGCATGTAATCAACAAGTATCTGAAACAAAGCATACTACGTATGTGTCACCATGTATTCTCATTATACTAATCAGATTTAGATGTACTCCTAAACTAGGGTTTAGGTTATCTCGTGTTTGGACTAGGGATTAGGGATACAAACCCTAATTCTATCATATCATGGTTTCTCATATTACAAATTTAGTTTTGCATATTAGGTGAAACCCTAATCGTCAAATTAAGCATATTAAACTACTCGTGACACCTAAATCATATGACTACCATTATGATCATAGAAATATGTCTATATTGGTTTTAAAACCCTAAAATAGCATGTATATGACTATTAATAGGGAATCATCCATTATTCAACATTATGAAGGTTTTAATCATTATACATGGCAAGATCAGGTGTTAGCCTAATATGAACGAATCTATTCAATTAAGCATTAAATTAAGAAAAATCTAAGTTTTCCCTTTATCTAATCACATTATCACATATGTTTCTTATACTTTTAGAACAATAAGCTTAATTAGACTCTAAATCTATTTTATTTATATTTATCTCGTTCTCCTGATCAATTTGATAAATAATATCGTTGTATTCTGAGCTACCATTAATTAATTATAAATATTCCAAATTATTGCTAAACTAGCCAATCAGGGGTCGCCACGTCAGCATTAAAAAGGCTTACCAGAATTATTTGATAAAGTGGGGGAAAAGACTCCCGCTACCCTTGGGTCTAGTTTGTGTGAGGAGGGGTAGATGAGTCTTTTTGCTCTATTCCCTTCCCTTTCCTCCGACTCAGGCATGCCCGACAGCAAGACATCTTCGTCTCTCACACTCATCCGTCGAGGCTTCACTCCTTGCGGCCTGGGTCACCACCGTCGTCAAGAAGCACCATGCTCCTCACTCGTCGCATCTGCCTTCGTGCATCCCCTGATCCACCGCGGAAGGGGAAACGGTTGGCGCTTGACTCCGTCCCTGGCACCGCTGGCCAGGTTGACTCTGTCCCTCTCCCGCCTTGTGCTAAGTCACTGAAACGTGTGTACGCCAGTGTCGCGGCTGGAGAGGGATCCATCAGTCGCCCTTCAATGCTTGCACGCTACCACACCCTTAGCATGATCTACTGCGGCCACCCTCGTCCTCCTTCGGGTGAAAACGACAATGAAAGTAGCCCGATTCTCATTCGTGCGCCGTTGGCGCCATGGCTGTGGCTTCGCACCCGACCTCTGCTCCACATGAAGGCAGCGCTCGGCCTTGCGTGCCTCCGCCTGCCCCTACAGAAGACCACCACAACCATCCTGGCCACCCTCAGGCCCGCCGCCTCCTTGTACCGACTCCAACTACTTCCTCTCGAGCCAGTGTCGACGCTCGATGCTAGGACTAAAGTCAGCTGCGAGCGGACTTCGACAACCACTACCGTTCACCTTGATGCTCAAGGTTGGCGAGAGCTCTCTACCTCCTTCTTCCCTTACCAGCGGCAAGACCCTGCCAAGTCCGCCACTCATCGCCTTGGCTACTACACCACCTGCCGGGCGTCGTGGTGGGGATGGGTGAGATCTTAGCGCTTCCTGCAGAGCTCAGGGTTGTCCGCCTAGACTAGGGCACACTGTGGGGGAAGGGCTCGAGATGGTTACCATGCCTCTATGATCTGCAACCCTGCTGTTGATGTCCCTGATCTCTACGTAATGCAAGACATGTCCAAAAGAAGGACATATGGCTCATCTTATATAGCATCGGGGTAGGGTTTGTAGAAGGATGGTGAGAAGGGAAGGATATGACTGCAAGCTTGGTATGTCCCCTTTTATCGTGATATACCGGGTTGGTCCTCCAGGAAAGTCCTACTTTCCCCTTTTTCCATAAAGGGAGTTAGTGTCACGATATATTGATATGGGAAGGTATTTCCCTACATCATAAACACTAACAAACAAACCACTTCCTTTCTATATTCCATTATTCATATATACCATCAAAGTACCCCCTTTTCTTGCCTTATATTGGTCTCCTTCACAATTATGGAGTGCATTCATGGGAAAAAATATCTTTTGTTGTAAAGATAGTATTTAATAGATTTCCCCATTGGTAATCCAAAGGAAACATGCACAAAATAGATAGTTCCTTATTATCTCTCTTTGCTTTATCCTCTAAATGAAAAATAGGAACTCATTAATATTATCTCAATAATATTCTATAATTGATATTTATTGGGATGTCTTTTAATACAAACTTGATCTTTTAAGCATCTCATTAAAGAAAGTACCATTGCTTCATGAATCTTCCTTTTCCTCTCAAATTCTAGAACCCTCTTATTTTCCATTATTATTTTCATGTGTACCAAAAGATAAATTGCAATATTGTTGTTTGATGTCTCTAACATTGTGTTGTCCATGATGTCCAGATAATTACTCTTTCAATTATCTAAAACACTATATATTTTATTTTGCATATTATTTCATGAATAATACAAATAAGGGACTCATCTATCAATTCATGATTTATATTCAATTTTACAAAAATTGAGGATATAAAATTATCATTTCTCTTTCTAGGGATTGAGTTGCTCTTGGGTACATGCATAATCTTGGCCTTGGGAGCTTGTGTTCTTCTAGGTTTAGGTTGATAGGATTTCCCTTTAGGCTTATAACCTAGTCCTCTCCTTCCAATTTGACCACGAGAATCATTTAAGATCTTATCAAGAACATAATTGTTTCTCAAGCTACTAACTTCTCGTTGTAACTTAGCAATCTCATCAATTCTCTTTTTGATATCTAACTTTGCTTGATCTAGATTAGATAATAAAGAATCTCTTTCTTTCACAATAGTATCATAATCTAGATGATTGCATATGATTGGTTGTTTTTGTAGATCATTAATTTGGGCTTGTAAGTTTATCTTTTCTAGAGAGAGAATATTGCAATTTGCCACTTTTGATTTCATCTTAATATCAATGTCTTTAATAGCTAAGTTTAATGTCTCCTTAATATTTTCATTTTCAGATGTGAGAGCAAGAAGATTAGCATGTAACTCATCATTTTCTTTATTAGATTTCTTTAATTTCTTCTTGCACTCAATATACTTATGATGTGTCTCTTGAAGGCTAGCAATTAAATCTTCTTTAGATAAATAAAAAAGGCTTACCTCTTGTTCTTCTTCACTTATTGTAGCAATAAGGCATTCTTTGTGCACATCTTCCTTCTTTAACCTCCATGGACAACTAGGTGTTGTGTTCCTTGTTCCTAAGCACCAATTACAGCTTGTTGAAGATTGGTCCAAGCTTCTCCTTTGCTTGTGATTGTAGACACCACCACCCTCCATTCTTCAAGACTCGATTAGAGCTACTTGAAGCCTGCTCTGATACCAAATGAAAAACCACTAGAAGGGGGTTGAATAGGGTTTTATAAATATTTTAACAATAATTCAACTCAAGAAACCACAATTGAGATAATAAGAAGAAGGAGGCAAGGTGTTTAGAGAGGTTCCACCTTTAGCAACAACTAAAGGAGTCAGTCCACTACCCAATTGTTTCCAATTGGGATTTTGAAAGTATTTAAATTTTATTACCTCGCAAGGATGTTACATAAAATTTCAAATACTTTCACCACCCTTTGGACAGCCTTCACCTTGAAGAAGTCCCACCAACCTCGAAGAAGCCTTCCTTGAAGTAACTTCAAGCTCCCCCTTGAAGTAGCCTTCCTCTTGAAGTAGCTTCCCATTGAGACAGCCTTCTTGAAGTAGTCCAAAGTCCTCCTTATCCACCGAGAAGACCCTTCTCCACCTGAGAAGATAAACCCTCTCCAATCTGCATCCTCCAACCCTAGGAGTAGCAAGGAGAGTACAAGCAATAAGAAAGAATAAGAAGGAAAATGGAAATTACAATTACCGTTGTAGCACAAGGCTTGATTTCCTATATCAATCATTTTGATCTCCTAACCAATGTATATGAAAGTCTAAGTGTTGTGGGTAGGAGATGCTAGCCTATTGGACACGAAATTGGAGCAATGGAAATAAGTAGCAAATGTTGGAGTTTCTCAATTGCTCACAAGAATGGATTGCCAATTGCAAGTATGAATGCTCAAGGATTGCACAAGTGTGTATTAGGTGTCCTAAGGCATGTCCTATTTATAGGAATGACCTATGAGTGCTTAAGGACATTCTAGACACTTTCTAGGGGGTTCTTAGTGCTTAACTAGCTGTTAGTTGTCCACTAATTGCTTTAGCAATGGCTAGTTAATTAACTCTAAAAAGTGCAGACAGAGACAGTCTCGGTCGAGGAATTGTCGACCAAGAATCCTGTCGGTCGAAGTTTTTGTCGACCGAGGGACAGTCTGGAGAAAGTGTATATAACATTCGATTCCAACTCCCAACTACCTTGTATGTTGTGTCTAATGGCTACTTGGGTCATTATTGATCGAGGAATTGGTCGACTGAGAGTGTCTCGGTCGAGAAGTTTGTCGACCGAGATTGACAATGTTTCAATGTTTTAAACTATGTACAAAGTGTGTGTACTAGTGTGCAGTTGTGACACTATTGTAGGGGATGACCTATCTAAGTGTTGTGCTTAGCTAGGGAAGATCTAAACACTTGATTTACATGATATCTAAGTACTTGTACATTATATACTTGTACAAGTTTTTACATTTGATTACGATCATGAAATTAAGACATTATGAGCATATAGATCTTCCAAAGGTTTGTCATCCACCTAGTTCCTGCAACACTCAAGTAGCACGTTAGATCCACAAGAATGAAATGTTTGTCATTATCAAAACAAAGGGATTTAAATGATGTCCATTTAGCCAACACACATGTATGGCAACCCTTATTCAAGGTCACATTGGATGGCATCAAAGTACATTGAACAACATGTGATGAATGTGGTGACCTCGGTCTAAGAACCACAATCACTTTGAGAGTTGATTCTGACTACATCTTAATGGTTTTATTGTATCACTCTTAAGGTGGGTATGTCCGGTACATTGTTCTCTTACAAGTACATGTGTGTTTAGCTTGATATCACATAAAATAAAAAATAAGATTCTTTCATCAGTCAAGATACATTCTAGTCTTATATATTATATTTGTTTATATGTTGTTTCCACAATAATCTTCAACTAGGGACATATAAGAATGTATATACTCTTATCATACATATGATCTCATTGTTCAGGTACCAACATGAAGACATATATCATCGAGTAATATCATTCTATTAGACATCTATCATGTCAAGATTTCATCTCATAATTGAACAAGCATATAGATGAAAGATTGTCTATATGATTAATCAAATCTATTACATTATGCCTCATTAAAATCATCATATGACTAGTTCTATGGGCATACATACCAACAATGGGAACATGTGCACATAAAATTGGTAATATATTCACCTTCAACATTATCATGTGTATCTTAAAACCAATGAATCTTTGACTCTATTTTCTCTTTTTTTATATAATCATCAACCTACAAAAAAATAAATCTCTTGAAGAATTATCATTATCATGGTATCCTATTGGTACAAATATCATACAGACATAGTACAAGTATGAGAAGTTTGGATAAAGACACTCCAACTAGCCTCTAGATACACCAAATGATGTAGGGAAAGAGCATCTAGCCTTGAAGCATTAAAGGGTTTAGGTTTTTTATCAAGATAATATGATTGAATATTAGATTAATGGGACAATAGGTCCCTACATGGGTTGAGTCTCCCTTTTTTAACACCACAAACATTAAGCTGCACATTAAAATACCTAAAGTAAGCATGAAAAATACAATTTATGTTTATAAGAATCCAAAAGTATACAAACCCCTTAAGTGAAATATAGTATAGTGAGAGTTGGTTCTGCACTACTATAATATATATTACCTCTCTATTTAGAGGGATATGCCATAGTGATCTTTCCCCAAATTACCAATCAGGGTGCATGAACTGTAACAGTGTCTCCTCAATGACAATTTGATGGAGCCATGCTTAACCAACATAGGGACAATTAGCTTATAATTTACTTATAAAAAGGGTTGATGCATGAAAGTTTTGACAAGGCCTACGCCAATGATGAGTTCCTACACAAACACACTAAAACAACTATAGAGAACATGCCTCATGTCAAAGCATGCCATATTCTATTGTTACTAAAGTTTAGTAAAGACAATCAGAGAGCTACAAACTACAAAACTAGAGTAGTTTGACAATTGGAATATGAATTCCAAGGATTTCTTATGTGTACAAGAAAATTCTAACAACACTGGAAAACAATCTAAATGCATGGAAACACAACAACCTCTACCATGCTGTTTGCATATGTCTTGCCAAATCTATGTTGGTTGTAATCCATAGCTACACCATGCATGTAACATTAATTAGTTATGTGACTCGCAACCTGATTGATAGACTAATAACAATGTTTTTGTGAAATGGAGGAAGAAAAGAGAGACACAAATGTTGGATTGTCTAAGAAAAACTTACCAAAACCAAACGACAAGGTGGACTTGCAATAAAGAGCATGTATGAATGGAATATGAAGCCCATCTACTCAAGAGTACTTTAGAATTCTTTAGTGAGAGGGAATAAAAGTGGAGAGATGCTGCCAAAAATACATTCACTCTATGGTGAAGAAAGAAATGTGGTAGACAGAATGCTTGGGCATTACATCTTTAAAATGAAAGAGATAATAAAAGACAACTCAAAAGAATTAATGGACACGAGACCAAAGTGTGGCATGAAAGTTGCATTCAATACGTGCAAAGACTGACAAAACACATTATCAAAATAGTACCAACTGAATTGTAGGATCTCACCATGGTTAGCCTAAGGAATCTAGACGAAGCATGGGACAACAATTTTCTGAAACAATAGATGTAGACCCCATTTTGTGCATAAATATCAACCAACTCTTGCCATTCTTAATTTTTAGCTGAACTGCTGAAGCAATATATTTTCAACTAAAGGTAATCTTTGCTTAAAAATTGTATTCCCTAAGATAAGTAATTCATTTTTAATGCATTTTTGCCATAAGACACATGGTTACCCACACTAATATAGGTACCTTTCTCATAAACCATGTGCATATGGGTTGACATTAGACACAATGGAGCATTCTGATAGACATGAAACCTGAATTTTGGTAAGCATTAAACATATTTAAAAAATCCTCCTTGGGTCTTTAACTTATGCCTCAAGGTGAGGATATCATATTTTCACCTCTGGGCTTATGACTTGGTGTCCTCCATTTAGATGTAGGCCTAAAAATGTCTAGCACTCACCTCAAAGTACCCAAGCAACATCATGGTCCTTCCCAATAGGAGGTTGAGTGATTCTATTCAAGATAACAAGCAGTTCAAAGAGCCAACTTACCATTATCCTAGTAAGGAGTGAATATCAGGTAGATAGGAGCATAATAGCTCAAGAGGAGATGACTCTCCATTATTTGAAGGTTCTTATAGGAGGAAGAATGGGATGGAGACAAAGATAGAAATATGAGATGGAGGAAGGAGGATATTGAGAAGGCTTGGCCATGTGACATGTTCATCTAAAATAGATCTCTTTGTAAGAACTGGATGATTTTTCTTAGTGATTTAGGGTTTTTTGAAGTGTTGGTGCTACGACTTACCTTTATTGGAAATGTTCCCTTATGGAATATTACGACAACTATGAATAAGAAGACACAATGTAGACTTGGAAAAATATGTGGGAGATATAATCCATGGGGTGCAACTTGAAAGGAGCCTTGTAACACCCCTCCCTAGGGTTTCATACGTAACCAGCGGAAGCACAGCCTAATCCCCAACATTATCCATAATGTGGGGTACTTGGCATATCAGGGAGAGATTGTCACATGCATGATCTCATATCAAGAAATAAACATTACTTGTCATTCATAGAAACATAGATTCATACATGAGTTCTTGAAAAGAAAGCTACATCATGCTTCAAAAGGTATACTAAACATAAACTAGATAATCATGAAAAAGATAGGATCTCCATAGATGGGCGTCCCACCAGGCAACAACTTCTAACGTCTGGGATACTTGGAATCTTCTCAAGATGTCTCCTTCCCCTTAGATCCAACGTCTGCGAACATCTCATCCCCAACCATGCAAAGGAAAACAAACATGGTAAGTAAGCGACATTGGCATGTTATAAAGCATAAAAAATAACATATAAATTGACTTGACATAAACATGAACATGCATTAACATTAATCATTTCTTGGCATGTTTTACATGAAGAATTTGACAAGAAGTATATGCTCCTCTCTTAATGCCCCATAAGGAGCCCATAATGCTCGGAAAGCCCATAATTGCTCGGAAAGCCCATAACAAGGTGCATATAAATCTAAATCAATTTTTATTAACATGATCTTTCTTAGACTTTACTTATCTTCTTAATAACCTAAACTTAATCTTAATTGGGATTTCTCCCTCTTGAACATAATGGGATTTCTCCCCATGAAACATAATGGGATTTCTCCCTCTTAAGTATGGATGGGAATTCTTTCCCTCTAAATCTTGGTTTCATGTTCCTTAACCATAATTCATAACATAATTGTGGTTTCTATACTTAGACTTAGATTATAGAAAACAAGCATTCAATAATCATATACTTGAAATAAAACATGCATTTGTCATGACTTTAACATAAAGTGATTAACAATATTCATAAACATTCAATAAATCAAGTTTACTATGCCAAGGGCATGGCCCACTTACCTTGAGCTAAAACACCTAGGTCAAACCTGGTTTGACTGATTGGATCCTTTTAATCACCTGAAATTAACATAATTATCCTATATCATATATCACTAAACCCTAATTTGTCCATATACATATTGAGATGTTAAAATAGAAAAATCAGTTGATAAAAACCACAAAATCGGATTCCTCATCGAAAATCCTTTCCAAAACATTTTTTTGTAATTTTCTGATAAACAGGCGATTTACTATGAATTTTACAAGGAACAAACCAATAACAAATCAAGAAAAAGTCACGTGTAAATATATATATCCAAATCTAGAAAATAGGGGGCCAACATCTGACTTGGCCCAATCGGGCTTGGCCAACTAGGCCACGATGCTTGCTTGAGCGATCAAAGAAATAGGGTGTGAAAACCAAAAAATACCCTTGTGGGTGGAAAACACCAAAATAGGAGGACAGGGGTACCAAGGTCATTTTGTGACCTGGATTGCTCCCTGCCATCTCCATGGTTTCAGGTGCGAGCGAGCAACCTGGAGGTTCGATTCTGATGAGAACCTGGGTAAGTGGTGATTACCGGTGGCAAAAATAGCATCCATCACTCCCGCAGCACCAAGGGGACTCCAATGAGCCTAAGATCGAGCCATGTGGTGCGTCTGGGCACTGGTTCCCATGGCACAACCATGACCACAGGGCACCACCATGGCCACCAAAGAATGGAAGCTGAGAAGAGAAATAACGAGGGGCTAAAGAAATAAAGGCAAGAGCCTCACGAAGTCGAACTGAGGTGAAGGCATGGTTGCCTGAAGCAAAGACACGCGGAAGAGCGATCATGGTCGAGGAACAGAGAAATACCCGGGGAAACAGGGGTGGCGGGCGGCGGTTCAAAACCGGCGAAGGCATGCCTGAATCGACGAGATGAGGGTCGGAAGAGGTTCACGGAGTGAAGGCGAAGCTACAACCAGTGCTTTCGTGGTCTGGAGCTAGGGCGCCGGAGAGGTCCGATGGCGGCCCTATAGGACCCATCGATCAGGGAATCCTCGCGGCAAACTGAAAGCATGGAAATGAAGTTGAGGTGCCGAGGATGCTCACCGTGATCGGAATTGGGTTGGGGTGGTCGGAGAAGGCTAAACAAAGCTGGAGTCGTCAGAGTTGCAGGTCGAGTAGGTCAGGGCTCTTGAGGGCGTCGGAGGTCGAATTGAGTGGGGAGGAGCGCCGCTTGAGGCCCGGTTGTGCTTGTGGGATACTTAGGTGGAGGTTTGACAGGCTAGGGGAGCGTCGGGGAGAGCTAGTTGTGAGCCCTAAAATGGGCGTTTTGCCTACAAAGAGCGAGAGGGAGCGAGCTGGGGCTTGTTAGATTTGGGGAGACGAGGCGAACTCAGAGGCGAAGAGATCTCGTGAAACGGTCCCGTAATGAAGGAGAGAGAGGTCGACGAAGGAGACTGTCGGGTTGACCGCAGGACTGACGAAATGTCAAGAGGTGGAAGATAAGCTGCGAACTGTTGGATCCTGATCCCACGGTCACGGACGCACGCAGAGAAAAGGAACGGTTGAAATAGCTGTGTAATAATGTAAATCGATTAAATGTGACAAATAACACATTGATTCATATATTATAAATCATATAAAATATATAATTAGCATTTGGAGGGTCATTTGAAGTCCAAATGACCTCAAATTTCACCCAAAGGTTAAAGAGGTTCATTACCACACAATGTCTCAGTTAATTTCGTATTTTAGCTCACCATCACTACTAATTAGGCAAAAAGCATTCAATACACTTAATTGAATATATTAAAGCATATAGAGCTATTCATTAGTTACTAAATGGAGATAATTTAGATTGTTAGTCCAAATATCAACAATAACATTTTGAGGAACATTAAGCAAGCTCTTATGCATAAAAACCACTAATGATAATAAGAGAGAGAAAAATGATATAGAAACATCCATTTCTATTTTCGAAACAAGAGTGCATAAATGTGCAAGGAAATACTTTCTAAAGTTAAACCATGGGTAATAAAGTAAGTGAACATAATTTTTTCTTCACATGAAACGAAATTGTAAAGCTAATATGGGGAAATTGCATAAAGGTCCTCAACATTTATTCTATTAGAAAAAGACCATGCAAAGAATAAAATATTTTGAAAATTTGCATAAAAAGATTGGGGTGTTACAAGCCTTCTCTTCATGCAATTATAGATGATGTTGTGAGAATCTTTTACACGCCCTAAGTTTGGATTGGTGATGTGCCAAGAAAATTGAGGGAGTGAAGGATTGGTTCTTTTTGCATTCCAATTAAACTCCATATGTGTTTCATGTTCATGAGAAACACCTGATGAGTTGATATAGATTCTAGTAGCAAGGAAATTCTGACCAACTAAAACAAATGCATGTGACAACATGATAGGTAACTTGTGATACCATCTTATAAAAAGATAAGTTATGTCATAGAACCCTCAAGACCAAGTAGAGACCTCCTTTATTGTTTTAATACTAACATCACAATAAGAGCCACACACAAACTAATATGTTAGAGAAATAACCTATATTGGCATCCATGAAGTGTGACCCCTTGTAGTCATTATCATTTGGGTAGTGTTTCTAGCCATCTCAAATTCCTCTAATCAGTTCTGAGATCGATGAAACATATTATTATAGCTACAATAATATCTTTCCATATGTTATTACGTTTTGAATCTCAAATTCATCTTGAAAATCCATATAATAAAAAATAAAGAATCGACCTATTAGATAATTTCATGCATTTCAACCATCCCAGTATGACGATATTGAAGGTAGGACAACTTATCACAATCCTATTTGATTTGACCTATTAACATGCATAAGTGTTATATAACTTGTAAACTTTAACACATTACTTATTACTATAACATCTAGGGGCTCTAGCAAGGAATTGAATGCTAATGAGGTTGTTTCAAGTTGGAAAATCAAACACTACATCTTGTAAAGTTACTTATGTGAAAACCAAAAATTTAGATAAGGCAAAATTCCTATAGATTTTTTCAAAGACGTAGATTATTCCTTTAGTCATATAAGTTTTTAACAAAAATAGATGAGGGTAAGTTTTGAAGGAGATTTTTCTCTTAAAGTTACTAAGACACCATATTTCATTCATGTTGGATCAAAACATGAAGGTAAAATGGCATGGGAAGTTTAAGTAAAATAGTGCATTCAAAGTTGTTTTTTATAGTCTTTGGGAACCCTTCTATGCTAACAATATACAAGAAAGTCTTTATATAAATACATCATTTTGAACTATAATTTTCTCCATTGAGTCAAATATATCACAGTTATATCCTACTTTAGATAACATTTCTTGGAACTATATATGCACAACTATATTCTAGTGAAATCACTTACATTGACTCGACACCACTAATCAAGATGTTGGATTTTCATTATAATGTTCACTACAACCATGAACATCATACACTAGTTTTCTATTTGTTGGATATTATATCTTTTTCTAAAAAATCTATTTATGACTTATGGCCATTTTATCTTGGATCAAAAAGTTCTTATACCTTGCAACTATAGAAGTGACATTATTTCAGATATTATATTGTCCTTTGGCTTTATACTATCACATGCATAATGCATATAATTTGTAGTTTACATATTTATGATGAGGGTATACTACATGCAAACTAAGGTTGTTCATATGTGATACATGCTTGACCAGATAAACTTAGTGGGAGAGTTATTCAACCTTGAACACTACTATTGTAGTGTCTATAACAAGTTTATATACCAGTGCTCATTGTGATAATAAGAAATACACTCTTTCATTTTGTAGTTGTAAAGTTCTCACTTTATATATGTTTTGAAGGTCATTAGTGTGTGGATGAGTCAAATGAATGTTTCAAACTAGAGGATTTCAATGGGTATGAGATAAACATTGATGGTTCAATTAACATATCTGAGTGGATATCATAGGATCTTTGTTTAGAAAAGACAAATATGGAGAATCAGTACATTCTGAAATATGAATATGTGATTAGAATATTGATGCTACTTGATATAATAAGCCCCACCAACTTTTTGTTGTTTTATTTTTAAGCTAAAGCATTTTGTTTTCATATCCCTTATATAAATTCTCATTTTGTTTAATACCTTGTTGCCATAAGGCACATGGGCACACACATTGATATAAGTACCATGCTCAAGCACCACGTTCACACATGGTTTGACACTATCTCACATAAGGAAATGCATTTATATAGGCATGGTACTTGTATTCTAGTAAACATATGCACACAAAAACACATATTCCAACCCTCACCTTCTAACTCCAAATGCACATAGATGCGACCAAGTTCTATTTTATATGTAAGGACTTAGCCATTCTATCTTGGAATATTGTGTTGTATAGTAAACAAATCATCATAGATGATTCATGCATGGTGTTTTGAATGGTAGTGCAGTGGTAGTCTATAGGGTGTTTCATGGAGCGTTGTGCACTAATTTCCTCAAGCATAGAGATTATATCATGCACTATTTAGAGATGTTCGACAACACATACCAAGTTTCATTTAGTTAAACAAGGATAATATTTTTGAAAATTGGATTTTATGGCGTCAGAAATCTCATTTTTAAATGTAATTTTTGTATAAGTTATAATGAATGCATACTTCATTGTAAAAATTTGTGAAATTACCATGATGGTATCTATTAAACATCATCAAACTCGTAAAATTAGGGGGTATGTTCTGAGATTACTATATTGATATCTTAATTGTAAAAAAAGATATTTGTTTCTTTTTTATGAGAAGCATATCATTTTTAGTTGAAACAGACACATACATGAACACATTTATGCATTATAGTCAATCTAAAGTAGTAATATAAAGAGAAAATGACATACCTAGGTGCCACATTTGAGGAAAAAATCAATTTGGCTGCCTTGGATCTATAGTAGTTGCCTCCTATGATACCCCTTCCTGCCTCCTACCTTGGGTCCATAGTCCTTCTACTGCCTTTGACCACCTGCATGAAGTAGAGAGAAATGGATGAAATTGAGCACAATGATGAGTGTGGAAGAGATGAATCTGGTAGTAGAGAAAAACGGCCTACGACCTCCTACCTTGATTGTCACTGCTTCCTCCCACATATGAGTCACTGACTAATGTCATTTCTACCCTAACTCGAAGCTCGTCTCCTTGACTTGGATTGTATTTCCGAAAATCGATCACGAATAGTGTTCTCCATGTTCTCTATCACTAGAGGAAGATGATTATTTAGGAATGGCGGGTGAAGTGGGAATGCTAAAACCTCTTGGTGGAGCTGGCTCTCTATGCGCGTGTGCATGTTTGCAGGAGCAAGGAACGACCTGGTGGAGTGGGACTATGTAGAGTCAGTGAGTAGAGATTTTTGCATCCTTCAGGATCAGGGTCAGTTGTAATCGCATGGCACCCTGGCGGCAATGTTGACGGGGAAGGTTTAGGGGGAGGAGGAGAAAATGGGTCCTCATTTTTCTTTTTTTATTTATTTTCTATCAATTTGATATCAAGTCAAATTTAGGTAGTATAAAGGACTTTAAAAAAGGTGTTAGGGTAGAAAAAAGAGAGAAACATTTTAGTGACATAATAGCCATAATATTTATGAGATCTAAAATACTTACCGTTATTAACCACACTAGCTAATAGAGACAACAAATTTTTAGGTCACATTTAGGATAAAAATTATGACAAATAATATATTTTGTTGTTACTTTGGCCGTTAAACTTAGTGGGAAAATTATCAAAACTTGAACTCTAATATTATAGTCTATAACAAGTTTCCATGCTAGTGCTCATTGTGATAATAATAAATATATTCTTTAATTTTGTAGTTGTAAAGTTCTCACTACAAATGTTTTGAAGGTCTTTAGTGTGCGGATGAGTCAGATGAATGTTCCAAATCAGAGGAGTTCAATGGGTATGAGATAAACATTGGTGGTTCAGATAATCTATCTAAGTGAATACCACAATATCTTTTTTTAGAAAAGATAAACGTGGATAATTAGTATACTCTAAAATATGAATATGTGATTATCATGTTGATGCTACTCATTGGAATAAGCCCCACCAACTTTCTGTCATTTTTACTTTTAAGATAAAGCATTTTGTTTTTCTTATATGTTATAAGTTTTCATTTTGTTTGATACCTTGTTTCCATAAGGCACATGGGCACACACATTGATATAAGCACCATGCTCATGCACCACGTGCACACATGGATTGACAATATCTCATACAAGAACATGCCTTTAGATAGGCATGGGACATGTATTCTAGTAAACATATGTACAAAAAAAACACATATTACAACCCTCACCTTCTAACTCGAAATGGACCACACATTGGATGGACAGAAGAGAAGGAGGATGATCATAGGATTCCTCCACCCATGGAGGAGTTCAAAGAAGGTCCTAGAGCTCCCCCAACCTACCTTTAGTGGCCAATGGTCGACATAAAGCAAAGATGTCCATGACGATCAAAGTTTAAAGCTCCAAGTACAAGCAAAGCCCCTAGCACAATCACGGTGACACGGAATGGATGTTCTCCAAATGAAGAATGCACAATAGAAATATTAATTTTGAAGTAGTTGTAGAAAACCCTCCACCACAGCAAATCTTGGGGCTTAAAAGACCCTACGACAAGGTCCAAAGACCTTCTCTTCGACGATGTGGACATGGCCCATCCTTGACGATCTAAAAAGAGAAATGTAGAAGAAGATGATTGATGCCTCAAGTCATATGTAGCGGCAAGTTCACTACATGGTGCAAAACCTATAGGTACTACATATTCTCACATGCCTTCTGGTCCTCAATGGGGTGAGGCAACGGTTTTGAAACTGGAGCAGATCTATACTGTAGGAGTGCTTAATGCAATTGCCTAGGAGTTTCCTAAAAGCTAGATAATGAGTGATGTGAGGTGAAACATTCTTACCTCCATTCTCCATTCCTACCTTTGGCTCCCAATTGCCCTAAGAACACCTACTCTAGAAACTTAGACTTGTTAGATCCTACTAGAATTTCACCTAAGCCCTAGTCCAGTTGAGCCTCATAAGATTGGATAGGGTGTGCAAGGGTGTAGTTCCCCTTCATACACCTAATAACACCCATGGACAACTAGTAGATCAGGGTAATTCAATAACATTTGACTTGTTGTTTGCTTTAACAATATAGAATGAATTGTTAGAATTTATATGTTATAACCCCCCCAGCTTAAATCCTAGTTACATTCACCCAAACGGCCCACACTTCTATCAATTTCTTAAAGTCCAAAATGCCTACACTTGTTAGCTTCATGTTTTCTTAGTTACTTGCTTTATTTTCCTTTTATCTAATTGCCTTATTCTTGGTAGCTAGATCTTGCTAGTGTAGCTAGTGTCCCCTTGTGCTTGCTTTTCTTATCTAGTGTTAAATTAGCTCTTTGCTTGCCCTAGTTTTCTAATTGCTATTCTAGTGTAGTTTCTTTCTTAGCTTAGATTAACTAGTTGTCACTTCTAGGTTGTTAGTTAGATCTTGCACAGTTCATCTTAGTGTAATTTCTCCCTTTCTTACTTATTTGTTTGTCTTGCTCTTTAGAACTGAATTGTCTGGTTAATTTCAGATTTACTTCTTGCTCCTTTAATTGCCTTTTTGAACCTTTAGTATAACCAAACAAACCCCCAATCAAACCCTAAAACCCTAGACTTTGCATTAGGAACATATTTAACCTAAATAAGCTCTAGTACCCCTTCTCTCTCAGTGGAGCGACCCTTATCTTTCCTCTTGCCTATATTATAACAAAGCCATGTGTGCTTGCGGGTAAGTGTGTTAGTTTAAGTGAGTGTGTTAGTGTAGGTCCTTATGAATTTTGAAAGATCCCAATTGTGTTAAAGCTTTGGGAACATCTAATCAAACTCAATTGATTTATGTGTGTATAAATCAAGGTTAGGAAAAAATGCACCAGTAATTTAGCGTTAAACCCATGTTTAGGTTTTGCATGCAGCACTTGCACTGCCAAGACTAAGCTACCTACATAAATTTCCATCTCTATCTATGGCCCATCCCATCACACAATTTCCATCTCTATCTATGGCCCATACCATCACACAATTTTTCCTACACCTCTATCTTATCATGTTATACATGAGTGGAAGCATCATCCCCTCCATCACAACTTACTTCCATCTCCCTGACTCCTCCCTATAGCACCATCATAGGCTTTTCCTAGTGTCTTATCTTATTTGATTCTCTCCCTTTATCCATATATACACTAATCTAAATGTGAAGGGTGTATTGAAATCTATCAATATATTATATGGAGCAACAGATGATGATCATCTCAGATTAAAGCCCTTTCCTTCATTACAGCTAGCATTCAGGGCCCTGTGTTGCCAAATAGGAAGAGCGCAGACCTCATGTGGACTATTAGATTAAGATCTAATAGATCCGCAAAGGAGCGCCAAGTCCTATTCCAAAAAATTATAGTCATGGTTTACCTATTCACAAAACAAATTCCACATGTTTAGGAAATAAGTTCCTAGATTATCTTAGCAATCTACTTCGACATAGAAAAATCAACTCAAAATTTATTTCCAACTACAAAATAAAAAGTAGTGGAATTTTCTATAAAAGTATGAGATATATAATTCTAAGAATTATCATGAAATATTTCTAACAAATTCAAAAAAATCACATTCATTATCCACTATATTTTTTCAATTTTTAAAACTACCAAACTTTTGAATCTAGTTATATGATTTAAAAATGATTTAAGTTAATTATTACCAATATTTATAGTCATTCATATGGTCCAAAATTTCATATTGTTAATTAATTCTAAAAGTCTTAAACTTATCCAACATCTTACTATAACCTAGAAACATTAATCAACTTCCAAAATAATTTTAGGTTATCAACAAATCTTAAAATTTTTCTAATTCACAAAGGACCTTCTATTTTATAAATGTTCACTACAAGGGAATGTATTTACCAAAATTGAACCAATCTTACTCTCATGATAGCAAACCAAAAATTTCTATTTCAAGATGTAATCATCAAACAAGGGTAAATTTAGATTAATTGTATACAAATGAGATCCAGTTGTATATTTAGGGTTTTAGATTCAACTCTACATGCCTAAAAACTATCCTATGCGGAAATGATATGGTTTTCACATTCCACCCACCTTATTAGAATTCGATACCTAGAGTCCCATCATGCTACCCACCTAAAGGTTTCAGTTCTATTAGTGTTCATATGTAATCCACACAATTTAGTCATCTTTTGATTGAGGTATCAAACCTTCAAATGCATTGTAGGGTTTACTCAAAATGCAATTAGATTTAAGTAACCTGTTGTGTTAAACTTATACTGTGAAATGACATGCTTTATAATTATCCTAACATGTCACATTTGTACATCTTCCATTCCACATGCACTCAAATGGGTAGAAAAACATCACAAGTAAATTATATGCTCATAGTATCTCCTCAACCATACACAATAACTGTTATATCCTAAATTTTGGTAAAATTGAGTTATATAAATATAACCATGAATTGATAATTTCCACAATAATGTTATTGATAGAATGATAATGTTACTTATGAGACTATTTATGTTGCAATTATGTCCTTGGAGCACAAGATAAAGAAATAAGAGGTTTTGCACATAAATAAATACCAATGGCTTTATCAATAAATAGATAAATGAAATGTGACATAATATGCAAACTTACTAAAGGAAAATAAAATGCATGGCGGGTTGAGATAATTAAAAGAATAATTATCTATCTAGTTTAGAAACACATGTTTTGAGACATCAATTAGTATTATTTTGATAAATAGGAAAAGAAAGAGAATACTAGAAATTGGGAGATAATGTATATTTCATGAGATAATGGTAATTCTTAGAATGAGCTGTCTAAAGGAGAAAATTTGTATAAAAAACATCCCAATGAATCCCAATTAATAAATATAATTGAGAAAGGTTTTAATGAGTTTACATGCAATGAGGATAGTAGGTTTGGAGGATATATCCGTGATAGAGAGAGAGAAGAATAATCTATCCATAAAGAGGTTTCCTAGTATATTAATGGTCTCATAGTCCATATACCTTTCCTTGATGGCTTTTGATTTACCAAAAGCATTATCTTTTGGGAAGGGGATTGGTCAAGCCCGTGATCCCATGAAAACAAAAGGGGTAACATGTTTTGGAAAGCCTTTGATGTTAGTTACCATAATCATGATTGTTTGATCATGATTAGTTAATATGTACAAGCCACATCTAATATCATCACCCCTCACAAAAAAGGAAACAATCCTACCTTGTTGATGTCGTTCTCTCTTCCTTTCTGGTAACTTCACACTACCCCATCTTTGTTATCACTACAATATGAGATGCACGATCACCTACTCTTTCCCTCTCTCCGTTCTCCCTCCCACATAACCCTAGGAGTCCAACATGAAGCCTATATAAGGAGGGGTTATGAAACACCACCCTTACCCTGATGCACATGATGCCAACCTTAGTGTAGACGCCCCTCCGTCAGTGTGGGTGTATCAAGGGTGGAAACAACATATCTCTCCGTCTTGCTAGCAGCCAGGATGCTAGGCCATGGTTGTCATGACCTGGAGCAGGACGACAACTAGCAGCGCATAGGACTAATGTCCTGAGAGTCAACCATCTTGGGTACGTGCTACCTAGGAGTTGGTAGAGGCGAGCTAGTGAAGATGTATCATGTTAGCTGGAAGCTAGGTCGAGAGGAAGGAAGAGGGTGAAGCCACAGAGGAAGTTGGAGGGAAAAGGCCCTTAGTTTCCATCCACTGATGACCATTGTAGGGTATGGACACCTCCATTAAGGGTAGGAAGAGGGTTCCCAAAACCTTCACATCCCTTGGGTCGCATGAAATGAGACTACTGACTCGACAGCAGGAAGCGCCATAGCCACGGGTGGGACTATTTGTGAAAGAGATGAATCCCCATAGCCTAAGGACAGATATGCCCTTACATGCATGCACAAAGTGCAAGGATGAAAAGGAATTTTCCCAGACTCTCTAACCGTCTCAGATATAAAAAAAAAATAAGCATGCAGTTGATGACATGTCAAACTCTGATTGGCTCAAATAAGGTTAGATTGCAATATTCATAAATGATTAATTATAGGTCGGAATATAACAGTATTACCTATCATTTTGATCGGGAAATTGAGAGGAACACAAATAAAATAGTTTCAGAATCTAATCATGATTACAATTCACAAAAGTGTCTTGAATATGTGTTTGTTAAGTGAGTGCATTAAAATCCTAGATTTGGTATTAAAATGTTGGAAACATTAAAAAGCTATTATTTGGTGTTATTATCTGATATAGTGGAACATAATGATGATTTAAGATGTTTGAGATCCTAATGATGTAGAATTAGGCCTTTTAATGTGAGTAACCATGCATATGGATAATTAGGGTTAAAGATCATAACTAGCCAAGATCTCAATGAACTTAATGAAATCTGAGTGATCATCATGAAAGGAAATGTTGGATATAGTAATTAGAATTTCAATGCATTACTTTAATGATAACTCAATGACAAGGAAACCTAAACACTAGATTGGGACCTGAGTAGGGTTTAATCTAAATAATGTGATGGTGACCCTTTAGGATTTACATGCATGTAGATTTAATGATTGCTTGGATTCATCTTTGTTGATTGTATTTCTCAAATGTACTTGAAGTATATTCTAGATAATAATATGCATGATTCTACAATGAGGTACATGGTTACACTTATGACTACCTGAATTAGTTTGTCAGTGTTTTTTGAGTGTTTCTCGAGGATTGAACAACTAATTTGTTGAGTGTTATTTACCTTATGTTCAATTATATTGCCACTATGACTATCATGGTAAGGAATATTATGTGAAGAAAATGACAGTTCTTATTTTCAAGTAATTGATTGAATATATGTTATTATGTACTTGCACAATTTTGCATGCACCCCACATACACAATATATTTCAATATGCCATCTGTGCTTTTGTTTCACAATGTTTTAGGTACATGCTAGATAAGATGATATCAAGATATGATGGACCGATGAAATTACTTGAAGACATTAAAGTTAACTTGTAAGGAGAATTATATAGATACTTATTACCATATAGTTCTCATATGTTCAGTTCTGATGATAGAAATTCATGTGACTCCTTAGAAGAGCATTTTGTAAACAATATTTGAATTAAAGGAAAATATTTACTATTATTTGTTATTTGGTTAAATCTGGATCCTTGGTAAAATTTAAGGTAATGGATATCAACTTTAAGTCCTTCCTTAGTTGGGGGTTGCCAAAAAGTGAGGTCATTAAATTTGGTATCAGATCCCCAGATTATTCAAGTAATATTTAATAGTTTATAATGTCTAGTAATACGTAGAAATATGAAGGAATTATTAGGGTATTTTCTAAAGATAATGGTCCCTAGAAGGGACTACAACACCGGGGCTAGAAAACATTTTCTCTATAGTGCTAGACAGCTTATGAGAACTCCTAGTACCGTGCATCCTTCCTGGTGAAAGTTAGAAGATATTGCCCAAATTAAAATACCTTTAGGTTTTCTTCTCATCTTGATTCTTCCATTTCTTATCCTCTTTCTTAATAAAACCTAAAAGATATTTTCCTTCCTCAACACAAGTTAGGGTTTTGAGAAGAAGTAGGAATAAGGCATCATATGCCAATTAATGTACATCATATGTGGAAATAATAATGTACACGTAATGTAGCAACAATGACAAAGAAAATAAAAAGGTTTTATGTGTTTTTCCTTATGAGGGTTACCCTAGATGGAACTAGGGTTGGTTTGAGAAAACCCTAGTGGGTCAAGGGACATATAAACTCTAAGATGCAAGGTGTAGTCTATAACCCTAACATAAAACCCTAATCTTGGGGAATGGGAGTAGAATGGGTAAATGGTAACCCTACCCATATGAAACTAATTAGGGTAAAAAGAAATGAGAAAAATATAAATGAGTTAGGTGACTCTGTCTCCAATTGATATGTGCATGTGGAACAAGACATTACTGAGAAAAGTTTTAAGAAACATAAGAAACCTATGAATAATGCATTTATGGATGTAACCTGCTCAAACCCTATATCATCTCTGGTGAGTTAAAGAGCATGGGGTGAATGACATCATCATCAGGATGACACATGATCAAGTCAGGATAGGAAGATCACCTAAGGCCAAGCAAGGATAAGAAGGCCTATGAATGTCCACTATAGGTACCAAACCCTAAAGAGAGGGTCCCTATAAAGAGGCCCCTAAAGAGAAGGCACACCATTGAGAGAAAGAGGATAAGGGTGGTGAGGTTAAAACAAGAAATTCTTATTGAGGTTGCATAAAAAGATGATGATAATATGAAACCCTTAGTTCAACTTTTAGGATGAGTGCTCCAGCTTGAGGTGGGTTGACCCAAGAATGCAAATGACCTATGGTGGGAGGAAAAAACTCAAATCCGTTGGGTCAAGTTGTGGCTAAGAGATTCTAACCTCCTCTTGTGATGCAAGAAGGCACCCTAGGTTAGGACCTTCCGTAGAATGGAAAGTTCACTAAATCAATTTAAAGATTTAGGTAACAATGAATGTCACCTAATTTAAAACATGAGAGCACATATATTGAGTATAATTCTATGAACCCAAGTATGCCATCTCTGAGGAACATGAGGAAAAGACACTATGGGAGTGGCTGACAGTATGAGACCAAGCCCGATAGGGAAGGTCACAATGAGCCCAATGAGGGGACATAAAGTGAATAATGAGAACCATAAGAGATGGAGGAATCTAGGTTAAAGAAATACATATGAAAATAATATGCCCTCGATAAACCCTTTGGAAGGGTAGAGCTTGAGGTCAATCCTAAGGTCAATTAGGGAGTAATAAATGTACATAAGACTGATGATATTAGGAGATGATTGTGACTTAAATGCATAAGACTGTCTGATTGGGAGGTAACAACTATGTTTTCCCAAGGTCCATGCCTCAGGAAATTGGCCACCTTCATGAGTTAATGAGGCCAAAGGGATTAATTTGAGATGCACTCCTAGATGGATACAAATGAGATCACTACAAAAATTACTTGTACCCCTAGAGACCTCAAGGAAGTTTCTAAGGCTCATAATACATGAGGTGTAATTATAAAAGATACAAGAAGTCATGTAGTAATGAAAGGAGTTGTGCACATTCTCAAGAGTGAATAAGGCATTTGACTTCATGATATATAAGAATATTGGGAATTAAAAAGCTTGTATGGTTTAGAGTCATGTTGAGAATGATTCAACCTAAAACTAAAAAATGTTAAGATATTGTGTATACACTATCTCTTTTCTTAAAATGGAATGAACTTTGCTTGTGGGCTGTAGTCAAATGCTTATTTCATCTCATTATGAAGGAGAGAGATTATGTAGACAAATGTTATGCTTAAAATTAACATATGAGAATGAATACCCTAAGTTTACGTCAATGACATTATTTAGGATTTGAGGTTCTACCTCACCCTTATGTGAGAATAAATAATTTTAGATTGGAAACCTAGGTGAAAAGGTAATCACCAAATGAAAGTGAAATCACAAATGAAGATGTAATTAATAATAATTGGTATCTATAAATATTAAGAATGTGGATATACCTTGAATTGAATTCTAGTACTAATCTTAGTCATAATTTGTGGAATTCACACATCAATAACAATATTAAAGATATCTAAGTAGGGTTGATTACCGTAAGTTTTGAAACTAAGATGAGTTATCTTTCACCTTAAGATTACTGAGTGTGAATTTTGGGGACAAAATTCCTTTTAAGGAGAGGTGAATTTTATATCCCCGATTTCGATGAAATTGAATTGTTTAAATATAAACTAATGGATTGATTATTTCCCCAATAATGTTATTCATAGAATGATAATGTTAATTAAGAGACTATTTGCATTGCAATTATTTCCTTGGAGCACATGATAAAAAAATAATAGGTTTGCACATAAATAAATAGCAATGGAATGAATAAATAGATAAATAATATATGACATAATATATAAATTTACCAAAGGAAAATAAAATGCCTGGTGTGCTGAGATAATTAGAAAAATTATTATCCAGGAAGTTTGGCAACACATGTTTTGAGACATCAATTAGTATTATTTTGATAATAAGGAAAAGAAAGAGAGTTCTAGAAATTGGGAGACAAAGGATATTTCATGAGATAATGGTAATTGTTTAATTGAGATGTCTAAAGGAGAAAGTTTTGTATATAAAAGACATCCCAATAAATCCCAATTAATTAATATAATTGGGAAAGGTTTTCAAGAATTTTCATGGAATGAGGATAATTGGTTTAAAGAATATATTAGAGAGAGAGAGATAGATAGATAAAAAGAATAATTTAGCCATAAAGAGGTTTCCCAGTAGATTAATGGTCTCATAGTACATGTACCTTTCCTTGATAGGTTTTGATTTACCAAAAGCATTATCTTTTGGGAAGGGGCTTGGTCAAACTCGAGATCTCATGAAAAGAAAGGGTTAATGGGTTTTGCAAAGCTTTTGATGTTAGTTACTATAAGTAGGATTTCTTGATCGGGATTAGTTAATGTGTACAAGGCACATCTAATATCATCACCCCTCATAAGAAAGGAAACAAACCTACCCTATTGATCTCTCTCTCTCTTCCTTTCTAGAAACTTCACACAACCCCATCTCAACTATCACTACAAGAAGGGATGCATGTTCACCTACTCTTTCCCTCACTCTGTTCTTCCTCCCCCATAACCCCGGGACTCCAACATGAAGCCTACATAAGGAGGGGTCATGAAACACTACCCTCACCTTGATAAAAATGATGCCAACAAAAGTGCAAACACCCCTCCGTCAGCATGGGAGTATCAAGGGTGGCGGCAACGTAGCTCCTCCTTCCCGCTAGCAACTAGGGTGCTAGGACAAGGATGCTATAACCTGGAGCATGTCGGGGACCAGAAGCGCACAACACCAATGGCCTAAACGTCGACCATATTGGTTCTGTGACGCGTGCGAGTTGGTAGAGGTGAGCCAGTAAATTCATGTCCCGATAGCTGGAAGCTAGTCCAAGAGGAAGGAAGAGGGTGTAGTCGGGAGGAAGTTGGAGGGTAAAGCCCCTTGGTTTCTGACCACTGCCGACTGTCGCAGGGTCTAGCCACTTCTGTCATGGGTAGGCAGAGTATTCCCAAAACCTTCCTTATCCCTTAGGCCACATGATACAACACTGCTAACCCAGTGGCCGAGCACCATAGCCACGGGTGGGACTCTTCATGAGAGAGAAAAGCCCCGTGATCTAAGTATGGATATGCCATTACATGCACACACAAGGTTCTAGGGTGAAAAGGTCATTTCCTAAACTCTCTGACCGCCGTAGCTATAAAAAGAAATAAGCATGCAATTGATGACTTGTTAGACTCTAATGGGCTCAAATAAGATAGAATTACAATATTCATAAATAACTAATAGTAGGATATAATAATATTATATGTCATTTTGATCACAAATATGAGAAGAACACAAATAAAATAGTTTCTGTGTCTATTTATGATTTCATTTCTCAAAATTCCCTTGAATAAATGTTTAATATGTGATTAGTAAATTAAAACCCTAGATTTGGTATTAAAATATTAGAAACATTATAAAGCTATTATTTGGTGTTGTTATTTAAACATAATGGTGATTTAACATGTTCATGATCTTAATGATGTAGAATTTAGGTTTCTAATGTGAATAACCATGCATATGAATAATTAGGGTTAATGATCATAACTTTCCAAGATCTCAATGAACTTCATGAAATCTAAGTTATCATCATAAAAATATATGTTGGATATAGTAATTAGGGTTTCAGAGCATGACTCTAATGACAACTCAATAACAAGGAAACCTAAACACTATATTAGGACCTGAGTAGGGTTTAATATAAATAATGTGATGGTGACACTTTAGGATTTACATACATGTACATTTAATGATTTCTTAGATTCATTTTTGTTGATTGAATTGCTTGAAAGTACTTGAAGTATATACTGCATAATAATATGTATGGTTCTACATTGAGGTATGTGGTTTCTCTTATGACTACTTGCATTAGTTTTTGTCAGTGTTTTCTGAGTGTTTCTTGAGGATTGAATAACTAAACTGTTGAATTTCATTCTATTCATTCTATGCCTAAAGGAAGATCATGTGAAGAAAATGATAGTTCTTATTTGCAAGTAATTGATTGAATATATGATGTTATGTACTTGCACATTTTTGCATGCACCCACATACACATTATATTTTGATATGCTAATCTGTTCTTTTATTTCACGATGTTTTAGGTACATGCTAGATAACATGATATCAAGATATGATGGACATATGAAATTACTTGAAAACATTAAAGATAACTTGGAAGGAGAATTATATAGATGCTTCTTCTCATATAGGTCTCAGATGTATAATTTTGGTGATAGAAATTCATGTAACTCTTTAGAGGAACATTTTGCAAACAATATTTGAATTAATGGAAATTATTTACTATCATTTGTTATTTCATTAAATTTGGACCCTTGCAAAAAAAATTAAGTATGTAATAACCAGAACATCGAAACCATTCATTTATGAACCAAAGAATCCACATGACATGTCATGCCACAAGTAGTGAATGCATAGCAACAATATATGAATTAAATCAATAAGGGGTAAAGTAATATCATTCTCAACTAGTTTGCAAGTAAAAGACACTAACATCATGTCTCTCATATGTTCATAAAATTAAAACATAGATAAAATTTTGATTGTTGAATATATTCTAGTGATGGTAGGCACCTCAATCAGGACACTTGGGCATAGACTAAGCTTGGAATCTTCTTGATTCTAATCCTGCTTGAGCTCATCTGACATGGAGATTGTATGTAATCACATAAAGAAACAAAAGAAAGTTGTAAGTAGCACTGATTAGTTATTAAAAACATATTACTTTGAATATGATGAAATAAAATCATAAAGTTTCAATAGCCTAATCTCATTATTTATATTTGTATTCGGTTTTTTTCTCAGCATCACTATTTAAATTGATTAAATTTCCTTAAAAAATTATTTCTATCATAATTTCATAGTGTTGAGAAGGATAAATGATTCCAAGAGCTCATTGCACTTAAGTGAGCATTGCTCCCAAAATGGCATTGAACCAAAGTGCTCAAAAATTTCTACAAAGAACATAGGATGATATAAAGTCAAAAATCTTAGAGAAAATAGGAATCCACATTTATCCCTAAACTTGAAATAGTTTACTTTAATCTTAGATCTTTAATAATGAATAAAATTTACAATAATTCTTAGAAAATGGACAATAAAATTAAATAAGAGTTTCGTATTCATTATTTTGTAGTGACATGTAAGGATCTAGTTACTTTGTAGCGAATTTGTTTCATTAGTAGTTAATTGACCCAACAAATTTTACATACTCTACGGACGTATCACCACTTACCAAGAGCATGATGAGGAAGTTGGAAGTAGTTTTCTTATCTTGATCAAATATCTAGACTCTTGAGACCCACAATATTCGAGTTATGAATATATCAATGAAGATCAAATTTAGGATTCAGAGTTCTGCCCCTATCGATTTAAATTAGTTTAGTTTTCCATTATTTCATTATTATGCTCCAATTGACAAAAGTTATCAATTTCACATATGTCATAATGTTTAACTCAAACAATGTTTTAGTTGTGACTTTTAGATTCACTATACTTATTCATTTTCATATTATTATTGCATGTAAGCGTACAATCAGAAACATTCTACATTAGTAAAACGTAAGATTAAAATTATATCGTTCTTATTGGTGTAATAATTGTTATTATCATTCATTACTAATTTGAATTATACACACATATATATACATAGTCAGGCTAAAATCCAATCAAGTGTATAGATCACATCATACAATCAAGTGGTGTTTACATATCAAGAACTTTATTTAGAAAATATAAACTATATATTTTCATTTCTAGAAGAAATACATACTATATGGAAAAAAGAGTTTCTTTGGATGTTTATAAGTTAGTCAACTGATGCCAACTAAATCAAAATACAAAACTAGCTTGTAATGCCTCATTTTTATTATCTTTAGATGCATGAACTGTAAGTGTCCACTCAAATTTCATATATTACATTCACAAGATATATAATGGTCTGAATATTTTAAAAATAATCATTGCATGGTAGAAATTGAAATGAGTGTATTGTGTCTTCGACGTACTTGAGTTTTTTCTAACCTATATATATATATATATATATATATATATATATATATATTGTGTGTGTGTGTGTGTGTGTGTGTGTGTGTGTGTGTATGTATATATATATATATATATATATATATATATATATATATATATATATATGGGCCCATCTTTATTGCCCGCGCGGGTAGCTACCCGCCCACCCTTCCGATCACTTTTTTTCAAAAAAAAATTCGAAATAGTACAGGACTATTTTGTCTAGCTCTCCAAAAAATTTGAGCCAAAAATAATATCATTTGCCCCTCCAAAATCAAAAAATCCGTCCTTATATATATCTGCTGTATATTTTGTACAGAGTTACTTTTTTGGCCAGCAGAGTTACTTTTTTGACACCATAGTTACTTTTTTTACAGCAAAGTTACTTTCTTAACGAGGAGAGTTACTTTTTTGACTGCAGGGTAGTGAAAATCAATACTACCCGCGCGGGCAATGAATGAACACCCTATATATATATATATATATATATATATATATATATATATATATATATATATATATATATATATATATATATATATATATAATATGCATACATATAATATATATACACATGTATACATACATATATATACATACACATATATGCATATATTCACACACACACACACACACACACACACACACACACACACACACACACATATATATATATATATATATATATATATATATATATATATATATATATATATATATATATATATATATATGTGTGTGTGTGTGTGTGTGTGTGTTACTAATGGCTACATATGATATGAAATGAGTAATATATAATTAGTGATATCAAAATCCAGAAATGACCCGAATTAATCATGTATATACAATAGTAAGATATATGAATAAATCTAATCATTTTAGTATTTGATCACTAAATTAATATTATGTGTTCACTTCAAACAAAAATCTCCCATTAATGAATGTAGTTTGAAGAAACATAAAAATATTGGTAAAACATATAGTTAATAGTACTAATGCACTAATGCATATTTCTTGTTCCATTAATTTACCTTTTTCCCAAAAAGACATGATGTGTTATATCTATATAGTATGTAAATCAAACAAGACATATTATGTCCTAGAATAGAATCTCATTATTTAATGTTTAAAATTACAAAGCACCCTTAAAGGGGTTAGATCCAAACAACACTAGTTTATAGATTCCATCAAGAGAAAAGACCATATTTAGATGGCATGCATTTATATTAGGGTACTTGTTATTTATAAGGATATTGTAGTATTCATGTAGAATTCTTAAACATGAAATGACACTTTCTTATGATTTCCACTTGTTGTATTTTTTTCAACTAACAAGATAAACTAGCTAGCAAGTATTGAAATGATAGACATCATTGGGTTTAGATTGTTATATTAGGTATTGGGATCAGACATGTAAGTGGATAGTAATGATATATTAATATTACCTATTATAGAATTTTGTGGGTGTTAACTTCTAATTTAATGATAGGCTAATCATGATGCCATAATAACCTATTACTAATTCCTTCATGTAGCACTTGTCAATTAATTAACCATAAAATCATATGTGGAAGTGCCAACACAAATATAATATAATAAATCATAGGGCAAGCATAAATTCTTTCTCAAATTAAGATTAAAACTCCATAATATTGAAACAAAAAGATAAAGTATAAAAAATCAAAGAATTTTGGAGTAACACGTCTTCTAAATCAACTGAAAAGAAAGAAAAGAATAATAAACTTCTAAATTGAAAGGGGTGCCTAAATAAGTCTTGCAGGTGAAAGATATCATCGAACTCTAATAATTTCAACTCCTTACAATACTCTTCAAACCAGTGCTCATTGACTATAGATGATGTCTCCACAATCCTTCACAAAAGAAAAGAATCTAGAATTGGAGTAAGTGACATTGAATTCCAATTCAAGAGGAATAAGGTACATGAAAATTGGACGATAATCCAAAACAGTTAAAATATCTTTTAGTTACTTATTTAATTTTTTATGGTCATCATTATACGAGAAGTCCTTTCTGAAAATGGCGTGGCTATGCCTCTATGTCTCTAAATGACATTGAGGTCTCTAGATTAGGGTGATTACACCTTTGAAATGGAGTCTCTACTCCTAATAATTGTCATTTTGTGCCTCAGACTTACCATGTAATTGATTAGATGAAGGTTTTAATCTTACTTATCTTAAGTCTAGGTCGGTAACTTAGAATTTGAATATAGTTTGGAAATTAAATACTTTATGGCTGATTAGGCAATTGAATCTGAATCTGGATGTTTAAGTAGTTGTGTCTCTCTTTAAAAATATGTACTAAAATGTTTCCTAATAGATCTCAAATCTTATTTAAGTATAATTGAGTTCTTGATGTTCATGACATGATAGATAAGTTTCACAATGGCGACATTGCTTGAAATTATATGTGCAATTAACTACTACACTAGAAGGAACAATACATATTTGACAATTTAGACCAATACTCTAAATATGATTAAAGGATAGGAACCGAAAGGGCATGTCCCATTTACCTACAGTAAGATAAGTCCCAATACACATGTCTAATCTTGATAGATAATTCAACAATCGAAACCCAATGATGTGTGTTAATTCATAACTTGTTAATATTTTATCTTATAGTTGGAAAATCTACAACCAATGGAAACTAAACAAAAAAATGTATTCCATGTTTAAGAATAGTACATGATTACTAAAATATCCTAATAAATAATAATACACCAATATAGATGCATGTCATCCAATTCTAGTCCTTGGTTGATGACTGTTTGGATCTAAAACTTTCAAGGGTCTTTTGGTAATATCAAGTATTGAACAATGCAATAAAAATCTAGTAAAAGTTTCCAATTGTGAATAAATGACTAAAGGTGCTACTTCATAAATTATCATGACATGATCATATTTAGATAAATATTTTTTAATACTTAATCAAATATTGTTTAAACAAAATCAATTATGTTGGCCCTCTAATAGAAAGACAATTCCCATGATAATATTCTAGGCATTATGGTAAATTTAGGGATAATTAGAATTGAGTCGATAAATGTTTTACACAAGATAATGGAAAAAGTTGACAAGAAAATGACTAGTAATAATAATATTGTGTGTATTATAGGTGCAATTAACTACAAAATCATAATGGACAATCAAAATTTGATATTTTAGACCAATAGTCTACATATGATTAAAGGACAAGAACCCAAAAAGCATGGCCCACTTACCTATAGTAAGCCAAGTCCTATCCAAACCTACTCCATGGCTTGGATCTCACTCATTCCTAAAAACCAACCATTTTATCAGATTTCATATCCTTACTTCTATGTCAATGTGTTTATGGCCATTAGGATGTTCTTTGGGTGATTATCACATGCACTTATATACATACATACATACATACATACATACATACATATATATGTGTGTGTGTGTATATATATGTATATATGTATATATATGTATATATGTATATATATGTGCCCATTCATTCTCTACCCATGTGGGTAACTAAGGTTAGTTACCTATGCATCTATCTTGTAATAGGAAGGTGCATATTTGTAATGAGACAATCAACATTATAAAAGACAGACTCGTTTTGTAATACTACGTAAACTGATGTCATAAATATCATTTTTATTATAATCAGAGGTACAATAAAATTTTCACATTGTATTTACAGAACGAGTCTTTGTATTACAATTTTGGTTATCTCATTACAATTAGGTGTCTTTCTATTACAAAATAGAGCCATGGGTAACTAAAGTTAGTTACGCACGCGAGCAGTGAATATATACCATATGTATACATATATATACATATATATATGTACCCTATATATATACATATTTATACACATACGTACATGTAAATATATGTATATATATGTATATACATATATATACACATATGTATATGTATATATACGTATATATAGGGTATCTATATATATACCCTACATATATATACATATATGTTTACATATATGTATACATATATATGGGTTTTCATTTAATGCCCGCGCGGGTAGATACCCACTCCACATTTGGTTTTTGGAGTTTCTTACTTTACACATGTAGGGGGTTACTTTACCTTACAAAATGTTACTTTTCATGCATAAATAGTTACATTTGTAATAGTTGTAACAAATATACAATTACATATTTATTCCAAAATTTTACAGTGTATTTTGTCTAGTTTTACCTTTTTAGTCATATATATATCAAGGTGTATAAATGGTAGATCGCCTAAATCGGGTCTAGGTAGAGAATCAGTCACTGAACTAGAACCAAGCAAAGCCAGGAGCTACGCCGGCCCTAGTGGACACGAGGCACATTGTGAGTGGTTCAAAAAGGTGAAAAACTCCAGTATTTACTCAGATCTTGTATAATTCACAGTTACACAGTTATCAGAATAATACAAGTAATGTACCAAAATTCTAAGAAAATTATGTAGAACAAACTGAAAACATAATATCAGTACTTTGGTTCTTATGTAAGATAGATGTTAAGTGAGATGTATAATTTTTATTTTATGAGTAATAAATATCAAACAATGTCCTACAATTATCAAAACATATCATCAGATTCTAAATCATGTTTATAATCCATACAAGCTCAGTGATTATGATGTTGATGCATGAAATCATGTAATTTTCTCACATGGCTAATTAGGGCTAATAACCCTAAATAAAATACAATAAATGCATACATGCTCAATAAATGATGGAATTTATAGAACACCCTAATATCAGTAATTGGAAGCTAATGTGGAGCTTTGATATCAATTAGATGCATAGAATTCATGTTACATGAGGATGACCCTTAATACATGTTATGAAACCCTAATTTAGGTTAATAATGTAGCCTAGGGTTAATATGTACATTAATTACTATGGAAACTAATGTTCAGTTGATGAACCCTACTCTGTAACATAATTGGAAAATAAGATCAAAGAGATAACCACATGAAGATGAGACAAATAATGATGCACATATCCTATTGACTAAGATACACCCTAATGGACATAACTAGGGATAATGATGATGAGAACCTAATGGTGATATTGTGATCTTGTCATTATGAGGGGTTGACCAGTGTGGTAGTTGACATTAGGAATATGTGGTTTAGTTTATCTTGATGAAGGTACACCCTTACCTCTTACTTGTCCTACTATTCAGTATGGTTGTATTATATGTGTAGTAAAACACTTGACATATGATATTGGATGAATTTGGGTCGGTCGGTTCAGGGTTCTCGCTCCCCCTTTCTTTCTCCATTTCCATGTGATGTGAGTTCCCAATGGGACTCTGACTCACAGCCGTCATGTGTCACCTGGTCTCTGTGACCTAGACTACCACTGTTGATCCTCCATTCTCATTTACTCCAGTGTGAGACGCACTTCTGGCCGCCTCCGTGGAATCCACCTTGACACCTCACTGCCACAACTTCCTTTGTGGTGGACCCTATTGTCGGCCTCTAGAAGATTTCTGTCGTCATCTCTCCTCCATGCCTGGGTCTCTGAAACTCATCGCCTTTGGCCTCACGTTGATACCTGGTCGATCGATGTTGGGGTGCCTCGTCTCCTGGGAGTAGTCGTCGCCACACAGTTCCACTCCTCTTAGAAGCTCATGGTCGCCACTTCCTTGGTCATTATGCATCTCCTCTGCAATGCAGACAACATGCTCATCGTCAGGCCATGATGGACGGGCTACAATAGCACCTCCTGGAACACTGTGATAGAGGTAAAGGGGAGCACTGCCTCTTCCCAAGCATTTTTGTGCATTCCATCTTCCCTGTGTGAAAGACTCATCGTGTGCCCTCTTTCGGTCCTCTTCTTCTCCTTCCCTTGCTACCACCTCTCACCTGCAAATGTCGAAGGAGAAGCTAAGGGTGGGGGTTTATCTCCCACATCTGGTTGCCTCAACTTGAAATGGATGCATGGACTATAGATCCTGAAAATCTGAGGAAAACTCGATTAGTCCCCCACCCCTTTCACCCCATGATCAGCAATCATGGTTTCACGGAGGATCATTCGCCCCCCTCACATCAACTACGTAACTATAGGGTGGGAGAGGACTTCCAATCATTTGATTCTACCATCCACATGGTCAAGATAGAGCCAAGAATGTTGCATTAGTTGAACTGATCTGTGGCTACCTCATCTTAAAGGTTATGTGACACTAATGTATCTAAACCTTAGGTTGTAAACAATTGGAACCTTACTCATAAATACATTGATGTACATATAGATCCCTTATATCCAAATTATTATATCTCCTCATAGGAGCATACAAACATTATGAAACTTTCACCATAACTTCATCATCATCCAATATACATGCCATTCAATTCGAGTCCCAACATATTAATATTTGATCAACCAATTGAATACTTCAATATGTCATATATTAAGCGGTATACAACATCAAATAACTTCTAAACTACATCAAGCTCAACACGACACATTGTGTGATTAAGGATACTTCAATGACCATCAATGGATCATAATAACTCATTTAATCATCTACCTTCATAGTTAACTTCACAAGCACATAAAAGAAAACATGATGACATCATCACCACATACCTATGCATATACTATTGAAACCATTTTTCCAATCTCAAATCCACAAATATAATTATCTGATTAGCTATTTAAGAGACTTAAAAGTTCACTTTATTACATTTATCATGGTTTTATTCCTCCCTATAATCCAAACAATAATTATTCCCAACCTCAAGCACCACCATCAAACCTTCATTGCAAATTAGTTTTAGAAGCACAACTTCAAGACATAGTTGACCACTTCAACTTTTCTCACGTACATACTTTTCTTGAAGCCTATGCTTTGGTGACCAGGAAGGCTTTGAATTGGGAGACTCTTGTTCAATACTACAGTGCTACTCCTTTCAAAGGACATGATCCCAAATTAGACTACAAATACAGCCGTATTGATCATATGTAAATATCCTTTGGGAACTATGTTGCTTATAGTCTTGTACCTTTTTTCATTTGAGCATTCTAATCTTGATTGTCCTTATGACAAAATGAACTAAATGTTGGATTCTTATGACTCCCTATATCATGCTTGTGTTTCATGTGGATAATTTTTATATTTTCTATCTTTTTGTATACTATATGTAAGAATGAGTATTATATTAAGGGGAAGTATCATATGTAGGGGGATTCATGTTTTCACCCCCAGTCTTTTTGTATATGACAAGGGGGTGATAATTCATAAAGCAAAAACTTTAAATTCATGTACTTGGGATTTTTGATTATATGATTATTTTATTCTCTTGACTAAGATGGATATGCATGTCCTTATCTTAGTCTTAGACATACATTTTCTTGAGTAAATTGTTGCATATTTATCTTGAGAAATGGATGTCACTTTCCATTTTTCTTAAGTAAAATAACACACACTTTTGAAGAAACTCAAGGATTGAAATTAGGTACAATTTTCTTCATTTAAATATAGCTTATTTAGAAATGTTTTCCATCTTAAAAGGGGGGAATTTGTTGGCTAAATTAGATATTTGCACACTTTCTCCTTTGATGATGACAACATTTCTCTTTTATGCATCTAACATAATATCTAGTGTTTTTGGAATCAAGACATATTAACAAAAAAATTAAGATACTAGAAAAAGGTAATTGTTTTATCATGTCTGCTCAATTGTGTAATACACTTGTACAAGGCTAAATGTACAAGTCATTACATAACATGTAAATCAAACTATGAGTCAACTCCAGATATCCTAGACCTTGTTTCACATTCATATCAAACCTTTAGGATAGTTAAGTCTTATGGGAAAATCATTTAGCATGTTTCACAAAAATTAAGAATGCACTTACATAGACTTTTTCGGTTGAACTCTTTCTCGAGTGAGACCCATCTCGGTCAAACTACTCCTCGAGTGAGATAGAGTCGTTGTGGTCAAATGATGATTGTAGAAAAAGAATCATTACAAATTTGTCAAAGAAAATAGCCCTCTCTCGGAGTACAACTCAATCGAGAGGTCCTTCGGTCAAATTATAGTTCAACTGAGGAAGTTCCACACAAAAAATTCTTAAGCACTCCACTAGTCACTATAAATTTGATTTATTATAATTAATGGCTAGTTCACCTTAATCACGTCCTAAACACCCTCAAAAAATATCCTAAGTATTCATAATTGTTTTCTATGAATAGGATAGACCCATGGACACCAAAAACACACTTGAGCACTCCATTACTTGCATACTTGTGCATTAGAATAGAAAATTTCCATTTCCTACTATCTACAAATTGAAGCTCCACTCAAGTGTCTCACTCCACCACAAAATCCTTGTCCTAATCATAGCAATGGTGACTCATAATCTTGATATAAAATACTTGTGCAAGTTGGGAGCTTATATTGTTCTCTCTCTCCAATCTTATTCTACAAAGTTGTTCAATTGTTCTTGGACTTCTTCTTGCAAGAACTTTTCTCGAGGAGTTTCTAGAGAAGGAGTCTTCTCATTGGTGCTCTTCACATCCATTAAAGAAGAGGTGAAGGCATGGTATTATTTCATTTCCATGAAAGAAGAGGGTAACACTTGTACTTTGTATTGTTCTTTGAAAGGTTAATAAAAGTTGATTGTTACAAATCCTAGTTGGAAACAACTAGGTAGTGGATTGATTTCATTTGACAGAACCACTCTATATCTTTGTCACTTGTGGTTTATTGCTTATTTATCTTTTCTTTAACAATTAATTCTTGATTACAATTACCAAATTATCTCTATTCACTTCCCTCTAGTTCTATCAATTGGTATTAGAGTAGGTATTCACAAATCCCTAACAAGTCATAAAAGATGGGGGAAAGCGTGATCAGCAATCTCAATCTTGAAGGATCACATAAGTACCGATGTTGGTGTTTGATGGGAAAAAATACACATATTGGAAGAGAAGGATGCAATTCTACTTCCAAGGTATCATCTTCAATTTTTGGAAAATGATTTCTCTTCCAAACACCCTTCCAACTGAGGACCTAGAAAAGTGGTCTTCAGAGATGGTACCAAATGCAACACCTAATGTGAAAGTTGTTAGTATTCTTTTAGTTCTCTATATTCTAGTGAGTTTAATTGTATATCCTCATGAGAGTCCATAGATGAAATTTGGAGGAAAATATTTGTGACACATAAGGGGACTCAACGAGTTAAGAGTACTAAAACAAATATGTTGAAACATAAGTCTAAATTATTCTACGTAACTAAAACAGAGACCATTATTGAAATGTGTGATAGATTTCCTACTTTGATAAATGGTTTGGATGCTTTAGGAAAGCATATAACTAAGGAGGGACAAGTCTCTAAGATACTTAGATCCTTGGCTCCTAAGTTCAAATATAAGGTAATTGCTATAGAAGAATCAAGTGACCTAGCTAAATTGAAGATGGAGCAACTCATCGGTAACTTGGAAACACATGAAGTGAAACTCCAAGAGGAAGAAAGATTATAAGAAGAAGAGAATAAAGTAAATAATAACGACATTGCATTCAAATATGCCTCTGAAATCACATCTCAACCTACAAGCAATTCAAGTGATGATGATGAAGGTTCCTTAATTGTAAATGGTAAGAAGTGTAAAAGAATTTATTCAAACAAAATTCAAATGTTTCTTCTTCTACTCCTAGGTGTTTTAACCATGGAAAGAAAGGAAACATAAAGAATGAATGTGCTAAGCTACACAAAAATAAGAAAACTTCATTCAAGACTAAAAAGGACAATAAGTACAAGTCCTACAAAGCTGCATGGGATGCATCAAGAGGAGAAAGTGAAAGTGATAATGAATATGAAGAAGTGGAATGCTTCATGGCTAAGTCAACTGGAATGAAGAAGAAAATGAGGTAGACATTTGTCATTTACCTAAAGAAGACATTATTAGCATTCTTGAAGAAACTCATGATAAGTATATTGAATGAAAAAGCTGGAAAAAAAAAGAAATTGGATAACATAGTTGATGAACATCATGAAGACCTTGATAGTTTAAGTATGGAAAATGACACTCTTAAACTTTGAAATAGTCCATTAAAAATTTTACTAGAGGCTAAAAACGAAACTACTTGTGTTATAAAATAACAATAGTCATCTCTCTCTCGACAAATTTTGATTACTTGCCAAAATAAATGACTATCAATCCCAACTTGTTTTATGTAATCATTTAAAATATTATGTTTTGGTAGTTTAAAAGATAGATTTCTCTCTAATGTTGCTTATTTAAATTAATATGTATCTAGTTTGATTGAATAAAATATTAAACTAAACGTTATTATCTCTAGATTAATGTAGGGAAACAAAATCTTAAAAATGTTCTAGATACATCATACAACCAAGTTGGGAGGAGAGGTTTGGGATTTGTGCCAAGGAACAAAGCCGCACATGTTCCAAAGAAAAAAATCTACACATGTGTGTATGAATAAAACCATTATGTGCCAAAGAACAAAGTGGTTGACTCTCGAACTATCATATAGAAAGATCAAATATCATATGTGTCATGTCATAATTGTCATTGCCTTGGACACTATTTATTTACATGTTATTATCACAACAAAGGATCCAATGACATGGTTTGGGTTCCTAGAGCCCCCAAACTTAAATTAAATTTTGGGACATACTTGAGAATAATTGATACTTAATTAGAAATTGCTTTATGTCATTTTCTCAAGTTTATATGATTTTTATTTTGTATATTTTATGGTCAGGGAAATAAACATATTTAAAGATAAAAAGGTACACAAATATATTTTTTCATTTATTTCACTATATACAACCATAAAGGACTCAATTTGGGTACCAAAAACCTTCTATATTTGCAGTATTGGGTGGTTGATAGTGGTTTATCAAAGCACATGATTGGAGATAAGAATATCTTCAACATACTTGAAAAGAAAAGAAATAGATTGTTACCTTTGGTGATAATGGAAAAGGAACTGTCATTGGAATTGGTAATGTTGATACAAATCTTTATACTAAAAATGGATTTTATTTGAAGGTTTTCATCATAATATACTTAGTGTAAGTTGATGAATCCTCCAGATTCACCCTCTCAGTCGCCAATTCTAAGGATTTTATGCCGCATATCGACTGATCTACCCTCGCTTTGGGTTTACTTTAAGTATCTTTTCAGTCTCGTGTAATATACTTAGTGTAAGTCAACTCTATGACAATGAATATGATTCCTTATTTAATAACATTTTCTACAAATTACTTCAAGGAAACACTAGTAATATCATACGTGAAGGAATTTTTGTAGGTAACTGTACGTACTTGACCAAACTCTGTTAAATCTCAGGAAAATGTCTTATTTCAAATGATGATACTTAAAATTTATGGCATAGAAAACATGGACATGCTAGTACACGTGTGATTAGAGAATTAATAAAATGTGATTTAGTCTGTGGTTTACCTAAAATCTCTTTTGATAAACCTAAAAATTGTGAGCAATGTACTTAGGTAAACAAGTAAAAACCTCTTTCAAGTCAAAATCTATGCATATTACTAATCATCCATTTGAACTTATGCATATGGATATATTTGGTCCCATGCAGACCCAATCAATAGGTGGTAAAAATATTCTTTTGTTATTATCAATTATTATAGTAAATATACATGGGTTCATTTTCTTTTTGGAAAAGATGACACTATTCAAATATTCATCAAATTTTTCTCTAGAATAGAAAATCGATTTGAAATGAAAATATGTATTATTATAAGTGACCATGGTGGTGATTTAGAAATCATGTATTTGAAGAATTTTGCTCATCATAAGGTTATGGTCATAATTTCTTTGCTCCCTGAATACCACAACAGAATGGTATTGTTGAAAGAAAAAATAGTTCATTACAAGAAATGGATAAAATAATGTTTTATAGTATGACACTCGTAAAACTTTTTGGCATATAGTTGTAAACATTATTTTATGTTCAAAATCATATTTCAATACATCTACATCTTTTTTTGGAAAATTTACATCTACATCTTAAAAAGACGTCATATGAAATACTTTTCTCTAAGAAACCTAGTATGGATATTTTCATACCCTTGGAACACCTTGCTATGTTCTAAATACAAAATACGATAGAGATATATTAGTTCTAAATCACACAAAAAAAACTTTTTACGTCATTCTACCTCAAGCATAGCTTATAAAAATTTAATCTTGTCTCTAATAAAGTCAAAAAATCAATTCATATAAAATTTCATAAAACCCCGATCAATAATAACTTAGAAAATGACATCGCTCCTATCATAGAAGAATTAATTATCTCAAAAAAGATGATAATAATGTGGAACATGAACAAACACAAGAACAAAATCAAGAAGCACCACACCCTAAACCAACAATAATTAAATAACATCCATGAGAACTTATCATTGGAAATCCTTTTGACAAGGCAAAAAAATATCATGTTGTAGAGATGAAAAAAATATAGATTTTGTCTCAATTATTGAACCTAAGAAAATGGATGAGGTTTTTAAAGATGATTATTAGATTATAGATATGGAATAAGAACTAAACTAGTTAAGTCAATATGATGTGTGGGATTTGGTTCCAAGACCTAAAAATAAAGCAATTATAGGGACAAAATGGGTCTTTTCAAATAAACTACATGAAGTAGGGAATGTAAAGAAGTGAGATCGCCTCTCTACTAAATATGGTAACCAATTCCAGTAAATATTAGTGGAAGTTAAAAGCTTTGACTATATTCAATTTCATAAAGAGTACATAAATTTTCCCAAAAAGGGTGTATATGCTCTATACAAATAAAGGATCTAAGTAGAGGGAAATTCAACTACACAAATATGTCTCCAATAAAATAAATAACTTATAGTCCATGATGGAGGGATGAACTCCTACATCAATATGTTTCCAATAAAATAATAAGGGGGTACATGCTTTATTCAAATAAAGGATCTAAGTAGAGGTAAACTCAACTACATAAATATGTCTCCAATAAAATAAATAACTTATAGTCCATGATGGAAGGATGAACTCCTTTCCTAGTCTTAGGCTGGTTCACCATGCTCCTATTGCGCACTTTGATCCTAAACCTGGGTGGTTGGGATCACCAGCAAGAGGATAATAAAGGTATGTGTCATACTAAATGAATAAGGACAAACATAAAGTAAAGTATTGCATGAAATAGAACTACTATACTAAGAGGCTCAAAAGTATGAGACAAGTAAATAAATAAGAATTCTTCCAAGTCAAATAATAATAAAGTTTCATGCATGATTTAATATGACTACATTAAACTAATATAGGGCTAAGGTACCTACCTAACCTCAAACTCTGGGTGAGGGAGAGTAACACATTCCCAAGCACCCGAATATACATAAAATGGGGAGAGTGGTCACATCCCCCTGGGTGAAATAACACATGCCCACTATGGGTGGTTTGTACTCATGTACACTACATTGGTTAATTAGTCATTTATATCATCATGCTAGAATAATTTAATGGCAGATTTAATAAATTTAAAATATTGCAAGTGGGGTCCAAGGCCCTAAAATAATTGAAGTAAAGGTGTCACAAGAAGGCAATAAAGAGAATAAAGGCTAAGACAATGCCTCATTGGAAATATTAGGGTTGGATATCAAAATGCCCAACTTAGGGTTTAGAATTCACATACCTCTTTTCACACATAAAGGTTAACATGAATAGTATACTTTGGGCCACAAAGTCAACTTTTCATCCTAGAAACACATTATTTATATTAGGCAAGTCAAAGTGAACATATTCATTCCTATTATATTTTTATATTATTCTTACCCAATTCCCGATCATCTAATGTCATATTAGGGTTTATTTTTTAGTCCTTGTTGAGAGAATATGTGATGCTTTATGTATCAATTTTAGTTCTAATTACCCACCTTTAGTCACATAAGTCTATGTAACTCATATATATGTGGATAATAATATATATTCTTCCTATTTAGGTTTAATGATGTCATTTTCTTCTCTATAATGTGAATCCATATTATTCCTAACAGCATGCTAACCATGCATATTGGTGTAACTATATTCCACATGAATATCTATGTGGTTCACTAATATACACATGCTTTGATCCAAATAAGATGCCATCTAGATATATGTTTATAAAAGTATATTCTTTTACACGTTATTATCTTTTTCACCATTTAATTCATAAGAAGACAATATAGTTATATGCATGCCATAATTATATTTGTATTTATAATTACCATCTACTGCATAAATATGCATTTGTGTATCTATGATTATCGAAATTCTTGATAATTTATGTGTAGTACTAAAATGTAACTCATCTTATATATAATCTTCCATTATTAGTTGAGCCATGACATACAAGATTATAATAAGGCAACATGCTCATCTTACATCCATTGTTTGATATGTAGTACTACATGGATACATGTATAAACTAATAGGATGTTATACAAGTAAATCAATATGATATAATAATGTGAACACATTTTGCAAAATAGTTCCTTAATTATAGATCTACTATACATATCATGAATTAAGATTTAGATATCATCGTTAACCAAACTCTTACATATACGACCTATTATGAGTATTTCCTTTATATGGTTCAGTATATCAGCATTAGGATCATACTCATATGTATAATTATATTTATGTATATATACCTAGGGTTAACTTGATTACAAGGTGCATGTATTAACATGGTTTACTTCCTATTGTCATCGTAAGTTAATTATTGAAAAAAATAGGGAAAGAATTACAAACCTTAGACAACAGAAACCAATGGATCTGTGATGATCCATCTGTGAGCATATCTAGGGTTCATCCCAAGATAATTCCTCCAGATCTTCAGGTGGTATCTTGTTGCTAGCCGACACAGTGTCAGGTGGTTTTGCGGGTATAGGAGTTGATGTCATTGCAAGAGAGGAGTTGACGGTGTTTTTGTCAGGGTAGATGGTGTTGCACTTGGTGGCTACGACTCCCTTCTGTAAGGGTGTATTGGCATCAAGGCTATTCTGGATGTGTAGGTGTTTCTATGGTGACGACAGATGGGCAACGACCTATTACAGGTTTGATGCACGTTACTGGGTGTTGAGGAATCTTTATGATGATGGTGGTAGCAAGGTGATGGTGACACTGTTGATGGACTAGGTCGAAGAGGTATCGTGTGTTGTAGGTGGTGATAGTAGTCTGCAAATGTTGAGGCAATCAGACGTGGTGGAATAGGCTATAGATCTGAGTTAGTCGTGGTGTCAGGGATCAAGCTATCTCTCTCAATCGGGTCATCATCAAGTTTGTAGGTTGACAATTGGATGGGATACAAGATTTTTAGGGAGCGTCGATGACGTTGTTTCTTGTTGGCGGCTAAGGTGGCGACATTGCATCTGATCCCAATAATGTTGGACACCCTGATACTGAAGAGAAGAGGAAGAAGACTGAGCAGCGGTCGCACCACTTGGTAGCTTTGGTGCCCTACCTCAATGGTTTTTGGCGCAAGTTAGGGTGCCCAGATCTACCCTTAGAAGAAGGGTATCTGTTGGGCTAGGAGAAGACGATGGTGATGAGGTGTCCGGGTGAGAGAAACTTGTAAGGAGGCATCGTCCTAGTGGCTGTTGGATGGGCACAGGGTAGGAAAGCATTGGAGGCTAGGGCTTCGAGTCTTCGAGGAGAAAAGGAAAGAACAGGTGAAAGATAAATAGGAGATGGAGAGTAGAGGAAGGGGACGAGGGGGAGTCACCCATTTTGGAGGGTGAGAATGTGAAGTCTTATTATAGGTGGAGTAGAGAGTAACACAATGTTGTGTTACATTTTTAGAGGAGAATGCATTTTTGGAAAAGGCTTAATTTCTTAGTCAAATGCGAATTTTAAAACCTAAGGTAATTAGGATTTTAAATACTAATTCAATTGGGACAACAAATAAATATCCAATTTTAAGCAATTTAATGGGAAGCTTAATCAGGAGTCAATGAGGTTTCCTTCTTCACATGCATTAGGCATTTATATATATTAGAGTTGCATATTCATTTAATTAATTAAGAGGGTAGAGAAATTCCAATTGACTTGAAGATTCATGGGTTGTCTAATTAAAGTGTGTGGAGTCTAACTTTACATTAACATCTCCCCTTAAATGCATTTTTGTATTTAATTATATGCTAAGTGCCTAATAAATATAATTAGTTCCTTTCCTTAATAAATTTTGTATAACATTTCTTATTTCTCATTTCTTGTCCCACAAAGTCATAAATCTCAAAATTAATATAATCTACTAATTATCTCTCATAAATGGTCATTTTACATAATTAGACTCTAATTAACATGTGTTGACATATTTGTTCAAAAGCCCATTCATTGAAATGAATGTGGGTAAATATAATTTAAGCCATCAAGTATAGCTCGATTTCAACATTGAGGCCAAAGAGGATAGAAAAGATAGGAAAATTTAGGGAAAAGGACAAAAAGAATAAGAAGGAAATAAAATCTTGAAAATGGGTTAAATTGCAATTGAATCCAAATTCAGTATGTTACAGCACTCCACCCCTTAAAGAGGATTTCGTCCCCAAAATCTCAATAAGATGGAAGGGTGAGTATGTAAAACCCCAAACTTAGCAACTAAGTGGTTACTATAATCTATGGTACTTCACATGCTCTACTCATAAGTCAGGTTTAACTAAGGTTTCCACTATTCATATTACTTTTTATCAAATATAACACAGTCAACATTTTGGCTTATTAGCATTATCTCCATTACGAAATTACATCCTCATTATTATGCTATTAATTATTCAAGTTATATTTGCATTGTTGTCAAAAGAATTATATCTCAACATTATGTACAAATCATACGTATTTTTCATTACTAATTAAGAATTTGAAGCACAATTAGGGTTTACTAAATCATCTCAATATTTATTAATGTATTAGGTCACAGTCTGTAATAACTTGAGTTTATTCTCCATTATCCTCATATTACCATCATAGAGAATTATCACAAATTATTGTGTAGATAATATTATCTAACAAGTTATTAATTCTAAATAATGTCACATTAATTTCTTACACCTATATTACACATTGGCACATCACTTTTCATACTCACATAAATGAAATCATTAATCATTTTCTCCTGTTTACACTTCATATTATAAATTATACATTTGACATCATATTAGGCATTTGGAATTATTGTAGACTTAATAATCATGCTTATGTAAATCCAATTACTCCTTATCACATGTGTGTCATTATATGTATTTTAGTGAACAAGGTGGAACACATTCCATTCTTATGAATTGATTCATAAATCAATTTATGATTAGGTGATTATATGTCATTTAGGTCTTTAAAAGTGTATTATTGATGATGACACCTAATGTCACTAATGTATCATGAAGGCATTAAGGATGTGTATGTATATATGTTAAGGTTAGATTATTACATCTTAGGATTTAGGTCAACATGACCATTACATGTTATGCATTTATCTTATCATTAGGGTGATATGGTCAACATTATGTGTATTCACCATTAGTGAGCAACTCATGTTATGTTCCTTAAGTATTTGTTGGGGTTCAAGCATATGAACTATTCATTAGATGACTTTTTATGTATTCATTTGTACATAAACAAACAAGTTCAATTATAATTATAATTTGTTTTCTCAATATTAATCATATAAGCTCACTAATCTCTTATCTATGGAGTTAGGGTTTCTAAAATTTTAGAGTAGCTAGATTTCAATCTATTGTAGGACTCCATTTCGTTAAAAGGATTTTGTCCTTGAAATCAGAAATTCCAAAACTTATCAAGGTGCTACTACTACTACTTCTCCACTTAAAAGGGTTGACCTACCAAGTCAAACTAAACTAGGGGTAAAAGTGTGAGTCTATTCAACTAATGTTTAATATCCAACACTTAATTGTTTTACTATTTAGTATTACCAAACTTCTATGTCTAATATAGGGTAGACTACCCCTAAACATGGAAAACTATGACTCATATAAGGAACTTATGGGATATAAGGTGATTTTATTTGTTTGGTTACCCAAATCATCATATTTGGTTCCTAAGGATACTCAACATTGAGGTTATTTGCCTAAAGGTATGCTATTTCTAACAATCAGTATCAGCTCAGGCCAGGCCACTGTCATATGGATCTGATAGTCCTCATAAACTAAGCTAGTGGCGCGGAGGAAAATTTTTCCAGCCCCCAAACCCTGACCCTTTCTAGGCACCCTTACTTTCAAATTTATGTCCTACTAGCTACCTAATAGGCTAATCACCTAAAAGTTACTAAAGATATTCTTAGTATGAAATTCTTGTGGTCCTAAATCAACCTTTCATCATAGGTTAATTCTAAAGTGAACTAAATGAAAACTATATGAGGTAAGGGTTTCTAACTAAGGATACAAATTGAAATAGTCAAGACTCCGACTACCATTGGCTCTGATACCATGTTTTAAAGAAGTGAGATCACCTCTCTACTAAATATGGTAAACAAAATCCAATGAATAGCAGCAGAAGTTAAAAGCTTTGACTATATTCAATTTCATAAAGAGTACATCATTTTTCCCAATAAGGATGTACATGCTTTATACAAATGAAGGATCTAAGTATAGGGAAACTCAACTACATCAATATGTCTCCAATGAAATAAATAACTTATAGTCCATGATGGAAGGATGAAGTCCTACATCAACATGTCTCCAATAAAATAATAATTGTATACATGCTTCATACAAATAAAGGGTCTAAGTAGATGTTATCTCAATTAACTTCTTTTTTTTTTATAAATGTATAATTGATGGAATCATAAATGGTACTGGTATTGCAAGTTTCTTTATAGGAGAAGGATTAAAATATATTGGAGGTGGGTGAATCTCGTCTTATATTTTTTTCTATTTATTCTATTATCTATCGATTTTTGTACTAATTAATTTTTGGAGTCTATAATATAAGCTTTGAGCCTATAATAATCGAAATTTTGTCATTTTATGATAATAATCAAAATTAAAAATAAAACAATTTTTCAAAAAGAATTAGAAACTAAAAATCAATTATCATTCAATTACTCTAAATTAACTATATTTATAAAAATAGTTTTTTTAATATCAATTTTATAAATCAAAAGAAAATCAAATAAAAAATAAATAAGATTTTAGTTTAATTATTTAATTATAAATTAATTAATTATAAATTAATTATTTAATTATAAATATAAATTATAAATATAAAAGTATTTAAAAATTATTACAAAACTATTAATTATTAAAAACTATTAATATTAAAGATAGGGTAGAACTAGGACAATTATTGTATGGGGTCTACCCAAAGCTAGATGGAGAAGCACATAATAGATCGATACGAACATCATGAGCTGTCCCATAATAAAACTAGTTGTTGTTGATATCTCCTTCTCGGTTCCTTCTTCCATAACCTGAGCTCAGAGAAGGAAGAGATAAGAGGGCCCTATGGAGAATGTGGTCAGAATTCCATAATAGAGTCTGACCACAACGACTGAATTAATTATCTTCATGCATAAGGATAATAAATTATCCTCGACCTGAGCCCCTTCATATTCAACAATATGTGCTCCAAGTTTCCTATAGGAATTACTCATATCACCATCCAACAAGTTCTAACATTGGCATGGGTCTATGGCACATAGAAAATACATGATTAGGGTTTCACTGGATTAGTTATGCCAATTGGGTGAATTAAGGTTACATCAAACAAGTGGACATACAAACCCTAATTCATTCTAGCAAGCATAATTGTAAAACAACTCCAGAATATATAAAATGTAAGAGGCATGAACTTGTCACATCATCACATGATATCTCAACCATACAAGGTCAACATCATTATCAAATCATCCTAGGATAACCATCCCTTCTCACACCACTGGATGATATCACCTCAAACTAGACATCAAGCCTCTACCAGGTTATGATACCCAAATCACACATATGTTGCACATCATCATTTTCTCATCATGCCTCATCAAGGCACATAATCATCACCCTGTGTTATATGAGATATACCATATCAATCACCGGCTATGATGTACATTTAACCTACAACATTAGGGTTACACAGGTAGGAGAGAGAAACATCATTATATGCTAGTCATTCAAGCAAGATCAACAAGTATATCATACACTTGAATTAGTGTTAGGGTTTCTCACTATTAGCCAATTAGGGTTTCCATCACAACACTTAACATCAAACCCTAGGTGCACTACTTCCCACATCTTTGGGGAACAATAGGGCTAAGCATTATTACCATCAACTACCTTACACGTAGTGACCGTTCTAGGTATGTAGCGGCCAATGCCCATGCATGTGTAGTGAATACCATGGGTGACACCATGTAGCGATCATCAAACCATATACAAGAGGTAGCGACCTCAACCAAACCATTCAACATAGAGACCAAACTCAAGGACCATAGATAAAGACCATACATCTTTCGACACATGTAGCGACCATGTGGTACAACCATGTGTTGCGACCATTAGGTCAGCTCACCATGGGTAGCAACCGCAACACTTGGTAAAGGTAGTGACCAACACCATAGGTAGCGACCATAAGTGGTTAACACTTTGTTGTGACTGCAATACCACCACTAGTAGAGACCACCACATGACCAAGCAAGGATCAAAGAATTTTGACCGCCAAAAACCCATCATGAGTAGCGACCTCAAAGCAACTTGCTCATGTAGAGACCAAACGATTTAGGGTTAGGGTTTGGTAGCAACCAACCCACCCTAGCGACCTTAGATCAAAAACCATTGTGACCAAAACAAGATCCGCACATGTAGCGATCACCAAGGTATGTAGAGACCCTTAAATAGGTGACTAATACCAAGAAAACCGAAGGGTCACCACAAGAAAAACTCTTGGAAAGATGGCCACCAAAAACCCTAAAATAAGCGTCACAAGGGTAAACATGGAAAACCATGACGAGAGAGGTAAAATCTTGCATCCTACTCATACAACCAAAGATAGAACATCCAACATCATGTAAAACTAAACCAAAACATGGTATCAAAACCAATAATCACGATGCATGCAATAGACAACAACAAACACCACCAAAACAAGGTGATTCGGTCAAAGCACTCTCAAGGCACAAAACATATGGTCGTTACAAAGGTCACACCATCATGGTCAACACCAACATCTCAAACATCCATGCAAACCCTAGCTCCACACACATGATGCCACCTCATCAACCAAGGTCTAATAAGGAGACCCCTAAGGATCATTCTCTATCTCATGATGCCAAAGCACAAAAGGCAAAACCTACATGTGACAAATTGCAAGATAAACCCTCAACATGGGTAAATTACATCTTGGTCCAAAAGCAACATACATATAGCATAACTAGCTCAAACATCAACCAAACTAAAAACATAAGCAAGTCGCATGTTCTTAAGGTGCATCACATGATCAGATTAAGATTTAAGCATCTTATGAAGCAAAGCAAGCAAGATCAAGGACTAAGCTAGGTTAGGGGTCTTACATATATCATCTACATAAATTTGAACAATAAGAAAATTTGAATTATATTTCTTGAAGAACAAAGTAGAATTCAAATTATTGATAGAAAACTCATTCTAAAATAGAGAAGTTTTTAGAAAATCATACTAATTTCTAAGAGCTTGTTCTAATTCTTATAATTTTTTTTTAAATTTTATAAACACGGTCAATATGTTTTAAATATGCAAAATCAAAAGTTTGAGAAACATATACTTCCTTAATCATTCCATTTAGAAAAGCAATTGTTTTGAAATAGATTGATATTTTTATATGCAGCTAGGGATAAGGCATTCTAACTTATTCAAGTTTAGATACAAGAGCATGTGTCGCATAAGAAACTATTACTTCTTGTTGATTGTAACCTTGAGAAACTGATCTATCTTTGTTTCTAACAACTTCCCTATAACATACATAATCTTAGATTCAATTGCAATTTAACCCATTTTCAAGATTTTATTTCCTTCTTATTTTTTTGTCCTTTTCTCTAAATTTTCCTATCTTTTCTATCCTCTTTGGCCTAAATGTTGAAATTGAGCTATACTTGATGGCTTAAATTATATTTACCCACATTCATTTCAAGGAATGGGCTTTTGCTCTTGTGTTAATTAGAGTCTAATTATGTAATATGACCAATTATGAGAGATAATTAGTAGATTATATTAATTTAGAGAATGTATAGCTTTATGGGACAAGAAATGAGAAATAAGAAATGTTAAATCAAAATTTATTAAGGAAATATTTATTAGGCACTTAGCATGCAATTAAATACAAAAATGCGTTCAAGAGGAGAAGTTAATGTAAAGTTAGACTCCACACACTTTAAGTAGCCAACCCATGAATCTTCAAGTCAGTTGGAATTTCTCTACCCTCTTAATTAATTAAATGAATATGCAATTCTAATATATATAAATGCCTAATGCATGTGAAGAAGAAAACCTCCTTGACTCCTAATTAACATGTCCTTTAAATTGCTTAAAAATGGATATTTATTTGTTGTCCCAATTCAATTAGTATTTAAAATCCTAATTACCTTAGGTTTTAAAATTGGTATTTGACTAAGAAATTAAGCATTTTCCTAAAATGCATTCTCCTCTAAAAACATAATGTAACACGGTGTTACTCTCCACTCCACCTCTAACGTGATGTCACGTTCTCACCCTCCAAAACAGGTGATGCACTATCGTCCCCTTCCTCTACTATCTGTCTCCTCTTTATCTTTCCCCATGTTCTTTCCTTTTCTCGTCAAAGACCTGAAGACCTAGACACCAATTATTTCCTACCCTACACCCATTCGACAACCACCTGGATGATGCCTCCTTCTAGGTTTCTCTCGCCCTAACACCTCATCACCATCGTCCTCTCCTGGCCCAACGGATGCCCTTCTTCTAAGGGCAGATCTGGTTGCCCTACCTTGCACCAACAACCATGGAGGCATGGCGCCACATCTACCAAGTGGTGCAGCCACCGCTCACTCTTCTTCCTCTTCTCTTCACCATTTGGGAGTCCAACATTGTTGCGATCAAATACAACGCCGCCACCTTAGCCGCCAACAAGCAATAATGTCATAGACGCTCCCTAAAGATCTTGTATCCCATCCAATTTTTGACCTACAAACTTGATGACGACTGATTGAGAGAGAGCTTGATCACTGACACTACGACTGAATTAGATTTGTAGCCTATTCTACCACGTCTGATTGCCTCAACATTTGTAGACTATTGTCACCACCTACAACATGCAACACCTCTTTGACCTGCTCCAGTAAGACCGTCACCATCACCCTACCGTAAAGCCATCTACCACCATCACCATAACAATGCCCAACACCCAGTGATGTGCAACAGACCCAGAATAGGTCATTGCCCATCTGTCATCACCACAACAACACCTCCACATCCAGATCAGCCTCGATGCCAACACACCCTGATAGCAGTGCGTCATAGCCACCAAGTGCAACACCGTCTACCCTGACAGCATCATTGTCGATTCCTCTCTTGCAAAGACATCGACTCCTATTCCTGCAACACCACCTGATGCTATGTCGTCTAGAAGCAAGACATCACCTGAAGATCCGAAGGAATTATTTTGGGATGAACCCTAGATATTCTCACAAATGGATCATCACAGATCCATTGGTTTATGTTTTCTAAGTTCAGTAATTCTTTCCCTATTTTATCAATAATTAACTTATGATGACAATGGGAAGTAAACCATGTTAATACATGCACCTTGTAATCAAGTTAACCCAAGGTATATACATAAATACAATTATACATATGAGTATGATCCTAATGCTGATATATTGAACCATATATAGGAAATAGTCATACATGTATAACATCCTATTAGTTTATACATGTATCCATGTACTACTACATATCAAACGATGGATGTAAGATGAGCATGTTGCCTTATTATAATCATGTATGTCATGGCTCAACTAATAATGGAAGATTATATATAAGATGAGTTACATTTTAATACTACACATAAATTATCAAGAATTTCGATAATAATAGATAAACAAATACATGTTTATGCAATAGATGGTATTTATAAATACATATATAATTATGTGATGCATCTAACTATATTTTCTTTGTAACATACCAAAATCTGGGCATTTTTCCTTTTGGTCCTCTTTTTCATCTTTTCCTTTCATTCCTATCTTCTTTGGCCTTTTTGTGTAATTTGTGGAGATTATGAAGGTTATTGGATAAATGTTTCCCATATATTCTTGATATAGGGTTGTATGCACAAATACCTCGATTAGATTTTAGATAATTGGCCTAAAGTGTAAATTGTACACTAAGCAATAAATAGAATAAGATAGTTCATCCTAGAACTTTCTAGCACTTCCTAGAATAAGACAAATAAGAGAAAATCCGAATTTTATATAAAGGAGAAGATAAATGCAATAATTAGAAGTAATATGGGATTTAATGGATAAGAGAGGATAATGAGAAATATATTACACCAAAAATAATAATTGGAAACCCAAGAAGATAATTTGGATATCAATTTCGTTTTCTTGACTTAAAAGTTGCTTAATGGCCAAGTATCATCTAATTTGGATAATAAATAAATATATAATGCCTTTAATATAAGAAAATAGAAAATATACCAACAAAGTGAAATAAAATAGTTAATGCACTCAAAATAGAAAACTAACTCCAAATTCGTATTCTAAACACAAAAATAATCCTTTGGGCAAATTTGCATTTAATTTGGCCAATGTTTAATATTCGATTTTATTTAGGAGAGAGAAAATGATTTAAATACTAAAAATATAAAATATATTTTGATAAAAATTAATTAATATCAAAAACGTGTTCCTAACGTTTATTATTACTTGTATACCAAGTTTCATATTTTTAGAAGGTTTCTAGATGTCTCTAATAAATTAAAAGGATAAAATAAGTGATAAAATTGAAATGAATTAAACAAAATAATAAACGTCTTCAAAAAAGTAAAATAATTCCAAATTCGTGTTATATAGGTTAAAATAGACTTTTTTATGAATTTTGAATTAGTTTGGAAAATATTTGATAAGAAGATAAATTTAGGAGAGAGAAAGTGTGCAAAACCTTCAAATCATTAATTAAAATAATAAACAAATGAAGTTAATAACAAATTTATGTTCCATATATTTTGCTTTGATTGAGAGTGAATTTGCACATTAATTGATAATTATATAAGTCTCTAATATATTAAGAAAGAGAAAATATGGATTACTTTAAAGGAATTAAATAAAATACTTACAATTGGGATCTACATGTATTAAATAGTAAAGGGTTCAAATTTTATATTTAACTAGATAATGCTTGCTTTCCCAATTTAATTGGTATTTAAAATCCTAATTATCATAGGCTTTAATAGTGGTATTTGATTAAACAAATTACAGTTTTCCTAAAGCAAACGTAAAGCAACGCTGCGTTGCTTCCTCTCCCTCTAAAGTGACCTCACGTTTCCCCCCTTCCAAAATGGGCAACGCCCAACCCTTCCTCTATGTATCCTATTTATCTTCCTCCCTTCATTCATTTTCTCCTCAAACACACGAATCCCTAGCCGCCCAACGTACCCTTATGTCCAACCATGGCGAGAAACGTCAGACTGAGTTGAGGATCATTGGGCAGCGTCACTTCCTCCTCTTCTTCTTCCTCTCCATGAACGACGCCTGAAACCCGACGCTGCGTCAGCGTCATTAACACCTTCCCGTCTGACCCTCGACGCCCAGTAGCCCCCGACGTTGCGCCGGCGTCACTAACATTTGCCCAACCGACGCCTCGGCGCTGCGTTAGCATCACTACCACATGCCCTTCTGACGCCTAACATTGTGATGCCCCGACGCCCTGACGCCCCGACGCCGACAACACCACTTCCAGAGCAACCCCGACACCAACACACACTGACAGTAGGGCATCGTAGCCACCAAGTGCAACATCGTCGACCTTGACAATGACGCAGTCATTCACAACCACTAGATCTGCAAGACCATGACGTTTGCAAACACCTTCATTCAACCTGACGATGGTGACTCATTACATGCTGCTTCTTCCTGGGTCACATGATCATAGAGAACGTGATGATGTGTTTGGGTCCCCATCTTGTTGTGAATCAACCAGACATGCAACCCCCATGGTAACTCTAGACATGTAAGTCTTCATTTCATTTTCAATAGTTTTGTTTTAGAAAATAGATTATAAAGATGGGATAAGTATGGAGTAAGGATAATCTAGTTATTTAAAACCATAACATGAACTAGTCGATTATCTTACCTATCAACTTTGTTGTATACAAATGTAAATATTAGATTGCATGAAATCAAACCTGTAATGATACGTTAAAGTGGAAACTTGATATTAAATAAAAGATGTTGTATAAGACCCGAGTAGATTGATATCCAAAATGATTAATGAGTCACCCTAATTGCTTATTGTATACTTACCAAACCCTAAGAATCATTAGTGGGTGTATCCTTGTGTTAATGTATCCTTTACATTAGAAATTATATATATATATATATATATATATATATATAGGTGCATTACATGATAATTAGACATACATATGGATCTAGGGAACACTCTCATCTAAATTAATCCAAGGGAACTTGATATCTATATAAGAATTCATCTAATGATGTTGTCTTCTTAGGAATTAAATAGTAAAAAAAGAGATAATAATGTGTAAAGGAATATACTTTTATAAACATATAACTAGATGACATGTTAGTTGGATCAAAGCATGTGTATATTAGTGAACCTAATAAATATTCATATGGAATATACTTACACCAATAAACATGGTGAGCATGATGTTAGGAATAATATGGACTCACATCATTAAACCTATATTGGAAGCATATATATTATTATCCACATGTATATGAGTTACATAAATTTATGTGACTAAATATTGGTAACTAGAACTAAGATAGATATGTAAATCATCACATATTATCTCAACAAAGATTAAAATCATAAACCCTAACATGACATTACATGGTCGGGAATTGGGTAATAATAATATAAAAATATAATAGGAACGAATATGTTCACTTTGACTTGGCTAATATACATAATGTGTTTCTAGGATGAAAAGTTGACTTTGTGGACCAAAGTATACTATTCAAGTTAACTTTTATGTGTGAAAAGAGGTATGTGCATCTACCCCCTTCAGTTGGGAAAATTTTATACCAATACCCATATTCCCTAATGAGGCTTAATCTGAACTAATTCTTGATTCTTGAAACCTAAATTGTTTATTGCCTCAAAATTAGTTATAGAATTATCTTGTTTGGGTTTTTCATACCCCACTGCCATGTTATTTAAATCTTTTGATTAATATTGCCATAACTCTTTTCTAACATGTAATTAAATGTTCTATTTAATATTAAAGTAGTGGTACTTTTGTACAACCACCCATAGAGGGCATGTATATAATCGCCCTAGGGGAATGTTTATAATTCTCCCCATAATATATTATAGGTGACTGGGAATGTCTTATTCTCCCCTCACCTAAGGTTAGAGGTCCGGTAGGTGCCTCAACCCTACTTATTTAGGTAGACATATTAATTTACATGTAAATCCTTTATATACTTTTGTTATTGGCAAGTTTCCTTAATTAAAGCCTCATACTCTTGATGTCTCATCTTATGATGAACCCTATCCTGCTTTTACATACTTTTCTTATCTTACTGTCTTAGAATAGTTTAGTGACGCATACTTTTATTTCTTCCTTCCCTTTTTGCTGGGTGCCTTCCCAACCACCCAGATATGGAGCAAGGTGTTGGATAAGGCATGAAGATCTTAGCGTTGACATGGACTAGCTGATGGATATGTTGCTTGGAGACAAAAGTGGAGTGGTCTAGTTTCCCTCTACTTAGATCCTCATTTTGTATAAAGCATGTACACCCATATTGGGGAAATTTTTATGTACACTTTATTTGAAATTGAATATAGTCAAAATTGTATCTTCCGCTGCTATCCAAAATTGAGTTTTGTTTACCATTGTTATGAGTAGAGTGGTGGGTTTATCCCACTCTTTATAGCAGAGCCAATGGTAGTCGGATCTTTGACTATTTCAGTTTGTCTCCCTAATTAGAACCCTAGACTTGCATAGTTTCCTTTAAGTGACATGTTTGCCTAGATTTGTTCTATACTAATGATAGGTTGATTAGGACCTTATAGTTTCACATTAGAACCTTTATGAATAAAACTCTAATATACTCATAATTAAAATATGTATAACTTGATGATGTTTAGGTTTGCCTTTAGGAAACTATTAGGGCATGCAGTTGAAGCAAGGGTGTCTAGAAAGGATTAGGGTTTCGGGGGCTGGAAAAATTTTCCTCCGTACCACTAGCTTGGTATACGAGGACTCCCGTGCCCATATGATACCGGCCTGGCCTGCGCTGATACGAATTGCCCAAAATAGTTTGCTTTTAGGCAATAGTAACCTTAGACATATATGTTGGATATCTTTGAGAACCCTAAGTTTCATATGTATGATGATTTGTTTGAGGATAGATACCAAGATAGTTTCCTTCTGTCCCTAGAACATAGACCTTAGAGTTTGGGTGTTTGGAAAGATATCAGAGTGTGCAGTGGAAGCATGATGATCTTGATAATGGTTTAGTTAGACTATCCTTTAACCCTAGTGTAGTAGGTCGAACTCTTTAAGGGGTGGAGTATGGTTAGTTTGATGATGTTAGATGTTGGATTTCGTGGACGAAATCCTCTTTAGGGGGATGGAACCCTATAATATCTTGAACTCTATCTAATCTATCTTTAGAAGCCCTAACTCCATAAATAGGAGGTTAGTATGCTTGGATCCTTAATCATGACCAAACATGTAATAGTGGTAACCTAACATGCTTGTTTACATAATAATGAAGATATAATTATCATATAAGGAATAATGCATGTGCTTGAACCCTAGTGTACATCCAATGCACATAATATGAATATCAATGCTAATCGTCAATAAGTAAGATGTTAATAATGTCATGAACCAATAAACCCTAATGATATTATGAGTAAGGTTGTAATGAGTAATTAATGCATGCTAAGGATGAATAAGTGAAATATAATGGTCATGTTGACCTAAACCCTAAAGTTGTAATCATCTAACCTTAACATATACACCCTTATACCTTTCATGGTACATTAATGATGTTAAGTGTCATAATTAGTTAAAATACCTTGGTACACATAAATGATATATATATATTCATATAATCACATATTAATCAAGGCATCAATATAAAATGCAAGTTACCTAGTTATCTAATACACATGTGATTAGTCACTTAATGTGAATCAATTCATTGATAAGTAATATGTCTCACCTTGATCATTAAAATACATATAATGATTCAATATGAAAATGAGATGATTGGAATTCACATAAATGTGCAAAATCAATAATATAAACGAATAAATATGAATAATGATTAATGATGACATTAATGTGAGAAATAAAGATAATGTGGCATTGTGACAACGTTAATATGAATATAAGTAACTAATGTGACATTAATTGAAATAATTATATGCTTAACCACGAATTGAATAGAATGTATCATTTCATGTAAAATAATTTGTTATAATTTATAAAATAGTAATATGAGGATAATGAAGTATAAATCCAAATTATTAAGGATAATGATCAAATATGTTGAGATAATTGAGTAACACCTAATTATGATAAAATCCTTAATAAGATAAATGAGAAATACTTATAAGTAGTTTAATGCATCATGATGAAATATAACCCTTTTGGAAATAAAGTGAATATGACATGACATAATTAAAATAATGATGATAATGTGATATAATGTTAAAAAGCCAAAAATGTAAATAATGTTAAGTCTCCTAAAAAGAATATGTTAATAGTGGAACCCTAGGTGATCCTTGAGAACCCAACCTATGCTGAGTTGTATGTGAAGTTTCGGAACCCTTAGGTGTAGTTTAAGTATAAGTTTTGGTGGAAGTTGTGTGGTTGGAGGAACAACCTCACATCACAAAAACCCTACAATATCTTGAACTCTATCTAATCTATCTTTAGAAGCGCTAACTCCATAAATAGGAGGTTAGTATGCGTGGATCCTTAGTCGTGACCAAACATGTAATAGTGTCAACCTAACATGCTTGTTTACATAATAATGAAGATATAATTATCATCTAAGGAATAATGCATGTGCTTGAACCCTAGTGTACATCCAATGCACATAATATGAATATCAATGCTAATCGTCAATAAGTAAGATGTTAATAATGTCATGAACCAATAAACCCTAATGATATTATGAGTAAGGTTGTAATGTGTAATTAATGCATGCTAAGGATGAATAAGTGAAATATAATGGTCATGTTGACCTAAACCCTAAAGTTGTAATCATCTAACCTTAACATATACACCCTTATGCCTTTCATGGTACATTAATGATGTTAAGTGTCATAATTAGTTAACATACCTTGGTACACATAAATGATATATATAATCATCTAATCACATATTAATCAAGTCGTCAATATAAAATGCAAGTTACCGTGTTATCTAATACACATGTGATTAGTCACTTAATGTGAATCAATTCATTGATAAGTAATATGTCTCACCTTGATCATTAAAATACATATAATGATTCAATATGAAAATGAGATGATTGGAATTCACATAAATGTGCAAAATCAATAATATAAATGAATAAATATGAATAATGATTAATGATGACATTAATGTGAGAAATAAAGATAATGTGGCATTGTGACAACGTTAATATGAATATAAGTAACTAATGTGACATTAATTGAAATAATTATACTCTTAACCACGAATTGAATAGAATGTATTATTTCATGTAAAATAATTTGTTATAATTTATAAAATAGTAATATGAGGATAATGAAGTATAAATCCAAATTATTAAGGACAATGATCAAATATGTTGAGATAATTGAGTAACACCTAATTATGATAAAATCCTTAATAAGATAAATGAGAAATACATATAAATAGTTTAATGCATGATGATGAAATATAACCCTTTTGGAAATAAAGTGAATATGACATGACATAATTAAAATAATGATGATAATGTGATATAATTTTAAAAAGCCAAAAATGTAAATAATGTTAAGTCTCCTAAAAAGAATATGTTAATAGTGGAACCCTAGGTGATCCTTGAGAACCCAACCTATGTTGAGCTGTATGTGAAGTTTTGGAACCCTTAGGTGTAGTTGAAGTATAAGTTTTGGTGGAAGTTGTGTGGTTGGAGGAACAACCTGAAGTTTTTTTTGTGATGTGAGGTTGCACACTCACCCTTCCCTAATTGCTAGTGATTTCGGGGACGAAATCCTCTTTAAGGGGTGGAGTGTTGTAACATACCGAAATCTGGGCATTTTGCCTTTTGGTCCTCTTTTTCATCTTTTCCTTTCATTCCTATCTTCTTTGGCCTTTTTGTGTAATTTGTGGAGATTATGATGGTTATTGGATAAATGTTTCCCATATATTCTTAATACCTCGATTAGATTTTAGATAATGGGCCTAAAGTGTAAATTGTACACTAAGCAATAAAAAGAATAAGATATTTCATCCTAGAACTTTCTAGCACTTCCTAGAATAAGACAAATAAGAGAAAATCTGAATTTTATATAAAGGAGAAGATAAATGCAATAATTAGAAGTAATATGGGATTTAATGGATAAGAGAGGATAATGAGAAATATATTACACCAAAAATAATAATTGGAAACCCAAGAAGATAATTTGGATATAAATTTTCGTTTTCTTGACTTAAAAGTTGCTTAATGGCCAAGTATCATCTAATTTGGATAATAAATAAATATATAATACCTTTAATATAAGAAAATAGGAAATCTGCCAACAAAGTGAAATAAAATACTTAATGCACTCAAAATAGAAAACTAACTCCAAATTCGTATTCTAAACACAAAGATAATCCTTTGGGCAAATTTGCATTTAATTTGGCCAATGTTTAATATTTTATTTTATTTAGGAGAGAGAAAATGATTTAAATACTGAAAATATTAAATATATGTTGATAAAAATGAATTAATCTCAAAAACATGTTCCTGACGTTTATTATTACTTGTATACCAAGTTTCATATTTTTAGAAGGTTTCTAGATGTCTCTAATAAATTAAAAGGATAAAATAAGTGATAAAATTGAAATGAATTAAATAAAATAATAAACGTCTTCAAAAAAATAAAATAATTCCAAATTCGTGTTATATAGGTTAACATAGACTTTTGGATGAATTTTGAATCAGTTTGGAAAATATTTGATAAGAAGATAAATTTAGGAGAGAGAAAGTGTGCAAAACCTTCAAATCATTAATTAAAATAACAAACAAATGAAGTTAATAAAAAAATTATGTTCCATATATTTTGTTTTGCTTGAGAGTGAATTTGCACATTAATTGATAATTATATAAGTCTCTAATATATTAAGAAAGAGAAAATATGGATTACTTTAAAGGAATTAAATAAAATAATTAGAATTCCCAAAAAAGAAAACTAATGTTACAATTGGGATCTACATGTATTAAATAGTAAAGGGTTCAAATTTTATATTTAACTAGATAATGTTTGCTTTCTCAATTGAATTGGTATTTAAAATCCTAATTATCATAGGCTTTAATAGTGGTATTTGATTAAACAAATTACAGTTTTCCTAAAGCAAACGTAAAGCAACGTTGCGTTGCTTCCTCTCCCTCTAACATGACCTCACGTTTCCCCCTTCCAAAATGGGCAACGCCCAACCCTTCCTCTATGTATCCTATTTATCTTCCTCCCTTCATTCATTTTCTCCTCTAACACACGAAGCCCTAGCCGCCCAACGTACCCTTACGTCCAACCATGGCGAGCAACGCCGGACAGAGTTGAGGATCATTGGGCAGTGTCGCTTCCTCCTCTTCTTCTTCCTCTCCATGAACTACGCCTGAAACCCGATGCCCAGCAACCCTGACGCTGTGTCGGCGTCGTTAATACCTTCCCGTTTGACCCTCGACGCCCAGCAGCCCCCGACGTTGCGTCGGCGTCACTAACATCTGCCCAACCGACGCCTTGACGCTACGTTAGCATCACTACCACCTGCCCTTCTGACGCCTGACACTGCGATGCCCCGACGCCCTGACGTTGTGATGCCCCGACGCCGACAACACCACTTCCAGAGCAACCCTGACACCAACACACACTGACAGCAGGGCATCGTAGCCACCAAGTGCAACATCGTCGACCTTGACAATGACGCAGTCATTCACAACCACTAGATCTGCAAGACCATGACATTTGCAAACACCTTCATTCAACCTGATGATGGTGACTCATTACATGCTGCTTCTTCCTGGGTCACATGATCATAGAGAATGTGATGATGTGTTTGGGTCCCCATCTTGTTGTGAATCAACCAGACATGCAACCCCCATGGTAACTCTAGACATGTAAGTCTTCATTTCATTTTCAATAGTTTTGTTTTAGAAAATAGATTATAAATATGGGATAAGTATGGAGTAAGGATAATCTAGTTATTTAAAACCATAACATGAACTAGTCGATTATCTTACCTATCAACTTTGTTGTATACAAATGTAAATATTAGATTGCATGAAATCAAACCTGTAATGATACATTAAAGTGGAAACTTGATATTAAATAAAATATGGTGTATAAGACCCGAGTAGATTGATATCGAAAATGATTAATGAGTCACCCTAATTGCTTATTGTATACTTACCAAACCCTAAGAATCATTAGTGGGTGTATCCTTGTGTTAATGTATCCTTTACATTAGAAATTATATATATATATATATATATATAGGTGCATTACATGATAATTAGACATACATATGGATCTAGGGAACACTCTCATCTAAATTAATCCAAGGGAACTTGATATCTATATAAGAATTCATCTAATGATGTTGTCATCTTAGGAATTAAATAGTAAAAAAGAGATAATAATGTGTAAAGGAATATACTTTTATAAACATATAACCAGATGACATGTTAGTTGGATCAAAGCATGTGTATATTAGTGAACCTAATAAATATTCAAATGGAATATACTTACACCAATAAACATGGTGAGCATGATGTTAGGAATAATATGGACTCACATCATTAAACCTATATTGGAAGCATATATATTATTATCCACATGTATATGAGTTACATAAATTTATGTGACTAAATATTGGTAACTAGAACTAAGATAGATATGTAAATCATAAAATATTATCACAACAAAGATTAAAATCATAAACCCTAACATGACATTACATGGTCGGGAATTGGGTAATAATAATATAAAAATATAATAGGAACGAGTATGTTCACTTTGACTTGGCTAATATACATAATGTGTTTCTAGGATGAAAAGTTGACTTTGTGGACCAAAGTATACTATTCAAGTTAACTTTTATGTGTGAAAAGAGGTACGTGCATCTACCCCCTTCAGTTGGGAAAATTTTATACCAATACCCATATTCCCTAATGAGGCTTAATCTGAACTAATTCTTGATTCTTGAAACCTAAATTGTTTATTGCCTCAAAATTAGTTGTAGAATTATCTTGTTTGGGTTTTTCATAACCCACTTCCATGTTATTTAAATATTTTGATTAATCTTGCCATAACTCTTTTCTAGCATGTAATTAAATGTTCTATTTAATATTAAAGTAGTGGTACTTTTGTACAACCACCCATAGAGGGCATGTATATAATCACCCTAGGGGAATGTTTATAATTCTCCCCATAATATATTATAGGTGACTGGGAATGTCTTATTCTCCCCTCACCTAAGGTTAGAGGTCCGGTAGGTGCCTCAACCCTACTTAGTTAGGTAGACATATTAATTTACATGCAAATCCTTTATATACTTTTGTTATTGGCAAGTTTCCTTAATTAAAGCCTCATACTCTTGATGTCTCATCTTACGATGAACCCTATCCTGCTTTTACATACTTTTTCTTCTCTTACTATCTTAGAATAGTTTAGTGACGCATACTTTTATTTTTTCCTTCCCTTTTTGCTGGGTGCCTTCCCAACCACCCAGATATGGAGCAAGGTGTTGGATAAGGCATGAAGATCTTAGCGTTGACATGGACTAGCTGATGGATATGTTGCTTGGAGACAAAAGTGGAGTAGTCTAGTTTCCCTCTACTTAGATCCTCATTTTGTATAAAGCATGTACACCCATATTGGGGAAATTTTTATGTACACTTTATTTGAAATTGAATATAGTCAAAATTTTATCTTCCGCTGCTATCCAAAATTGAGTTTTGTTTACCATTGTTATGAGTAGAGAGGTGGGTTTATCCCACTCTTTACAGTCTTCTTACGAATTAAATGGTGAAAAAGATAATAATGCTTAAAAGAATATACTTTTATAAATATATATCTAGATGGCACGTTAGTTGGATCAAAGCATGTGTATATTAGTGAACCTAATAGATATTCATGTGGAATATACTTACACCAATATACATGGTAAGCATGATTCTAGGAATAATATGGATTCACATTATAGAGAAGAAAATGACATCATTAAACCTAAATTGGAAGAATATATATATTATTATCCACATATATATGAGTTACAAAGACATATGTGACTAAAGTTGGGAAATTAGAACTAAAATTGATATATAAAGCATCACATATTTCCTCAACAAGGACTAGAACCATAAACCCTAATATGACATAAGATTATCAGGAATTGGGTAAGAATAATATAAAAATATAATAGGAATGAATATGTTCACTTTGACTTGGCTAATATAAATAATGTGTTTCTTGGATGAAAAGTTGATTTTGTGGACCAAAGTATACTATTCAAGTTAATATTTATGTGTGAAAAGATGTATGTGCATTCTAAACCCTAAGTTGGTAATTTTGATATCCAACCCTAATATTTCCAATGAGGCATTGTCTTAGACTTTATTCTCTTTATTCACTTCTTGTGATACCTTTACTTCAATTATTTTAGGGTCTTGAACCCCACTTGCAATGTTTTCAATTTATTAAATCGTCCATTAAATTATTCTAGCATGATGATGTAAATGACTTAGTAACTAATGTATTGTACATGAGTACAAACCACCCATAGTGGGCATGTGTTATTTCACCCAGGGTAATGTGACCACTCTCCCCATTTTATATATATTAGGATGCTTGGGAATGTGTTACTCTCCCTCACCTAGAGGTTGAGATTAGGTAGGTGCCTCAATCCTATACTAGCTTAATGTAGTCATATTAAATCATGCATGCAACTTTATTACTATTTGACTTGGAAGAATTCTTATTTATTTACTTGACTCATACTTTTGACCCTCTTAGTATAGTAGTTCTTTTTCATGCAATAATTTACTTTATGTTTGTCCTTATTCATTTAATTTGACACATACCTTTATTCTTCTCTTTTTGGGTGATCCCAACCACCCAGGTTTAGGATCAGAGTGTGCAATAGGATCATGGTGAACCAACCTAAAACAAGGAAAGGAGTTCATCCTTCCATCATGAACTATAAGTTATTTATTTTATTGGAGACATATTGATGTAGTTGAGTTTCCCTCTATTTAAATCCTTTATTTGTATAAAGCATGTACACCCTTATTATTTTATTGGAGACATATTGATGTAGGAGTTCATCCTTCCATCATGGACTGTAAGTTATTTATTTTATTGGAGACATATTGATGTAGTTGAGTTTCCCGCTACTTAGATCCTTTATTTGTATAAAGCATGTGCACCCTTATTGGGAAAAATTATGTACTCTTTATGAAATTGAATATAGTTAAAGCTTTTAACTTTCATTACTATTCATTGGATTTTGTTTATCATAATTAGTAGAGGGTGATCTCACTTCTTTACAACATGGTATCAGAGCCAATGGTAGTTGAAGTCTTGACTATTTTAATTTGTCTCCTTAGTTAGAAACCCTTACCTCATATAATTTCCCATTTAGTTCACTTTAGAATTAACCTATGATGAAAGGTTGATTTAGGACCACAAAGAATTTCATACTAAGAATATCTTTAGTCAACTTTTAGGTGATTAGCTTATTACGTAGCTACTAGGACATAAAGTTGAAAGCAAGGGTGCCTAGAAAGGGTCAGGGTTTGGGGGCTCGAAAAATTTTCCTCTGTGCTACTAGCTTGGTTTACGATGACTCTTGAATCCATATGACATCGGCCTAGCCTGAGCTAATACTTATTGTTTGAAATAGCATACCTTTCGGCAAATAACCTCAATGTTGAGTATCCTTTGGAACCAAATATGATGGTTTGGGTAACCAAACAAATAAAATTACCTTATATCCCATAAGTTCCTTATATGAGTCATATATTTCCATGTTTAGGGGTAGTCTACCCTATACTAAACTTAGAAGTTTGGTAATACTAAATAGTGAAACAATTTAAGAGTTGGATCTTATACATGAGTTGAATAGACTCACACTTTTACCCCTAGTTTAGTTTGACTTGGTAGGTCAACCCTTTTAAGTGGAGAAGTAGTAGTAGTAGCACCTTGATAAGTTTTGGAATTGCTGATTTCAAGGATGAAATCCTTTTAAAGGAATGGAGTCCTATAATACATTGAAATCTAGTGTTGGCTGTTTACACTAACGAGTTTCAATCATTAAGAATGATCTTTTACTCAACTAGCTATATCCCGCAAGTATATGAGAGTAGTTGTAGTCGAGGTCGAACACAAGGAGCGTTGGTTAGTTAGGCGTAAGAGTTATGATTTTCAATAATCTAGATCATTGTACATAAGATGATTGGATTAGAACAACTAAATGTAAGATTTAAAACAAAATAGTAAATTTTCACTTAAGAAAGGTTAAGATTCAGATTTGGAAGGATCTTAGACTTGGGATTTCACTATCACATCATAGCTTATATTAAAATATGAATTTGAACATGTTAATTAACTTGTAAAGGAGGTTTGTAGTCATCACTCACCTCCCGGTGAAGTAATGACGATTCTAACTTCATACATCACTCTCGTGCATGTATTTCATTTTGAATCACAAACCTTGCTCCTCAACTTAATCCCAGCCACTCTCGCGGTCAAGGACAAGTTGCCAAAAGAGTAACACCATACTCTCAAACACATCTTCTCAGATTATGAAAGAAAGCATAAAACATGCAAGTATGATGGCCAATCACACAAACAAGCATTTCAGATCTGAAACAACTCTTGGAACATGCAAGAAACTAACATTTAGTATGAAATTCATATGTTCATACAAGCTATGACATGGGAGTTACTCTCCCATGTCCAAGATTCGGATTCTACTCATCCATGATCATGTATTGCAGAAATGCTACAGAATTTTCAGAGTTTAACATGGTTTAGAGAAGGAAAAGCTAAGAGAATCGAAAGTGTAACCCAAGAGAAGTATAATTCCATCTTGGGGATGAAATTCCACTCCTAAAGCTGCTCCAAAACGGATTGTCTCCTCTCCCGAGAAGCTGCATGAAGTTGGGGAAGCTTGGCTGCACCTTGGAGAAGACAATGGAGAAGAGAAGAAGAAATTGACTCCTTTCCCAAGAAACCACCCTTGATCTCCTCAAAATCGCCCTCCTCTGCTCTAGACTTGCTCTGGGATGAGGGAACGTTCATAAATGACCGGGCATAACCGCCCATTAAGTTCTCACTTCGTTTTAAACAAAAACTCGTATTTTTCAAAATGCTGAAACTGTCAGGTGCACGGCATGCACCCAAAGTGCACACCGTGCAACTTTCCAGAAACTTTCAATTTGTTCCAAAATGCAATGTACATGGTGTGCGCTGAAGAAATGCACGCCGTGTAACTTTCCAGAAAATTTTAGTTCCTATTTACATGGCGTGCGACGAAGAAATGCTTGTCGTGCAACTTTCCAGAAACTGTCAGCTCCCAGGTGCACGCCGTGCAACTTTCCAGAAATTTTGGTCTACTTGACGCTCCCAGGTGCACGGCGTGCACTTGGCTATTCTGGGTTGTTTTGTATTCTGCTCATAACTCTCAACGTGTAGGTCCGAATTGCATGTCGTAAAAAGTGGTATTTGCGTAGTTTCGAACCCCAAAACATGTAGATACTTAAGGAGTGATCCAATAAGAGATAATATGATATATTCCTCATTATTTCATTGCAAAATATAGTACCTACAATCCAAACCATGAGACAAGTAAGAATAGCTAAAAATATAGAATCTAGCATGAATGAGAGTGATAATTGAGTCAAAACAACATGGATATGCAACCAAACATGATCCAAAAGATGATATGATTTGTGCTCATCATCTAGCTTCTCTCAAATTTTAGAAACCCTAACTCCATAGACAAGAGATTAGTGAGCTTATATGATTAATATTGACCAAACAAATTATAATTACAATTTAACTTGTTTGTTTATATACAATTGAATACTTAAAAAGTCATCTAATGAATAGTTCATATGCTTGAACCCCAACAATTAACTTAAGGCACATAATATGAGTAACTCACTAATGGTGAATACACATAATGTTGACCATGTCACCCTAATGATAAGACAAATGCATAACATGTAATGGTCATGTTGACCTAAACCCTAAGATGTAATCATCTAACCTTAACATATATACAAACATATCCTTAATGCCTTCATGATACATTAGTGACATTAAGTGTGTCATCATCAATAATACACTTTGATACACCTAAATGACATATAATCACATAATCATAAATTTATTTACGAATCAATTCATCAAAATGGAATGTGTTCCACCTTATTCACTAAAATACATATAATTACACAAATTTGATACGGAGTAATTGGATTTACATAAACATGATTATTAAGTCTATAATAATTCCAAATTCCTAATGTAATGTCAAATGTATAATTTATAATATGAAGTATAAATAGGAGAACATGATTAATGATTACATTAATGCGAGTATTAAAAGTGATGTGACAATGTGTAATATAGGTGTAAGAAATTAATGTGACATTATTTAGACTTAATAACTTGTTAGATAATATTATCTACAAAATAATTTGTGATAATTCTCTATGATGGTAATATGAGGATAATGGAGAATAAATTCAATTTATTAAGGTTTGGGACCTAATACATTAATAAATATTGAGATGATTTAGTAAACCCTAATTGTGCTTAAAATTCTTAATTCATAATGAGAAATACATATGATTTGTACATAATGTTGAGATATAATTATTTTGACAACAATGTGAAAATAACTTGAACAATTGATAGCATAATAATGAGGATGTAATTTCATAATGGAGATAATGCTAATAAGCCAAATGTTGACTGTTTTATATTTGATAAAAAGTAATATGAATAGTGTAAACCTTAGTAAAACATGACTTATGAGAAGAGCATGTGAAGTACCATAGATTAGATAACCACTTAGTTGCCAAGGTTGTGGTTTTACGTACTCACCCTTCCCTCTTGTTGAGATTTCATGGACGGAATCCTCTTTAAGGGGTGGAGTGTTGTCACATACTGTACCTTGGATTCAATTGCAATTTAACCCATTTTCAAGATTTTATTTCCTTCTAATCCGTTTTGTCCTTTTCCCAAAATTTTCCTATCTTTTCTATCCTCTTTGACTTCAATATTGAAATTGAGCTATACTTGATGGCTTAAATTATATTTACTCACTTTAATTTCAATGAATGGGATTTTGCACAAATATCTCAACGCATGTGTTATTTAGAGTCTAATTATGTAAAATGACCATTTATGAGAGATAATGAGTAGATTATATTAATTTAGAGATTTTATGGCTTTGTGTGGCAAGAAATGAGAAATAATAAATGTTATATCAAAATTTATTAAGGAAAGTAAATTAAATATATTTATTAGACGCATCATACAATTAAATACAAAAGTGCATTCAAGAGGAGAAGTTAATGTAAAGATAGACTCCACACATTTTAATTAGCCAGCCCATGAATCTTCAAGTCATTTGGAATTTCTCTAGCCTCTTAATTAATTAAATGAATATGCAATTCTAATATATATAAATGCCTAAAGCATGTGAAAAAGGAAACCTCCTTGACTCCTTATTAACCTACCATTTAAATTGCTTACAAACAAATATTTATTTGTTGTCCCAATTGAATTAGTATTTAAAATCCTAATTACCTTAGGTTTTAAAATTGGTATTTGACTAAGCAATTAAGCCTTATCCTAAAATGCATTCTCCTATAAAAATGTAATGCAATGCTACGTTACTCTCCGCTCCACCTCTAACGTGACATCACATTCTCACCCTCTGAAATGGGCGATGCCCCATCGTACCCTTCATCTACTCTCTGTCTCCTTTTAATCTTCCCCCCGTTCTTTCCTTTTCTCATCAAAGACCCAAAGCCCTAGCAACCAATGCTTTCCTACCCTACGTCCATCTGATAGACACCTGGACGATACCTCCTTCTAGGTTTCTCTCACCCTGACACCTCATCACCATCTTCTTCTCCTGGCCCAATGGATGCCCTTCTTCTAAGGGCAGATCTGGCCACCCTACCTTGCACCAACAACTGTGGAGGTAGGGCACCACATCTACCAAGTGGTGTGGCTGCCGCTCACTCTTCTTCCTCTTCTCTTCACTATCGGGGCGTCCAACATTGTTGGGATCAGATGCAATGCTGCCAACTTGGCCACCAACAAGCAATGACGTCACTGACGCTCCTTAAAGATCTTGCATCCCATCCAATTATCAACCTACAAACTAAATGATGACCCAAATGAGAGAGTTTGATCCCTGACACCATCACTGACTCAGATCTGCAGCCTATTCCACCACGTCTGATTGCCTCAACATTTGTAGACTATTGTCACCACCTACAACACATGACACCTCTTCGACCTACTCTAGTAACATTGTCGCCATCACCCTGTTGTAGAGCCATCTACCACCATCACCATAACGGTTCCCCAAACCCAATGATGTGCAACAGACCTGTAATAGGTTGTTGCCCATCCGTCATCACCACAACAATGCCAGCACATCCAGAGCAGCCTCGACGCCAACACACCCTGACAGTAGGGTGTTTTAGCCACTAAGTGCAATGTTGTCTACCCTGACAGCAATGCCATCGAATCCTCTCTTGAAATGGCATCAATTCATATACCTGCAACACCACATAACACTATGTTGGTTATCAGCAAGACACCACCTAAATATCTAGATGAATTATCTTGGGATGAACCCTAGATATGCTCATAAATAGATCATCACAGATCCATTGGTTTCTGTTGTCTAAGGTTAGTAAATCTTTCCCTATTTTATTCAATAATTAACTTATGATGACAATGGGAAGTAAACCATTTTAATACATGCACCTTATAATCAAGTTAACCCTAGGTATATACATAAATACAATTATACATATGACTATGGTCCTAATGCTGATATATTGAACCATATATAGGAAATAGTCATAATAGGTCGTACATGTAAAAGTGTGATTAAAGATGATATCTAAATCTTAATTCATGATCTGTATAGTAGATCTATAACTAAGGAACTATTTTGCAAAATGTGTTCACATTATTATATCATATTGATTTACTGATATAACATCCTATTAGTTTATACATGTATCTACATATCAAACAATGGATGTAAGATGAGCATGATGCCTTATTATAATCTTATATGTCATGGCTTAACTAATAATGGAAGATTACATATAAGATGAGTTACATTTTAATACTACACATAAATTATCAAGAATTTTTATAATCATAGATACACAAATACATATTCATGCAATAGATGGTAATTATAAACACAAATATAATTATGGGATGCATCTAACTATATTGTCTGCTTATGAATTAAATGGTGAAAAAGGTAATAATGTTTAAGAGAATATACTTTTATAAACATATATCTAGATGGAACGTTAGTTGGATCAAAGCATGTGTATATTAGTGAACCTAATAGATATTCATGTGGAATATACTTACACAAATATACATGGTAAGCATGATGTTAGGAATAATATGGTTTCACATTATAGAGAAGAAAATGACATCATTAAACCTAAATTGGAACAATATATATTATTATCCACATATATATGAGTTACATAGACTTATGTGACTAAACTAAAATTGATATATAAAGAATCACATATTCTCTCAACAAGGACTAAAACCATAAATCCTAATATGACATTAGATGATCCAGAATCGGGTAAGAATAATATAAAATATAATAGGAATGAATATGTTCACTTTGACTTGGCTAATATAAATAATGTGTTTCTCGGATGAAAAGTTGACTTTGTGGACCAAAGTATACTATTAAAGTTAACCTTTATGTGTGAAAAGAGGTATGTGCATTCTAAACCCTAAGTTGGGCATTTTGACACCCAACCCTAATATTTCCAATGAGGCATTGTCTTATCCGTTATTCTCTTTATTGCCTTCTTGTGACACATTTAATTGAATTATTTTAGGGTCTTGGACCCTACTTGCAATGTTTTCAATTTATTAAATCTGCCATTAAATTATTCTAGCATGATGATAGAAATGACTAATTAACTAATTTAGTGTACATGAGTATAGACCACCCATAGTGGGCATGTGTTATTTCACCCAGGGAAATGTGACCACTCTCTCCATTTTATATATATTAGGGTGGTTGGGAATGTGTTACTCTCCCTCACCTAGAGGTTGAGGTTAGGTAGGTGACTCATCCCTATATTAGCTTAATGTAGTCATATTAAATCATGCATACAACTTTATTATTATTTGACTTGGCAGAATTCTTATTTATTTACTTGCCTCATACAATTGACCATCTTAGTATAGTAGTTCTTTTCATGCAATACTTTACTTTATGTTTGTCCTTATTCATTTAATTTGACACATACCTTTATTTTCCTCTTGTTGGGTGATCCCAACCACCCAGTTTTAGGATCAGAGTGTGCAATACGATCAAGGGGAACTATTCTAAGACTCGGAAAGGAGTCATCCTTCCATCATGGACAATAAGTTATTTATTTTATTGGAGACATATTGATGTAGTTGAGTTTCCCTCCTACTTACATCCTTTATTTGTATAAAGCATGTATACCATTATTATTTTATTGGAGACATATTGATGTAGGATTTCATCCTTCCATCATGGACTACAATTTATTTATTTTATTGGAGACATATTGATGTAGGTGAGCCACAATTATATGTTATGGAGGGTTACTGTGGTCATGCCTTGATGTTTATCATATCTGAAAGGAAGTTGTATAACTACATGTTGGCAATATATAATGGGCATGTGTGACCTATTCTCTAGTTTCGTGATCTGTACAATTATCGGACTAGGTGTTTTCAGCTTGACTATATGTCACCGGTGGCAGTTGACTATTATGTCTCTGTGGTGTCTGTAAGGCCCCTAAAGTTGATTAATGAGTTAAATAAGCTTAATTACCATAATCGAATGCTTATAACCCTACTATAACCTTGGGATATTCTTTTAACTCATAAAACAAGCTTAAGTTTCAAATTTGGTCCAATTTGGACATTGTTTGAGCAAATTATGCAATTTTATGTACATTTTGGACTTTTATGCAATTTACCCAATTGAGGGGTTTTCTTTGCAATTTGTCACATACATTATGTTCCTTAGATGTTATCTTATCATTATTTAGTATTTTGAGCCATGGGGATCCTAGTTGCGCCATGGTTTGAAGGTGTTTTCCTCAAGGGTATTTTAGGGTTTACCCCTTCATGGATGAGCTACCTTTAGTAGCTATCAATTAATGAATTATTTGATTGACTTGGAAATTGGATAAAGGAGAGATAACCATGTCTATATGGATGGTGGGGGGGCTTCTTGTGTGTGTGCTTGTATATTCTTAATAGTTTAAGGCCATGGACACTTGGAAAGATACTAGAACTTCAACTTTTACTTTTACTTTATCTTAAAGTTTCATATACTTATCCATAAGCACCCAAACAAACCATTTTCTCTCCACCACTTCCCTCCTTCTACAAACCTCTTTATTACTCTGTGCTTCTATGAATTTCATGTCCAAGTAAGAAGAAAGTGGCGATCTTCTTGGAAAAAGAATCTAGGGTTGCAATTTACTTCCTTTTAGGGTTTAAAAAGCTTCCTTCAAGTGATCTTGACCTAAAAGAGTAAGAATCCCCTTCTTTCATCCATTTATTTCTTTGTTATCCTTCCTCCTACCTTTCTCCAGGTCGGAACCTTGCTGTTCCATGGTAGAAATTGCTCTAAATCTCTAAAACCCTACCTTTCTTGCTCCTTATGCTTAGGGTTTGTTCATTTGATGAAGAAAGGTGCTAGATGGACGAGTTCACAGCTTATTCTTGGATTTTCTACCCTACATGCTCATGTTTTCTTATATTTAAGAGTTTATCTTCTAGTTATAGGAAAGTTGTATAACTTTCTCCATGTTTATTGCTTACCATAAGCTTGCTAGCTCATGTTCTTGTTTTTAAATGATGATTCATGCACTAAAAATCTATGCTTGACTTGGATTTCGATTTTTATAATATTCCCTGTTCTGATTTCAGTTCTATATGAACCTGTGATCATGTGTACTTTATTACTAATCTATAATATGACTTGGATCTGGTTGGTTTGACAACCTATGGTGCTAAACACCTATCAACCAATGGTCAGTTTTAGGGTTTAAAGCTGATTTCTTCTATAAACGCATGACTCAATGGTGGTACCATTGCAACAACTAATGGTGTTGTCTTCATGACAACTGATAGTGGTGACCAAGGGTTTCAACTGATGTTCGCCCCATAGATCATGTGTTGGCCTAATTAGAAGGTTAGTGATTAACAACTAAGTTCCCTAATGATGCTATCAATCAATGGTGATATTAGTTTGATATTCGATGGTGATTAATGAATATAGTGTTGATCTAACAACCTATGGTGACTTAATGGTCACTACTGATGGTGGATCAGGTCTCCAAAACCTATGGTGAGTTAATCATGTAGTTGTAGCATCAATTAATTCTTAAACCAATGGTTTCTTGGGTCATTTGATCCAATGGTCGGATCTATACTCCAATTGATGGTTTTAATATATGAACTTGACCTAATGGTTAAGATCTAATGTTTCTTCATCCAATAAATTGGAATGATTCCTAAATGTAATATGATGGTCCTAATAAAGTGATTTAAATGGTTCCTTTATGAGATCAACTTAAGAAGCTCATTTATTGACGGCTTGTTTTAAATAAACAACCGCTTATGGGTTTTACCCTACTCTCAATGGAACTTTTATGTTGTTAATCAAGGGATGTCTAGGGCCAGATGGTGACTCTTTCTAGAGAACAACTCAATGACTTCATAGTTGGTTTGTTCAAGATCTTTACTTATGTAAACGAATAATGGCTTTACCTTTTCAACATTTAATGGTTAGAAGTTGATGCCTCAATATTCCCATTGTTTTGGGTGAAGTGTGTAGTGTAATGTTATGATTCTGATGATGAGAATTTGATGGTTCAATGCCTTAAAATTTCCATCTTACCCTTGCCCTTGTATGATTATGATTTATAATCATCATAATGAATTAATGGATAACCCTAATGAGGTATAGCTTGTTATACCTAGTTTTAATATAACTAAATGATGGTAATTGGGTATGAATAGTCCTTGAATGACTAATACAATCATGGAGTACTCTCTTATTGTCGTTGAAACCCTATTATTCTATAACTCGATGGTTACACCTTGATTTATGTGTGGGTTGATACTTGAGAATAGTATGGAATGTGATGTTGATGCTTCACCTTATGCATCCATGATCTAATGGGGATGTTGTGAGTTAGGGTTTGGGTATGAGTGTTGATTAGTAACATTAATATAATTTATCTTAATGAACCTAACTCTAATGCAAATAGATAAATATGAATATTTATGTTTAACCTTATTATATGATGACATGATGGTGAAATAGCCTCCTTAATATGATCATAACCTTAATGTGTTAATTGGTGGTTATCATAGCCACATGGTTGATACTTTCTTATGCTAAACATGTGCATTATGAATATGATGAGGGTTAATCATATCTAGATTCCTTGCATGTTGATGTAATAAAGGAATATTCTTAATGTTAATATAACCCTGCTATGATTGTTTATGAATATCTCCTAGCTCATTAAAACAATATTGTCTTGATCTGGTGTATTATATGTAAGTGATGTTGTTGAGCCTTGTTATAAGGCATGAAAAGATAATGATGATCTTGCAGGGAATAGTATGATGGTCTTAATGACCTTTGGGCATGGTTGAGCCCTGAATGAGGTGTAATCCTCTTGTGTTGATAAGGGTTGATACCCTGTGATATTGTGAAAAGGATTTATATCTTGTGATAGTATGATGACTACTGTAGTCTCATGAATGGCAAGTGAATAGTGCCATGTGATGATGAGATGAGAAATTATGTTTCACACATTTTATATCTTTTGAAGTTATGATATTTATATGCTTTCTAGAATTGAATAAGGGTTTGTATGTACACTTGTTTGATGCATCCTTAATTCACCCAATTGACATAACTAATCAAGTGCAACTCTAATCATGTAGTGCCCTATGCCGTAGAACCATCTTCAGTGTCAAAACTTTCTAGATGCTGAAATGAGTATTCCTAAGGGAAACTTAGAGCGCAAACTATTAAGTATGTGGGGGTGGCAAGTTGGGGATATATCCTTGTCATCCATAATGCAGGTTATGGAGGATTGCTATGGTCATGCCTCAGACATTTGATGTGATTGAGAACAACTGTGGTTGTACCTCGGATTAGAGGGTTGTGTATACCCTAGTTTCTAGTGTCGTGATCTATACCAAGGGCGGACTAGTGGTTAGCAGCTTGACTATATGTCATTGTAGTGGCATCTTTGACTAATATGTCACTGCCTTTTTACATGTACTGACTGAGGGGAAGAGATCTTAGAATACCAGCACTCCTAGATCTTGTACCGAACCAAATAGCCCTTCGTAGGGGTTAGTTGGACTTTGGGTGGTATGACTCAAACTCCCCAGGGCATAATAAAAGATGTAATACAGCCATCTAGAAAATCTATTTAGTATTATACACGACTCTTCATATTGGATGATAACCCTTGTTGTTCTCTCTACATAGATCCGATGTTTAATGCATTAAAAGATAGTAGATATTTTTATGTTGTGGATATGCTCATGATATAAATGTGTACATACAATAGTCATGTTTAAGTTGATAGAGATATTATTACTATTGGCTATGATTAGACATTCGTTATCACATGTTGTTAGTTATGCTTATATTGCTAGTTATTCCTTTGTAACTAGAGATGCCTATACTACTAATCATGCTTATGTAGATAGTTGTGCTTATATTTTTAGCACTACTTATGATGTTGATATGTTCAACTTGATAGACATTTTGATGTTTTTAGCTATGCTTATGATACTAGACTTATTCATGATGTTAGAGATGCTCATGCTGCTAGACTCCTTATACTGTTAATAGGGATATGAGAATAGTCTGGCTAATTAAGATAGTTATTATCTGCTCCTTTATGTATTTTGTTAATCATCAGTGTCGTTGATATTATTTGTTATATATGATTAAACTGCTTAAACTGTCTCATTACCTAAAAATGTTGGAATCAATTAGCATTGTTGGAAGTTATATCTCTTACTGGGACATGGGTCTCACCCTTGTGGTTCGCCACATTTTTGTAGGTAATCAGAAGTGACAAAAACAAACATGTGGTAACAAATAGGAGCTATAGTAATGAATCTGTGAGAAAGTTGATTAGATGGCTTATGTGTCCTAGAGTCGTCCTTGTACTCTCAGGTCGTCATCCTTGTACTCTCAGGTCCAGGCAGGAAAAGTTTGTATATGGTGTTTCAAACAAATCAGACTTTTGTTAGCATATTAATGCTTGTTTTTGTGGCATATACAAATATTGTTCTCCTATATATATATGTTGTGGCTAAGGTAATAGAATAACTTATATCAAATTCTTGGCATAGTATGGATATAAGAAAGATGTCGGGCTTTTATGCAAATGTTTCTGAGCGGGTGTTGATGTTGAAATCGGTTTTAATTTACCCGTATTTTTAGGTATGTGGTTAATTAGTGATTGATTGTGTTTTATGTTTTGAGTAATCTTGTTTAGTGTAATGGGTTCTTACAACGTCTCTCATACTGACCGGGAAGTGTGGGTGAGATCATGGATTTCGACTCTTCCATAGATATTGCATGGCACTGATTTTGACTTTGTAGTGGTTAGTTGGATTTGAGTGGTACGACTCAAATCCTCATGGCATAATATAAGATGTAATATAATCGTGTAATGTATTTACTTAGGGTCAAACATGAATCACATTGGATGACCCCTTACATGTTTCTTATACTGCTTAGTCGTTATCTTTTATACATGTTCTTCATATTCCTTCTAAAAGTATAAGATGTTCTAAAAAACCTCTGTAAGGTCCTGAGAGTACATGGAAAACACATAATACTCTACTAAAAAATACTAGCAACATATCCAACCTTCAACAACTAATCCTCTCCTTGCTTCTCTTCTTCGATCACATAATCTCTACCTCATCGTGCACGGCCACCTAAAATATGTGGAAACCCACAGGGTGGAACATCCTAGCGAGAGATATAACTCTCTGCTAGAAATTATTATGAGGACATATATACTAAAGCAGTAACATAGCATTATTATCAAGATGAGCAAATACAACTAGATGATATAAGCAAAGTAGTTAACACTGTTTAAGTAGTTTGAAAATCTACACTAATCAGTATACGTTGTACATCTATACGAGTTTTTGGCAGTATGCCATGGTTGTAGAGATATGGCTTGTATATATGAACATGTTATCTCTTGTGATAGGTTGTGGCAAGTTGGCTAGTGAACAATCATATATTTACTTTAATGGTATACTATGTCATACAAGTGGCACAGTTTGTGGACTCATATGTAATATGTTTCTACTTTTGTGGTTATATAAAATTGGTTTGATTTACCCTATATTATGGTAATATGGATGTTAGTGTTTATTCCGCACTTTTTTTTAGTTATCTTGCTCGTGTGCATTAGGTTGTCACGTGAAAAGTTTGGTATCAGAGCTCTAGGTTCAATGAGTCTATAAGGACATAGGACTAAGGTTTGTGTCTGTTCTAGTGTCATCCAACATATCTAATTGTAGCTTCTGCTGATGCAAAAGAAGAAGAAGAAGAATTAGAAGAAGAATAAGAAGAAAAAGAAGAATAAGGAAAAAGATATGTCTGAAGAACATGAAAACATGCAGAGAGCAGTGTTGTTGCACCAGGATGTGGTACAAGGAGGCACGCAAGATATGAGTGCTTGAAGTGCCCCAGTTTGACCCTGCTATGGTGACCAATTCAATCTCACTTTTCAGTCATGTTGGGACAGTTTATGGCCATGTTGACGTATATGGTGGATAGGATGTTTGTACCCCAAGCAAGGGCAACTATCGCCGATGCGGAATCCCGAGGTTTTGGGAAGACCTTTGAGAGGGTAAGGCGTGTGGGGGAGCTGGAGTATGTCGGTACGACGGACCCTACAGACACATACATGTGGTTGAATGAGTTGGAAAAGGCCTTCAATATTCTCAATATCTCAAAGGAGGATAAGGTGAAGCAGGAGGTGTACATGTTGAAGGGAAGTGATGGCCATTGGTGGGCCACTAAGGAAGAGAAGATATCCTAAGTGGTGATCAGTTGGGAAGATTTTTAGCAAGAGTTTATGAGCTGATATTTCTCAAAAACATATTTGGATGAGAAGATATCTCAATTTGAGAAGATCTGGCATGGATCTATGATGATCAATGAGTATGAGAAAAAAATCATGGAACTTTTGAGGTTTTTCCCGCATATGGCTTTGATAAATACGGAAAGGACCAGGCACTTTGAGAAGGTTTTGAGCTCAGAGTTGACAACTACAGTGTCAGCTTTACATAACAGAAAAGGGTTTGTGATGTTTGTGGAGTATGTGAGGTAGATAGAATGGTTATCTCTGGAGAAGCATGATGTGAATGCTAAGAAGAGATCAACCAAATTCTAAGTATAGTCTTCTGGAGGCTTTAAGAAGCTGAGGTTTTCAGCACCCCAGTCACAGCAAAGGTCTGCGGTATAGTCTCAGTGGTTGTCGAGTAAGGGCAAAGGTCGTAGTTTTCTACTAGCTGGAGCTCATAGTGCGGTGTTAGTTTTCATGATAGTACTGTCTAGGTTGTGGTATGAGAGCAAGACTTTCCTCAGGTTTGGACAGACCCGGCATACAAAGTTGTTTTTGTATGATTAAGGATGAGGAGGTTTCCCAATAGTCGAGACAGAGTCAGCAAGAGTCACACCAGTGACAGTTCAACAGTTGTGGTGGGAGAGGATGTGGTCAGATGTCATAGGTCGGTTCGTCTGGGCAGGCTAGCAGAGGACAAAGATGACAATAGGCAACGGCTTGATTCTATACCATGATTCAGCTAGAAAGATTAGTCAACCCAAAGGTTGTCTTCTTCCTATTTTATATCTATTTTGGTTGACCCAGGTGTAGCGCACTCCTTTATCACTGGGAAGTGATAGCTAATTGTTCTTTACCTGTTAGTCGTAGAGTTGATAGTCTTTTCCTAGAAACCCCTTTGGTTGGTTCCATCAAGTTGCAGAAGGTGTGTCCATCTTGTGTTCTTTCTTTCTCAGGACGTAGCATTCAAGTGGACCCTATACCAATTGATATGCACAGATTCGATGTGATACTTGAATGTATACTTTGGAGAAGTATTAGGTGGTCTTGGATTGTAGTTCCAAGGTGGCAAAGTTCTATGATGGTGATGTTTTGTGGGTCTTCCAAGGAGATAGGAAGATTCTTCCGACGTGTCAGGTGTCAGCAATGACAGTGGAGAGGCTGATGAGGCAAGGTTGTGAGGCATTTTTGGCACATGTGGTGGATACTAAGGTGAGGAGTCTTGTTATTCAATAGGTACCATTTGTTTGTGAGTTTGAGGATGTGTTTCCTTATGAGTTTTGTGGTGTTCCTGTGCCTTGATATATTGACTTTGAGATCAATCCGGTTCCTGGTACATAGTCAATAGCACAAACACTGTACAGAATGGCACCAGCTGAGATGTAAGAGCTGAATAAGAAGTTACATGAGTTGCTTGAGAAAGGCTTTATCAGACCGAGCACTTCCCCATGGGGTGCTCCCATGTTGTTTGGAAATAGGAAAGATGGTACTATGAGGTTGTGAATCGATTATCAGTAGCATGAGTAGAACCTACGGTAGGCTTTGACCTTGTTGAGATAGCACATGTTGTACGCTAAGCTCAGCAAATGTGAGTTTTGGTTGAAGGAGGTGTCTTTCCTTGGACACATCATATATGTTAAAGGTGTTTGTGTGAATTCCAAGAAGGTTCAGTTTGTGGTAGAATGGGAGTAGCCAAAGACACCAAGGGAGGTTTGTAGTTTCCTTGGCTTGGCAGGTTATTACATGAGGTTTACTAAGATCTTCAGTGTAGTGACATTACCCCTAACAAAGTTGATGAGGAAAGGTGTGTCATTTGTTTGGGATGACAAGTTAGTGTTCTTTTCAACTTTTAAAGGAGAATTTGACCAGTGCACCAGTGTTAGCGTTGCCTGAGCAAGGAAAGGGCTATATCATCTTTTGCGATGCGTCAAAGAATGGTTTGGGTTGTGGGCTGATGCATGACAAGAACGTGATTTCTTTTGCTTCACAACAGCTTAAGAAACACGAGGAGAAGGTGTCATGTCTCTTCTTCTCTGGTGACTATTGTGATTAAGAACACTTTATTAAACTCAGACGAACATCCTTTATCTGTCGAGAGTTGTAGGACATATGTTCTTATAAGATTCTCCAATCGTCTAAATGGTTGACTAACCATTTCGTGTTCCACGCTTTGAAGCTATGGAGACACTACCTTTATGGCAAGAAGTTCCAAATCTTCACCGACTACAAAAACCTATAGTACATCTTCTCAAAACAAGAGTTGAATATGTAGAAGCGGCGCTGGATGGAGTTGATCAAGGATTATGATTGCACTATAGACTACCATCTAGGGAAGGCAAACGAGGTGGCATATGATTTGAGTAGGAAGTCTTCTTCATCATCATAAATTGATAAGGCACATTTCTGTTCCTTGGTGTGCCATAAGTGAGACATGTGTGTGTCTTTTCGCCAGAGGAACGTGAAGTTGGAGGTCTCCTTGTTGGCTGGCTTGTTGGCCTAGTTACTGGTGAAACCTACATTGAGATAGCGTATTAGAGATGCACAGTGTGATGATATTATGATACAACAAATCTAAGAAAAGTTTGGAAGAGAGAAGTGTGATGGTTTCCATGAGTTAGAGGATAGGATAGTATGTTACCACAGTAGAGAAATGGTTCTTGGTATGGATAATTTGAGGAAATTAGTTCTACAAGAGGCTCACTCTTCGATGTTTGTTATGCATCCAGGTAACACCAAGATGTACCACAATCTGAAATATATGTATTGATGGCCTAGCTTGAAGCGAGATGTAGCTGATTTCGTGGCAAGGTAACCTATGTGTCAGCAAGTTAAGGCAGAACATCAGAAGCTTTTGGGGACTTTGCAACCATTTCCTATACCATAGTGGAAATGGGATCATATCATGATGAAGTTTGTGGTTGGATTTCCTAGGACAGGTCATGATTCCATATGGGTGATCGTTGACCAAGTCAACACACTTCCTCCCTATGAAGACAACATATACAGCTGAGAAGCTTGCTTAGATATATGTTGATGAGATTATTCATTTGCATGGTATCCCAAATACCATTGTGTTTGGTATAAATCCTCAATTTACCTATCAGCACTTGCCCACAATGATGGGTGCACAGTTGAGGTTCAGTACAGCGTTCCACCCGCAGACAGATGGACTGTCTAAAAGGACTATACAGACATTAGAGGATCTGTTGAGAGCCTGTGTCTTGCAATTTTTGGGTAGTTGATATGTAAACCTCAGTTTGGTAGAGTTTTCTTACAATAACATCTATTAGAGGAGCATCGATATGGCACCTTATGAGGCTTTGTATGGGAGACATTGTAGGTCTTTGTTGTATTGGTAGGAGATTGGTGAATATCAGACTTTGGGTCCTGAGATTGTGTAGCAGACAAAAAAGAAGATTAAGATGATATAGAAATAGTTGAAGGCATCCCAGAATAGGAAGAACTCTTATGTTAATAATCATCAAAGGTCATTGGAGTTCCAAGTGTGGGACAAGGTGTATCTCAAGGACTATCCTTGGAAGGGCGTTCTAAGGTTTGGGAAGAAGGTTAAGTTGTCTCTCGAGTATACGGGACCTTACCCTATGGTGACACGTGTTGGGAAGGTGGATTACAAGTTGGAATTGCCACATGATTTGCTTAGGTTGCGTTTGTTGTTTCATGTTTCTATATTGAGGAGGTGTCACCCAGACACAGAGCTTGTGTTGCATCTAGTGGAGGTTGAGATGGATGAAGATGTCTCATATGTGGAAGGTCATGTCTTTATCCTTGATAGAAGGGTAAAGAAGTTGAAGAAGAAGGATATCGTTTTGGTTAAGGTTTTGTGGCATCAGTGTGGTATTGAGGAATCCACATGGGATCTTGAGGAAGACATGCGTAGGAAGTACCTGTATCTTTTCACATAGTATTTTAGGGGTGAAATCCTCATTAGGGGTTTATGGTTGTAAGATCCCTAACCTATCTTAGTTCTTGATCTTGCTTGATTTTCTTCATAATATGCTTAAATCTTAATCTGATCATGTGATGCACCTTAATAACATGTGACATGCTTATGTTTTCAGTTTGGTCCAATTTGGTTGATGTTTGAGCTAGTTATGATATATGTATGTTGCTTTTGGACCAAGTTGAAATCTACCCATGTTGAGGGTTTATCTTGCAATTTGTCACATGTAGATTGTATCTTTGGTGCTTCATCATCATGAGAGAGAGAATGAAGCTTAGGGGCACCTTGTTGGACCTGGTTGATGAGGTGTCATCATGTATGTGGATATAGGGTTTGCATGGATCCTTGAGTTTTTGGTTTCGATCATCATGGTGTGACCTTTGTAGTGACCATACATTTTGTTCCTTGAGAGTGATTTGACCGAATCACCTTGTTTTGGTGGTGTTTTTTGTGACCTATGTGTCTTGTCCTTGGTTGAGGTTGCTTGGGTTTCCTTGTGTTGAGATGTGTGTCAACCTGTTGTTAGGTGACATAGTGTAGCGGTCGCTACTATGTTGAACCCTAGTTTTTGCTTCGACCAAAGAGTTTAGTCGACCTAAGTTGTCTCTACACTACCTTGTTTTATCACCCTTTGTTGCATGCATGTTTAGAGTTCTTGCATGGACATGGATTTGTAGGACATGTGTCCTTTTGGTGCTCTTATATCTTAACACCTTGTGATCTTTACCACCCTCCTACCCTTGAGTATATGTGCTCTTCCTTTCACATACAAGTACCCTTTTATCTCTCTTCTTCCTCTCTTCTTCTTTGTGTTCAGCCTTGAGCTTGGTGGAGCAAGAGAAGGTGCTAACCTTGGAGCTTTGGTGGCCAATCACCTTTGCATGTGGTGATCTAGGGCTTGATCATCTTCCTTGTGATGGTTCTTGGTGATCTTCCTTCTTGGTAAGTCGTTATCTTTCATGATCTCATTTTTCTTAAAACCTACCTCTTCCTTTATTTTCTTGGCTGTGAGACTATGGATCACCATGGTGGCTATCTTGAGGAACTTCTCTCCATAGAGGTAGAGACTATGGTTTCACCATGGTAGTACCTGAGTGAGATGGAGCTCTCCTCTTTCCCCTTTCTTTTTCGGCCTAGGGTTCTACCCCTTTTCTTTTGAGCATCATTTGACCTTGGTGTGTTTTTATTCTCTTGAGGTGACCTTGTTGGCCATGGAGTTGATCCTAATGGGAGCTTCCTTCTCTCTCTTAGAGCTCGTGTCTTTGGAGATTGATCTTCATCTAAAGGCAGGTTATATAACTTTCCCCTCTACTATCATTACACCTTTATATTGCTTGCATGCTATTGTTTTATATCTAAAATGTGATCTTGAGTTGATGGATAATGCCAGCTTGATCTAGAGTTTAAGATTTTGAAGTGTTCTTGCATAGATTGCTCTTTCTCCTAACCCTAATTGTTACCCTAATTGTTACACCTGATATGTTAGTAATGGTGGAGTTGTTGTCTCTTGCATGCATCGTGGTTGTTGGTTTTGATACCATCTTTTGGTTCAGTTTTACATGATGTTGGATGTTTTGATCTTTTCTTGCATAGTATATGCATGATATTCCCTCTCTCATCATGGTTTTTCCATGTTTACCCTTGTGATGCTTGTTTTAGGGTTTTTGGTGACCATTTTTCCAAGAAGGTTTTCTTGTGGTGAACGTTTAGTTTTCTTGGTGTTAATCACCTATTTGGGGGTCGCTACATGTGTGGATCTTGTTTTGGTCGCAATGGTTTTTAACCTAAGGTTTCTAGGGTGGGTTGGTCACTACCAAACCATAACCCTAACTTGTTTGGTCTCTATATGAGCAAGTTGTTTTAAGGTCGCTATTCATGATGGTTTTCTTGCAGTCAAAATGCTTTGATCTTTGCTTGGTCATGTGGGTGGTCGCTACGGGTGGTGGTGTTGCAGTCTCAACAAAGTGTTAACTACCTATCATCACTACCTATGGTGATGGTTGCTACCTTGACCCATGTGTTGTGGTTGCTACCCATGGTGGGTTGGCCTTAGTGGTCGCAACACATGGAGAGTGAAGTGGTCACTTCACATGGTTGTACCATGTGGTTGCTACATGTGTTGAATCATGTATGATCTCAATCTATGGTTCTTGAGTTTGGTCACTATGTTGCATGGTTTTGTTGAGGCCTCTACCTCTTGTATATGGTTTTATGGTCTCTACATGATGTCACCCATGGTGGTCGCTACACATGCATGGGTTTTGGTCACTACATACCTAGCATGGTCACTAAGTGTAAGGTATTTCATGGTAATAATGCTTAGCCCTATTCTTCCCCAAGGATGTGGGAAGTAATGCACCTAGGGTTTGATGTTAAGTGTTGTGATGGAAACCCTATTTAGCTAATCATGAGAAACCCTAACCCTAATTTAAGTGTATGATATACTTGTTGAGCTTGCTTGAATGACTAGCATGTAATGACATTTCTCTATCCTACTTATGTAACCCTAACATTGTAGGTTTAATGTACATCATAGTTGGTGACTGCTATGGTATATCTCATATGACACATGGTGATGATTATGTGCCTTGATGAGGCATGATGAGATAATGATGATGTGTAGGAACTGTGATTTGGGTCTTGTGACCTAGAAGAGGCTCTATGCCTAGTTTGAGGTGATATCCTCTAGTGGTGTGAGAAGGGACTTATTATCCCAGGATGATGTGATAATGATGTTGGCCTTGTATGGAAGAGATATCATGTGATGATGGAACAAGTTCATACCTCTTATGTTTTATATATTTTGGAGTTGTTTTATAGTTATGCTTGCTAAAATGAAATAGGTTTTGTATGTCCACTTGTTTGATGCAACCTTAATTCACCCAATTGGCATAACTAATCCAATGAAACCCTAATCGTGCAGTTTCCATGTGCCATAGATCCATTCCAGTGTCAGAACTTGTTGGATGGTGAAACGAGTAATTCTTGTGGGAAACTCAGAGCACATATTGTTGAATATGTAGTGGCACAAGTTGAGTGTATATCATTGCATCCACAATTACAGGTTAAGGAGGGTGACTGTGGTCATGCCTTGGTGTTTGTGATGTGTGAAAGGTAGCAGTATAACTACATGATGCATGTAAGGAGTGAGACCTGAGAGGCAGAATCCACTCCCTACTAAATATAAATTTTAAGAATAAAACATCCATTCCAAACACACTCATAGGTATGTAGGAATAGGTGCAAAATTTTCAAACTTCAATAAATGGTGTTCAAAACAACCAAAGTGTAGCAGTGAAATTAAACAAATGACTATATTCAATTTTTACAAAAGATTACAAAAGTACATCACGCTATCCCATTAGGGTTTACATGTATGATACAGCATAAGGATCTAAGTAGGTGGAAGTCTAAACTACTTCAAATATATCTCCAAGAAACATCTACAAGATCTAGGTCCGTGTTGGAAGCTATGTTCTCCATGATTGTGTTCAACACCTCGATCTAAACCTAGGTGGTTGGGAAATCAGCCAGCAAGAGAGTGAAAAATAAGGTATGTGTCAAATAATGAACAAGAACAAAAGATAAGGAAATAAAATGAAAGTAAAGGCTAAGATTTCATCATAATATGAAGAGAACAAGAGTATGAGGCATAATTAGATAGATGCTTGCCATATTAAGAAAAATAATAAAAGATTTGCATGCATGATTAATATTGACTACATTAACTAAGTAGGGTTGAGGAACCTACCGGACCTCAACCTATAGGTGAGGGGAGAATTAATACATTCCTAGTCACCTACACATATTTTTGTGGGGGAGAATAAGACATTCCTCAGGGTGAATTAATACATGCCCTATCTATGGGTGGTTGTACATATACCACTACTATAGATAAATAGTCCATAAAATCAACATGCTAGAAAAGAAATCATGGCAAGTAAAAGCAGCATATCAATTAGAACATGGCATTGGGGTACAAGACCCAAGAAAAAGAATATCATTATCAATTTTGAGGCAATTTAACAAAAGAATCATAAATAGAGGGAATAGGGTTCATTAAAGCTTTAATAGGGAAATATAGGGTTTGGTTTACAAATATTCCAACTTAGAGTGTAAGGAATGCACATACCTCTTTTACTAATATCAATTACTAACTTTCACTGCTTTAATTGAGTCTAAGTTCCTCTTTGTCTATTTTCAATGTATTAACATGTATTAGAGTACATAATGCACATTAATGTATAGAAACCCTAATTTTAGATCTTTTTAGGATAACTTATATTTTGACTCTAAAAAACTCACCAATGAACTTATTAGGTTCTCCTTATCAATAAAATATATTTTTATATTAACTTTGGAGTTATGATGATTAAGAAGTAAATTTTATGGATTTTACGCATTAATTCATTTTACAAAAATCACCCTTCATCAAACCTCAAAATCAGACCTTGAAATTATTTATATTATATATAGACCTTGAACATATTTATTTGGCAAATTTGGATTAGTGGATTAGAAGATATAAATTTTTCAATTTGAACCAATCAGGCAATGACAAGTTAAAATCTTTGGGAGAGAGGAAGAGAGAGAGAGAACACTATTTGACCCAACATCAGGGTTGCAGATGCATAGGTAACCAAACTAGATCTTTTATATAAGGTAAACTAGCAAGAAACCAAAACCCTAGAAGAACATGGTAAATAGAGATGGAGATCATCGATTTTAAACTTAGAATTATGAGTTTTAAGCATGTAGTAAGCAATATATGAGAAGGAGGTTATAAAACTCTCCTCTAGGAAGGTGGAAAGGTTCAAGCAGCAAGGTTCCATATATAGAGAGGTCAGTTTCTCCAAGAAATCTCCTATCTCAAGCAAGAAGTACCTTCTCCACTCTAGAGGTGAAAACCCTAGCAAAAGAACATGGAGATGAGGTGTTTAAGGGCTCTAGGTGGGGTTTCACCATGGAAGGCCATGGTTCTTACCTATAAGAAGGTGGAAGGAAGACGAACAGCATGAAAATAGGGAAGGAAAGGAGGAAATTTGTTGATTTTTTTTTAAATCGCCAAGAAGGATCTTTAGGTACCATAAATAGAGCAAATCTGGAACCCTAGGAGCTTTCTTCACCAAGGTAAGCACCCTCTTTTACCTTGGTATAGCACCTTCATGGCCATACAGAGTGGGAATGATTCTCTAAGCTTGAGGAAAAGGAGAGCAAGATTTTTTGAATTGGGAGGTGGGAAGGGGTAGATATGGCTTTATAAAGAAGGGAGCAAGCATGAGGTGTCTATGGACTTTCCATGTGTCCTTAGCCTAGGGCTACATGGCCATGCAAGAGGACAGCTCATAGAGACTTCTTGTATATCAAATGTCGGTTCTAAAAGTCCATGGAGACTTATAGGTCATCCCTACCATACTCCAATCAACAAAATAATCCCATTGGTTGATATCTTTTAAAGATAAGCTCATTTATGAAGAGGGTAATCCCTAAAATTCCCTTGGAGAGAAACACCTTAAAACCAAGGTGAAACTAGGTTCACCATGGTTCAAAATCTCAAGAATGGTAAGGGAATATCTAAGGATTATAATCCAGTGATAATTTGCAAAGAAAACCTCCCAATTGGATAAATTACATAAAAGTCCAAAATGTACCTAAAATTGCATAACTTGCACAAACAACATCCAAATCGAACCAAATTTGAAACCTAGACTCATTTTATGATTTCAAAACACATAAAATGTTATATTAAGGTTTAGTATACTTAATTATGGTAACTAATCTTGTTCAATACATTAAGCAAGGTTTGGGGCCGTGCACTTCTAGCACGCATTTATTTACCATTGTTCCATTTAGGTGGTGATTTTGCATTTTAGATATTTAAATAAGATTTCTAAGGTATTTGTGCATAAAACCTTCCATTGGTATAATTATTGAACAAATGTTCACCAAATCTCTGTAAATTCCACTAATTAAACATCAAGGACATAAAGGATAGAAATGAAAGGGAAACTTGGGAAAAAGGGTTACATGGAGATTACATCTAAGATTTATTATGTTACAATGCCAATATATAATAGGCATGTGTGACCTATTCTCTAGTGTTGTAATCTGTACCAAGATTAGACTAGGTGTTTTTCATCTTGACTATATGTCGTTGGTGGCAGTTGACTATAATGTCCCTGTAGTATCTCTCATACGGACCGCGAGGTATGTATGAGATCATAGATTCCATCTCTTCCATAGATCTTTTATGGCAATGATTTCTACTTTGCAATGGTCTGTTGGATTTGGATGGTACGACTCAAATCCTCAGGGCATAATAAAAGATGTAAAATAGTCATGTAGTACATTTTCTTAGGGTCAAACATGAATCACAATGGATGACCCCTTCCCTATTGCTTATACTTTTAGTTGTTATCTTGTATACGTTTTCTTTATATTCTTCTAAATGTATAAGATGTTCTACTAATTAGTGTAGCTATTCAAACTCTTTAAATAGTACTAACTTCTTTGCTTATATCATCTAGTTATATCTGCTCATCTTGATAATAATGCTATCTTCCTGCTATAGTATATCTCTACTCATAAGAGTTTCTGGTGGAGAGTTATATCTCTCATTGGTACGTTAGTCTCACCCAGTGGGTTTCCACATCTTTTAGGTGGACATGCATGATGAGGTATAGATCGTTTCATTGAAGAAGAGCAGTAAGGAGAGCGGTAGCTATTGAAGGTTGGATATGTTGCTAGTGTTTAGTAGTAGAGTCATGTGTGTAATCCATGTACTCTCATGTCCTTGGTGAGGTTTTGTATATTTTGTACATCGATACGAGTTTTTGGCAGTATGTCATGGTTGTACATATATGGATTGTATGTATGAACAGGTTATCTCTTGTGACAGGTTGTGGCAAGTTGGTCAGTGAATGATGATATATTTACTTTGGTGGTATACTATGTAATATGTTTCCTATTTTGTGGTAATATAAGATCATTTTTAATTTACCCTATTTTACGTTAATCTGGATGTTTGTGTTTATTTCGCACTTTGTTTTGAGTTATATCTCTTGTGTGGCATTGGGTTGTGACAATCATATTTGGAAACATGTCAATAATCTCTTGGCACTCAATTTACTGACATCATTCAAACATAATTTGATATGAGCCTTATGGGAGAAATAGCCTTTTTCTTAGTATTTCAAATAAAACAAACTCCTCATTATATCTTTCTTAATCAAGAAAAATACACAAAAGAACTTCTAAAATGCTTTAACATAGAAAATTGCAAACATGCCTCAACTCCCATAGCCACATCTATTGAATTTGAAAAATATGAGGATGGTGAACCCATTGATAATTCGTTATATAGAGGTATGATTGGAAGTTTATTATATTTAACTACCTTTGACCCAGATATCATGTTTTTTGTTGGTTTATGTGCTCAATTCAATCTAATCTAATACCAGTTGCCATTAAATCCATTCTAAGATATTTGGCCACCACAATCAATTATGAAATTTGGTATTCTAAAGACCAATCTTGTGATCTTAAAGCATATATCAACGCATATTATGTTGGTTGTCATCTTGATCAAAAGAGTGCCAAGTAGTGGGTGTTTCTTACATGGAAATCTTTGGTTTCTTGGTTTAGTAAAAAGCAAAATATTGTTTCTCTATCTACTACCAAAGTCAAATACATGTCTATTGGTAGTGGTTGTATACAAGTGCTTTGGATGCAACAAGTATTATGTGATTGTGGTTAGACTAGTGCCATAACCTTAGCTCATAATTCCTTTTTCAAAGTTGAGCTAAACATATTGAGATAAGGCATCATTTTCTTTGTGACCATATCACCAAAAATAATGTATACCTTCATCATGTAGATACTAAAGATCAATTAGTTGATATTTTTACTAAACCTCTTGAGTTGGAAAAAATTTGAGTCAATCGAGAAAAAAATATTATTGCTCTTGAAGATGTCTACTTTGATTTTTTCTAATATAATGATAATTGTGCTTTTAAAATTGACCAAGTTATTTTATTTATGTCTTGTATACCCTTTACTCTCATATGCATTTATTTCATAATATGATTCCTTAATCATAATGCACAAATCATATTACATTTATATCTGAGGCAGTACACTTATCGATTGCAACACAGTTTGACAGAGAACCCCTAGGTCAAAAACAAGTTTGACTAAGAAAATGTGGTTGATGCTCCCTTTGAATAAAACTAGTTGTTTTATAGCCATTAGAAAGATGTTGGGAACTCAGTTCGACAAATAATTCTTTTGTTGTCAATAAAAGGTGTCAAACTCGACCATTTTCCACACAACTCTCTTGGATATCATTCCCCTTCTTCCTTGGGCACTTTCTATAGCATCTACTTGACCATTTGAGCTGCAACCTACTGGAAACCTCTTTCTCTTCATATTTTGTCTACATAATCCCTTTTCCTTCATTTTTCAACCAATAATTTCATATGGTGTCATCATCTCATGGTGGAAACAAAAAGAGGCCTCTAGAAAGTACCCAACATCCCAACTGGTAATCATCAAAGGCATCACCTTTGTTGATTCTATCGCAGGTAACAAGTTTCTTGACTTGTGATCACGGGCACCTATTCTTTGACGTCTGGTGAAAGTCCATTTTTTGTCAAGGATGATTGATTTTGGTAAAGTCTTCAAACTTTAGTATCTTCAAGAGTTTCTTACCCCAACTCACCGTTCTCAGTCATATAGAGTTGTCCTTGAGTATTGTGCAAACCTAGTTCATATAGAAAATGACATATATTCATTTTCCTCCATGTTAAAAATTGTCTTTCTTTCTCCTTTGATTAAAATGATATTAAAACCATACTTTCCATAGATAAAAATGAATACACACATTACCTTCATATCACTAGAACCAATTATCTCAAAAGTTTCCAAGATTATTTAGAAGAAGATATGTGTCCCACTTCTATTGACAAATTCCTTCTTGTTCTTGTGCTACCTCTCATGAGAAAATAAGTACTCTCTATGCCTCATCTTTTACTCAAGAAGCTCGTATTGTAAACCTTATCATTATCACAAACCTTATGCCTCAATCCAACAAATTTGAAATTCCACTATTTTGAATGTATCTCATCTATGACATTCTAAAACAAATTCTCCTAAATTTTGTTAGGATAATTATCCATGAGATGCTTTCATTTAAAGGCTCGCCTCTTTTTTCTCATATTATTTGTCAGATCTTTGAGAACTATTTGGTCAAACCCTCTCTGAGTTAGGGTATGTCCCCCACTACTTTTTCCAAAGAATTGCCCTCAACACTTTTAAGAAAATGGGTATCCACTTTAGTCATAAACAGTCTTGAACCAAAGTTGAGACTCCACAAGATCCTATTCCTCCTCCTTCTTCCTCTTGCGCCCATGAATATGATATTGCATATTTCAAAAGGGTTTCTTACCAACTTGGAAGGCACATGGATTACCAACATCATGTAATGCAATATCTCAATGAACACATGCAAGCATTGACTCCGACTTCTCAAGATAAGTATGTTGTTCATCTTTATCTCGGTAGCATTCCTCCCTATAATTGAAACATTAATTATTCCCAAGCTCGAGCCCCACTATCGAACCTTCATCATAAACAATTTTCAAAAGCACAACTTCACGACATAGTTGACCACTTCAACTTTTCCCAGGTACCTACTTTTCTTGAAGCATATGTTTTAGTGACCATGAAGGCTTTGAATTTAGAAACTCTTGTTCAACACTATGGTTCTACTCCTTTTAAAGGACATTATTTATGTGCACATTTTATATAGACTTTTCACTCACTTTTGGAAATACTTCTAATCCAAATTGTATCTCATTTTCTATATAATCATACTTGATTTTCCACCTTTTTAGTTATTCTACTCATTTCATATTTGTGATTGATACGTGTCGTTTGCACACAAACTCACTAGAAAAATTATCCTAGAATTTAATCCTTTTTTACTTTCTTATTAAGGCTAGTGTAGAAGGGTCGATCCCACAGGACAACATTTTAAGATATGTTTCTTCTAAACCCAATTTATTTTTGAACTTATTTCTTTTTGGTATTTTTGAAAGGATTGCATAAAGTAAAGTCCAATTTGAGGGGGGTTGATTTATCTAATGTCAGAAAGGAAATTGAAAGAAGAATAAAAGATTATACTAATGCAAGGAAAAGAAAAGATTATTCTAAACAAGAGAAAGTACAAGAAGAAGTGGTTAGCATAAAATAATATCTAAACAAAAGTAAAATGCTGAAAATTAAAGGGAAATTTTGAAAGGAATGTTAAAAAGTAGTTTGAAATCAAATAGAAAGACATTGAGTCTTAGGGGTTTTACCACCTTAGCCCTTGTGAAAATAAAATCGAGTGATACATGACAATAAGGAGAAAGAAGGTATGTGCTTTATTCGTAAATAAAACACAAAGGAGAAACTCTACGTGAACCCATTGGTCCTGGTGTTAATGTATCCTTGTTCTTCATCCTAAAGGGATTTTTCCCACGATCGCACCCAAATCCCCATGAGTTCGGTTTAGGCGTTCTAAATCCCAATTTCCATAGTCGCAACTATCAGGACTAACCAGCGATAAAAATGATTAATTACGTCATTTAATATGCAATTTCTAAACTAAAACCATCTGTCTTAATAGTCGTGTAAAAACTCGATCCAATTAACACATAACTAAGGGGCTATTCCCCTTGCCTCAATAAGGAAACTACTCGCTACTCATGGCAAGGATGGGAGAAATAAGGAAAGAAAGCAAAAGAGTCACAGACTGCAATTCCAAATCTCTGTAGAATCCAAGGCGGTGGTGATTAAATGACTTGTTGCTTTTTCTCTTGCTCCACAAAGAAAATTCTAGAAGAAGAACCAAAGAAGAGAGATCCAACATTGAAATAAAAGAACTAACTTTATAAAATAAGTAATTTTATTACTCATGAATGAAATATTACACTAAAATGAAATGATAGAATTCCTTTATTGATTTTGTACAAAAACTTGGGGCTCCTTTCTTAGTGGAGTCCCCCCTCCTTTTATAGTGGAAGGAAGGGTGGAAACCCTACATAAAATAATCTCTAGAAGACCCCTGGCTGGCAGATGAAAACTTTATAGATCTGTCAATAGAGGAAACGGTTGATTGCTTTTGATTATGTTGACTGTTCGCATTCTTTTTGTTGTAGATTCCTGCAACAACAATTTCGAGCATATTTTGGACCAGTCATAAGTTCATAAGTGGTCTGATTTATCCTGTAGATAATTCAATTCCCTTTCCAACGCATACTTGTCCATCAAATTCTACCTTGGGATGTGAGAGTTATGACAATTTTGGTGCAAGGTATATAGTTAAATCAGGCACTGAGGGAATTTATGCAAAATATCTTCCAGGGGAAATTAGTCACCGAGCTATTTCCTACAAAAAAACCAACCAAATATAATAAAAACTACAAAAAATAGAAAAATCTAAATTAGAATAATTAATTACAAAACTAAGAAGATAACTAACAAAACAATCCTAAAAAGATATCTAAAAGATGTAAATAAAAAGAATAAATACACATTTATCAAAATACCCCGGACTCGAATCTTTATTTGTCCTAAAGAAAACTAAATCACAAATAAAGTCCAATTTATACTCTCAATATGTCATTCCTCACCCTTTTAACATCACTATAATCCTTACCTCCAGTTTTTGGCCCAGTGACCCAATCTCCTAGAACCACGTAGCACAAAGTTCGATATTCCCTATCAAAATAATTATCACAACTTGCTTCAAAAATGAGATTTTTTAGAAAAATAGGCTTCCTCTTCTGTTGCTTTGACATTCTCAATTTCTGAATATATGTTTTCTTAATTATTTTCACAAGAACAGGAAGAAGTAGGGCGTGTGAACAAGTGAAGAAGAAATAACAAAAGATTTTTTTTCTTTGATCCCTCCTCTATTTGACTCGGGACTTTATTTGCACAGTTGTGGCTACATTGGCCACAATTTTTTTCTTGTACGCTTTGGCATCTTTTGATGGTACGCCCCTTTTTGGGGTGTGGAATTTATTTTTGGGAAGCATGCCACCCAGGACTTGATTTTTGTCTATGGTGATTCTTTTCTTCTCTTTTCTAGAAGAAAAATAGAGGGAATGAATAGATGTTCTTGTACTTATAACTTTCAAAAAAAATAGAGAGTGTCATTGATCTAGTTATAATATTCCTATAATTCACATCATACAAGTTTTATAACAAGATAATCCATTTGTTTAAATATAGGGAAAATTTATGCTTGGTTCTGATCGATTCCTTATGACTTGCCAACTATTCCAAGGATTGATGTTATTAGGGGTCCTAGGTGACATGGTGGTTTCAGACATGTCAATTTGTAATAGATTTTGCAAAACTTTTACTAAATTCAATTTGAGGTACAATGATATATGTCTACTCAATGGGCTGACTAGATAAAGGCCTTTTTACAACTAAGGAAAAAATGGCCGACTAGATAAAGGCCATAAACTAAAGCAAATACATGCAAAATGATGAAAAGGGAAAATAAAGCAAATAAGGGAAAAGATAGGGGGTGGAATAGAATCATACCACACACCTCCACCCCAGACTTAGACTTTGCTCATCCCAAGCAAAACCTAAACTGGAGATGGAGGGAAGAAAACCACTTTGGCATAGGAAAGTGTGAACATGAAGGAGGATTGTAGTAGTAGTTCCCCCAATAAGGGGAGTTGGGGTCAGGGTAGGCCTGATGGGGTAGCTGGCTCTCGATTTTTTCCCTTTTTTTGAACAAAATATGAAATTGAAACATGTGTTAGCTAAAACAAATATAGAAGAATTTTGCAAAAATTAAATGACTGGGTTGCCTCCCAATAAGCACCAAGTTTTATGTCGAAGGCCCGACAGAGCTGGATCATGGAGCCATTTTAGGCTCAGGAGGGGGAGGTGGGGGTTCATGCAAGTTGAGGTCTTTGAGTAAGGAGAGTTGATGTTCCTCAGAAGATAGGAAATCCTCATTGGTGATGTACCATTTAAGCCGATGTAAATTGACCTTAAATTCCCCTAAAACCTTGTCCCAAAGAAGAAAAGTTCCATGAGGGTAGGCACGCTTGAAAGGTATGGCCCATACCATCTAGGTTTAAGTTTTCTAGGAAAAAGTCTTAATCTAGAATTGTACATTAGAACGTGAACGCCCTCCCTAATGTCCTTACGCCTAGTATGACCATCATGCCATAGTTTGGTTTTGTCTTTGTAAATCCTAGCATTTTTATAGGCAGACATTCGGAAGTCATCTAACTCTTACATTTGGAAAAAATGGTTTTCACTTGTAGTAGTTAAGTCAAAATTGAGAGTTTTGATGGCCCAATTTGCCTTATGCTCTAATTTTATGGGTAGATGGCATGATTTCCCATAAATCAGTTTGAAGGGAGTGGTGCCTATGTAAACGATGACTTTGGAACATACCAAATATGAGTGGAATTTTTCAAAGACATATATTGTGACTAGCATTTCCTTTTAAGTAGTTGTGTAATTCCATTGGGCTTCATCCAAGGTCTTGGAGGCATAGATCACATGGTGCTCTTTATCAACATGTTGTCCTAGAATAGCACCAATGGCATAATCACTCACATCACACATTAACTCAAAGGGTAGGGACCAGTCTAGGGCACTAATGATGGGAGTAGAAATGAGGGCATCCTTCAAACAAAGGAAATTGGTCATGCAAGCTTTATCAAAAACAAAAGGAGTGTCTTTTTGGAGGAGATTGGTTAGGGGTTTGGTGATCTTAGAAAAATCATGGATGAATCGTTATAAAAACTCGTGTGTCGAAGGAAGGCCTCAATATTGGCTTTATCTACTTCAATGCCTCAGTTTCTCACCCTATGGCCTAAAACATTTCCTTCTGCCACCATAAAGTGACACTTCTCCCAATTTAGGATCAAGTGTGCTTCTTCACATTTTTCCAAAACCAGAGATAAATGATGGAGACAAGATTTAAAACTATCTCCATAGATGGAGAAATTGTCTATAAAAACCTCCATGATAGTTTCGGTCATTCCAGTGAAGATAGCAGACATGCACCGTTGAAAGGTGGTTGGGGCGTTGCATTACCCGAATGGCATTCTCCTGAATGCATAAGTCCCAAAAGGGAAAATGAAAGTCATTTTCTCTTGGTCATCTGAGTGAATGTGAATTTGATAGAAACATGAATAGCCATCAAGATAGAAAAAATATTTTTGATGGGTGAGGTTCTCTTGTCATTTTTCACGACTGTGGTACCTCCTTTCTTGGGGACAACCTGAACTGGGATAACCCAAGGGGAGTCAAAGATGGGGTAGATGATCCCTAAAATCAAAAGCTTGATAACCTCTAGATGAACCACCTCTTTCATGTTGGGGTTCAATTTCTTTTAAGGGTTTCTAGAAGGTTTCTATTCTTATACCATAGGAATTTTATGCATGCAAATGGATTGATCTATTCCTATCAGATTAGCCATCTTGTATCCTAAGGTAGATCTCCTCTTCTTAAGTTCCGTCATTAGCTTGGTATCCTATTCATGGGTGAGATCAGAGTTAATGATAACAGGATAAAGCTTTTGCTCATCAAGGAAGGCATACTTAAGACCATCAGGTAGGGGTTTCATGTCAGGTTCATTAGGGGTTTCAGGTTTTGCATCCATAATGGAGACCATTTATAGGTCTTCAAACACCTCATCATGAATCTCCTCAAATGTGTCCAGATGATGTTTGAATTGCTCCAATTGAGCATCTTCAAATCCACAATCAATAGGGGTTACAAGGGCATTTTGGAGGGAATTTTCAACTAGTTCCCATTCTTGTCTCAATTGTTGCATCTTGTCAATACAATCAAGAAGGTAGACCTCTTCTTGGAGGCTTGGTCCGTGCATGCTTTCGAATACCCTAAACTTTAAGGTTTTTTTCCAAGGCACAAGAAAATGGTTCCGGCCTCAACATCAATCAAGGCACGAGCGGTGGCCAAAAAGGGATGACCAAAGATGATGGGTACCTTAAGTCTTCCTTTATGTCGATGATGACAAAGTCACATGGGACATAAGCATCCTTCCCAACTCTTACATGTATGTCTTCAATTATCCCCATGGGTTTGTCATGGATGAGTCAGGTAATTGGATTGTCATGGCAGTGGGGAGCATGTCAACAAAATCTAGCCTCCTGCAAAGACTATAGGGCATAATAGAAATACTTGCACCCAAGTGTTCAAGACCCTTCCTGCACACATTATCACCTAGGTAGCACCCAATCCCAAAGGAGCTAAGGTCTTTCTTCTTTTTAGGCATCTTGCTTTGGATAATATCAGAGGTCATCCTAACAAGCATGACCGTCTCATGCTCTTCGGTGTGGTACCTCCTGATCAAAAGAGATTTCATATATTTGGACCACACTGGAATGTCAGCTAAGGCATCAATAAAGGGAATATACACATGCAACTTTTTCATGGCCCCTCTAAACTTCACAAAATGGGTGTCAAGCCTAGTTTGTAAATAGGAATTTTGAACTCATCAATTTTCATAGGTGGGACCACAGGAGAGGGAATGGAAGGAGTGGGAACGGTGGAGGTAGGTGAGGGTGGGGTTTCAATGATCATTGTATCATCATCCTCAAAGTCCAAGGGAACAACTATGGGTTTCTCTTGGGTAGGGGTATGAATCTTCCCCGCAACAAGTGGAAACAACCTTTAGTTGTTTGAGATTTTTTGGGTTGTTCTCAAGCTGTCCGACGAAGGTCCTTGTAGGGGGTTTTTGTTGGTCAAAGAGATGAGAGAACTAAGCGTTGGTCAACTTTTAGTGTGCTATTATGATTTGGTCTAAGGATGAAATCCTATCCTATGCCACAGAGGTGGGGGTATTCTTTTGAGGTGGTGGTGGCTGATGAAGGTTTTGATATTGTTGACCTTGGTAGGGTCTACGGTTTTGGAAGTTTCCCCTAAAATTCCCTTGGTTTCAAAAATTCCTTTAGTTGTTATTGTATGGAAAACTTGATGGTGGATGATAGTTGGCTTGGATTTATGGGGGTCTTTATGGAGGGGGAAGTTGAGATGAGTTTTCATCTCCTGAGGGGTTTCCATATTGAAACCCGGGATGGTTTCGGGCTCAATTTGGATTGTAGTAAGCCTAGCCTGGGATACTATGGATAGAGTTGAGATCATCTACTTGTTGACCAACATCAAGCTGCACTGGGGTGATGTAGAGATATTAACATTAGAGGGTAGCATGATCATACCCTTGGCATATCCCACATAGAGATTCTGTAGCACTCACTTGTTGAGGTTGTTTTTCATAGGCATTAAACGATGATTCCAAGCGGTCATGTTTTAAAGAGATTAATCTAAGGGCTTCGGTAATAGTATGAATGTTTGGGTTTACCTCAGCCTTAGCCACTTTTAAGACCCCACCGGTTCCTCATCTATCCTGGGTTTCAGAAGCTCTTTTAATTACCCCCCATGCTCAACATAGGTTTTGGAACATAAAATTTCCTCCAGATGAGGAATCAAGAAATTTCTTGGTGTCATCATCAACACCACGATAAAATATCTCAATGAGTTGAGATTGTGATATGTCATGATGATGGCAATGATGGAGAAGATCCCAAAATCTTTACCAAGCTTCTCCTAAGGTTTCCCCAAGGACCATTGAAAACAACAAGATTTGCCCTCTAATCTCATAGGTGAGGGAAGGGGGAAGTATTTATCCAAAAAAATTGTTTGAAGTGCTTCCCAAGTGGTGACGGGGTTTTCACTCTCCATGGCATTGTACCAACTACTGGCTGCCCCTGAAAGAGAGTATTTGAAAAGTCTAAGTCTAATGGCGTCTTCAGAAATGTGTGGGATCCTAGTCAAGGAGTTAAGGTCAGTGAAGCGTTGGAGGTGATCTTGACAACTTTCACCCTTGGTCCCGAAAAAAGGATTGGCCTGAAGCATCATGATCCACAGAGTGAGGATCTTGAATTGAGGGTTGTGATTGTGGGTGGCACAACTGGGTGTTGTGCATATCTAGTTTTTGGATTGGAAAAATCCTTTAGTTGTTTTTGTCTCTCAGCCTCCCTCTGATCGGCTTCTATAGCCTCTTGCTCAGTGATATAGGTTGTGTGCAAGTTTGCTTCTTGAGTCGTGTGTTCAGCCATCATCAACTCTCTTTGAGCGGAAAGTGTCTGCTCAATCCTACAGGCAACCTCCTCTTCATCCATCCTAAGTTAGTTTTGTCGATTTAGGCAATGGAAAGTTCTTTTTGGCTCAGGATCAAAAACCGGCGGCGTAAGATCCTTCGATGGGCGGCGCATGTACAGTTATATAGATATATTCATTTGCAGAAAAAAAAAACATACTTTTGGAATGGAAACTCGGTAAAAAGAGGAGATAGCACTTCCGAAATGTTATTCAGAAGGCATAAAAAATATTAAAAAAAAGTTTTTTAAAACTTTTCAGGGTTAGAGAAAATGATATGTTGTCCCCAACAACGGCGCCAAAATCGATATGCATCATTTGCACATCAGTTCATTAGAAAAATTATCCTAGAGTTTAATCCTTTTTTACTTTCTAATTAAGGCTAGTATAGAAGGGTTGATCCCACATGACAACGTTTTTAAGATTTATTTCTTCTAAACTCGGTTTATTTTTTAACTTATTTCTTCTTGGTATTTTTGAAAGAATTGCATAAAGTAAAGTTCATATTGAGGAGGGGTGATTTATCTAATACGAGAAAAGAAATTTCAATAAGAATACAAGATTACACTAATGTAAGGAAAATAAAAGAGTGTTCTAAGCAAGAGAAAGTATAAGAAAAAGTGGTTAGCATAAAATAATATCTAAATAAAAGTAAAATGTTGAAAATTAAAGGGAAAAGTTGAAAGCAACATTCAAAAGTGGTTTGAAATCAAAGAGGAAGGCATCGAGGCTTAGGGGTTTTACCACCTTAGCCTTTGTGAAAATAAAATTGAGCGATACACGACAATAAGGAGGAAGCAGGTATGTACTTTATTCATATAAAACACAAAAGAGGAACACTACATGAACTCATTAGTCCTGGTATTCACATATCTTTGTTCTTCATCCTAAAGGGGGTTTTTTCACGATTACATCTAAATCCACATGAGATCGATTTATGCGTTCTAAATTCTAGTTTCCAAGATCGCATCTGTCGGGATTAACAAGCGATAAAAATGATTAATTACGTCATTTAAATTTGTGATTTCTAAACTGAAAATCATCCATCTAAATAGTCGTGTAAAAAGTCAATCCAATTAACACATGACTAAGGGGCTATTCCCCTTGCCTCGATAAGGTAACTACTAGCTACTCATGGTGAGGATGGGAGAAACAAGAAAAGAAAGCAAAAGAGTCATAGACCGCAATTCTGGATCTTCATAGAGTCTAAGGCAATGACGATTAAATGACTCATTTGCTTTTTCACCTGCTTCTAGAAGAAAATGCGAGAAGAAGAATCAGAGAAGAGAGTTCCAGAATTGAAATATAAGAACTAACTTTATTGCTCTTGAATGGATAATACACTAAAATAAAATGACAGAATTCCTCTATTGATTTCATACAAAAACTTGGGGCTCCTTTCTTAGTGGAGTCCCCCCTCCTTTATAGGGAAAGGAGGGGTGGAAATCCTACATTAAATATTCTCCAAAAGACTCCTGGCTGGCGGCTAAAATTTTTTTGGATCTGGTCAATGGAGGATACAGTTGATTGATTTTAATTATGTTGACTGTTTGCATTCTTTTTTCTATAGATTCTCTCAATAGTGATTTCGAGCATATTTTTGGGTCAGTCATAAGTTCGGAAGTGGTCCAAAAATATATTTTTCCTATAGATAATTTAATTTCCTTTCCAATGCATACTTTCCCATTAAATTATGTCATGGGATGTAAGAGTTATGAGAATTTTGATGTGATGTATATATTTAAATAAGGCACTGCGGGAATTTGTATAAAATATCTTCCAAGGGAAATTAGTCACTGAGCTATTTTCCTAAAAAAAACAACCAAATGTAATTAAAATCCAAATAAATATAAAAATATAAACTAATACAATTAATTACAAAACTAAAAAGATAAATAACAAAACACTCCTAAAAAGATATCTAAAAGATGTAAATAAAAGGGATAAATACACATTTATCAGTGACCACAGCTACATGATTGTGATGAAAAAATGGGACCAATCCAACCAAAATTCCACCTTAGTTGGACTCCCCAAGAGATTGCATACTTCATAGAAATTATCTTGAAGATTCTAAAGGAAACACAGTGTGTGTTAATTAACACACATCGTGTAAGATTATAGATTTTTCCATTTCCTTTTGAAGAGCAGCTACATGGTGTGTCCCTTCAACTACACGGTGTGTGGCAGTGATATAAAATTGACACTTAGAAGTTCGATAAACTTACATGGTGTGTGTTTATTAAGACACACCATATCCAACCTTATCAGATTTGACTTAGGACTTCACCAATTCTCATCTACACAGTATGTTTCATAGACAACACGTCGTGTACTCCTCAGGAAACTAGTTTACACGTCTGTTACACTTGGAGACACATCGTGTAGTTCTCTAACATGGCGTGTCCTAGTCTATTTCTGCACTTCTACAAAACAACCATTCGTCATTTCAAATACAAAAACTCACTTATGAGACGATTATCTCTCATCATTTTGAAACACTCTTTGACCAGATAATAGTCCATAGCAAAGGGAGGGCAATTTGGAGAGGAATAAGTAGTTACTTGGGAGAGAACCTCCATTCTTCTTTAAGGATTGCAGTAGGAGCTTCTTCACCTCACTCAGACCTCTCGGGAGAAAAGTTTGTTGGAGAAGAAGTATCGTCTTGGGTGGAATTTTGTCTCCAAGATAAAGTTCTACATTGTTCTTCTTCATTCTTTGGATTTCCCTTGCTCTTTTCTTCTCTAGCCATGTTTAATATCAAATTCTTTATCATGTGCTTCTGTTTCATCACCATGAACAATTAGACTTCCTTTCTTAGGTGTGGGAGAGTAACTCCCATGTTGTTACTCATGTGAACTCGAGTTTCTTAACTAATGCTAGTTAATTTGATGCTCCAAGATTTCCATGGTGTTTAATTGCATGTATGCAGTATTGGCCATCTTGCTTAAATGTTTTATGCTTCTCTGTGTTATCTAGGAAGATGTGTAAAGAAGTAGGAAATATCTTGGCAATGTATCCTTGACAACGAGAGTGGTTGTGATTGCATTGAGGATCCAAGGTTGCAATTCAAACCTTGACATAAGTGTGGGAGTACTATGTGGAGATTAGAATTATCTCATATCATGAGGAGGTGTGTGATGACAACACCTTCCTTGCAAGTTAATTAGAAAGATGTGGTTGTTTGTGAGTGATGATGTGGAGGAGAAATCCCATAACCAATATCCTTCAAACCTAATCTAAATATCTCTTTAAGTGATTAGAGTTTCTTGTTTCTTTAATTTTGCAAAATAGATCAACGTAAAACCAAACCAATCTTAGTAAATTGATCTGGATTGTTGAAGATTAACACACTTGCGACTAGTTGTACCTTGCTTATTGGACGGTCTTGAACATACTACACACATATATACTTGTGGGGTAGTGCTCGAGTTATATATTTTAAGACTTGTGCACGTGGATAACAATTATCCCAAAATAGACTACATAAGTAGTTTTATTGGACATATGTAGAAATTATTTGGAATTTATGTTACTTATCTTTATTATTGTACTTGTTTTTCATTTGAGCACTATAATCTTGATTGTCTTTATGATGAAATGAATTAAGTTTCCTCCCTATATTATGCTTTTGTTTCATGTGGCTGAATTTGATATTTTCTATCTTTTTGTATGTTATATGTAATAAATAGCATTATATTTGTTGGGAAATCTAGGTGAAAGATAAGGAAGAAAAAACAAAAATTTAAAGCCTGATTCCCCAATCTGAAAGATCGCATCAACAACAATGTATCTAGGAAGGAAGGTAACAAGAGTTACATCTGGTCCTGGAGTAAGTCTAGAGACAACTCTTGATGCAGTATCATCTATCTTTCTTCAAGAAGTAGTAAACTTCTTCTTCATGCAGCACTTGTACAGTCATCACCAATTGCCTCCCGGTCTGGCACCACAGACAACGGTTGATGTTGTCCTCTTATCAGGAAAAACCCCTCGCCTCTAGAGTAGTCCACCCAGTCCACTGGAAACTCCACATTGTGCTACCAAAGCCAACGAGAAGGAGTTGTCCCTTCAAATGTCAATGTACTAGCATCAATTCTCTCTCCCACAATTGTCTCTCCCTTCCTATCCCACCCTTTTATAGGTAGGAACTGCTTGAGATCTGTATTGGTTACTACAATCAGATAGGGCAAAAATTGTTAGAGATAATTGCCGTGACTGGGAAGCCCCCAGTACTCCTATATTTATAGGAGAGGGTAGGGTCAGGGTTTTTAGTCTGTGTGGGGGTCCAAAGGATGGAATTCACAAATTTTCTGGAAACTTCAAATGGAAAATCAGTCGGTTCACATGCCCAACCAGTCGGTTTGTGCATGAACCTGTTGGTTCGTGCCATGAACCTATCGGTTTGTGCAATTTCATGTTCTGAATCACATTGGTATTCAATGCACAATTAATGTAAAACATGACATTAGCATTAATACTTGATCCAATCAAATTGACCATTGAACTAGGCAGTTTATCATATGAATCAGTCAGTTGGGACCATGAACCATTTGGTTCACTTAGTGAACTAGTCAATTCACTTAGTGAACCGGTCAGTTCTCACCCTAGTTCAACCATTGATCATCCAATGTTGTTTCCAATCGACCTAACACTCCAACCGATCATTTCAACACTTGAACTGGTCAGTTCAAAGCCCAATCAGTCAATTTTGAACCTCGGTTGTTTAATTGAATACTTAAACACTTTTAGTAATCAAGATAAAAGTAGTTCATGAATATACTCCTATTCCAAGTGTATCCTATGTGTGTAACCATATAGGTCTAGAATTATGTTGGCAATGAATATCCAAAACAAACTTATGACATCACAAGCAATGAGTGATTTATGCCAAAACATCATTGCTACCCAAGTAATTCAAAAATTTTGAGAACAACTCCAACCTACAATCCATGATCAGTGTCACATGATTATATAGTTCCTTTGTATCTAATATCTAGATTGAACTTGAGGCATGGAATCGTCATCCTCTTCAACATTCAATCCATGTTCCTTGAACTAGAGTAAAATATTTGAGATGTGTGTGAGTTCACATATCACATATTTAATCACATGAGTAAGGCCATACATTTCTCAAGTTTGCTTATCAAGTGGCATGGATATCAAACTCTTTTAGGAGGGACAAATACCATCTACATCACTCACAATTAATTCTCATGTGTCACAATGCACTTGAGCATCACCTTTATGGCAACCATTATTCAAGGTCACATTAGATGATGTCTATATACATAGAACAACATGTGATGAGTGTAGCAAATTCAGGTCTAAGAACTACAATCACCACTATCACTATGAGAGATGACTCTAACTACCATTCCATGGTATCCATGTATCACTCTCAAGGTGGGTTTGTTTGATACATTGTTCTCTAGCATGTATCTATGTGTTTGACTTGATATCAGTTATGACTAATGATAATATGTCATTAGTCAACACACACTCTAATCTTTTGTATTACTATCATCAATTTTGCTTCCACAGTAATATCTGACTAGGGAAATAACAAGAATGTATGTACTCTTATCATACATATGATCTCATTGTTCGGATCATCAACCGAAAGACATATGTCATCGAGCAACATCATTTTTTAGGAATCTACTATGTATGTGTCATCATCATGAACACAATAGATAGAATTACCTTTAGTATTATCAAATAAGGTATCTAATGCCACACTCCAATCATCATATGATTGGCTCTCTGGGCATACATACCAATAGACTCCCACTTGAACTTAGAGCCAATCACCCACATATCTTCTTCCAAGTGATCTTAACGTGTTCATCATGTTTCTTTTGCGCAAGCACTTATGTAGCAGTTTTAGAAACATTTTCTTCTATTTGGTATTTTGCAAGTTTCACATCTCCTCACTGTATGACTTCTTGTATGAGATGGAAGTGACATAGTATGTTATCTGAGATTCCCAACCTATCCAATAGCTCCATTATTTTCACAATATCTCTATTGTGTCATCAATGGTTTAGAACCTCCCCCTATTTCATCTATATGAACTCCTAGATTTATACAGTATCGTCTACAGTTCTCATAACACCAAGATACTCAGATTATATTATAGATTCTAATAACTATTTCCTGCTCTGAACCTTTCCATCTTATAGTTCTAGTTTTAATTTTAAACACAAATTTTATATTTTGATCGTTGATTTTATTTGTCATTTTGGAATCTTGCATCGGTGTAACCCTTTACACCCAACACTCGTCCTTGTTACCATAACTAAGGAACTAATCCTTTTTAGTGTTTCTCAAGTACTTAACGATGTTCTTATGGCATTCGAGTGAATTTTACTTGGATCTGACAGATATCCACTCATCGTATCCAATACATACGAGACAACTGGATGATTTCATATCCTCTCATCATGTCCAATACATATGATATAACAGGATGAGTACATTACATACATGATAGATCCAATTGTGAATGCATATGGCATCTCACTCATGCCTTTCCGTTCTTCATAAGAATTGGAACACTGGGCTCTTGAGAGACTAACTCCATGGAACATGGACAATTTTTCTCTCTTTGAGTCTTATATGTTGAACCCTTCAGCACCATGTCAATTTATGTGCTCTTTCTTAGGTCGAGAAGCTTTCAATTCCTATCACATAGGATGTTTCACCTAAACCTTTCATAGAAAAGGTACTTTCCTTTCCAAGTTTAGTATATGCAGTATAAGAATGTTATTCCCCATCATTATATAGAATATTACATTATCTCACTAAATATTTTGTAATCACAAATTTCTTCTTCATTTTGACTCAAGTCAACTCTTTGATTATCTTTTGAAATTGAAGATTCTAGTTTTGAGATGCTTGCTTCAATCCAAATATTGACATATGTAGCTTATAGACTTTATTTGCAATAAACGGATTTATAAAACCTTTTGGTTGTGTCACATACACATCCTGTACAATATTCTAGTTAAGGAATGTGGTTTTAACATCCATTTTTCCAAGTCTTATAGTCATAGTGAGCAGCATTTGCAAGCATGATGTTGATGGATTTAACCATGGCAAGTGGTGACAAGATTTCATCATGTTCAACACTTTGAACTTGTTTGAAACTCTTCATAACTCATCTACACTTCCATGTTGGTATTTTCTCAAATACCCTAAATGAACCCTATGGGATTTACCCCTTTAGGTGGATCCATCAAGATCATACCTTGTTGGTGTACATGGAGTCCATCTTTGATCTCATGGCATCAAACCATTTTTCATACTTTGGTTCCTCAATAGCCTCTAGGTAGGTTGTTAACTCATCACCTTAGTTATAAGATATTATAATCTTTCAAACACAAGGTGTGTTCTACTAGAACTATGAGGTTTTATGTTACATAAGGAAGTTTATATTCCACAACAGCTTGTGATTCTCATTGTTCCCACTATACCTCTTTAGGTTCAATGTTTTCTGTTTGTCTCAAAATTTTCAAGTTCTACTTTTACTTGCACTTACTTCTTTGGAACTAAGTTTCCCTTAAGGAATACAACCATCTTGTTCAACAAAGAATTTTGTTGTTGGATTGGAATATAAAAGTAGTATTCAACAAAATAACATTTATGTGATTTGTGGACACAACTTTCCAAGAAACTATTTTCTATTACAAGCTTTCAATCCTAATCCTTATAAAAGGCATATTAAGACACCTCCCATGCCATATTTCATATGGTATCTTTTGAACCATTTTAGACGATACATTGTATTAGTGTAAAGCATGTGCCAAAAATGAAATTGGAAGATTAGCTAGATTTATTGATAATCGCACCATGACTTACAGGGTATGACTCCTTTTTCTGACACATCACTATGTTTTAGGTGGAGTTCATTGTTATACACTATGACGACCTCTCCAGAAGGTCCTCAAACTCTTGGTTTAAAGCATTTCAATGTCGATAATATCGAAGTGTCTTAATACTTATACCAATTTCATTATTCTAAAAGGTCTATATACATCAGTTTGTATGAGCTATAATAGAATAGTTGCTCTCCCACTACATCTAGTGAAGATGCTTTTTGTCATATTGCCCAATAAATAAGACTTGCATGTCTCTATCAGTTCAATAATTAAAAGAGTCTATATAACCATCATTATGGATTCTATAAATGCAATTCTCATTTACATGCTTTAGATGACAATGCTATAGGTATTCATTGTTTGAGTCATCAAGTCATTCAGTGCATGTGTCATACACACATTTGTCTTTAGAACTATCAAGTATAGTTTGTGATACATAGGGCATTGCCATGAAATATCAAATCTTGTCCATACAAGATACATGATGTTTTCATAAATGGCAAGTACATAATAGCAATTCACTAATTCTATTATGTGCCCATGAATGACGGCTTCCAACTCTAGTGGCAGCAACCCTTGCTCTACATAGTTCTAGCTTACTTCTTCTTAGGCCCTAAAGTGGATATTTCTATCTCCTTCTTCTTCATGAGATCCTTTATATATAGAGGGCAGTTCCTTTACTAGTGCCCAGCTGGTGACAGTGGTGGCACTTCCTTCCTTGATCATTTAAGTGAGAAGGACATATTCCATTTGCACTTACCCTTCTTCTTATCTTGAGTGCTGAAGACTTGGACTTTAGCTTAGCCTCAGAACTCTTCTTGGCCTTGCCTTTGTCCTTGGACTCACTTTTGTTGATCACCATCATCGGTTTTTCCTTCTTCAGTCATGCTACAGTATTAATCAACATTCTAGGCTACTTCGACAGCATTTTGACTGAGTTACTCAAGTGATAACACTTAATAAATTGGGTATATGATTAAAGCAATGCTTGCATAATGATATTCGTGGCCAACTCTTCATCTAAAAGAAATCCCCAGTCACTCCACATTCCCAATCACATTGAGCACATGGGGCTCTAATGGATCTCCCTCTGTCAGTTTGCACTCATATAACGCTTTGAAGATATTATACCTTTCTTTGTTTACATGATTCTTTCATATATGTTCATGTTTTTCAAGTTTTTCATGCAACTCATAGTTCAGACAACTTAGCATAAGGTATTTTATGTCTACGACATCATTGCCATGCTTCAAGTAAGCATCTATTTCAGCCTTAGGTGGATTTAGATTGGGTTCTTCTGGCTTTGGTCTTTCAAGGACATAGAGCTTTCGCTCATTGGTGAGAACACTTCTCAAAATCCTAAACTGTATATGGAAATTTATCCCATTTTGTCCTTCTCAAGGAGTGATCGCGATGATAATGTGTTTGTATTTTCCATTAGATTCTACAAAATAATTCTGCAACTTAGGACAAAACATTTTAATTAATTTGATTTGATAAGTTTGACGATATTAATTAGGCCTTTAATTAATTACCGCTCCCACTATTCTATCCAAATTGATGACTCTCATGTATCAATTTAGAATATTACAGCATACAATCTTCTAGTGAGCCAAGACCCAAAACAATTGAATTATTACTCGGCCAACACCAGCATCCATAACCAATTGTTAAGGTAGGCAACTTTTGCCAATTGCATCTCATGCAATTCTCAGATAGATGGCATGCATAACTTCTTGACATTATCCATATGTATACTTCAAGGTGCTTAATCTCATTAAGGACACCCAGTTAAGGCTCACCCAAAATCCAACATGATAGTAATGCACCCCGCTTGGCATGCCCACATAACTGCCATCACACTTCCACAAGATGGACAACACACCATGCTTGGCATGCCCACACATAGTTGATCAAGCTTTTCCTGTGTGTTTCTACTGGAAAGCATATTAGACCTAATATTTAGATTGAGGGATTTTAGATAAAAATGCATATACATATCCAATCACCACATACTTATAGTATGTATCACATACATGCTATAACTACAACCAAAACATGCAATTATAAACACAAGTGATGGTTATGGTCATACTACTGTAATTCCTTGAAGCCACAAGGAATTACTACCATCTAAGGTCTACATCACATGCAATAACTTATTGTTGGTGAAGATCCATGCTCGAACCATACCAGATTGATCGGTTCAACATGTAAACGGATCTTCTCGCCTCCTGGTCGCTTCATTGGACTCTTGAAATGCTCATTTGGTCTTAGGTTCAATCAATGTCTAGACTCCTCCATCCGACCGGTTGGGCCACCAGTTGATCCATTTGTATTGTTGTCGTCTGGCCTCCTCGGTCCTTCAATTGATTGGTTTGTCTCACGATCCGGTCAGTTTGTCTGGTGTAGAACGTCTTCTCATGATGAAACATAAACTAAAACTACCCTATTTCATATTACATTGTAAAAGGGAAAACCTCGAGTTATATTCAACGGGAATAGGAAGTAGAGCATTAATTTACATTTGGAAAGGAGGAAAGAGGCTCGCTATGCAAACCAAGACATAAATAAGAATAAACAACCACAACCATATGCACACAAATCTAGAGTTATTGGTCATAACCATGCTAACATCCACCATTAAAACACTTTTAGAAAGACGCATATGAACTGCACACACACACGCACACACACACACACACACACACACACACACACACACACATATATATATATATATATATATATATATATACATATATATACATATATATGTATATGCATATATATCTACATATATGAATATATATATGTATATATTAGTTTGTGAACCGTATGTGGTAGTTAATCAGATATACACATTAACCAATTTAATATTCACATCGTATGCAATAAAATAAATCCAATCACATTGATTTAAATCCCTGATACTCTCAATTTAATCCCTGATACACTATAAATTGGCATGGCTATGATACCACTATTGGGAAATTGGGGAGACAAATAGGGAAGTAGAAGAAAAAATTTCAAGTATGATTCCCCAATTAGAAAGATTGTGCCAAAAACAATATATCTAGTAAGGAAGGTAGCAAGAGTTATACCTAGTCCTGGAGCAAGTCCAGCGACAACTCTTGATGCAGTATCATCCGCCTTTCTTCAAGCAGCAGCAAGCTTCTTCTTCTTCTGGGAGCACTTGAATAGTCGTCACCAACGGCCTTCTGGTCTGGAACCATAGACAACGATTGAAGTTGTCCTTCTAGAAGGAAAAACTCCTCACCTCTAGAGTAGTCGATGTGGACCACCATGATCCACATTGCACTACTAGATCTAGTGGGAAGGAGTTGTCCCTTTGAAGATCAGTGTACTAGCACCAATTTGTTGTCCCACAATTGTCTCTCCCTTACTATCCCTCCCTTTTAGGGGTAGGACTTGATCAATCTCTCTATTGGTTACCACAACCAGAGAGGACAACAATTATCAAATCTAATTTTCATGTCTAGGAAGCCCCCAGTACCCCTCTATTTATAAGAGAGGCTAGGGTCAGGGTTCCCAGTCTATGCAGGAGTCAAAAGGATGGAATTCATGAATTTTCTGGAAACTACGAATAGTGAACCAGTCTATTCGCATGCCCAACTGGTTGGTTCATGCATGAACTAGTCAGTTCGTGCATGAATCACTTGGTTTGTGCAGTTGCCTATTCCGAATCACATTGGTATCCAATGCACAACTAATGCAAAACATGATGTCAGCACTAATCATTAATCCAATCGAATTGACCATTAAAGTGGGTGGTTCATCATAAGAACTGGTTAGTTGGGACCATAAACTGGATGTTTCACTTAGTGAACTAGTCATTTCATGCCCTAGTTCAACTTTCGATCAACCAATGTTGTTTCCAATCAACCTGACACTCCAACCTATCAGTTCAACACTTGAACCATTCAGTTTAGAGTCTAGTTAGTCAATTTTAAATCTTAGTTGTTTAATTGAATACCTAAGCACTTTTAGTAATCAAGTAAAATACCATTCATGAATATACTCCTATTCTAAGTGTATCCTATGTGTGTGATCCTATAGGTCCAGAATTATGTTGGTAGTGAATGTCCATAGCCAACTTATGACATCACAAGCAATGAGTGATGTCTAGAAACACAGCATTGATATCCAAGTAATTTGAAAAGTTAGAGAACAACTTCAACCTACAATCCATGATCAATGTTATGGTTATTATATAGTTCCTTTGTCTCTGATATCCGTATTGAATTCGAGTCATGGAATCATCATCCTCTTCAACATTCAATCCATGTTCCTTGAACTAGAGTGGATTGTCTGAGATGCATGTGAGTTCACATATCACATATTTAATCACATGATTATGTCCATACATTTCTCAGTCTTGCTTATCAATTGGCTTGGATATCAAACTCTTGTAGGAGGGACAAATCCCATCTACATCACCCGCACTCAATCCCCACATGTTACAATGCACCTGATAATCACCTTTATGACAACCCTTATTCAAGGTCAAGTTGGATGATGTCTAAATACATCAAACATGTGATGAGTGTAGTGACTTCAGGTCTAAGAACCACAATCACCACTATCACTATGAGAGATTACTCTGACTACCATTCTGTGGTATCCATGTATCACTCTCAAGGTGGGTTTGTCCAATACACTATTCTCTAACATGTAGTTGTGTGTTTGACTTGATATCACATATCATGACTAATGAGACTCTATCATCAGTCAAAACACACTCTAGTCTTTTGTGTTATTGTCATCTATTTTTCTTCCATAGTAATGTCTGACTAGGGACATAACAAGAATGTATGTACTTGTATCATCAACATGATCTCATTGTTCAGGTCATTAACCTGAAGACATATGTCACCGAGTAACGTCATTCCTTAGATATCTACTATGTATGTGTCACTGACTCATGACTGAGACAAACATAATAGATGGAATTACCTTTATTATTATCAAATCGGGTATCTAATGCCACCTTCCAATCATCATATGATTGGCTCTCTGGCCATACATACCAACAATATTAATGGGGAGTATCATATTCAGGGGAAGTCATGTTTTCAACCGATTTTTGTTTATGATAAAGGGGGGAATAATTCATAAAGCAAAATCTTTAAAGTCATGTTCTTGAGTATATGTTTCTTTCATTTCTTGACTAATATGGATAATTCATGTCTTTCTCTTAGTGGTAAAGATATGCTTTCTTGATATATGTTGCTGCAAATATATCTTGAGTGATGGATGTCATGTTCCTTATTTCATAAGTAAAATAGCACACACTTTTGAAGAAACTCAAGCATTAAAAATTTATGTAGAATTTTCTTCCTTTAAATATAGCTTATTTTGCAATGTCTATCATCTTCAAAAAGGGGGAGATTGTGGTTAAATTGGATATTTTTGCATACTTTCTCTATTGATGATGACAACATTTATATATTGTGTATCTAATGTTTTATCTAGTGTTTTAAGAATCTAGATATATTAAAAAATTTTGAATATATTTGATTACAAAAAGTTATTATTTTATCATGTGTACTTAAATATAATACTTTGTAGAAAGAAAAATGTACAATTTATTGGATATCATGTAAATCAAGCTATGAGTCAACTCCAACTATCCCAACCCTAATTCACATTTATATCAAGCTTTTAGGATAGTTAAGTCTCATCAGAAAAATCATTTAGTGTGTTTTCCAAAAATTAAGAATGCATCTACATAGACTTTTTGGTCAACTCTTTCTTGATTGAGATCCATCTCAGTCGAATCCCTCCACAACTGAAAAAGAGTTGACGTGGTCAAATAGATATTTTAGAGAAAAAAATCATTGTAAAATTCTCAAACTGAACATCACTCGGTCAAAGTACAGCTCGACCGAGAGGTCCTTTAGTTGAATTGTAGTTTGACCGAGGAAGTTTTGTAGAAAAATTCTTAAGTGCTCCACTAGTCATTGTAAATTTGAGTTATTACATTCTAACAAACACCCCCAACTGCTATCCTAGGTATTCTTGAGTGTTATATAGAAATAGGATAGCCTCATGGACACCAAAAAACAAACTTCAGCACTCCATTACTTGCATACTTGAGCATTAGACTAGAGAATTACTAATTCCTACTAGATACAAATTTGAAGCTCCGCTCAAGTGCCTCACTCCACCACAAAATCCTTGTCCTTATCATAGTGGTGGTCACTATAATCTTGATATAAAATATGTTTCCATGTTGTGACCTTATATTGTTATCTCTCTCCAATATTATTCTACCAAGTTCTTCGATTGTTCTTAGACTACTTCTTCTGAGAAGGATGTTCGAGGACTTGCTAGAGAAGAAGGAGTCTTATCATTTATTCTCTTCATAGATATTAAAAAAGAGGTGAAGGTTTGGAACTCTTTCATTTTTTTGTGAAAGAAAAGGGTAACAATTGTACTTTGTATTGTTCCTTGTGAGGTTGATAAGTTGATTGTTAAAAATCCTAGTTGAAAATAGCTAGATAGTGGACTGATGTCATTTGATGGAACCATGTTATATCTTTGCCTCTTCTGGTTGATTTCTTATTTATTGTTTATTTAGCAATTAATTTCTGAATAAAGTTATGAAAATATCTCTATTCACCACCCCCTCTAGATCTATTAGTGTCGAGCCTACCGCATCCATGGTGACTACATTCATGCACCCCACCAATCAACTACATAGCATGGCAAAGCCTTGGTCATTCTCATCTTGGGAAATTGACATGATCAGGTTAATCAATCCTTAGGCGTCAAATGGGATTTTGTTCATTCTGGTTACAATTGATTATTTCACCAAATGGGTGGAAGCGTTCTCAATCACCAAAGCATCAGCTCAATAAATCATTAAATTCCTAAAGAAAAACATCATAATATGGTATGGGATACCACATGATATTATCTCCAACAATGGTACAAAATTTATATATATAATCATGAAAGAGTATTTGATCTCTTTGGGGATCAGGAACCATCAAACATCACCTTACTAGCCCGAGATGAATGGAGCTATAGAAACTACCAAGAAGAATATGGTAAAGATTTTGAAGAAGATAATCATCTCTCATGCCAACTCACATGAACATTGTTCAATGTCTCTTTGTGTGTATCACACTTCTATCATAACTTCCATGGGAGCTACACCATATTCATTGGTGTACAGAATGGAGGTTTTTTTAGAATATTTAGGTCCCTTTACTTGTATACTATGAGAAGTTGATATTATGGAGGTAGAATGGATTTAGGGTTGAATCTACTGGCTCAACACCCTTTAAGAATGAAGAATAAAAGTTATGCATCATGCACAATGTTATCAAGCAAGGACACCTCATGCATTCAACAATAAGGTTTGGAATAGCAATTTCCAAAAGGGAAACTTGGTACTACGCATCATCTGAAATGTGGATTCTAAGGGCAAGTTCACCCCTAAATGAGAAGGACCCTACATTGTCTATGAAATCTATGACTAGAGTAGCCTGTGCCTAAAGGACTTGGATGGAGACATTAATCTCCATCATACAAATATCAACCCATTAAGCACTACTACTATTGATGGTCAAGCTTTAATGACAAGAAAACCTCTGGCAAAGACCCATGTAAGGGAGCCAAAAGATCCCATCCCTTTAGAAAGCTAAAATATGCACCTTAAAGTGTAAAGGTCAAAATCAAACCTAGGGCCTTTGGGGGGAGGAGAAAGGTTGTTATTATGAGTCCCCAATGGTTCATCAAGCTAAAAATAATCCTTAAAATAGGCCAACTTTAGTACACTAAAAATTGTTCATGGTTGCGACAAATGTGAGGTAAAGCCCCGTGATCAATGGCGTAGGAGGATGGTAGAAACTGTGACTCCCCATAGGAATGTTAGAGCTAATCCTCATGAATCATAATCTTGGTACCTATATCCAAGAAAATACCATAAAACTAAAAGTTGTTGGGGTTAACCTAAAAGGAAAGGACCACAGTAAGGAAGCAAAAGTTGAAATTTCTTGTAGCAATCCACACCTCATCTCTTTGAAGAGGTGAGATCAACCTCTGCATAGATTACCTAGGAAAAATGATATGGGAAGCCTTCACTAGGCAAACCCCATTTACTCTTCACAGAATCTTAGATTCTCATCTAAGTCTGTGAGCATCAATGTCCAATCAAAAACTTCAATGAAAAGATCCATGACTAGTGGAAACCTCACAAGAAATTACCTGAAATCCCTTTAATAAGGTAGAAACATGCTTGTGGTGGATTTTTGCACTAAAGCATGTCACAAGTGAAGCCTACCAGGGTGTCTCTGGCATTTGGCACCTTGTCTCAACTGGGTAGGGGGAGTTGCCACTATTACAACTGCTACACTACATCACTTTAGCACTTAGCTTGACACCCAAGCTTCAATCCATCTCCTCCCCTATAACGAAGGTCCCTTTCATAGAATAATAGACTATGAATGTTTGGAGGAAAGAAATGCCTATAATAGGATATTGAGGTGTATGGTAGCTTAAAAAATTCTTGAGGTTTCAATCTTCTGACTTCACTAATGGAAGTGGATAAGAAAGAGGTGATCCTGATATATTTTAGGAAAACCTATAGACATCCCTGATGTGGTGAGTGCATACACTTCAATTTTCTGACTTCACTAATGGAAGTGGATAAAAAAGAGGTGATCCTGATAGATGTTAAGAAAACCTATAGATATTCCTGATGTGGTGAGTGCATAGGAAAAAAATTTAGATTGAGCTTGATTGCCCGATTCATAAGAAAGGAGCTCATAGTGATATGCATCTCAAAACATCAACAAGGACCTAAGTCCAGATACACATATTCAAATATCATGAAGGGAGTACCCCATAATCAATGTTACATGTCATGCATAAAGTTTTTTATTTCAAAATAAATTTATAACAAAATATTGGCTCCTCGTGACAACAAACAAAAAAGGAAAGAAAAAAAAATAGATATCATTTAGGTTCTCTAGAGCAATCACATATTACTATCACTGGAGGTGTCGATGCAAGCCACTTCAGGTACTCGGGAAAGTAGTCCTGACCTATAGGTATAGAATAATAGTTCAGCCACATGCGTGCCACCTTCTTGTGAACCTTTCGGGAATCAATTAGTAGCTTTTTGAAAAAAAAGGAGGAAATGATTCAACCTGATGCACACATTGGTGATGATTAAACTACCTCAGCATCAACATGGGATAGCATGCATCACGTCTCTTCGGACTTGGTAGGATGATCAACCACTTAAAGCCAGGCATGGAAACCCATAGCCCAATTTTTTAATATAGAACTCCAGCCATCCCCAATAACATCTACAAATGTCAATCTAGCAAGCCACCAAACTAGGTCACCACGCAGCTAATAAGGCTCATTGGCCAAAATGTGCTTTGACAAAAACTCCTTAGCCACTCTATATTGAGGGTTTGAAGACTTCATCAAACTTGCAGGTTCGATGTGCATTTTGAAATGAATCTACAGGACCTTGAAGGGTCCCCTCATACTCCCGGTCAACAGGACCTTGTTCAAACACTCATATAATTCATCTAATATCAAAGGGATGATGGTCTCCTTCCTCCATATGGTGCCAAAAACTCTAGAAGTAAAAGTCATCACTCACCAAACAATCTATCCAAAGAACAACTTTTTTGGGATAATCAAGGTGTATGCTTGCAAACGGGTCATGTCGTAAGAATCAACACCACGCCGCACTTCGTTCTTAAATGAATCGCACATGGGGTCCATCTGAATGAAATGACCATCATCATTCAATTATCGAGCAATGTAGGATTTCTTCACGCCTAAGAGATCACCACCTCAGCAAGCAAACTCAGCTTCTTTGATACAAAAGGCCAATGGTCATGAAGAGGAAGTTGAGTAATCCTAGTCACATCTTCTAGGGTTGGAGTAGAAATGCCAACCCCAAAGAATAAGGAGTGACTTGCATAATATCATAATGGGATCACTGTCGACATCATCTCTCTTTGAATAGGGTTGTAAGCCAGATTACAAACATGACGAGTAACACCAAATCTCTCCAACTCGACTTCCTCAATCTCAAAGAGATCAGTAATGGAACGATGTATCAGAGATAGATTCATGGGAAGATGTCACAAACGCAGGATTTTTCTTATCACCCTCTATCCCATGGCTCAGAGTTGAAAAACTTAAGATGTATAGAAAAGACAAAATCATGAGGCCTTATTTATGGGCTCCAAACATTATAGATTCACCTTCTAGAGATAATAGGATTCTTTTCATCATGGAATGGTGTAATCTACTACAAACATATACATCGATAGTCAACATGGGCACACACATCCTGGGACAACCATGACTCTTTGTCCTACTCCTTGGCATACTGCAGCAATCGATCACCCAGAGTCGGCACATGGAATGAAGCAATCTATAGAGTTTTGAGATTAAATTAAAAAAGATCAAACTCTTGAGATTTGATTCTGAATGAAAGATCAAAAAACCTCACAATATGTAGCCTAAACTTAGGCTTTTATTTTAAAACTAAAAAAGAGTCTTACATATTCAAACATGGATAATACATAATTTTTCTTGTAGGAAAGGAAAATACATCAAATAACTTCTTAAGCTTCTTCTTCAGCCACTCTGTCAAACATTTGGTGAAAGTTCGATGAGAAATGGAAGAATATCTAGAGGATTGATGCTCCCTACTTGTGTCAGAATGAATAGCATAGGTCGACCACCGGTGACCCAAAGAAGAATTGTTGGAAGTCGCCTGACCAAATCATCCTATGATGAGAGAAGCCTACTTCAACGCTAGTAGATGAAAACCTCTAGAGGGGGGGTGAATAGAGTTTTATAGATATTTTAACAATTATTGAACTCAAGCAACCACAAAGAAAATATTGGACAAGGAGACACAAGGGTTTAGAGTGGTTCCTAGCCTTAGCAGATACTAAGGTAGTCAGTCCACTACCCGGTTGCTTACCCAACCAGGATTTGAAAAGAAATCTATTTTATTACCTCGCAAGGATATTACATAAAATACAATTTCTTTTCCCAAACCCTTCAAGCAGCCTTCACCTAGAAGTAATCGCCCAACTCGAAGCAGCCTTCCCTTGAAGTAGATGCACCAACACCCGTTGCACCAGCCTTCTGAAGTAGCTTCCCGTGCGATAGCCTTCTTGAAGTAGCTTGAAGTCCCCTTTTCCTCCGAAAAGTCAACCCTCTCCAATCCGCAGCCTCCAACCCTAGGAGTAGCAAGGAGAGTACAAAGAATAAATAGGAACAAGAAAGAAATAGAGAAATTACAATACCGTTTGAGCACAAGGCTTGATTTTCCTATATCAAGCGTTTGGATCTCCTAACCAAAGTGTATAACAATGTGATTATTGTGTATAGGAGATCCTAGTCTATAGGACACGAAATGTGAGCAATAGGAATGAATGGCAAGTGTAGGAATTGCTCTATTGCTCTAAAACAGATTGCAAGTAAAGTATAAGCACAAGTATGTATGCAAGTGTAGCTTGTGTATCTTTTGGTGTCCTAAGGCATGTCCTATTTATAGGAATGGCCTATGAATGCTTAAGGACGTTCTAGACAACTTCTAGGGGCTTCTAAGTGCTTAACTAGCCGTTAGGTATAAGTTAGGTGCGTTTGCAACGGCTAGTTGCTTTATTCTGCAGTTGCTGTCAGAGACCATCTCGGTCGACAATTTGTCGACCGAGATACCTACTCGGTCGAAGTCTTGTCGACCGAGAGGCTCTCTGGATTAACGTTTATTTGCAACTGTTAACTGTTGTGTCTAACGGCTACTTTTGGTCAATCTCGGTCGAGAAGTTTGTCGACCGAGAGTGTCTCGGTCGAGGAGTGTGTCGACCGAGATTGACTCTGTTTCAATTTATCAAATAAGGCACTAAGTGTGTGCATGAGTGTGCATAATGTGATCCTATTGGAAGGGATGACTTGTCTAACTATGGTGTTTAGCTAGGGAAGATCTAACGCTTGTTTTACATGCAATCTAAGTACTTGTACATTATATAACTGTACAAGTTTTTACAATAGTGATTACATTGCATGAAAATAAATATGTAAGCTCGTGATTTCCCTAGTTTCTTTGTCATCCACCATAATCCTGCACACTCAAGTAGCTTGTTAGAATAATAAGAATGAAATGTTTGTCATCATCAAAACAAGGGGATTTATCATAATATCCAATTTATCCAACAATCTCCCCCTTTTTGAAGATGACAAACATTTCCTAAAATATGAAATAAGGAAATATAAAGCATGTGAGTTTCATACCTGAGGATTACCCTTTGTAGCCATTCTTGTTTTTACAAGAAGATGAAACTCATTTATATTTATATTTTTGATTTTATATTCTTTCTCCCCCTTTGTCATTTCAAAAAGATAACCAATATGAACATTTTATTTTGTCTCCCCCTTAATTTTATATTAAGCTCCCCCTTAATTACATATCCTATTAGAAACAGGGATTTATGTCATTTTTGTCTAATTTAGCCACAAATTATTTCTCAATCATTTGCTAGGATGTTAAGCCTTGAAATGATATGAGATCATGTTAGGTTCATGGCATATATATGTTGATTTCTCACCCATTTTACAAGGGATGTTAAGCCCCAAAATGAAATGAGATTCCTTTAAGCTTAGAATATATGAAGATGTCCAAATGCAAGATTTATCATTTTTATGAAATTCATAGATTGCTTCATAATCAAGAGTAAAAATACTAGGTTCATAACAATTTTCAAATAATGTTTACAATGTTTTTAGAAGCTTTTTAATCAATAAAACCAATTTGTTTTTAGAAGCTCCCCCTTAATCTTACAATTTAAGCAATTTAATGCTTTTAAGGTCACAAATAATTTTAAATGTTGATTTTGACCTTTATTAAAAGTATGCTAAGATTAAGTTCAATAAATTGATGTCCAAATAAGCATTTTGTCAAAGCTTATTTTAGGTCGCCCTTGACTACGACCGTAGCGCCCCTTGGCTAAATGTCGTTTTAACCAAGAGGCAAATTCTGCAGATTTCCAAGATAAATATTCATATGTGAAGTATAAATTCTGCAGATAGCTATAAATATCAATTTGAAGCATATTAAGATATACCCTTTATAGTATTATAGTGAATTCTTTGACCTAGATTTTTCTAGAATGCATTTCCATTTATTGTAAATAATGTTTCATATGCTTTGCTATGGGTACATAAATATCAAATTTCTGCTTATACCCTTATCATAAGATTCTTTAGAAACATATATTTTGAAAGCAAGATTAACATCTTAAAGTCAAGATTTTTGCTTTTGATTTCTTAGAACAAGCAAATAGAAAAAAACATTAAAATTTTGTTCCAAGAAATACCGTTTGGCTTGTCATAGCAACATCATTATCACAAGTTGTGTCTACAAGCATTATCTATTATGTCAAGACACTTTTATGCTAATGACATTTGCAATTATGTGAATTACAATGATCATTCATGGTTTGCATATATGACAAAGCTTATTTTAAACCAATGAGTCCATAATGATCATGTTAAATGATTCTCAATATGAAAACATTTTCTTAAGAATGAAAGCATGATTAATGTCTCAATTTCTTATAGATACCTATTGAGAAAATCTCTATGTATAAGCAATAAATTACCAATAAAACATTTTCTTGCTATTTATCATCAAGAAGTCATGTATACAATAATCATTTTCCATTTGTTCTATGTACCATAGCACCATTTTTATGAGTTGAATGATAAAATAGTGAAAGCATATCCATGATGCAATGATAGAACCATACATTAATTGTAATCATTTAAACTAAATGTCATAACACATGATTTCTATCTAGATAGATGCTTTAAAGAATATCATGTAAACATTATAAAATAGGGATTTCTAAACTTGATTTTCAATTTAGAAAATGATATCATTTATATTCAAAAAGATCTTCAACTTGTTATGTAAAACAGTCATTAACAACAATTAGATAGCCACTGATCAATCAATTATTCAGCAATTTTACTGCAGACTGAAAAACAGTGACATGCTCGGTCGACCATTTCTCGACCGGGTTTTCACTCGGTCGACAAATCTTCGACCGACCCAATTTCTGGAAAGTGTTCAGAATTCTATTTCAAGTACAATATAGACTGTATCTAATTTAATTATTTCAAAGATCAGTTTGATATAAACATATGAATATCAAAGTAACATTTGGATTATATCTCAACTTAATCATATTCAAATCTTTTAAGTTTTGATTAATCCTTAATTGATATAAATGTGTTATCCCTATATGTTAAGTTGAGATAGACATAAAGATATGCAAATTAAAGTCTTTGGTCATATCTCAACTTAGTCTAATCGAATCAATTTGGGGATTTTGGAACCCATACCAACTCAACATCCTTTTTCTTGTATGGGCAGGAGAAGGAGTAATGTCCACGACGTAGACAATAGTGGCAACATATAGAATCAACCTCATATCTCTTTCTATGATTTTGGTCTAGGTTGTTCTTTTGTACAAATGTATATTTGCCTCTATGTACATTCATTGATTGACTCGCTTGTGTCCTTCTCCAACTAGGTTCTTGAGGTTTACCTTTAGGCTTATAACCTAGTCCATTCCTTCCAACTTGACGATAAGGGTTACTTAAGATTTTATCAAGAACATCATTATTACTTAAGCTATTGAGTTCTTGTTGCAACCTAACAATTTCATCCATTCTCCTTTTGATATCCGTCTTTGCTTTATCTAAATCGGATACTAAAGAGTTTCTTTCTTTGACGACCTTATCTAAATGTGAGCATATAATAGGTTGTTTCTGAAGATCATTTACTTGAGTCTGCAAATTTGTCTTTTCAAGGGAAAGAAGATTGCAGTTAGCTTCTACTGATTTCAATTTAAGATCACGTTCTTCAATTTCCCTTTTTAGATCTTCATTTTTAGATTCAAGAGCAAGAAGTTTTGTATTTAGATCCTCATTTACTTTATTCGATTTCTTTAACTTCTTTTTGCACTCAATATATTTCTCATGCGTTTCTTGAAGACTAGAAATTAAATCTTCTTTAGGTAAATCAAACAAGCTTACATCTTCTTCTTCTTCCTCACTTATTGTAGCCACGAAGCATTTCTTATTCGCATCTTCCTTCTTTGACTTCCATGGACATCTAGATGTAGAGTGCTTTGTTCCTAGGCACCAATTACAACTTGTTAAACATTTGTCCATGCTTCTTTGCTTGTGGTTGTAGTCACCTCCTCCCTTTATCTTCTTCAAGACCTTGTTAGGGCTCCTTGAAGCCTGCTCTGATACCAATTGAAAACCTCTAGAGGGGGGGTGAATAGAGTTTTATAGATATTTTAACAATTATTGAACTCAAGCAACCACAAAGAAAATATTGGACAAGGAGACACAAGGGTTTAGAGTGGTTCCTAGCCTTAGCAGATACTAAGGTAGTCAGTCCACTACCCGGTTGCTTACCCAACCGGGATTTGAAAAGAAATCTATTTTATTACCTCGCAAGGATATTACATAAAATACAATTTCTTTTCCCAAACCCTTCAAGCAGCCTTCACCTAGAAGTAATCGCCCAACTCGAAGCAGCCTTCCCTTGAAGTAGATGCACCAACACCCGTTGCACCAGCCTTCTGAAGTAGCTTCCCGTGCGATAGCCTTCTTGAAGTAGCTTGAAGTCCCCTTTTCCTCCGAAAAGTCAACCCTCTCCAATCCGCAGCCTCCAACCCTAGGAGTAGCAAGGAGAGTACAAAGAATAAATAGGAACAAGAAAGAAATAGAGAAATTACAATACCGTTTGAGCACAAGGCTTGATTTTCCTATATCAAGCGTTTGGATCTCCTAACCAAAGTGTATAACAATGTGATTATTGTGTATAGGAGATCCTAGTCTATAGGACACGAAATGTGAGCAATAGGAATGAATGGCAAGTGTAGGAATTGCTCTATTGCTCTAAAACAGATTGCAAGTAAAGTATAAGCACAAGTATGTATGCAAGTGTAGCTTGTGTATCTTTTGGTGTCCTAAGGCATGTCCTATTTATAGGAATGGCCTATGAATGCTTAAGGACGTTCTAGACAACTTCTAGGGGCTTCTAAGTGCTTAACTAGCTGTTAGGTATAAGTTAGGTGCGTTTGCAACGGCTAGTTGCTTTATTCTGCAGTTGCTGTCAGAGACCATCTCGGTCGACAATTTGTCGACCGAGATACCTACTCGGTCGAAGTCTTGTCGACCGAGAGGCTCTCTGGATTAACGTTTATTTGCAACTGTTAACTGTTGTGTCTAACGGCTACTTTTGGTCAATCTCGGTCGAGAAGTTTGTCGACCGAGAGTGTCTCGGTCGAGGAGTGTGTCGACCGAGATTGACTCTGTTTCAATTTATCAAATAAGGCACTAAGTGTGTGCATGAGTGTGCATAATGTGATCCTATTGGAAGGGATGACTTGTCTAACTATGGTGTTTAGCTAGGGAAGATCTAACGCTTGTTTTACATGCAATCTAAGTACTTGTACATTATATAACTGTACAAGTTTTTACAATAGTGATTACATTGCATGAAAATAAATATGTAAGCTCGTGATTTCCCTAGTTTCTTTGTCATCCACCATAATCCTGCACACTCAAGTAGCTTGTTAGAATAATAAGAATGAAATGTTTGTCATCATCAAAACAAGGGGATTTATCATAATATCCAATTTATCCAACAGTAGATAGAAGATCTATAGTCTAAATGTATACCTCCAAAGAAAAGTCACCCACGTCAGTGGGTCCCCCAAAATGCTGACTATGCATAGATCAAGGTGGGATGCTTGAGTCAAAGACTCCATGTGTTGCCCCCGCATCCACATTTGTTTCTTGGAAGGATGAGGTCCAACCAAAATTTCCCAGAAGTAACACAAGACTCAACAATGCAAAGTCATGATGCGGCGAACCTGGGAAAATTATCAAAGCCCCCAGTACCAATAGGCAGAGAAGGTGGAGACTCAGGAGGAGGAACTACCTTTGGAGGAGTTGGACAACAAAGCTCATATCCATAATCATCATGCTCCTCAAAGGAGTCATATTCAATCACATATAGAATATCAAGACAATGCAAACAAATAAAGATAAACTAGAACCAAACACTTACCAATGGAGGACTTATAAGGAAATTGTGTGTCTCTTAGGAGAAAAATAGTGGTTGGCCAAGTACATGATACCACTTAAGGTACTCGTCATGCATCACATGAACCCACATTAAGTCTCGAGTAGCTTGACCAATTTTGAGACCAGGAGGAACCAGCCCAAGCATATGATCAAAGGGAATGTGTCAACTACTAGCCCATTGATGAGCAACATGTTTGCCCATGTATACAACACTCCCAGAGGATACTCGAATCATATTCAGCAAGTAACCAAAGACAACACCTTGAAGTAGGTTGTGTATGATTTGGTCACCTTGCCTCATTAGAACCTAGAGAAGATCATGAATCAGACCTGGGAAAGAACAAAATATTGGAAATTCACTAAAGTGCATGCACAAGATAATACAATGTCAAAGTACTATGCATACCTCATCTATAGTCATCATCTCCAATTTTCCCCTCCATTGTTGATATTACACTTGACTCGGTGATGATAGGTAGAGAGAAGCATGTAAAGAATCCTATGAATCACTCAAAGTAACATTTTTGTGAAGTCAGGAGTTCTCATAACCCCACATATAAGAAATATTAGTAAGATCGGCATGTATTTCAAAGGAAAAATACAAATCAATAGGTAAAGACTTGCCATGATCAATCCTACAAATCTGTTGCAACCCTTTGTAGATCAAACCATATCCCCCATGGAAAATTTACCCACAAGTCACCTCGTCAGGTTAGTCATTAGGTGGTAAAAGGAAGGGATCGCGCCCACATAAAGAAGTAATGATAACCATCCAACATCTCCCCTATTCCCCATGTTGTTCTATATAGGCAACCAGTGATCAACACAAACAAGAACACACAAACTCTCAGGGTTGCATAGGAAGGATCGTTGACACCCTGCCTCTCATCCTCATGAAAAAAGGTGGCCCTAAACCAAGAAAATATGACCTCATATCTAAAGTACATCTCAATGTCATCAAGGTTCACCCCTAATATCCCATCCAAACAATGATGCTTCCATTTGATATTGACATGAATTTTGTCTCATGAGCAAATTCACTAGGGGAGAAACCCCTAGAGTTTACCTAAACCAACATACAATAATCACCACCCCATGAGTAGATGGGTCTTATTGTAGTATAGTAAAAGATCAAACCCAAAGGACAACATTTTTTAGAGTTTATGATCAAGGTAACCATGCAAGAACTAGTATTTATAACAAAGGGTTGAGGGTTGTTGAATATATTAATTACAAATAATAAAAGATATGGATTACATATTGGTTATCAGATGATGTAAACACCATGGTGGAATGGGTTTCATCGCAACTACTTATCGTTCACTCTCTTACTACATCATATTAAGCATGAAAATATATATGTTGAGCCCGGGAAAGATCCCCCTTTCAACTTTAGGATTAAAATTAGGACGGATATCACTCTAAACTCATCATTGCCTTACCTAGACATCATGCATCTATCGCTGCAGAAAACACCTATCCAAAGTTCTCATCAAGGGTTTAACAAGAATCTAAGAAATATCCTGGATTCTGGGTTCAAAGTTCTCAACACCCACAATCACGATAAACATGTAAACCTGGTGATCCGACAAACATACAAGCATAAAATTACTGATTCTAAACGAGTAATGGTTTGTACAAATAACATATGCAATAAGAAGAACAAAATCGGGTAGCGGGATTACTCCCCGCACCCTAGTGAGAGGACTAGTCGCTCATAGTAGTAGCAATAGGAACAACAAGCGAAGAGAGAAAGAACAACATGATTACAAAAGAAGAAGGAGATGCAGCCTTGTGTGTAGAAGTAGCTCTTTAGACTCTTAGATGAAGGCGTTAAAAATGGGTGGGAGTATCCCTAGACATTTATCAAGGATGAGTTGCAACTATCACCATTCCTTCATAGCGGGGTGGATTTACTACTATTGATGAGGAAGAAGTAGGTTGATGTAGGAGAAGATCGTGAACTATTGTATGAAGGTTCTATAGATCAGACCTACTTTGAGTTTGTAACTTTGGTACCTTAGTGGTGGTGAAGGTGGAAGCACCTTTGGTTGATAATCGTCCATCGATGGAAGAGGTGTAAGGATCTTGGAAGTCATACATTTAGAATGAAAGTAACAGCCTAGTGGAGTTAATGGCGGGTCCCTCTTCTTGGAGGCAAAGGCCTTGTATTTATAGGTAGAGGCTAGGGTTCGAAACTCTCCCAAATGACATGGATTTAAGTCCTCAGCTGACTATGAAGGTGAGGATATAGTGGTAGCATGGATAAGATGATAGGTTGTCAACCTATAGAACTTCCTTTTGTAGGTGAAGAGTATGGAGTTCCATTGGAAGAGGATACAGTGATCCTATCAAAAGGTATCCACATGAATGTGTGTGCAGAAATTCCTTTAGAAGGCGTGTGTAGTGGTTCTATTAGTAGGTGGACCATGCGCTAAAATACCTTTTTTTGTTAAATGCAAAATTGCCATTAGAAGGTGGTAGCAGAACTTCCATTGGAAGGGACCCGTAGGATTTCCTTCAGAAGGTTAATGTTGTGAAACCATACATTGATGGACCATTGGAAGGAGAGTGTTGGTATTCCTTTAGTTTTCAACCAAGGAAGGATAGAGTGATGTAAATGAAAGGTTTGGCAAATGGATGTGAATCGAAGGAAGTATTTCATAAGTTGCCAACTGATGGAAAGGGATAATTATGAAAACCCACCAATGGGGGGGGCTATTGGCATAAGTTCGATGTATCATGTTGATAGAGCTTCTAAGAAGGAGTGACAACTAATGGAGGGCCATGTCAACGTAAACTGATGGTTTGGAAGTTGTAATGCAAACTAGTGACTTCAACCACTCATGAAGGAACGGGTGATCAAAAATATGGTCCATTTATTCAAATGTTTCTTGTACCCACTAGTCAGTTAGCGGGACCACAGCTTCCTACTCTCCTACCATACAATGAATTTCAAGCCTACCATGAAAACTAAGAAATTGGATCAAAACCTTATAAATTACCATAAAATATATTATTCTTGTTTTAGGGTTTTATATACATGATCATGTATTAATGGTCTTAGAAACCCTAATTTTGGAAAATATGGGTTTTAATAGTTTTGATCCAAAAATGTAAACATGCAACATAGATATAATGATCCTAAGCTTGGTTTGAGATTAAAGAATCCTTAATGGGGATAAATGGAATAATTAGGGTTTTTGTAAATAAGAAACATGTATTATGGTTGTTAGCCTGAAAAGGGTAAATTCGTATAAAGCAACCTAAGAAACCTTAATGAACCCTAAGGAGACTTGGAAGCCTTAGATATCCTCATGTCATTAGGAATTTATTTAGAATATGACAGTGACATTAGGTAATCTATATGTTTCAGGATTTAAGGGTTGCTTCAATTAGGTGCTTGCTTGGATATCTTGTTGATTTTGGATTCTCTTGCTCAAGAACAGGTATGTGGTTATGCTTATGAATAATTGCTCTAGTTTCACGGTGATTTATGAGATTTTATCAGTTTCTTAGAAATAATTTCTTGGTTGACTTTTATTTCATGCAACTGTAAAGTGACAATGACTACCACCATAAATATATATACATGACTAGCTCAGATCCTAGTCCTCCTTTGCAGCTTTGATGATGATGAAATGGATGACCTAGTACATGGTCTACCCTTGGGGTAGGATTATTAGGCTATCATGAGTCAATGTGTTGGTCTGCCCTTGGGTAGGACCATACGACTACGCATCCCTATGTAGTGATCTACCTGTAAGGTAGGATCATGGGGATTATTTGAGATATACCATATGAGAGAGGTAGTATCCATGTACACTATAAGAATAGCACAGAGGCAAGGATATGTAGGGATTGAGTAGTTATCTTTAAAATGTAAAGTTTAATTTGTTAAATCATAATTTGATTGCAATATGTTATCACAATTAGATGCAAGTTTTTGGTTCCATCACATATTAGTATAATTTCATTATCCTGACCACCGTTTTGTTTGTCCGCATTTTAGGTTTACCAGAAAGTAAATGTTCCTTTAAAGTGACATTGATTGAATAAAGCTTAATAAAGAATTAGTTTCTTATCTGGGTAAAGTCCCTCAAATCCTATATTTTTCAAGGTATGTGCAAAGAAAAATTTTATCCTATTTTAAGCTTAGTAGTGGTAGAATTTATTAATTATTTTTTATTATTTGCAAAACTATATGATCCTATTTTAGGATAACGGCTCTAGCCTCTTGGTCTCCCTTAATTGGGGGTTACCGAGGGGTGGGGTCATTACATTTGGTATCAGAGCCTAGTTTTCTATTTAATCACTAATAATTATTAGCTTTTACAAAATCTTTAGAACCCAAGGGAGTTATTAGAGGATTTTACAAAAGATGGAGGTGTCTAGAAAAGGATCATGATTTGGGGGCTGGAAAGATTTTCCGCCACCCTACTAGTCAGTCTATGAGGACTCCCAGAATCTCTGTGACTATCTCACCAAAATATGAGGATTTGACTCGAAATAAGATACCTCTAGGTCTCCTCATCTATTTTCGTCTCATCTTACCTCTTATTTGTGGAGAAAAATTAAGTGATTAGGGTTTTCTATCTCTCCACCACCTCTTGTGTTTGGGAATTCATAGTGTTAAGGATTAAAGAATCCTACTCCAAATAATAAAATGCATGTAAATAAGAGGACACAGATGTAAGTTAAATATTATATATCTTCCAAGTTATAAATCTGTGTTGAAAATATTTTTAACTTGTGTGAACGAGCATGGCCCGTATCAAGACTGTAGTTGTTCCCTTCAAGGCCACCAAGAATCGATCTGGGGGTAGACCTCCCAGCAAGAGGAGGGAATCTTCTAAGAAGAGGAGGAGAGATTGTAATGATGAGTCCTCAAAGAAGAGGAAGAGACCCAAGGGAGCCTCAGAAGAAGGCTCAGACCCTAAGCTAGTTCGCTTCTACAACCCAGAGATGAACTGAGAAGAGGAACCAATGTCTGAAGATGAGGTCAAGCCTGAGGAGAACCCGACCGGTGGCCCATGACCTGCAGTAATAGTCCACACCCCTGATGCCCTCTATATGGAATAGTAGAAAAAGCTAATTGAGGCCAATAGTGGCCTGGCCCTTAGGGATATAGCCAGATATGAAAATGGTGAACCGCTTCTTGTTCATCCCTAACTTGGAGTCACCATTCTAGACTTCATCAAGTTGAACCTTGAGAAATTCGGGGGAGAGGATAAGACCGAAGTGGTCGACAAAGTAGATGCTTGGCTGCTAGCAGTCGAGAATAGTTTCCACATGTTCGAGGTGCATCCAAAAAAGAAAGTCATGTTTTTTGCTCATCTCTTGGAAGGAGAAACCAAGATCTGGTGGGAGAACCACATCATTGGTTGACATCTAAATGAGGACCCAATGGCATGGACCGACTTTAGGAATACCTTCACTACCAGATTCATTCCAACATCAGCTAAGAAGGAGAAAGAAAGGGAGTTCACCAACCTGATCCAAGGTAGCCTATCTGTCATAGACTTTGGCCGCAAGTTTCACATCATGGAGCATTTTGGGTATATGATAACTGAGGAAAGATGGGTGGACCATTTTGTAGAGTGTCTACACCCTGCCATCAAGCCTCATGTGATGGTGAGTAAATCAACAACCTTCACTGAAGCCTACAACACCCCCTGAACATGGAGAAGATGGTGATGCCTGTACAGAACCCATCCAAAGGATACTTGGGTTTCACTAAAGGTACCCATGGCCTAAAGAATGATCACAAGAAAGGACAAGGATGCAATCATGCCAAGGGAAAGCATGGAGGTGCAAGAAAACCCCACCATGAGAACAATTGGCCCAGTGTCACACCTGCGGAAAATGGCATTCAGGTGAGTGTCGCTATAAGAAGAGGGTGTGCTATCGTTGCCAGCAAGAGGGACACCTTCAAGCCAACTTCCCTCTACCAGACCCAAAAGGCCCAGGCCCTATAGCAGCCCAGCCTATTGCAGCCCAACCTAAAGCCACAGCCCCACCTACTAGAGAGAGAAGACAAGCTTGAGTTTTTGCTATCGACAATGAGGAGGCTCAAGCTAATGTTAATCGGTTGATAGAGGGTAACAACCCTTAGAGTTTTCTTTTGTGTTTTAAGATAAGCATGTAGTAGTCTAATGTATGCTGAAAAATAATGTAGGCATGCTTGAAGTCATGGGACACAATGTAAAAGCTCTATTTGACTCTGGATCTACTGTTACTTTTATTTCTAGGAATCTCACAACTATGCTTTGTTTGGATATCAAGGATTTAGGATATATTTTGTATGTCACAACCCCAAGTGGTCAAATCATTACATCCCTCTTGAAAACTCCCATGATACCTATTAAGTACTGTAACCATGAGTTCCCTATAGATTTTATCCTCCTTGACATGAACAACTTTGATGTGATCATGGGTATGGATTGTCTCTATACCTATAGGGAAAATATTGATTGTAAGGAAAAGAAAGTAATCATAAAAAGACTAGGTCACCCACCATTCACCATTAGGGGTAGGAAGAAATCTACCACTAGCATGTATGTGTCAGACTTGAAGGCAGAACAGATGATAACCAAGGGTTGTCAAGTTTTCCTAGCAATCATTACCGAGTCGGAGCCTAAGGTGCAGTCCTTAGAGGAAATAGAGGTATTCAGGGACTATGCATATGTATTCCCAGATGATTTACCTGGGATTCCTCCTATAACATACTAAAATCCATTATGTATCTCTTTGTACTCTTTTCCAATAAGATTTTTCCTTCATTTTTCATTCCATATATCTTTGGATCTGATCTAGTGGAATTATGATGGTGATTGGATAAATGTTACCCATATATTCTTAACATGGGGTTGTATGCAAAAATACCTCAGTTAGATTTTAAATAATGGGCTTGAAGTGAAAATTATACACTAAGTAATAAAAATACTAAAATATTTCGTCCTAGAACTTTCCAGTGCTTTGTGGAATAGGAAAAAGAAGAGAAAATCCAAATTATATATAAAGGAAATGATAAATACAATAATTAGAGGCAATATGAGATTTAAAGGATAAAAGAAGATAATGAGAAATATTTTGCACCAAAAATTTAATTGGAAACCCACAAGGATAATTTGACACTCAAATTCGTTTTCTTGACTAAAAAGTAACTTAAGGGTCAAGTATCATTTAATTTGGAAGATAAAAGTATATATTAATGACCTTATCAAATGAAAATAGGAAATAGGCCAATAAAGTGAAATAAAATACTTAATGCTCTCAAAATAGAAAAATAACTCCAAATTCGTAATCTAGATATAAAAATAAGCCTTTGGGAAAATTTGCAACTAATTTGGATAATGTGTGAATAATGAATAAAATAGGAGAGAGAAAGTGTGTAGAATCTTCTATTTATTTAATAAATAAATGAATAATCTCAACTTATGAAAATAATAACAAAATCATGCTCTAAACACTTAGGAAGACTTATGAGTGAAGTTACACAAATTTTAGATAATTTATCACCTCTTTTAAAGGAGGAAAGAGAAAATGCCATTTTAATTATTTAACCTATCAAACTTTTCCAAAAGGCAAAAATAACTCCATATTTGGATTCTATGCGTCACAATCAGTCATAATATAAAATTTGGTACTTTTTGGATAACGTTTGAACCTCCAAACAAGGAGAGAGAAAAACATTTAAATGAATGTGCCTTTTAAGTCAATTTTGAATAGGAATACCAGATGGCAACTGTTATATCGTGATGATTGTCGACCGTTGGATCTCGATCTAAGGGTATGTGGGTCGTCTTCTTCATTGTCCCGATTTGGCAACATGTTGCTTGATTGCCACGCTTTCAAATTCACTTATCTCGAGTTTTACTCAATGAAATTCAATAATTTTTATCCTACGAATTCCTTGCGCAATTCCGCACCATATTTTTCCAAAATTTTTGCATTTTGACAAAGATTTGATAAACTCCCAACTTGTATGCCACTCTCTCTACCCCCATCTTGCCAAACCCTATTCTAGGTCTTCTTGCCTATATATATACCTACCCCAAGGACCGCCATCTCATTTGCAACTCAACCACGTTGTCAATTTCGAGTTTCATGGACGTCTTGACCTCCATCTAGCCTCCATATGCTCCTGACCTTGTGGCGCCTTCTTCTTCTTTTTCCATTGGCCAACGTCTCAATTCCAGGTACGGATGAATTCGGCTCTTCTTCTTCTTTCTTTTGAGTACCTAAACGTGAAGTTTCGTTGAGTATTGCAATTTTGCCCAAACCGAGCCCGAGCAAGCTGCTCACAGCTCGTTTCCTTGGTACGGGGAGGAAGATGACTCCCTATTATTTTACCAAATCGCCCCTAATCGTTTTGCTTTGTGTGTTTTTCGCGCGAGGGGCATCCTCGTCCTTTGCCCGCCTTTGACCAAGCGCTGACCCTGGCCCGCACATATGCAGCGAGGGGTCAGGTCCCAGAGACACGAGACCACCCGCTCTCTCCATCTCTCTCTCGCTAGCTCTCTCTCTCATGCCTTGCCTACGTGGCAGGCTATGATTGGCCGAAGTAACATAAATCACAGAAAATGATTCCAGTGGTCAAAAATTAAAAATAAATAGTGTTTTGAAATCAGGAGAATGAGATCTATCCATTAAAAATTTGAGGTTTGATTCCGATGTTTGCAAAAAATGTATTTTTAGAATGATTTAATTAACTAAAAACCACCAAAAATAACCCAAAAATTTATATCTTCAAAATATACAATATTATATATCATTTTGATCAGAAAACCCTAACTAAGATGATGGTTATGTTTTTGGAGTCTAATTCAAAGGTTTGCGCAAAATGTTAGTAATATTAGACTTTTAAACCTTTAATGAGTATACTTAATTCTAGTTCATAGATCTAATGATGATATTAGGGAAAGTGGGTTCTGATTTCATGTGAAGGGTTGGAAAGTGGTTTCTAGAACTCTTGAGGCTAAGGTATGTAAATCTACCCCCTTCAGTTGGGAAATTATTTATACCTTCTACCTATGTTCCCTAATGAGGCTTAATCTGGCCTAATTCATGATTCTTGAAACCTAAATTCATTTATGCCTCAAAAATTAGTTGTAGTATTATCTTGTTTGGGTGTTTATACCCCACTGCCTTGTTATATGAATTCTTTGTTTAATCTTTCCATAACCCTTTTGCTAGCATGTAGTTATATGTTCTATTTAATTGTAAAGTAGTGGTACTTATGTACAACCACCCACAGAGGGCATGTATATAATCGCCCTAGGGGAATGTTTATAATTCTCCCCATAATATTATAGGTGACTGGGAATGTCTTATTCTCCCCTCACCTAAGGTTAGAGATCCAGTAGGTGCCTCAACCCTACTTAGTTAGGTAGACATATTAATTTACATGCAAATCCTTTAATGACTTTTGTTATTGGAAAGTTTCCTTAATAAAAGCCCCATACTCTTGATGTCTCATCTTTTGATGATTTACTAGCATGTTTTACTTGTTACAACTATCTTTTCACTTTTAGAATAACCTTGTAACACATACTTTTTATTCCTTTTTCTCTTGTTGGGTGTCTTCCCAACCACCCAGGTGTCGGTGTTGTGCAAGGAGAAGGACAGCTTGAAGGAGGCTTTCCTCAGGAGTTGATCTTTGGCATTTGGAAAAGGATGGCTAGGTTGCTATAGCTAGATCCTGCTTATCTTATCTTTTCTTTTAGAAATCATTCTTGTAATAAACAATAAAGCCATGTGAAGGCTTATTATTTCTTTATTTCTGCTACTATTGACATTTTATTATGTATCTGGAATCATGCTTATTTATTTGGAATATTATGCAATCTTCCTAAAAGTCTCTAAATTTTGTTAAAATTTTGGATGTTTGTATTTCTTTTAAATTTTAGTAAAGAGGTGATCTCGCCTCTTTACAGCATGGTATCAGAGCCTTTAGGCGACTATTAGGGCATGAAGTTGAAGCAAGGGTGTCTAGAAAGGATCAGGGTTTTGGGGGCTGGAAAAATTTTCCTCCGCACCACTAGCTTGGTATACAAGGACTCTCGTGCCCATATGATACCGATCTGGCCTGCGCTAATACGAATTGTCCAAAATAGTATGCTTTTAGGTAATAGCATTCTAGATATCCTTTTCTCATTTGTATTTCTATTCTCTTATGATCTATGATTCTATACTCTTGAGAACCTAATATGTTAAACCTAATTTTCAGGAGAGGTGACTTGTTCGACAACGTGAACCAGGAGTCGACCCCTAATGACCCCAACACTCCTGTGACTCCTGCTATCAACCAGAATGCTATGGGTACTCCGCCCTTCACACCTGAGCAAGAACTGGTGATGCTACGTCAGTTGTTGTCCTCCACCATGATGGGACAACTCAACACCATAGCTGCTAGTGCCAACAAGCCGAGGGAGTTCACCCTCACTGACTTCATCAAGATGCAGCCACCCTATTTCAAGGGTGAAAGTGAGCCTAACATGGTGTACAAAGCCGACGACTGGGTGTTGGCCTTGGATTAGACCTTCGAGGGTATGGCGTGCCCTCCTCACCAGAAGGTTCAGTTCATGATGTACGTGCTGGATGGACCGGCGCGTGTTTGGTGGAATGGTGTTGCCCGCACACGGGACACCTCTTCTATGGAGTGGACCCAGTTTCTAAAGTTGTTCAGGGAGAAGTATATCTGTCCTGCTTTCCTAAGGAAGGAGCCTGAGTTTTATAGTCTCAAGCAAGGAAGCATGAGCGTGGTCGACTACATTCAGAAATTTCTGCTGCTAGAACGTTACGCCACTGACCTTGGAGCTGACAAAAGAGCAACCATGTTCTTGGAAGGTCTGAACTATCAAGTGGGTCGGAGCCTCGTCCCGTGGCTACCACTTACTTTTCAACATATGGTGGACAAGGCTCTCTCCATCGAGTCATATATGGGGTTTCAAGCTTCTAATGGCTTCAACAACAAGAGGAAGAATCATAACCAGCATGAGAACCACGGATGTGATCACTGCAACAGGTGCAAGCACCACCATCCTCCTGGAAGATGCCCCTCCAACAATGCACCTTCCCGTAATGACAACCGTCCTCCACTGACCTTCCATGAGTGCGGCCAAGTCGGGCACATCCGACCCAACTGCCCTCATTTTCGGCAAGGGCAGAATAATCCCCAGCAGCCGCAGCAGCCAAGATAGAACCCGCCTCCACCGAACAACAATAAAAACAACAACAACAACCAGAAGCCGAGGTGTCTGCCTGTGGAGAGGCATAATGGGAGAGTGTCCTCTCTCAATGTTGAGGAAGAAGGTGAAGGCAATGAAGTGATTGAAGGTACCCTACACCTTAATATGCATCCTTTAAAAGCACTATTTGATTCTGGATCCTCCAATACCTTCATATCTTGTCAGTTTTCCTCTATGCTAGATATAGAATCTAAGTTTATGGATTATGTATTATATGTAAAAAAACCTAGTGGTAAAATCTTCTCCTCGTACCTCCAAACTCCTACCTTGGACCTTTGTATATCTGGAATAATGTTTCCCATGGATTTTGTCTTGCTTGATATGACCGTCTTTGACATCATCATGGGTATGGATTGGTTAAAGTATAAAGCAGTTTTGTACTATGAGGAATCCAAGGTTAGATTGGTTCATCCTGTTGAAGGAAAAGTGTGTGTCAAGGGAAAGAAGTGAGAAGAGCGACAGTTTGTCATCTCTACCATTAAAGTTGAAAAGTTTGTCTCGTAAGGGTGTAGAGCTTTCCTAGCCTCCATAGTTCTCGATGCTACACCTCCTGCTCTAGATCATATTGATGTGGTGAAGGACTTCTCGGATGTCTTTCCCGAGGAGTTGCCCGGGTTTCCGCCAACTCGCGAGGTGGAATTCTCCATCGAACTTATACCTAGAACTTCACTGATATCGAAGCCACCCTACCGCTTGGCCCCTATTAAGCTGGTTGAGTTAAAGAAGCAACTTGAAGAGCTTCTCGACATGGGCTTCATTCGCCCTAGTGTTTCCCCTTGGGGAGCCCCTGTCATGTTCGTGAAGAAGAAGGATGGATCTATGTGGATGTGTATGGACTACAGCATGCTTAACCAAGTGACGGTGAAGAATTGTTATCCGTTGCCGCGCATCGACAACCTATTCGATCAGCTAAAGTCAGCCATCGTGTTCTCCAAGATGGATCTGCGAAGTGGTTACTACCAGATGTGTGTGAAGGATGATGATGTCCCGAAGACAGCGTTCATAACTCGTTATGGGCATTATGAATTCATGGTCATGCCTTTTGGTTTGACAAATGCCCCTACTGCATTCATGGACCTGATGAACAAAGTATTCCACCCATATCTTGACAAGTTTGTAGTGGTGTTTATCGATGACATTTTGGTTTATTCTGAGATGTTAGAACAACATCACGAGCATCTGCGGATTGTACTCAACACATTGCAAGAAAACCAACTCTATGCAAAATTCTCAAAGTGTGAGTTCTGGATAAAGGAAGTTATGTTTCTTGGTCACGTGATTTTTGTCGGTCATATAGTTGTTGATCCTGCGAAGGTAGAAGTTGTGACAAACTGGAATGCTCTGAAAAACCCATCTGAAATCTGTAGTTTCCTTGGTCTAGCCGATTACTATCAGAAGTTTATCAAAGGCTTCTCTGAGTTGGCCTTACCTTTAACCAAGCTGACTCAGAAGGAGGTCAAGTTCTCATGGACCCCTAAATGTGAGGATAGTTTTCATAAGTTGAAGATGAGCCTGACTTTTGCTCCCGTGCTAGCTTTTCCTGTTGAGGGCTTACCCTATGTCATCTACACTGACACATTTAGACAAGACTTAGGATGTGTTTTGATGCAAGACAGTAAGGTATTCACCTATGCTTCTCAATAGTTAAAATGTAATGAAGCTAATTGGCCTACGCATGATTTGGAGCTTGCTTCCATAGTTCATGCTTTGAAGATCTAGTGACACTATCTCCATGGTGAAAAGTTTGATGTCTTTTCTGATTACAAGAGTTTGAGATATTTGTTGACTCAGAAGGATCTGAACTTGTGACAACGTAGGTGGATGGAATATCTTAAATATTATGACTTTACCATCACCTATCATCCTGGTAAAGCGAATGTCATAGTTGATGCTCTAAGTCGTAATAAGGATGTTGTTTGTGCTACTCTGAGATGTTAAGTGTGGGAAAACCTTGAAGATGTGGCTAGCTGGAGACCTCAGCCTATTGATTCATTGGATGAAGACAAGTTGTGTGTTCATATGGCCAGCATGACCGTTACACCAACATGGATCTCAGAAGTCGTGGGTGCACAGTTAGAGAGTTCTGTGCTTGAAGAAATGAAATCTTTAACTGAGAAACTGCAATCTGACTTACTCTATTAGAGTGGATGGTGTTGTCCGCTTCAGACAAAGGTTGTGGATTCCCAATGTTGGTGATCTGAGACAGAAGGTTCTGAGTGAAGCTCACGTGTCCAAGTACACTATTCACCCTGGCAAAACCAAGATGTACAAGGACTTACAGCGAAGCTTCTGGTGGAAGAACATGAAGAATGACATAGCTATGTTCGTGGCAAAGTGCTTGACATGTCAGCAAGTCAAGATTGAACATCAACGACCTGGTGGTCTTCTTCTTCCTCTTGAGATTCCTGAATGGAAGTGGGAGAAAATCACAATGGACTTTGTTACTAGTTTCCCTAAGTCCAAGAAAGGTTATGATGTTGTTTGGTTGGTGATTGATCGTCTTAACAAATCTGCTCATTTCTTTCCTTTCAAAACCACATATAAAGTTGCTGAGATGGCTCAGTTATATGTGGAGTGGATAGTTCATCTACATGGTGTTCCTGTTGTGATAGTTTCTGATCGAGACCCAAAATTCATTTCTCGCTTATGGGGTCAGATTCAAGAAGAGATGGGTATTGATCTGTGTTTCAGTACTTCTTACCACCCGCAAACTGATGGCCAGTCTGAGAGAACAATTCAGATTCTGGAGGACTTGCTACGTGCTTGTGTGATGGATTGGGGTGGTGCCTGGGATCAATATCTACCGTTAGCATAGTTCACTTACAACAACACCTACCAAGCTAGTATTGGTATGCTGCCTTTCGAAGCTCTCTATGATAGACCTTGTCATTCACCTTTGCATTGGGATGATCTTGGTGAACGTTCCCTAGTGAAGACTGATGACATGCAGATGATGCTTGAAAAGATACAACTGATAAAGAAACAGATGAAAGCTGCTCAAGACCGACAGAAGATGTATGCTGATAAAAAGAGGTCTGGTGTAAGCTTTTTAGTGGGAGATTATGCTTTTCTGAAGATCAAGCCTATACGTTCTATTGCAAGATCTAAGGTAAAAGGCAAGTTGAGTCCTCTCTATGTTGGACCATTTGAAATCTTAGATAAAGTGGGATATTGTGCATATCGGTTAGCTTTACCTCCTTCTTATGACAACATCCACAATGTGTTCCATGTCTCTGTGTTGAGGAAGTATGTGAAAGATCCTTCTCATGTACTCACTATTGAACCTGTGGAGATTCATGAGAATCTGACTTATGAAGAAATACCTGTGAGGATCCTTGACTCCCAAGTAAAGTAGTTGAAGAATAAAGAGATAGAGTTAGTAAAGGTTTTGTAGAGATATCATGGTTTATAAGAAACCACTTGGGAGTTGAAAGATGAGATGTTACGTACTCACCCTTCCCTCTTTGTATGAGATTTCGGGGATGAAATCCTTTTTAAGGGGTGGAGTGTTGTAACATACTGAAATCCATTATGTATCTCTTTGTACTCTTTTCCAATAAGATTTTTCCTTCATTTTTCACTCCATATGTCTTTGGATCTGATCTAGTGGAATTATGATGGTGATTGGATAAATGTTTCCCATATATTCTTAACATGGGGTTGTATGCACAAATACCTCATTTAGATTTTAAATAATGGGCTTCAAGTGCAAATTATACACTAAGTAATAAAAATACTAAAATATTTCGTCCTAGAACTTTCTAGTGCTTTGTAGAATAGGAAAAAGAAGAGAAAATCCAAATTATATATAAAGGAAATGATAAATACAATAATTAGAGGTAATATGAGATTTAATAGATAAAAGAGGATCATGAGAAATATTTTGCACCAAAAAATTAATTGGAAACCCACAAGGATAATTTGACACTCAAATTCGTTTTCTTGACTAAAAAGTAACTTAAGGGTCAAGTATCATTTAATTTGGAAGATAAAAGTATATATTAATGACCTTATCAAAAGAAAGTAGGAAATAGGCCAAATAAAGTGAAATAAAATACTTAATGCTATCAAAATAGAAAAATAACTACAAATTCGTAATCTAGACATAAAAATAAGCCTTTGGGCAAATTTGCAACTAATTTGGATAATGTGTGAATAATGAATAAAATAGGAGAGAGAAAGTGTGTAGAATTTTCTATTTATTTAATAAATAAATGAATAATCTCAACTTATGAAAATAATAACAAAATCATGTTCTAAACACTTAGGAAGACTTATGAGTGAAGTTACACAAATTTTAGATAGTGTTATCACCTCTTTTGAAGGAGGAAAGAAAAAATAACATTTTAATTATTTAACCTATAAAACTTTTCCAAAAGGTAAAATTAACTCCATATTTGGATTCTACACGTCAAAATCAGTCAGAATATAAAATTTGGTAATTTTTGGATAATGTTTGAGCCTCCAAACGAGGAGAGAGAAAAACATTTAAATGAATATGCCTTTTAAGTCAATTTTGAATAGGAATACCAGATGGCAACTGTTATATCGTGATGATCGTCGACTGTTGGATCTTGATCTGAGGGTATGTGGTTCGTCTTCTTCGTTGTCCCAATTTGGCAACAGGTTGCTTGATTGTCACGCTTTCAAATCCACTTATCTCGAGTTTTACTCAATGAAATTCAATAATTTTTTATCCTGCGAATTCCTTGCGCAATTCTGCACCATATTATTCCAAAAGTTTTGCATTTTGATGAAGATTTGAAAAATTCCCAACTTGTGTGCCACCTCTCTCTACCCCCATCTAGCCAAACCCTATTCGAGGTCTCCTTGCCTATATATATACCTACCCCAAGGACCGCCATCTCATTTGCAACTCAACAACGCGGTCAATTTCGAGTTTCGTGGACGTCTTGACCTCCATCTAGCCACCGTATGCTCCTGACCTTGTGGTGCCTTCTTCTTCTTTTTCCATTGGCCAACGTCTCAATTCCAGGTACGGATGAATTCGGCTCTTCTTCTTCTTTCTTTTGAGTACCTAAATGCGAAGTTCCATTGAGTATTGCAATTTTGCCCAAACCGAGCCCGAGCAAGCTGCTCGCAGCTCGTTGCCTTGGCACAGGGAGGAAGACCACTCCCTGTTGTTTTACCAAATCGCCCCTGATCATTTTTCTTTGTGTGTTTTTTGCGTGAGGGGCATCCTCGTCCTTTGCCCCTTTGCCCGCCTTAGACCAAGTGTTGACCCCGGCCCACACATCTATAGAAAGGGGTCAGGTCCCAGAGACGTGGGACCACCCACTCTCTCCATCTCTCTCGCTAGCTCTCTATCTCTCTCTCATGCCTTGCCTATGTGGCAGGCTATGATTGGCTGAAGTAAGATAAATCACAAAAAATGATTCCAGTGGTCAAAAATTTAAAATTAATAGTGTTTTGAAATTAGGAGAATGATATCTATCCATTAAAAATGTTTTTGAGGTTTGATTCTGATGTTTGCAAAAAAAAGTATTTTTAGAATGATTTAATTAACTAAAATCCACCAAAAATAACCCGAAAAATCCATATCTTCAAAATATACAATATTATATATCATTTTGATCAGAAAACCCTAACTAAGATGATGGTTATGTTTTTGGAGTCTAATTCAAAGGTTTGCGCAAAAAGTTAGTAATATTAGGGTCTGAAACCTTTAATGAGTATACTTAATTCTAATTCATAGATCTAATGATGATATTAGGGAAAGTGGGTTCTGATTTCATGTGAAGGGTTGGAAAGTGGTTTCTAGAACTCTTGAGGCTAAGGTATGTGCATCTACCCTCTTCAGTTGGGAAATTATTTATACCTTCTACCTATGTTCCCTAATGAGGCTTAATCTGACCTAATTCATCATTCTTGAAACCTAAATTCATTTATGCCTCAAAAATTAGTTGTAGTATTATCTTGTTTGGGTTTTTATACCCCACTTCCTTATTATATGAATTATTTGCTTAATCTTGCCATAACTCTTTTGCTAGCATGTAGTTATATGTTCTATTTAATTGTAAAGTAGTGGTACTTATGTACAACCACCCACAGAGGGCATGTATATAATCGCCCTAGGGGAATGTTTATAATTCTCCCCCATAATATTATAGGTGATTGGGAATGTCTTATTCTCCCCTCACCTAAGGTTAGAGGTCCGGTAGGTGCCTCAACCCTACTTAGTTAGGTAGACATATTAATTTACATGCAAATCCTTTAATGACTTTTATTATTGGCAAGTTTCCTTAATAAAAGCCCCATACTCTTGATGTCTCATCTTTTGATGATTTCCTAGTATGTTTTACTTGTTACAACTATCTTGTCACTTTTAGAATAACCTTGTACACATACTTTTTCTTCCTTTTTCTCTTGTTGGGTGTCTTCCCAACCACCCAGGTGTCGGTGTTGTGAAAGGAGAAGGAAAGGCTTGAAGGAGGCTTTCCTCAGGAGTTGATCTTTAGCGTTTGGAAAGGGATAGCTAGGTTGCTATAGCTAGATCCTGTTTATCTTATCTTTTCTTTTAGAAATCATTCTTGTAATAAACAATAAAGCCATGTGAAGGCTTATTATTTCTTTATTTCCGCTGCTATTGACATTTTATTATGTATCTGGAATCATGCTTATTTATTTGGAAGATTACTCAATCATCCTCAAAGTCTCTAAATTTTGTTAAAATTGTGGATGTTTGTATTTCCTTTAAATTTTAGTAAAGATGTGATCTCGCCTTGTTACACCTCCTGAGAGAGAGGTAGACTTTTTGATAGATCTAGATCCCGGGACAAACCATATTTCGAGAGCACCTTATAGGATGGCCCCTGCTGAGTTTCTTGAGTTGAAGGAACAACTACAGGACCTGCTAGATAAGGGTTTTATTTGACCTAGCACATCATCATGGGGAGCACCAATTCTCTTTGTGAAGAAGAAGGATGGGTCGCATAGAATGTGCATAGACTACCGGATGATCAACCAGGCTACCATTAAGAACAAATACCCTTTACCCCAGATAGATGACATGTTTGACCAACTGAAGTCAGATCGAGTCTTTTCAAAGATTGACCTGAGGTTTGGGTACCACCAGTTGCGAGTCAAGAGTGAGGACATCTTGAAAATTGCTTTTAGAACTCGTTATAGCCATTATGAGTTTATGGTTATGCCTTTTGGGTTGTCCAATGCCCCGAGTGTGTATATAAACCTCATGAATAGTGTGTTCCAATCCTTCCTTGACTCATTTTTCATAGTGTTCATAGATTACATCTTAGTTTATTTCGATGACCTAGAGCAACACTGTAACTACCTAGGTAGAGTCCTTGATATCTTGAGAAAGTAGAAGTTCTATGGGAAATTCTCGAAGTGCGAGTTTTGGATAGACTATGTCATGTTCCTTGGATACATCATATCCAGACGGACCATCTCAGTGGATCCAACTAAAGTGTTGGTCGTTCGAGATTGGCCAGCACCGAAGAATCCTTCAGAGATCCACAGCTTTCTGGGATTGGCCAGATATTATTAATCCTTCATAAAGGATTTCTCAAAGACTTATTTACCACTTATCAAGCTCACCCAGAAAGATGAGAAGCTTGTGTGGTCAGACTTATGTGAAGCTCGATTCTAAGAGTTAAAGGAGAAGTTGACTATGGCTCTAGTGTTGACTCTACTGTTTGGTAATGAGGGTTTTATGATCTTCACTGATGCATCAAAGATGGGGCTTGGATGTGTGCTAGAGCAAAGCAGGCATGTTGTTTCCTATGCCTCCAGACAACTCAAACCCAATGAAGTGAATTATCTGACACATGATTTAGAGTTGGTTGCAATTATACATACCCTGAAGATTTGGTGACACTATCTATATGGAGCCACCTTTGAAATCTTCACCAACCACAAGAGCTTAAAGTATCTCCTGACTTAGAGGGAGATGAATCTGAGACAGAGACGGTGGATGGAATATATGAAAGACTATGATTTCACCATAGCCTATCACCCTGGAAAGGCAAATGTTGTAGTTGATGCTCTTAGCTAGAAATAGCTTAGGTGTGCAGTTGGCTTGTCTAGTAAGTGTTGGAAGCTAGAAGATCTTGTGGAGTACTCCACAACCATTAAAAGACTGAGTCCATTTGGCTAATATACATTTTAAACCAGACCTATTGACCGAGTTGGTAGCTGCCTAGTTAGTCAGCCCAGAGCTTGACAAGATGAAAGGTTTGTTAGAGAAACTCAGACCCATCTCTTAATATGAGTGGATGGCAGAATCCGTTACAAGAGTCATATTTGGGTTCCTGAAGATTCACCATTGAAGGATTGTATCTTACCAGAAGCTCATGGTTTGAAGTACACGGTACACCCTGGCACTACCAAAATGTTTAAGGATTTGTAGCGGTACTTTTGGTGGCTCAGAATAAAAAGAGATATAGTGGCATATGTGGCCAGTTGTCTCACGTGCCAGATGGTGAAGGATGAACACCAATGACCCATAGGATTGTTACAGTTGATTGAGATTCTTGAGTGGAAATGGGAACATATCACCATGGACTTTGTGGTGGGTCTTCCCAAGACCAAGAGAGGTCATGACGCAATATGGGTTGTGGTAGATCGCCTTACCAAGTTGACACATTTCCTTGCCTTAAAAACCACTACCAAAGTGAAAGACTTAGCTAAACTGTACATGAGAGAGATTGTATGACTGTATGGTGTTCTGAGTTCGATCATTTCTGATTGCTATCTAAAGTTCACTTCTAAGTTGTGGAAGCAGGTACAAGAGGAACTCGATACTAGACTAAAGTTCAGTATAGTGTATTACCCCCAGACCGATGGACAATCAGAGAGGACAATCCAGACTTTAGAGGATCTATTGAGAGCTTGTGTGATCAATTGAGGTGGATCATGGGAGCAATATCTACCCCTCATTGAGTTTGCTTACAATAATAGCTACCAAGCCAGTATCAGGATGCCACCGTATGAATCTCTCTATGGGAGGTCGTGTTGATCACCACTTCACTGGGATGATGTTGGTGAGAGGACCTTGTTGAGGTCAGATGAGGTCCAGGTGTATGCAGATAAAGTCACTTTGATCAAATAAAGGCTGAAGAGTGCCCAGGATCGACATAAGTTGTATGTTGATGTGAAGCAGACTGACTTACAGTTCACTATAGGAGAGCATGTGTTTTTGAAAATCCAACCCCTTCGAGCTACACCTAATAATAGCAGAAAGCTGAGTCCCCGATACGTGGGTCCATTTGAGATTTTAGAATGGATTGGTGAAGTTGCTTATCATTTTTCCTTACCCCCTCAGTATAGTATGATGCATGATGTTTTCCATGTGCCTAATCTAAAGTGCTATGTGAAGGAATCGAGCCATGTGATGAGCATTGAACTTATTGAGCTCCAAGGGAGACTGACATATCTTGAGTCACCTGTGAGGGTACTGGATACCAAGGTGAAAGAGCTCATGAATAAAGAGATAGAGATGGTAAAGGTTCTTTGGAAGCACCATGGAGAGGATGAAGCCACATGGGAGCTGAAGATAGACATGGAAAAGGATTACCTGAATTGTTTGTTTGATTGGCTGAATTTTGGGGGCAAAATTCCTATAAGGAGGGGAGGATGTTACAACCTTGATTTTGCTTGTATGGTTGTAAATGCAATTTTTCCAAAGGAATGTACTTGTCTATAAATTGTATGACTTATGATAAGTATATGGGTTTCTTTTACAACTTTTTCTTTGTGCATGTGTTTTCATGGATCCTATTGTATTAGTGGGTCCAAGATGATAAAAGAGGAAGGAAAATTGAAAGAAAACAAATAATGCATAAATAAGAAAGGAAAATGAAATAAAGATGAAAAATATAAGAAATATGTGGAAAGAGGTAAGATTAATCATAATGGATGATATTTAAAAATCCACATTGTTTCTTGTGATACAAGGAATCCAAATAAAGAAGATAAAAGTGAAAGAGAGAGAAAATATAAATAAACTATGCTTTAATGAGTAATAAATTGCATGTGAAGAAAATCCCTTTATCCTTTCCAGTTTGGGTCTCAAACTTGGTACACAAGTATATAATGCTAAAATAAGGTTTCCTCTAAAATTTGGATGAAAAGGGATGAACGAGGAGGGAGTTATGAATTTTTCAAGTTTTCCTAAAGTGAGAGATATGTTATTAAATGTCACGATTTTCTTGAGAAATTAATTGATTAATTTGTATCGGGCGCATGACATGATCCGTTGGATCTAAGATCCAATGGAATCTATGCATCATCTAGTTCTAATGGAACTGGGAAAGGGGCTGAGGAAAATGAGATTTTCCATCTCAGTTTTCTCACAATCTGTTGCATGCACGGACATGGTGATTGCCTAGTTCAGTTCGGGAGAGGATTCCGAACAATTTTGACCTAAGTTTAATAAGGTTTGGAGGTTTCTAGAAGAAATGTCCAAACTCCTAAAACCAAGTTGACGATGAGGGGTCAGAAATTGTAATAGCCCACATGAGACCTATATATAGGGCTACCCCAGACTTTGCTCAACCCTCACGAGTCTGACCAGCCAACTATTATACCTAATCGTGCTCCCGATCTCCCATTTTCATTTGCACTTATGAGCTCACCTCTGCGGATCACCGCGAGTTGAAGCACACAGCTTCAGTGGAGACGAAGGACGAGGACCCTTAGATCTGGGTCAATCACTGACTGTCGAGGCAGATCGATGGACCAGACCGATCCACACTTCAGAAAGCATGAGTGGACACAACCAATGTGATCCACTCGATCCTCGCTCGGTCAATGATGACTTGAGATCCAACGGCCTCTATTTTTCTAAAAAAGAAAAGGTATTTTGCTTCTTTGGTCAAAAATTCTAGAAAATAAGTAGATCTTTGTAAAGAAGTAAAAACACTTCTCTACTAAAAATTTGAACAATAAAACCTCCAGTACAAACACACTCAGAAGGTGTGTCATAGTGGGTGTAAAATTTTCAAATCTTTATATAATGGTAACAAAAGACCAAAGTATAGCAGCGGAATAAAAACATGACTATATTCAATTATAAAATAGGGGAACATCTTAAACTTACATCATAAGGATCCATGTAGAGGAAATCTAAACCACCTCAAGATTGTCTCCAAGATTTAACTTCACAATCTAAGTCCAGGTCAACAAGCCTTTTCATCCAAGTCCTCCACCTAGGGTTGGAAGCATACCCCAGAAAAAGAGAAACAATATGATACATCAGCAAAGGCTGGTATGTGCATACTAAAAAGCAAATTGAGCAATTTATAAAGAATAAGGGACATCAAATAAAAGGCTTCCCATGCAAGAGATAAGTATTGCCCAAAGAGGGCATAAAAAATAAGATCATAACAAAAGAGATACTTGCCATATGTAAACAATAAAGAAGTGCCACATGCACATATCATGACCAACTTCCTGCATACATGTGAGATAAGAATAATACTAGAATATTATAAAAGTCAATGATGGCCAAGAATCACACATCCTGCCCTGGCATGGGGAATCACACATCCACCATCCAAACATATATATAACATGGTCCAGAAATCACACATCCTGCCCTGGCATGGGGAATCACACATCCACCATCCAAAATATCACAATGTTTCCACAAATGATAATGAGACAAAACCAATGCAATTATACTACTCTAGGGTTACTGAATCACATAGCAGGTAAATGTAGAGGCAAGTAAAAGGTATGATCATAAATTATACTATGTTGCCATATCACACAATGGAAAACTCATGCATCCACAAATAAACATCCACATCACAGTAGGAAGTACCATTAACAAGACTATCGTGCACCATAGCACAAAATAAGATATCAAGAGAATATCTAAGGCCACAATAGGCAAGATAGTTCACATGAACCATGACATCAAGAGAATAGACATATGTGTAATCCAAAGTCAAAAGAATGATAAGATAGATGAATTGCTCAACATTGAAGAATAGGGGATACAACATACCTCAACTTCAGAGTCAAACGATCCACAGTCCAACTAGGTTCAAGCCTAGGCCTCAAAAGAACCTATTAAGCATATATGTGGAATTAGGGTTAGGTTTCCATTACTTATTCAAAACCCTAAAAATCACCTTTTTATTGATGTGTGAATTAGGTTATAAAAACTATGCCATATTTTAGGTTATATTTCTTGAGTTTAAAAAATATTTTATTATATTTTTCTGACTTTTATATATTTAGTTATGAATTATACAAGTTGATTCATCATTAATTAGATTCATTAAAAACACTTGTTATAAATACTTTTATTTAGTTATCAAAACATGAACCATTAGAAAACCCTTCTTTTTATGAATTTGACGAGTATTTATTTGTAATTTTTTGCCAAACAGGTAATTAGTTATCAATTTTATAATACTGGCCAATCGGAAATAGCCAAAAATCCAAGTCAGCGAAGCAAGAAGAGAAAGAAGAGAGAGAGGGAGAGGGCACTCGACCAAGAACACAAAATGCATGCAAAAAGACAAGAATGCCCCTGAGAAGAAAAGTGAGAATGAGCCATAAACTAAGGGCATATTAGGGTTTCGTCCACAAGCACTCAGCCATCCTGAAGGCCCGCGCCATGGTCGCCAGCAGGAAGCTGCTGCGACGGCTGAGATTAAGGAATCCAGGGAAACTAAAAACATTGAGTAAAGAAGAAGAAAACCCGAGGGTAGATGTTACTTGCGGAAACTCGCAGAGCACAAAATGAGCAGAATCCAAAACACGCATCCAACGAACAACTGGGATAGCACCCGAGGTCAGAAACAGAAGATCAAAATCAAAAAGGGGGAAACGATCTATGTTTCCCTTTGAGTCCAATTGAAGATAACAGTGGTACCAAGGATCATACAAGAGTGTAAATGAACCTATAGAAGTCGATCCATGGGGTGATAAACACGCATGGGACCTCGACGGAGGTTAGGAACTCAATTCTCAAAGAATCAGAGACCTCGCGCGCGAAGGAGAACCGAAAAGGGAGAAAAATAGGGGAACGGAAGGTGGTGCTCAAGGTTAGAGAACACAGGGTATATATACCCCATAAAACTTGGGATCAAAACAATTGGAGTCAAATGAAAAGGCAACGGTGAAGAAATTTTGAGAAATAATCTAGAATCACGGAAGATATAGGCGATGGAAATCAAAGATACTGTTCACAGAAGAATCGGTCTCCTACCCAGGGTAGGAGACGATCTGTCATCCGCTAGATTAAAATTTGAAGGTAGGAAAGAAGCGTGTATAAGTGAAATTCAAAAATCAGGAAACCAGTGTGACAAAATACTAATTTCGAATCTGATATTAATAAAGTGTGAATGCATTATTTCCTTTCTCCCTCTCTTGATTTGGAGGTTCAAACATTATCCAAATTAAACCAAATTTTGCACATAGGTTAAATTAGGCATGTAGATTTCGATTTTACACTTAGTTTTGCCTTTTGGTAACTTTTAATGTATCAAATAAATCAAATACTATTTTCTCTTTCCTCCTTCATTAATGGCATTCAGATTATCCAAATTAGGTGAAACTTCATCCATAAGTTAAATTAAGTGTTTTTAATACGAATTTTCTATCCATTTTACATTTTGGAGTTGTTTGAGCATTTATTTAATATTTTGAAGGTTCTATACACTTTCTCTCTCCTGATTTAATCTTTTAAGCAAGATTTCTCCAAATTGGATGAAAATTTACCCAAAGGCTATATTTATTATGTAGATTACGAATCTAAGATTATTTTCCTCTTTTGGAGTTATTTATTATTTTATTTGATATTTTAGGGAAAACACATATATTCTCTTCCAAATTGAATTAAATGAATTATTATTATGTGAATAATATGAAACTTGACTCCCAAGGTAATTGGGACCCAAGGAACACAAAATTAAACTTATTTTTCACTTTTGGGATTTCTTTTTATGAGATATGCCTTATGGCCCATTGGTGGCCCATTATCTTAATTACTTAACCAATAAAGTTCTTTATCTTCTTATTATCTCCAAATAAATTATATGACATATTAGATTGCATTATTCATACATTTGATTATTAGGATCACTCTAACCTCAAACTTATTTTACTAAGTCAAAAAGGTTAAACTTCTAGGGTAGGATCCAAGATCCGGTATGTTACAATCTTGTTTAATTCGTTAAAATTTGATTCTTTGGCTAAAAAATAAAAGTAGATATTGCTTTTTGATCATAAAAAATATGTAGAATCCACTAAAATTACAATTGAAGCCTGATATTGCTTGTAATTTAAAGAGTACATATAGTTACCACTTTAATGCATTAAATTATGGTAAAACCCTAATTTGAGATGGAAATCGGATTTAATGTCTCTTTTGGTTATTTTGAGTAATATTAACCTATTGTGAATAAAAGGAAGAGTTAAATCTGAAAAATATGATATTATGCTTATTTTAGGGTTTTATAGACATAATCATGTATTAATGGGCTTAGAAACCCTAGTTTTGGAAAATATGGGTTTTAATGGTTTTAATCTGAAAATGTAAACATGCAATAGAGATATAATGATCCTAAGCTTGGTGTGAGATTAAAGAACCTTTAATGATGATAATTGAAATATTTACGATTTTTGTAAATAAAAAACCTATTTTAGGGTTGTTAGCCTGAAAAGGGTAAAGTCGTATAAAGCAACCTAAGAAACCCTAATGAGCCCTAAGGAGACTTGGAAGCCTTAGAAAGTATCCTCATGTCATTAGGAAGTTGTTTAGAATATGACATTGACATTAGGTAATATATATTTTTTAGGAATTAAGGGTTGCTTGCATTAGGTGCTTGCTTAGATATCTTGTTGATTTTGGATTATCTTGCTCAAGAACAGGTATGTGATTACACTTACGAATAATCACTCTAGTTTCAAGGCAATTTTTGAGGTTTTATCGGTTGCTTAGAAATAATTGCTTGGTTGAATTTTATTTTGTGCAACTGTAAAGTGACTATGACTATTACCATAAATATGTATATGCATGACTATCTCATATCCTAGTCCTGCTTTGTAGTTTTGATGATGATGAGATGGATGACTTAGTACATGGTCTACCCTTGGGGTAGGATCATCAGGTTATCATGAGTTGATCTGTTGGTCTACCCTTGGGTAGGACCATACAACTACACAGCCCTATGTAGTGATCTACCTGTAAGGTAGGATCATAGGGGTTATTTGAGATCTACCATATGAGAGAGGTAGTATCCATGTCCACTGTAGGGATAGTACATAGGGAAGGATATGTAGGGATTTAGTAGTTATGTTTAAAATGTAAAGTTTGATTTGTTAAATCATAATTTCATTGCAATATGTTGTCACAATTAGATGCAAGTTTTTGGTTCCCCCACATACGAGTATAATTTCATTATACTTACTGTCGTTTTGTTTATCGGCATTTTAGGTTTACCATAAAGTAGATATTTCTTTAAAGTGACATTGATTAAATAAAGCTTAATAAAGAATTGGAGGATTGTAGATATATAGTTTCTTATTTGGGTAAAGTCCCTCAAATCCTATATTCTGCAAGGTATGTGCAAAGAAAAATTTTATCTTATTTTAAGCTTAGTAGTGGTAGAATTTATTAATTATTTTTTATTATTTGCAAAACCATATGATCCTGTTTTGGGATAATGGCTCTAGCCTCTTGGTATCCCTTAATTGGGAGTTATCGAGGGTGGGGTCATTACAAGTTCTGTGTCCTTCTTTGACATCCAATATTTGATAGCAGCATGACCACTGTAGATAGTCACTGGTGAGCCTATCACATAGGAGTAGAACTTGTCAAAGGCAAAGTCAATGGTAAGAAGTTCCTATTTAGTGTTCACATAATTTTTCTATGCATCATCCAACGTCTTGCTTACATAGTAGATGGCATAATGTTTCTTGTCAACCCACCACCCCATAACTGCCCCTGCAACATAGTCATTGGAACCACACATGATCTCAAAAGGAAGAGAGAAATATGGGGCACAAAGGATGGGAGTTAATATGAGAGATTCCTTCATAGTGTTGAAGCTCTTCATGCAATCAGAGTCAAACATGTCCTAGGAATGCTTGGAGTTCTTTAAAATTGGTTGGAGGGGATAGTTTGGAGATCACTTATATCCTATATTTATCAAGCTATATATCATTAGAGCTTACACGGTGTCCTCAAACAATTCCTTCTTTCACGATGCAGTGGAATTTTTCCAATTGAACACCCTATATGCTTTTTCACGACGTTCCAAGATAAGGGAAAGATGGTGTAGGCATGATTTCATAAAGTCTCCATAGACTGAGAAGTCTTCCATGAATATTTACATTATTGTTCAAGTGAGATTGGAGAAGATGGAAGACATACCACGTTGAAAAGTAGTAAGTGCATTGTATAATCCAAATAGCATACAGTAGAAATCATTTGTGCTAAAGGTGCACATGAAGGTAGTATTTTCTTGATCATTGGGTGGATGGGGGTCTTGTAGAAGCTAGAGTATCCATCCAGATAAAAAAAGAACTCTTGGTGTGCAAATTGGGCCATGACTTGATCAAGAAAGAGAAGGAGAAAGTGATCCTTCCGAGTTGCATTCTTGAGCTTGTAATAATCTATGCACATGCACGACCCGGTAATAATGTGGGTGGGAATAAGCTCATTTTTCTCATTTAGAAAAAATGTAGTGCCTCCTTTCTTCAGCACAACTTACATGGGACCCAACAAGTCAGGGACAGGATAGATGATCTCAGAAATCACTATCTTTATTACCTCCATGTGTGTGATCGCTTTCAGAATAGGGTTCAACTTGCACTTAGGGTCGATATAGGGATTGTAGTTGTTGATCATATTATTGCAATGAATGCATAGGGATTGGATCACTCCAGTCACATCAGTCATCTTATACTCTAATGCCTTCTACCTCTTCCTCAGTTTTTTCAACAATTTTTTTCTTGCTCAGCCATGAGATATGAATTTATGATGATCAGGAAGAATTACTTCTCATCTAGGAAGACATATTTTATCCCATCAAGAATAGGCTTCATCTTTGGTGCGGTCGGTTCCTTGCATTCTTCTTCAACAATGGATATAAATTTTAGCTCTTCAAACTCAGTATAGGGATCTTCCTTGGTAGAGTCTAAGTGAAGAAGAAATTGTTCGATTTGTTCACCGTCAAGATTACAAGTGTTGTGGTTGATGAGCATTGTCTCAAGAGGGGATTTGAAGGTAGGATCCTCCTATTGCAACTATGTCACTTTGTCAATGCAGTTGGTGAGGTAGCATTGTTCGTAAAATGAGGGACCCTTGAGACTCTTAATAACTTTGAAGTCTATTGTGTCTATTTCTAGTCTCAATGTTAGGATCCTAGCTTCAACATTAATTAGTGCTATAGAATTTTCTAGGAATAGGTGTCCAAATATTAGAGGATATTGCAAATCCTCCTTGATTTCCATGATGATAAAATAACATGAGCAATAAGATTTAGGCCCCACATTCATAGGGATGTCTTCTATAATGCCCACAGGGGTGGTCATATAAGAGTCGGATAGTTGAATCACAATGTCAGTAGGAAGAATTTGGTGGCGAAGCATAGTCTCCTGCCTAAGTTGTACGGCATAATAAAAATGCTCTCCTCAGGTCGGCTAGGCCTTTTCTACATGAAGTATCCCCAACAAAATAAGAAATGCCAAAAGAACCCAGATCCTTGAGCTTTTTGGGCATCTTGCTCTTGACTATGTCTTATGTCGTTTGTGCTAGTCTCATAGTCTCAACTTCCTTTTTTAAGTACTTGTGAGTGAGGAGAGTCTTGAATAACTTAGTCCAAAAAGGGATTTATACAAGAGCATCAAGTAAAGGAATATCAACATGTATCTTCTTTACTACTACCTTTAACTTCATGAATCTTGAGTCAAGTTGCATTTGAGCTAGGTGACTCTGGTCAAGTTGTGTTTGAGCTAGGCTACTCTAGTAAGGGATACATGGCTTTTATAGGGCACCACAAGGATAGAGGGACGAGTTGGTGTAGCTTCAGGCACCTACTCAAGAGTGGAGTTATTTCTTATCTAGGCAATAGATGCACCCTTCTTTGGTGCTTCAAAATTTGGTTCTCTAGATGTAAGCACTGGAATGGATATTGGTATATAAATTGGACTAAATTTGTCATCATTGTCATCTTCAAGAATTAGTCTACTTTTATTCATTATGCGATCTAGAGATTTTGGTAGCAAAAGTCCATAACATGTGGTTATAGATTTTAACCACTCCTCCTTATGCTTGGGGTTACCTTCAAGTTGACCTACAAATGAACCCATTAGAGGATGAATGGACATAGAAATATACATGAGTTGAGCCTCCACATGTTTGTTGTACGCTTGTTGTCTTTCCCAGTATCTTCTCAATGGTATTTAGGCAAATATAATCATTCAAAGTAGGTATACTCTTCTGGCTTCCTCTCCCTAGAAGAAGTTGGCCTTGTTGGTTGTAGGGTTAATGTCTTGGATTATATTATTGCCCTGATTGAAATTGTTGTATATTGCTCAAGGTTATAATTGTCTTGTCGAGAGTTTTGGTTTTTCCAGAAACTAGGAGGACCCTAAACTTGGTTTTAACCATGGTCTAGATTGAGATGATGAGAATTTGTGGCTCCGTTTGGGTTTCCAAATTGAAAGCCAGCTTTGTTGGATTTTTCGTACCCCTGTCCTGGAATGTAGTTGACAATGTTGACTTATTCAATGACTGGGTTGTTGTCAAATTGAGGTTGGTGTATGTTCAGTGTATCCTGGTAGAGATGGTTACATTGTAAGCTTGTGTGGCCTTCTACACTACAAACCTAGCAGACTATTAGGGCTATCTCAGCTTGAAAAGAGGATTGTGTTGGATCTAGGGCTTTAGAGGGGGATGAATAGAGCTTCAAAATTCTCATAAGAAAAGTTAGACCTTCAAATTATATCAATTGAAATCCAAAGGTTAAGAACAATTTGAAGTCCTATCTAAGCAAGTATATCAAGGATGAGAGAGATTGAAACATACACTTGAACAAGGTGGTTAGAGTGGTTCCAATCTCCAAACTAGGAGATAGTCAATCCACTACCTAGAGAGGTCAACCTCTAGGACTTTGCAACCCATGTATACTTATATTGCATCATAAGAGATACAAGGAGACCACCATACATCCAAGGACTTACCTACTCAAGACAAGAGTCTTTCACGATTTCACCTACACAAAGACTTACCCACTTGATCAAGATGTCTTTAGCCTTCGACAAAGACTTACCCACACTTGCATCAAGTCTTTATACTTGAAGGAATCACCCACTCTTCTTGAATCTTTGCCTTATCCTTCTCTTCACCTGGAGAAGATCTTCACACCATCTTCAACCTTGAAGAAGACCACCAGCTACACCTTCACTTGGAGAGCTCACTTCAACCTTTGCTCTTTGAGAAATGGGATTGGGAAGATGGAAGGAATGAGAGATTTACAAGATAACATGAAGGAAGCTCTTTTACAACATGCATAACTCACTCATAATCACGAAATGCCTTGTAAATGAAAGAGAAAGGGTCTCAAAGGGTTGTATCACACTCAACTATAGCAAGGACCAAGGATAGCATGAATGAGAAAACTTGGAATGAACTCCAAGAGGTCCTATTTATAGCTGGAGTGTACCTTTGAGTGTGGTATCACTTAAGAATGTTAAATAGCCATTTTACAACTTGCAACATATCTATTTTCGTTTCTAACAAACTCTCCAATGGTTGGAATCACTTTTTCTGTGTCTTCCGTACAGTAATTCAGTCGAGTTTCAATAAATATAACTCGACCGATCCACTAAGCGACAAAGCTAATTTTCAAACTATTGGTCAAGTTTGTCCTGGGAAACTCGACTGATGAGTCCAAATAAGTTTTGGTCAGTGAGTTAATCAGTTTAGTTCTATGAGTGTACAACTCGACCGATTGATCATTTTAGAAAATCCATCATTGGATCAGTCGAGATTCAAACTCGATCAAAATAGTTATTGTGACAAATTTTTCAAAATGATTTTTGAGTGATCAAACATTGGAATTAAGTGTCCCTAATTTTTCTATCACCTTGGTTACAAGTCATGTCATCAATACAAGTGATTACAAAAATAATCTAAGGTGGTTTGAAGTGGTTTCCCAAAATGCACACTTGCATTGCTTTTGACTTGAACTTAGACAAGCTAGGGCTTGTGTAATTTTGATCCTTTTCATGTACCTAAAGCCTGAAATCAATCTTGAACAAACATATTATATACATAGGAATGGAATGGTTAAGTCATTATCAAAATATGGGAAATGTATAACTCTTAAGTCGACAGATTGACATATATGTCCATTCCTCAAAAGAGATGAGTCAAGGTTGTCTTGCTTTAGAGCAAGCATCTTTAAAGATTTAGAGATTATTCTTGGATCATATTCTTCTTATACCATTGACACATTGAGAATGTCTCCCTTGCGGGATGAGGCCCAAGTGGCTTCTTTCTCAGCTCCCCTTCTCATGAAATTCCATGCGTCATTGAAGCTTTGCCACATGAAGTCTCCATTGGAAGCGGCATCAAGAAACTTTTTGATGTCTTCATCTATTCCCCTATAGAATTGCTCGATAAGCTGAGAAGAGGGAATGCCCTGATGAGGGAATTTGTGTAGCAACTCTCTGAATCATTCACATGTTCATAGAGAGTCTCACATGGATCCTTCTTGAACTAGGTGATTTCCCCTCTGATTTGATAAGTGAGTGAGGGTGGAAAGAACTTCTTAAGGAACTAGTTCTGAAGTTCCTCCCAAGTTCTAATGCTCGATTGTCTGGGGAATTGTATCACACCCTAGCTTTGTTGATGAGGTAATAATGGAATAATATTCTCTTCATGGATTCCTTAGAAATGCCAGCTTGCTTTCTTAGTCCATATAGGTCTATGAACTTCTATAGATGGTCATGGGACGTTCTCACCAACTCATTCTACAAAAATGTTGTTTTGCATCATTGTCACCCATTGTGTCTTTATTTTAAAGTTTTGAGCTTTGACGACAGGTTGGAAAATGGGGTTGTGTAACACTCGGGTCCACTACCCAAGGCTCTAATAGAGTTTCAGGAAAGATGATTGTCCCCACAGACCACCACTAGGCCTAACTATGTGCTTTGTCCTCACTCACATGCAAGTCGGGATCAACTTCTTGACTGGTCACTCATCCTAGTACTACTTTAGGTTGAGCATGCTTAATCATAGATTTCTTAGTGATGATCTCCATTAAAAGGACGAGCACCTTGGTGATATCAGTAGTCCAATCTTTCTATTTAAGATCATCTTTTATGAGGCCTCAAATCATCAAATGTACAATTTCCCCCACTTAAACTCTTGACGAACTCATCAAGGCTCAACTATATGGCCTTATAATATTTCCCCATTTCAATTAGACCCAGAATGGCCCATGGGAACCTAGCCCTGATCATAGCTACCATCTCAAGGGTGGATACATCTCCATGGACAACCCTTTCCAACACGCCTATACCACACGGCTCAAAACTCGCATGTCACATGCCCATGTGGGCCCCACCTACTAGAGGGGTTGTGGCTTTGATACCATTTGTAACACTCGAGCCCACTGTCCAATGCTCTAACACATTTTCATAAATCATGACTGGCCCAACAGACCACTACTAGCCTGAACTACACTTTGTCCTCACTCATGCACAAGTCAAGATCAACTTCTCGATTGGTCACCCATCCTAGTACTACTCTAGGTTGATCATGCTTGACCACAGATTTCTTAGGGATGAAATCCCTAAAAAGGAGGTGCGTATTGGTGATATGGGTGGTCCAATCATTCCTTTTAAGATCATTTTATGTGAGGATTAAAATCCTAGGATGTTACAGGTTGTGTATATCTACAGGTTTTGGTATAGAGAAGTCTCATAGTTCTCTCTATCGTTTGGCTTCCTCTGTTGCTCGTAATACTACTTGCCATGCTGCTCTGGTTTTAGCCAAGAGCCTACCTTGTTGTGTTATAAGGCACTGCTTCAACCCTACAATTGATCTCCTCTTTAGCCATTTTAACTTGGTGTGCATCAAGGAGCGTGTGGTAGGTTCACTCAATCTTAAGATCAAAATCTAGTCTTGGACTGACACTAGAAGAGCGTCGTATGCACTAGAAATGGTTCTTGAGGAGTGTAAACAAAGAAGTTTTGATAGTTGAAGATGAATGTGATTAAGGATGATATTCAATGGTATCAATTGAAAAATGAAAATCCTAACTACTCCATGTTGGTTAAATGATCAGAAAAATCTATTGTCCCTGGCAGCGGCGCCAAAATTTGTAGTGACTTTTACTCACTGACAAATTCACTAGGGGTGAAATCCCTAGAGTTTACCTTAACCAACCTACAATAATCACCACCCTCAAGGGGGCGGGTCTTATTGTAGTATAGTTCAAGAGTAAACCCAAATGACAACAATTTCTAGATTTATTGATCAAGGTAACCACACAAGAACTAGTATTTATCACAAAGGGTTGATGGTTCTTGATTTCACTAATTACAAATAATAAATAAATGGGTTAAAGATTTATTATCAAATTATGGAAACACTGGGGTGGAATGGGTTTCACCACCACTACCTATCATTCACTCTCTCACTCTATCATATTAAGCTTGTTGAGACTAGTAAAAAAACTCCCCCTTCTGGCGTTAGGATGAAAACCAATATGGATATCACTCTAAGATCGACATTGTGTTACCTAGAGATTGTGCATATATCACCTCAGAAAACACCTATCCAGAGTTCTCAGCAATCATTTAACATGAATCTAATCAATTTAGGATAAACATGTAAACATGTTGATCAGACAAACATACAAGCATAAAATGATTTATTCTAAAAAGTAATGATTCATACAAAAATAGATGTGATAAGGAGAACAAAATTGGGTTGTGGGGCTACTCCTTGTACCCTAGTGAGAGGACTACTCGCTCATAGCAGCAATAATATGAAAAATAAGGGAAGAGAGAAAGAATGACATGATCACAAAAGAAGGATTCATGGCCCTGGTGTGTAGAGGTATCTCTTCAAACTCTGAAGGTGTCCAAAAATAGTTAGGATTATCCCTAGACATTTATTAAGGATGGGATGCAACTGTCGTTCTTCCTTCCTAGTGGGCTAGATCTACTACTATTGACAAGGAAGTAGCAAGTTGACATATGTGAAGATTGTACATAACAGATCGCCTTCAAGGTTGGAACTTTGGTATATTGATGGTGATAGATGTGGAAGCACCTTTGATTGATGTTCATCAACCGATGAAATAGGTCAAAGGCTCCTGGAAGTCAATGGTGTGGAATGAAACTAGCAGCCTTGCAGAATCGATCGTGGATCCCTCTCCTTATAGGAGAAGGCCTTCCATTTATAGGATAAGGCTAGGGTTTGGAACCCTCTTAGATGCCATGAAGTTATGTCCTCGATAGTCATTAAGGTGAAGACATAGCGGCGGAGTGAAGAACAAGATGTGTTGTTGACCTATAGATTTTCCTTCTACAGGTGAAGAATCTGGAGTTCCATCGATTCCGTCAGAAGGTGTGTGTATAAAATCCTTTGAAAGGTGTGTGCATTGGTTCCATCAGTAGATGGAGTAGGATAGTCATCGAGTGTTAGCCATCAGAAGAGATGCACAGAAATACCTTTGATTGTTAAATGCATAATTTCCATCAGAAGGTGGTAGCAGAACTTCCATCTTAAGGGACTCATAGGATTTCCTTTGGAAGGCAGATGTTGGGAAGGATGGAGTGATGTAAATTAGAAGTTTGGCAGATGTATGTGAATCAAAGGAAGGCTTCCATCGGTTGTCAACTGTTGAAAAGGCATAACGGTGCAAACCCACCCTTTGTGGGGGGGGCTACTAAGGTAAGGTTGAGGCTCATTCCGATGGAGTTTCTACAAAGCAGTGACAATTCATGGAGGGACAGATCAATGGAAATCAATGGTTTTGTAGGTGTAATGTAAATGTATGGCTTCAACAACCGATGAATGAAACCATCATTGAAAATGTGGTCCATTTATTTATAAGTTTCTTATGCTCGCTAGTTGATTAGTGGGACCACAACCTCCTACACCCCTACCATGCAATGAAGTTAAACCCTTCCATGAAAACCAAGAAATTGGATCAAAACATTATAAATTACCATAAAATCAAGAAAACCTAAATACAAGGTAGTTCTAAGCTAAAATGATGGAACTGAATGCAAGAATAGACTGAGAATGTGACTAAACAAGGATGAATATGCATTCATCAGCTACCGGGTACAAAATGAATGGGGATCCCACCTAACCCTAAACTAGTAATCCCAACAAACCCACAAGGGTTATGGCCAGCTCACCAAAAGTAAAGTGGAAGGTGCTAGTCTTAGGATGGAAATGTTGAATCATAGGAAGGACGTAGTTTCTATCAGCTATCCCACACCTAAAAATGTTACCAAGGTGGTACCTCAAGCAGAGCTCCTCATCGACGCCCACAGCTCAATCCAACGAGTCTACAAGTATACATTTGGCAATCTGAGACCCTAAAAATACAAAGCAAAGTACAAAGTCAAAATTTGTCATCACATGAGATATACACAATTCAATCTCGGCAAAGTGAAAAGAAAATAACACAGAGCAAAGTTTCCAAGTAATACCCCATCGCCTACTTGATGACCTCATTGATGCATGTTCATCCACAGTATGTTGGGATTAAGTACAAATCACTCAGTTGGGAGCATCTACCCTACTATCCTACTCACATCAGTGTGATGCTTTCCAATAGAAAACATAAATATAGAACTTGTAAATTAGATAAGAACTCAACAATTGAAGCATGTCATGTGTATGCCTCGGTCCCAACATCATCACTTTCATCCTTCTCATCCATTATGGGGTCCTCCTTGCTCCATTCACAAGTTTCCATCTGCAAGACCACAATCGCAATGGAATAAACTTTCCATGGCAACTAAAATTAGCTCAATCTGACATTGGATGATCTAGAAAAACACCATAATAGTGAAATCGATTTAATCGCAAATGAGAACATAGGTGCATGTCATCTTCAATCTACATACCATGAAGAATGTCAGGAATCCAAAAATTGGATTTCGCCATAAACAGCTAAAATGGCCAAACTAAAATGCAAAGATCAAAGCTACCTTACCAAAGATGAATGTAGTTGAAATTTGTTCAAAACTACCATCAAAATAGGTGGTCTGGAATAATTCCACTGCCATAGGTGTGATATTCATTGTGCCTCCAATATTGGTTGGTGGAACATTGCAATCTACTGGGTTAGAGGTGGTGAATCATCGCAATCACTAGCATATTTTCTCTCTCCTCATTGTGATCATCGTTGTCATTTGATCGAGTTGATTCTCTGCACGCCTCCATAGCTTGGATGCTTGAGTGAAGCTAAAATGATAAGGGTTATTGACCCCATCTCATGTCCCCTTCTTATAAAATCAAAAACTTTTGCAAAAATTGGAAACAAGTCCTTGAATTTTCAACATACTTTCAGCATCTATAAAAATCACAAAAAAAGATACAAGGAAGATACCCAAAAAATATAGAAATATATGTACCCTAAATATTGGCTTTAAAATGCTTAAATTTATCTAATTGGTAAGAAAAATAATTCCTTGAGTAGCTATGATCACCAGCGTCCTGGACCATGATCTGAAATTGGACCAATCGTGTTCTTCATCTTCCAATCTTTTGGGTCCTGGATCATGACCTAAAACTAAAACAACTCAAAGCCTCAATCTTCATGCACCCAAATCAAGACCCTAAATTGAATCAAAATAGCCATCCCGCTCAAATCTTTTTACGGTACTAGATTATGACCTAAAATGGGGCCACTAACCATTTTTATGCTCATATTTTTTTATGGCCCTGGCTTATGACCTAAAATTGAAACAAACATGCGCTATAGGTTTTCAAATCTTTCGACAATCTCTAATCATGACTTGAAAATGAATCAAATCGTTGGAACCTTTTATGATCCTAAATCATGACTCAAATACCAGAATGGAAATCTCCAACATTGGTAATCACCCTCAAATTAGGAAAAGAACTAGAGATTCGAGGATAATCACTCATCGACACTCTAGGGGATAAATGATGAACTAGTGGAGGAACACAATATAGAGACCACCTTTTACTAAATAATCAACTAAAGCCTAATCTCAATTTGCTTTGAAGAATTGCCAATACTCTGAGAGTGCAGATTGTTGACCAGTACACTCATTAGCCAAGAGATCACCTTAAATCTGGGAACTTGTCTAACACTCAATTACCAGTCTCATAAAATAAAGCCCTATCCTAGATAGGAATATTCACCATATTTTTCCTTTGTAAGAGTTTTGGTCCCGACTCTGAATCGACCCACTCTAAGAATATGAAAACCATAAACTAAAGATGCATAGGATGAAAAGAGATGATAAATATTTTTCAAAGATCTTTTTATAGTTAAGCAGATTCCACTATATTTTATGAGCACAGACTCTTGATCTTAATGATTTTTGAAAAATCACCAACCATATCTGCTTTTTCACATCCACCTTTTTTCTCACTAAGGCATGAGTTTGTGAGAAAATCAAACATACACTGATTTAGGAAGTGGAAGCAACAATGAGAGTCACTTTTGCAGCCGATAAACCTCAAATGGCCCATCAGAACTCGTAGAAAATGAAATTGGTGGATATAGGTAAGTGTCTCGGCTAGAGGCTACTCTTACTCTACAGAAATCATTTATTCCCAATCTTATTTATATTATGAATGGCTATTTCCTTAATCCATCCTTAGAAGGAAAAGACATTTCTCATGCTTTCCACTCTCTCTAAGGTTTGTTAGAACAGCTTTGACTAACCAACCTTTTTGGTCTTTCATGACCAAAAATAGGCGTATGACTTGACTCAATCCTACGGTTCTTACTCTTATCTCAAACCTCGCCTCAAGAGGGGGAAATTGTTGGCACCCCATTTTTGCTCCTTCAGTAGAAATTCACGATTACTGTTAATTCTTTGTCTAATGATGGAGTATATTCCAAACATTTCCCACATTTATCCATTTATGCACATTTTCAATATTTCTTCATATATTTAATACACCCATTTTCACCCACTTTTACCCAGGTCAGAGCTTTCTATACAGAAACCTTCTTTTTAGATTGAAAGTACAATTTGTTCTTCAAATTTGCTTTTTATAAGCTTTTTTTATAAATTAGCCACGTTAATTATATTGAATAAAATATTCCTCTTTTTACGAATATTCAATTGCTTTTGTCAAGATAAATATAAGGATAATCATGTATTATCTCTCTCTGTAATGTTCTTCAATTTTCTCTAGAACATTCCTAAAATTACTAAAAAGTTGGAAAACGTGTTTTTATCTAATTGAGACAACCAGCAAATCTGAGCCATCTGTCACGTGGCGAATTGCCTCAATTTGTGTGCCCTACGTACATGGCACTTCATGATGATCTATCACCACTTACAAAAAGTTGTCTAGAACCTTGAATCCTAGATTCCAACTAAAACTACCCATCCATATCCACCATATTTTGAGTCCATTTCAAATCACCTGAAGCCAATGGATGGAACTACCTCTCTCTTTCATTTCAACATTACCCGTGATGAGAAGATCCTTCCTCTGACACCACTTGTCATGTTAGCATCGGTAGGTCGTTAAAACAGTAATTTAAACTATTATATTGCCTTAACAACTCTGTTATTTTGCATTTACTGTTCTATTATTCTGCTGTTGTTGCTTATATATGTCTACAATCAGATCTTATTCTTAGCCAATGCCTGCTAATCATCCTCTAAATATTACACATTGATCTAATCATTTGTGAGGGAGTTTTTGAGGTGAGTAGGACCTCAATATACTTAAACATAGGAATATTAGAGCAATGGTGGGAAAGACGCAGACATGTTCAACCCTAAACACATGTCCATAAAATGTTTTTATGTTGACATCGCCTTGTTTTCTTTATATTACTGTCCTAAAATTGTTCTTTTATTCACAAACGTATAAAAATAGCTCTATAGTAGTTTACTGTGCAAGATGGAGGTGTTAATCATTCCCCACTCGTAACAAGATCATCAAACCGAATTTCTCAGGGTTTGATCAGTTGTTTTACTTTTTATTTATCTGATTCGGATGATGACTTAGCTTTCCAGCGTGGACTCGTAATGTTTGTTATGTTTTTCCTCATTTTTCCATATAAAACATGACAGCAACTCTGAACAACTATATTTATTTTTCGTGTGCCCCTGAACTAAATTTCACTCCTAAAGGATAAGAATCACATTGTATTTTTTTAGACAGGGTGTGACAAGTTCCTCACCCAAAACCATACTCGAGGACCACTTGCGCGAAGGAATAGGGAACCCATCTCCTTGACCGATTATTTAACTCATCTTGTCGAAGATGGTTTCCAGAAATACGGGAACCGCAAAAGGGAAACTTGCACAGAGGAATAGGGAACCCATGTCCATAACAAACATCTAGAAGCAAATGTGGGACCATCGCAGAGTCGAAAGAGAGGTTGTGAGACCAAAACATGAAGGAAAATGTGGTCGTTGGTGAGCCAAGTAGCAAATGCATGTGGGGAAAATGGTTATGGAGAATTACCTCACAAGTCAACCAACAATAGTTGAAGAAGCTTTGTAAACTCCTAAGGAAGCTTTTCAGCCACTTCGAACTATCTGAGCATGTCCAGACGTCTGCCATCTGACCACTAGCTCTTCAGAGAACCACCTCAGTGAATCACACTAAAATGCAAGGATGAGATTGACTCGTAATAATTGTGGGGTCGTTATGCACAAGGAATTGGAGGGAGAAGGTGAGGCGGATGAGAATTATGGTGAGTGGTCAGAACTTGAAGATGAGGTCAAGAAAGGGTTCTTAGGTGTGAACATCTGAATTGAGACAACATAGGTCTTGAAAAAACCTCCTCTCGAGCTTTCCCAACGCACGAGGCAATGGGCGGCACTCAACGGTCATTTGAACCGTTTTGAAATGGTTAAGAAATCCTATAGGTTGACCTCTCTAGGTAGTGGACTGACATACTTCTAGTTTGAAGTGTGGAACCACTCTATATAGCTTGTCACTTGGTGCTTGTTCAATTTCTCTCTCCCTTGCTATGTATGTTTTAGTTGCACTCAAACTTCCTATTTAGCAACCTTATTGTGTGATATATCCTGAAGGTCTAATGGATTTTGTTCAAGTGCATTCAGCTCTATTCAAACCCCCCCCCCCCCTAGAGCATCCATTCACCCATCCTAGTATCCAACAACCTTGAATTGTGCTTCCGTTCATAAATGAAAAATCCTAAAAGTTGAAATTAATTGTCATAAACCCAACATGATGCTTATTCTTCAATAAAAAATTAAAAAAAGTAAAGGTCAATGTTGTCATTACACATAATACTTTTGAATCAATTCAAACTTCAATTATTATCAAAACAGTTTAATTACACGTCATTTATCTTCAAGGACAATATATATTCTCCTCAACTTCATCTTTGTCAATGTATTTTTCATAAAACTAATTCTCAAACTCTTGGAACTCATGTCGTTGTCTTATCACAATCACAATGTGATAAACCTTAACCAACTCTTAATCTTCTGAAATATTATTAAAAAAATAATTACAGCTTGAATAAATACACAAACAAGTTAATTCTTTGAACCGTTTTGAAAGAAGAAAAAAAACATGACTCACTCTCATGATCTTAAACCCTTTTGAATACAATTAGAAGACTTTGAAATCATCAAACCATACGATCATTACGGTTATACTAAAAATTAATTACCACGGCTTGGTCGAATTACACATTAAGATCATTTCTGCGTATCGCTTTTCTCAAATGAATTTGCAGACCAAATTACACATGATCTCATTCGTGGTATCAAACACTCTCCAGAGCAATTAATTTGCAATCACTAAACCATAAAGTCATAAGTGGTAGCTGCTGGATTGCAATGTGGCAATCATACGTTCAGAATTTTCTTTATGCCTGCCTTTATTCTGAATTTATTTAGCATCTGTACATTTGATTTCCTACTTTAATTGACCCAGTATTTTTAGAAGTTATATTTATGAAAATTACGGTGGCCTGTTGGATTGCAATGTGGCTGCCATACGATCAGAATTTTTTTATGCCTACCATAATTCTATATTTGTTTAGCATTTGTTAGATTTGATTTCCTACTTGAATTGACCAAGTATTTTTTAGAAAGTGTCAAAGCCTGAATAAACCCAAGACCATCAATTTCATCTTGACATTTCATTCACCTTCAAACCGGAACAAACTGATGACCTGTTATATACGTCTATCTACATGTATACAGGCCGCCTGGTGGTCTTACAAGATTGTTAGCTAAGAGAGAAATTTAAAAAAGTCTCAAAATTGTAAATTTTAATTGTAAGTGCAATATTTAGAAAGATGCAGTGAGGAAACATTGATTTTAGTTGTGGCATTTAACACATCACGAACTTCAGCAGCACAAAAAGCAACTGACATTTTTTTAGCGCACCACAAACTGCTTCATTTGCTGCCAAAACAGAAGCCTAGTTCCCTTCGGCTCTGGCAATAAATACCGTAGTTTGTAATGCACCCAAAACGTGTACCGTTCGCTACAAGTTGTCAGAAAGTTGATTCGGGAGTTTCCATAATAGCTGGCAAACTAGTGTAATCAACAAAATAAGTGTTTGCCTGCACCCTGCCAATTAAAAAATCTAAAGGTCAACGCATATAACTTTCAAATCAACCCAACCTCACACGGCAATGATCAAACCAGTTTAACAACATTTCATCCATCTTCAAAGACGGTATATGTCGTCCTCAACTTCATCTGTCTCGTATTCTGCTTCAAACTAGTTCTCAAATTCTTGAAACTCATGCTGCTGTCACAATGTGATAAACCTCAATCAACTCTTCTTGTTCCAAAATAATATTTTTTGGAATAATTACAGCCTGGACGAAAACCATAAAAAGGTCAATTCTTGAGACATTTTTCTCAAATTAGAGAGTATGACTCTCATGATTATGAACCCATTCTTAGCACAATTAGAAGTCTTTGTAATCATTAAACCATACAATCATCATGGTTAATTAACATAATTACCACAACTTGGGACTTATTACAGAGGTCACAAATTGTAAACCAAATTACACACGATCTCTCATGATATCAAACTTTGATATGTTGGCTATTTATGTCGTGTTGCTAATTATTTTAATTTATATCAAACAACCACATTTATGCCGTGTTGGCTATTTGTCGACTTTGATATGTTTTGAATTTATTTCGTTTTGTAGGTATTCTAATTTAAAAGTCAAAAGCCTGACTAACCCCAAGACCCTATATCCCATTCACAACTTCAATTCATCCTCACACACGAACGAACCGACGACCTACCGTACGAGCCGGCAAGTATGCAGGCCGCCTGAATTACTCCTACAAGGTTGTTCGGTAATTTGCTGTCAAGAAAGAATTAAACTAGAAATAGTAGTTTTAATTGCGTGCGCAATGTTTAGAAAGACGCAGTAAAGAATCATTGATTTCAGCTGTAGCATTAAACAAATTACGAACTTCTAAAAGCAGAAAAAGCAACCGACATAATTTTTAGCGCACCACAAACTGCTTCATTTGTTGCCGAAATAGAAGGCAAGTTGAAATATCATTTATTGGTTTGTACCAAAAAATAAACAGTTTGTAAAACAACAAAAATGTGTTACCGTTCGATTCAGTTGGTGTTAGACAAGCTCATACTGAGTTTGCATTCGTTTCTAGCAATCTAGATGTAACGGGTGGCAAACAAAATCAATGTTATTACTGCACCCTGCCTAGAAATATACATACAAATAGATCTGCATTTCTTTCTAACTTCTATCTACTGATCATACTTTCATCACAATATCACACAGCCAAAATACACTAAAGATCAAAATCCACAAAACTGACATAAGTAACCGATCAAAACGGCATACGTGAAACAAGAAAAGTTTGACACTCAGATCAACAAACAGCAAAAGAGTAAATCAAGGATCCTGGGGGGGGGGGGGGGGGGGAGATAACTCCTAGGCACCACAAGCAAAGATTTAGTTCAGACCAAAAGAAGATACCTCACAACAATATGAGACTACAAACACCAGATCGCACAAAAAGATTACCTAACCAAATAAACACTTTTAAGCATATAATTTAAGACAGTTCCGCATCTCATATAGGACAACCAATAAAACAAACACGAAACGAGTTTGAGATTCTGCAGATTCAGTGTGACATCATTGAAGGACTAAAGATCGTCTACCCTAGTCAAAAAGACTAAATCCCATATCATCATCAGATTCCTCAGCAGGTTCTTCCTTCTTCTCTTCGACCTTGGCAGCAGCTGCAGCCGCAGGGGCAGCTGCAGAACCTGAAGCAGCAGCGGGAGCAGCAGCAACTGCAAACTTGCTAGGATCCTGTAATTAAGTGAGCAAAAAGTTGAGCACCAGCATGCAAGTGTAAGACAAAGCCCACTAACATGTTGTCAAAAAAGATTCAGGGAAACAGATGAAATGAACATACCTTCAGATACTCCTTGACTTTGTCAGCCTGTGGGAACGAATACTCAGTAGCAACAGCAATAGACAGGACATTCTTGTAAGCATTGATGAACATATGGGGTGCGGCGGCAAGAGTGGGGTAGGAGATGGCTAGTGACAGTGCAGTGACCATGGAGACACCGGTGGCAAATTTCTCAATAAGGTCATCTTCAGTAAGGTCAAGGACCTCAGGACTGAATACAGATCCATTGTCATAAACAGACAGCACAACGAGTCCATATGAGAAGGGCCTAATGCCAAGCTTGGCAAGAAGGGCAGCCTCAGAAGAACCCACCTTCTCGCCTTTCCTAATAAGCTCTACAGGGGTGATAATTTCGACTGTACCCTTGTTAATTTTTGTAGGGATGTTCAGGACCTACAATGATTGAAGCAAAAAAGAGGTTAGTCAATAAGGAGAAACGAGAATTTGTTAACAGGAAGTCTTGCTTCCTATAAATGTAAATACCTGGAAGAAAGAAGTCTGTGAAGGATCAAGGCCAGTGTTACCAGGGGGAACAACCACATCAATTGGGGCAACCAGACCAACACGAGCTGGAGCTCCAACCTATCAGAAAATATAGGAGATTTTCATGTCAATCAACTAGTTTACTTTAAAAATCCACATTAAATTATACTATTTAAGTAATTAACATTATGTTAACTTGATAAAAGTTGCCATACAGCAAAGCTTTAGACATGAATCATAGAATGCAATTATTCCAATATTGGATTGGTTAACAAACGGCATTGAACTCAGAGCATTTTACAGTACATATTAATGCAATGCAAACCAAAAAAATTCATTGAAAAGAAAGACTGTTTGATTAATTCAAAATGAGTTGGACGTTCATAATTAAACGATGCTTATCAGACTTAACAATTTCATTTCAGGTGCTAAGTTCAATAAGGTATTATTGTGAAGCATAATGCAAGAAACATGATCACAGAAATGGAGTGATGTTTACAAAAGAACAGTCAAATAAGAAGTAACTAATGAAGCCCGGGATATGATGCAGTTTGTAAAATCCTTAATGATGATCCTCTGGAAAATAATAAAATGATTTTATAAGAAATTGTATATAGAAATTATTTCTTGGTCAGGACTTAAAATAAAACAGCAATAAACTCAGAATTGAAACAAGATATACGCAATACATGTAACTATTATGGCTCACGATGTAAACCCAGCGATGCAGGTAAGAATATTTCATTTCACCGGAGCAAACTATGAGGGTTATAATTGAGTACAAATAGTCAGTATAAACAAATAGATGAGGTGCCAATACCTTTAATTCAGATTGCATTTCGAAAACATGACTGAATCGGACCGTGCAAGCACATTAAAAAAATGATGTAAGAAGTATACCTTGTACTTAGCAACCTCCTCGCTGACCTCCTTGAGATCCCCACGGGTAAATATAAGGCCGACATTCCCAACAAGTAAAGGGAGCAGGTTAAGGTAAGCTTCATTGCCTGTCTTCTCAGAGTGAATCTTGACGGACCGCTTCATCATGGTGTTCTTCCCCATGAGCACGATAGAGTCACCCCTGAGACCCTTACGGATGTTCTGCAGCTGCTTGGACCCGACATTGTCTGCTGCGACGATGAGGACCTGAGTGTACTCATCGAGGAGCCTGCAGAGCTTCTCGTCGTAGTTCACCTTTTTCTCCTGCTTTGTGAGCTTGGGCGCCATTGCAACTGAAGTAGTGGTAAAACCGAGCTAGTAGAAATCCGAGTGGATGGTGGGATACAGGGGTTAGCGAGTAGATCTAGGTTAGCAAGGTATCAAAACTGAGGGCCAAGGCAAAGCAGAGCTTCGCCAAGGTGAACGGCCGACGAGGACCGTTGCTTTAACCTCAGATGCAGAGCGGGAGGCGGCGGGGAGATGAGCAGAAATGAGCCACGGCGGCTTGGAAACCCTAATCTTAAGTGCGTTGTGGGCTGTGTGCTTATATAGGACCGCTCGGCAGCCGAATGCCGACCATAAACTGTTACGCGCCGCGGCGCGTGGCGTGACCTAGATCCCGCGCTCGAACCTGAGCTTTTGGGCTGTCATCCGTAATGAGGGTCCGGACGGTGTGGTTATGTTGCAGGCCTCATTATCCGCCCACAATTATAGACTCCAGATCCCGTAACTGGCCTTTAAACTATTAGTTGGGCCTTTCATGAAGTCACTGCTCCATTACTCAAGGCTTCACCTTCCCGATCAGTCACGCCTCATTTATGTGCCAACAGGTAAGTGGGAGTTTTGCCTCTCATTAGCCAATCACCAGTACAAGCTTCCTCCCTTACACCTTAATAGTTGAAAACTCCTAATCAGTTTTGGGTGAGATATAGAAAAAAAAGGAATCTCATTGCTTGCATTAAGGAGCAGAAACTAATAAATGTGTCATAGTAACTGCTATGTTTATTATGGAAAATCTAAAAAAGCATGATAACCTCTTTAAAATGCTAGAACAGCGATCAAAGACTTTTGTAGGCCACTATCCTTACATATGGAGAATGTTTACGCAGTTTGTGGGACTTGCAATTTTTGATCTAGCAGAACCAGAAAATATGTAACTTGTTGTAAACCCAACTTCTTTCTTAACTAAGTTTTTTGCTTCGTATTAGCTCTGACCCAAACTTGACCTGAAATGAGTCGAAATCTATTTTAGTAAAGGTTAAATAAAAATATTTATTTTCAAGCATTTTGAACTATCTCGACCAGATATGTCTAGATTGCTAGTCGTGTATACCAATTTAAGGACCATTTTGCCTATCTAGGTAAATATGTGTTAAAAATAGTTTAAACTTGGATCGATGGGTAAATCACCACATAAACTCAAAAATATTCCATACATATACAGTAGAAGAATATAAGAATGAACAATAGAGAGAACATCAATTTGGGGTGCTCATATCATCGCATCACTCATGAAATTAGAATGAAGAAGAGGACAAAACCTACATCGTCCCTGGTTGGAGGGAACCAGGGAATGGTTGGGGCATCCTCCCACGTAATTTGTATTATATTGTACCATGGAAAGAATGGTTGCATTACAGAAAAATAGTTCAACAACAGAACAAAAAGTTTGTCATAATTGTGTAAAAACTCATTGTTATAACTATTGACGAGAAGAAGAAAAAAGTCATTGCATGTTGTCATTATGGGTCTTGCCGTAAATGATCTTTTTTACGCTGATGAATTTTAGTCATCGATATTAGTAACAACGACACCTTAAATATATTGTCTTTATAGCTTAAAGACAACTTAATTTGGTACTCATTGATGTATTAGCAATTACATGATTCTATACAAATACCAATAACGACAACATAAAGTGGCAACCATTAATAGTTTGAGTGATCACACAATTCTATCGTGGATACTAATCATCATAATTTTACCATTTTGATATTAATAGATAGTAGAGATGTATTTTGTAGTTGTAGATAGTAAATGGTAGAAATGTATTATAATATCAACTCAGTAAATATTCAATTTCTAAATTTTTATAAAGAGATACTTGACTTTCAAAATTGAGACAATTTGTCAAGAACAAACATCTCATTTTATTCTTAATCAAAAGTGAATTAGACAAGGATAAATTACATGGGGAGGATATTTCACATTGCACCTTACACAAAAATGATACATTTATTTAAACAATAAGATTCATGTATATGTTTTGTTCACTTGTTTGTAAAAACCAGTCGTGCATATTTCAGCCTCCTCAGGACATGTCTTGCACAAAGTAGCAACAAAAACAAGGGAGCATGAGTAGCATAAAGTGACATTGAGGGTATAGATGCAATGTCTTCATATAGTAGAAATGTGAGTAGAGGATCCAGGCAGAAGAAGTTTGTAAATAATCAGCATCGCGACAACATCACATGCATGAGATGCTCCAATCTAATTAAATTGTTGATGGACAGTGAGAAGATAGTGCGGCTTGAACCAACTATTTTGAATCCTTGTTGGTTTAAATATGGTTGTAGGTTTGTATGTATTAAACTGAAACCTTTTCAGCAAGTACATAATAACACCTTTAGACCATGCTATCAGGCTTGTTTTTATCCTAGGTCTGATCTGGACAATGAAGAAAACACATGGCAATTAAACTAAGCATTAAGTAATCATACATGTGAAAAACATATATAAAGAAGATAGTACATCCAGGACAAGATATGTGCCCTTTTTTTACATCAGAATCATCATAACGTGGTAGTCAATAGAAAACATATCAAAAAAAGGACTAATGATGAGTGTGAAAAGTTTGCTAGGAACATCATATTTTGAAATGGTATTACACTAAGAACTTCATATTTAGAAATGCCCAGATCACTACTAAGAACTGCAATCTGGAACGAGTTGATTTGTTTTATAGTATGATGTTTCTTTGAGATAATGTTTTCGAACGTTTATTATCACCAAAAAAGGGAGAAGGCATATTTCTGGAGTGTTATGCAGCCACCTTTTACTTGAAGTATTTCAATTAATGAAGTAATCATCTCATATGTAAAAAAATGTATATAAAATAAGAAATGGTGCTATTCATAATGTTGTTGCAAGAAATAATTTGTCTTTACATAGCAGCAATACCAGTGTAGAATCCGAACATACTATGACACCTACTGAACTAAGTAAGATCTATTGGATGTGTCACTGTAGAAAAAATGATCTTGAACTACAAAAATTATTGTAGTAAAACCCCCAAATTTTGTAGTTAAAAGCTCATTTATCCTTACATATAAAATATGAAGCTAATACATGTGTAGCTAATTATTTTTTCTTTAGACATTCATTTAGCTTCAAATTTATATGTAACCCTAAATGTGGCTAAAGATTGTATTTACACATACCAATGTAGTTCTAATTATACCTAAATATATGACTACAATTTTATATGTAGCTATGATATGTATGTGGAATTGTCATTTACTACAATTGTATATGTAGTTCATGTATGTGACACCCATTGCCACACAACGAGGTTACTCAAAACAAAGTGTGGAATTATCACTAATAACCACATTACATGGTAAATTAAAACTGATCACATGCATGCACTCAAGTTGAATACATCATATTTAAAGCCATAGGACTTGCACCACTTATTTTTCATTCATAGCAAAAGATGTTACATATCATTGTTCACTGGCTAACTAGCTTCAACTTGTTGCATATGATAACATATTCACGTATGCAAATCATGTATCTACCACCATGGTATAGTGCCAAATACTCAAAACCGATGTACGACGTCTATAGAACACCCCCAAGGACCTAACAGTATAGGGACGACACATAGGACTATATTACGAGACACTAGTTGCATACCCATGATCCAACAACTACCGCTCCTCTTACTGTCAGCTTCAACAGACAATCTCTATCTCGGCATACACGTCCACCTAAAAGATGTGGAAACTCATGTGGTGAGACCAAACGTCCCAACGAGAGATATAACTCTCAACTAACAGCTATTCCAAACACAGGAAAACTAAAGCAGGAAGATAACATTATTACTAAGATGAGTAGATTCAACTAAATGATATGAGCGTGGAAATTACTATCACTTAAGTAGATCAGAGTAGTAGAACATCTTATATATATTTAAAAGGAATATGAGGAACATGTATAATTGTTATCAACTACACAGTACAGATTAAGGCAAAAGGGTCATACAATGTTGTCATGTTTAACCCTATGCAAATATGCTACAAGGCTGCATTACATCTTTTATTATTTCCCTAAGGATTTGAGTCGTACCACCCAAATCTAACTAACCATGTGGTGAGACCAAACGTCCCAGCGAGAGATATAACTCTCAACTAACAGCTATTCTAAACACAGGAAAACTAAAGCAGGAAGATAACATCATTACTAAGATGAGTAGATTCAACTAAATGATATGAGCATGGAAATTACTATCACTTAAGTAGATCAGAGTAGTAGAACATCTTATATATATTTAGAAGGAATATGAGGAACATGTATAATTGTTATCAACTACACAGTACAGATTAAGGCAAAAGGGTCATGCAATGTTGTCATGTTTAACCCTATGCAAATATGCTACAAGGCTGCATTACATCTTTTATTATTTCCCTAAGGATTTGAGTCGTACCACCCAAATCTAACTAACCATTGCTAAGTCAAAATCAATGATAAACAAGATCTATGGAAGAGCCGAAATCCATGACCTCTCCAACACCTCTTGGTCAGTACAAGAGAAACACCGCAGAGATATATCAATCAACTGCAATCAATGACATATATTCAAGCTGAAGGATCAGCTCACACATGGATATCCATATAAAACACCTAGCCCGCCTTGGTACAGGTCACAATGCTAGAGAATGGGCTCACACATGGTCATTCTAAAAAGGCATTATGCAGTTGCATTGTTGCCATTCTCAATATCTCAACACTGAGGCATGGCCATAGTCACCCTCTAAAACTTGTAATTTGTGGATGCAAGGATATGTACTCAACTTGTGCCTCTGCATATTCAACAATATGTGCTCTGAGTTTCCCATAGGAGTTACTCATTTCACCATCCAACAATAAAACTGACTCTGGAATGTATCTATGGCATAGGGCAACTACATGATTAAGGTTTCACTTTATTAGTTATGCCAAATTGGCAAATTAAGGCTTCATCATACAAGTGGACATCCAAAACCCTAATTCAATCTAGCAAGCATAACTGTGTAACAACTTCAGAAGATATAAAATGTATGATGTGTAGAACTTGTCATATGATTTCATGACATCACTGTCTCACTGCCTTAATCAAGGCCATAAGCATCATCATATGTTATTATTGCCATACACATGGCCATCAACAACATCTCATCACTATGGGGTATCAATCCCTCAATCACATCTCTAGAGGATTTCACCTCAAACTAGGAATAACGCACTTGTCAGGTCATTAGACCCAATCACATGATTCCTGCACATTCAATATCACATTGTGCAACAATGCACATAATCACCGCCATCTATTATACATGGATTACCATAGCATTCACATAGCTATGGCATTTATTTCACCTACATTGTTAGAATTACGCAAGTAGGAGAGAGAATATATAATCACATGCCATTCATCCAATGAACTTCAACAAGTATATCATATCCAAGGATCGGGGTTAGAGTTTCACACACATAGCTGATTAGGATTTTCATTACATTAATTATCACCAAATCCTAGATACATCATCTCTCACTTTCTTGGAACACATTAGGGTAAGAAACATGAATAGCGTTAATCAAATAATCATCCCCAACTACATTATCTATTAATCATCAGTTACTTATATATGCACATGTAGGGCTCATATACTCATGTAGGTGTCAACTCAAACCATAAAATATAAGTCACGACCATTCCCAAAATAGGTGTCTCGGCCACCTTCAAAACATAGGTCTCAGCCATCAACAAAACATGGTCAAAACACATCACTAGGAGACAAACCATCTTAACCAAACCACATCTAGGGCACCAAGGTTGAAACGACATCACTCAAAGAAGGTGTCTCGGTTGAAACACACTCAAGACACACCAACATGGCTAAGACACAGGTCTCAACACTCAACTGAGCTCAACATGGTCGATATCATGCTCCACCAAGCAAAACCCTAGAAAAATCTAGCATCACCACATGATGCTACCTCATCAACCAAGTTCCAACAAGTCACCGACATCATTCTCTCTCTCATGATGCCAAGACATAGAGGGAACACTCTACATGTGACAAATTGCGATCTAATCCCTCAACATGGGTAAATTGCAACTTGGTCCAAAACAAGCATATAAAGGTAAAAAATCATCCAAATAGGACCAAACTAAAAACATACGGTTGTCACATGTCCATAAATTAACATCTCAAAGGATTATATTAAGTTTTTAAGCATCTAATCAAGTGAAGAAAACAAGATTATCCCAAAGAACTAGGTTAGGGGTCTTACATTGTGTAGAAAAAAATAGCACTTGCTACAATTATAAATGTAGTTATTGCAGTGAAAGACATCATGTACTATACATACATATCTAGTCAGATTGTGTATCCAGTCAGTAACTTGTCAAAACAATTTTTTTTTAAGAAGTAAAATCAACATTGATCTAGATCACGTTGTGCTTGCAATGTCAATAATTGTAGTTTTACTTATATTAAAACAATGAGTACACATGGGAAGGACATAAACCTTGCCCCAATTTTGTAATATGTATGGAAAAAATATATATGGATACAATGTCATCATGAGAATATAAGTTTAAATCATTCTCAAGGTCTCACCCCACTCTACGATATAGCTCTCAATAAAAGCTTGACATCTTAACCATCAGTAGCAAACAACTATCTTGTTGATAGTGATACGGGCCAATGACTATAGTGGGTTCATAAAAGTTGAAGATCATATCCAAGGATGCTCAATCATCTCTTCATGTTCTCATCAACTTCTTCTTAATGGTATATAAGGACGTCTTTTACAACAGTCACAAGATAGGGATGTCATCTTGGATGTTGCCTCCTGCGAGAGCAGTTCAATCCTTAGTATTATTAGATGTGTTGGTTTTTTTTTAATATAGGTAAATTGTTGAAGAATTGGAATATAATGGAAGTGGGCTCTAGATGTATAAATTTATATTAAAACCTTTGGAACCCAATTTCCAAATTTAAATAATGTAGCAAGAATATCATTTGGCATATGACACTATACCCAATATTATTTCTCACACACTTCCATATTCTTAAATAGGTCTTCTGCTATCATTTATAGGTTCTCTACTCCAACTTCAAAATTTTGAACTTTGTGTTCCTTTTCGATTTAAACCACTCTAGCACCTTCATCAAGCTCGATAATCTTGTCTTTCATATCTGCTACATAATTAACAATCTTATCACTTGACTTTCATATGTTCTACTCTGCATGTACAAAGTAATGTGCAATGTAAAATCTACCAAGGTTGTCGAATTATACTTTACCATTCACCAACTTGATCCAAATTTCAAAGTCTGTAACAAGGTACATCAATATATTGTACACAATGAAGCCTCTAATCATATTTATTTCACATATAAATAACATTGGCCCAGTTGTTAGGTGGTCCATATTAGGAACTTTATTGAATCACTAAGGCAACCATGCAAGTAGACCAGGCAATAAAAAGCATGTGTTGTTTGATGAATTACTAATAAATGTATATTCATTTGCTTTTATTATATATATTTTAGATCATTACTTAGGAAAATTGTATTGTTATTTCCCAATTTTAGGAATTAATTGTTTTAGTTTTGCATTTGTCTCCTAAATTAGAGTCTTGATTAGAATGAATCGTTTGTTGTAGGAAAAACAACTTGATTGTACCATTCAGTCTAAAGATCAAGAACCCCCAAAACACTCTAGGAGTTCAAAAAATAAGGAGGCGTCAAGCAAACATCTCAATATCCCAAAACCCCAACTGGTTCACTGACATCCCCAGTCGGTCGACTCACTAGCACGAACTAGACAGACTCAGAAATCCAATCGGTCGGCTGGCCACTTAGTTGACCAACTTGACATGAAAAAGTGGGACTCCAATTGTAGTCAAATTGGATGACTCACCACCAACTGATCGACTGGCATGCCCAATAATCCAAGTGTCAACTCACCCCAGTCGAGTGCTGGACCTCAAAGTGATCGATGGTGTGGCAGATCAGGTCTTTATAGTTGTTTCCAGGATGTGTTTTAGTGTTTTTGGTCACATTCCTTCTCATAAAAGGGGGTGGGGTAGACCAAATACAAATCATATCATGTCATATTGGTGTGATTCTTATCAAGGCTACACACTAGCCAACTAGAGGTGGCTAGATGCAACCCTAAGGGAAAACACACGTGTGGATCTTTTAAAATTTATAACAACCCTAATGAGAGTCTATCACAATACCAAATAGGTCACCCACAAGCGTATGGGGTACTATTGTAGCATAGGTGAAAGGCAAGAGTAGGTGTCGATCCTCAGGGACAAAGGGGGCACTAGAGCTAGATTAGCGTTGGCTACGTTCCTAATGCATAGACTAGGGTTGAAGGGTTTAAAAGGGTTTGTTTAGTTGTTAAACTAGGTGAACAAGCAAGTAAAGGCAATTATGAAATCTAAGCTATCATTACCCTAAATTATCCTAAGTAAGCAGGTCAAAGGAATTAGATTAAGCAACTAGTCAAGAAAGAGAAAAGGTTAACTATACTACATTAGTAGAGCAATTAGCAACTAAGAACTAAATTAACCACAAGAAAGAGAGCAAGAACCTAAGTTAACACTAAAGAGCAAGACTAATCAATTAACTAGATTGAACAAAAGAAACTAAACTTGACTAGCATGAACAATCTAAGAGATCAAAGTGGGTTTTAAGAAATGAGATTAGGTGGGTGGGCCATTTGGGGATGTGACTTGATATTAGTTGGGGGGTCTCAACATAGCAAGCAATTATCACGATTTTATCTAGATCACCAAACCAAACAACAAGGCAAGTGATATTAGAATGTACCCTATAGTATTAGTTGGAGAACTAGGGTTAGGTGTAATTCTATTAGAACTTATCAAGTCTAGGTCTCTAGGGTAAGTGATATTAGGGCAATTGAGAGCCAAGGGTAAAAATGAGAGTGTGTTGACCTTGAGGTTATACACTATCCATGTTTTGATAATGACTTAACCATTCCACTCATATGTATCTAATATGTGTATTAAAGATTTATTTCAGGTATTAGGTACATGAAAAGGATCCAAAATCAAAAGCCCTAGAATGGCTTAAGTTCAAGTCAAAGAGCTACAAGTGTGTATTTGTGGAAATCCATGTAAATGACCTTAGAACATTTTTGTAATCACTTGTAATGATGAATTGACTTGTAACTTAGACGAGAAAAATGATTGGGACATAAAACACCAAATTTAAATCACTTTAGATGCATTTTCCAAAGATTGACAACATGTTGTCGATCGATCGAGTTTTCTCCAAGACAAACTCGGTCGATCCATCTTGGTCAATTTTCTGGAGATAGCATCGGTCGAGTTGTGTTTTCATAGAACTCAACCTATCGAGTGCCTGACCAAAACGATCTTCAGTGATCGGTCGAGTTTCCCCAGGACAAACTCAACCGACAGTTTGAATATCAGTTTTGTCTTTTACTTAATTGTTCGAGTTAATTTTATTGAAACTTGATCGATTGCACTGTATGAAATTTTGTAGAAAAAGTGATGTGACCGTTGGTACGTGTTTTGAGTGAAAATAGAGTTGTTGCTTTGATCAAAAAAATGGCTATTTGTGTATCTAAGTGTCCCACAACTTAAAGGGGCACCCTCAACTATAAATAGGACCTCTTGGAGTTCATTCCAAGGCTGCTCATTCATTACAAACTTGGTTCTAGCATAGTTGAGAGTGTTCTAACCCTTTGAGCCCCTTTCTCTCTCTCTACCTTCAAGTCAAATTTGTGAGTATGAGTGAGATAGGTTCTTGTGTAAGAGAGCTACTCCCTGTATTGATGTAAAGCTCTCCTCCTCCATCTTCCTACCTCAATTCCCATTGAAGATAAAGTTTTAAGATCTTCTCCAAGTGAAGGAGAAGGAGGTGATGTTCTTCAAGGTTGAAGAAAGCAAGGTGCTCCAGATCTCCAAGTGAAGGAGATAGGTGCTCAAGATCTCCAAGTGAAGGAGATAGTCAAGGAAACACTCAAGGAAGATAGGTAATCCCTTGAAGGCAGAAGACTTGAAGGAAGGAGTGGGTAAGTCCATGTTGATGGCTGAAGACTCCATGGTTCAAGTGGGTAAGCTCCTTCTATAGGTTGAAGATCTTTTCTTGAGGTACTAAGACCTTGGATGTGTGGTTTTTATGTCTTAGAATCTTATTGTGGAATATAAGAGTACCAAGATTGCAAATCCTAGAGACTAACCCACTCTAGGTAGTGGACTGACATTGCTCCTAAATTTAGGATATGGAACCACTCTAAACCACTGGTCCAAGTGCTTGCTTATCCTTGTCTCTCATCCTTTCTATGTATGTTAGATTAAGACATCAAATTTCTGCTTGTTTAAGCTTTTAAACTTTATATAATTTGGTGGTCTAATTTGTCTTGTGAGAATTGTGAAGCTCTATTCACCCCCCCCTCTAGAGCCCATTGATCCAACAAGTGGTATCAGAGCAGGTCTTCTCCAAGCTACTTCAACAAGTAGGATAAGATGAACGATTTGACACTTGGATCCCTCAACCTAGAAGGGAACTTCTCCATGCGACCTCCGGTCTTCGACGACACCAACTTCCTATATTAGAAGAGAAGAATGCAGTTCTACCTTCAAGGTGTGAGCTATGAGATGTGGAAGGTGGTGCACCTCAAGTATGAAGAAACAAAGGGGGAGATCTCCACTTGGACTGAAGCTCAAATGAAGCAAGCCCAACTCAATGCAAGAGCAGTGAACATCATCTACGTAGCCCTCACTCCATCCGAGTTCAACTAGATATCTTCTTGGGACACCGCACATGAAATTTGAAACAAACTATGTGTCACCTATGAAGGTACATAGCAAGTAAAGGAAGCCAAAATCTACATGCTTGGTGGGCTACTTGAGAACTTCAAGATGGGTAAGAATGAGAGAGTGGCTGATATGTACACTAGGCTCAATGTAATCATCAATGGATTGGCAGCCCTTGGGAGTGTGTTAGACAAAGGCACTGTCAACTCCAAGATCTTGAGATCTCTTCCTAAGATATGGGAGCCTAAGGTTACATCCATTGAAGTAGTGTACAAGCTAAGTGAGTTGTCAACCAAAGAGCTGGTTGGTAACCTTCAAGCCCATGAACCTAGGCTTGATAAGCAAGAAGAGGAAGAGAAAAGGGAAGAGAAGGAGTCCAAGAAGATAAAGGACAAAACCTTCAAAGCACAAATAGAAGAGATGATGCGGCAGCACCAACTTGCTCTAAAGTCTCCTACCCCCTCCTCAAGTGAAGACGAAGGCCAAAATGAGCATGAAGCAAATTACTCCAAGGGAAAGAACTACAAGGGGAAGCCTTCTTCATCAACTATGAGATGCTATGAGTGTGGCCAAAAAGGCCATTTCAAGAGTGACTGCTCAAAGGCCAAGAAGAGTCATCACAAGAGTAGCCACAAGAAAGACAAGGAGTATAAGAAAGAAGGCAAGTATAAGAGGAAAGAAAAGAAAGAAAGAAGATCCAAAGATATAGCTCATGCAGCTTGGGAGGAGTCCTCCTCAAGCTCTTCAAGCTCCGAAGATGGAGAATGTCACCTTGCACTCATGGCCTCTACAAGTGAAGATGTATGTGAGGTAAGTGAGGTAAGTGAGGTAAGTGAAGTCAGTTTGCATGAGCTATCTAAGGAAACTCTCATTGATATGCTAAATGAATGTAAATCATCCTTTACTAAATGCAAATCTAAAAGGAAAAGGTTAGGCAAGATAGTTGATGATCTTTATGCTAAAATTGAGATTTTTGATAAAAATGAAAAACTGCTCCTTGATAGCATAGACTCGTTGCAAAGGCAATTTCTTGACCTTGAGCTTCAACATAATGGAGTAGAGGTTGAGAATTGTGTATATCTTAAAAATAGTGAAAATCTTAAGATAGAAAACCAAAAGTGCCTAGATGGGCTTGATGGTCTTAAAACTAAAAATGTAGAACTCAAACTCATTGATGATGCTAGGAGGAATGAAGTTTATGCTTATCAAAGAGAAATTGTTTTGCTTAAATATGAAAATGCCAAGTTACTTGCTCAAGTTAATTATTTATCTTCTAGACCTATTTTGCAAAGTAATGAAGTTGCTAGCATAACATTAGAACAAGATTCCTTTCATATTAAAGCCCTCTGTTTAGAGGCCGACCTATTGCATGCTAGAGATGATCTTGCTAATCTTTCTACTACTGTCATTAACCTTAGTGATGATAATGCCAAGTTAAGATATTCTTTGCAAAAGTTTCTCTCGAGAAAGAAATCCCTCAATGATGTCCTAGAACACTCTACCAAACAAATTGGCACTAGCGGTTTGGGATATGATGAGACTGCTCCCAAAGGTAAGAAAAAAAGCAAGAACAAGGGTAAGAAGAAGAGTGTGGAACCTCCTATTTTCCATGGAGAGACTTTCGGCTCTAAGAACCCTATGGTTTGTGTTCATTGTAAATGTGATGACCATTACTCCTACTTATTGCCCTTACAAGACCAAGGGGACCAACCCAAAGATGAAATGGGTCCATAAGCTAACCCTGGATCCTAAAGTTTGAGTTGGGTTCTGACATCCTTCTTTCTTGTAGGTTAAAAAGAGATGGATTGTTGATAGTGGCTGCTCTAAGCACATGACTGGAGAAATCAGCCATTTCAACAAGTTTGTGAAAAAGAAAGGAGGATCGGTAACCTTCGGGGACAACGAGAAGGGTAAGGTCATAGGTGATGGTGATGTAGGCAATGAGCTATGTATTAAGAATGTTTTGCTTGTTGATGGCCTACATCACAATTCAATTAGTGTAAGTCAACTATGTGATAATGGATATTTTGTGTTGTTTACATCCTTAGAATGTTTGCTTCTAGATTCCCTCTCTTACAATGTCATATATAAGGGAACTAGAAATGGTAATCTTTATGTTATTGTTCTTGATACTCTTAAGCCCGTTCTTGATAGATGCTTGGTAGTGGATAAAAATGATATTTCTCTTTGGCATCATCATTTGGGTCATGTGAATATGCATCAAATGAAGAAGTTAAGCAAAAAGGATTTGGTTCGAGGACTTCCCCAATTGGATTTTGAAAAGGACGAGGAATGCCAACCTTGTACACAAGGGAAACAAACCAAATCCTCTTTCAAATCTAAAGGAGTCATGGGTACCAAAAGAGTTCTTGAGCTTCTTCATATTGATCTATTTGGACCAATGAGAACGCAAACGCTTCGCGGTTCCAAGTATTGTCTTGTTATTGTCGATGATTTTTCTCGATATACTTGGACCTTCTTTCTCATTTCAAAAAGTGATACTCTTGATGTTTTCTTGAGCTTTTGCAAATGGGTTGAAAATGAAGCTTCTTGTTGTATTGCTTCTATCCGCAATGACCATGGGGGAGAATTTGAAAATGATCTTTTTGAATGTTTTTGTGAAAAATCTGGTTACTCGCACAATTTCTCTTCTCCTCGTATGCCTCAACAAAATGGGGGTAGTAGAGAGGAAGAACAAGTCACTTCAAGAGATGGCAAGGACAATGCTTCTTGAATATGACATTCCTAAGAACTTTTGGGCCGAAGCCATTTGTACCGCCTGTTTTGTACAGAACCGAGTTTTTACACATCCTTCTTTGAAGAAAACACTCTATGAGCTTTGGTGTGGTAGAAAGCCATCCATTGATTTCTTTCATATTTTCAGATATCCTTATTTTGTTTTGAATACGAAGGATTCTCTTGACAAGTTTGATTTGAAATCTTATAAGGCTTTCTTCCTAGGCTATAGCACTACGAGCAGGGTTTATAGAGTCTTCAACATTAAATTGTCTAAAATTGAAGAATCTATTAATGTTAAGTTTATTGAAACTAATCATGTTGTTGGCAAGCATGTTGTTGATAATGATGTTGTAGATGACTTAATTCCTATCTTGAAAGACCTCAACATAAACAACAAAGGTAAGCATGTGATAGAAGCAGATGAAGAAGAAAAGAAGGATCCTCCTCCCTATTTTGCAAAGAATCATCCCAAGGAGCCAATCATTGGCAACCCTTTTGAGAGAGTGAAGACATGAGTTGCATACAACAAAGAACAAGCAGGCAGTGCCTTCATCTCACAACTAGAGCTAAAGAACATCAAAGAAGCCCATGGTGATGATGAGTGGATCCTTGCCATGTAAGAAGAGCTGGAGCAATTCGAGAAGAATCGTGTGTGGACTCTAGTGCCAAGATCAAGTAATAGAAAGATCATTGGCACCAAGTGGGTCTACCGCAACAAACTAGATGAGCAAGGAAAAGTGGTGAGGAACAAAGCAAGGTTAGTAGCACAAGGTTACAACCAACAGGAAGGTATTGACTTTGATGAAACTTATGTTCCTGTTGCTAGACTTGAATCTATTAGAATGCTACTTGCCTTTTCTAGTTACAAAAATTTCTTGTTATATCAAATGGATGTTAAAAGTGCGTTTTTGAATGGTACAATCGAGGAGGAAGTATTTGTTGCTCAACCTCTGGGCTTCGAAAATGATAAGCTACCCAATCATGTTTATTTGTTGCAAAAAGCTCTCTATGGACTCAAACAAGCACCTCAAGCTTGGTATGAGAAATTAAAGAACTTTTTATTAGATAATGGGTATGTCATGGGCAAAGTTGATTCTACCTTGTTTCTAAAGCACACTTCTAACAATTTTCTTATTATTCAAATTTATGTTGATGATATCATTTTTGGCGGGACAAATCTTGATCTTTGCAAGGAGTTTAGTTCTCTAATGCAGAGTGAGTTCGAGATGAGCATGATGGGTGAGTTGAACTTCTTCTTCGACTTTCAAATCAAGCAAACAAAAGAAGGAAACTTCATCAACCAAGGCAAGTACACACATGAACTACTCAAATTCTTTGGGATGGAGAACATGAAGTCGATGGATACTCCCATGTCCAACACTGCCAAACATGATGGAGATGAAGAAGGTGAGAAGGTAGATGAGAAGCTCTATAGAGGTATGATTGGAAGTTTACTTTATTTAACTGTCTCTAGACCTGATATTATGTTTAGTGTTGGCTTCTGTGCTCGCTTTCAATCTAGCCCTAGGAAATCACATCTTATTGTCATTAAAAGGATTTTGAGGTACTTAGTTAAAACTCAAAATTTTGGACTATGGTATCCTAAGTCAAGGGACTTTACTCTTATGGAATATAGTGATGCAGATTACGCGGGTTGTTTGGTTGATAGAAAGTGCACAAGTGGCACTTGCTTCCTTCTAGGACCATGCTTGATGTCTTGGTTTTCCAAGAGACAGAGCACCATGGCATTATCAACTACCGAGGCTGAATACATTGCAGTCAGGAGTTGTTGTGCCCATGTCCTATGGATGAAGCAAATGCTCCAAGACTTTAACATACATTTTGATGCTTCTCCTATCTATTGTGATAATACTAGTGCCATCAATCTCTCTTATAATCCTATATTGCATAGTAGAGCTACACATATAGAGGTTTGCCATCACTTTCTTCATGATCACATTGCCAAGAAGGATATTTATATCACGCATGTGGACACAAAAAATCAGTTGGCAGACATTTTCACTAAACCTCTAGCTAGAGATCAATTTAATTTTATTTGATCTAAACTACTCATTATTTCTTTGGATGATATTGCTATGTGATCTAGCTAGTTGTATTGATAACACCGCACTTTATGTATTTTTTGTATATATTTTACACCACTTTTAGAATAACTTTAGTCAATTTGGTAGGCATTTTATCTATCTTCTTGACTAAAGTCTTGTTTGGTGATTGACACAATTTTACTGTGCGTATAAACGCAAGTGTACGCGTCGAGTAGTACAGGCCTTGTGAGGCCCGAGTCGAATACAGGGATACTCAGAAATGTTGGAGACTCCTACTAACTATTTGCGATCAGCTAAGCCGAATAACAAATTGGGGTTGTTGAATAAAATTAAAAGAAACTAAAAATAAAACAAAGCAAACAATCGATTAAAGGTTAATTTAATCAATTCAAAAGGATATCTTTAGGATTGCGGTTTCACCGCGGGTTTTCATTGTATTAGATTTTATATAATGCCTCAATCTCCTCTCTCTATCCGGGTAGTGGCCTGAAAACAGAATTGCCCACTGTCGTGGTGCAATTCACTACTTAGGTTTAGGTCGGTTCCACCGTCGTAGTAACCTATCCCCTAAACTAAGTGTATTACGAACGATCTCTCAGTATCCACCATTAATTTTACACCACCTTGTTCAAGGGATTTATCGATTAATGTAGGTTTCGTCTCTTTTCAGCCGTTAATCCTTCTGTCAAAGTGATTAAGGGCATTAGGTTATTATTATGGTGATCAAGCATAACAATATATGGAGAAAACGAAGCTATGCCACGGATTTAAGAGAGAAAATATGAATTACTATTATAAAACTATCATACAATGAATTCTCGGGCTACTCCCGGTCCTAAAGATGGAGGGGATTAGCCCCGCATGTTCATCTCACACAAGTACATGGTAGAAATAGGGGAAATCATATGAAAAACATGAATTGAACGGGAAAACCCCTGAACGGAGAAGAACCGGTTGATCCTTTGCGTAGAACACGTGCTTTCCCGCCTCTCGGTGGTGAAATCCGTCTTCGGCAGCGTCCGGATCGACTGGTATGAACTTCTGGGCTCCGTTCTCCTTTCCACTGCTCCTCGGTACTTGTGCAATGGCCCCTCCGATCTCCTCCTCGTCTGGGTGTCCGTCCTTAGGTATAAGTCCCTCATTAGGTCGTTAATTAACTCCGGCCATCCGATTGAGATCATTAGAAAGCAAACTCATATCCTACGGCGTCGATACCATCGACGCAAGTCGACATTAACAGAAGTAGCCTTGCCTTTGTCCACATTAACAGAAGGTTGGACATTTCCTTCATAGGAAGAAGTAGGATCGGTACTGGAATAAACACTTTCTGTTACCAGAGGAGGACTCGGAGTCTGAGAATTGTCCATGGGATGGATAGTATCAACAGTGTCAATAAACTCCTCATTTTCCTCACCCCTACTCATCTCAATCTGTTTAGGCATCCACACTTTCTTCTTCAGACCACCTTTCATCTTCTGTTTATCATTCTTCTCCTCATTCACCGGACCACAAAGAATAGACTCATGGCCATATAGACCACATATCAAACATCTGCTCAGCTCCCATTCGTACTCGAAAGTAATAGTATCCACCTGACCGTCGTCACTCTCGATCTCCAGTTCTTTCGGGAATGAGAAATCCAGAGGGATCAAAACTTGTAGTCTAGCATACTCAAGTCGTAAGAACTCGTTCGTGAACCTGTCCGGCTGCAAGGGAACCCCCAAAAACGAACCAATCCTGTTAAACATCTCGACGTCCCACAACTCAAGAGGAAGATTGAAAATCTTAAGCCATATCGGAACCTCCGTGAGTCTCATCTTCTCAAGAGGCTTGCCTCGTTCCCACCTCTTAATTATCAGCGGTCTTCCAGCCACAAACCAAGGGCCTCTGTCGATAGCTATTGACATATCTTCGTCGTTGGAGAACAGAACAACAAAGTAACTGTTGGTATGTATGCCCATAGAGCAAGTCATATGATGATTGTAATGGGATACTTTGTAAATGATTTGAATAATAATAAAGGCAATTTCCAATCTATATGTTTAAACTGTTTCTGAGATGATGGTGTAACATGATAGATGTCTAAAGTTTGTTTTACTCAATGACGTATGCTTTTAGGTTAAGGACCTAAACGATGAGATCATACGGATGTTAAGAGTATACATTCTTGAATAGTCCCTAGTCGATTGTTATTGTGGAAATAACCATAGACATCAATAACACTAAAGACTAGATTGTGTGTTGGTTGATGACAGAATCTCATTAGTCATGATATGGTGATATCAAACCAAGCACATAGGTACTTGTTAGAGAACAAGGTGCCGGACAGACCCACCGTGAGAGTGACACATGGAACCATGGCATGGTAGTCACAGTCATCTCTCACAGTGATGGTGGTGAGTGTGATTCTTAGACCTGAAATCATTGCACTCAACACATGTCGTTGGGTACACTTTGACATCATCAAACGCAGTCCTGAAACATGGGTTGTTATAAAGGTATTGATTGGGTGGCTTTGACACATGGGGATTTTGAGGGGTGAGTGATAGATATGGGATTTGTCCCTCCTAAGGGAGTTTGATATCCTTGGCCACTTGATGAGTAGGATTGAGAAAGGCATGCGCATGCACGTGTGAATCAATATGTGATATTGATGTCATACACATCTCACTCGGTCTACTCTGAGATCAAGGAAATGAATGAACATTGACAGGATGACTATTCCATGCCTCGAGTTCATTCTGGATATCAATGACAAAGGAATTATACATTCATTGTAACACCATTCACGGATTGTAGGATGAAAGTTGTTCTCCAACTTTCTACTTTCACTTGGGTAGCACTGATGTGTGACTAGGCACCGCTCTTTGCTTGTGAAGTCATAAGTGTTATGGACTTTCACTGCCAATGTGAAATGGACCTGCAGGGTCACACACATAGGATATAACCTGGAAGAAGAGTTTTGTCCACAAAGCAATGTTTAGATTGATTACTAAAGGAGTTTAGTAGTTCAATTAAACACTCAATCAGTCGATGGCTCAATATCGTATGGTTCAAGGTGTTGGACGCATTGATTGGAGTATCAGATTGATTGAAATCAAAATTGACTGATTTTGCCCAACCTGTGCTCCCAACCGATCGGTTCATGTGATGAACCGGTCGGCTGAGGTTGCTGAACCGGTCGGCTGGAGTGTCCAGGCCGATCGGCTCATGCCCAGGTTGAAACGACTAGTTCAAGGGTTGAACCGATCGGCTCAACTGGTGCAACCGACCAGTTGGGAAAAGTCATGTCGGCAAGAATTTTCCTTTGGTTTCAAATTGCCCAATTCGATTGGGAATAACATTGGTATTCGATACCAATTGGGAACAAAACAAGGAAAGTCTTTTTGAGCCGGATAAGGACTATGAACCGATCGGTTCAGGGCACCAACCGATCGGTTGGAGTGCTCCAAACGATCGGCTCAGGTCCAACCGATCGGCTCAATGGCCGAACCGATCATTTCAAGTTGCGAACTGGTTGTTTTTTTGTGGAAAATTCTCGAACCCTTCTACTCCTGCTTTAGTCCCGTATTGCCGGGCACAGAGAACCCTGTCCCATGACCCGCCTATATATAGGGGTATTGGGGGCTTCTCAGAGTACAACTCAGTGCAAGTTGATTGCTCTGCAAAGTTGTCGTTCTCTCTGGTTTTGGTAACCGAGAGAGAGCCCGAGCAAGTGCTTCCCGCAAAGGGAGGTGCAGCAAGGGAAGGACAACTGCAGTTGCAATTGACAACATGAGAGTGTGTTGGCGACTAGTACGTCAACAGGAGGGTGCGACTCCTTCCACTTCCTTGTGGGACAAGGAGAGTGGAGTTCCGGGTGGTCCGTGTGGACTACTTCAGAGGCGGGAGGTCACTGCCGCTCAGGAGGACAACTGTCATCCGACAGTCCGGTAGGAGGAGGAGTCTTTCAGTCCCGGTGCGACCAGGAGCTGCACAGACACCGTCCAAGACCGGAGGTGAAGACCGCGCAAGGCGCGTGGTATTGTCGCCGAGCAAGCCTCGGGACAAGGTATGATTCACAAACCATCTTTCCTATTATATAGATGTTGACGCGATTCCTTTTGTTCCGGGTTTGGGGAGAAATTTTTTTTTGTTTCCGCTGCTTCTCTGCCTCCTCAAAACCCAACAGTGGTATCAGAGCCACGTCAACCGCTCTATATTTTAGGATTATCGATATGATCGATTTTGGTTTGTCGCCTTTATTTATTGCATGCGATGCGAATAATATCAGCTTTATACATGTCCAATCCACAAATCCCTAATATACATATATGATATGTAATATTAATGCACTCGATACGCGTCGCCCTTAAACAAGTTTTGTGGTGGATGTGTAGCATGATTATGGCCTATAAACCCCTATATCTGTGTATGGTTGTTTGTATGGTTGCTTGCATCTCGGTCTGCGCACCGATTCCCTTTCTCATTTTCCTGATGTAACTCGAAATAATTCGAGAATTCTTTTCCTACCTTTGCTCCCCCCGAATGTAACTCGGGGTTTCTCAATTCAATTGTAAATAGGATATATTTTATTTCTTGTTATGTCAAAGAACGGCGGACAACCTGAAGACGATCGGTTCAAGGAGTGAACTGATCGGTTGGTGATCCAGACGGCCGGTTCGAGGAACAAGATGAGCAGGTGGCGACCTAAGGAGATGCACGATGACCGGTGAACCGATCGGCTGGAGGCGCCAGTCGATCGGCTGGTGGCACCTGAACAACCTACCTGATGGCGAGCCGATCAGTCATGGAGATGAGCTGATCAAAACCAGAAAGGCAGGCAAAGATTTCATCTTGTACAGGTTGCATGTGATGTAGACCTAGATGACCATGATTCCTCTTGGATCGAGGAATCACAAATAGGATGGCCATAATCATTGCTTTTTATCGTTTATGCATGTTTTCTGTGGGATATAGCATGTATATGATACATACTATATATTGTGGTGATTGGATATGTATATGTATATAAAACAAAATCCCTCATTAAATATTAAGTTTTAGATGCCTTCCAAATGCAACATACGTGAAAAACTTGATCGACCAAGTGTGGGCACGCCCAAGCGTGGTGCACCGTCTATCTCGTGGAAGCGTGAAGGATGAATATGTGGGTCTGCCCAAGCAGGGTGCATGTTCATCGTGTTGGCTTTGGGTTGGACTTAACAAGGTGACCTAGATAGGATCTAGCGCCTTGAGGCATGGAGATGATCATTGCAAGGAGTTGCATATGACATCTTTCAAGAGTTGCATATGATGCAATTGGCAAGAGTTGCCTACCTGGAAGATCTGAGTTGTGGGTGACAGCCCAAGCTGGTCCATGGCTCAGAGGATTTTAGGATCTTGACCCACTAGAAGATTGTACGCTGCAATCTTCCGAATCGATGGTGAGGGCTATCAATTTGAGTCAAAATAGTGGGAGTGATAATTAATTAAAGGCCTAATTAACTATCGTCAAATTTTATTCAAATCAAATCAAAAGGGTTTTGACAAATGCAAATTTTCTCTTGTAGAATGGCAAAAGAATCATCTTTTAAAATGGGCAAATTAATTGAGAATAATTTCCATAACTGGTTGAGGACTGTGAGAAGTGTTCTGCACAATGCAGATATACCAGGAGCCTTAAAATCCACTCTATGTACGCTTAATGCGTTGGTGAAGAAGAAAATAGGTAAGGGAGAGAAGTGTTCTCTCGCCAAACCAATTTCTTCTACATGGAGAGGATGGAAGGGACAATGGAAGAAGAAGTCGGAGATAGAGATCTCTACTTCTGGTGTATACGTGATAGAGATTAACTTTACTACTTCTTCGTCATGGGTACTTGATACCGGATGCGGATCTCACATTTGTTCAAATGTGAAGGATCTTAAGAGAAGTAGGCCTTTGGGGAAAGGCGAGGTTGAACTACGTGTTGCTAATGGGGCAAGAGTTGCCGCCAGTGCCGTAGGAACCTATGAGTTAACTCTACCTAGTGGGCTAATAATAGAGTTGAAGAACTGCTATTATGTACCTGCCATAAATAGGAATATCATTTCCGTCTCTTGTTTGGACAAAGATGGATTTGAATTTCTTATTAAGAATGGAAAATGTTCCATTTCTAAAGATGGGATCTTTTATGGCAGTGCCCCTATGTCTTATGGTCTATACTTGATAGACTTGGAGACAAGTGTTTACAATGTAAACACCAAAAAGCAAAAACTCAACGACTCAAACGAAACATATCTCTGGCATTGTCGTCTAGGGCACATAAATGAGAAGTGCATTTCTAGACTCCATAAAGATGGTTATCTAGACTCTTTTGATTATGAATCAATAGAGACATGTGAATCTTGTTTGTTGGGAAAGATGACCAAGACTCCCTTTTCAGGTAAAGGTGAGAGAGCTAGTGATCTATTAGGACTCATACATACTGATGTATGTGGGCCTTTTAGAACTAATGCCAGAAATGGGTATCAGTACTTCATTACCTTTACTGATGATTTCAGTAGGTATGGCTATGTGTACCTGATGAAACATAAGTCAGAAACCCTTGAAAGGTTCAAGGATTTCATGAATGAAGTACAGAACCAGCTTGGTAAAAGTATTAAGGCACTTCGTTCCGATCGAGGTGGAGAATACTTGAGCCAGGAGTTTGAGGACCTTCTGCGAGCCCGTGGTATTGTATCACAATGGACTCCGCCTGGAACACCACAGCATAATGGTGTGTCTGAAAGAAGGAATCGCACATTGTTAGATATGGTGCGATCAATGATGAGTTTTGCTGATCTTCCGATTTCCTTCTGGGGTCATGCTCTTGAAACCGCCGCGTTTACTCTTAACCGTGTGCCATCTAAATCAGTTCAAAAGACACCATATGAGATATGGACTGGGAAGCGTCCCGATTTGTCTTTTCTGAAGATTTGGGGTTGTGAGGCTTATGTTAGGAAAATGTTTCCTGATAAGCTTGGACCCAAATCCGATAAATGTTATTTTGTTGGATACCCCAAGGAAACGAGGGGATACTATTTATACCACCCTACTGACAACAAAGTGTTTGTTGCCAGGACATCTGTGTTCCTAGAAAAGGAATTTATTTCCAAAGGAAACAGTGGGAGGAAAGTAGAGCTTGAAGAGGTTCAAGCCCAACAAGAAAACATTGAACCGGTAGATGTACCAGAGGAAAATGGAGATTCACAAGGTGTTGTGGAATCTCAGTCTCCTCAGGTAACACAAGGACCTCGTAGATCTAGTAGGACTCGCCTTGAACCTGAGAGGTTTGGATACCTTGTAACTCAGGAAGGTGGAGAGTTGATCATAGATGATGATCCAACTACCTACGTAGAGGCTATGGAGGGACCAGATTCTGAGAAATGGCTAGAAGCCATGAGATCCGAGATGGAATCCATGTACTCCAACAAAGTATGGACTTTGGTGGAACCACCTGAAGGGGTAAAACCCATAGGGTGCAAGTGGGTCTTCAAGAAAAAGACTGACATGGATGGCAATGTGCAAACTTATAAAGGTAGATTGGTTGCAAAGGGTTTTTGACAAATTCAAGGTGTTAACTATGACGAAACCTTTTCTCTAGTTGCCATGATTAAGTCCATCAGGATCATGCTTGCTATTGTAGCTTATTATGACTATGAGATTTGGCAGATGGATGTTAAAACCGCATTCCTTAACGGGAATATTCATGAGGATGTGTACATGACGCAGCCTGAAGGTTTTGTAGATCCAAAGAATGCCAATAAAGTCTGTAAACTGCAAAGGTCAATCTATGGATTGAAGCAAGCATCTCGGAGTTGGAATCTTCGATTTGATGAAGAAGTCAAAGTGTTTGGCTTTATTCAAAATGAAGATGAACCTTGTGTGTACAAGAAGGTTAGTGGGAGCTCGACCACATTTCTCATATTGTATGTGGATGACATACTTTTGATGGGGAATGATGTCTTAGCCTTAGAGAAGGTAAAGACTTGGCTTGGGAAAACTTTCTCAATGAAGGACTTAGGAGAAGCATCCTACATTCTAGGAATTAAGATCTATAGAGATAGATCTAGAAGGCTTCTCGGACTAAGTCAGAGCACGTACATTGACAAGGTGCTGAAGCGGTTCAGCATGGAGAGCTCAAAGAGAGGCAACGTGCCTATGCTGCATGGAGTTACCGTCTCTAGAGCTCAATGTCCCCAATCTTGTGAAGAGAGGGAGCGTATGAATGGGATCCCATATGCATCACCCATTGGATCCATCATGTACGCTATGTTGTGCACACACCCAGATGTCTCGTATGCTCTCAGCATGACGAGCAGGTACCAGTCAGATCCCGGGGATGCTCACTGGACAGCCGTGAAGAACATCCTCAAGTACTTGTGAAGGACTAAGGATCAGTTTCTTGTGTACGGCGGTGAGGAAGAGCTGGTTGTAAAGGGTTACACCGATGCAAGCTTCCAAACCGATAAAGATGATTACATATCGCACTCAGGATTTGTGTTTTGCCTTAATAATGGAGCTGTGAGCTGGAAGAGTTCCAAGCAAGAAACAGTTGCTGATTCTACTACAGAGGCCGAGTATATTGTTGCTTCGCATGCAGCAAAGGAGGCTGTGTGGATCAGGAAGTTCATTTCTGAACTTGGTGTAGTTCCCAGTAGCTGTGATGCAATTGAGCTTTATTGTGACAATAATGGAGCTATTGCACAAGCTAAGGAGCCCAGATCACATCAGCGGTCCAAGCACATACTGCGGCGCTTCCATCTCATACGAGAGATCGTACAGCGAGGAGATGTGAAGATTTGCAAAGTACCAACTGAAGACAACATAGCTGATCCACTGACTAAGGCCCTTTCTCAGCAGAAGCATGATGGTCATGCTAGGTCACAAGGACTGCGTTTCCTTGGTGACTGGATCTAAGTGCAAGTGGGAGTCTGTTGGTATGTATGCCCATAGAGCAAGTCATATGATGATTGTAATGGGATACTTTGTAAATGATTTGAATAATAATAAAGGCAATTTCCAATATATATGTTTAAACTGTTTCTGAGATGATGGTGTAACATGATAGATGTCTAAAGTTTGTTTTACTCAATGACGTATGCTTTTAGGTTAAGGACCTAAATGATGAGATCATACGGATGTTAAGAGTATACATTCTTGAATAGTCCCTAGTCGGTTGTTATTGTGGAAATAACCATAGACATCAATAACACTAAAGACTAGATTGTGTGTTGGTTGATGACAGAATCTCATTAGTCATGATATGGTGATATCAAACCAAGCACATAGGTACTTGTTAGAGAACAAGGTGCCAGACAGACCCACCGTGAGAGTGACACATGGAACCATGGCATGGTAGTCACAGTCAGCTCTCACAGTGATGGTGGTGATTGTGATTCTTAGACCTGAAATCATTGCACTCAACACATGTCGTTGGGTACACTTTGACATCATCAAACGCAGTCCTGAAACATGGGTTGTTATAAAGGTGATGATTGGGTGGCTTTGACACATGGGGATTTTGAGGGGTGAGTGATAGATATGGGATTTGTCCCTCCTAAGGGAGTTTGATATCCTTGGCCACTTGATGAGTAGGATTGAGAAAGGCATGCACATGCACGTCTGAATCAATATGTGATATTGATGTCATACACATCTCACTCGGTCTACTCTGAGATCAAGGAAATGAATGAACATTGACAGGATGACTATTCCATGCCTCGAGTTCATTCTGGATATTAGTGACAAAGGAATTATACATTCACTGTAACACCATTCACGGATTGTAGGATGAAAGTTGTTCTCCAACTTTCTACTTTCACTTGGGTAGCACTGATGTGTGACTAGGCACCGCTCTTTGCTTGTGAAGTCATGTGTTATGGACTTTCACTGCCAATGTGAAATGGACCTGCAGGGTCACACACATAGGATTTAACCTGGAAGAAGAGTTTTGTCCACAAAGCAATGTTTAGATTGATTACTAAAGGAGTTTAGTAGTTCAATTAAACACTCAATCAGTCGATGGCTCAATATCGTATGGTTCAAGGTGTTGGACGCATTGATTGGAGTATCGGATTGATTGAAATCGCAATTGACTGATTTTGCCCAACATGTGCTCCCAACCGATCAGTTTATGTGATGAACCGGTCGGCTGAGGTTGCTGAACCGGTCGGCTGGAGTGTCCAGGCCGATCGGCTCATGCCCAGGTTGAAACGACCGGTTCAAGGGTTGAACCGATTGGCTCAACTGGTGCAACCGACCAGTTGGGAAAAGTCATGTCGGCAAGAATTTTCCTTTGGTTTCAAATTGCCCAATTCGATTGGGAATAACATTGGTATTCGATACCAATTGGGAACAAAACAAGGAAAGTCTTTTTGAGCTGGATTAGGACTATGAACCGATCGGTTCATGGCACCAACCGATCGGTTGGAGTGCTCCAAACGATCGGCTCAGGTCCAACCGATCGGCTCAATGGCCGAACCGATCGGTTTAGTTGTGAACCAATCATTTCAAGTTGCGAACCGGTTGTTTTTTTGTGGAAAATTCTCGAACCCTTCTACTCCTGCTTTAGTCCCGTATTGCCGGGCACAGAGAACCCTGTCCCATGACCCACCTATATATAGGGGTATTGGGGGCTTCTCAGAGTACAACTCAGTGCAAGTTGATTGCTCTGCAAAGTTGTCGTTCTCTCTGGGTTTGGTAACCGAGAGAGAGCCCGAGCAAGTGCTTCCCGCAAAGGGAGGTGCAGCAAGGGAAGGACAACTGCAGTTGCAATTGACAGCAGGAGAGTGTGTTGGCGACTAGTACGTCAACAGGAGGGTGCGAATCCTTCCACTTCCTTGTGGGACAAGGAGAGTGGAGTTCCGGGTGGTCCGTGTGGACTACTTCAGAGGCGGGAGGTCACTGCCGCTCAGGAGGACAACTGTCATCCGACAGTCTGGTAGGAGGAGGAGTCTTTCAGTCCCGGTGCGACCAGGAGCTGCACAGACACCGTCCAAGACCGGAGGTGAAGACGGCGCAAGGCGCGTGGTATTGTCGCCGAGCAAGCCTCGGGACAAGGTATGATTCACAAACCATCTTTTCTATTATATAGATGTTGACGCGATTCCTTTTGTTCCGGGTTTGGGGAGAAATTTTTTTTTTGTTTCCGCTGCTTCTCTGCCTCCTCAAAACCCAACAGTAACCTCTCCCTCTAGAGCGGACTTCAATCGACCCTTTAGCTTGCCATATCTGAGCAAAATGACGAGCTAGAACCTGCCAATTCGGCTTCACACCAATAACATATCCAGCAGCCGTCCTTTTCCATCGATCTAAGTTCCTCTCTGCGATGGTTTTATAATAGAGAAGCTTCCCCTCCGTCACTTGGATATTTGTCTTCTTGAGACAGATAGGTCCGCTACTCCTCTTCTCCTTGAATAGATCTGACCAAGACTTGGCTTCCTTTGTTACTGAAACACTGCCCGTGAATAGCCTTGACTTTTTAGCTCCTGGATCTGGGGGGTTCGACGACGAGGACCGCGTGGCCAGGATCGCCTCTGCCGTCGCCTCCACGGGAGCCTCCGCCTCATTCATCACACCTAGGTCACACTGCTTCGCTCTTTGAATATGATATATATGTATTTATCCTTGACTCTGCGTTACCCAGATATTCTTGGAAATTACTTCATTCATATAGTCATGCTTTAGAGGTAAAGAGTCACATGTTATTATCACCATTACCATTCATCAGGTAACCCAATTACTTTCAATACTATTATTACCATCACCATTTGTTGATTAAGTGCTTTATCCCACCAAGTCTCATTATTGACTCTATGCTTCAACTTATGACCTTATATGTAACACACCTCATCAAGCAGTTATATCTAGACTTGTCCTCATCTCAATATTAAATAGTTAGTCGAGGTGTCCACTTCAGGTATGTAATTATGCTAGATATATAGGATGAGCGTTATCATTTCCATTATCATCATCATCATGCAAGTCACTAATATAACTACAACTATTCCCCTTATCAACGACGGGTAAACATGATGATCACTTTATGTCTATAATTATGCTACTATCATTATCATTCTTGATGTAGATAGACAATCATAATAACTGAGAAATGCATATTATCAACACAGGGTGACATTTAGGTATAAGTACAATATTCACACAAAGTGACAGTATATATGTTATATCCTTTAATCATGTCTCATAACACCTGCATTACATGCTCCTTGTTATTTGGGTATTATACCACTGATTATAATGATCAGGATGAAAGGAACTGATATGGCCATTATCGTAACTAAGCATTTCAGATCATCATCATTATTGTTATCATTCATTACCATTAACCATTGCCATCAGTTAAGCATAAGACTTTCATCATGCATGTCACTACTACTCTTGATACCATCATTACTATTAATCAAGGCATTACAATCGTTATTTGTTTAAGCATAAACATCCACATCCATCACCCTTGTGACCGTCACCAAAAGACCACAACACCCTCACTACAACTCACAACCCTCACCAAAGCTAGCCCACCCGGCTAGGGCATGAGGAGGTGGCAACGCTACGTTGCACCCAGCCTCCTGCCCACAATGCCGCGTTACAAGGCAAAGAGTGGCGCGCGTCGCGCGACACACCCCCATCGGGCAACGCCCGTCATAGCCGATACCTGACGCCCGATATCCTAGGCTAACAACCAGCCCCTAACGTCCAGGACAGAGAAGGAGAGAAGGGAGGAAAGGAGAGAGGGAAGTACTCCTGATATCGAGCAACCACTCTCAAGGCCTAACGGCCAACATTCACCCAAGCTAGAGGCGTGACGCCCGTCACAGCCCCATTCTCTGTCGCGTGTCACACCCCTGGCCTATCGGCCGACACACCAAGATGTAACGCCCGTCAGGTCTATCGGCCGTTACACTTAGTTGCATGTCGTGCAACCCAAACCAATCCCATCAATCAAGCCCTGTCGTCCACCAAGAGACCAAGGCCCAGCATCCAAGAGAGGAACAAGAGCGTCATTCATCACAAGAGGAACCTATCATCCATCATGGTCACTACCATGTCGGCCAACAAACCATTGCTCACCCTATCGCCCAACACATTGGCAGGGTATCGGCCAACCCTAAGAACTCACCATATCGTCCACCAAGGTACCCTACCGTCCATCAAAGGAAGCACCCTATCGTCCAACACAAGAACAAAGGGAACCATGTCGTCCAACTCAAGGGATATCGTCCAACACATTCACAACAAAGGGATATCGCCCAACACATCCACATCAAAGGGATATCGCCCAACCCTAGGTCACCATCAACCTCCATCTCAAGGGAAATCCAAACCCTAGATCACTAGAAACCCTAAACCCTAAGGGCATATCGGCCACCAAAGGAAACTCATGCAAGGTACAAGTCTAAGCTACTAACTTAAGAACAAAGACAAGAACATAAGGTAAAGAAGTTAGGGTTAGAAATCATGCAACCCGCCTTAAGCTCCAAGCTCCGAAGCACTCCAAGGTCCAAAGCTATCGTCCACCAAGCTTCTCCAGGAAGGTGTATCGGCCACCACTTCAACTCCGAGGGAGTTTATCGGCCAACACAAGCAAGATGGAGAGGGATATCGTGCACTCAAGGTGGAGGAGAGACCAAAAAGATCAAAGGAGACTAAGGCAAGGACAAGAGCCACTTATATAGGAAGAAGGGGAGGAGAAACCAAGGTACAACCATGCTAAGTGTCATCCACCCAAGGGACACTTGTCCTAGGGTTCAAGCCAACACATTAGCACACCAAGAGACACTTGTCCAAGCTAGGCACCAAGTGTCACCAACCAAGGTCAACCAACATGGGCGACACAAGCAACAACTCCTGCTGGGCGACACAAACAAGCTACTGGGCGACACACCACTGTGCTGGACGACACAAAGCTTCCTTGGACGACACACACTCACCCTAGGTCGACACAAACTCACCTTGGATGACACAAGGCAAGCTTTGGCCGACACAAGGCTCAACCAAGCCCAAACAAAGCACATCAGGGCCCAAACAAGCTCAACTCAGGCCCAAAGAACTGAAACAACAAGCCCAAGCCTTCCTCTCAACCCTAGAGGAAGCAAAGAGAGGGAAACGGCTCACAAGATGGTAAACTTGCACACAAAACTCTAAACTTGGGTGATTTGCAAGTAGCCCCCTCAACTCTCAACAAAGAACAACAAAACCCTAATCACCACCAAAGGTGATTAGCAAGCACTAAAGCATCAAGGTCAAGCGAAACAAATAGGGTAAACCCTAAACGCAGGTCAGGGTCCTTACAAGCTAACCCCCCTTTAAGGGATTTCGTCCCCGAAATCCGAAGAGAAAAGTGAGGGATACTTCCTCCTCATCTCTTCCTCAATCTCCCACGTGGCTTCCTCTATGCCACGATGCTGCCAAAGAACCTTCACAAGAACCAGATCCTTCCTCTTCAGCTTCTTGATTGCCACATGACCTTCCTCATAGGTCACATATGCATCAAGCTCAACCTTAACTGAATACATCACGGTACCTGAATCCGGATGACTTCCCTTCCGCATACTGTCAGGAAGCACTGGATGCAACCTGTGCAACTCTGTAAGCAACTCTAACTCATAAGCTACTTTGCCAATACGTGTTATGACTGAGTAAGGCCCCATATATCTGGGAGCTATCTAACCCTTCCGACCAAACCTTTAGCACACCTTTCCACGGTAAGACTTTAAGATACATTTGTCTCCTACCTGGAACTCCAAAGATCATCGGTGATTGTTTGCATAAAACTCCTACCTGTACTGTGCTACTTTCGATTGTTGCTATATCACTTTGATCTTATCTATTGTTAGCTGGACTAACTCAGGACCTAACGGCTGACACTCACCGGACTCTTCCCAACTCAAAGAAGGTCTGCACTTTCTTCCATGCAGAGTCTCACAAGGTGCCATGTCGATGCTTTGCCAAAAACTGTCGTCGTAGGCCAACTCTTATTAAACTAAGATGTATATTCCAGAAACGACTCGTGAACTGAGGACCTCTGTCCGAAACTTATTATTGCTGGCACATCATGCGAACGTATCATCCCATCCATATACATTCTAACGAGCTTCTCAGCTGTTTATGTCATCTTCACAGGTAAGGAGTGGGCAGACTCTGTCAATCTGTCCACTATCACCCAGATGGAATCATGTTCTCTAGTTGTCTTGGGTAGGCCAACTACGAAACCCATGGTCATACGATCCCATTTCCACAATGGTATTGGAAAAGGCTGCAACGTACCTGCCGGCTTCTAAAGTTCAGCCTTCACTTACTGACAAACCTCACTGATTCAACCTATCAACACTCGGGACAACTATCCTATTATGATAACAGACTAGTCCTTCCCCGGGCTCATGAAACCCATCACGCTCTTCGCTGCCGAACTCTGATCAACTGTATTGCATCATATGTCCACTATGCCTCCTCTAATCGTCTGAGAAGGTTCATTCAGCTATACTATATTTAGTTTGGAATGCTCACTTAGCTTCTTCCTCTATATTGGGAATGTTCACGCAACTCTTCTCATGTAGGAATGATCACACACTTTTCTTATTTATTTGGAAATGTTCATACAGCTCTCCCTGTGTAGGAATGTTCACTTAGCTCTCTTCCTATATAATGGAGAATGTTCACTTAGCTCTTCTCTTTAATTGGGAATGTTCACTTAGCTCTTCCCGTCTAGTTGAGAATGTTCACTTAGATCTTCTCACTTAGGAATGTTCACTTAGCTTTTCTCTTTAATTGGGAATGTTCACTCAGCTCTTCCCGTCTAGTTGAGAATGTTCACTTAGATCTTCTCACTTAGGAATGTTCACTTAGCTTTTCTCTTTAATTGGGAATGTTCACTCAGCTCTTCCCGTCTAGTTGAGAATGTTCACTTAGCTCTTCTCACTTCATTGGATTATAGTCTCTAGATTATCTCAAAATGACTACTTGATCAGAGTAATCAGAAAGATAACAATCTAAGAGTTCCATACTTGCCTTATCTACAATAATTATATACCGGGCCAGGGTATACAAGTACTGAGATTAGGTAGTATGCACTTTATTTCTATCCTACACTTATCACAGAGATTTTCATTCTTGGATTTTCTTTCAGGCATCACTTCTATATCTCATCTTTTATCACACAGATAAGAGAGATTACATAGCATTTTAAGGAATATTTAGAAAAATGTGAATTTTCTTCTTACTTGTATCCTTATAGGACTAGCTAAAAGAAGTTCAAAAACATCTACTTTCTTATTTTTATCACACAAGCTCAGGAAATGGAACATCAGAATGAATATATTTTATCTGACCTATCGGGGACGTCTGTCCCTGCCCTCGATCGTTACTAAGAAGCTGCCTCCTTTGAGGGTCCTGCTGATTCTTCCCCTGGGGTTGTGTCATCATCATGTTCCCGTCTGGACAATCTTTTGCTAGATGTCCCGGTTGTCTACATCGGTAACAGATCCTGGGTGCAAGATAGGGTCTGTGAGATCCAGTTACCGATGTCGATGCTATGTCGGGGGCTCCACTTGGAAGGTTACTATGATCCCTACCCCCACTCATCGTCCTTTGCGTCTGGTTATGGAATCTGGATGATACTGGCGATGTAGAAAATCTCGGCTTCTTGAAGTTTCCAGACCTCTGTCCTTGAGACTGAGCAGGTCTTTGGTGAGGCATGGATTCTCTCTTCTCCCGTACTGACCCCTCAATCCTTCAAACAGATTCCACAAACGTAGCGAACCGCTCCTGGTTTTCCAACGCAGAAACATGTGTTTTCAACTCAGTACTCAGACCTTTCTCAAAGTGTCTGATCCGCTCCTCATCTGTCACTGCCATATGAGGACAAAACCTCAACAGATCCATGAACTTGGCTTCATACTCGGTAATGTTCATCGTTCCTTGTTGCAACTTCTCAAACTGTCTAATCTTCTCATCCAGATACGTCTTTGGAAAGTATCTGCTGACGAACTCGCACCAGAACACTTCCCAACATATCACCTCACCTGGCCGCTTCTCTTCCTCGATGGTCCACCAATGACCAGCACTACCTTTCAGGAGATAGACCGCATGCTTTACCTTGTCTGCTTCGGGGATGTCAAGGATCTGAAAAGCCTTCTCAAGACTTGTCAGCCACAGATCTGCATCCGCTGGATCAGCCGTACCTGCATAATCCAAAGCTCCAACTCGGCGGAGACACTCGAAGGTCTTCCCAATACCCGATGCTTCTCCATGGGGAACCTGTGCTCGCGAAGGAGGCACCGGTAACCGCTCAACCATGAGATTCATAGTAGCCATTAACTGCCCCATAAGCTGTTGGTAAGCAGGATGTTCAAGTATGGCTGGGTTAAATTGGGGAACCTCAGGCACCCGATCTTCATGTGCTTGTCCTTCTGCTCCATCAGCTGATGCAACATCACTAAGCTCAGGATCATGTTCTTCATGGTTTCCAGACATATTGTCCTTTCTTCTACTGAGGGCAGAAGATTCTATAAGAAGACCTGGAAAACTCATAAGAACAGACTCAACCTACTCCTAAATCCCTGTAGACTCAGCGAACCTAGAGCTCTGATACCAAACTTGTGGCAACACATCCCATTATCATACAGATAACGAGGTGTTACGCGAAAACGTGCGGAAATCACCATAACCACAGATTATGAAAACACGGGTTAATTAAAACTGATTGCGGGAAACGGATAAACTGTGAAACTATTACTTTCCAGTCCTCATCCTGCACAAAAACATGTCATATGCATACATACACGAGATCTAATGCGTGTCTACAGCTTACAGAAATAGCTGTTCATCTATCACATGAGTTCACCACCTGTTCATATACAGAAAGGCCCACATCCGGCCAACAGCAGGATATACCAACATCATCGATCATTTATCATAAAACATCGTCAAAACACTGCCAAGGACCTGAGAGTACAGGGATGACTCTAGACTCTACTACAAAATGTCCAAAACAGCAGCATATCCATCGCTTGCCTTCTACTGCTCTTCAAGCTGCTCGGCCGCAACACCACGACCACGACCACGTCTACCTCGGCCACCTGAAAACCAGCGGAGTGAGACAATCGAACATTGTCCCAGCGGGAAACATAACTCCCCACCGCAACTACAGAACCTCGGCAGGATAAACTATAACAGCAGATAATTGATAATAGAAATAATAAGAATGGTCTATATAAAGTAACGCTATTCTTACCGACAAGCTTACCAGCTGTATAAGAGCATATAACCAAATACCTCTCGATGGGACATGATTGACAAGATAAGATATATCACTAGGTAACATGATTATTAGATCAGGATATATTGTCACATAACCTGGGGATTAAGATAGAACAGATTAATCACGTAAACGAGGCCTTAATCAATGTTCTGTATTTTGTCCCAGAAACTACTATATGACGGCATGAACGCATTCATGTTCCTCATCTCACATAACCTGATCCATGGGCCTGTTCACCATGCTCAACTCATCACGTATCCTGAGCCATGGGCCTGTTCACCATGCTCATCACATCACCTGTCCGGAGCCATGGGCCTGTTCGCCATGCTCATCACATAGCAGTGTTATAACCTAGTTCCATACCCTAGAGTCTATAACTGTAGATGCACTCTTACCCTCTTCCTTTTTAAGCTAGAAACACCCTCGCCTATTCAACGATATGCTTTCCGGGTTAACTCTTAGGCAAACCCTTTTTGCCATTATCAACTACAGGCTATGATGAATATATGATCAAGGCAACTACATGATATGATTTCACTGAGATTAGTTAGCATCTATGCAAGATATATCAGAAGATAAATAAATATAAACTTAATCCTTATGCTATTATTGTAACCGCATCTACCTGATTCATCTCAAGGATTCATCATCACCTGTTATTACTTGGCCTCTGGCCAACCATCCAGATCCATTTCAAGGACCATCACATACCCTAGGATCTCAATCCCTCATCAAGTACTGTCACTGCTACTCAGAACTCACATTAGTAATCATGGGACGAACACATTATAAATGTAACCTATTTAGCAAGAGTAATCATCAGTGTGATGTATTCATCACATATGTCTCATAGCCTTTTCATGGCTAAGCATCACCTGCATGGTTAGTGTATTCAACATTCGTAGTTCGTTATAAGGATTATACTTACTAACATGAGATGACATTCAAGATGTTACATTTGTCAACCTTACTTTATCTGGTGATTGGGTATATAAAGCCCATTATAAGGCAACTGTTTAATGTATTTATCCTTGACTCTGCGTTACCCAGATATTCTTGAAAATTACTTCATTCATATAGTCATGCTTTAGAGGTAAAGAGTCACATGTTATTATCACCATTACCATTCATCAGGTAACCCAATTACTTTCAATACTATTATTACCATCACCATTTGTTGATTAAGTGCTTTATCCCACCAAGTCTCATTATTGACTCTATGCTTCAACTTATGACCTTATATGTAACACACCTCATCAAGCAGCTATATCTAGACTTGTCCTCATCTCAATATTAAATAGTTATTCGAGGTGTCCACTTCAGGTATGTAATTATGCTAGATATATAGGATGAGCGTTATCATTGCCATTATCATCATCATCATGCAAGTCACTAATATAACTACAACTATTCCCCTTATCAACGACTGGTAAACATGATGATCACTTTATGTCTATAATTATGCTACTATCATTATCATTCTTGATGTAGATAGACAATCATAATAACTGAGAAATGCATATTATCAACACAGGGTGACATTTAGGTTTAAGTACAATATTCACACAAAGTGATAGTATATATGTTATATCCTTTAATCATGTCTCATAACACCTGCATTACATGCTCCTTGTTATTTGGGTATTATACCAATGATTATAATGATCAGGATGAAAGGAACTGATATGGCCATTATCGTAACTAAGCATTTCAGATCATCATCATTATTGTTATCATCCATTACCATTAATCATTGCCATCAGTTAAGCATAAGACTTTCATCATGCATGTCACTACTACTCTTGATACCATCATTACTATTAATCAAGGCATTACAATCGTTATTTGTTTAAGCATAAACATCCACATCCATCACCCTTGTGACCGTCACCAAAAGACCACAACACCCTCACTAAAACTCACAACCCTCACCAAAGCTAGCCCACCCGGCTAGGGCATGAGGAGGCGGCAACGCTACGTTGCACCCAGCCTCCTGCCCACAATGTCGCGTTACAAGGCAAAGAGTGGCACGCGTCACGCGACACACCCCCATCGGGCAACGCCCGTCATAGCCGATACCTGACGCCCGATATCCTAGGCTAACAACCAGCCCCTAACGTCCAGGACAGAGAAGGAGAGAAGGGAGGAAAGGAGAGAGGGAAGTACTCCTGATATCGAGCAACCACTCTCAAGGCCTAACGGCCAACATTCACCCAAGCTAGAGGCGTGACGCCCGTCACAGCCCCATTCTCTGTCGCGCATCACACCCCTGGCCTATCGGCCGACACACAAAGATGTAACGCCCGTCAGGGCTATCGGCCGTTACACTTAGTTGCATGTCGTGCAACCCAAACCAATCCCATCAATCAAGCCATGTCGTCCACCAAGAGACCAAGGCCCAGCATCCAAGAGAGGAACAAGAGCGTCATTCATCACAAGAGGAACCTATCGTCCATCATGGTCACTACCATGTCGACCAACAAACCATTGCTCACCCTATCACCCAACACATTGGCAGGGTATCGGCCAACCCTAAGAACTCACCATATCGTCCACCAGGGTACCCTACCATCCATCAAAGGAAGCACCCTATCGTCCAAAACAAGAACAAAGGGAACCATGTCGTCCAACTCAAGGGATATCGTCCAACACATCCACAACAAAGGGATATCGCCCAACACATCCACATCAAAGGGATATCGCCCAACCCTAGGTCACCATCAACCTCCATCTCAAGGGAAATCCAAACCCTAGATCACTAGAAACCCTAAACCCTAAGGGCATATCGGCCACCAAAGGAAACTCATGCAAGGTACAAGTCTAAGCTACTAACTTAAGAACAAAGACAAGAACAGAAGGTAAAGAAGTTAGGGTTAGAAATCATGCAACCCGCCTTAAGCTCCAAGCTCCGAAGCACTCCAAGGTCCAAAGCTATCGTCCACCAGGCTTCTCCAGGAAGGTGTATCGGCCACCACTTCAACTCCAAGGGAGTGTATCGGCCAACACAAGCAAGATGGAGAGGGATATCGTGCACTCAAGGTGGAGGAGAGACCAAAAAGATCAAAGGAGACTAAGGCAAGGAGAAGAGCCACTTATATAGGAAGAAGGGGAGGAGAAACCAAGGTACAACCATGCTAAGTGTCGTCCACCCAAGGGACACTTGTCCTAGGCTTCAAGCCAACACATTAGCACACCAAGAGACACTTGTCCAAGCTAGGCACCAAGTGTCACCAACCAAGGTCAACCAACATGGGCGACACAAGCAACAACTCCTGCTGGGCGACACACCACTGTGCTGGACGACACAAAGCTTCCTTGGACAACACACACTCACCCTAGGTCGACACAAACTCACCTTGGATGACACAAGGCAAGCTTTGGCTGACACAAGGCTCAACCAAGCCCAAACAAAGCACATCAGGGCCCAAACAATCTCAACTCAGGCCCAAAGAACTCAAACAACAAGCCCAAGCCTTCCTCTCAACCCTAGAGGAAGCAAAGAGAGGGAAACGGCTCACAAGATGGTAAACTTGCACACAAAACTCTAAACTTGGGTGATTTGCAAGTAGCCCCCTCAACTCTCAACAAAGCACAACAAAACCCTAATCACCACCAAAGGTGATTAGCAAGCACTAAAGCATCAAGGTCAAGCGAAACAAACAGGGTAAACCCTAAACGCAGGTCAGGGTCCTTACAGATATGGCATAGATAATCCCTGCAGCAAGATGTTTAATGACCTCCTTCTTCACAACCTCCATCATGCTCGGATTTAGACGTCTTTGAGGCTGAATTTCAGGCTTGGCTCCCTCCTCGAGCTGAATCTTGTGCTGACATAGAGTAGGGGAAATCCCCTTGATGTCTGCAACGGACCACCCAAAAGCTCCTCGGTGGTTTTTCAGCACTATCAACAGTTGCTCCTCCTTTTCCGCACTCAAATAAGCAGAAATGATCACCGGTAACTTGTCTTTCTCAGCTAGAAAGACATACTTGAGATGCGGGGGCAGCGACTTTAATTCCAAATCTGGCGGGCTGATAAGAGATGATTGCAGCGGCGGGGGAAGTGCACCTAAATCTTCATAGTGCCTCACATAGAAGCATGGAAGCATCTGAAGCATTTTAGCACACTCCTTGAGTGATTTACTCCGCATCCAATCGTATGTAATATTCAACAAACACACCTCCAACGGTAATTCCGGATATGCATCAGAAATAGAAAGAGTTATCACATCATCCTCCAGAAAAAGGGAAATGTCCTCATTCTCATCATTCGGGAATCCCACAGCTTTACACAAAGAAACTACCTTAGTCTGCTCCATGATATCTACAGCTAAGGTTCCATTGTCCACCTTGCTCATCACATGAGCCATGTCCAGAAATGGTTTTCCAAGGCAGAGTGAAATATTGCAATCCAGATGTTTCACCATATTGCATTGTTCTTTTGATTTGGATGACGTGGTGCTAGAAGGCATGACCATCTCAAAGCGGTCATCTGCTATGCCCAAGGTCAAGCGACCTCTTCCCATCTCTAAGATCATGTCGGCTGTAGCTTGGAAGGGACGTCCAAGTAACAACTCATTGCCATGCTCATCCTGCATCTCCATAACCACAAAATCAGCCGGAAAGACAAATCCATCCACCTTTACTAAGACGTCTTCACAGATTCCATATGGCTTCACCACAGAGTTGTCTGCCAATTGAATCATCATATTGCTCGACCGTGATTCCTTCAATCCCAGCTTTTTAAATGTCGAAAGGGGCATCAAGTTGATGCTTGCCCCTGAGTCACACAATGCTTCACCAAATTTAACCTTCCCGATATAGCAAGAAATGTTGAAACACCCTAGATCCTGTCTCTTTGGCAGCAAAGTGCCCATGATGAAGGCACTCACTTGCTCCTTTAGCACGACGACCTCTGTATCCGGAATTTTTCTTTTCTTGGTAATGACATCTTTTAAAAACTTCCCGTATGAAGGAATTTGCTCAATGGCTTCCAGTAAGGGAATATTGACTGAAAGCTTCCTAAAACTGTCCAAGAACTTCTTGAACTGTACATCTACCTTCCTTGCCTTCATGCTATTTGGATACAGGACCGGAATAGCTTGTGCCCTTTGATGAGGTGGCACATAAGGCGTCTTTTTCTGCGGTTCCTCCTCTACAACCTGTTCTTCAGTACCATCCATGGCTATGTCTTCAGTTTGCCCTGTGACTGGTGTGGGATGCTCCGTAGTGGTTTCACCTTCAACTTCATCTCGTGGTGTACTTGTTTCATCAGTTCTTGGATTCAACACTTTCTTACCGCTTCTAAGCAGGATGGCCTTAGCTTGCTGGTTTCCCCTGGGAACATTGGTATTCCCCGGAAAACCCGGATGTGCCGGTTTCTTCAAACTAGCTATCTCAGCTGCCATCTGTGCCATGGATGTCTCAATAGTCCTCATTTGAGCCCCATGGCTTTGCAATGTCTGCCCGAATTGATTCATGTATTCTCCTTGCTGCTTGATTTGCTGCCCGAATGTGTTCATTAACTCTTGATTTTGCTTGATGACCTGATTGAGCAACTCCGTGCTCTTGTCTTCTGCAACTGGCGTGGGCTTGGCCTCCGGATCCTGCAGAAAATTGTTCGGATCCTTCCACGAGAACTTCTTGTCCTTTCTCCATGAGTAATCATTGTTCCTATACCCTTGCTGTTGTCTCATGTATTTGACTTGAGCCTCATCCTCAGACTCATTATCCTCCTTTTGCAGTAGCTTCTTTGCGAGAAGATCCATCTTCTCATTCAGCTCTCTCATTGCCTTGGATTCACTAACGACTCGCGCTTGCTCTACCGGGCCTCTTTCTCTTTCACCCCAGGACTTCTTTCTAGCCATGTTCTTGAGTATTTCCCATCATCTGGTGTCTGTATTGTTCAGAAAAAATCCCGACCCGGCTGAATCCAGATTACTCCTATCATGCTCGGAGAGAGCAAAATAGAAGATTTTCACCTGCGTCTCTTTATCCAGCCCGTGATGCGGACACCTCCTCAGCATAACCTAAAATCGCTCCCAGGTCTCAGAATATGTTTCACCGGCCTGTTGGGTGAAATTATGAATTTTCCGGATCATGTCGTTAGTCTTCTCAGGAGGGAAGAACCTCTCAAAGAAGACCTCCACCATATGGTCCCAGGACTCCATGAACTCATCGTCTAGATTATGTAACCACTCTCGTGCTGCTCCCGCCAATGAACTTGGGAAAAGCTTGAGATACAATGCATCTTGTGGAAACCTGTCAATTTTTACCATGTTGCAGTTCTCAACAAACTGGCTGATGTGTGCAACAGGATCCTCATTCTTCAGCCCATGAAACGCATTTGATTTCACCAAATTTATCAATGCTGGATCGATCTTATATGTCGGTATGTTGATCGCCTGCTTCTTTATAGGCCCCTTTGAAGCTGATGAGGAAGAAGCTTTGATCTTCTCCCATATGGTCTGTGGCTCGGCCATGTCTTCTTGTTCAGATTCAGAATCTATCTCTTCTTGGTGCTCTTGTTCGTAATACTCCTCGTCCTCAGGTCCCGACAGTGGAACCTCGGGTGTGGGATTCACGTAGTCAGTACTGCACGTTTGCACCATACACAACACCTGAAAAAAAAAAAATTCAGTTCAGTACAGTGCTTTGACGAGTATAAAAATGAACGAACACTAGAAAGAAAATATTTGAAGTTGAATGAAAATTAAAAAAATATGTGGCCTAGAGTGGCCGCTCGTAGCACTCGAAGTGCCAACAATTTCTCCGTATCCCCGGCAACGGCGCCAAAAACTTGACGCAATTTTACTGTGCGTATAAACGCAAGTGTACGCGTCGAGTAGTACAGGCCTTGTGAGGCCTGAGTCGAACACAGGGATACTCGGAAATGTTGGAGACTCCTACTAACTATTTGCGATCAGCTAAGCCGAATAACAAATTGGGGTTGTTGAATAAAATTAAAAGAAACTAAAAATAAAACAAAGCAAACAATCGATTAAAGGTTAATTTAATCAATTCAAAAGGATATCTTTAGGATTGCGGTTTCACCGCGGGTTTTCATTGTATTAGATTTTATATAATGCCTCAATCTCCTCTCTCTATCCGGGTAGTGGCCTGAAAACAGAATTGCCCACTGTCGTGGTGCAATTCACTACTTAGGTTTAGGTCGGTTCCACCGTCGTAGTAACCTATCCCCTAAACTAAGTGCATTACGAACGATCTCTCAGTATCCACCATTAATTTTACACCACCTTGTTCAAGGGATTTATCGATTAATGTAGGTTTCGTCTCTTTTCAGCCGTTAATCCTTCTGTCAAAGTGATTAAGGGCATTAGGTTATTATTATGGTGATCAAGCATAACAATATATGGAGAAAACGAAGCTATGCCACAGATTTAAGAGAGAAAATATGAATTACTATTATAAAACTGTCATACAATGAATTCCCGGGCTACTCCCGATCCTAAAGATGGAGGGGATTAGCCCCACATGTTCATCTCACACAAGTACATGGTAGAAATAGGGGAAATCATATGAAAAACGTGAATTGAATGGGAAAACCCTTGAACGGAGAAGAACCGGTTGATCCTTTGCGTAGAACACGTGCTTTCCCGCCTCTCGGTGGTGAAATCCATCTTCAGCAGCGTCCGGATCGACTGGTATGAACTTCTGGGCTCCGTTCTCCTTTCCACTGCTCCTCGATACTTGTGCAATGGCCCCTCTGATCCCCTCCTCGTCTGGGTGGCCATCCTTAGGTATAAGTCCCTCATTAGGTCGTTAATTAACTCTAGCCGTCCGATTGAGATCATTAGAAAGCAAACTCATATCCTACGGCGTCGATACCATCGACGCGAGTCGATGGTATCGACCCGCTGCAGTAACGAACCCTTCCTTTGTCGCGCCCGACATCATCTCGATACCATGGACACGGGTCGATGGTATCGACTTACTTTAGGTGTCAGTTTTGTCATTTTGCGACGCTGTAGCCTCCGTGCGTCGATGGTATTGACTTGGTGTCGATACTATTGACAGCTTCTTCGCCAACAACATGTAGGTGACTCGATACAATCGACATCAAAGTCGATGGTATCGACTTTTTCCTGCTTCTTTCGGCTGGCAACCTGTGACCATGTTGATGGTATCGACTTCCGTCGATGGTATCGACGGAAGCAAATACTCGTTTGTTCTGAAATTCAAAGACAAGATCACATCAATTCACACAAATAATAATAATTTGACAATTAATGCTCAAAATGATGAAATAAAGGGGATTTGACATAAAATAGTGGCAAAGACCAAAATGGATGAATTATGCAATATTAACCATAAAAATGACTAATTAAAGCATAAAACACATATAAAACAGGTCTATAAATGCGACTCAAAATCATCGCATCAGTGATTTCAGGAGTCAGCCAACCGTGACCGCGGCCTCTCCAAAGACCGCGACCGCAGCCTCTCCAAAGACCGCGACCGCAACCTCTCCAAAGACCACGACCGCGGCTTCTCCAAAGATCGTGACCAAGGAGAATTGTGGTCGAGAAAGATCGCGACCAAGGAGAATCGCGGTTGAGAAAGATCGCGGTCAAGAAGAATCGCGGTCAAGAAAGATCGCTACTGTGGTCTTAAGTCGGTGGAAGGCACCTATAAATAGCACCCCCACCTGTCTTATCGAAACATTAGATCAAGGAGATCTGATCCTGATACCACGAGGTGTTGCTGCATCCTTGACCCGTCGCCAACCATCCATCAGTCTTAGATCTCCGGAGCGAAGGCCGAGGAGAGAGAAGATGACCACCTGCACCTGCCGCTTCTCCGAGAGAAGGAGACATCCCCGTGGTAGATCAAGATCTGAAGAAGTAGTGTGTAGTATCACGTTTATTCTCCTCTAGATCTATCATTTCCTCTCACTGTACTCACCTCCATTCTTCGTGTATCTCCTGGATCTACTTTTTCTATAGCGCTACCATGTTATCCGCAAGCATGAGCGGCTAACACCATAGCTTGGGTTGGGAGTAGCCACTAAGGCTCTCCCAACATGTATATTGTCTCTTTCTTTTGAATATACATATTCTTATCAAGATTATCTCCTTGCACCTATTTTAATGCTTCACTTGTATGTTTAGCTACCATCTTGTGATGTTTGATTGTTGATAGCTCGAGAGAGTAATATCACGTTTATCCCGTGTCTTGGAGTAGTATGAATACACGAGAGTGTTGGAATGCTAATTGCTTCAAACCATATGTTTTACCGTGAGGGTTTTGAGATGTCATCTCGAGAGAGAGGCTTCGTTTAGGCCAAGATCTATCCTCATCTCGAGAGAGAGTGGAATAGACATTTTATGGTTGCTTGTAATCTTGATATGAGTATGCAGGAGAGAGAGATAGTATGCTTGTTGGAGAGTCGCCTTGGTTGGTGAGCCCCAACCTGAGTTTTCCCATATACTTGTTACAATTTGTTTCTTTACTTCTTTTGTCTTCATGTTCCTGTTCTTGAATTACTATTCCCTCGGGAACACATATTAATGCTCTTTTATGCTGGAGTATAGAGAGTGTTGATTCTGCGTTCTTAGCACGACCAACCTTGTCCCTATGTTCGACCCCGATAGCTACATCGGACCCCGTTATCATTGCGGGGGCCTGAGTGTCAGGTTATCTCTTTAAAAGTCTGACTACTTTAATCCGTTCTTTTAAGACATGTGATTTAGGTCGGTCAACTTTTTGGTACCATTGTCGGGGACAAGGCAAAACAGTACTGTAAGGAACCCAAGTCCACCCACTATAATCCCGTGCCTCAAGCTTAGCAATAAGCTTGACAGCACAACCACTCTAGGTCTTCTAACCTGAACATGTGTAGAATAGTTTGTTTTCATCAAGCCCGGTTTCCTAACTTGATCGTACATTCTATTCAGGTACCCCAGGAAGAAGCACTTGGCCCATACTAACTCCGCTCATGATGCCACCCCACGTTGGACCACCCCTTTCTGTGGACGAGCAGAACGCGAGGATTGGACAACACCCACCCCCACCAGAAACCGATGAAGATGGATGTTATAATGGCGATCATCTCTATGAAGAACATGAACAACCTGAAGATGATCCTCACCATGAGGAGCATCATCATCACCGCAGGCACAGAAGAAATCACCAAGAGCGAAATCGCAGGGACAACACCAACGAAGATGATGAAGAGGAAGAAAAGACTCTTCGGGAGTTGGCAACTACAAAAGCTAATAACTCAAGATGTCCTATGGTCATCCCAAGGTTCAATGCAGCAAACTTTGAACTGAAGCCAATTGTAATATCTATGATCTAGAACAAAAGCTTTCGAGGAAATTCAAAGAATGATAACCCTTACCATCATCTCGATGCTTTTAAGAATATCTATGACACCATCAAGATGCGGAGAGTTCCACAAGAAGTCATTTACTGTAAGGGTTTCATCTTCTCTTTAGAGGACAAGGCACTATCCTGGTACCTTGGGCTACCACATCAAGCTTTGAATGGATGGAACACATTGGCAAACGCTTTCATGAACAAGTTCTACCCCACCGAGAAGATCATTCGTAACAAACAGAAGATCACATCTTTCATGCAGAAGCCAAGTGAGAATATGCATGAAGCCTGGGAAAGGTATCAGGAGTACCAGAGAGACTGCCCTCACTACAATTACAAGAAGGGATTCTTAATAACAACTTTCTACAATGGTCTAACCCATGAAGAGAGAGTCTCGCTGAATGCAGCAGCTGGAAGCAACTTTTTCGGGAAAAAGCCTAGTAGATCTAAAAAGATCATAGAAGACATGGATGAGTTACAAGCTGGGACTGATTATGACCGGACCGACAGAGGATATGCTAAGAAAGCCACTAATGAAGGATAGTCAATTGAATTAAAGGCTCTCGAAGCGTTCACGTCTCAAATACAAAAGATAGTCACAGATGTCAAACAGCTGAAGGAATCAGGGGGAAAAGGAAAGAAGCCAATGGAGAAAGTGATGAAATGTGTCACCTGTGGTGAAGATGGGCATGGGATAGACAATTGCGTATATACCCGACCCGAAGAATCTAGTGAAAGCGATTATGAAGAGGAGGAAGCTGAAAATGTCTCTTATGCTAACGATAAGAGACTAGAGCACCCAGGATTCAATTATGGGAACAAGGATGTTGTAGAAGATTCACATCAATTGAATAATCCACCCAAGCAACCACCTGGTTTTGAAAAGAAAAGCGGGCAAGGATAGTACACCAAGACAAGCACTTTCCAGACAAACAAAATTAACTATCAAGGTCAAGGTAAGTACCAAAACCACCAAGATGCTAACGCAAGTCAAGGATAAGGACAAGCTCAAGGACAGGGTCAAACAAGAAGTACTAGTCAGTCTGATTTAGTAGGCCAACTATTTGATTTCGTGAAGAGACATGATACGCTAAACAATCAACTTGCACAAAGTGCGCTATCCAATTCTGGCATCCTGAACACTATGTAGGTACAAATGGAAGATATGCAAACACATCAACGCCAGATAGACCAACAGCTCGCTCAATTGGCCGAGCTCGTAAAGAACCCCTCAGGGAAGATCCCTTCTAACACAGATACTGACAAGATGGCGATCCTTAGATCGGGAAGAACAATAGAGTGCCCTGAGGAAATAAGACCTGAAGAACTAAAGCCAGAGAATGTTACAGATAACCCAGCCAAGGAGGGGAACTAGCACCCACCGGTTAAGGAACCAGAACCTGAAGAAGAATTGTTCACCAAGAGGAGTCATTATTCGCCAAGATTACCTTTCCCTTACAAGCTTGTAAAGGCTCACCTCAAGAAGAGGTATGAGAAGTTCATGGAATCAGTGAAAAAGCTCCACCTGGAGGTATCGTTCCTGGATGCCTTGGAAGAAATGCTGACCTATGCCAAATTCTTCAAGGATCTAGTCACGAAGAAAAGATGAGGAAGGATTGAAACTGTACACTTAGCCAGCATGTCAACAACTTTCGTAAAAGTGGAACTACCTACTAAGAAGAAGGACCCTGGAGCCTTTACTATACCTTTTGCAGTAGGGGATAACATCGAAAGGAAAGGTCTCATAGACTTGGGGGCTAGCATCAGTCTAATGCCTTTAAGCCTCGTGCAATGATTAGGACTGACTGAGATGGTCAGGACTAATATGAGAATCGAGTTGGCGGACCACACTTTCAAAAGATCAGTGGGAGTGGTCGAAGATGTTCCGATTCGCGTGGGGAAATTCTTCATCCCATGTGATATTGTTATCATTGACACTATTGAAGACCCTAAATGCCCTATTATCTTTGGACGTCCTTTCTTGGCAACCAGTAGGGTACTGATTGGTCGCAGAAGGCATCATAACTCTGAGGGTCGGAAATGATCACATAGATTTCAAGGTGAAATACTCTATGAAGGGGCCGTCCCTGCTCGAATCTGCTTACTTTGTGGATAGCTACAACTAATATTGTGAAGAAGTAGAAGAAGACACAACAGTGGTAGACCATCTTATGAGGGCATTAAACAAAGAAGATTTGGAAATCGACGACCCCGAGGTTGTTGAGATCCTCGAATACCTGAATCAAAACGCAGGGGATTTGAGTGACGAAGAGGAGGTTGTTGAGGCTGTTAAGTATGCTTCTCTAGAACTGACAAGGGAAGAAGAGAAAGTACCAAAACCCAAACCTGAACTTAAGCAATTACTGGAAGGTCTGAAATATGAGTTCCTTGATCCTAAAGAGAGGAATCCCGTCATAGTCAATGCCAGCTTGACCGAAGAGAAAATGGAAAGACTTCTAAATGAGCTAAGGCTCCATAGGCAAGCTATAGGCTATTCAATGGATGATATCAAGGGGCTTAACCCTGCTCTATGTATGCACCGCATAAATCTTGAAGAATCAGCAAAACCTCTGGTTCAACCTCAGAGGAAGCTGAATCAAATGTTAAAAGAAGTTGTAAAGAAGGAAGTCATCAAGCTAAGAGATGCGGGTATTATCTACCCGATCAGCGAAAACAATTGGGTGAGACCAATTCATGTTGTGCCAAAGAAAGGGGGAATGACTGTGGTAAAGGGTGATAAAGGAGATGAAGTAGCTGTCCATACTATTACCGGGTGGAGAATGTGCATCGATTATCGAAAGTTGAATCAACCAATGAAGAAAGATCACTATCCTCTTCCCTTTATCGAAGTAATAGAAAGGATGGTACATCACAAATATTTTTGCTTCTTGGATGGTTATTCTGGATTTTACCAAGTTCCCATCCTACCTGACGATCAGGAGAAAACTACCTTCATCTGTCTATACGGTACCTATGCTTTCTGACAAATGTCGTTCGGACTATGCAATGCTCCTGCAACATTCCAACGTTGCATGATCTCAATATTCTCTGACTTTCTGGAAGACATTGTGGAAGTCTTTATGGATGACTTTTCTGTTTATGGAAGAGATTTTGATGGTTGTTTGAGAAACCTATCGTTAGTCCTGCAACACTGTAAGGAGAAGAACTTAGTCCTTAACTGGGAGAAATGCTACTTTATGGTGCAAGAAGACATAGTCCTGGGGTACAAGGTCTCAAAGAGAGGTATTGAAGTAGATGTAAGCAGGATCGAAGCCATATCTAAACTACCTCCACCTAAGTCTGTGACATGGGTGTGAAGTTTTCTTGGTCGCGCCGGTTATTATAGAAGATTCATCAAGGATTTTTTGAGGATATCAAAACCCCTTTCAAATCTGCTGGTTAAAGACGCATAATTTGATTTTACAGATGATTGTCTGAAGGCTTTTCAGACCCTGAAGGAAGCCCTAGTAACCCCACCTATTCTCCAAGCCCCGAATTGGGAGTTACCCTTTGAGCTAATGTGCGATGCTAGTGACTATGCCGTAGGGGCAGTCCTAGGGCAGAAGAAGGACAAGAGACATCATGTTATCTACTACACCAGCCACACCCTGGATGAGGCACAAGTAAAGTACACTACCACGGAGAAAGAATTGCTAGCTATTGTTTTTGCTTTTGACAAATTTAGGTCCTATCTGATTGGAGTAAAAGTAAAGGTTTATACTGACCATGGAGCTATTAGATACCTAATGCAGAAGGACACTAAGCCTAGGTTACTGAGGTGGGACCTATTACTCCAAGAGTTCGATCACGAGATCATTGAAAAGAAAGGGGCGGAAAGCATAATGGCCGACCATTTGTTGAGGATCATCGTCAAAGATAAAAATGAGCCACTCGTCAATGATAACTACGCAGATGAGGCTTTGCTCATGATAGAAGCAGAAGAACACAACTTGCCATGGTTCGCGGACATTTGCAACTACCTTGCTTGCGGGGAGTTACCGCCAGACATTACATACAACCAGAAGAAGAAGCTCTTGTCTGATGTGAGGAACTACTATTGAGACGACCCATTACTATTCAAGAAATGTTCAAACAGTTTGTGCAGAAGATGTATACCGGAAGAAGAGGTCCCGCTGATATTAAAGGAATGCCACTCTTCACCATATGGAGGGCATCATAGTGGGGACAGAACTGCCACAAAATTGCTTTAATCAGGATTTTACTAGCCTTCGCTATTCAAAGATATTGCTGCTTATGTGAAAGTATGCTAGGAGTGCCAATCAACTAGAAACATAGGAAAAAGGAATGAGATGCCTATGATAGACCGGGTAGAAGTTGAGATCTTTGACCGTACTCGGAAGACAGGTCCATGAAGCTCGATGATGCTCTCTGGACCTATAGAATTGCTTACAAAGCACCCATAGGTACCACTCCTTACAGACTAATCTATGGAAAGTCTTGTCATTTACCCTTAGAGTTAGAACACAAGGCCCTTTGGGCGATTAAGTTCCTAAATATGGACTTGGAAAAGGCAGGGAAAAAGAGATATCGGCAGCTACACGAGCTCAAGGAGCTGAGATTGCATGCGTACGAAAATGCAAGGATTTACAAGCAAAGGACCAAGGTGTGACATGATGCCCACCTAAGGAACAAGGACATTCGTGAAGGAGACAAGGTTCTTCTCTTCAATTCTAGCATCATGCTTTTCCCCGGGAAGCTCAGAACAAGATGGTCAGGCCCTTTCTCTGTGGAAAAGATTTATCTATCAGGAATGATGGAGATTCAAGGAGAAAAGACTGGGATCTTCATGGTCAATGGCCACGGGTTGAAAAGATTCTACGAGGATGAAGCCTTTGTAAGAAGATCAGAGATCAACCTAAGTGAACCAACCCGACTCAACAAGGAGAGGGATTGAGAGTTGTCTCATCCGACTGAAGGACCAGAGGAGTAAAAAAATTATGTAGTCTAGCTAAGAGACTTTAAAGCAAGCGCTTCTTGGGAGGCAACCCAAGTTTTCGATCTCTCTTCGCTTTATTTTTTCTTTATCCTTCCTTCTTTCATCTAGTTTAAGTTTTTCTTCCATTTTTCTGAGCATTTTAATTTTCTTTTTGGATTTAAGGAATTGTGGTTGGGCTTAATCATGATCACAAATAATAACCGCGACCACGAATATAATCACGACTACGACTTTGCTAGTACTTGTTGGATTATCAAGCCCACGATTGTCACTCTTAGCTGAAAGACCGCGACCGCGGTTTTCTTAGAAGGATCGCGACTCCTTTCTAAAATATCGCGACCACGATAAAATTTGCGACCGCGGTGTTTTACTCAGTTAATTTAGAAGCGGTCCGAATGCCTATAAATACTTTTAAGTCACCGAACGACAGACTCTTTACGCTCCTTTCGCTTTCGTGCAACTTCTTAGATTTTCCCAGCCTGTCCGCTCGAGAACTGCAGCCGCAGCCGCGGTTCCGCTGTCTAATGCCCGAGCCAGTCGCCGCCGCATATCTGCCAGGATTGTTCACCTTACCGTTCGTGGCCTTCACCATCGTCGCATCCTCTCCCTTCAATCAGGTAACCCGCTCGTTCATTTTTCCCCGCACTGACGTGCTTTATTTTGATTTTGAGATCTCCCTTCATCGCTACGACGAGCCGCTCTCACTGTTTAGCCGATTTTTGCCTCACCAACGCCTTGTTTCCGGGCGCTTAGCCCCGTCCTCCTTCTCGGCCCTAAAAAGAAAGTTCTTAAAACCCTAAAAAGCGTTAGACGATGAACACCGGTTTGAAGAACTGAACGGATGGAGCAGACCAAGAGCTTGGTCATCACAAACCGCCGTGGGGTGTTAAACCCTAAGAACCGAAATTGTAAAACCCTAAGAAGCACTAATTTCAGCTTTTCTGAAGAAAGGATCGCGACCGCAGTTTCTTCCTCAGAGCAGAATTGCGACTATGATCTTTTCAAGAAATAACTACGACCGCGATTAAAAACCGCAACCGTAGTCTCTTAAAAAAAAAGATCGCGACCGCGAATTCCTTCGAAACAATAATAACTGCGACCACGATTATAATTATGACCATGATTCTCACTGACTGTTTAATAAGTTGTAACTAAAAAGTAAAGTAAAATAATAACCTATAACCTGATGATTACCCTTAACTTGATGATAAATATGCCTACGGAGGACTAATTCACTTTAACCTGCAGAATGTCTTCTCCAGCCTCAAGTGATCCCCTGTACCAGAGGGCTACCTCCCTTAAGGAGGTAGAGATGATAGTCAAAGATTTAACCAAAAAGTTGAAGAAGAGCACTGCCCTGCCAGTTCCCAAATGCCTGGAGATACAACTAAGACTGGAGCAATATCAAAGGATATTGGCAGGGGTGCCATAAGAACAATCCACAGAAGCAACTGAGCAGACAGGGGAAACAGAGACCTCTGAGTACCGACCTGAAGAGTCAGGAAGCCCAGTGCATGGGAAGAAGCATAAGGCCACATTCAAGGAACCCAAGCCCAGTAAGAAGGCAAAAATTGAAGAGGTGATAGAAGAAGTTTCTGCGCCTCAAGGGGAGCCCCAACTTGTACCCCGGGACATTGTGCACCAGTCCGCTTATGACTAGATGTCCGCTAATAAGGATTGTGTGCCGACACGTTACTTTAACATGGAGGACTTCAAGAAGCTGGGGCTGTACGACAGGACTGTGAAATTCCTGGAGGGCGTGAACCTACGTACTATCTGCATGCCCGAAATAAGGTCATACCAGAGGTTGATCCTAGAATTTATGTCTTCTCTGACAAATCTCACCACCGACGATGGGGCGTGAGCAGTAGGAGGAGGGGACTACCAGCTCGAGGTACGACTGGGGGGCGAGACCCATATGATAACAGAGATAGATCTGAACATGATCTTCACTGCATCCGAAGAAGAGGCTAAGGCCTGTTCAGGTGCCCTGGGAGAGAGAGAGATTGCTGTGTATGACAACAACAAGATGTGGGAGGAGCTGACTGGAGAGAAGAAGCACAACCCGAAGAACTCCAAGGCCTCCAGAATCACCTCCTGCTTCATCAAGATCATACAGAAGATCACCACCATGTTAAACCATAAAAATCTAGTCTAATTAACATCACAATTAGACATAATAAAAAGATGTAAAAACTATGGATCGTCTAGGTAAATGGCACCCCACTAGGCTGAGCTTGAAATCTTCTAGTGCTTTACTTATTCTTTTGATCCTCAACTGCTCCAAATCCTGCAGACATCACATCCCTAGCCATGCATTGGGAAAAACAATCGTTAGAGTAAGTGGCATGAGCATTTTAAAATATGTATTTATAAAGAACTAGGATATTACAAAATATTCTTGAACATCATAAATATGAAATGAACATTAAACTCCGATTAAATCTAAAAAATATATTGTCTCTCATTTCTTACACTCTTATCTTTCTACTCTATCTTTTCTAGAGACATGTACTCTGGGTCTCATGACCTACACCAAAGTGTATGGGTCATAAATATCTTATTTGAATTCCTCTCTCATCATACTCATGGATGAGATTACAGACATTCTCTAATCTAAAATATCTTTTACTTATGATTTTTATCTGTTTATGGCCACCATTATACAATAAGTCCTCCTCTGTTGACACCGAAGTGTCCTCTATGGTGTAGCACACCCTCTATTGGCACAACGTGCCCTCTGTTGACACTGAAGTGTCCTCTATGGTGCAACACACCCTCTGTTGGCACAACATGCCCTCTGTTGACACCGAAGTGTCCTCTATGGTGTAACACACCTTCTATTGGCATAAATACCCTCTGTGACACCCGCAGTGTCTGGCATAGTGCGCCCTCTGAATCGTCCCGGGACTCTCTGGTGAGGACTTATTATATAATGTATTATGTGAAGGTTTTGAATTAATTATCTTAAGTCTAGTCTTACTAAAATCTGAATGTGAACTTATCTGAAACTGAGTACTGAACATGTACTAAATTCTAAATCTGAATCTCTACTCTTAAATTCTAAATTGAATCTATTACTGAAATGTAAATATGTATCACAAATTACTACGTAATTGAGATTGGGTCTACAACCCTTATCATGTATCTTTATTCAATATCTGACTACTCAGACACTGAGTAATTTAAGTCTGAATCTAAATCTGATATTCTCATTATCTGGGCAAACTTTATTCTGAGACTCAAATTTGGTGAAATTACTTCATTTCTACCAATTATATGATAAATGAGTCTAATATCTTAAGAGAAAGGATCTAAAATTACTATAGAAATACTAAGTATACCAAGTAGCTTAAGTCAAGGTTATGAAAATAGCGTAAGTTTAAAGTGTCTAAAAACATGAATTCTGACAAGATAATTTAACCTTTATAAAATTTGATTTTACCCTAAATCTTAATGTTTACATACGAGCTTACATTTTACAACTTAAACTTTAAGATAGGAAAATTATAAAATCTTATCTTGAAACCTAATCATAACTCAATGCATCATAATTCATATTATCACCATAACTCAATTTGCAATAAATCCAGATCCCAAAAGTATAGTTATCTTGAAAATTGGACCTTGTCTTAATATTTTCAAACTAATATTCTTACATTGTACTTGACTTTTAGATATTATTCATTCTAAGGTATCTATTTCTTAGATCTCTATATATGTATGAAATCTTAATGGCATGTTTCTAATTGAAATCTTAATAGAGTGTTATATCTACAAATATGAGGAATTCTGCTACCCTAATTATACTTTAAAGATCAATAAAAGTATCCCAAATCATTAGCTAAGTATGGCTATCTCATCTTGAAGCTTTATTCATCAATTTAAATCATTTCTAAGAAATCTTATAGAAACATGACTCTTTAACTCTCTCATGGACCTGGTACATGAGTCACAACCATTTTGAGCAACATATCTCTATTTGAGATTTTTGAGCACATGAACTTATGTAATCATAGAAGTATGAGGAAGATCTTACTTATATACCTTTACATTAAAATCTTAGAACATTGAGCCACATAAACCATGAAAGTCTAATGTAAACACACTAAACTTAAAATATGAATACTTTTGGGCATGAACCACTTACCTTTATATTGAAGATGTTCTCAATGTAGCCTTGTTTCCTTGATTCACAACATATATACCTAGTCATCAACAAAATTGTATAAATCCATGTGTATTCTCCTCTCTTCATTTCTAAATCTCAAACCCCATCATCCTAATCTCCTAGACTGAATTAGGAATCATATTTAACTAAGACTAACTCTGATTTAAAGCATGTTTCATGTCTAAACATTGAATTAAACTTGATTCACACATTATATAACATACACATACTAATATATTCATTATACCAAAAATATCAAATGAACTAATATATAAGTATATACCTCATATACCAAGAGTAAACTCCATACATACTCACATATACTACTCTTACTTACTCATTTATAGACTCAAAATAGAATTAAATTAATAATATCAAACTTAATTAGGCATATATATTGCTTATTGTCTCAAGATAATCATCCATTATTCTACATACTGGTCACTTAAGTCTAAAACTACATACTAATATAATAAAATGAGAAACTTCATCAAATCTCTAGAAAAAGTAATTGTATAATGTAGTAAGGTCTTGTATAAAAATATCAGGTTGTTTCATAATCAAATCATGGGTGTAATATCCAAAATACCCTTATTAGGGTTCATATAAACCTCAATAAAACTTCATATAAGAAAGATCAGGCTTTGAAATCATGTTAAGAATATCATAATACACATTCAGTAAAATTTGCATGAATTTATAATTTCGTTTGTTATTTTTAATTGACAAAACATCAAAATCATATAGTTTTGGCTACCCATCATATAACAAATAGTAGACGTCCCAATCATATTCTAAAAATATTTTTAGGAGATAGTATGCTCGAAGAGCTTTCCATAGGTATCTTGTTCGTCCCAAACCGAGCTCTATATCTCAAGATATGAATTTTAAAAGAACTACTTTATCAAAATGATGCTAACCGTTCAAGATTGATCCCACGACTGAGAGGAATAAGCACCCAACTTCCCAGATCTAGGTGGAGGCTTCTTCTCCTGATCAAAAAGGGGTTTCGCCCCTATTTCTGCCACAAGAATAGGGTGCCACGCCCAATGATTCTCACGGTGAATCCCATGATCCTGGTTGGTGAAAAAATCGGGCAGAGGTTGCCCTGGCCGCCAACACTCCTCCTCTTAATCTCTATCCATGCTTCATTGGCTTGATGGCTACCAAATGATGCTCTACCTATACCCTAGAGCCGACACCATCGTGCTCCCCTTCAATCATCTTTGTTCTTCCGTCTTGCTCTCTACCCCTCTCGATTCACGTCGAAGCCCTAGTATAGGATGCAGTTGACCCTTGTTCGCAAGGATCGAAGGTCTTTATATCAACAAAACCTAGATCTGGGCAGAGAGACCCCATCTTCTTGGACCTCTATTTGGGCTCTGTTCCACCTGAGTGCCGACTCTCAGTCTGCACTGGTCTAGAGTCCCTTTCACTTTTTTTCTTTCTTTTTTTATTTTGCAAAAAGGTCCAGTTTCTAGAAATATTCCTATATCCCATTCCATGACTCCATTTGATCTTACATTTTAATATTATCTTCATATTGTCAGTATCCTATCTTGAGCAAAATATTACATCAAAATTAATCTCATAACCACCACATACTTGTCTTTTGAGTAAATAATACATAATTACTATTTTAATTCCTTTGGGCCACTAGATATATGCCAATTATCTGAAATTTCTCCCACCATCTTATATTCTAATTATTATTCTACTACAAACATTTTGAGCATTCATTATGACCATGAAATACTTAATTCTCAATTTGTACTCCAAGGACCTATTTGTAAAACTTAATTAGTCCAATAGGGCTGGAATTGGGCTCTAGGGCACATGGCCCATCCCTTATTATTTCAAAGGGTCCATGAGCTTAATTGTATCCCATATCATGAAAATACATATTCAATCAATATAATTTGTCAATTGAAGCTCATGTATGACACATGTGATCAATATTTCTTTAGTTACATAACATGAAGACCTAAGCTAGGTCTAAGGCTCAAGCCATGAACTGGACTCATCATATTATATATTTTTCACATTATTGTTCATAGCCATAATTCATTTATATTCATATACAACCGACTACAATCATACACATTTAAGTCATTATGTGTGTATTGGTTGATCAGATGGCTTGTATTACACATTTTGTGAACTTAATTATGTACCTAGCCATGTTTATGTTCATTACGTCCCTTGGCATGCCTTTACTAGAAAACCCCACATTAAAGGCTTACTTTAGCTATAAAATTGAGGATGTTACAAATAGTCAAGTAAATCAACTTCATGATTACACAATGATACTTCTCTAGATCAGAAAAGAGTTGTCCTTTATGCATAGGTTTCACATGATAGTCCATTAAAGTATATATCGGTTTGTCTTATATCATGTTGCTCTCTTGAAGTAGGTTCAAGACATAGCATTGCTGTGACAAGATGATCCCTCAGGCTGAGCAGAGGACTTTGATCTTGAGGAAGTATCATAGAGTACCCAAGTCCTTTGTATGGAAATGTGCCTTTAGGGTATGCTTCAGCTGAGATATCTCTAGTGTATCATTGCCAGTGATGATGATGTCATAAACATCAACATCAATAGGAACATATCTTTGGAGGACCTGGAGAAGAACAAGGAGTGGCTGGTGGCTGATATCTAAAAGTTAAGTTGTGTAAGGACGTCACGTAACTTGTCAAACTAGGACCGTGGAGACTTCTTGAGACCGTAGAGAGATCGTCGAAGATGACACACTTCATTTGAAGAACCCCCTCAACAACAAAACTGGGTGGTTGTTGCATGTAGACTTCTTCCAGGAGATCCCAATGAAGAAAGGCATTTTTGATGTCACACTGATAGAGAGGCTAGTCAAGGTGAGCTGGAAGGGAGATAAGGATGTGAACAAAGGCAATCCTTATCACCGGAGAGAATGTCTCAAAGTAATCCATGCAAAAAATTTGGGTGAATCCATTGGTAACCAAGTGTGCCTTGAGTCTTTCAACAAAGCGATCAGACTTGTGCTTGACAGAGAAAACTCCAGAAACCTATTACATTTTCTTGCTGGTGAGGTCACAAGATCCCATGTCTTTTTGTTGTGGAGAGCCTTCATTTCTTCCATCATGGAAGCTTTCCATCTAGGATGACGTGGAACATCAACTGGATACTTAGGAACATAAGTTGTGTCTAGGGCTATAGCGAAGGATGAGGAAGAAGAAGAAAGATGTGCTAGACAACAAGTGTGAGAAATGGGATACTTGATAGTGCAAGAGAGTATACCTTTATGTAGTGCAATTGGTAGATTGGATTGTTCTAGAATTGGGGACTCATCTTCCATGCACCAGATTGGGGGAAAAGGTGGTGGTGGTGGTTTTATTGTTAGTGGTGTTGATGAGATGGATGGATCACACAACAAGACCACAATATCAATATGATATGTGGGGGTGGGGATGATGAAATGAAAATTTCATCATCATGGTAGATGACCTCCATAAATATATAGACTATGTCAGAGCTAGGCTCAAGACACTAGTACCCTTTTAAGAAAAAGGATAACTGAGTAGCATCGTTTGAATAGCTTGGGAGGGAATCTTATTGGCCTTGGTATCAAAATTGTAGGTGATACAATCAAAAATCCGAATTGGCAGTGAAAATAGTGTAAATTTAGGGTAAACAACAGATAAATGAGTGTGCTCTCTATGAATATAATAAGGTTGGAAATTGATAAGAAGCAATATGTGAAGACTATATCGGACCAAAAATTCTTAGGTGAGTTTGCATGAGTGAGAAGAGTGCATATAATGTCAAGTAGATGACAATTTTTATGCTCAATGATGTTGTTTTGTTGTGGAGAGTATGCACACGAGCTTTGACGAATCTTCCATATGTCATGATAAAAAGAGGCAAAAACCTTTTGGGTATACTCGGGGGTGTTTCTGATTTGAAGAATCTTAATAGAAGTTGAAAATTGAACTGAAACCATATTGTGAAACTTGTGAATTAGTGTAAAAACTTCATCACGACCATTGGTGGAGGCTGGCTGCGGTGAGCAATACCTGGCTGTCAGTTTCTAGTCCTAGTTGCAGGTCATTGATGCAACCCTATTTTAGGGCTTCATCCTGTGTCTTTTTGCTCTTCAATCACATCTATACTTGTTAGATTGCATGTCATTCCTCCCAATATGCTTATTTGTATAAAATGCACTTATGGACATTATTTTCATGTTTTTCAAGCATTTGGACCACACTTGATGGAAGAGAGAGAAGGAGTGATCCTAGGGTTCCTCTACCCTTGGAGAGACCCAAAGTGAAGTCCAAGGCTCCCTCAACCTACCCCTAGGGGCCAAAGATCATTTGAAGCAAAGATGTCCAAGAAAATCCAAAGAACAGAGTCAAAGTGTTGATCCAGGACCCAACACGGCCGTTGTACCACCGAACGGCCGTGCTAGGTCACTTGCAAATCAACACCAAGTCAAGCAAAGAGCACCACAGCCGTTCAGACAAGAACGGCCGTGCAAGGGGCAGCCACCACGACCGTGCTACAGAAGATCACCACGACCGTTTTACACCACCACAACCAACATCATCCAACCCACCACAGTCGTGGTACTCCACCACAGTCGTGCAACACCCAATCCACCACGGCCGTGGTGACCACCATGACTGTGGCCATTCAGACCAAAACCCTATAACTTGGCCTATTTTAATTCCCATGACCGTGCCCATACACCATGACCGTGATCTACCCTACCCACCACGGTCGTGCTACTCACAAAATCCACCCACTTTTCCACTACTTTCCCCATTTTACCCCTAACTTAACCCTAGACCCCCTAGACACCTATATATACCTAGGTGGTGGTTGGGGCACGAGGCTAGCTACCTTCCACCACCTCCTAGCTCCCCAAATTGCCACCCACTCCATTCCACTCCATTTACACATCCATTCCACTCCATTTCACCATTTCCACCACCAAAACACTAGTTTATACTAGTTCCTACCCATAATCTCCTTCATTTCACACCCTTGCACCTTGGAGGAGGGAGGAGGACGCCCTACAACTGCTGGAGAGAAGGATTTCTTCATCTACACTGAGCTCCATGGCTTCTTCTACCTCTTTCTTCTCTCTTTTTATATTTTCCATTTCTATGAGTAGCTAGGCCCCTGTGGGTGGGCTGTTTGGGGGAAATTATGTTACTTTGATACCATGTTGGGGGAAAATCACATGTAAACATTTTAATTCCTTTTGTTAATGATTATATTCTATTTGCATCTCTTTCTCCATGGATTGGTTGTTGGTTTGTGTGTGGAATCACCTAGGAATTTAAGCAAATTGCTTATATGTGTGAATTTTGGGATTTGCCCCTAGGTCCAATTCTTGGATCCCTAGGTTGCCTCCCATCTCCTACATCCTAATCAATCTCCCTAAACCTAAGTGAGAGATCTAAGTATCTAGATTATATAATCCTAGTGCAATTAGCATGGAGCCTTCTCAAGGCTAGAATGTGGGGGAATTGGGGTCCAAAATCCTAATCTCACCTCCCCATTACTACCCTCGGCCCCTAATTGCCCTAGGAATGCCTAATCTAGAAACCTAGACTTGATTAGACTCCAATTAAATTGTACCTAATCCCTAACCCAATTGAGCCTCGTAAGGATAGTAGGGGGTGTTAGGGACTAGTTCCCCTATGCACAACCTAGCATATCCATGGCCAGTTAGTAGCTTAGGTTAATTCATTAGATTCTAACTTGTTGTTTGGTTTGGATAATCTAAATGGAATCATAATGTTAATATGTCACCCCTAACTTAAGTGATAAGTTCATACCCCTAAACAACCCACACATCTCTTTACTTCTTGAAACCCTAGTTTTATGATTGCCTAGCTTAATTAGTTCTTTCCTTGCTTATTTAGATTCTTGGTTTGCTCTTGTATTATTCATGCTAGTGTAGCTCTTTAATTTTTCTTTTACTTCTCTCTTACTTGCCTTAGTGTAATTTGCCTTTTCATACCTAGCTTAGTCCTTTCTTTCCTGCTCAGTCTGAATCTAGTCTAGGGTTAACATAGATTTCATTCTCGCCTTTAATTGCTTGCTTGGTCATAATAGTTTAACAATCATAACAACCTTTAAACCCTTAACCCTAGTCTCCGCAGTAGGAACCCAGCAAAACTAACCTATCTCTCGTGCCCCCTCTTTTCCATGTGGACCGACCCTATACTTGCCACCTTTTTATACTACGACATGACCCTGTGCGCTTGCAGGTGTAGTTGTTTTAGTAGACATAGGTGTGTTAGTTTAGGTCTTATAAATTTCAAAAGCAAATTCCCATCACGTGTGTTCTGACCTCATGGGGCGCATCTAGTCGGGTAAAATCGGCTAGTGTGTTGCACCTCTAGCGGAATCACACCAAGCTTTCTGGCGCCGTTGCCGGGGATTAGAGGCATTCAACCTAGCTAGTTAGTTTTGCTTTGACTTTTCCTACTGCCCTCATCATTGCTATTCTTTATTCATTTTTATTTGCATTCTTTGTGTATATTGGTTTACTAACTTGCTTTCCTTTGTTTGGTTGTGATTTGTGCATGTGACAAGCCATTCGGGAGGAAATGAGATGGAAGACCGAAATGCTCCTCGCAAGTCCTTGCAAGATTACTTCATGTCGAGAAAATACCAGTCACCTATTGCATCTAGAGTTACCCAAATTCAAGGGGAGCAATTTTCTATTCCTCCAGGTCTTCTTGGGCTCCTGCCCACCTTCTACGGCTTAGAGAGTGAAAACCCCTACAAGCATGTGGATGCCTTCCTAGAGATGTGTGCCACCTTCAGAACGTCAACGACAAGTGATGACTCAATTCATCTCACATTGTTCCCCTTTTCACTCAAGGATAGAGCCAATGAATGCTATGATTCAAGGAGAGACATCATGAGTTGGGGTGAGATGAAGATGGCATTCTTGAGGAAGTTCTACTCTATTGCAAGGATGACACAAATGCGGCGATTAATAGTGAGTTTCAGCCAAATGGATAATGAAAAGTTCCATGATGCTTGGGATAGATTGCAAAAGCTATTGAGAGAGTGCCCGCATCATGAGATACCTTTGTGGCAGCTTGTACAAGCGTTCTACTCTGGTTTTTCATCAAGGGATTAAGCTACAGTGGATTCTTCTTATGGAGGTGTTTTCATGACAAAGCCACTGGAGGAGTCATGGCCGTTGTTTGAGCAATTGGCGGAAAATTCAAGGAACCGAGCTTCTAGCATGATCTATGATGGGGATCAGGACTTAAGTGAGCCTTCTGTTTCTAAAGATCCGAATGCACAAGTGATGAAGGTTATGGGAGAAATGATGAAAGTCATGAAAAGTCAAGGAGGAAATGGTCCTTGCCATCCGGTCAACTACATTGGTTCTTTTGAGGGAGAAGTGAAGACACCTTACTCCTATGGCTACTCAAAACCACAAAGTCCAAGCTACAACTATAGGTTTGAGGAAGAGGTTCTCTCTAGATTGAAGATCTTTGATGATGTCCAAAAAGATGTTGCAAGACTTGAAGAAAAGATAGAGCAGCTCTCTTCTACACTTGCTCTTCAAGAAGAAAAGTTAGCTTCAAGATCCATCTTGAGTTACCATGAAGCAAGTGGGCCCATGCCCTCTTCTCAAATTTTATACAATCCACCACCCATGCAAATGCAGCCCATATACCATTTTCAAGGCTATCCTAAGCCTTACACTCCTCCACCACCTTCACCACCTCAATTTTCCCAAAATTTCACCTTCCAACCCCAATTCTCTCCTCCCCCTCAATTCTCTTCTCCACCTCAATTTCAATACCAACAATCACCCCTACCTCCTCCACAACCACACCATGCTCCCTCTCCCCATCATGAGCAAGGTAGTGCTGTGACTGTTCTAAGGAGTGGGAAAACACTTGAGCAGCCCGCAAGTCAAAGAAAGAGTGACAAAGCCAAGCAAAAGTAGTCGAGTGGTGATGTTGTGATTGAGGTTGCCGAAGATGATCATTTGCCACCCCATGTTGATATTGGGAATCCTAGTGCTCCACCTCATGCTACACCACAAGAAGATCGTGTTGAGTCAAGTAGGCCAATAGCTAGTGAGCCACCATTTCCCGAAGCACTAGATGAGCCCCTGGCTGTGAAAAGAAGACAAAAGCAAAATATGGACATTATTGAGGTATTTCGACAAGTAAAGGTCAACATTCCTCTCTTGGATGCAATCAAACAAATTCCATCATATGCCAAGTGTCTCAAAGACCTATGCATTGTGAAAAGAAGGTCAACGGGGAAGATTCCAAAGAGGGTGAGATTGACTGAACAAGTGAGCTCCATCATACAACATGCCCTTCCCGTAAAGAGAAAAGACCCAGGAGCCCTACTCATACCTAGTTATATAGGGGGACATCACATAGACAGGTCCTTACTTGATTTGGGATCTAGTGTGAATTTGATGCCATACCATGTCTATGTTGAGTTGGGCTTAGGCAAGTTGAAGCCGACACATTGCACTCTCCATTTGGCGGATAGATCCATAAAAGTGCCCAGGAGCAGAGTGGATGATGTCTTGGTGATGATAGACAAAGAAAAAGGCGTGGTGTTCCCGGTAGATTTCATTGTACTTGATATGGAACTGGAGGATAGGAAGATTCCCATCATCTTAGGAAGACCGTTCTTGTCTATAGCTGATGCCGACATTTATGTGCGTAGTGGCACTATGACAGTCTCATTCATGGACATGAAGATCAACATCAACATGTATAAGACCCCAACCCGGCGAGTCCGATATAGGGATATTAGACATGATCACTTCACAAGTCCAAATAGGCATTTGAGAGGACACCAAGGTGAAGAAATTGGTGATGATTATTGTGATGAAAGGGATGAGGAAAATAGATTGAGTGCAAATGAAGGATGCATGTTTTGTAAGAATGGGAACATGAGGATTCCAAATGGGTTAATTTTGAAGAATCACCAAGAAGCCTAGCTAAAAGCAAGAAACTCAGTGCTTGTGGGAGGCAACCCACCTAGGTTTGGAAATTTTTGACCCAATATACAATTTTGATATTTTTGCTTTGTTTTTACATTTTTCCAAGAAAACACACACACACACTTGTATTTGATAGTTTTTGTGTAGTTTTGAGATGTGCAGGTGAGAACAGAGTGAAATGAAGAAGGAACAGATGAAATTTTGACAAAGAATCAATAGAATATCAACTTGAGATCAAAGTTTTGATGTTTGAACAAGATTTGAGTGTTATACTGCTGTTACAGTGCACACCACAATCGTGGTGACATGGAACGGCCGTGGTGGTGCACTCACATTCAACAGAGAAATCATCAAAAATTGAGAAAATCAACTAAGTGTAGAACCAGGGCAGCACGACCGTGGTACATGAAGCCACCACGGCCGTGCCGCGGGCCGATTCCAGCAACTTAAACTCAAAATTTGCAAAACTTCTATTCACTTGCTCATTTCTCCAAAGAATAGAATGGCCGTTCTCCGCGCCCTAACGCCCATGCAGCATGCCGCCCACCCTCTCCAGCCCTCAAATCCTCACCAAATCACTCCCAAACCATTCCCAATCATTCCCCCACCATTTCCACTACCTTAATCTTCAGATTCTACCATTTTCCATCCACAAACACACCACTTTTCTCTCCATTCCGCCCCAACAACACAGTTCTTCGGAGAAATCCAAAATTTTCTAATTTTACTTCCATTTTCAAGCAAGAATGAAGAAGTTTGCAAAGAGAGCAGTAGAGAAGACTAGGGGTGTCATCCCCTACCAAAGGAAAGCAAGAAACAGCCACCCCCGGTTGACGGATGCCGATTTGGATGCCATAGTGGATCCTATCATTGAAGAAGCCTCCGAACAGCCACATCGGGGGACACCGTCTTCGTCGTAGCCACCGCTGTCTGCCTCCTGACCATTAGTCTCATCTGAGAGACCCTCTGCTACCACTGCACGACCGTCAGCTTCAGCCGCACGACCGTCCATCTCCTCGGCGGCACAACCAAAGCCCGAGTCGCAACCACGACCGCGTCGACGACTCATGTTAGATGATGAAGATGATATAGATATGCCCGATTATGAGCAGCACGAGGTTCCACCACAACACCCACTTCCACAACCCAAGGTTATTACCGGCAGGGAAAAGGATCCTAAGCACCCAGGGTGCTTAACATGCAGAGTTTTGGCAACTCACTATGCATGCCAAGCAACAATGGAGGCGATGGGTTTCTATGCCTACTTTCAGGGGTTGATGGAACAAATGGGGCTATTTGAGATCCTGACACTGCAACAGGAGACCTACATTGAGCTGACCCAGCAGTTCTTCGCCACGCTAGAAAAAGCAACTGATGATGGCAAGAATGCAATCAAGGTGGTGATTGGGGATAAGAGGTGGAAGATAACCTCGCAGATGCTAAATCAAAATTTTGCCCCAAGTGGGGAGGTGGCAGCCCTCCTAGACGGAGGAAGGATAGAAAATGATTCTAGTTCCACATATCCAGCTATGTGGAAATGATTCACCGGCCAAAGTACATTTGTAGTGGGGAAGTCCAAGACAAGTGCCATCCATAACCCGTTTCTCTGCTATGTTCAGAAGGTGTTAGCAAACACCATCTTTTCCAGGTAAGAAAACCAAGAATGCTACACAAGGAAAGATCTTTTTGTTCTTGGTTGGATGATAAAAGAGAGGCATGTGAATCTGGGGGCATTACTTATAGATCATATGAGAACAATCCCGTCCAAGAGCACAAATCCATTTGTAATGGGAGGGATTGTGACATCCATAGCCACTGCTTTAGGACATGACATGACAGGCTATACAAAGGTAGATGGTGGCAAGTTGGTTGATTTGCACTACTTAGCTCACTTGTCCATGATTATAGTTATAGATCAGAGGATCATTTACCAAATCAACCCAACTTACCCAGGAGTGACATTGGAGCTGCCTTACCATACTCCACCCCTCATGGCACAATATGGACCGACACCAAATTTTCTAGAAAAATTGAGGAGGTATGAGGTAGAGAACCTGAGAGGAGAGGCAGTCCCTGAGGTGATTTTTGCTGGGGGTCTAGAAGAGCATTCACATGCGGCTGATCAGAGGTGGACAACAGAGGAAAGAGCGGCAAGATGGGTGAGGCAAAGAGAAGAAAGGATGGGAGCGTCAGAGCCACATCAACCTTCAGTGAATGCATATGACATGAGTACCATCCATGCACAGCTGGAGGGCATTCAGGCGACGTAGGATAGAATTCTACGGGCCCAGGAGGGATTCCAAAGGATACAAGATGCCATGTGGTTGGACCATCAACACATGCATTACCAGGTCAACCACCTTTATTAGTTTCAAAATGCCCAGGCCCAGAGGAACCCACAGTGGGGTGAAGACTGGTGGAGTTCTTTATCGTCTTTTCAGGACAGCTATCCGCCTCCACAGTCAGACTACTGGGGCGACTATTACAGACAGGGAGGAGCACCTCCACCACCACCACAGTGGTCATCTACCCTATCATCCTAGACTTTAGTGTCATGCTGAGGACATTGTGATTCAAAAGTTTGGGGTGGTAGGGCGGTATGCCCTCGTTCTACTTTCACTCATTTTTGTATCTCACCTGCTATTTACTCTTTGTTTGTTGTTTTTCACATTTGTGCTTGTTTTGCTATCTAGCTTAGGAGTTTACTGCTTTGCATACCTACATGCCATGTATTTTACTTTCTTGTCATTTTTGCGTAATTTTCAAAAATTTTGCTCTTTCTGCCATGCATTGCATATCATGTAGATTTTTGGTAATTTTTGCATGTTTTAGTTAGGATTTGCTTGTTTTCTATTTTAAGTTCAATAATATAGGTTTAGATGTGATTGGAGGTAACTTGGCACCATTTTGGCCAATTTTGCCCAAATTTGAGATTTCTTGTCTAAAAAGTGTGTTTTGATCCAATCTCTACTATTTTGAGTAAAAATGACGACCTTTGACTAGTGCAAGTGAAATGTCATGCTTTATTGCTAAGTGGTATCAATGTTTGACTTTTTACATGTACATCACCTCTCTCATGATTGTGATAGATTTGGATGAATTGTGAACTTGAGCAAGCTTTGAATGCTTAGTGTTTGTGGAATCACTTGTTTGATATATCAATTTCATCTTGTTCATTCATGTGGTGTGATATCTAGGATGAAGTATTGGATTAACTTTCATGCAGGATGTCTTATGTGGAAAATCATACCAATGACCCCTCTTTGACCCAACTCTTCTTCCACCATCTTCATACCCCTCCGCCTCATAAAAAGATACCCTAGTGCACATAATCAGCCTTGGCCACCTCCAAAAGTTTGGGGTGGCCACATCTCTACCTCCTCGCTTCACTCTATCCACCATATGCCCTATCTACACCAAGGGCAAGAAAGAAAAGAAAAGAAAAGCAAAAACAAAATAAAAGGACGCTCCTATTTAAGAGCATTCAAATAAAGAAAAGATGAGTGTGTAAAAACACTCCAAAAATCTTACCGCAACCCTTTCTTCCACTTTCATACCCATTGAGCTAGGAAACGTCAAACTTAGCTCATTTTTCCTTTTTCCGCAGCCACATGGGTCATCTGGTATGATTTGAAATATAAGACTGAATGCATGAATGTGAAACAACACTCCTAGTCATCCTTGATTAACACCATCATGAAATGGTTTACCTGGAACTTTATGGAAGAAGTATGGATAACTTGTGTATTCTATGCACTATATTTGAACTTCATATGCTTTGTGCTCTTTTCATGGTTGGATTGTGAAAGTAGGAGAGGAGAGAGGTGAAATGCATTTACTTTGTCATCTTTGATCCCATTCAGCAATAATCATCTTTTACATTGCATATGTCATTTCTTTTTGTGGAAGTTTTGTAGAGAGATTGAGTTGGATCATACTTAAGGACAAGTATGTTTCAAGTTTGGGGTGGTGATGCAGCCCTATTTTAGGGCTTCATCCTGTGTCTTTTTGCTCTTCAATCACATCTATACTTTTTAGATTGCATGTCATTCCTCCCAATATGCTTATTTGTATAAAATGCACTTATGGACATTATTTGCATGTTTTTCAGGCATTTGGACCACACTTGATGGAAGAGAGAGAGAAGGAGTGATCCTAGGGTTCCTCTACCCTTGGAGAGACCCAAAGTGAAGTCCAAGGCTCCCTCAACCTACCCTAGTGGCAAAAGATCATTTGAAGCAAAGATGTCCAAGAAAATCTAAAGAACAGAGTCAAAGTGCTGATCCAGGACCCAACACGGCCGTGGTACCACAAAACGGTCATGCTAGGTCACTTGCAAATCAACTCCAAGTCAAGCAAAGAGCACCACGACCGTGCAGACAAGAACGAACGTGCAAGGGGCAGCCACCGCGGCTATGCTACCTAGCACAACCATGCTACAGAAGATCACCACGACCATTTTACACCACCAAGACCACCATCATCCAACCCACCACGGCCGTGGCACTCCACCACAGTCGTGCAACACCCGATCCACCACGGTCGTGGCCATTCAGACCAAAACCATGTAACTTGGCCTATTTTAATTCCCACGACCGTGCCCATACACCACAACCGTAGTCTACCCTACCCACCACGGCCGTGCTACTCACAAAATCCACCCACTTTTCCACTGCTTTCCCCAGTTTACCCCTAACTTAACCCTAGACCCCCTAGACACCTATATATACCTAGGTGGTGGCTGGGGTACGAGGCTAGCTACCTTCCACCACCTCCTAGCTCCCCAAATTGCCACCCACTCCATTTCCACATCCATTCCACTCCATTTCACCATTTCCACCACCAAAACACTAGTTTATACTAGTTCCTACCCATAATCCCCTTCATTTCACACCCTTGCACCTTGGAGGAGGGAGGAGGATGCCCTGCAGCTGCTGGAGAGAAGGATTTCTTCATCTACACCGAGATCCATGGCTTCTTCTACCTCTTTCTTCTCTCTTTTTATATTTTCCATTTCTATGAGTAGCTAGGCCCCCGTGGGTGGGATGTTTGGGGGAAATTATGTTACTTTGATACCATGTTGGGGGAAAATCACATGTAAACATTGTAATTCCTTTTGTTAATGATTATATTCTATTTGAATCTCTTTATCCATGGATTTCTTGTTGGTTTGTGTGTGGAATCACCTAGGAATTTAGGCAAATTGCTTATATGTGTGAATTTTGGGATTTTCCCCTAGGTCCAATTCTTGGATCCCTAGGTTGCCTCCCATCTTCCTACATCCTAATCAATCTCCCTAAACCTAAGTGAGAGATCTAAGTAGCTAGATTAGGTAATCCTAGTGCAATTAGCATGGAGCCTTCTCAAGGCTAGAATGTGGGGGAATTAGGGTCTAAAACCCTAATCTCACCTCCCCATTACTACCCTCGGCCCCTAATTGCCCTAGGAATGCCTAATCTAGAAACCTAGACTTGATTAGACTCCAATTGAATTGTACCTGATCCCTAACCCAATTGAGCCTTGTAAGGATAGTAGGGGGTGTTAGGGAGTAGTTCCCCTATGCACAACCTACCATATCCATGGCCACTTAGTAGCTTAGGTTAATTCATTAGACTCTAACTTGTTGTTTGGTTTAGATAATCTAAATGGAATCATAATGTTCATATGTCACCCCCAACTTAAGTGATAAGTTCATACCCCTAAACAGCCCACACATCTCTTTACTGCTTGAAACCCTAGTTTTGTTCTTGCTTAGCTTAATTAGTTCTTTCCTTTCTTAGTTAGCTTCTTGCTTTGCTCTTGTCCTATTCATGCTAGTGTAGCTCTTTAATTGATCTTTTACTTCTCTCTTGCTTGCCTTAGTGTAATTTGCCTTTTCATAGCTAGCTTAGTCCTTTCTTTCCTAATTATTCTTAATCTAGTCTAGGGTTAACATAGATTTCATTCTCACCTTTAATTGCTTGCTTGGTCATAATAGTTTAACAATTAAAACAACCTTTAAACCCTTAACCCTAGTCTCTGCAGTGGGAACCCAGCAAAACTAACCTAGCTCTAGTGCCCCCTCTTTTCCCTATGGATCGACCCTATACTTGCCACCTTCCTATACTACGACACGACCCTGTACGCTTGCAGGTGTAGTTGTTTTAGTAGACGTAGGTGTGTTGGTTTAGGTCTTATAAATTTCAAAAGCAAATTCCCATCACGTGTGTTCTGACCTCATGGGGTGCATCTAGTCGGGTCAAATCAGCTAGTGTGTTGCACCTCTAGCAGAATCGCACCACTCATTAATGTGGCTTGGTAGGTTATCTGTGAGTGCAGCTGGGTAGGTCAGCCACTGGTCACCACTACATGGAGATGAGGAAGAGAGGGAGGGAGGCAATAGGGTGTGGTGGTGGTGGGCGGTGGTTGCCGAGTGAGGGAGAGGGAGGATCATGTGGGGAGAGGATAGGGGAGGGAAGGATTAGGGTTCTACTTTTGATACCATGTCAAAAGGAGTCTCTCGTCAGTAGTGAGAAATGATAGTACACAACCTCCTATATATAGGAGTGAGGCCACTTAAGTGGGTTATTGGATCCCAACTTAAAGTGTGGGTATAATAGAAGGAAATGTGCAGATACAAACATGTCAAATATACCAAAATATGTCATTTTTTACTTCATTATATTAACAATATCATGTATCATAAGTCCATTGACAACCTTCCTAGTGAAAGGGTTCCATATGGGTGCTTAATGCTGAATTCGATCAGCTATTATTGACATGGTAATCCCTAACTTGAAAATTCAAGTGGGAACCCTGTGTCCTTACCATGAGAATACATTGAGAGGCACAAGCTTTGTATAATAGAGATCTAATTTATGTGTGCAATTACAAAATTCATGAGACAAAACATAAAGTAAAACACTACGATACTACATGGAGATATTTGAAAATGTAAACATGCATACTTACATATCAAGGTTCAAGGAAGAAAACCATAATCATATATTTTGTACAACCTACACTTGATTCAAAGATTCTTAACTTTCCTTTCCTTTGATCATCTAGTCACACGAAAAACCTGATTAAGAACAAGATTACTGTAAGGAGTCAGACCCTAGAGGGGATCCACTCCCTACTTAATTTGAGATTAAACCCATGTATTCCAAACATACTAACACACATGATGGAATAAGTATACATTGCTTTTTATCAAATAATAGTCTTCAAAAAGACCAAAGCATAGTAGAGGAAATATATTTCATGACTATATTAAATTTAAACATGATTATAAAAGTAAATTATCGTTCCCATATAGGGTTTACACGAAATCTACAACATAAGGATATCCAGCTACCTCAAGTTTATCTCCCAAGAGATCCACCTAGTAAGTCTATGGCACCATGTCCAATCTTCCAAGTCCTACATGTTATGGAGTGGATTTTTTTTAAGGTTTTGGACCCAGTAGGATAAGTGAGTTCATATAATTGAGATTGCAATGTCGTATGTTTTATACCTCTTTGAAACATGGAATTGATTGGTCAAATACTGATATTATGATACCAAAATTGGATGGAATGTAGTTTGGATGATAATTGAGCTATGTTCAAAGTTTCAGGATGATCAAATACTCCTAGAAGAAGTTATGTATGTTTGAATGTGATGAAATCATTGATATTTTGATAATAGATGACCAAGGTTTTTCAACTAGGCTCTTATCTATATACCATGTCACGTCCCCCTTTAACCTGGTTGTGTGATGCCACGTACTAAAGAGTCTGGAGATGGTAGGGAGTGGTAGGATGCGAGCCTAAATCATCCCACGTCATGATCATGGCTCAAGGGAGTAAACTGAACGAGCAATTATGCTTGCCCAAGAAAGATCGATCTTAATGACCCCTCTTTTTGGGTGAACGACCATATGAGGAAGGAGTTTGAGCTCTCTCTCCTATCCATATCTCAACTGTGATGAGTAGGCCAGAACCAGAGAAAAGAAGAACGAATAGAAGGGGCTTTGGAGGAAGATGATGAATTCTACAGCAAACACGAGTTCAGGGGAGTCCAACCACGTCGATCCCATGGACTCTCGAGGTGGCTTTGGTACTACACCAAGCCCTTCTAGCTGGAGAAGAAGATAGGCTTCAAATGCTTGATGCGGGGCTTCTCCACTGCATCAGAGGGCCTCACAGTGTTCGTGGAGGCCTTCCTAAGCTTTCCCAAACTTAGGATCGACGCAAGGATGTGCAAGGGCTGTTGCCCTCTTCTGCTCCGACAAGCCGCACCCCACGGAGGCAACCTCCTCAAGCCGCAACAGAAGTCCACCAACGACGAAGACCTTCCCGCGATAGCAGCGGCCTGGACGTGGGCGGCAGGAAGCGAACAGGTGGGGAGATTACTATGGCGGCATCTCGAGTTCTCTGTCGACCTTCCAAGCAACCGGAGATGACGGTGACCTTGACAGATGGGAACCTGGGAGAGGAGAAGCAACTGACAGCATGGAAGGTGTCGTGCTCACCGAGAAGCAGCTTTGGAGCGGGCGCGAGGCAGCGACGGTGCTTCTAAGAATGGCGGAAGACTAGAGTCCCGCTCGGGACTCTGGCGGCACTTCCGTAGGCCTGTGAGGAGGACTCGCGCAGAGACATCCGTTGGGGTTAGTTCAGCGTGGAGTCGAGAAGAGAGGACGGTCCAGAACCAAACCCAGCCCAGAACCAGCCAAACCAGTAGGTACTAAACCCAGCTCACAGTAAACCTAGCCCAGAACCGGCCGCAGCAAGCAGAGGAGTTGCGCCAACCTTAATGGCCACGTGGCACGATCCAATTGGTCGCATAAGGTAAATTCCCAGAAATTCCCCTGATCTTGCATAATTCATAATAAATAGCCTGCTTATCAGAAAATTACAAACAAGATACCAAAATTCTCAAAAACATGTGTAGAACAATATGAAAGTATAATATCAATCTTTTGAGGCATAAATAATAGTGTTATCATGTAAGTTGTGAAATACTAGATTTAGGGATAATAAATATCAAACGTTGGCTTAAAATTATGAGAATATGTCACTAAATCCATATTCATGTTTGTAATCCATACAATGTCAATGAATATGATGTTGACCTACAAAATCATGTAATTTGCTAAATATGGCTAATTAGGGCTAATAACCCTAAATAAAATGTATTAAATGCATACATGGTCAATAAATGATGAAATTTACAGAGAAAGCTCATATCAGTATATGAAACTTCAGTTTTAATTATGAGATCATAATGATGAACATAATCCATGTTATACGATGATGTTTGCTCTTAATGTGATATAAACCCTAATATGATTAGTACATGTAACCTAGGGCTATTATGTGCACATTAATGATATGGAACCTAATGTTCAGATAATGAACCACAATCTGGAAAATGAATTCAGCATGATAATTCTTAGACAAGAATGCAAGTAATACTGAGAATATCCTAATGAGATAAGCAAACCTTAATGAGCATGATTAGGGTTAAGATGAGACGTATGAGGATGAGAACCTGATGATAGTATATGGTCTTGTCTTGATCAGGTTTAACCAAAGATATAGTTGACATGAAAATATGATGATTAGGTATCTCTTTGGAAGGTACGCCATTACCTCTTACTTGGATTATTATACAATATGCTTGTGTTATATGTTTAGTAAAATACTTGGCATATGATATTGGATGATATGATTGTTCTTGCATGATATGTTGCTTGATTTTTCGTACCTATGTCTATGAACACATGAAACATAAAATGTCTGATCCATCATATGATAGCACTAAACTCTTTGGTAGTACAGTGCATTGAAGTGATCTCAAACTCTTTGGTAGTAGATCACATGTGTTAGATCTCAAACTCTTTGGTAGTAGATCACACGTAATATGATCTCAAACTCTTTGGTAGTAGATCATAAGGCCTAAAAACATCAAAGCCCTTGGGGGCAGATGTACGAGATATATGATGGAAATGTGCTTAAAATATATGTGTTCTCTTTTGTTAATGAACATCTTTGTGCAAGTATATGCTTTTCTTATATTTCTTTATAACTGCCAAGTATTAGTTTTATCTTATTGCCAAGATATGATGAGAGGTATATAAAAAGACACGTAGGCGTACTCAGTACAATATTCTTGAAATATTGTGCTGACGTGTACCACATGTAATCTTTTGTTTAGGTTGTGGTTATGCTCTTGAAGATCTAGGATAGTGAGAGTTGTATGGCGAGCTGATGTATAGGTGGACCTGTTATCTTAAGATCCTGTAGTTTAGAGGTAGTACATGTATATGTATAAGTTTGCTGTTCAATATGTAATATAAAATGTTGTAACAATTCATGTTGTAATTATATGTTGAATGGTGAACATGTGTGTATGGTTTTATTATTGTTCATGTACATGTGCTACTGTGTTTCCTTTTGACTTCCTCTTATTTTCTTATTCTTAGCCTAGTGTGGTATGTTTAAATTGGGATTCTCGCTGAGGTGAGGGTTTCAATTTGGAAGTCACACAATAGATTAAGTTTTAGAAAATCCAGGGACGTCACAGGTGGTATCAGAGCATGAACAATAGCAAAGCCTAACATTTGCTCATTATGCAACTCAAAACTAAAGAACCTTGAACTTAGAAACATCTTTAGGGTTAGATTAGTCATCTTTTAGAGACTAGATCTGACCTAGCCTCTAGGTTAGCACCTAGATGTCCGAGAACTAGGTCTAGACTAGTGCTTGTGGCATAGCAAGTCCTTAGATGTCGTTCTTTCCTTGTAGTGCAGCGGTATGGGACGTTGCACTATTTGGAAATGGCGTGCATCAAGGGAAGAGAAACCCTAGACATATGGTGCTCGTTGTCTAGAGTAGCTACACTAGTCTACATCATGTTCTCATCCCTTTCCTTAGTCTTCATGACACTGGACTCTCTACTATGTGTGGGACACTCGTTTTCAGGATTTGGTTTTTGATTCCAAACGGATCGAACCTTGATAGTTTTCTCTGACGCTTGTTTTATCGGAGAAAAACTATACAATATTTTATTATGTATATGTATTATAAAAATGTGTCCCCACACATGTACGAGTAGGAGGTAGTCATGCAACCTAAGTGAAAGTGAATGACATCAGTCTAGAAGAGAGAGTAGTTCTAGATTAGATGTCTAGAGCCTTTTTGATATATATATGATAGATGGAATAGATGAAATAAGTTTTGATGATATGATGTAAGTTGATAGAGATGATATAAGATGGTCATGATGATCTATGTTTGTCTTTAAGGATTAAAGTTCAACCTTGAGGTTTTGAGATAAGTTCTGATGATGGAAGTAACTAGGCTTTTATGAGATAAGATATGTCTCAAGTTAAGACTAGGTTGTGAGTCAGCATGAGCCTCAAACTCTTTTACAAAGGAGGACCTCTAGTGTTAGGACCAATTTTAGGGTTCACTCCAGAGAGAGTGAGACCCATTGGGAGAAGGTTAGAGAACCGAAACTCCAAGATATGTGAATTTTGAGAAATATTTGTTTTTATGTGTCCTAAACTAGAATACTATTGAGTGATTGAGTTGAGTTGCTTTATGCATGATTCCTATAGTTATCTTGAACCCTAGATGTCCTTGGGAGGACCAAAACCTAGAGACAGATAGAGGCCGGTTATATATATGTGTATGTGAGCATGAATATGAGTGCCTGCCATCTGGGTGAGGGAGAGAGCCCAAGACCCTGGAGGAGGTAGCTATGTTAGTCCTGTGAAGCCTCATGCTCGGGTTGGTGGTTTCCCACATAGGAATCTAGTGGTATATATAAGAGAGATTTGGGTAAGATGTTTCATGGTTAAAGACCTATGAAGAGTATGCCATATCATGTTTTGGTTTATGCTTATGTGGCTAGAGCTTGTAAAGCAACCAACTAGTGCCAATGAGGTAATCCGAGAACCCTAGACTGAGAGGAAAGACAAAGTATATACATGTGAGATACTCATAGGGTTTAGTTAGCTCAGAGAGACTGAGCACGACACTACCCTCATGATATGGGTCAGGATAACCTCAGTTGGACTAGATGAAGTTTTGATGTGTGTTTGTTTGAGCCACTCACATAAGTTTGTTTGGCACAAACACGGTATAACAAAGATAAAAATGTAATATGATCTCGAGACATGACGTATAGACATGATATGATGGAAACCTAGAGATGGTTTAATAGATATCAATGCATAAATGGTTAACCATAATTATGAATAACGATGATAATATGATATTGTTGGTTAATCTTGTGATGAAATCACTAATAAATGTATCAATTTATTATGGGCGATGAAATAAAATCAAATGAATGAAATATGATACATGAGGTGTTAATATTAGTGCTTAATTAAGATGAAAATATAATTTGATAGTTAGCACAACATAACGTTTACAACACCTTGATATGATCTAGATGGATAAAGTGGGTTAACTTTAATTAACTCCCTCCTAAAAGGCATATGTCAATGTTGAACATGTTCTAACAAATTAGCTCAATTAAATGTTTATGACACCTTGATATAATCAGTTAACTTTAGTTAACTTCTGTGGAACATGTTAGTATAATGTTGAATAATAATGCATGAGTTAAGATAAGGGAGGAACCCAAATATATGAGATATGTCATGACATAACCTAACCTTCTAAACCCTTGTTTGAGCCTTCTATGGAGTGTTTGTGCACCAGGATGGTTGTAGAAACCCCTAATAGTGCTTTGGATACATGGTTCTAGGTAACTTTTACGGATATGTTACACATAGAATAGTGCCTACATGTGGATGAAGGCAAGATAAAGTTTTCCCTAAAAGTATGAGTATGGTTTACTTTCGAGGACGAAAGTTCTTATAAGATGTATATGATGTAAAAGACTGGATTTCTGGTTTAATTTCGAGGACGAAATTTCTCTTAAGGTGTGTAGGATGTTATGGAGTGGATTTTTGTAAGGTTTTGGACCCAGTAGGATAAGTGAGTTCATATAATTGAGATTGCAATGTCGTATGTTTTATACCTCTTTGAAACATGGAATTGATTGGTCAAATACTAATATTATGATACCAAAATTGGATGGAATGTAGTTTGGATGATAATTGAGCTATGTTCAAAGTTCCAGGATGATCAAATACGCCTAGAAGAAGTTATGTATGTTTGAATGTGATGAAATCGTTGATATTTTGATAATAGATGACCAAGGTTTTTCAACTAGGCTCTTATCTATATACCATGTCACGTCCCCCTTTAACCTGGTTGTGTGATGCCACGTAGTGGAGAGTCTGGAGACGGTAGGGAGTGGTAGGATGCGAGCCTAAATCATCCCACGTCGTGATCGTGGCTCAAGGGAGTAAACTGAACGAGCAGTTATGCTTGCCCAAGAAAGATCGATCTTAATGACCCCTCTTTTTGGGTGAACGACCATCTGAGGAAGGAGTTCGAGCTCTCTCTCCTATCCATATCTCAATTGTGACGAGTAGGCCAGAACCAGAGAAAGGAAGAATGAATAGAAGGGTCTTTGGAGGAAGATGATGAATTCTGCAGCAAACACGAGTTTAGGGGAGTCCAACCACGTCGTTCCCATGGACTCTTGAGGTGGCTTTGGTACTACACCAAGCCCTTCTAGCTGGAGAAGAAGATAGGCCTCAAATTCTTGATGAGGGGCTTCTCCACTACATCAGAGGGCCTCACAGTGTTCGTGGAGGCCTTCTGAAGCTTTCCCAAACTTAGGATCGACGCAAGGATGTGCAAGGGCTGTTGCCCTCTTCTGCTCCGACAAGCCGCACCCCACGGCGGCAGCCTCCTCAAGCTGCAACAGAAGTCCACCAACGACGAAGACCTTCTCGGGATAGCGGCAGTCTGGACGCGGGCGGCAGGAAGCGAGCAGGTGGGGAGATTACTATGGCGGCATCTCAAGTTCTCTGTCGGCCTTCCAAGCAACCGGAGATGACAGTGACCTTGACAGATGGGAACTTGGGAGAGGAGAAGCAACTGACAGCATGGAAGGTGTCGTGCTCGCCGAGAAGTAGCTTTAGAGCGGGCGCGAGGCAGCGACAGTGCTTCTAAGAATGGCAGAAGACTAGAGTCCCACTCGGGACTCTGGCGGCGCTTCCGCAGGCCCACGAGGAGGACTCACGCAGAGACATCCGCTGGGGTTAGTTCAGCGTGGAGTCGAGAAGGAGAGGACGGTCCAGAACCAAACTCAGCCTAGAACTGGCCAAACTAGCAGGTACCAAACCCAGCTCACAGTAAACCCAGCCCAGAACCGGCCACAGCAAGCAGAGGAGTTGCACCAACCTTAATGGCCACGTGGCACGATCCAATTGGTCGCATAAGGTAAATTCCCAGAAATTCCCCTGATCTTGCATAATTCATAATAAATAGCCTGCTTATTAGAAAATTACAAACAAGATACCAAAATTCTCAGAAAAATGTGTAGAACAATAGGAAAGTATAATATCAAGATTTTGAGGCATAAATAATAGTGTTATCATGTAAGTTGTGAAATACTAGATTCAGGGATAATAAATATCAAACGTTGGCTTAAAATTATGAGAATATGTCACTAAATCCATATTCATGTTTATAATCCATACAATGTCAATGAATATGATGTTGACCTACGAAATCATGTAATTTGCTAAATATGGCTAATTAGGGCTAATAACCCTAAATAAAATGTATTAAATGCATACATGGTCAATAAATGATGAAATTTACAGAGAAAGCTCATACCAGTATATGGAACTTCAGTTTTAATTATGAGATCATAATGATGAACATAATCCATGTTATACAATGATGTTTGCTCTTAATGTGATATAAACCCTAATATGATTAGTACATGTAACCTAGGGCTAATATGTGCACATTAATGATATGGAACCTAATGTTCAGATAATGAACCACAATCTGGAAAATGAAATCAGTATGATAATTCTTAGACAAGAATGCAAGTAATAATGAGAATATCCTAATGAGATAAGCAAACCCTAATGAGCATGATTAGGGTTAAGATGAGACGTATGAGGATGAGAACCTGATGATAGTATATGGTCTTGTCTTGACCAGGTTTAACCAAAGATATAGTTGACATGAAAATATGATGATTAGGTATCTCTTTGGAAGGTACGCCATTACCTCTTACTTGGATTATTATACAATATGCTTGTGTTATATGTTTAGTAAAATACTTGGCATATGATATTGGATGATATGATTGTTCTTGCATGATATGTTGCTTGATTTTTCGTACCTATGTCTATGAACACATGAAACATAAAATGTCTGATCCATCATATGATAGCACTAAACTCTTTGGTAGTACAGTGCATTGAAGTGATCTCAAACTCTTTGGTAGTAGATCACATGTGTTAGATCTCAAACTCTTTGGTAGTAGATCACACGTAATATGATCTCAAACTCTTTGGTAGTAGATCATAAGGCCTAAAAACATCAAAGCCCTTGGGGGCAGATGTACGAGATATATGATGGAAATGTGCTTAAAATATATATGTTCTCTTTTGTTAATGAACATCTTTGTGCAATTATATGCTTTTCTTATATTTCTTTATAACTGCCAAGTATTAGTTTTATCTTATTGCCAAGATATGATGAGAGGTATATAAAAAGACACGTAGGCATACTCAGTACAATATTCTTGAAATATTGTGCTGACGTTTACCGCATGTAATCTTTTGTTTAGGTTGTGGTTATGCTCTTGAAGATCCAGGATAGTGAGAGTTGTATGGCGAGCTGATGTACAGGTGAACCTGTTGTCTTAAGATCCTGTAGTTTAGAGGTAGTACATGTATATGTATAAGTTTGTTGTTCAATATGTAATATCAAATGTTGTAACAATTCATGTTGTAATTATATGTTGAATGGTGAAATGTGTGTATGGTTTTATTATTGTTCATGTACATGTGCTACTGTGTTTCCTTTTGACTTCCTCTTATTTTCTTCTTCTTAGCCTAGTGTGGGATGTTTAAATTGGGATTCTCGCTGAGGTGAGGGTTTCAATTTGGAAGTCACACAATAGATTAAGTTTTAGAAAATCCGGGGATGTCACACTACACCTGGGGTTGGAAGCATACCTCAGTAAAAGTAGAATAGTAGATGAGTTAGCAAGAAGCTGGTATGTGCATGCTAAATTGGGTATTGAGAAATATTATAAAATAAAGGATGTCAAATATTACAAGGATCCCCATAGAAGAGGAAAGGATTACCTAAGTGGGTATCAAGAGAAAATGATTTGCAATGTGTTGATAAATAAGAAGAATGCTTGCCATTAATTAAACATAAAAGTTGTGCCACACAAGCACATATGAATCTAGGGTGGAAAACCCATCACAATGATAACAACTTGCATGCATGTGAGATAAGCATAGCACTAGAACAATATAAATAAAAATGGCAGCCAAGGCTCACAACTTTGAAAACTCATAGAGAATGACATACTGCCAAACTCCCCAATATATATAAAAGTGGGCACACAACCCGAGCATGGGGCACACAACCTACATGCCAAAAATAAAACCTGGGCACACAACCCAAAAATCAAAGTAATTACACTACTCTAGGGCTATTGAATCACATAACATGCATAATGTAGAGGCAAGCATAAAGTTTAATATTTTATAGAATAAAGAAGATTACCATCAGAAAAATGGGACATATAAAACATCCACCAAAAAAGTGGGCAATATTAGGGTTCCATCTCACAATAAGGAACAACATAGATTAAATTTCTCAAATAGGACCTCATCAAGAAGAAAAGAATAATCTAAAAGTCCAACATAGATCAAGAGTTCAAAGTCATTAAGATTAGAACCAAATAGATCATTAAGTCAAGAAGGAGAATATTTATCTCCAATATACCACAAGGAGGCTCGAGAGAGAGAGAGAGAAAATATAATAATATTAAATATGACCCATGGGGGATGCAACTTACATTACAAGAAGATAAAATTGTGTTAATTTCTCAACATAGAATAATAGGGATGCAATCATACAACAAGAGCTGATAAATTTAGGTTAATTACTCAATAGGGAAAATAGGAAATGCAACATACATTAATAGAGGTTAAAATTAGGTATTTCTCAATATAGATGTAAGGGGATGCATCATACCTTGGATGGAGTCCACATGTGTCTAAATTCAAAACTCTAGGTCTGCAAAGCACCTATCAAACATATATGTAGAATTATGGTTAGGTTTCCATTAATTATATGAACCCTAAACATCATATTTTTATTATTGATGATTGGGTTACCATAATTGTATCATCTTGTAGATTATATTTTTATGAGTTGGTAACATATTTCATTTTACTTTTCTAACTTATAGATTATTACTTACTCAAAATTTAGAAAACCTAACCATTTTAGATAAATCTATAAAAATTACATATTTATCAGTTTTGAATTAGGTCACAAAAAGTACACCATCATGTAGATATAAATCTCAGAAAAAGTCCATGCAGGTAGAGAAAATCCCAAAGCAGATGGTCTCACTGAAATGGCTCAATCAAAGGCAACCAACTACTTGGGTCAGCAAATAGCGAGATGCATGACTGGACATGCTAGAGAAAGCAAATTGAGCAAAAAAAGACTCCTTTACCTCTAGTGGAAAAATAAAGCAAAGAAGGGAAATGTAGGGGTAAATAAGAGATAGCACATATGGGATTTATCCCCAACCCAATGTGCACTCCATGGATGTTGAGAAGTACTAAATGAAGCAACAAACTATAATCCAATCCTCATTGTGCCTAGGAGTCTATGCGGCTGGCTTCGTACAAAGTAGTAGAGGCAAAGAGTCTTTGCTTGTAGTCTGTGGTGGTCGAAAACACCCTAATCTACTTCTTCAATGGAAGTCAGTAACCAAAAGTAGGGAAATAACACAAATAGACCAAAAGCACGAAGCCAAAGAACCCATCCTCAACCTGATATCCAACCGAAACCAATCGCAGGTAGCACACAACCAATGGGGTTAAGATCCAACCTGGTTCACCCTAAATTGTAGAAATAGAAAAATAGAAACAAAAAGAAGGAAGCAAAAATTACTCATATTGGAGACCAACTAAGTAGGGACAATGCTTCATGAGGTATTCTTGATATATTCTGAGCCTTCCCAAGGCAAAGCTATGGTGAGATCCTCATTGCTAATCTCCAGGAGCTTGTATAGGCCAACTGAGGTAGGGAAATATAGTCGCGAAGTAGGAGAGGGGTGAATGAATAATGGGAATTCATCATAGGGGTCTAATGAAGGTGGAGGGAGGACCATATATGCCCACAAAGGATTGTAGAGGAAAAGGTCAATGGAGAATAGGTAAATAAGGGAAATAGAGAAAACCCCTCGTCGACTAGGGCGTGGAGTCCACAAAACCCTAGAAATATTAGGGTCCCCTAATGTGGAAAGATGCAAGGAATGTGCGGGAGAAAGAATCAACAAGTGATATAATATCGAGAGAGAGAAAAACCATCCACATAAAATGGGGTACTATATAGTGTATTTCCTTATTTGGACCAAAGATGAAGACAAAGTGTGGATCACATCATCAACATCCAATGGCCCAGAGTGAAACTGAAAACTAAAACAAAATAGGAAACCAACATGACGTGGAAAACTATATGGTAATTAAAAATTGGACGCATAACATTTATGAACCCACATCACTTTAGGAAAATCAAAGTATTTCGTGTATTAAATTAATTTATTTATATATATCTTCCTTAGTAAATTTGAGTGTCCAAACAAGCATAAAAAAACCAAAATTGGCACCTAAACCAATTAATAAATGTAGATTCCATTCTTGGCAATAGGTTTCACTTCTGAAGACTCCTAGTATTTTATTTAATAATTTTAGGCCGTCTCATATATTTTCTTTCATTGATGAATTTGGGGCATCTAGAAACTCTCCAAATATATGAAACTTAGCCTACAAGCAAACCTAAACATGAATAATAGGATTTTAAAATTGATTTTCCCTTTTGTGGTTGTTTTACATATTATTTAAATTTTGGGCTTTAATGTACATTCTCTCTCCTAAATACACTAGAATAGATAAGATTGTCCAAATAAGATGAAAATGCACACATGATAATTTTGGTGTGTAGATTTTGAATTTGAGGTTTATTTTCACTTTTGAATATTTTAAGTAATTTATTTAACAATTCTGGCATTTTCTCATATTTTCTTCTCTAAATAGAATTAAGTTAATTATTATTATGCAAATAATGTGAAACTCGGCACCCAAGGCAAATGGGACCCAATGAATACAATTTTCACATTAGATTTGGGTTTTGAGGTTTATTTTTTGAGTTAGGGTGGCATTACAAATTTTGGCTTATTAACATTATATTTATCAAAGTAATATCTATTTATCATCAACACTCACATAATTAAGTCCTATTAACTTCACGTTGTTACAAACAAAGTTATTTCTTGAAATCCCAACTTTTACTCAATTAATAAATTTAATCCATTACTTCCATCTTTACTTACCAATTGTTACTCCAAAGCATAATATTTATTTAAACATTATGTTAGTAAAGAAAATATATGTAATATATTTTATGTTTTTATTTACATGTTGGTACATAATTAAGTGTAATCAGTTTGGTTGGATACATAACGAGGGGAGCGCAGTGATTCCGATAGGCGACTAGGGCTCGGGAGCGCAGCGACAGCTCGGGGGAGGGACGCTTGCCTCCGGTGTGCGCTAGCTCGCTCCCCTGGGCTCTTAATCGCCAGGTGCCAACGGGATCTAGCTGGAGTGGTGCTTCGATGCTGTTTTCTTTGCGGCCCCTTCTCCATTGAAGGTCTCGTTTCCAGATTTCAAGTCGGGACTTGGGGCTTTCGGTGGTGGACCGGCGTGGTGACCACGACAAAGGGGTAGGGCTAGTGCCAACACTATCATGTGGTTCCAGAGCCCTTCAGACAACAGTGTGGAAACCTCTGTTCTTGATCTCCACGACATCGGGATGCTTTCTTCTTCTCTCTTCCTTTCCTTACGGTTTCTAGGTTTTCTTCCTTTTAGTTTTTTTTCTTGTTTTGCTTTGCGGTAGGCTCTTCTGCCAGTTTCTCGCCGCTCATCGACATTGTTGTCGCTGTTTGTCGGCGTTGTTGTTCTCTATATTTGGGAGCTATGAGTCATGGCTCTTGGTGGCCTCGATTTCTTCTGTTCGGATTCACTACTGGGTCTATGGCTCTGCATGTGGCAGAAAATACTGGTCTGTATATTTTTCAATTGCAGGTTTATCATCTCCGATCTATGCTCAGGTTGAAGGAATCTCTTATGAAAAGTTGCTTATGTCAGCCTAGTGGAAAAGAGATCAATGCAGAAGCGTTCTATTATCATTCCAATATGAGTTTTGGGGATCGGATAGCCCTGCTCTTGGTTGTATGTACTTCCAGAATCACTTTTCCTATGTGTAGATGCCGTATGGCTTTTCAGTAATGAAGATGTTCAGATTGCTCAAAAAAAATAATTAAGTTATTGTGTAAATGTGTCTTAATTTTTTCATTGTTTGGTCACATTTGAAGAACTAACCCCACTAGCTTTCTAATCACGAAATAGGGTAGGATTCTAGGTTCAAGTTTGTTACAACACTCCACCCCTTAAAAGGATTTCTTCCTCAAAATCTAACCATCCACACATTATCAATCACCTATACTCCACCCCTTAAAAAGGTTTCACCTAACAAGACAAACTAAAAAACATCAAAGTACTAGAGTTACTTATGCATATTTTAGTGGTGAATATTTTGGGTATTTATGTTGTTCATAGGCCATTCATAAAACTGAGTCAAAACTGCCTAGGGTTGAATTTTAGATCCTTATGTTACAAACCTAACAACCCTAAGGTTCAAAAGAGGAACCAAAAACTCATAGGGTACAAAGGATATGTCAACTAAGCCTTTATCGTAGATATATCTTCCTAGTCATCACTCCAAACACCAAAAATAGAATTGAGATTTACATTCTAACTAATTCTAGGGTTTATGTGTCAATACTTCATAAATCTCTTCATTGTGACTTAGTTCAAGAAAACCTCAGTAAAATTCAAAAAAACTTTATTTGTACATATAGTATTATAAACAAAAATAATTTGATGTGAAAACTTTGCGATAGAAAGCTGAAGATAGGGTCCAAAATCAAAGTGAGAACCAAGTCACAAATTTTGCATTTATCTCCTTATCCTACTTCTTCAACATCCTCATTCCAAAATCCACCCTGGAGTTAGATCTTAACATACAAAGGGATGTATCACCACCAACCTACATTTTAGTGTAAGAGCACCTAATTCCTTATCACATTAGGGTTTACTAACCATGATTCTTGTGTGTACCTCATATCATTCTAAATCATCCTTTTGTCACCATAGGTTATATCTAGGGTAAACATCTCACCTAGAGGGTGGCTATGTAAGACAAGGGTTCTAATTGGGGAGAAAAAATTGGAATTGTCAGAAATCTGACTAGTATGAGCTCTAATACCATCTTGTAAGGAGTGGGATCAGAGAGGGGAACCTCTCCCTACATTATTTGAGAACAAACTCATCTATTCCAAACATACTGACACACATTCTAGAATAGGTGTACATTTCTTTTTCTTAGAAAATGGAATTAAAAAATACCAAAGTGTAGGAATGGAAATATATTTCATGACTATATTTAGTTTAAACATAATTACAAAAGTACATTATCATCTCCCATATAGGGTTTACATGAAATCTATAACATAAGGACCTAGTAGGCAGATATCCATCTATCTCAAGTTTATCTCCAAGAGATCGACCTAGCAAGTCCATGTCACCATGCCCAATCTTTCAAGTCCTACACCTAGGGTTGGAAGCATACCCCAACAAAAGGAGAAGAGTAGTTGTGTAAACAAGATGTTGGTATGTGCATACTAAATTGGGTATTGAGAAATATTATAAAATAAAGGATGTCAAATATTTCAAGCCTTCCGATTGAAGAAGAAAGGATTACCCAAGTGGGTATCAAGAGAAAATGATTTGCAATGTGTTGATAAATAAGAAGAATGCTTGCCATTTGTAAGGAGGCAGGATCACCCCCTTACTAAAAATTTGAATTTGATAAAACATCCATTCCAAACACACTCAAAGGTATGCTATAATAGGTGCAAAAATTTCAAACATCAATAAATGGTATTCAAAAAAACCAAAGTATAGAAACGGAATAAAAATAATGACTATATTCAATTTTCACAAAAGATTACAAAAGTACATCATAATATCCCGTAAGGGTTTACATGTATGATAGAACATAATGATCTAAGTAGAGGGAAATCTAAACCATAAAAACTTTGTCTCCAAGCTTTAACTCCTTAAGATAGTCCACAACTTCATGCCTTATCATCCAAGTCCTTCACCTAGGGTTGGAAGCATACCCCAGCATGAAGAAAAAATAGATGATGACATTAGAAAAGGTTGGTATGTGCATACTAAATAGGAAAATTGAGCTATATATGGAATAAAGGACAACAAATATAAAAGGCTTCCCATAGAAAGGATAAGGACCACCCAAATGGGTATCAAGAGAAAAGGAATTGAAATCATATGATAACAAAAGAATACTTGCCATTAATAAAACATAAAGATTGTGCCACACAAGCACATGTAAAAAATTAGGGCACACACCCCATATCATAAACCTACATGCATGTGAGATAAACATATCCCTAGAACAATATAAACACAAAGGCGGCCAAGTCTCATAAACATGAAACCTGATAGAGAAAGGAATACTGCCAATCTCCCAAATATATAAAACATGGGCCAAGAATCACACATCTTGCCCTGGGTATGAGGTTCCTTTTCATCTAAAAAAAGTAGGAAATATCACATTTGCTCGGTAGGAAATAACACATTTGCCATAAAAACCAATGCAATTACACTACTCTAGTGCTACTGAATCACATAGCATGTTAAATGTAGAGGAAAGTAGAAAGTATAGTCAAAATATATAAACTAGTCACCACATAAGTGACCAACATATACATCCACCTCATAAGTGGGTAAAAGACATCACATGTCATATTTTAGAGTTCCATCATGAACAAAGCATAAGATAAGAGTTCAAAAGAATATCCATGATCACATGATCAATATCAAATAAGGTAGTTCACGTGAACCATGATTCTCAAAAGAAAAGACATTGTGTATAGGCTAATGTCCATATGACAAAGAGAATGAATAAGCATAGGTGAATTGCTCAACATAGAAGAATAGGGGATGCATCATACCTCAACTTCAGAGTATAAACAGTCCAAGTCAGTCCTAGATCCAATCCTAGGACTCCAAAGAACCTCTAGGGAAGGTGGACAGGTCCAATAAGTAAGGTTCCCAAGATTAGAGAGGTTGGTTTCTCCAACAATGCTCCTATCTTGAGCAAGAAGCACCTTCTCCACTTTAGAGGTGAAAAACCCTAACAAAAGAACATTTTTTCCAGAGCAAATAGATTCATTCATTACTCAAGCCATACGACATCTACATGTAGAGAGAAAATTCCAAAGGAACAAACAACAGTCAAGAACATAGATCTAAAACCACTACAACTCATATTGGAACGAGAATAACACACTTCTGTATAGATCTCTCTTCTATGATGCTGACTTAAGCAACTTTCCATGAAATATGCCTTCAACTTGAGCATGATGTAGCGGTAGAAGGGATGGAGTAGACCAGTATTCCAATTGAATGATGACTCTACCATCAATGTCAGAAATTCAAGCAACAAAGAAACTGAGACAAAATTGAGACCTACCCGAGTCTCTTCACTCTCACGACTGGAGAGACTAAAAATCCCTAAGGGACTAAACAAGTGTCGAAGAATGATGACTAACTGGAAGAGAACTGCCTTGAAACCAAGAACAATGTATATAGGAAGCAGAAAATTGAGAAGAAAAAAGACACAGTAAACAGGACCGCCAGAAATGCCAGCCCCCCAATAGATACACGCCAAAGGTGTCACCACAGCCACCTCCCCAACTCCACCATAGTTGTGACTGAGCCGAAGCCCCCACTTGAAATAAGCCACCCGCCAACCCTGAAGCCTAGATCTATGATCGAGGGGACCGAACCCGTCGACCAGAAAGGGGCAAAAATAAGGCGTTGGAGCAGAGAGTCAATCCGCCGAAACCCAGGGATCACGCGATCTGCGGAGAGAAAAGGCACCAACGGAAAGCCCAGGGGGAGAGGGTGGCTACGTGTCGGCAGCCAACCTCCTCCCCCGAGCCATAGCCGAGCACTCGAGAGCCCTAGTTTGCCTCTGCGATCGCCAGACCCATGCTCGGGAGCCCTGTAAGCCTATAACAAACTCACTAAGATGCGGTGTTTATGGGTTCTAGGTGGGGTTTCACCATGGAAGGCCATGGTTCCAGCCTAGAGGAAGGTGGAAGGAAGACTAATAACATGAAAATAGAGAAGTAAAGGAGAAAACTTACTAGTTTTGGTCAAAATAACCAAGGAGGAGCTTTAGAAATCCTAAATAGAGAAATTTGGAACCCTAGGAGCCTTCTTCACCAAGGCAGACTCCTCCTTTTACGTTGGGGCAATACCTTTGTGGAAAAACAGAGTAGGAATGATGACCTAAGCTAGAGGAAATAAAGGAGAGCAAGAGTTTTTGAATTGGGAGTTGGGAAGGGGTAGATATGGCTATATAAAGAAAGAGGTCAAGTATGAGGTGTCTATGAGACCTTCCATGTGTCATGTATAAGGGTGTCCATGGACATGCAAGCCTTTATGGATAAGGAATAATTCAAGAATGAGGTGTCAAGTTACTTTCCATGTGTCCAATGCTATGGGTTCCTATGGACACACAAACCTTTATGGATAAGGAAGAAGTCAACCATGAGGTGTCCATGGAGCTTTCCATGTGTCCTTAGCCTAGGGATTTCATGGCCATGCAAGAGGACAGATCATAGAGGCTTCTTGAATATAAAATGTCAGTTTATGGACACTTATAGGCCATCCCAACCGACCTCTAATCAAAGAAATAACCCTATTGGTTGATAGATTTTAAAGATAAGCTCATTTATAAAGAGAGTAATCCCTAAAATGCCCTTGGAGAGAAACACCTTCAAACCAAGGTGCAACCAGGTGCCCCATGGTTCAAAAGCTTGAGAATGGTAAGGGAATATATAAGGATTATAATGCATGTGACAATTTGCAAAGAAAAACTCCCAATTGGGTAAATTGTAGAAACATCCAGAATGTACCTAAAATTGCATAACTTGTACAAACAACATCCAAATTGGACCAGAAGTTCTTCAATGGAAGATATGATGGAGGCGCTAGGGAAAGGGTGTGAGGGGGCGATGGGGGGTGATCGTGTGGGCAATCCAGAGAAGGAGTTGGTGGATGGCGGAGGAGGCGAGACCTTTGATCCTGGAGTCAGAGGCAAAAACCAGGGTAGGCACGACGACCCTGGTGCACTGCGGAAACATAGGGATAGGAGGAGGTTCATCGCAATGCATACAATACCGGAGATCTGTTTGGCTTTCAATATGGTAGGTATGCATGGACAACCTGGTGTCACATAATTGGGCAATGAGGCAAGCGAGGACCAATCAACATACAACACGAACGGGAGTTATTCAATGGAGAAGGGCCAAGGTTTCGTAGGCATAGGCATGCACCACACCTACGCAGAGGTCGTTGGAGGCAACACCACATCACAAAATGGAATGGACAACATCAGCTTTTTCCTAGACAAGCTGTTTGAAGACGACCTGCCTCCGGGAGCCATCTCACTAAGCGAGATGGATGAAGTTCCCTATATAGCGATCGAACCTGAGGTAGAAGAAGGACTCACCAAACCATGGCAGTTTGCAGTCGTGGTTAGGCGAATCGGAACGGAGATCGGCTACATGATGTTGAGGGACGAGGTTAAATTGTTATGGCAGATCAAGGGGAGATTCAACATGTTCGAACTAGAACATGGAAACTTTGTCATCCAACTGTCATGCCAATACAATTTTGAGACTGTGTTGATGGGAGGCCCTTGGAAGATTTTTGACTGTTCATTGGTGGTTTGGGAATGGTACCCGAACTTCAAGCCAACATTGGCTCTCCCGGACTACATTGTTACTTGGGTGAGGATCTTAAGCCTCCCTCTTCACCTATATGTTCCCACCATCTTTGAATACATAGGGATGGTGCTGGGATGCCTTGTGAAAGTTGACACACACACAATCCACAGATCCAGAAGTCGGTTTGCATGACTGGATATAGAGATCAACACAACAAAGGAACTAGAAACCTCTATCCTTATAAACGGGGAGGAGTTTGAAGTCTACTATAAAGGTCTGCCCTGGGCCTGGGCTAGCTGCGGAAAAGAAGGGCACGTTGCCAAGGTCCAAACGAGGCACTGGAAAAGCCAGTGCAAGTATAGATAGCACGAACAACACTGAGGCAGCCGATACTCAAAACACCAACCAACCAAATATTGTAGGAGTTAATCACGGCAACCAAAGTGGCTGACAGGTCCAAACGAGGAGGAACAATGGTAGCAGGCAGAAAACATTACAAAACATGTATGGATTCAACACGTCAAATAGATTTGAGAGCTTGGAGGACTTTGTTGAAGAGGGGGATAAAGAGACGGAAGCTACAACCCTTAATCATCTAATCAAAGACCAGGAGAGATAGAAAAGAACAAAGAAGGTGTGGAGGAAAAAGAAGGCGCAAAAGAAAAGCACCGTGCAAGAAAATAACAGACGTGTGTTGGGGGACAGAATGAACCAAACTAATGATGGCCATGATATGCAACCAAAAATGACTAATACTATCGAAGGAGATACAAATCATGTGGCAGTTCATCCGGAGGTGAACGAGGTCATCATAGTTGATACTAAGGACATTGCAGTGGGCATGGAGACGCCGATGGGGGATGTTGATAAAGAAAATGTGGCAGGAAAGCTTTCCATGTCAGTAAGGTTTAAGAAGGATAGGCCAAAAAAAGGCACCTGTGACAAGGAGAAAGCACTGCTTATGAGGAGAGATTGCACAAGCAACAACCTTAACACAAAAAGGAAGGGCAAGAGAAAACCCCCCGATCCACCCAATCTGAGAAGGTGTAGCTTGAAACTATCTGCAAATGTTGGTGGTGTAGAGGGCTTGAACAACTATGAGTAGGCTAGGGAAGAGGCTAACAGTGAAGAACAACAACTTGCATTCTAGCATGATGGACATCGAGGATTGCAACACACCTATATACCAATCACGTTTGATGTTTAAGTTGGATATATTATGCTGGAACGTAAGAGACATATGTAATGCCAATACTATAAGAGTGCTGAGAGACATCATGACCACTATGAGACCGAGAGTGGTGGCCATATTAGAACCTCGCATAAGCAGCCCTGCTGCTATTGAAACCATTATAAAGCTCAGATTTACTAAATCCTTTAGATGCGAGGCCAGGGGTTTCTCTGGTGGAATTTGGGTCTGTTGGAAGGAGGATGAAGTTGAAGTCCAGATCGTCAACTACCACATGCAATTCATCACCTGCAGACTTGATAAATCAATCTTGGTTATATTTGTCTATGCAAATCCACACTTCACTGTCTGTAAAGCTCTGTGGGACTCTCTCAGGGACATAAGTGTGAATGTTCTCTTGCCGTGGGTGGCCATGGGGGACTTTAACACAACTATCACGCCCGAGGAGAAGATGGGAAGCATGCATTATAACTTCAATGAGGCTAATCTCTTCAATAACACACTTCTGGAAACAGGTCTCTCAGATTTGGGCTACAATGGTACAAGATACACCTATGTCCATGGGCAACTCAGGGACCGTTTGGATCGTGTTGTAGCCAATGCAGAGTTTATCCAGAAGTTCCCACAGTATGTGGTGGAACCCCTACCCAGAATGAGCTCTGAACATTGCCCCCTTCTGCTCAAGGCAACGAATAGAGCTGCCACCCCACCCAGATTCATGATAAAAGAATCATGGTCAAGGGACCCATAGTTCCAAAAGATTTTCAGGGACAACTGGAACCCATGTTTGAACTTCCATGAAGCCTTGGGTCAAGCAAAACAACATCTTCTGAACTGGGCATCGAAAGCCATGTGCCAATTGGCGAGTGAGAAGAAACGGATCATGAGAAACCTCGACATACTCTAGGCTAGTTTGGCGAACACCTATGATGAGCATACTGTCAACCTTATTGCGGACATGGAAACTAAATATATCTAACTTCTGAAGGAGGAAGACGATTTGAAGCAAAAGAGTCACATTAACTGGATCACCAACGACGACAACAATTCTAAGTTTTATAATTCTTACGTCAAGCAACAATGAATGTTCAACATTGTCTCCATGCTGAAGGACGACACTGGCGCATGGGTGCATGACAAATGAACACACCATTAGAAGCATGATCGGTAATCAATTTAGACAACTCTTCACGGAACCAGTGCACACAATTCTGGAGGCCATCAACAGCTATTGCGGCTCATTCAAAACTCAATCCAGCGAGGAGAAATAGATGATTCAACATGACCCTTCACTCCAAGAGGTACACAATATACTATCCAGGACCAACCCCCACAAGGCACCCGACCCGGATGGAGTCGACAGCTCATTCCTGATGAAGAATTGGCATGCTGTGAAGCACTCCCTCCTTGAATCCATCACTAAAGCTTTATCAGGAGAGGAGCTTGAGCAGTCACTCTGTGATTCTAGCATCGTTCTAATTCCCAAAGTGACAAAGCCTGAGAAATGTGAACAATTCAAGCCCATCTTGCTCAATAACAATGTCCTCAAGCTAGCTTCCAAGGTCATAGTTGAACGCTTGAAGTGTTTCCTATCCGATTGGATATCTCCTGCCCAGAGTGCATTTGTGCCTGGTAGGCGAATTGCGGACAACATAATAGTTGCACAAGAAATTTTACATTTAATGAGAAGGAAAACAACCCCTCAAATGATGGCTATCAAGGTGGATCTCTCAAAGGCCTATGATAAAATGACCTGGCCGTTTATAGCTGAAACTCTTCTGAAGGCTGGCAAACCTGAACCTACCTGAAAGTACATCCTAAATTCTATATCATGTGGGAAGGCATCCATCATATGGAATGGAAAGCAAGTGGATTCTTTCAAAGCAACAAGGGGTCTCGGCCAGGGAGACCCACTGTCTTTGTATCTATTCGTCTTGTGCCTTGAACATGTCTGCCAATACATTGATAATCTGGTACGTGAGAAGAAGTGGACACTAGTCCAACTGTATAATAAGGGACCCAAGATTTCACATCTCTGTTTTGCAGATGACCTGCTCCTCTTTGCAAAGGCAGACATAGCTGAAATTAAAACTATGATTGAATGCTTTAACAAGTTCGATGCTGTGTCAGGTCAAGTGATCTCGATTAACAAATCATGTATCCATTTTGCCAAGAGCGTTCCAGCAAGGCTAAGAAAGTGCATATGTAGAGTGAGTGGTTTTGCCCATTCAAAGAACATGGGAAACTATCTTGGGGTACCACTTATACACGGTAGGGTGAAGATGGACACATACGGTAACATCCTTGAGAAGGTCACAAACAGTATCAACTCATGGTAAGCTAGAACCTTGAGTCTGATAGGAAGGGTGTGCCTAGACAAAGCGACTCTCACAGCGATCCCTAGCTACACAATGCAGACAGTAGTGTTGCCAACAAAGATATGCGAGCACATAGACAGTAACATTAGGTCCTTCATTTGGGGCGGAAGCCAGAAGAAACATGAATTATCTTTGGTGGCCTGGAATAAGATTACTAGTGACAAGAAGCATGGTGGCCTGGGATTGATGTCGATGTGAGAACTGAACCAAGCCTTGATCTACAAACATGCGTGGGATCTGATTTCACATAGAAATTCTCTTTGGTGTGAGGGTCTGATAAATAAGTACACGTGGTTCAATGGGGGATGCATACCTAATGTTTCTAGACTAGGTCGTGCTGTGCTACAAGGTAAATTCTTCATTCTTGACAATTCTATTATGATCACTATAAATGGAAAAGACACAAGTGTGTGGTTCGATAGATGGTGGAGCAACACTGCGCCTTTGAAGGACTTTGCCACAAAATCTATACCAGAGGACTTATTGGTTCTGAAAGTCTCATGCTAGTTAACTTGGAAGATAAATGAAATGAGGAGTTCTTGAAGGACTGGCTTCTACATGACATAGTTAAGAAGGTGCTGCTTACAGCCACCCCACTGAACACTGATGTTCAAGATGTATGGGCCTGGTGTCACACTGATGCAGGCACATTTACTACCAGAAGCACCTACGAGATCATCAGGTCGGTAAAGGACATAAGAACTGAAGGCAAATGGGTGTTAGTGTGGACAATGAAAGCAAGTATGAAAATAAAATATTTCTTCTGGCTCATAGGACACAATGCCCTTTTAACGAACAACAGGAGAGTTGCTCGCAACTTGACTACTAGCAACCTCTGTCTGATATGTGGCCTAGAGGAGGAAACTATCTTCCATGCCTTGAGAGACTATGAGCAGGCTGCACAGGTATGGAAGGAGATATTAAGCCAGAGTTATAGGGATCAATTTTTTAGAGAAACAGTCATTTGGAACTGGTTACATAATAACTTGAACGCCCCTGCACCTCATTGTGATCAGTTCGCCATAGGCTATTGGCAACTATGGAAGCACCGAAACCTACAAGTTTTTGAAAAGAAGAAGCTAAGTGTGAACCACCTGAGGACTCTTATTGCCAAAGGAGTGCTTATTAATACAAAGGCATGGCACTCAGACCAACTGAACAAGCTGAATGAGAGTCTTCATGTTGGATGGACTATACCGAAGAAAGGCACTCTGAAGATAAATACTGATGCTGCCTTCAACCTGACAACCTGAAGAGCTGTTGTTGTAGCAATGTGCCGTGATGATAGGGGCCAATGGAACGGTGGTTGGGGCATGACTATCCAAGCTGATAGTGCTCTTGAAGCTGAAACTCGAGCTATTGAACTCACTGTGGAGGTTGGACAAAGCCTAAGCTATGATAGTATCTGCATTGAAATTGATTCCATGAATGCCAAGCAGGCAGTTGAGGACAAAGGTGCAAGCTTCCCCAGATTATCCAGATGGATTACTACTGTGTAGAGCAGGCTTAAACCGGGTTGGTACTGTGTACACACTAAACGTGAGGGGAACAAGGTTGCAGACCAACTAGCCAAATTTCATATCAAAAACAACCATGGATTTTATTACTATAGGAGCCCACCTAGTCACATTGTTGACCTAGTCAACATGGATATTTGTAATGGTAGTTGTACCACCAAGTTTAATTCTATTTTGAGTAGTATGGATTGTAATAGTTTGTTTCAGCTTGCAAGAGAGGGGCGAGATGAATAAAAATACCCTATGACTTCCAAAAAAAAACATCCAAATAGGACCAAACTTCATCCACAAGTTATCTTTGATGTGTTGAATATGCATTTGCTATTATTTCCATATTTTGAAGTTACATAATCACATTATTCATTACTTATGCCTTTTACTCATTTTCTCTCTCCTAAACTTATCCTAATATTTTAAGGTTGTCCAACTTAGATGAAATTTGACATGTAGGCTAATTTTGATATGTAGATTTCGAATTTGAAGTTTTTCCCACTTTTGAGCCTTCTTTTTATGAGATATGTCATATGGCCCATTATCTAAATTATTCATCCAATTAAGTTCCTTATCTTCATATTACCACCAAAATCAGTTATGTGGCATATTTTATGTATCCATTATAAACCTAAGATTAATGTTAGAACATTAGGTTATATTAAGGTGATCTTGTTGGTATGTATCCCACAGAGCAAGTCATATGATGATTGTAATGTGATACTTTGTAAATGATTTGAATAATAATAAAGGCAATTTCCGATCTATATGTTTAAACTGTTTCTGAGATGATGGTGTAACATGATAGATGTTTAAAGAATGGTTTTACTCAATGACGTATGCTTTTAGGTTCAGGACCTAAACGATGAGATCATACGAATGTTAAGAGTATACATTCTTGTTTAGTCCCTAGTCGGTTGTTATTGTGGAAATAACCATAGACATCAATAACACTGAAGACTAGATTGTGTGTTGGTTGATGACAGAATCTCATTAGTCATGATATAGTGATATCAAACCAAGAACATAGGTACTTGTTAGAGAACAAGGTACCAGACAGACCCACTGTGAGAGTGACACATGGAACCATGACTTGGTAGTCACAGTCAGCTCTCACAGTGATGGTGGTGAGTGTGATTCTTAGACCTGAAATCACTACATTCAACACATGTTGTTGGGTACACTTTGACATCATCAAACGTAGTCCTGAAACATGGGTTGATATAAAGGTGATGATTGGGTGGCTTTGACACATGGGGTTTTTGAGGGGTGAGTGATAGATATGGGATTTGTCCCTCCTGAGGGAGTTTGATGTCCTTGGCCACTTGATGAGTAGGATTGAGAAATGCATGCACATGCACGTGTGAATCAATATGTGGTATTGATGTCACACACATCTCACCCAGTCTGCTCTGAGATCAAGGAAATGAATGAATGTTGATAGGATGACTGTTCCATGCCTCGAGTTCATTCAGGATATCAGTGACAAAGGAATTATACATTCACTGTAACACCATTCACAGATTGTAGGATTGAAAGTTGTTCTCCAACTTTCTATTTCACTTGGGTAGCACTGATGTGTGACTAGGCACCGCTCTTTGCTTGTGAAATCATAAGTGTTATGAACTTTCATTGCCAACGTGAAATGGACCTGTAGGGTCACACACATAGGATTTAACCTGGAATAGGAGTTTGTCCACAAACATGTTTAGATTGATTACTAAAGGAGTTTAGTAGTTCAATTAAACACTCAATCAATTGATAGCTTAATATCATAGTGTTCAAGGTGTTGGACTGATTGATTAGAGTATCAGATTGATTGAAACTGCGATTGACTGATTATGCACAATCTGCACTCCCAACCGATCAGCTCATGTGATGAACCGATCGACTGAGCTTGGTGAACTGATCAGCTCAACTGGTGAGTCGATCGACTCATGGATAGGGTGAAGTGATTCGTTCAAGTGTCGAAATGATCGATTCAAGTCCAACCGAGCAAGTTGGGAAAGTAAGATTGGTGAGAAATTTCCTTTCGTTTCAGTTGCCCAATTTGATTGGAATAAGGATTGGTATTTGATACCAATTCGAAACAAAAGAAGAAAAGTCAACCGAGAACTGATCAGGACCACGAACCGACCGATTCAGAAGTGAACCGACCGTTTCATGGGTCCCAACCGATCGGTTGAGGTGTCAATCGACTGGCTCAGATCCCCAACCGACCGTTTCAGTTGTGAAACGATCGGTTCAAGTTGCGCAGTTGGTTGTTTTTGTAGAAAATCTCGAACCCTTCTACTCCTGCTTTAGTCCTGCATTGCCCGGGATAGAGAACCCTGTCCCATGACCCTCCTATATATATAGGGGTATTGGGGGCTTCTCAAAGTACAACTTAGTGCAACCGGTTGCTCTGTGAAGTTGTCGTTCTCTCTAGTTTTGGTAACCGAGAGAGCCCAAGCAAGTGCTACCCGATAAGGGAGGCACATCAAGGGAAAGACAATTGCAGAAAGCGACTGGTGGCAGGAGAGTGTGTTGGTAACTAATACGCTGACAGGAGGGTGTGACTCCTTCCAATTCCTTGTGGGACAAGGAGATCGGAGTTCCAGGCAGTCCGTGTGGACGACTGCAGAGGCAGGAGACCTCTGCCGCTCGGAGGACAACTGTCAATCCTGATAGTCCCGGTGAGACCAGGAGTCTTCAGTCCCGGTGTGACCAGGAGCTGCACAGACACCGTCCAAGACCGGAGGTGAAGACCGCACAAGGCATGAGGTACTGTCGCCGAGCAAGCCTCGGGACAAGGTATGCATCCACAAACCATCTTTCCTATTGTATAGACGTTGACACGATTCCTTTTGTTCTGGGTTTTGGGAGAATTGTTTTTTGTTTCCACTGCTTCTCTACCTCCCTTAAAACCCAACAGTGGTATTAGAGCCACGTCAACTGCTCTATATTTTTGGATTATCGATATGATCAATTTTGGTTTGTCGCCTTTATTTATTGCATACGATGTGAATAAAATTGGCTTTATGCATGTCCAATCCACAAATCCCAAATATATATATATATATGATATGTAATATTAATGCACTCGATACGCGTCGCCCTTAAATGAGTTTTGTGGTGGATGTGTAGCATGGTTATGGCCTATAAACCCTATATCTGTGTGTGGTTGTATGTGGTTGCTTGCATCTTGGTCTGTGCACTGATTCCCTTTCTCCTATTCCTAATGTAACTCGAAATAATTCGAGACTTCTTTCCTAACTTTGCTCCCCCCGAATGTAACTCAGGGTTTCACAATTCAATTGTAAATATGATAGATTTTATTTCTTGTTATGTCAAAGAATGGCGGACGACCTGAGACGATCGGTTCAAGGCATGAACCGATCAGTTGGTGTTCCAGACGACCGGTTCGAGGAGCGAGACGAGTGGGTGGCGACCTGAGGAGATGCACGACGACCGGTGAACCGATCGACTGGAGGCGCCAGTCGATCGGCTGGTGGCACCTGAACAACCAACTTGATGGTGAGCCGATCAGTCATGGAGATGAGTTGATCAAACCCAGAAAGGCAGGCATAGATTTCATCTTATACATGTTGCATGTGATGTAGACCTAGATGACCGTGATTCCTCTTGGCTCGAGGAATTACAATAGGATTTCCATAATTATTTCTTTTATCGTTTTGCATGTTTTCTGTGGGATATAGCATGTATATGATACATACTATATATTGTGGTGATTGGATATGTATATGTATATAAAAACCAAATCCCTCATTAAATATTAAAGTTTTAGATGCCTTCCAAATGCGATACACGTGAAAAGATTGATCGACCAAGTGTGGGCACACCCTAGCATCGTGCACCTTCTATCTCATGGAAGCGTGAAGGATTAATGTGTGGGTCTGCCCTAGCAGGGTGCATATTCATCATGTTGGCTTTGGGTCGGACTTAACAAGGTGATCTAGATGGGATCTAGTACCTTGAGACATGGAGATGATCATGGCAAAGAGTTGCATATGACATCTTTCAAGAGTTGCATATGATGCAATTGGCAAGAGTTGCCTACCTGGGAGATCTGAGTTGTGGGTGACAGCCCTAGCTGGTCCATGGCTCAGAGGATTTCAGGATCTTGACCCACTAGAAGATTGTGCGCTATAATCTTCCGAATTGATGGTGAGGGCTGTCAATTTGAGTCAAAATAGTGGGAGCGGTAATTAATTAAAGGCCTAATTAACTATCGTCAAATTTTATTCAAATCAAATCAAAAGGAGTTTTGACAAATGTAATTTTCTCTTGTAGAATGGCAAAGGAATCATTTTTTAAAATGGGAAAATTAATTGAGAATAAATTCCATAACTGGTTGAGGACTATGAGAAGTGTTCTGCACAATCCAGATATACTAGGAGCCTTTGAATCCACTCTATGTACGCTTAAAGCGTTGGTGAAGAAGAAAGAAAGTTCATTGATAGAGATCAATGGAACGATAGGTAAGGGAGAGAAGGGTTCTCTCGCCAAACCAATTTCTTCTACATGGAGAGGATGGAAGGAACGATGGAAGAAGAAGTCAGAGATAGATATCTCTACTTCTGGTGTATATGTGATAGAGATTAACTTTACTACTTCTTTGTCATGGGTACTTGATACCGGATGTGGATCTCACATTTGTTCAAATGTGAAGGATCTTAAGAGAAGTAGGCCTTTGGGGAAAGGCGAGGTTGAACTATGTGTTGCAAATGGGGCAAGAGTTGCCGCCAATGCCGTAGGAACCTATGAGTTAACTCTACCAAGTGGGCTAATAATAGAGTTGAAGAACTTTTATTATGTACCTGCCATAAATAGGAATATCATTTCTGTCTCTTGTTTGGACAAAGATGGATTTGAATTTCTTATTAAGAATGGAAAATGTTCCATTTCTAAAGATGGGATCTTTTATGGCAGTGCCCCAATGTCTTATGGTATATACTTGATAGATTTGGAGACAAGTGTATACAACGTAAACACCAAAAGGCAAAAACTCAACGACTCAAACAAAACATATCTTTGGCATTGTCGTCTAGGGCACATAAAGGAGAAGCACATTTCTAGACTCCATAAAGATGGTTATCTAGACTCTTTTGATTATGAATCAATAGAGACATGTGAATCTTGTTTATTGGGCAAGATGACCAAGACTCCCTTTTCAGGTAAAGGTGAGAGAGCTAGTGATCTATTAGGACTCATACATACTGATGTATGTGGGCCTTTTAGAACTAATGCCAGAAATGGGTGTCAGTACTTCATTACCTTCACTGATGATTTCAGTAGGTATGACTATGTGTACCTAATGAAGCATAAGTCAGAAACCCTTGAAAGGTTCAAGGATTTCATGAATGAAGTACAGAACCAACTTGGTAAAAGTATTAAGGCACTTCGATCCGATCGAGGTGGAGAATACTTAAGCCAGGAGTTTAAGGACCTTCTACGAGCCTGTGGTATTGTATCACAATGGACTCCGCCTGGAACACCACAACATAACAGTGTGTCTGAAAGAAGGAATCACACATTGTTGGATATGGTGCAATCAATGACGAGTTTTGCTGATCTTCCGATTTCCTTCTGGGGTCATGCTCTTGAAACCACCGCGTTTACACTTAACTGTGTACCATCTAAATCGGTTCAAAAGACACCGTATGAGATATGGTATGGGAAGCGTTCCAATTTGTCTTTTATGAAGATTTGAGGTTGTGAGGCTTACGTCAAGAAAATGTTTCCTGATAAGCTTGGACCCAAATCTGATAAATGTTATTTTGTTGGATATCCCAAGGAAACGAGGGGATATTACTTATACCACCCTACTGACAACAAAGTGTTTGTTGCCAGGGATGCTGTATTCCTAGAGAAGGAATTTATTTCCAAAGGAATTAGTGGGAGGAATATAGAGCTTGAAGAGGTTCAAGCTCAAAAAGAAAACATTGAACCGAAAGATGTACGAGAGGAATATGAAGATTCACAAGGTGTTGTAGAATCTCATTCTCCTCAGGTAACACAAGGACCTCATAGATCTAGTAGGACCCGCCTTGAACCTGAGAGGTTTAGATACCTTGTGACTAAGGAAGGTGGAGAGTTGATCATAGATGATGATCCAAATACCTACGTAGAGGCTATGGAGGGACCAGATTCTAAGAAATGGCTTGAAGCCATGAGATCCGAGATGGAATCCATGTACTCCAACAAAGTATGGACTTTGGTGGAACCACCCGAAGGGGTAAAACCCATAGGGTGCAAGTGGGTCTTTAAGAAAAAGACTGACTTGGATGGAAATGTGCAAACTCATAAAGGCAGATTGGTTGCGAAGGGATTTCGACAAGTTCAAGGTGTTGACTATGACGAAACCTTTTCTCCAGTTGCCATGATTAAGTCCATCAGGATCATGCTTGCTATTGCAGCTTATTATGACTATGAGATTTGGCAGATGGATGTTAAAACCACATTCCTTAATGGGAATATAAATGAGGATGTGTACATGACACAACCTGAAGGTTTTGTAGATCTAAAGAATGCCAATAAAGTCTGTAAGCTGCAAATGTTAATCTATGGATTGAAGCAAGCATATCGGAGTTGGAATCTTCGATATGATGAGGAAGTCAAAGTGTTTGGCTTTATTCAAAATGAAGATGAACCTTGTGTGTACAAGAAGGTTAGTGGGAGCTTGACCACATTCCTCATATTGTATGTGGATGACATACTTTTGATGGGGAATGATGTCTTATCCTTAGAGAAGGTAAAGGCTTGGCTTGGGAATACTTTCTCAATGAAGGACTTAGGAGAAGCATCCTACATTCTAAGAATTAAGATCTATAGAGATAGATCTAGAAGGCTTCTCGGACTAAGTCAGAGCACATACATTGATAAAGTGCTGAAGCGGTTCAGCATGGAGAACTCAAAGAGAGGCAACATCCCCATGCTACATGGAGTCACCGTCTCTAGAGCTCAATGTCCCCAATCTTGTGAAGAGAGGGAGCATATGAATGGGATCCCATACAAATCAGCCATCAGATCCATCATGTACGCTATGTTGTGCACACACCCAGATGTCTCGTATGCTCTAAGTATGACGATCAGGTACCAGTCAGATCCCGAGGATGCTCACTAGACAGTCGTAAAGAACATCCTCAAGTACTTGCGAAGGACTAAGGATCAGTTTCTTGTTTATGTCGATGAGGAAGAGCTGGTTTTAAAGGGTTACACTGATGCAAGCTTCCAAACCGATAAAGATGATTACAGATCGTAGTCAGGATTTGTATTTTGCCTTAATAATGGAGCTGTGAGCTGGAAGAGTTCCAAGCAAGAAACAGTTGCCGATTCTACTACAGAGGCCGAGTATATTGCTGCTTCACATGCAGCAAAGGAGGCTGTGTGGATCAGGAAGTTCATTTCTGAACTTGGTATAGTTCATAGTAGTTGTGATGCAGTTGAGCTTTATTGTGACAATAATGGAGCTATTGCACAAGCTAAGGAACCCAGATCACATCAGCGGTCCAAGCACATACTGCGGCGCTTCCATCTCATACGAGAGATCGTACAGTGAGGAGATGTGAAGATTTGCAAAGTACCAACTGAAGACAACATAGCTGATCCACTAACTAAGGCCCTTTCTCAGCAGAAGCATGATGGTCATGCTAGGCCACAAGGACTGAGGTTCCTTGGTGACTGGCTCTAAGTGCAAGTGGGAGTCTATTGGTATGTATGCCCATAGAGCAAGTCATATGATGATTGTAATAGGATACTTTGTAAATGATTTGAATAATAATAAAGGCAATTTCCGATCTATATGTTTAAACTATTTCTGAGATGATGGTGTAACATGATAGATGTCTAAAGAATGGTTTTACTCAATGACGTATGCTTTTAGGTTCAGGACCTAAATGATGAGATCATATGAATGTTAATAGTATACATTCTTGTTTAGTCCCTAGTCGGTTGTTATTGTGGAAATAACCATAGACATCAATAATACTGAAGACTAGATTATGTGTTGGTTGATGACAGAATCTCATTAGTCATGATATAGTGATATCAAACCAAGCACATAGGTACTTGTTAGAGAACAAGGTACCTGACAGACCCACCGTGAGAGTGACACATGGAACCATGACTTGGTAGTCACAGTCAGCTCTCACAGTGATGGTGGTGAGTGTGATTCTTAGACCTGAAATCACTACACTCAACACATGTCGTTGGGTACACTTTTACATCATCAAACACAGTCCTGAAACATGGGTTGATATAAAGGTGATGATTGGGTGGCTTTGACACATGGGGCTTTTGAGGGGTGAGTGATAGATATGGGATTTGTCCCTCCTGAGGGAGTTTGATGTCCTTGGCCGCTTGATGAGTAGGATTGAGAAAGGCATGCACATGCACGTGTGAATCAATATGTGATATTGATGTCACACACATCTCACCCAGTCTGCTCTGAGATCAAGGAAATGAATGAATGTTGATAGGATGACTGTTCCATGCCTCGAGTTCATTTAGGATATTAGTGACAAAGGAATTATACATTCACTGTAACACCATTCACGGATTGTAGGATTGAAAGTTGTTCTCCAACTTTCTATTTCACTTGGGTAGCACTGATGTGTGACTAGGTACCGCTCTTTTCTTATGAAATCGTAAGTGTTATGAACTTTCATTGCCAACGTGAAATGGACCTGCAAGGTCACACACATAGGATTTAATCTGAAATAGGAGTTTGTCCACAAACATGTTTAGATTGATTACTAAAGGAGTTTAGTAGTTCAATTAAGCACTCAATCAATTGATAGCTCAGTATCATAGTGTTCAAGGTGTTGGACTGATTGATTAGAGTATCAGATTGATTGAAACTGCGATTGACTAATTCTACACAATCTGCACTCCCAACCGATCATCTCATGTGATGAACCGATCGGCTGAGCTTGGTAAACCGATCGACTCAACTGGTGAGTCGATCGGCTCATTAATAGGGTGAAGCAATTCGTTCAAGTGTTGAAACGATCGGTTCAATTCCAACTGAGCAAGTTGGGAAAGTAAGATTGGTGAGAAATTTCCTTTCATTTCACTTGCCCAATTTGATTGGAACAAGGATTGGTATTTGATACCAATTCAAAACAAAAGAAGAAAAGTCAATCGGGAACTGATCGGGACCATGAACTGATCGGTTCAGAAGTGAACCGACCGTTTCATGGGTCCCAACCGATCGGTTGAGGTGTCAACTGACCGGCTCAGATCCCCAACCGACCGTTTCAGTTGTGAAATGATCGGTTCAGGTTACGCAGTTGGTTGTTTTTGTGGAAAATCTCGAACCCTTCTACTCCTACTTTAGTCCCGCATTGCCCGGGATAGAGAACCCTGTCCCATGGCCCTCCTATATATATAGGGGTATTGGGGGCTTCTCAAAGTACAACTCAGTGCAACCAGTTGCTATGTGAAGTTGTCGTTCTCTCTGGTTTTGGTAACCGAGAGAGCCCGAACAAGTGCTACCCGATAAGGGAGGCACAACAAGGGAAAGACAACTGCAGAAAGCGACTGGTGACATGAGAGTGTGTTGGCGACTAGTACACTGATAGGAGGGTGCGACTCCTTCCGATTCCTTGTGGGACAAGGAGATCGGAGTTCCAGGCAGTCCGTGTGGACGACGATAGAGGCGGGAGACCTCTGCCGCTCGGAGGACAACTGTCAATCCCGACAGTCCCGATGAGACAAGGAGTCTTCAGTCCCGGTGTGACCATGAGCTGCACAGACACTGTCCAAGACCGGAGGTGAAGACTATGCAAGGCGCGAGGTACTATCACCGAGCAAGCCTCGGGACAAGGTATGCATCCACAAACCATCTTTCCTATTGTATAGTCGTTGATGCGATTCCTTTTGTTCTGGGTTTTGGGAGAATTTTTTTTTGTTTCCGTTGCTTCTCTACCTCCCTTAAAACCCAACAGATCTATACATACATTAGATCATTGGGGTTATACTAAACATATATTTAGGTCTAACCTTCAACCTTGTTTGGATAAGTCCAAAATGTCAACTTCTTGGGTAGGGTCCAAGATCTAATATGTTACAACACACCACCCCTTAAAGGGATTTTGCCCTTGAAATCAAAACATCCACATATAAGAAAACAAGTTATTCTCCGCCCCTTAAAGGATTCATATTATTAAGTCAAAACTATTCTTTAGGTACAAAAGGTTCAACTATACTTACTTACATCCAACTACATAAGCATCATGCAAAAAAAGAAACATAACTTGCAAAGACTAACTATGAAATATGGGTAACTTTCTCTTGTCTATCCCCAAACAAGTCTTTACACCTAGGAGAATAGTTCAACATATTAGGGTCCCTAAAGATAAATCATATAGATGTCTAAGGCTACTATTACCCAAAAGCATGCTAGTTTGAACAATTTATATCAGCTTAGGCCATGCCGGTGTCATATGAATTCAGGAGTCCTCGTAAACCAAGCTAACCCTGATCCTTTCTAGACACCTTTGCTTTCAACTTCGTGTCCTAGTAGCTTCCTAAAGGACAAGCTAAACAACCTCAAGTTACTATGGTTACTTATGCATCTTTTACATGTAAGTATTTTAAGGATCTATTCATCATTATTCTAATGTGAAACTATATGATCCTAAATCAACCCTTCATCATCTATTGATCAACTCTAGGGCAAATATGTCACTCAAAGGTAAGGCAAGGATTCTAACTAGGGAGACAAAATTGAAATAGTCAGATTCTGACTACAATAGGCTCTAATACCATGTTGTAAGGAGGCAGGATCACCCCCTTATTAAAAATTTGAATTTGATAAAACATCCATTCCAAACGCACTCAAACGTATGCTAGAATAGGTGTAAAATTTCAAACTTCAATAAATTTTATTCAAAACAACCACAATATAGATGCAAAACAAAAATAATGACTATATTAAATTTTCACAAAAGATTACAAAAGTACATCATAATATCTCGTAAGGGTTTACATGTATGATAGAACATAAGGATCTAAGTAGAGGGAAATCTAAACTAAGAACTTTGTCTCCAATCTTTAACTCCTTAAACTAGTCCAAAACTTCATGCCTTATCATCCAAGTCCTTCACCTAGGGTTGGAAGCATACCCCAACATGAAGAAAAAATAAATGACATCAGTAAAGGCTGGTATGTGCATACTAAATAGAAAAATTGAGCTATATATGGAATAAAGGATGACAAATATAAAAGGCTTCCCATAGAAAGGATAAGGACCACCCAAATGGGTATCAAGAGAAATAAAATTGAAATCATATGATAACAAAAAAATACTTGCCATTAACAAAACATAAAGATTGTGCCACACAAGCACATATAAAGAATTAGGACACACACCCCATATCATCAACCTGCATGCATATGAGATAAACATAGCCTTAGAACAATATAAACACAAAGGCGGCCAAGTCTCATGAACTTGAAATCTGATAGAGAAAGGAACACTACCAATCTCCCAAATATATAAAATATGGGCCAAGAATCACACATCTTGCCCTGGGTATGAGGTTCCTTTCCATCCCAAAAGAGCAAGAAATATCACATCTGCTCGGTAGGAAATAACACATCTGCCATAAAAACCAATGCAATTACACTACTCTAATGCTACTAAATCACACAGCATGTTAAATGTAGAGGAAAGTAGAAAGTATAGTCAGAATATATAAACTAGTCACCACATAAGTGACCAACATATACATCGACCTCATAAGTGGGCAAAAGACATCACATGTCATCTTTTAGAGTTCCATCATGAACAAAGCATAAGATAAGAGTTCAAAATAATATCCATGATCAAATGATCAATATCAAATAAGGTAGTTCACATGAACCATGATTCTCAAAAGAAAAGACATTGTGTATAGGCTAATGTTCATAGGACAAAGAGAATGAATAGGCATAGGTGAATTGCTCAACATAGAAGAATAGGGGATACATCATACCTCAACTTCAGAGTCTAAATAGTCCAAGTCAGTCCTAGATCCAATCCTAGGCCTCCAAAGAACATCTAGGGAAGGTGAATAGGTCCAATAAGTAAGGTTCCAAAGATTAGAGAGGCTGGTTTCTCCAACAAAACTCCTATCTTGAGCAAGAAGCACCTTCTCCACTTTAGAGGTGAAAAACCCTAAAAAAAGAATATGGAGATGAGGTGTTTATGGGTTCTAGGTGGGGTTTCATAATGGAAGGTCATGGTTCTGACCTGAAGGAAGGTTGAAGGAAGATTAACAACATGAAAATAGGGAAGGAAAGGAGAAAACTTACTAGTTTTTGTCAAAATAACCAAGGAGGACTTTAGAAATCTTAAATAGAGAAATTTGGAACCCTAGGAGCCTTCTTCACCAAGGTAGGCATCTCCTTTTACCTTGGGACAGTACCTTGGTGGAAAAATAGAGTAGGAATGATGGTATAAGCTAGAGGAAATAAAGGAGAGAAAGAATTTTCAAATTGGGAGTTGGGAAGGGGTAGATATTGCTATATAAAGAAAGAGGTCAACTATGAGGTGTCTATGAGACCTTCCATGTGTCATGTATAAGGGTGTCCATGGACATGCAAGAATTTATGGATAAGGAATAATTCAAGCATGAGGTGTCAAGTTACTTTAACATGTGTCCAATGCTAAGGGTGCCTATGGACATACAAACCTTTATGGATAAGGAAGAAGTCAAGCATGAGGTGTCCATGGAGCTTTCCTTGTGTCCTTAGCCTAGGGATTTCATGGCCATGCAAGAGGATAGCTCATAGAGGCTTCTTGAATATCAAATTTCGGTTTATGGACACTTATAGGCCATCAAAACCGACCTCCAATCAAAGAAATAACCCTATTGGTTGATAGCTTCTAAAGATAAGCTCATTTATAAAGAGAGTAATCCCTAAAATGCCCTTGGAGAGAAACACCTTCAAACCAAGGTGCAATCAGGTGCCCCATGGTTCAAAAGCTCGAGAATGGTAAGGGAATATATAAGTATTATAAGGCATGTGAAAATTTGCAAAGAAAACCTCCCAATTGGGTAAATTGCAGAAAAGTCCAAAATGTACCTAAAATTGTATAACTTGCACAAATAGCATCAAAATTGGAGCAAACTTCATCCACACATTATATTTGATGTGTTGAATACAAATTGCCATTATTTCCATATTTTGGGGTTATATAATCACATTATTCATTACTTATGCCTTTTACTCATTTTCTCTCTCCTAAACTTATCCTAATATTTCTAGGTTGTCCAAATTAGATGAAATTTGACACGTAGGCTAATTTTAATATGTAGATTTCCAATTTGAAGTTTGTTTCCACTTTTGAGACTTCTTTTTATGAGATATGTCATATGGTCCATTATCTAAATTATTCATCCAATTAAGTTCCTTATCTTCATATTACCACCAAAATCAGTTATGTGGCATATTTTATGTATCCATTATAAACCTAAGATTAATGTTAGAACATTAGGTTATATTAAGGTGATCTATACATGCATTATCTCATTAGGATATACTAAACATCTATTTAGGTCTAACCTTCAACCTTGTTTGGCTAAGTTCAAAATGTCAACTTCTACAACACACCACCCCTTAAAGGGATTTTGTCCTTAAAATCAAAACATCAACATATAAGAAAACAACTTATTCACCACCCCTTAAAGGATTCATCTTATTAAGTCAAAACTATTCTTTAGGTACAAAAGGTTCAACTACACTTCCTTACATCCAACTACATAAGCATCATGCAAAAAAAAGAAACATAACTTGCAAAGACTAACTATGAACTATGGGTTAAATTGCTCTTGTCTATCCCCAAACAAGTCTTTACACCTGGGAGACTAGTTCAACATATTAGGGTCCCTAAAGATAAATCATATAGATGTCTAAGGATACTATTGCCTAAAAGCCTGCTATTTTGAGCAATTTATATCAGCTCAAACCAGGCGAGTATCATATGGATTCGGGAGTCCTTGTAAACCAAGCTAGTGGTGCGGAGGAAAATCTTGCCAGCCCCCAAACCCTGATCCTTTCTAGACACCTTTGCTTTCAACTTCATGTCCTAGTAGCTGCATAAAGGCCAAGCTAAACAACCTCAAGTTACTATGGTTACTTATGCATCTTTTACATGTAAGTATTTTAAGGATCTATTCATCATTATTGTAATGTGAAACTATATGATCCTAAATCAACCCTTCATCACCTATTGATCAACTCTAGGGCAAATTTGTCACTCAAAGGTAAAGGCAAGGATTCTAACTAGGGAGACAAAATTGAAATAGTCAAATTCCGACTACCATGGGCTTTGATACCATGTTGTAAGAAAGCGAGATCACCCCCTACTAAAAATTTGAATTTGATAAAACATCCATTCCAAACACACTCAAAGGTATGCTAGAATAGGTGCAAATTTTTCAAAATTCAATAAATGGTATTCAAAACAATCAAAGTATAGCAGCGAAATAAAAATAATGACTATATTCAATTTTCACAAAAGATTACAAAAGTACATCATAATATCCCGTAAGGGTTTACATGTATGATAGAACATAAGGATCTAAGTAGAGGGAAATATAAACCATAACAACTTTGTCTCCAAGCTTTAACTCCTTAATCTAGTCCAAAACTTCATGCCTTATCATCCAAGTCCTTCACCTAGGGTTGGAAGCATACCCCATCAAGAAGAAAAAATAGATGACACCAACAAAGGCTAGTATGAGCATACTAAATAGGAGAATAGAGCAATATATGGAATAAAGGACAAAAAATATAAAAGACTTCCCATAGAAAGGATAAGGACCACCCAAATGGATATCAAGACAAAAGGAATTGAAATCATATGATAACAAAAGAATAATTTCCATTAATAAAACATAAAGATTGTGCCACACAAGCACATGTAAAGAATCAGGACACACACCCCATATCAACAACATGCATGCATGTGAGATAAACATAGCCCTTGAACAATATAAACACAAAGCTGACCAAGTGTCATAAACTTGAAACTTGATAGAGAAAGGAATACTTCCAATCTACCAAATATACAAAACATGGGCCAAGAATCACACGTCTTTCCCTGGGTATGAGGTTCCTTTCCATCCCAAGAGAGTAGGAAATATCACATCTGCTTGGCAGGAAATAACACATCTGTCATAAAAACCAATGCAATTACACTACTCTAGTGCTACTGAATCACATAGCATGTTAAATGTAGAGGAAAGTAGAAAGTATAGTCGGAATATATAAACTAGTCACCACATAAGTGACCAACATATACATCCACCTCATAAGTGGGTAAAAGACACCACATGTCATCTTTTAGAGTCCCATCATGAACAAAGCATAAGATAAGAGTTCAAAAGAATATCCATGATCACATGATCAATATCAAATAAGGTAGTTCACATGAACCATGATTCTCAAAAGAAAAGACATTGTGTATAGGCTAATGTCTATAGGACAAAGAGAATGAATAAGCATAGGTGAATTGCTCAACATAGAAGAATAGGGGATACATCATACCTCAACTTTAGAATCTAAACAGTCCAAGTTAGTCCTAGATCCAAGCCTAGGCCTCCAAAGAACCTCTAGGGAAGGTGGACATGTCAAATGAATAAGGTTACCAAGCTTAGAGAAGCTGGTTTCTCCAACAAAGCTCCTATCTTGAGCAAGAAGCAGCTTCTCCAATTTAGAGGTGAAAAACCCTAACAAAAGAACATGGATATGAGGTGTTTATGGGTTCTAGGTGGGGTTTTAGCATGGAATGCCATGGTTCCAACATGGAGGAGGGTGGAAGGAAGACTAACAACATGCAAATATGGAAGGAAAGGAGAAACCTTACTAGTTTTGGTCGAAATAACCAAGGAGGAGCTTTAGAAATCCTAAATAGAGAAATTTGGAACCCTAGGAGTCTTCTTCACCAAGGTAAGCACCTCCTTTTACCTTGGAATAGAGCCTTCGTGGAAAAATATAGTAGGAATGACGCTCTAAGCTAGAGGAAATAAAGTAGAGCAAGAGTTTTTGAATTGGGGTGGGAAGGGGTAGATATGGCTATATAAAGAAAGAGGTCTAGTATGAGGTGTCTATGAGACCTTCCATGTGTCATGTATAAGGGTGTCCATGGACATGCAAGACTTTATGGATAAGGAAGAATTTAAGCAATAGGTGTCAATTTACTTTCCATTTATCCAATGCTAAGGATGCCTATGGACATACAAACCTTTATGGATAAGGAAGAAGTCAAGCATGAGGTGCCCATGGAGCTTTCCATGTGTCCTTAGCCTAGGGATTTCATGGCCATGCAAGAGGAAAGCTCATAGAGGCTTGTTGAATATCAAATGTAGGTTTACGGACACTTATAGTCCATCCCAACCGACCTCCAATCAAAGAAATAACCCTATTGGTTGATAGCTTCTAAAGATAAACTCATTTACAAAGAGAGTAAACCCTAAAATGCCCTTGGAGAGAAACACCTTCAAACCAAGGTGCAACCAGGTGCCCCATGGCTCAAAATCTTGATAATGGTAAGGGAATATATAAGGATTATAATGCATGTGACAATTTGCAAAGAAAACCTCCGAATTGGGTAAATGGTAGAAAAGTCCAGAATGTACCTAAAATTGTATAACTTGCACAAACAACATCCAAATTGGACCAAACTTCATCCACAAGTTATCTTTGATGTGTTGAATATGAATTTGCCATTATTTCCATTTTTGAATTTATATAATGAAATTATTCATTGCTTATGCCATTTACTCATTTTCTCTCTCCTAAACTTATCCTAATATTTCAAGGTGGTCCAAATTAGATGAAATTTGACATGTAGGCTAATTTTGATATGTAGATTTCAAATTTGAAGTTTGTTTCCAGTTTTGAGACCTCTTTTTATTAGATATGTCATATGACCCATTAACGACCCATTATCTAAATTATTCATCCAATTAAGTTCCTTATCTTCATATTACCACCAAAATCAGTTATGTGGCATATTTTATGTATCCATTATAAAACTAAGATTAATGTTATAACATTAGGTTATATTAAGGTGTTCTATACATGCATTAACTCATTGGGGTTATACTAAACATATATTTAGGTCTAACCTTCAACCTTGTTTGGCTAAGTCCAAAATGTCAACTTCTAAGGTAGGGTCCGAGATCTAGTATGTTACAACATTAATAAAACATAAAAGTTGTGCAACACAAGCACATATAAATCTTGGGCACAAAACTGATCACAATGATAACAACCTGCATGCATGTGAGATAAGCATAACACCAAAATAATATGAATAAGAATGGCATCTAAGGATCTCAACTTTGAAACCTAATAGATTATGACATACTGCCAAACTCCCCAATATATAGAAAAGTGGGCACACAACCCGGGTGTGGGGCGCACAACCTCCATTCCAAAAATGTAACATGGGCACACAACCCAAAAACCAAAGTAATTACACTACTCTAGGGATACTGAATCACATAACATGCATAATGTAGATGCAAGTATAAAGTTCAATCTTTTACAGAATAAAGAATATTTCCATCACTAAAATGGAACATATAAAACATCCACCACAAAAGTGGGAAAAATTAGGGTTCCATATCACAATAGGGAACAACATAGTTTAACTTTCCCAAATAGGATATCGTCATGAAAAAAAGCATAATTTAAAAATCCAACATAGATCATGAGTTCAAAGTCATTAAGATTAGACCCAAATAAATCTTCAAGTCAAGAAGGAGAATATTTATCACCATAATTCCTCAAAGAGGCTCAAGAGAGAGAGCAAAGAAAATAATTATTAAATACGACTGACACGCTTTTTACGTGCGTAGAAACGCAAGTGTACGTGTCAATGTAATATAGGCCTTTGTGAGGCCCGAGTCGAACTCAGGGATATGTGAATTGTCGGAGACTACTACTAACTACTCGCAATCAGCTAGACCGATTAAAGAGTTGAGAGTTGTTGTTAAAATTAAAAGAAAATAAAAATAAAACAAAACAAAGCAATCGATTAAATGTTTGGTTTAATCAATTTAAAATGAGATCTTTAGGAGTGCAGTTTCACCGCGGGTTTTCATTGTATTAAATTCTATGTAGTCACTCAAATTTATCTCTCTATCCGGGTAGTGGCCTGAAATTAGAATTGCCCACTGTCGTGGTACAATTCACTACCTATATCTAGGTCGGTTCCATTGTCGTAGTAACCTATACCCTAAACTAGGTGCATTAAAAATGATCTCTCAGTATCCACCATTAACCTTACACCACCTTGTTCAAGGGATTTATCATTTAATGTAAATTCCGTCTCTTTTCAACCATTAATTCTTCTTTCAAAGCAATTAAGGGCATTAGATTATTATTATGGTGATCAAGCATAATAATATAATTGAGAAAATGAAGTTATACCACGGATTTAAGAGATAAGATATGAATTACTATGATAAAATAGTCATACAATGAATTCCCGGGCTACTCCCAGTCCTAAAGACAAAGGGGATTAACCCCGCATGTTCATCTCAGAGCAAAACGTGGAGTAGAAAAAGGGAAACATGGAGAAAAACGTGATTGAGTGGTGAAACCCCTGAACGGAGAAGATCCAAGCGATCCTTGGCGTAGAATACATGTTCTCCCACCTTTCGGTGGTGGAAATCGTCTTCTTTAGCATCCGGATCGGCTGGGGCGTGCTTCTGGGCTCCGTTCTTCTCTCCCCACCTTCTCGGGATGTGTGCAGTGGCTAATGACGTCCTTTCCTCTTGGGCACCATCATTAGGTAGAATTCCCGAGTTAGGTCACCAATTAATCACAACCGTCAGATTAAGATCAATCTGAAGCAAACATGTATCTGACGGTGTCGATACCATCGACGCGGGTCGATGGTATCGACCCTACACTGTATCGGCTGGCTTTCTTTTCTTTTCTTTGTCGCGACTGATGCCACCTCGATACCATCGACGCGGGTCGATGGTATCGACATTCATAGGTGTCGATTTTATCCTTTTACCGTCGCTGTAGCTCCACTAGTCGATGGCATCGACTTTTGTGTCGATAGTATAGACTCACTCTTCGCCAACAACCTGATGGAATCTCGATACCATCGACATAACTGTCGCCAGTATCGACGTTCTTCTGGTCCTTGCGGCTGGCAACCTATGGTCCGGTCGATGGTATCGACCACTGTCGATGGTATCGACAGTAGCAGATACTTGTTTTTCCTGAAATTGCAATACAAGACCACATAAGTCTACACAAAACATATTCTTGTGATAATTTATGCTCAAAATACTGAAATAAAGGAGATTTGACATAGAGAATGATCATAGACCAAATTAAATGAGTTATGCAATATTACCCACCAAAATGACTAATAAATGCATAAAACTCAAATAAAACAAATCTATAAATGCGACTCAAAATCATCGCATCAAACTCCCCTAAGCTTGAACATTGCTCACCCTCGAGCAACTAAACCTTAGAATAGAATTGCCAGAGTCAACTAAAGAACAAATCATCACAACAGACATCCCATATGATCCCCACCGGACATTCACATTCTGGCCCTCACTAACCACATAATGATAATTACCCTAAAGGCAACAGTAATCATCCATAAAAGATATCTACCTCAAAACTGAGGAACACTATCACATAAGGAAGTTAACATAATAAAACTCGCTGGTCCAGTCTCGGTGCATCTTGTGATCTCCTATACTACGTTGCTCGCCCTAACTACCATCTAAATGGAAGCAACTCTCCTGATATTCACAAGTGAGGAGAAAATCACGGTGGCCTACCAATTCGAGCAACGGGTGGATGGAATGGGTGGTTTATGGAAGAAATGGAAGCAGTATACGGTTTCAACATGCATAAAAACAAGAATGCCCTAAATGATGCATTTGCACATGAAAAATGCCCTAATGCCTAAGATTGGGTGGAATGATGCATGCACTAACATCCCATCTCAAAATGAGATGGAATATCTAACTGAGTTACATCATGTACTTACTCATCTTAAGATGTAGGTGATCATGTTCCTTTCTCCCTCTTATTCTACTTACTTCTTAATGACTTTTTTTTTAATTTCATTTTTTTTCAGATTTTTTAAGCCCTTATATCCACAAATGACAATGAATAATTTATTGGCTTACTTTTTCTGCATAACTCAAATATTTGAACTATTTAGAAGGTATGGAACAATTTAATTCACCATCAAAGAAGAAATGAGGTACATGATATACTCTATGCATACAAATTATGAATGCAGCTAAATGACACGCAACTAAGGATAATGTGCATGTATCACTATTCCAAACTTTTTTTAATATGCTAAACATGTGACAACATTTGCAATGCAAGTTCTATCTACATGACATGCACTCAAAGAAGATTAAAACCGTAAAGTACTTCCAATTCTTATGGTGGGTTGTGAAAAACAATGAGGTGAAAAGATCACAAGACTAATTGACTGAACCTTTGAAAAGTATTATGTGCCCCTCCTTACCGACCTGTGTAGTAGTTAAGAGGTTTCTCTCTCTTACTTCAAATTAGAGTCTCATTATCGTTTGGTCAATTTAGGCTCAAACAACCAATTCCATCCACTTTCATGAATCATTAGGAATGTACAGTTGTGATTTTCTGTTTTAAAGTTGACAAAACCAATCATTTTCTTAAGTTAAGTGCTCAAAGTTGAACAACACTCAAGCTTGCGAACACTCATTTTTTTTTAATTTTCCCTTAACTCCCATGTACACGCAACTGAGATGACACAAGACTTAAGACATCCACGATTACACTAGATAGAATGTGGATCCTACAAACAAACTAAGATTGCAAGTGTACACTTCAATGTTTGATGCAACACGTCTATAAATGCGACTCAAAATCATCGCATCAGACGATGCATCTTCTTTGGCAAGCAATTTCTTGGCTAGAAGGTCTAGCTTTTCATTCAACTCCTTGATGGCCCTGGACTCACCTGCAACTTTGACTTGTTCTGGTGCATCCCTATCGCCCCAAGACTGTTTCTTTGCCATGTTTTTTAGTATCTCCCAGCACCTTGTATCTGTGTTATTTAAGAAAAATCCTGAACCTGCTGAATCAAGGTTACTTCTATCATGCTCGGAAAGAGCAAAATAGAAGATTTTAACCTATTTTTCCTTATCCAGACCATGGTGTGGGCACCTCCTTAACATAATCTAAAAGCGTTCCCACGTCTCTGAGTAGGTCTCTCCTGCCTTCTGAGTGAAGTTATGAATTTTTCTGATCAGATCATTGGTCTTCTCGGGCGGGAAGAACCTTTCAAAGAAAACCTCCACCATGTGGTCCCAGGATTCCACATATTCATCGTCCAGGTTGTGCAACCACTCTCGTGCGTTTCCCGCTAGAGAACTCGGGAAGAGCTTCAAGTAGAGAACATCTTTTGGAAATATGTCTATTTTTATCATATCACAATTCTCCACAAATTGGCTTATATGCGTGACTGGGTCTTCGTTCTTGAGCCCATAGAAAGCGTTTGACTTCACTAAGTTGATTAATGCGGGATCAATCTTGTATGTCGGAATATTGATCGCCTACTTCTTGATCGGCCCCTTTGAAGAGGATGAAGAAGAAGCCTTGATCTTCTCCCATATTGTCTGTTCCTCTGCCATTTCTTCTTGGTCGGATTCTGAATCTGATTCTTTTAAGTTGTCTTGATTGTGGCCTTCCTCGTCATCAGGTCCCGTCAGTGGAACCTCTAGTGCCTGTTGCGTGTAGTTGGTACTACGCATCTGCACCATACACAGTACTTGCAAAGCGAGAATTCAAGGTCAGTACCGTGCTTGATGATTACAAAATTTATAGAATATACTCTGAATTTTTAAAATGGTAAGAAAAATAAAAATGTGGCCTAGAGTGGCCGTTTGCAGCATTCGTAGTGCCGACAACTTGCCGTATCCCCGACAACGGTGCCAAAAACTTGACACACTTTTTACGTGTGTAGAAACGCAAGTGTACGCGTCAATGTAATATAGGCCTTTGTGAGGCCCGAGTCGAACTCAGGGATACGTGAATTGTCGGAGACTACTACTAACTATTCACAATCATCTAGACCGATTAAAGAGTTGAGAGTTGTTGTTAAAATTAAAAGAAAATAAAAACAAAACAAAACAAAGCAATCGATTAAATGTTTGGTTTAATCAATTCAAAATGAGATCTTTAGGAGTGCGATTTCACCATGGGTTTTCATTGTATTAAATTCTATGTAGTCACTCAAATTTATCTCTCTATCCGGGTAGTGGCCTGAAATCAGAATTGTCCACTGTCGTGGTACAATTCACTACCTATGTCTAGGTCGGTTCCACTGTCGTAGTAACCTATACCCTAAACTAGGTGCATTAAAAATGATCTCTCGGTATCCACCATTAACCTTACACCACCTTGTTCAAGGGATTTGTCAATTAATGTAAATTCCGTCTCTTTTCAACCATTAATTCTTCTTTCAAAACAATTAAGGGCATTAGATTATTATTATGGTGATCAAGAATAATAATATAATTGAGAAAACGAAGTTATACCACGGATTTAAGAGATAAGATATGAATTACTATGATAAAATAGTCATACAATGAATTCCCGTGCTACTCCTAGTCCTAAAGACAAAGGGGATTAGCCCCGCATGTTCATCTCAGAGAAAAACATGGAGTAGAAAAAGGGAAACATGGAGAAAAATGTGATTGAGTGGTGAAACCCCTGAACGGAGAAGATCTAAGCGATCCTTGGCATAGAATACACATTCTCCCGCCTTTCGGTGGTGGAAATCGTCTTCTTCGGTGTCCGGATCGGCTGGGGCGTGCTTCTGGGCTCCGTTCTTCTCTCCCCACCTTCTCGGGATGTGTGCAGTGGCTAATGACATCCTTTCCTCTTGGGCACCATCATTAGGTATAATTCCCGAGTTAGGTCACCAATTAATCACAGCCGTCGGATTAAGATCAATATGAAGCAAACATGTATCTGACGGTGTCGATACCATCGACGCGGGTCGATGGTATCGACCCTGCACTGTATCGGCTGGATTTCTTTTCTTTTCTTTGTCGCGAATGATGCCACCTCGATACCATCGATGCGGGTCGATGGTATCGACATTCACAGGCATCAGTTTTGTCCTTTTACCGTCACTGTAGCTCCACTAGTCGATGGCATCGACTTTTGTGTCGATAGTATCGACTCACACTTCGCCAGCAACCTGATGGAATCTCGATACCATCGACATAATTGTCACTAGTATCGACGTTCTTCTGGTCCTTGCGGCTGGCAACCTGTGGTCTGGTCGATGGTATCGACCACTGTCGATGGTATCGACCACTGTCGATGGTATCGACCACTGTCGATGGTATCAACAGTAGCATATACTTGTTTTTCCTGAAATTGCAATACGAGACCACATAAGTCTACACAAAACATATTCTTGTGATAATTTATGCTCAAAATACTGAAATAAGGGAGATTTGACATAGAGAATGATCATAGACCAAAGTAAATGAATTATGCAATATTATCCACCAAAATGACTAATAAATGCATAAAACTCAAATAAAACAAGTCTATAAATGTGACTCAAAATCATCGCATCAATGACTCGTGGGGGATGCAACAAATGAGGATAAAATCAAGTTAATTTCTCAATATAGAATAATAGGGATGCAATCATACAATAAGAGAGGATAAAATTAGGTTCGTTGCTCAATTTGGAAAATAGGGAATGAAACTTACATTAAGAGAGAATAAAATTAGGTTAATTGATCAATATAGATGTAAGGGTATGCATCACACCTCAGAACGATTCCACATATGTCCAGTCAAAACCCTAGGTGTGCAAAGCACCCATTAAACATATATGTAGAATTATGGTTAGGTTTATATTAATTATACAAACCCTAAAAATCACCTTTTCATTATTGATGAATTGGGTTACCAGAATTGTACCATCTTGTAGATAATATTTTTATGAGTTGATATTTTATTTTTATTTTTTTGACTTATAGATTATTAGTTATTAAATTTAGCAAACCTAACCATTTAGACAAAGCTATAAAAATTACATATTTATTAGTTTGGAATTAGGTTGCAAAAAGTACACCATTGTGTATAGATAAAATCACAATTTCAAAAACAATTTCTTTCATTTTTCTGAGTTACATATAATTTACTATGAATTTTACAATTTCTGACCAAACAAAAATCTCAAAAAAACTCCATGGAGGCAAAGAAAATCCACATAGCGGATGGTGTCGCTAAGATGGCCCAATTAAATACAGACAACTAGTTGGGTCAGTTGACAGTGAGATTCATGACTCGACACGTTGGAGAAAGCAAATTGAGCTTAAAAAGACTCTTTTACCCCTGGTGGAAAAACAAAGTGAAGAAGGGAAACATACAGGTAAACAAGATATATCACGGAAGGAATTCATCCCCAATCCAACGTGCACACCATGGCTGTTGAGAAGTACTAGGAAGTGATAAACTGTAATTCAATCCTCATCACACCCAAGAGGCTACACGAATGGCTGTGCTAGCTAGGCGAGGCCAAAGAGCCTTTGCTCAACGTATGTGGTGGTCAAAAACATCCCAAGCTACTTCCTCTAGGGAGGCCAGTAACCAAGCAACAAGGAACTAACACAAATAGACCAAAAGCACGAAGCCAAACCACCCATCCTCAACCCAATCTCCAACTAGAACCAATGGCAGGTAGCAAACTGCCAATGGATTTATGATCCAACATGGTTCACCCTAAATCGTAGAAATAGAGAAATAGAAACAAAAAGAAACAAACACAAATTACTCACCTTGGGAACCAATTGAGTAGGGACAAAGCTTCATGAGGTATTCTTGAGAAATTCTGAGCCTTCCCAAGGTAGAGTTATGGTGAGATGCTTGTTGTCGATCTCCAGGACCTTGCACAGGCCAACTGAGGTAGGGAAACATAGTCACGGAGTATGAGAGGTGCAAATGACTAATGGGGATTCATTATAGGGGTCTAAGGAATGTGGAGGGAGGATCATATATACCCACAAAGGATTCTAGAGGAAAATGTCAATGGAGAATAGGGAAATAGGGAAAATGGAGAAAATCCTTCATCAACTGGGGTGTGGAGTCCACAAAACCCTAGAAATATTAAGATCCCGTGATGCAGACACATGTAAGAAAGGTGAGGGTGAGATAATCAATGGGAGATATATAACTGAGAGAGAGAAAAATCATCAACAAAAATGTGATACTGTATAGCATATTTCCTTATTGGGACTAAGGTTGAAGATGAAGTGTGAATCACATGATCGACATTCAATGACCCAAAATGAAACTGAAAACCAAGACAAAATAGAAAACCAACATGACATGGAAAACTATAGGGTAGTCTGAAAAATGGACGTGTGACATTTGTGAACCCGATTCCCTTTAGGAAAATCTACATATTTCATGTATTAAATTAATGATTTATATATTTCTTCATTATTGAATTTGAGTGTCCAAACAAGCATAAAAAGAAACCAAATTTGGCACCTAGACCAATTCAGACACGTTGATTCCATTTTTGGCATTAGTTTTCACTTTTGAAGACTCCTAGTATTTTATTTAATAATTTTAGATTATCTCATATTTCTCTTTCCTTTATGAATTTAGGGCATCTAGAAACTCTCCAAAGTATGAAAATTAGCCTACAAGCAAACCTAATATGAAGAACATCGTTTTATAATTAATTTTCCCTTTTGTGGTTGTTTAACATATTATTTAATATTTTGGGCTTTAATGTATAAATACACTAGAATAGATAAGATTGTCCAAATAAGATGAAAATGAGCACATATGATAATTTTGGTATGTAGATTTTGAATTTGAGGTTTTTTTTTAATTTTTAAGACTTTTATTAATTTATTTAACACTTTTGTATATTTTGATATTTTCTTCTCTAAACAGAATTAAGGTATTATTATTATGAAAATAATGTGAAACTTGGCACCCAAGGCAATTGGGACCCAAGGAATACGATTTTCACATTAGATTTGGATTTTGAGGTTTATTTTACAAGTTAGGGCATCATTTTGAATATTGGCTTATGAACATTATATTTATTAAAGTACAATAATTTTTCATCAACACTCACATAATTGAGTCCTATTAATTTCACGTTGTTACAAACATATTTATATCTTGAAAACACACCTTTTACTCAATTAACATATTTAATCCATTAATTCCATCTTTACTTACCAATTTTTACTCCCCAAAGCATAATATTTCATTAGCCATTTTGTTAGTAATGAAAATACATGTAATATATTTCATGATTGTATTTACATGTTGGCACATAATTAAGTTATTGTGTAAAGTGTTTTAATTTTATCCTTGTTTGGTCACATTTAAATAAATAGCCTCGATGGATTTCTAATAATGGAATTTGGAAGGATTCTAGGTTCTGGTTTGTTACATTTACATACATGTACTATATTTTCATCATAAACCCTAGATAGCTCTACTTTTAGGGCTTAGGTCAAGTTAGGTCCAAATTTTATTAATTGCATGTTTGGTATTTTTTTTACTAATATATGGTATGTCATGGAGGTGTGGTTCAAGTGTCATGCCAGTTCAATGCCCCATCTATTTTAAATGATTATTTCAAGGTTTAAGTCACTTACTTGCAATTTAGGTTCAAAAGACTCACAATAGGGAAAATCAAGACTAAAAATCATCAAGTCATGAGATTCAAACAAGACACAAGGTTAGATCAACAAGAAGGGGATGAGATAAGCATAATTCCAAGATGGGTGGATGTCCTCAAGGTTTTTGCATCATATAACCAACCATTGCATATCAATATTTATTGAAGCACAAATAGTTGACATAAATACTTTGGTTCAACATATGATCTTTGATTTGAGAGGGAACAAAATAAGGTTAATACCTATTTCAAGATTAGGGCACAAGCCAGACAAGTAACCTAGAAATGCCCTATTTGGCCATTAATTGGGGATTTTGAGCCTCATAAACCCTATATAGCTCTACTTTTAGGGCTTAGGTCTAGTTAGGTCCAAATTTTATTAATTGCATGTTTGGTATTTTTTTACTAATATATGGTATGTCATGGAGGTGTGGTTCAAGTGTCATGCCATTTCAATGCCCCATCTATTTTAAATGATTCTTTCAAGGTTTAAGTCACTTACTTGAAATTTAGGTTCAAAAGACTCACAATAGGGAAAATCAAGACTAAAAATCATCAAGTCATGAGATTCAAACAAGACACAAGGTTAGATCAACAATAAGGGGATGAGATAAGCATAATTCCAAGATGGGTGGATGTCCTCAAGGTTTTTATATCATATAACCAACCATTGCATATCAATATTTATTGAAGCACAAATAGTTGACATATATACTTTGGTTCAACATATGATCTTTGATTTGAGAGGGAACAAAATAAGGTTAATACCTATTTCAAGATTAGGGCACAAGCCAGACAAGTAACCTAGAAATGCCCTATTTGGCCATTAATTGGGGATTTTGAGCCACATAAACCATCATAATACAAATGAGGAAAATCATGGATATTAGTATCTCTTAAAATCATAAGAATATTGATTTCAAGAGTATAAAGGGGTTATATGTATAAGAAGACCAAAATTCCACATTTGATTAGGGTATTATAATGCATCACCATAAAGGGGTCGCATTCATGCATTCCATATGGAACAACCAGAGAAGAGGAGGGGAGGAGATGATCCTTGTATCATGGAGGGGTATCAATAACTGATTTCATGGTTGATTAAGCACTTAGTGTTTTTAGGAATAAATGTTAGCATTAATAGGGAAAGGTAAGTCATTAAGGTCCAAACAAGTCTCATATGTACAAAAAGATGCATTCATCATCAATAGGGGTGATTAGGAGTTCAAACACGTACAACAACACTTATAAGCTATTGATTTGATGATTAGTATGTACACTGAGTAATAAAAATTCAACTTCAAATGTAATCAACATGACTAAAGTTACCATCTTATAGGAAACCAGGGAATAAACAAAAGAGTTAGGGTCTGAAACATAGTCCAAGTTGTAGACCTTTTTGAGTTGATAAAAAGGCATATAATTTCATACATTTTGGCTAAGGTATCTAGGAGTCATGCGATATAGAAACATCATGTTTGAACACTATAAGGGAAAATATGTCAAGGTATTGCATTTATATAGGGTGCAATTTTAGTCATTGAATCACGACCTGGTGGCCCGGTGGTCCACCCTTTGCTTCCATCAACTGGGACACAATTAATCCACTTGTTAAATGAACCACATAGATGGAGGCCACACACACCCTGATGCTCTCATGCACCTGTGCCTACCTCATTTCTCATGCCCCGGTTGAAGATACTTCTCGAGGCAACATGCATGACTAGAGGAGAAGAGTGCAGGCTTGGTGCAAAGGCGATGCCCATATGACCGATCGCCAGAGTTCACATGTGCTCTAAACATTCAAGGAAGAACTCTATTGGAGGAAAGGGGCTCTAGGGGGTATATTTCCGGAGTGGGGACAACATGGAGCAACTACAGTTGGTAGGTCAAAGAAGAAGGATAATAGGGTGATAGGGTTCACAAAATGGAAAGAAAAGAGTAAAAAAGGAAGTGGGAGGTTAAAAAGGAAGGTTGGGGTGTTCTCAATGTCAAAAGTAGGTTCACAAAGGGTCACTTAATTTGTCCTCTTAGCCCAAACATAACGGCTATACGGAGGTTGATGATGATGGCACAATTGTCAAACTGGAGGGGGTGGATCCATGGGCACCCATCTAAGGGTCAAGATGGAATGAGAACAAGAAAGGGGTGCAGATGGATGAGTTGGAAGCCAAGGAGAGGTTCCTTTCCTAACTGGGCCATACACTCAATTTCCAATAAGGCTCAAAACCACGTTAAATTGATTAAACCAAGTGTAATTTGAGCCAATATGGAAAGGCCGTATCTTTAGTTTGAAGGTCCGATTGAGGTGGATTTTGCATTGTTGGAGTCAAAAATGTAAAATCTACAACATGAATGCATAAGAGAACAAAATGATCATATTGGTGAGGGTCAATTTCATCTAAAAATGGGTGATGTCTTAAAGCATCACACTTAGTTCAAAATTTCAAATTAATGTCACATATAGTCAAATTAGTCCTTGGTGTGACCAAATTCGAAAGTGACCACACTAAAATTACAAGACTTTTATCCAATTGAGTACAAGGTCACTTGAAGAAGGAGAATACGTACATGATAGGAGTGAAGAAACTTAGGTCATCACATCCTTCCCTCCTTAAAAGTATTTTTGTCCTCAAAATTTGTATAAGATCATAATCAAGGATCAAAGTTCAAATTCATCAAGTGTAGGAATAATATCCAAGGCATCCCCCACTATGGGGTGAAACCTTAGGTTTCATCAACAAAGGTGTACCTATCATGATTCATAGATTCGATCATTATTTAGCTTATATTCATAGCATGACATTCTTCAAATTTTTAGGTTTATATCATTTGTCTCTACTACATTAGGGATTTGTTCATGTACTCATACAAGCTCAAGGTGGGTTTTAAAAATATTATCAATTGAAAGTGTTCATTATCATGACTTCCAATTAATATAATGAGCACCCCTATATTTCTTCATCAAGTTAAAATTACATGCATAGTTTTGATTACCCCCATAATCTACTAACTATCACCAATTAGGTTCATAAGAAGTTCATTTTGGGTTTGAAATTAACCATTTCATTCTTGATTATTCTAGATAGATGTCTAGGAATTATCATATAAATTTCACGATTTTAAACATACACCTTTTATGCAAGGTGTAGTTTCATATTAGTTCGATCTTATGATAGTGACTTAACATACATATATACCAAATGTTAACACAAGTGAGATTTTTTCATGTATAAAACATCATTCGGGGAACATCACTATTATCAACATTGAGGTATCATGTCTATCTCACTTGTAGTTGAAAAGAAATTCAAATGCATGATCCACTAAGCTAAGACCCATCTATCTCAAGACAAAACATACTAACCACATCTACCCATACCAAACTTTTACCCAAATTTAGGAACAAGGGAAACCCCTAGATTCCTTCACATACTACCAATAACCCGAGTATGAGGCTCATCGTGGAAATCACAATCATATACATCATTTTATGGTTTTGAGGCATCTCCCTTGCCTATATGGAAAACAAACATATATTCAAATGCCTCTTTCCCCAAGGTTAGAACTTTTTATTGGAAATCTAGGGTACAAGATTATCAAAGGAACCAAACACCAAGTAACTCAACTCATATACTTAGAGGTATTCTATCTAGGGACTAATTATCATGTATTTCATCAATCACATTTTTCAACATTTCATATATTGGAGGTTAGGTACTCTGACCATCTCCCATACCAGGTTGAACCATCTCAATAGTTCAACCTTACCATATATCCCATGCTAGAGGTCCTTCTTCATAAAAAGGTCAAGACCTTTGTCGGTCCTAAACCACATCTTATTATCTGTATATCAACATATACAAAACTAGGCACAAACAAGCATGCCCACGCACTAGCCATGTGTAGCACATCAAGCTAGATACATATGCCATACCCGGTGCTACACTAGCTAGGGTTTCATGTTTATAATTTATATCATGTTGTAAAAATGATCTTGAATCTTATAAGACCCTAGTTTTATGTAAGGAGTGATGAATAATCAAAGTGTGGCTTGTGCTAAAGGTTTAGCTGATCTACCCTTTTTTACCCCCTAATTATATTACTATACATACCAAGAAAATTTTATGGATTTCATCAATTGTCTCTAGGACTAAGTCATAATGAAGACATACATGAAGTTTGGTAGAGAAACCATAGAATTAGTTAGAATAGAAATTTTAAACCCTAGTTTATTGTTTGGAGTGAGACTAAGAAAAGTTTGTCTTGTGCTAAAGGTTTAGTTGACCTACCCTTTTGTATCCTATAAATTGTGGCAGTCATACCCAATGAATTTTTGGATGCTCTTGTGAACCTTAGACTTATTAGGTTAGAAACACAAGGACCTAAAGTTCAACCCTAGGTGGGTATGACCTGTTAGTTGGATGCTTGAGCTATGAGCAATATAAACACTATTGACAACTAAAATATCCATATGTAAAACAAGTATGTCTACGAGTTTTTATTTTGTCTTATTAGGTTAAACTTTATAAGGGGTGGTTAGTTAGTTGGTAGTGTATGGATCGTTGGATGTCGGGGACAAAATCCTATTTAAGGGCTGGAGTGTTGAAACATACCAAAACTTGGATCTGATTCCATCTTGTAAGGAGTGGGACTAGGGAGGGGATACACTCCTTACTCAAATTGAGTAGGGAGTGGATCCCCTCGCAGGTCCCACTCCTTACATGAACCTACAACCCATACTATATCATATAAGGAGGAGAAAAGAAAGGTTTTAGGAAAGGTATACACCTGTTGTAGAACTAGGTTCTAACCTAGAGGCTAAGTCAACTTGTTCCATAATGGACAATTTATTAAGTTTCTACACATAGGATGTAAGGTTAGGTTTAGTTTGTGTTTCAAATGAGCAATATTTAGTATAGTTAATGTTCTTGCTCTGATACCATATATCATGGAACCATTTATTAACCAAATCCTAACTCCAAATGATTATAAATTCAATAGAAATAGGACCCAGACATGCATCCCGAACATGGTAATATCAAAGTGTGAATGCACAAGTGTAAAATCTTAGCAGACATGGACATATAACAAGATGAAACCACAAACATAATATCAAAATTAAACAAGTATTATTATACAATATGAAATGTTAGATAGTTTCAATTAATGTACACTAACTTGGATCTTACAAAAAGCACAACCAAAACACTTCCTAACAAGATAACTTCTCCCAAAACATCTTTGAACCTAAAATATATCAGAAACAATAGGGTCAACACACATGGTGTTGAGTACATGGAAGAAAGATATAAATAAATATATATATATATGAAGGTCTTCATAACTTGAAAAGATTTTTTGAAGTAAACAAATAAGAATAAACAAGTTATTAGCAAAGTGAGAAACCATGTTTTATGTCATTTTACTCCATTATAACAACATTATCATGTATCATGAGGTCTTTGACCAACTTCCCAATGAAAGGAGTCTATGATGCTGCTTAAGTCTGCCACCAGCTAACCCTATTTATCAAAATGATCTTCCCTAACTTGACAACTCATGTGGGACACTGGACCTTGTATCCTTACTCAAGAATACAAAAAGGTGCACAAGGTTTGTACAATGGAGATCCAATTAATGTGTGCAAGTTATAAAATCAATGAGACAAAGAATTGAGTAAAATACTAATATACTATAATACTACATGGCAATGTTTTAGAAAGTATACAAGCATATATACATATCAAGGTTCAAGCAAGAAAACAATAATTATAGAATTTTAAAGCCCATAATAGAATTACATATTCTAAGCTTAACTTGTTCTTGATCATCTTGTCACAATCAACATATGATTAAGAACAAACTTGCATGCATGTATTAGACTCTCACATTAACCCTTGATAGATCCATGTTTAGGGTTTAGGTTAAGTTAGGTTCAAACCTGGCTATTAACATGTTTGGTGATCTTTTACTGATATAGGGTCCATCATGGAGGTGTATTTCAAGTTTCATGCCATTTTGATGTCCCATCTATTTTATATGATTATTTCAAGGTTTTTTTAATAAAAGCCAAGATGTCATTTTATTCATCCTACCCTCGTCATGTAGGTGAACCAGGTCAAAATTACATTTGACACTTATAAAATGCAGCTAATTCCCTCTCCAAAACCCAAAGAAAACTAAAATTGTATCAAACCCCTAGTAAAAGAAAAAACCATTATGCAAGTATACAAAAAACAACTATATATCTATCCACCCTATCACTATGTAAGGTGTATCTCTCTTCTGTAGAATGGAAAAACCTCTAACTCTCATAGGTAGAAGACTGGGTTCACTTGAGACAAAAATTTCTCTATCCTTTGTTCCCTAATAACTAGTTTCCCTTGGTATCAAGTTTAAAACTTTGTGACAAAAAGAACCATTGATGGCTCATTATTCAATGATACATTTGATTTCCCTGATCCATGTGATCATCCTCCCTGGGCAAACATTTGATCCCTAGACACAATCAATAACACTTTTATCATACAACTCCATGATTGACAAGTTTAGATTCCAATCACTTGTCAGTTTGAGAGAAATTATGTAGACATGCATATACACTTCAAAATAATCCTTACCATTGGCCCAAAACCAAAAGGAAATCTTGATAGCCACCCAACATCGCATGCCACCATCATGATGCAAATATCTCCCTATAGTAATATTGATATTTAGTCTAGTCATATCAGGTTTCTGTCATCTTAGAAGCTTGATTCTTCGGATCTTTGTCACCGTGATAGAGATGCTAAAAAGTACCAGATTAATATAGAGATCTAAGGTATTGAATCTCTCAAAAACATTATGGATATACTGTAGTTTACTACAAATATAGTAGAGTCCCAGATAGACTCCAAAGTCAATCTAATCCCTTCAAATCTCTATTTGCATCTATAATTCTATAGATTCCAAGTAATGAAAGATGCCATGCATAAGAATAACCATCCACATAGAATATGCCTAGAGTGCATATCATCACAAATCTGAAAGAAATGATAGAAAATACCATCATGCCAATCATCCTCAACCTGAAGCAACTTGGAAAACTTTTCCCATAGGAATAATATCATGTTACTATGGATAAAGAGATGCTCCATTGACTTAGACACTGGTGTCTTATAGCGGCTTCATGCAGAAGTCATCTGAACATGGCCTTCCACATTATTTTCATCTATAGGAATTGCAGCTTTCAACATTTTCCAAACCAAACACTTAACCTTAGGTGTAGCAAGAAGAAAATAGATTTAAGGTAAAAAAACTCACAATAGGAAAAATCAAGATTGTACATCACCAAGTTATGAGAATCAACCAAGATATGAGTTTAGATCAGAAGGAAGAAAATAAGATTAGCATGACTTCAAGATGGGTGGATGATGCACATGATTTATCTACCGAAATTGGGGCTTATTTGAGTATTATTTAATGATTATTTCTCTCATATTCATGTGTTCTATGAACATTTTGCCTAAATTGCCTAAAATAGCCCTTGTACACCAATGTTATCCAACTTACACATATTTAGATCAAAATTGTGCTGTTTTATAATTTGCTTATCATGTTGTTAATTTATTGCACACATGACTAACTCAAAGCAGAAGCAAGTTAGTACCACCAACTTTTTTTGATGGCACTGACATGAGAGGGAAAGAACTAAGAAATAAGAATTGAGAAGGAGAAGGGGAAATGCCAAAAGCTTCTTGGTACCACCCACCCAGGTCAGCAACACTGATATTTGAAGCCCTAATCTGCATCAAAGGTTAAGAGTTGGTTGCATCCACTCATTTTGGTGGTACCAATATTTTCCTAACGACCAAGATCAAACAAAGCCACGTCCGACAATCTATAACCAAGTGGTGCCCTAATTTCTCCTACATAAACCAAAGAGTGGCATCCATTTGGAGTCTCTCTTTGAGGCAAGGAATCTCAAATGTAGGCTATTCCACTGCCCGTCCTTGGAGGAACCAGATCCCAAGAAGGAGATGAAGAGTCTAGAGAAACCCTTATGAAATTTTCTATAACTTTCTTCATCTTTCTCCCTTCTTATGATCCTTTGTTAAGCACGAGGGTGTAATCCCCCATTCTTTAGGAGCCATGAGTAGCCTGGTGTTAACTCTATGTTTGTTCATATTTTGATTCAATACAATAGAATTTTTTACTTCCAATTTGGAAAATAGAAAATTTTAAGCGCCTTATTTATGCTTGATCAGATAAGTTTGTAATTGTTTGTTAACTACTGCAAAAGCAACGTTAATATTAAAAAAAGTAGTTAGTCAATAACATATTGTGAAAATAGGTAAATCATTATGAAGTAATATTCCAGAGATAGTTCACACCTCTTAGTACCTTCTATATATGTTGTGAAAGTGGATTAGTAACAAGGCTAAATAGTGTGTTATGTTGAGAAAGTGGGTAGTATAAGATACAAATGCTTAATCAAAAGAAGAAAAAGTAGGTTTTGTTGATCTAATAGGATGCATGTATAGGTTGACACAATGGTGAAAATGGTATCATGAAGAACCCATCGGTCTAATTTTTGACCAACTTTATTTTCTCCATTTTTAATTCTCATTCTTAGTTCTTAATCACCAAATTAACTCCTTTATTAGGCTTAGTTGATCTGTTTCAATTAGTACTTGTTTCTATCTATCCAAATTTCCTATGTTTGAAATTTGGGCCTTATTGAGTCCCTTCACTACTCCGATGCATACACTTGCCTTTAACACATGTTTTTAAGGCGTGTTGATAGATGTCCCCAAGGTCTAAGCATCATATAACCAACATTGGTTATTAACATATCTTCATGCATTCAGTCATAATCATAGATGACTTAATGACTTTGGGTTCAACATATGATTTAAATGGGACACCCACAACTATGAGATATTAAATGCTATACCATATCTGATTTAAGAGGGAATAACATAAGGTCAAGACCAATTTCAAGAATAGGTCACAAGTAAGATAAGTAAGCCACATATGCCATATTAGGTCATAAAAGGGAGATTTCAAGCCACATAAACCATATGATGACACAAAAGAGGAAGATCATGGACATATTATCTCCAAAAATCACAAGGATACTGATTCAAGAGTATAAAGGAGTTTGATGTATAATAATACCAAAATTCCACATTTATTTAGGGCATAATTATGCATCACCAAAAAGGGGTCACATTCACACATTTAGTGCCATATGGAACAACCATAGGAGGGGGGTAGGAGATGATCCTTGTATAATGGATGGGTATTAGTTATTGATTTTAAGGTTGATTAAGCATTTGGTGTCATTAGGAAGTAAGATTACATTTAATAGGGAAAGATAGATCATTAAGGTCCAAACAAGTCTCATATGTACAAAAGATTCATTGATGAGCAATGGGGGTGACTAGGAGTTCAAACACGTTAAAAAAGAACCAATAATTCACTAATTTTATGGTTAGGAGGTAGGTTGAGCAATAAAGATATAACTTTTATTATTGACATGCATCAAATGTAACCGACGTGACCAAAGTTAGCATATCTTAGGAAACTAGGCAACAAATAATACAAATAGGGTCTCAAACTTAGTCCAAGTTTTATATGTTTTCAAGATTATAAAACATGAATATTTTTTTTAATATTTTGTTTTAGGGTGATAGGATTTTTGTAATTTAGAAATTTAGCATGAAAACTATAGGGGTAAAGATGCTAAAGAATTACATTTATTTAGGGCATGATTGTAGTCATTGATTCACGATCTGGCGGCGAAGGGGTCTGCCCATGTTTCTATCAAAGGGGACGTGGTCAATCTTCCCATTAATCATCCCATGTAGGGGGAGGTAGACATGTGCGACCCCCTACTCTTTTGAGCTCACTCCTATCACCTATCATGTGCCCCACATACCACTGATGCTCAAGATGGTGGGCACTGTCGGAGAAGAGGGGTGTCGGGTTTTGGGCAATGGGGACGCCCATTCTTCTAGCCTTCGGAGTTTGCACATGCTCGGTGGACACAAGGGTGACCTTGGTTGTCCATGAGGGGGGCTGGGGGAAGAGCACTAGCTCTTTTTGGGGGTCATGGAGCAGCTAGGATTGGGAGGTTGAAGGAGGATAGGTTTTCAGGGTTCATAAAATGCAATGAAAAGAGTGGGAAAAGAAATAATGAGGTTAAATAGGAAGGTTCGGGTATTCAAAACATCAAAAGTAGGTGCAAAAAGGGGCGCCCCATTTCTCCTTATTGCCTAAAGACAAGGTCTGTATGAGGATGAAGATGATGGGACAACCATAAAATTGGAGGGGGTGGATTTGTGGGCACCTATCCAAGGGTTGAGATGAGCCGATGACAAGCAAGGTGGGATGGTTGAGTTTTCATACAAGGAGGGGAGTCTACCCTAATTGGGATGACACTCAATTTGGGCCCAATAAGGATCAAAATCAAGTGAAATCAATTTAATCATATGTAATTTGAGCCAATTTTGAAAGGCCATATCTCGAGCTTCAAAGATCTGATTGAGGCAATTATTGCACCATTGGATTCAAATTTAAAACTATACAACACAAAATGCATTGAGACCGTAAAGATCATATTCATGACGGTCAATTTCACTTGACAAACGTGTGTTACCTTAAAGCTTGGTACTTAATTCATATTTTGTAACTAATGTCATATATAGTCAAATCAACCCTTGGTGTGACCAAATTGTAGCGTAACCACACTCAAACTCTGAAATTATATACAATTGAGAATAAGGTAATTAGAATAGGTAGAATGAGTGAGAAAGTTAGGTGATCATAGAGAGCCTACTGCCATGCTAAATCATAAATCAAGTCGCATGCTAATCCATGTTGTATTCTATACTTCTTCTTCCATCTCTTTACATTCCATCCACCAAAAAGAAAAAACAAATCCACAAAATGTGTTGATCCCTAGGTTTGGGGTGGAATACCATCAATTCTACTCTATCCACTTCTTCCACACCCATCTCTATGTAATACCAGTAAACCACCCAAACAAACAAAAGTTGCCAATATTCACAACAAGAAAAGCTTGCACATCATTCAAGGCAAAAAGAAAAATGAAAATGGAATCCCAAGTGAATATAGGAGAGATTCACATGTTCCTTACACACCCCATCTTTCAAATTTTAACCTAGGGGCAAAATGAAACATCTCATTTGGACATCATTTTCATTCAACCCAATGCCAATCATATGCATACTTGTTATTATGCATAATTCTATGAAGTCTCATGAATCTATCAGACATGTTGGGTATTGGGGAGAGTAGTGAGTAAAATTTTTAGCAACCAAAGACATAGCTAGATTTCTATCTGATCTCAATAGGTTGTGAAGCTTTGCCATATCAAGTGGTAGGGAATTCAACATGATGTGAAGGTGAGGCAATAACATGGGTTGAAAGTATTAATTTGGTGATTATTTAGATTTTTATTTACTCAAGGCCGAGCCACACTGAAATTTCCTAACTATTTGATAAATTCATATTCATCCTTGTCTTAGTCATATTTTTAGGTTAGTTTTGCATTTATACTTCAATTTTTTCTTTAAAATTAGCTTTCATTTAGTTGTCTGTAGTTGCATGCCGATTTGAATCTCCACACAATTCCTTGATTTTCATGACATGTTTGAGATTTGATTTCTACACATGTTATAATTTTTTTATATGGTGCTTCATTAGACTCCATTCATTTCTCACTACTCCAAAATGTAGGCCCAGTGAAACACACCAATCCCCCTCCTGATTGATATCGGTCTACACTACTATTGGTCTATAGTGACATCAATCTACAATGCCATCGATCTGCAATGTTGTTGATCTTGAGCAGTTCCATCAGTTTGTAGTGCCATTAGTCCATAATGGTATGATTATACAATGTCATTCGTCTTCATCAACCAATGAGATTCTTCCACATTTGTCAACTAATGAAAATCATGCACACTTGACAAGTGATGAGGACTTTACACTTCCAGAACTAAAAACACCATAGATCAATAAGGACAGTGTGCCTGATGTGTATCCTACCTAACAAAGATCATGCAGCTGACAATGTGTCAACCTATGATACACCTAGCCTCTACACTTGTGCATAAATGCCCCCCCCCCCAATTGATAGGGATTATGAACGTCACTGTGTCTATTTCTAACTCTCATGTCATTGACTCTACCTTCATTTTCATTGCTTTTATCATTGAATATAAATAAACAGTTGCAACTCCAACCCTAACAACCATTTATAAACCGAACCCTTTCCTCCATGAGAATCCATCACTTTCTTGATGTTGCCAAGCTGCATCACTCCATCCTCATCATTCACATCTAGTTTTGATCAATAATTTTTATCTGTTGATCAACCCTATAAAGCAAAAATGACTCCACCTCCACTAATAATCTAAGGCCCTAACTTCAAAATAGGATAGTCTAATGACATAGGATCTCCACCAATAACAACTTTCATCCATGCCTCTACCTAATCTGCCCTCATAGGGACAAGTCCAACCCATGAAGAAAGAGACTAACAACAAGCAAGTCCATCTCTAATGAATGTCAAAGTATGTACCTTGTCACTTTATCAACCACCCTTGTCTCCAAGTTTGAAGATAGTGAAACCACACTCCACAGCTGCATCTCCCTCTTATACTATGATGATGGCTTTGTTCCTCTCTTTTCCTATTGATCTTAGTACTTGCATGAAGATAGAGTAGTCCCCTTGCTAGGGTATGAGGAGTAGACATCGATGTGTTTTTTTTTTACTGTTGCATCTACGCTTTTATGAATTACTATCTTTGGAACCAATTTTTTTATGCTTTCTAATATTATGTGGCAAACTATTTTGCAAATTTGGACATGCCCCATTCACTCATACTCCCCTTGGATTTGGAAAAAACTTCTCAAGAAAAGAGACCTTGTCAAGAATCAAGCAAGCTGAAATATTGGAAATGGAGAAACCATTTTTCTATGGTTAGATCCTTTATTCGAGAGAGGACAGAACCTGAAAGACAAAGTTGGATGCACTACTAGACTGCGTTCAAATATTCACCGCACTACAAAGCTAGATAATCACAAAACAACAACTGGTTGGATACTACCAGAGAGAGCGTGTATCAAACAAGTCACTTAAAAAATTCAAAAACATCCACCACCCACTACGAGAAAAGATTCTTTTCTTATCAAAGGAAAAACCATCCACTCCCTAAAGGTTGCATGGAACCTTACTCACACCATCAACCCAAAACTAGATTGGGCGATCTGGCTTTGGTCAAAGCATGCATCTAGGCAGATGCAAGTCCACACCTAGAAGGTGATGAACAAAAGGCTTCTTACATATGATAGAATTACAACCAAATGATTCAACCTTGCCTCACGGTGCTCACTCTGTCAAAGAAGCTCTGAGAATAATGAGCATATCCTGCTCAACTTCCAAACCACCAAGTTCCTCTGAGATGAAAGCACAAAGCATGGACTTCTCTCAACACCCCCATGATCCTATGGGGACATCATCAAATGCTCAAGTAGAAAAAATAGACTCTTTTTATAGTTTCTCTATATCACATATGGAACTACAAAAATAGTATCATTTTTTTATGATTGTAAACTTGATGCTATGGCCATTTGGTATGCCATCGTGTTAAATTTTGAAATCCTAGAAACAATGTAAATATAGGTAACTTCCTCCCCTATAATTTTCTATATTGATTACTCTCAATAATATTGTCTCTGACTTACCAGAAAAAGTAGATCTTGTATGTAGATAACTTCAAACCTAAGATCTAAGATATCATTTGGATGTTGTTAAACCCTTTATGAGAACTTCACATTGGTGTTTTTGAAGGCTATGGATACATGAACTTAGGTAGAACAACAATGAGCCTAGAGAAATATTTGTTTGGGTTGAATCCTAGTTCTAAAAGGAAATATTTAGCCAACCTCAATGTTAGTATATTCATGCTTATTATGGAGTAAACAAAGACAAAACTATGTAGTAGTTGTGAAACCCATATAATCTAGTGTTTCCATCACCTAATATCCATAACCTTAATTCACTCTATTTAAAATTGCAATATTAGCATAATCAAACAAATCTATTTCCATGATAAATACTAGTTATTCCTTTGTTACTTTGATCAAACAATTCTTAAATACACCATGTGTTAGGTTTGCACATAAACTATACTTTAATAAGATAAAACTACTTGCATATGGGATTTTCATACAATTTTTTAAGGTCAAATATAGGGATTTTGTGCCTAAATAACTTGTACATGTGATTTGTTCAACATAAAATTTTGGTGCCATTGAAATGAAAAGCCAATTGTTGGGTTATGTGGGTATTTTCAAACATGTCAGACAATCGACTAGCTAGTCCAACCCATCAGCTGGATGGATTCAGAACTAATAGAACAAAATCATGAATCCGTCAATCAACTTATCTCATAAGTCAATGACTAGTACTCATCCCGTTAGATTGTGATTCTAGATGATCTTTTGGGGTTTTAGCAACCATGATATTTGGCTATGGTTTGTTGTAGACTTGTTTTAGGTAAAATCCAAGGGTTTCATTGCTAAAGAAATTTCATGTGTGATTTATCCATCATTAAGTTTTGGTGCCATTGATGAAAATCCATTGTCTAAGTTTATGTGGACATTCACATACATGCCAAACAATTAACTAGTTGTTTGAACGACCAGCTGGATGGGTTCAAAACATTCTAGGACCAAATCCATAATTGTTAAATCAAGTACTCTCATAAGTCGATAAGTGTATTCAACCCATCAAACAGAGATTACCGATGATCTTTTGGGTTTCTAATAACCCTAATATTTTGACTGCCATTTAGATTATCACATGAGTGAACCATTTAACATCTAGTCATTCAGTAAAACCTTCAAACTGTCAATCTAGGAGTCTAGATAGTCTAGCATTGTTCTATGTAGACCTTTTAGTAACTACTTCAATGTATGTCCATGATTACACTCCTCTACCATGTGTATCCTATGCTTGTGACTCTATAGACTCCATATTACATTGGTAGTGATGCCTAGGATCATATTATCCCTTCACAAGCAATATGTAGTAACTAGAAACATATCATTACCACCCAAGTAATTTGTTTAAAATGGAGAACAAGTTCAACCTTATCTTTTGATCATTGTTATAAAAATAGTATAATACATTTGTCTCTAATATCTAGATTAAACTGGGGCATGGATACATCATCCTCATAATGTTAAATCTTTGTTTCTTCAACACAATATCTGAGATACACATCAACTCATTATCAAATATTGACTCACATGAGCATGATAAATGCTTTTTGCAGTCTCTCACATTAATGATGTGATACACTCCAATAGGATACATTACTAACAATAATGTACATGTGTTACACCACACCTAAGTACTACTAGTTTGTAAACCCTTATTTAAGACCAAATTGAATAGTGTTAAAATACAAAAGCAACATGTGATCATTGTAGTGACTTCAGGATGAAGGACCACATTCTGCCACTATCATATTTAGATTTTGATTCTAACTCATATTATTGGCTTCCATGTATCATATTCAAAGGGGAAATGCTGTTTTGTTTGCACAACAAATCACCAGGAAAAGTCTATGTATCATATTCATACGGGGAATGATGTGTGTCATTTACACACCAAATCACCAGAAAAAGTCCTAGAGTTTAAACTTCTAGGAAGCAGTCAATTCCTTGTAAGCAATGAGTCAACATTATAGTAGTAAGGTACCAATCCAAGAGACAAAAAAGAGGGGGTTGAAATCCAAAACCAATCGTGAGAACAAGAAGGAAAAATCTAATTTGTTGAGAGTTTGATTATGCTAAGATCAAAAGTAAAAATGTAGAAATAAAACCTAAATAATCAAATGATAAAGGGTATTGGAGGTTCAGAGGATCACAAAAACCACGTTCCTACATTAACCAATCCAACTCCTTATTTTAATGACTGAATCAGGGTCATGTGGATTTGTGTCCCATTGGAGCACAAATCACACAAGGGCCATATTTCTCTAAAACCCTAGGATAAGAGGTTTGAGGATCCTCATACAACCATCCTACTAAAATCTATCAGATGATTGCATCAAGCATATGTGATTTGCATTTCAATGTTTGAAACCATGGACCAAGTGATCACGTCACCTTGGGTTATAACAAACAAGATAAATAGGTAAAAAGATCATAATCTAAATCAAGTAATCATGTCAAAAGATTATGCGTTCTTTCTTGTTGAGACCCTAGATCTCAACATCCCCCAAAACAATATAATATTCTTAACTAGGAACAAGTGCAGATCAGAAGGATAAAGGATCATAAAATAACATTAAGACATTATGCATTCATTCTTGTTAGGATCTGAGGTCTCGGTACCCCCACAAGAATATAATCAATATCTATTGATCGAAGCAAAAAGGGTTCAGAAAACATCTTTTCATTAAAATATTGGAGTCAATACAACTAATAGGGCATGGTCTATGGGGCTACTCTCCATGACCCAGAAGAGAAATACTCAATTATTATTAAAAACAAGATTACAATATGAAAAATTGGATGCCCAAGGGAGATATATCTTGATAGAAGAGATGCTTTTTTCTTTGGAGTCCCCCTCCTTTTATAGGGGGAAGGAGGGGCAAAAATCCTAAAAATGGCTTGCAACAATGCGTGGTCGATCAACTGGGGGTCCAATGGGTCAATTGGATTTATCTCTTCTTTGATAGAAGTTTGTGTTGACTCAAGGTCAATTAGGTCAATGTTGACTCACGTCTAAATTGACTAAACTCGTGTTTTGATGATGACTAACCATTCCACATATTGGTGTCTAATGTCTCTACTTGAGTGATTTCAGATTAGGTATAGACACACTCCAAATGCCCTAACTTATGCATCTCAAATTGGAGAAAAGACAAGTCAAAAGTCATACAAGTGCACATTTTTGTAATATGATGTATATCCATTAGAATCATGTTGTAAATCACTTGTAATGATTGTATGACTTGTAATTAAGCTTAGAAAAATATCAGGAGCACTTAGATCGAATATTAGAGCGCTATAGATGCAACTTGGAAAATTAATTACAGGCACTTTGTCGGTCGAGTTTCCCAGCCTGAAAACTCGACTGATCATCCTTGATCAATTTTCTGAAGATTGCATCGGTTGAGTTGTGTTTACACAGAACTCGACCGATGGAGTAACTGACCAAATCGATTTTCATTGGTCGGTCGAGTTTCCTCAGGACAAACTCGATCGATGGTCTGAATATCGGCTTTGTCTTTTACTCTATCGGTCGAGTTACACTTATAGAAACTCGACCGATTGCACTGTACGGAAAAGTGCAGAAAAGTGTTTCTAGCCGTTGTGGAGTTGCAACAAGTGAAAATATATCCGTTGCAAGCCACAAAATGGCTAGTTTTCATTCTCAAGTGTTCCCAAAGGCTAAGAGGCATCCCCAGCTATAAATAGGACCCCTTGGGCTTCATTCCAAGGTTGAGCATTCATTACAAACTCTATGTGAGGCTCCTATTCTATAGTTAAGTGCTTCCTACAGCCTCCTCTCTCTCTCTAAGCTTAATCACTTGCTACATCCTATTGAAGAGCTCATTGGAAATCTACAAGCACATGAAGCCACACTTGACAAGAGGGAGGAAGTAGAAAGACAAGAGAAGAAAGAGCTAAAGAGAATGAAGAAGGCTAAAGTGAAGGCTCAAATTGAAGCTATCATAGAACAAGTCTCTCCATCCTCTCAAGCTAAAGAAGATGCCATGTACTCCAAGGGTAAATTCTACAAAGGCAAGTCCTCCTCCATCCGATGCTTCACATGTGGAAAGAAGGGTCACTATAAGGAAGATTGCCCACAAGGCAAAAAGACCCATCTTCACAAGAAGAAATGACAATCAAGCTCAAGTGGCTCCTCCAACTCAAGCTCAAGTGAAGATTCAAGTGAACAATCAAGATCAAGCTCTAGTGATGAAGGAGAATGTCATTTTTCTCTTATAGCATCAAAAAGTGAAGAATCAAGTGAGGTAAATCTAAACTCTTTAGATAAAGAATCTTTTATTGCTATTATTCATGATATTTGTGCCTCTCTTAAGTCTTCTAAAAGGAAAAGGAAAAAGCTTGCTAAAATTGTTGATAATTTGCATGTAGAACTAGATGATCTTAAACATGCTAATTCTTGTTTGCTTGATGATAAAAATGCTTGTCTTATCCAAGTAGACTCTCTTAAACTTGAAAATGATAGTTTGCTTGATAAGATTAGATTTCTAGAAGCTCAACCTCTCATGCCTAGTTCTAACGAAGAGCACACTTTAATTATTGATTCTCTCATGCATGATATTGATGTTCTTAAATCTGAAAACAAGGACAAAGATTTTGTTTTGCAAGAATTAGAAATAGAAAATGCCTCCTTGCTTGCTAAAATCAATGGGCATGAATCTTGTTCTAGTTCTACTAATAGAGAGAATGATGTTGCTGCTCTTCATATTATTAGAGATTCTTATTTAACTAAAGCTCCTTGCTTAGAAAATGATATTTTGCATGCTAGAGATAATATCAATAATTTGTCTTCTACTATTGCTTCTCTTAAGCATGATAATGACAGTTTGAGATCTTCTTTGCAAAGATTCTTAGTTGGTAAAAAGAATCTTAATGATATCCTACACCATACTACTAAACAAATTGGTAGACATGGTTTAGGATATGATAGTAGTCAAGGGAATAACAAAGATAAAGGACCTCCAATATTCCATGGAGAATCCTCTAGTTCCAAGACTATGGGCACATGCAACTATTGCAATGATTTTGGTCATTATTCTACTTGTTGTCCTTTTAGGAAAGCACCCAAGAGCAATAGGATTTGGGTTGCTAAACTAACTCCTCCGGACCCAAAAACATGATTGGGGATCATTTCATCTTTCTTCTTTTAGGTACTTGCAAATGGATTGACTTGAGCTATTGAATTGCAAATTGACTTGTCAATCCACATGAAAGAAGAAAGGTGAGATGTGTAGAGGGTGACAACAAGTGGAAAAAGGAAAAAGGAATGGTAAGCACAAAGGTAATGTTCTTCTTGCTTATAACCAATCCTAACTTGTTTTGTCAAGATGGTGTGCACTATACATATGGTTTTTGAGTCAAAAGTGGTATTTTGTGATTCTCTTCACACTCTTGCTCAAAAATAGTTTCTAATGCTTCTATAGTGCATTACTAGCTTGCTTGCACATGTTCGGATATGGTTTGTATTTTTAGCATGCCTTTAAATATGTTTTTATGAAATATATATGCCTTTTGACAGCTTCTCTGTCGGTCGCGTTTTCCCTGCTTGAAACTCGACCGATAGGCACCAATGGGTGTTGCCAACAGCTGTCATCGGTTGAGTTGTCAATGCTCAGAACTCGACTGATAACACTGTGCACAGAATATACATTTGGCTTATTGAATGAGAATTTCCCTCTCAACTAGATTTTCTCAACCAATAGCCTTATTGTTTGGCACTCTCTTTTGGTACCTTTATATATGCATATTGCCATGTTCTAAATTTCCTATCTTGCTTACAACTCTATCTCTCTAATTGCTCTAAATTGGTATACCTATATCTTGCAATTACTTGCTTTGAGTATTTTTGCAGGTTTTGATGATGATCTCTTTGGATCTCTTAGTTATGTATTAAATTGCTTCCGTTGTGCTCTAACTTGCTACATCTTTCTAGGTGTATATCTTGTTTTGATACAACCTTGAGGTTCTTAGTGGTAATCAACTTTTGGTAATGATGCATATTTGTATGTGAGTTAGATCCTTTCATGCTTCTAAAATTGCATATCTCTTTGGTTGGATATATCTCTACATCTACTCATAGCTTGCTCTTTAACTTGTGTATCTTTTGGTATCTCTTGCTATGATCTAGATCCTACTAGTAGTCCTAACTTGTGATATCATCTACTAGTAGTTCATATACATGTAGTTCTAACCTTGTTTATAATTGGCATCTTTGCTCATCTATATGCTATGCTTGTATATTGTTGCATACATGCTCAAGCTTGTTCCTTGAATTTCATATCTACTATCTTGAGTTTCTTGCATAACATTGTGATGCAGGGTACATAGATCTACATTATATGTAGAAATTGGAATATTTTTGGATTTTATGTAGCTTTTGCTCCAATTTCAGTTTTTGGTGCAAGGCTAGTGTTTTTCATGCAGAAACAACCTTCTGAGCAAGACTCATGCTTCGCGATGAACTCTGATAGTTTTTGATCAAATTCCGTCATCTTAAGGGTCAAAATTATATTTTATTATTTTTCTGTAGCACTTTATCTTGCATTTTGGGTTGTTCAAGTATATGCTTTAACTTGCTTTTCTTTCTATGCTTGGACAAGCCCCTATCTGTGCTCTTCTACTCTCCTTATATATATTTGTGTTATCTCCTTTTTCTTTAACAAGTGATGTTTCTTATTTCTTCATACCCCCACCTTTTTGAAATGACAAAGGGGGGAGAAAGGTATGTCTTCTTTTAAAAAGAGGAAGAAGGCATGTCTTACATGAAGAAGAGAAGTATGTTCATGTAAAGGGGAGAAGGTAAATGGGAGTAGACATATATGTGTAGAACATATATGAGTAGAAGACATAGTATTCTATAAATGTTATGAAAGTTAACCATGCAGGAGAAATAACATCAATTGAGGGGGAGTACGAAAACTCCATGCACATCAATTGAGGGGGAGCATATGAACTCAATTCTATTGAAACCCCTAGGTTTCTCCAAAGGTATGAATTTACTTAAAAGCTTTCAATACATTTATGGAATGGTTTGTCATCTTTAAAAAGGGGGAGATTGTTGACTCAAGGTCAATTAGGTCAATGTTGACTCACGTCTAAATTGACTAAACCCATGTTTTGATGATGACTAACCATTCCACATATTGGTGTCTAATGTCTCTACTTGAGTGATTTTAGATTAGGTATAAACACACCCAAATGCCCTAACTTGCACATCTCAAATTGGAGAAAAGATAAGTCAAAAGTCATACAAGTGCACATTTTTGTAATATGATGTATATCCATTAGAACCATGTTGTGAATCACTTGTAATGATTGTATGACTTGTAATTAAGCTTAGAAAAATATCAGGAGCACTTAGATCGAATATTAGAGAACTTTAGATGCAACTTGGAAAATTGATTACAAGCACTTTGTCGGTCGAGTTTCCCAGCTTGAAAACTCGACCGATCATCCTTGATCAATTTTCTGAAGATTGCATCTGTCGAGTTGTGATTACACAGAACTCGACCGATGGAGTAACTGACCAAATCGATTTTCATTGAACGGTCGAGTTTCCTCAGGACAAACTCGACCGATGGTCTGAATATCGACTTTGTCTTTTACTCTATCGGTCGAGTTACACTTATAAGAACTCGACCGATTGCACTGTACGGAAAAGTGCAGAAAAGTGTTTCTAGCCGTTGTGGAGTTGCAACAAGTGAAAATATATCCGTTGCAAGCCAAAAAATGGCTAGTTTTCGTTCTCAAGTGTTCCCAAAGGCTAAGAGGCATCCCCAGCTATAAATATGACCCCTTGGGCTTCATTCTAAGGTTGAGCATTCATTGCAAACTCTATGTGAGGCTCCTATTCTATAGTTGAGTGCTTCCTACAACCTCCTCTCTGTCTCTAAGCTTAATCACTTGCTACATCCATTAGAGTGAGTAGGAAATCTGTAAGAGAGCTAGTCCTATATGTATATCTTGTGAGGCTCTCACTTCCACCACCTCCATTTCTCTCATTTGAATCATGAAGATGAAGGTTCTCTCTCTTGTCCAAGAGAGGTGAAGAAGAACAAGGGAAGGAGTCCCTTGGTGAAGAACAAGGTTGAAGACTTAGAGCTAGAGTGGGTAAGCCCTTGGAGAAGGCAGAAGACTCAAGCTCAAGTGGGTAAGACCTTGGTGAAAGCTTCTCCGAGTGAAGGTGAAGTCAAGGATGAAGACTTGGAGCAAGAGTGGGTAAGCCCTTGGTGAAGGCAGAAGACTCCTTACTCAAGTAGGTAAGTCCTTGGTGGAAGCTTCTCCGAGTGAAGGTGAAGTCAAAGGCGGAAGATCCAAGAAGAGTGGGTAATTACTGCAAGGCTGAAGACTTGGGCAAGAGTAGGTAAGTCCTTCGAAGAAAGGCGGAAGACTCTTGCAAAGTGGGTAAGTCCTTGGTAAGGTTGAAGACTCTTTGTATTGGATAGGTAAGTCCTTTGGTTGGTCATGCATTGTATGTCTTATGAATGAATATAAGAGTGCAATAGTTTGGAAGTCCTAGAGGTTGACCTCTCTAGGCAAGTGGACTGACACACTTCTAGTTTGAAGTGTGGAACCACTCTAAATAGCTTGTCTAATTGGTGCATGTTCAATCTCTCTCTCCCTTGCTATGTATGTTTTAGTTGCACTCAAATTACCTATCTAGAAGCCTTATCTTGTCATATATCTTGAAGGTTTAATGAGTTTTCTTTAAGTGCTTTCAGCTCTATTCACCCCCCTCTAGAGCATACAATCACCCATCTAGGATCCAACAGTTTGACTGCAATAATGGCCTTCTTATTTTTAGTTATTGACTAGATCTAGCTGTAGGTCAATTGACTGGGGATCAGATTTGGTCAATTGGCTTTAATGTTTGTGTCAGTTCTATGCAACCCTGAAATGGCTATTGGCGGTGGCGATTTGGCTGAGTCTGGGAGCAAGTCGATCGACTGGGGATACAAGTAGGTTGATGAGTGATTTGAGTTTGTAGACTAGGGAACTGAGTCAATCATCTGGGAGACTGGGGATGAGAATCAAAGCCTCTATTTTTTTCCTTTTAGGGATTTGAAGAGATGGGTCATTTATCTTGCAAAAACCCAAGTAAATCAAGTAAAAACTCTAATTAAAGAGAGATATTCTAAACTAAGATAGATTAACTTGAAAACTAGAGAACAAAAACAAAACTCTCATGAAGAGAGATCTAAAAAATGAAATGAATTGGATAAATATGCACTTATCAAAATACCCTAAACTTAAACTTTTCTCATCCTCGAGCAACATTAAATCATAAACAATACTAAATAAAATACTCTCATCTAGTCCTTCCTCACTCGTATAGAACTATATGAGTCCTTACCACCTTGTTTGGCCTGGCGACCCTATTTTCCTAGAAGTGTGGAACACATAATTTTAACTTCCTACTCAGAACTACTTATGACTTGATTCCATTCTAAGATCCACAAGAGACATATGTCCTATCCCTTCTACCTTTGGAATTCTGGCATTTTCCCACAAATTATTGCACAAAACTAGGGCTATTTGATGGTTTGGGGTTATTTAGATTCCTCTGGGTGTGAAATGAAATGAAGGGAGGTATGGGAGGAGATGGTGTCTCCTCTATTCGACTTGAGACCTTTTATTTTATTTCTTGCAATTATAATGTTTGCATTTTTTGGTGTTCTCTTTGGTATCTTTTCTTATGGTACACTCCTCTTAAATATATGAGGGGTATGAAAGAATCTGTAGAGGGGGAAAAAGGGGTGTGGCCCCATAATTGGACTTTGGTACATTTTCTAGATTTTGATTTTTGTGAAAGAAGAGGTAAGAAGGTGGTAGGAGAAGTGTAAAATAGACTAGACTTGTGCAACTTGTTTTTTGGAATTTTAGTGCATTGAGAGTATTTACGACATTAGTTCAATTATTCTTTAACTTGCAAAAAATCAGGAAATAGTTTCTAAGTGGGAACATATCATGTTTGATTCCTCTCTATCCTTTATGGCCTACCAACATTTCCAAGGAAATAGTGTTATTTAAGATCATAGGTGACGAGATGATTTCTAGCAATGGAAGATTTATAAAAAATGTTACATGAAGACTCACTTATTCAAGGGGGGTTATTAATTACATGCATAAATGGCCGACTACATAAGAGAAAAAAAGAAAGATTTTTTTTGAAAAATTTAAAGCTAAACCAAAAACAATTTTTTTTGATTTTAAAGCTAACCTACATAACATAATGGAAATTGCAAGAATTTTAGGATATAGTGGGTGGAATTGGTACATACCACCCACATCCACCCCAAACTTAAAACTTTGCTCACCATAAGAAAAACTTAATTTTAGAATGGAGGGATGGTTTTATGGGGTCATCGGAAGGCCCTAGTAACTCAAAAAATGTCCAACTGAATGGAATGTTGATGAGGGATGGAACCTTGCAAAGAGGAACTTCATAGTACAACCAATAATTGGGTGGTCATAGAAGCTCGAAGTGTCTTATAGGTAGATAAAAATGATGTTGATTTTTTCCTATAGTGCTCCTCATAAGATCTAGAAATCTTCATTTAACAAGGGAAGAAGTGTTATGGATGTATGTGGATCGGAAGGATTGACTCAAGGTGGAGTTTGAGCCAGTCTGGTAGCACATGAGGTGTCTTTTGTGCAAGATTAGATAGAGATCTAGCTCATATTTCTTCTCATGACTAGGATTTACACACAGGAGAAGTGGTGCTGATATGAAAGGAACTATGATAGTTAAATCAACATCATAATTACTTTTGTTATCCTAAAAAATCATGCAATCAACATTGTTGTAAATGGGATTAATGTGGTTCATTGTTGTTATGCCATGTGGTTCAAGTTCCTCCATGAGAGATGTACCTAAGTGACATGTGGATTTTGGAAGTATATCATTACAATCATTGAAGATTAGGGGCATGAGAATTCCTTCTGGTGGTGGTGGCTCCCCATCTAGACAAATGTGAATTAGAAACTAGCCATGGCGGAGTGTAAGACTCTTGATGAGGAAGCCTTTCTCTAAAAACATCTACTAATTTATCATGGAGGGGTGGAAGTTCATTATCCAAAAAGGGTTTGACCCAAGTGGAATGGTCAGTGATAATATCTAGATTTATGTATATGAAATGAGGAGTTGTTAGATCTTCAGGATAAAGACGACTCTGTTGCTATGACTTTTTATACTCAAGTTATAAAGCCTCTAGCAGAAGGGTTGGAATATTAATGTACTTATCAAATGAAGTAATAACTCCTTGGTCTATGCTATTTCACTAGGATATGAAATAAATGACATAAACATGGGACCATCATCATTATCATCAGGAAAAATCGTCTTAGCCGCTCTAACTTGTTTGGAAATCTCTTTGATTGGGCCTCTAATTAAGTAGCTAACATGGCTTGTCGGATTTCTAATATTTCTTGTTTCTCTGCTACTATCCTTTCTAGGGAGTTAACTTGTTCCTCCTATTGAGGTGTATATTGTATACAATAAGGTTCACATGCCTCAAAATTTTGTTGGTTACCCTCACCATACTCCCCATAACATTCTTGGTCATGACATCCCTCATATTGATATGTGTAGCATTGTTCCTCATTATTCCATCAAGAATTTGTGGATTGTAATTTTCATCATATCCACTGTGGTAGGAAGACTCAATAATACAAGAAGCCACCATAATGTAAGGGGACACATTAGGACAATCTAGTGATATATGGTTGTAATAACCACACAATTGACATTGGAGAAAATAATGTGTTGACCACTCCATTTGAAAAGATTATTTTGAAAGAAATAAAATAAAAAAAATGTAATCTAAGATAGGAAGAAAGGAAAATATCTACATTTTTTGGTCAAAAATAAGGATCTAAGTCAAAAACTAGAATTATGAAAATAAACTAAATTTACAAAAAAGTTAAGGAGTTAACTAGAAATTACAAAACAAAACTAAGAATTACAAAGATAAGCTAAGAAATTATAAACAAGATTACAAATTACAAAATAATTGGGAAAACAATACTATCAAAATAGAAACTTGGTAGAAGGATGAGATGCACTACCGAAATAGGTCTCGATAGGAAGCATTGAAAATAATTTACAAATATCTAACATAAAAAGAAAGAAAGAAAGGAAATCCAAAAAAAAATTATGGAACAAAACTAAGAATTATAAAACAATACTAAAAGTTATAGAGTGAAAGTAAAAATTATAAATAAACTAAAATTATAGAATAAACTAGTAAGTAGTACTACTGGATTGGAAACTCGATAGGAGTAGCACTACCGGAATGGACTCGGTAGACAAAAAGAGGAAAAGAAAAAAAAATTACCACCTTAAGAAGGAAGGAACAAAATTATAGAACAAATTTGAAAGATAAGGAATTATGAAATAAGATTAAATATGGAACAAACATTAAGATGGATAGATTAAAATTATGGAACAAACTAAAAATTATAACCAAACTAAAATTATAAAAGAAAGGAAGAAGAAATACTAAATACACAAGCCATCGGGTTTGGAAAATAATGTGTGCCATCCCCGACAACGATGCCAAATTTGATGTGTGTTGTTAGCATACTTAATCACTAGGAAAATTCCTCGAGCGTAACCTTCTAAACAAGTAGTCAACTGCTTGCAAGAAATGAGTCAAAATTCTAGTAGTAAGGTATCAATCCAATGGATGCCAAATAGGGGATTGAAATCCAAAACCAATCTCAAGAACAGGAAGGAAAAATCTAATTTGTTGAGAATTTGATTATGCTAAGAATAGAAAGTAAAAATGTAGAAATAAAACTCAACTAAGCAAATGATAAAGGACAATTGGGGGTCCAGTGGATCACCACCAAAAGCCATGTTCCTACATTAATCGATCCAACTCCTTATTTTAATGATCAAATTAAGATTATGTGGATATGTGTCCCATGGGAGAAAAAATCACACAAAGGCTATACTTGTCTCAAACCTAAAGTCATGACATTTGAGGATTCTCATCCAACCATCCAACATAAATCTATCAGGTGATTGTTTCAAGAATATGTGATTCCCGTTATGATGTTTGAACCCATGATTCAGGTGATCACGTCCCCATAGGTTATACCAAACAAGATAACTAGGTAAAAAGATCATAATCTAAATTAGGTGATAGCATCAAAAGGTTATGCATTCGTTCCTATTGAGACTCAAGATATCATAATCCCTCACAACAATAACATATTCTTAACTAGATAATGAGTGCAGATCAAAAGGATAAAGCATAAAACCATGTCAAGAGATTATGCATTTGTTTTTGTTAGGATTTGAGGTCTAAGTACCCCCACAATATAATAAATATATGTTGATTGAAACAAAAATGGTTTGAGAAACATCCTTTCACTAAAATATTGGGCCCCAAAAGAGAACTACTCAAACATAATGTAAAGAACAAGATTACAATATGAAAAGCTGGATGCCTAAGAGATAGATATATCAGAAGAAGAGATACATTTATCTTTGAAGTCCCCCTCTTTTTATAGGGAGAATGGAGGGGCAAAACCCATAAAAATGGCTTGGCGGTGGCGGGCAGGTCGAATGACTGGGGGTCTAGTCGGTCGATTCGCTCTAACTGTTCTTTGACCAAAGTTTGACTACAATATTGGCCTTCTTATTTTGAATTTTGACTGCATCTGGCCTCTAGTCAATTGACTGGAGATCTAAGTCAGTCAATTGGCTTTAATGCCTATGTCGGTTCAATGAAACCCTAGAATTGCTTTTGGCAATGGTGCTTTGGATGAGCTTGGGCACAAGTCAATTGACTAGGGATACGAGTCAGTTGATTGGGGATTTGAGCCAGTTGACTAGGAACTGAGTTGGTCGACTGGGACTATGTGGATGAGAATCAAAGCCTCTAATTCTTGGCCCTATTAGGCTTTGAAGAGATGGGTCATTTATCTTGCAAAACCCATGTAAATCAAGTAATACTTCACTTAAAGGGAGAAAAGTGAAACTAAGATCAACTCCAAAACTAGAGAATAATAATGAAATGCTCCTAAAGAGAGATCTAAAACATGCAAACGAATTGGACAAATATGCATTTATCAGGGAACTATTACAAATATAGGATCAATAATCAATCATTTAAGGCCAATTGTGTTAGTTTAAAAATGACACTTAGGCTGGAAACACAACAGATCCAATCATATAACATTGGTTTCTCAATTCAATGGAACTAACATTATAAATAATATTTTTAGCTAGAAAAGGTGAAGAGATTGATACAATAATCAAACACTGTGTTATATTAGATTAGAAACGACACATAAAATACATACAAGCAATACATTTTGGGTACATACAAGGTTTGTAGCATTGTTTTTAATAAAATTGATGCCATAATTTGTTGCCTTAATGTTCTTCAATTGATAAAGGCCAAAAACTTTGTTTTTTCACAACATAAGAACATGTTAAAGAACTTATTTGTAGAAAATCATTTACAAATCTACAAACTACAATGAAACATGCATACAAGATAAAATTAATTTGCATTCACATTCACATCTCCAGTTTCTCTTGACTATATAAGAAATAATCAGATACAAAATATCTAATTGCATTCACATAATACATTCACCAAATCATACACATACACTTCCATTCACATAAACATGAACATACACCATGTACTTTATTACTTTCCACATTTACATTAAGTCATATCTGACTCAAACATAAACATGCTTTTGGATCAACATGAACCATTCACCAATAACACTCCAATTCACATATCATTAATGTATCACAAATGAATAGTTTCTAGTGGTTAATAATTGACTCTCAAAACCCTAAAGTTATCTCTTTGTTACCTATTGTATGTTTCAATTGTCCTCTGACATTGTCCAAACTATCTTGTACCACCACTATTGGCGTTTCATCTATCATCTCGTCAACAACATAGTCGGTGATTGCGAACTACACACTTGAATAATTGATTTTGGAACTATTTCTGCAACAACAATCATTTTTCTATGTTGCTGACTCATTGTTTTGCCCTTATTTCTATTTCAAAATTTACAGCAGGCAGGGTGTACCACCCTCTATTTTCCTCTTTCCTTTTAGTTCTTTCCTTTCATGCATGCATCTTTATCTTCTATGTTCCTTGCATTTAGCATACATTTTCAGCTTTGTAAGACTTTGTTTCATAATTTGTATCTTTGCAATTAAGACTTTACAATTCAATGAAATGCTCATTTTTATGCCTAAATGTGCTATTTTCATCTTAAATTGCTTGATCACTTGCTTGACTAGCTCTTTGACTCTTTCCTAAAATTTGACAATTAAATCTAAGGTTATTCCCCTTTTTCATAGCTTAAAACATTATTTCCTTGATCTATGTTGTGGATGACAAACCCATGATTTGGGCATGTTGAAAAGAGCTAGAGTTTGATCAAGATTCCAAGCTGCATTATTCACGAACTTGCCTCTGCTCTAAGGAACCTTGAATCATAACTACTACTTTTCACATAGGTGTCAAGCAGATCATGATGAGTTTTGAGCTAAAATCAAGTAGGATTGTTTTTCCTTGATGGTCTACGCGCCCTCTCACCTTAGATTGAGTCAAAAAGATGAAACATTTAAAAATGTGCAATAGAGGCTTGGCCACCCAAATATCCCCAAAATATCAAAAAATAGTTCCACCCAAACCTACAAAGTAGAATGTAGAGAATAAAATCATGAGTGTGAATAAATGAGTATTATTTTCTCTTTCAGGAGAGTTGAGGATGGCGCCTAGTCGGTGTATGACTATGCTCATGAACACGGGTATGTCATTCCTAGTAGTGCCACCCCGAAAGCTCATTAGAGAGTCTCTAGGAACCCTAGGAGACCTATGAGATCATACCAGTAGTAGGGTTGGTTTGAGCATAGTATGAGGAGTTCGTCTCACTTTTTTGGGCCATCTGGCTTGCACTGCAGGGATCATTACTTGTTACATGGACCAACCTGATGCAGATTGGGATCCTCAGAAGTCACTAGAGTCTTTTTACTTTTTTTTCTTCCTAGGACCTGAATAAGTGGGAGGCGTGTTGTTCCTGATTGATTTACATGAATACATGATAATATCTCATTACTCATCACCCGTGAGACCGCCTATGTGACAATGCTTCAATGTTGCATAATTATGATTGAAACCCTTACGAGTACTATCATGGTTCAGTAAATTTACTTAATCCCACATGGATGCTCTTTGATCGCACTCTAGCAGGCTGTGCTCGTTTGGTGGGGGTTCTTTATTAAACAACATGAGTCGGGAGAATTCATGTATTAAACTATTTTTATTAACCTTAGCATTTATCATCGTGCTTAATTTGGATGTTAATTTTTTGTTCTTTGAGAATATTCTTGCTTGAGGACAAGTAAGGATTTAAGCTTGGGGTGGTTGATAACACCCAAATTTAGGCATTTATGCTAAGCATTTGTTCATGGTTCAATGTCATTACAACCTTAATACCCCTAAAATAACTTTATATACTTGTCTTTTCACAATTTATAGATAAAGTCACTGAACTATCTGATTTTGTGACTTGCAGGTACCAAACTTGAAAAGACATCAATTCTCCAAAATTTCTCCCCTCAACCTGGCTGGGCCGAGCTCATCATATGGTTTTTGTAGCAGACAGTCTTCCATCCTTAGCGACTACTACGACCTTCAAACTGTAGCGATCGCTAAAGCCACAACCCTAGAGACCGTCAAGACTTTCACGACCGCTACACTCAACACGACCGAGCCCAGCCAAGCACTGTTAGGCTAAATACAAGGGGTAGTGACCGCTATAATGCCAAACTATAACAACCATTACAAGGTTAGTGACTGCAAAACACATGTCTCGATCGTTATACCTATTTCACACACAACATCTATAGTGACCACTACACTTGTCTCGACCGTATACTTGGAACGGCCGAGGACAAGGGGTAGCAACTGCTACAACATCAAAACTGTAATGACCGCTACAAGTCAGTGACTGCAAGGACCCCAATGATCGCTACACCAGTCTTGACCGCTACAACTACAACTTTAGCAACCACGACACCCGCCGTGCCAGAGACGGGTGTCGCGGTGGCTACAGTTGTGGTTTTAGTAGTTGATACCGGTGTAGTGATCGCTGGGGTCACTGCGGTCGCTGACTTGTAGTGGTTGCTATAATTTTGACATTGTAGTGGTCGCTACCCCTTCTCCTTGGCCCAACTATGTTCGGATTGGCCCGGACGTACCGAGTGTAACAGTTGAGACAAGTGTAGCATTCTCTATGGATGTTGTGTGAAAAATAGGTGTAGCGGTCAAGATAGGTTTTGTTGTGCTTGCTAACATTCTAACAATCACTACAGTTTTGACGTTGTAGCGGTCGCTACCCCTTGTTCTCGGCCCGACCATGCTGGGTTGGGCCAGGTCATGCTGAGTGTAGTGGTCTCTGTAGTCTTCATGGTCTCTAAGGTTGTGGCCATAGAGGTCACTATAGTTTGAAGGTCATAGAAATTGATAAGGATAGAAGACTAGCTGCTACAAAAACCATGCGATGAGCTCAGCCTAGCCAGATAGAGGGGAGAAATCTTGGAGAATTGATGTCTTTTCAAGTTTGATGCTTGCAAGTCCCAAAATCAGCTAGTTGAGTGACTTTATCTATAAATTATGAAAAGATAAGTATCTAAAGTTATTTTGGGGGTATTAAGGATGTAATGAAACTAGAACATGAACAAATGCTTAGAATAAATGCCTAAATTTGGGTGTTATCAACCACCCCAAGCTTAAACCCTTGCTTGTCCTCAAGCAAGACTGTTCTCAAAGAACAAAAAAATAACATCCAAATTAAGCATGGTGATAAATGCTAAGGTTAATTAAAATAGTTTAAAACTTCAATTCTCCTGACTTATGTTGTTTCATAGTGAACCTCCACCAAACGAGCACAACCTGCTAGAGTGTGACCAAGAGCATCCATGCAGGATTAAGTGAATTCACTACACCCTGTCAGTACTCGTGAGGGTTTGAATCATAATTATACAAAATTGAAGCATTCTCACATAGGTAGTCTCACGGGTGATGAGTAATGAGCTATTATCATGTGCTCATGTAAGTCAACCAGGAACAAAATGCCTCCCAAAATTATTCGGGTCCTAGGAAGCAGTAAAAGCAAAAAGACTCTAGTGACTTCCAAGGATCTTAATCTGCATCATGTTGGTCCATGTAACGAGCAAAAGTCCTTGCAGTCCAAGCCAGTTGGCCCAGAGTAGTGAGATGAATCCCTGATACTACGTTCGAACCAACCCTGCTACTGGGATGATCTCATAAGTCTCCTAGGGTTCCTAGCGACTCTCTAATGAGCTTTCGGGGTGGCACTACCAGGCACGACATATCTGCATTCATGAGTGCTCTCATGAAAGAGAAAATAACGCTCATTTATTCACACTCAGGCTTTTAATATCTACATTCTATTTTTTAGTTTTGGGTGGAACTAATTTTTGATATTTTTGGGATATTTGGGCGGCCAAGTCTCTTTTGCACATTTTTAAATTTTTTTAATCTTTTTTACTCAATCTAAGGTGAGAGGGTGCTTCGACCATCGAGGAAAAACAATCCTACTTGATTATAGCTCAAACCTTATGATTATCCACTTAACACTTGTGTGTAAAGTAGTAATTATGATTCAATGATCCTTAGAGTAGAGGAAAGTTCATGAATTATGCGTCTTGGAATCTTGATCAAACTCTAGATCTTTTTAACGGTTCCAAATCATGGGTTTTTCATCCACAACATAGATCAAGGAAATAATGATTTAAGATGTGAAAAAGGGTTAACCTTAGATTTAATTGTCAAACTTAAGGAAAGAGTCAAAGATCTAGTTAGCAAGTGATCAAGCAATTTAAGATGAAAATAGTGCATTTAGGCATAAAATTGAGCATTTAATTCTAAGATTTGCATTTCATTGTCTCAATTGCAAAGATACAAATTACAAAACAAAGTCTTACAAAGCTAAAAAGTTACACTAAATGCAAGGAATATAGAAGATAAACATGCATGCATGAAAGGAAAGAACTAAAAGGAAAGAGAAAGATAGATGGAGGTACAACCTTCCAACCACCCCAAGCTTTAAAATTTTGCTCGTCATTGAGAAATTGCTACTGGTAGTCATTATTTATATACTGGTTGAAATCATCGATGCCTCCTGGTTGATTCTCATAGTCTTGGTGCATCCCCTACTGAAAATAGAATGACTATCTAAAGTCTTGGGGTGGCTGGTAGAATGACTGGATGGGCTACTAGAATGGCTACTGAAAAGTCAGAGGAGGTGGTGGAGGGAAGACTGTGTTGAACCTCTGTCTTAGGTAATGCACATCCTGCTCCAGCTCATTGAACCCTCTATTGGAATCAACCTTAAAATCTGTCATAAACTCATAAAGGTGCTCCAAGTTGAGATTTGGGGGATATTTCTCCTACTGAGGAGACTGCTGATAATCTGCTAAAGGCATATTGGTATAGGGCCCTCCTTGATATGGGATGTCGTGGAAGGTTGTCATGTCTTCTGCTTGTCCTCCTGGGTTTCTGGCACTGGTGGTGCTGAAGAAGATGCTCCTACAGTGTTGCCCGCCTGACGAGCATTACCCTGAGCATCCAGGAGAGAGACGTCCATGAATATAGTTTGAAACGTGAACTCTGCATTTGTAGGAAATAGTACTTTGTGCTTGTTGTGACCAAAGACATAAAGATATCATTTACTACTGTCTTTGATAACTGCCGATCAAATTAAGTGATCCAAGTCCATCTTGGACCACTCAACCTTGTCCCTCATTAGCTACAGCTGGTCGTTGTTGATCCCAAGGTGGCATGCCATGAATGTGACAATGTCGGCCATTGACACGAAGTTCACCTACTTCTTGAACGAGTTGTGAAAGTGGAGGATGATGAAGTTTCCCACATTTACTTTTCTTCCTATCAATGCAGACCACATAATGTAGAGGTCAACCACACTGACCACCCCCTGACTATCCTGCTTCTCCAGGATGTAGTTCATGGTCACCTGGTGCAGATAACGAAGTATCAGGTTGTGGATGTGTGAAGCTTTGGCAGCTCTGGTGATGTAGTTATCCTCCCAAGTAAGCATCTTCCAAGCCTGGGGAAAATCAAAATCGTTGTATCCAGGCTCCAGCCGCCCACGGGACATCTCGATTTAGTCTACAACTGGACTTTAGTGATATGACGACTCTGATTCAGTAGGAAGAAGTGCATGATCCTGTGATGATGGTCCTTAGGAGGCTCCAACGTGGCATAGAACTTGCAAGTGAGGGTCACACAGTAAGTAGGTGAGGCAGTCGAGGCCTACTGTTATTAGATACCTATTGAATTGGGCCTATATGTTGAGTTTGATGAGTGTGGAAGATGTTATGTGACTCGAAGTAGTGTCCTGATCTGACTGCATATCCGATTTGGAAAATTAAATGGATCTTCGCGACCCGTTTACGGGGTACGACTTGGATTTTAGATCCGATTAGGAATCCGATTACTCTTTCTGTATCTATATATATGTACACCCTTGTTAGAGTTCGACAATCATCCTGTATTCTTCTTTGACGGCTGCCGCCGTACACATGGTGTCCTTTTGTAATCTTTTCTCTGAAATAGTGGAAATCTCGCCCCCTCCCATGGACGTAGGTCATCTCGACCGAACCACGTAAATCCTGTGTTTTGGTTGTGTGATTGTTTCTCGTTTCTTGTTCTTCCACTGTGAAATCATCATATTCTCGCGTTGAACTCTTAACAAAGTGGTATCAGAGCCGCGTGCTCAAGATCCGAACGATGACGAGTCTGTACAAGATCAAGAAGTTTGATCGCAAAATCAATTTCAGACTGTGGCAGATCACGATGCATGGTTTGCTCGTTCAACAGGGAGTCTCAGAGGCTCTGGAAGGGATTGAGAAGATGCCAGCCACTATGACGCCACAAGAAAAGAAAGTGATGGACCAGAAGGCTCTCACTGCCATCCAATTATCTTTGGACTACAAGGGTTTGGCCGAAGTTGCCAAAGAAACTACTACTGCCGGTATTTGGAAGAAACTCGAAGATCTCTACATGACGAAGTCTCTCCAAACGAAATTATATCACAAGCAGCGTCTCTACTTACTACGCATGGTGGAAGGTACATCTATCTGTGATCACATTGACGAGTTTACATCAATTATTATGGATCTAGAAATATAGATATTAAACTCGAAGATGAAGATAAAGCCCTTATTCTTCTGTGCTCTTTACCCCCTTCATGCAAGCAATTTCGGGAAACTATTATGTACGGAAAGTCTTTAATCACGGTGGAGGATGTTATATCTTCATTGCTGTCAAATAGCATGGTTGATAAAGACTTAATTGCTTCTTCTAGCGGGAGTCAGTCAGAGGCTCTTATGGTGAGGGGTCGTACAAAAGAAAAGGGAAACAACTAGAAGGAAACACACAAATCTAAGTCTAAATCAAAGAAGGTCTGTAAATACTGCAAAAAGTCTGGACACATTGTCGATGAATGCTACAAGGTACAGAACAAGAAGAAGAGGGATAACGAAAAATAAGAACAACCTGCAGATGCTAATGTAGCACGTGAAGATCCATAATATGTTCTTATGGCTTCATCTTCCTCATCCATCAATTTTCAAACTTCTTGGATTCTGGACTCAGGCTGTTCACACCACATGTGCCCACACAAAGATTGGTTTTCTTCTTATGAGCACTTTGATGGAGGTGCTGTAAACATGGCGAATGATTCTACCTGCAAGACAATTGGCATTGGGTCAATCCACATAAAGATGTTCGATGGTGTTATCCGAACTGTCTCCAATGTTCGTCATGTTCAAGGTCTGAAGAAAAATCTCATCTCTATTGGCTTACTTGAAGCCAACAATTTTCCATACAAGGCTGAAGATGGAATCCTGTCTATTACCAAAGGAGATGATGTTCTGATAAAGGGAGTACGTATTCCTGGAAACCTTTATAAATTAATTGGTGAAACTGTGACCGAAGAAGCTACTGCTATTTCTTCCTCACCCACTCCAAAATTCGATGCCACTAAATTGTGGCATATGCGACTGGGACACATGAGTCAGAAAGGCCTGGAATTATTATGCAGGAGAGGACTTCTAGGTGATATCAGTACTGAAAAGTTAGATTTCTGTGAGCACTATGTTATGGGAAAGCAGAAAAGGTCAGTTTTTCTACTGCAAATCATACTACAAAAGGTACTGTTGATTATATTCATTCAGACATCTGGGGTCCTTCTCAAGTACCGTCCAAGGGAGGTGCTAGATACATGCTTACTTTCATAGATGATTTCTCAAGGAAAATCTGGGTGTATTTTCTGAAGCATAAATCTGAGGCTTTTGATCAGTTTAAGAAGTGGAAGACTCTTATTGAAAAACAAACAGGAAGGAGCATCAAAACATTGAGGACAGATAATGGCATGGAGTTTTGTTCTTCTGAATTCATTGAGTTCTGCCAGTCTGAAGGTATTGCAAGACATCACACAGTTAGACATACACCCTAGCAGAACGGTGTTGCAGTACGCATGAACAAAACTCTTCTAGAGCGTGCACGTTGCATGCTGATCAGTGCAAGACTTAGCAAAGATTTTTGGGCTGAAGCCATCTCTACTGCAGCCTATCTTATCAATCGTTCACCATCTACTCCACTTGGTTTCAAAACTCCTAAAGAGATATGGTCTGGTCATCCTGCAAAATATTCTAATCTGCGTATTTTTGGTTGTCCTACATATGTCTATTCAAATGAAGGAAAGCTCGAGCCTAGAGCGAAAAAGTGTATTTTTCTGGGTTATGCTGATGGTGTGAAGGGATATAGATTCTGGTGCACTGAGCCAAACTCATCAAAATTCTTGATTGAAAGAAATGTTACTTTTGATGAGTCTGCCATGTTTTCTGCAAAACAAGATGGCATCCATTCTCCAGCTACATGTTCTCAGAGTTCCACGGAACAGGTGGAGCTTGAAGTTAGTGCACACAGCCTGACACCTCCTGTTGTTACATAGGAAAATCCAGACGATGTTGAAGATGACACTCATGAAGAACAGACATATAGCATTGCTACTGGGAGACCAAGAAGACAGATCAGACCACATATAAGGCATTCAGATTATGTTGGCCCTTGCTACAGCTGAAGAAACAAATAATTCTGGAGAACCGACTACCTACAAAGAAGCCATGGCTGATCCCAATTCAGCCATGTGGATTACTGCTATGAATGAAGAGATGAAGTCTCTTCAAAAGAACAAGACATGGGTACTTGTTGATCTTCCTGCTGGAAAAAAGATTGTTGGATGCAAATGGGTATTCAAAAGGAAGGAAGCTGGTCTTGGAGATTCTACTGAAAGGTACAAAGCGCGGCTAGTTGCAAAAGGCTACAGTCAGGTGGAAGGTATATATATTATAATGATGTGTTCTCTCCTATTGTCAAACACACTTCCATCAGATTTCTATTGGCATTAGTTGCTAGATATGATTTAGAGCTTGAGCAACTTGATGTGAAGACCGCAATCCTCCATGGTGACTTAGAGGAACAAATCTACATGCAGCAACCTGAAGGTTATATTTCTGCTGAAAAGAAGGATCATGTGTGCTTAATGAAGAAGTCTCTTTACGGTTTGAAGCAATCCCCATGCCAGTGGTATCGTAGATTTGATTCTTTCATGGTCAAATATGGATATTTCAGGAGCAACTATGACGTTTGTGTTTACTTGAAGAAACTTCCTGATGATTCTCTTATCTACCTCTTGCTCTATGTTGATGACATGTTGATTGCAGCCAGAGATAGTTCTGAAATCCACAATCTGAAGCAGTTACTTAGTGGCGAATTTGAGATGAAAGACTTGGGAGCAGCAAAGAAAATTTTGGGGATGAAAATTATTAGAAAACACAAAGCTGGAAGGTTACTTCTCAGTCAGGAGAAGTATGCGAAGAAAGTTCTACAACAATTTTCTATGTCTGATGCATCTCCAGTATCTATTCCTTTAGATGATCAGTTCAAGAAGCTCTCATTTGCTGAATCGCCGCAATCTGAAGTGGATGAAAACTACATGTCTCATGTTCCCTATTCCAATGCAGTTGGTAGCATCATGAATGCTATGATTTGCACACGTCCAGACATTGCATAAGCAGTTAGCATGGTGAGCAGATATATGTCCAATCCAGGAAAGCTACATTGGCAAGCAGTCAAGCACATTCTTAGGTACCTTAAGGGCACATCTTCTACATGCCTTGGATTTGGCAAGAGCACAGAGACGCTTGTTGGTTATGTTGATTCTGACTTTGCAAATGACCGTGACAAAAGGCGTTCTCTTACGGGTTATCTGTTTACTATTGGTGGTTGTGTTCTGAGTTGGAAAGCTACATTACAACCCACTGTTGCATTGTCTACTACTGAAGCTGAGTACATGGCATTGACAGAAGCCGTCAAAGAAGCCACCTGGCTGAGAGGACTGTGTGCTGAGTTTTATATTCTTGACAAGACGACGACCATCTACTGTGACAGTCAGAGTGCAATTCATCTTACAAAAGATCAGATGTTTCATGAAAGGACAAAGCACATCGACGTCAAGTATCACTTCATCAGAGAGGTGATAGCGCAGGGGAAGATTGTGGTGAAGAAGATTGCAAGTAAAGAAAATCCTGCAGACATGATGACAAAGTCGTTGCCAGTTTCCAAGTTCAGACATTGTCTGGACTTGGTTAGTCTACACAGCATGTAGTGACGCCCTTAGGGGCTGGAGGGGGAGAGAGATCTGCTATTATTCCTTTTCAGAGAGCCAAAGACTTCAAGTCAAGGTGGAGATTGTTATGTGACTCGAAGTAGTGTCCTGATCCGACTGCATATCCGATTTGGAAAATTAAATGGATCTTCGCCGACCCGTTTACGAGGTACGACTTGGATTTAGGATCCGATTAGGAATCCGATTACTCTTTCTGTATCTATATATATGTACACCCTTGTTAGAGTTCGGCAATCATCCTGTATTCTACACATGGTGTCCTTTTGTAATCTTTTATCTGAAATAGTGGAAATTTCGCCCCCTCCCGTGGACGTAGGTCATCTCGGGACGTAGGTCATCTCGACCGAACCACGTAAATCTTGTGTTTTGGTTGTGTGATTGTTTCTCGTTTCTTATTCTTCCGCTGCGAAATCGTCATATTCTCGTGTGAGTCACCATATCTCCGACTCATGAGTCTGCGCTTGTCCTTGTTTAGGGCTTCAAACTGTTGTTTCTGCTTCATATTCCAGAATGAAGGTTCATGGACGGTGCTCTGGTGTATTTCAGTGGGATATGGCCTAGGTTTGCTGGAGTGGGTTGAGTCTCGTGATGAAGTCGAATGATGTAAGGATGTCACTCGCTCTATTGAGTCTCGGCGCTGATCTTCCGCTGATGAGGCTCCGTATGATGTTCCTCATGGCAGACCCTCCTGATGGCCGATTGAAGTGTGCAATCCAGCGTCGTGTCATGACTTGGACCACACTTCACTGGAGACTTCCTCCAAAGATTCACCGATGTGAGTATCCATCCGCGTGGTTGACATGCGGTGGTAGTCTAAATCAGTCTCATGCAAGTTGAACCCTGCTGATGTTGAGCGCATCATTTTGTCTTTGTACATTGGGTTTGTCATTTGCGTGGATCGAGGCGGATAACGACTGCTACGGCATGTTGGTGAGGAGGAGCTCCCTTCTCCTTTCTTGTGTGATACTGTTTGTTTGAATCTACCAAAATCGTTGCGCATTGCGTCCATGGTGCACTGTCTGCGGTGACGGCACGACCGGGTGTAGTGGAGCATGATTGGGCAATGTTGGCTTCTGTTGTTGCTGCTGTTGTTGGCGGTGTTATTTTTGCAGGCTGGAGTGGAGCATGATTGGGCAATCGTTGCGCATTGCTGGTGATCCGCACGACTGGGTCGGAGTAGGCACGGGCGGGCGGTAGTTGAGGCGGTCAGGCAGGCCGGGTTACAATGCTTGGTCCTGCTGACTCCTGGCACGACTGTATTGGTCATGGCATGGGCGGGACAAGGTGAAGGTTGTCGCAGCGATGTTGTTCGGAGGCGGAAAACTGGCTTAGGCGGTGCTCCTTTTTGCAGGTCAACGCTGCGGGCAACAAATGTGCCGCGGAAATGACGGTTGTGAGGGATTAGCGGCGGTGGGTCGCTACTGCTGCTGCGCATGACTTGCTGTTGGACCGGTGGCTGATGCTACTACGGAGCAAGGAGGGGTGGACGGGGAAAGATCTCGGTGCGCACGCGTGGCTGGCTATTGCGGACGTCGGGTCTACAACTATGGATGTTGGATCTACAACTACAGACGCCGGATGGCGGGGGAGGCAAAGGAGGGAGGAAAATGGTTGGCGGCAGCGTTAGGGCTTCGTTAGGATCGGCCCTGGCTTATTTATAGGCCGTTGCGCTCCGTGCCAGGCTAGGCACAGTCGTGCCGTCCTGGGCACGGTCGGGCCTACCAGGCGGGAAGGTCAAAAGCAGAAAAGTCGGTCCAAAGTGAAAAAATTTGGTCAAAAGATCGATTTGGTCGGGACAGACCGGAGTCAGTCAACCCATCAACCTTGTTGTTTTGACTAACTTTTGATCCTTGACTGGGGTCTACGTGCGAAAAGAAGGTTACTGGGTAGCATGGTCCCCGGCCCGGTCGGGCGCAGCTGGGCCCAATCGTGCTAGGAGGAAAAATTCGAAAAATCAATCAATATTTGGTCTTTTGACCGTTGACTGACCGGAGGAAATCTGGAAAAAAAACACAGGATGCACCCGACCGTGCTAGCCTGGGAACAACCGTGTCGAGACTGGCCTAGGCATGCCTATCCCAATAAATCTGGATACCGCATTCATAGCAGTGGAAAACGAGGCAGATAATCAGAGTAGCAGTGCAGAAATACAAAACTTAATGGCCAACAGATACAAATAAAGATATGTCGATTCATATTCATTTCGAAAAGATAGTACCATAGCTGCTGTCAGGGTGGAAAAAGGAAGAAATGCATGCACTATGTAACACAAAAAATCTAAATAATGCAGAAAGGAAGCTAAAATTGAACTGTTAGAGGGAAAAAAACTATAGTTGGAATGACTTTATTATGAAAAATTAAGAAAGAAATATTGTATAGGTAATGGGGGTGGATGCCCCATAACTCATATACTTGGATCCCAAATCCGTAATTTTGGGATCCGTGTTACCTATTTTTTTTTCTTCTGATTAGGTCCACCACGTAGGAGTAGTATAGGAAGAGATTTGAGCCCTTCTGGGTCTAAAGAAAATGAATGAAATCTGGTGACTCGGTGAAGTCATCTCTGTGCATGGGTTGACTTGAACTGCACTAAAATGAATTCTTCAGCATATCATCCTCAAGGTGCTCATCAATGTATGAACCTGAATAGGAAGACGTTGGTATGTCGACACAGGATGAGATGGAGGGAAGGGGTTGAAAGTTTTCTAAAAGACTCATCTCTTCTCTCGCCACCTCTAAACTTGAGGTTGGATGCTCTGGTAAATCTTTATGTACGTTCTGAGCCATCCAATTATCCTCTGAACAAGAAGTGCCCCCAGGTGATTTTGTTTGCAGTTTTTTTAGTTAAGCCAGAGGGTTCTCTATTCATCCCACCCCTCTCATGTGAGCGAAAACATCAACAGATTACAACTCCTGCTTATATGTCTGCAGGTTTGTTCCCCCAGAAGACCAGATAAAATAAAAAACTAAGTCATCACACCCAGACAAAGAAACCGCTAAAAAACATCCATGATTCCTCAAACGTCGATCCTCTTCAGGTGCACGTAGGGAATGCCCCTTTTCTCCAAAGCTGCCATGCCTCGAATTCTATTCAGTATCACCCTTCTATCCGTAATAACTGTCATCTCTGAAAATCTTTTCCCCCATCTTCCAATCTCTCTGGGTATAGAGTTAGCAACTTTGTGAACCATTGAACATGTAATACTAGATCTAACCAACTCGGACCTCAGCTCTCTAACAAACGGCTTGGTCCTCCATGGTTTGATAGCATCCTTCCACAGAATATCGTAGACTTCCTGGTCATCAATCTCAATACATGACACTCATAGCATATGATCATCTACCAGTTTCAGCCCAACAATGCCTGCCTGTACATATGCCAGGACGAAGTCTGGTGCCTTGAGCCAGGCATGGAACACCATGCAAATATCTGCATTTTTGATTTCGAATCAGGCCTGCTGCCCACCTCCTACATACCCCATCTTCTCCCTTATTTCTTCCTATAGTCAAGTTCATTTTCAAGTTATGCAAGTCATGCTTCATCCACCTTATCAGTTGAATTTCTCTCATTTTCATCTTAGGCTCAGTAATCCCGCCATCTCTCATCCTATTGTAAATGCTCGATCCATGTTCAATGGAGAAGGATCTATGCTGAATCGTGTTGTTCACAGAAGAGATGATTAGGTTCCATTCAAACTCCCATCCTCGCAGTTTGTCCCCAAATCTAGATGCACAACGTATCCTCCAAATGCTGTGGGGTATGTTAACCACTAGCCTTCCTGCAATTCAGTATGAGATCCTCCTGGAGTAGCCTTTCTCACAAGTATCAAGAAGTGTTTGTATATCATGAGGTGCCTGCATCTGCGTCAAAAGGGAAAATCTGTTCCAGAAGAACCTGGCAACCTGTCCATGGAAGAAAAGGTGATCAACATCTTCTACTCTCGGATCATCACAACAGTTACACCTTGATACAAGGGGGATGCAACATCTATGTTGAACATTATCACCCGTAGGAATAGCTTTTTTAGTCATCTTCCATATGATAGCACTCGCCTTAGGGGCGTCCAGACCCCATATTTTTCCTAGAGCATCCAGTCCTCCCGCTCTTGGTTGCATCAGAATCTTCTTTACTGATTTCATAGTGAAGCGACCCTTTTGGTCAACACCCCACACCAATTCATCATCTACGTTCGTTATCCAAGCACCTGCTTTTTTTTATCAGCTCTACACCCTGGTCATCAACCACCTGTTGGATCGTCTCCCAATCCCATCCATCTTCTTCATTCCAGAAATCTCTAACCAAGAACGGCTGCCTTCTATCACTAGCAAAGATGGCATGGTTAATGAGTCTCTCATCACACCACCATGAGTCCCAGAAAGGGATATTACCTCTCCCAATCGACCATCTACAAAAAGAAAACATTCTAGGGAACATGTCCCATATCTTCTTCCAGAAAGGGGACGGACAACTACTAATCTTTAAGTGATTAGGATAGTTTCCGGACCTACCTGTTGCATGGTTAGCATACTTATCTCTGCAAAAAGATGCCCACAAAGTCTCAGTATTGAGAACTTCCCAACATGCCTTAGCAACAAAGGCATCATTGATCATCTTCAAGGAAGTGAGACCAAGACCCCCATCTATCATCGGTGTAGCAACTCTTTCCCATCCGACCCATGCTTTTCTCTGGTGATTCTCCCTGTCCGCCCATAGAAAGCTCGAAAATTTGCTCTCTATACGCTGGATGATACCTGCTAGAATTCCCACTGCCGCTGCCGTGTAGACAGTAATGGACGATAGCACATGAGCAACCAGTAACCTTCGTCCTGCAAAAGATAGCAATCTAGATTTCCATGCAGCCACTTTAGTGTTCACTTTTCTAACAAGAAACTCGTAGTCAATTAATTTTGTCCTTCCTTTAGAAATCGGTATGCCCATGTAAGTAAAAGATTGAGTCACCTTCTCTACTCCAAAGTCCTTTTCTATGTCATCTGCCTTTGCTTGATCATACCTGCATCCTCTTCTTTTCTGACCATCGCATTCAAGTGGATCTTATACCGCTTGAGATGCAAGGATTTGATATAATCCTCGGGATGGATACCTTAGAAAGGTATAGAGTTGTCTTGGATTGTGAGTCCAAGTTGGCTGTGTTTGCTGATGAAAGCAACACATGGATCTTTCAAGGAGAAAGAAAGATTCTGCCCACCTGTCTTGTATCAGCTATGGTTGCTGATAAGTTGTTGAGGCAAGGATGTTATGCATTCTTGGCCCATGTGGTAGATGTTACCAAGGAAAGTTCCAATCCTGCTGAAGTTCCCATAGTCAGGGACCTCGAGGATGTGTTTCCTGAAGAACTTCCTGGTATACCACCACCTCGGGAGATTGATTTTGAAATCAATCTGATCCCAGATACGAAACCCATAGCCCAGACTCCGTATAGGATGGCGCCTGCCGAGATGGCAGAACTCAAGAAACAGCTTCAAGAGTTACTTGAGAAGGGCTTTATCCGACCAAGCACTTCACCATGGGGTGCTCCGGTTTTGTTTGTTAGAAAGAAAGATGGGTCAATGCGGTTGTGCATTGACTACAGATAACTTAATAAAGTAACAATAAAGAACAAGTACCCTTTGCCGAGGATTGATGATCTTTTTGACCAGTTGCGTGGTGCAACAGTCTTCTCAAAGATAGATTTGAGATCTGGATATCATCAACTTCGTATTAAGGATAGTGACATATCCAAGTCTTCTTTTAGGACAAGATATGGTCACTATGAGTTCACGGTTATGTCGTTTGGACTAACCAATGCACCAGCTGCATTTATGGAACTCATGAATAGAATTTTTTCGACCCTTCCTTGATCAGTGTGTTGTCGTCTTCATAGATGACATTCTGATCTATAGTAGGGATGCTCAGCAGCATGAGCAGCATCTTCGCCAAGCTTTGACCTTGCTAAGAGAACATAAGCTGTATGCTAAGTTTAGCAAGTGTGAGTTCTGGCTGCCGGAGGTATCTTTTCTTGGACATGTGATATCTGCCTCGGGAATTCGTGTTGACCCTGCAAAGGTAGAATCTGTTCTACAATGGGAACAACCGAAGACAACGACGGAGATTCGAAGCTTCTTGGGGTTAGCTGGTTACTATCGAAGGTTTATTAAAAACTTTAGCTCTATAGCCTTACCTTTGACCAAGTTAACCCGGAAAGATGCTCCTTTTTCTTGGAGTGATAAGTGTCAACAGTCTTTCCAGTTATTGAAGGAGAGGTTGACAAGTGCACCTGTGCTTGTGCTACCTGAGCAAGGAAAAGGATATGTAGTCTTCTGTGATGCCTCTAAGAATGGACTTGGATGTGTGTTGATGCAGGATAAACAAATGATTTCTTTTGCTTCCCGACAGCTTAAGAAACACGAAGAGAATTATCCGACACACGACCTAGAGTTAGCTGCCGTGGTTCATGCCTTGAAGATCTGGAGACATTATCTGTAACGCCCGGGCCCACTGCCCGAGGCTCTAGTAGAGTTTCAGGAATGACGACTGGCCCCACAAACCACCACTAACCTTAACTGCGTACTTTGTCCACACTGACGCGCAAGCCAGGATCAACTTCTCGACTGGTCACCCATCCTAGTACTACTCTGGGCTGAGCACGCTTAACCGTAGAGTTCTTTAGAGATGGGCTCCCGGAAAAGGAGGTGCACCTTGGTGATATGGGTAGTCCAATCATTCCTTTTAAGATCATGTTATCCGAGGCCTCAAATCCTGGGATGTTACAATCTCCCCCACTTAGACTCTTGACGTCATCGTCAAGGCTCAAGTATATGGCCTCATAATCTGACCCCATTTCAGTGCAGACCCACAATGGCCCATGGACACCCAACTCCCGTCCACGGATACCAGCGCATGGGCGGCTCCATCTCGTCTCTACGAATAGCCCTTTCCAACTTGCCTGGACCGCACGGCTCAAGACCGGCATGCCACATGCCCATATGGGCCCCACCTACTGGAGGGGTTATGGCTCTGATACCATTTGTAACGCCCGGGCCCACTGCCCGAGGCTCTAGTAGAGTTTCAGGAATGACGACTGGCCCCACAAACCACCACTAACCTTAACTGCGCACTTTGTCCACACTGACGCGCAAGCCAGGATCAACTTCTCGACTGGTCACCCATCCTAGTACTACTCTGGGCTGAGCACGCTTAACCGCAGAGTTCTTTAGAGATGGGCTCCCAGAAAAGGAGGTGCACCTTGGTGATATGGGTAGTCCAATCATTCCTTTTAAGATCATGTTATCTGAGGCCTCAAATCCTGGGATGTTACATTATCTTTATGGAGAGACGTTTCAGATTTTCACTGACCATAAGAACCTTAAGTATATCTTCTCTCAGCATGAGCTTAACATGAGGCAACGTCGCTGGATGGAGTTAATCAAGGACTACGATTGTACAATTGATTACCATCCAGGGAAGGCCAATGTTGTTGCAGATGCCTTGAGTAGGAAATCAGCAACATCAACCATGGATAGAGCACAACTAAACTCTTTAGTATGCTCTAAGAGAGATATGCTTATCTCTTTAAGGCAAGACAATGTACAGTTGAAGGTGTCATTGTTAGCCGGGTTGATGGCTGAGATGCATATTAAACCTACCCTAAGAGAGCAGATTAAGGAGGCACAACATGTTGATGCTGCAGTTCAGCAGATTAGATCTGAGTATGGAAATGAGAAGCGAGATGGTTTCCATGACTCAGATGACCAAGTAGTCTGTTATAATGGAAGGATGCTAGTGCCGGATGTGGATGACTTGAGGAAGTTAGTCCTGGAAGAAGCTCATTCTTCCATGTATTCTATGCATCCAGGGAGCACCAAGATGTATCGAAATTTGAAAGATCTTTATTGGTAGCCTGGAATGAAGAAGGATGTTGCAAAATTTGTTCTGAGATGTCCTGTGTGTCAGCAAGTTAAAGCTGAACACCAAAAACCTGCAGGAACAATGCAACCTTTACCCATACCACAGTGGAAGTGGGACCATGTGACCATGGACTTTGTTGTTGGCCTACCCAGGACAAGTAAAGGACATGATTCCATTTGGGTAGTTGTTGATAGGTTGACTAAGACAACACATTTCTTACCTGTCAAAACAACCTATTCTGCTGAAAGGTTATTAGAATTATATGTGCAAGAGATAGTGCGTTTGCACGGAGTTCCTATCACAATAGTTTCTGACAGAGGTCCTCAGTTTACAAGTCGTTTTTGGGAACAGTTACACAGAGCCTTAGGCACCAAGCTAAGGTTTAGTACGGCCTTTCATCCACAGACTGATGGACAGTCAGAAAGGACCATACAGACCTTAGAAGACTTGTTGAGAGCATGTGTTCTCCAGTTTACCGGGAGTTGGGATCTACACCTAAGCTTGATAGAGTTTGCCTATAACAATAGCTATCAGCATAGTATTGATATGGCACCTTATGAAGCCTTGTATGGTAGACGTTGTAGATCACCTCTGTGTTGGTTCGAGACTGGTGAGCGTCAGTTGTTAGGTCCTGATCTTGTGCAGCAGACCACAAAGAAGATTAAAGTAATACAACAAAAGATTAAGACTGCACAGGATAGGCATAAATCTTATGCTGACAAGCGTCGTAGACCCTTAGAGTTCCAGGTTGGAGACAGAGTGTATCTCAAGGTCTCGCCTCGGAAAGGAGTCCTTCATTTTGGAAAGAAAGGGAAGTTAGCTCCTAGATTTATGGGACCTTATCCAATCATTGAACGGATTGGAAAAGTAGCCTACAAACCAGAGCTGCCACCAGAGTTACAGAGGTTACATCCTGTGTTTCACATTTCTATGCTAAAGAAATGTCACCCAGACACCGAGTCAATTCTACAACCTATGGAGGTAGAATTGAATGATGATATATCCTATGAGGAGGGACCAGTGTCAATCCTTGATAACAGAATTAAAAAGTTAAAGAATAAAGATATAAGTCTTGTGAAAGTCCTCTGGAACCATCGTGGGGTTGAAGAAGCCACTTGGGAATTAGAGGATGAGATGAGAAGGAAGTATCCTGCCCTTTTCTCTTAATATGTCTTATCGATTTCGGGGACGAAATCCTTGTAAGGGGTGGATAATTTATAACATCCCTAACCTGGGTTATGAGTTAACCCTAGGTGTTTTGCCTAAATATGTAATTAAATCCTTGTGATTAACTTTGGGCATGTAATTAAGTTTCTCAGAAGCATATATTTCAGTTTTTGCTCCTTTTTATATAAAGTTGTAGCATTGTTTTGTAATACAGGGACATATGTGCAAATTACCCAGTTAGAAGGGTTAACTTGCAATTTGCACATGTTGAGATGTTCCTTTGATGTTGAGACATCATGAGAATGATGATGGTAAGGTTTGAGGGATTTGCCAAGCTTGAGCACCAAGGTGCAACTGTGGAAGCAATCCCGGTGCTTGAAAACCCTAAATTGGGGAAAAGTGCAATTTACCAAATTTGAGGGGTGCAACTTGTAAAATACATCATCTAAAATATCTTTTATAACTTTTGTCATCATTTAGAGTAGAAATGATGAAGAGGGCACTTAATTTGAATAAACACATAACAAAGAACACCTTTGTGATTGAATAAACAAGGTGTATGTATAATAGCCCTTTTATGTGTATGCTTTAGTGATGGGTTGATCCTCTTTGCCTTCAATTCTTGATCTTAGAAGGAGTTTGTCTTTAGAAATAAGATGTGGGGACGTGCAAAGATGAAAGGAAGGACTTAGATGAGAAACAAGGAAAACATATATTCTTATGTTGGAATTTCACCCAATATATATATATATATATATATATATATATATATATATATATATATATATATATATACCACTTCCTTTGCAAGCAAAGGAACGTTTCTTTCATTCCCTCACTTATCCCCCTTGCTCAAACCGACTAAGGCAGAGCTCTGGAGCATAGGAGAACGACCAGGGAGTTCAAGGTAAGTTTGGATCATCCCTTTTGCTTGAATTCATGGAGGAAACTCGATTTCAAGGTTGAATTCATGGCTAACTCACTTAGCTTTATCTTTCTAGCCATTCCCTTCCAACTCTTCCTTGGAGAATTCACCTTGGCCTACATGTGGAGCTCAAAGACGCCATTAAATACCTGAAGCTTGGAAACTTGGAGCTCAAGGAACAACCTTTAGGTGGGTTTTATAACTCTAAACCTTATGCTTTGATTATACATCTTTTTCTATGCATATAGTTGCTAGTTCTTCTTCTTCCCTATCTTCCCTTGCATCCTTGCACGAAAAATCGTGAAGAACTGCTACTGTTCTTGAGGTAGAAGATAAGGGCATTAATTCCTATGCTTATCTATGGATTTCCACTTTACCAAACGGTCCTAACCAATTGCCCATGCGGTTTGCACAACCGTTTGGTGGGCAAACGGTTTCAGGGTCGCATGGAGGCAAACGGTCTTCAAGACCGTTTGGTCCAGTTGACCAAGCAACGACAGTATGAGAATCCTGTTCCTAATTATGTAAGCGGATCACCCACAAAAATTGAGGGGTTAACTCCAAAGTAATCGTGAGATATAAGCAAATCAACTATCAAATCCAATTGAATTAAGTTCTGATTTTCAATCTATTTAATTTGCCCCTTTTGGGAAAACGGTCTCAAGACCGTTTAAGATGGTTGACCAAGCGTTGACCGTTTGGGATTACTGTTCATAATAATGTTGATTAATGACTCACCAAATTTGATGGCTTAATTCCAAGCGAGTCATGAGTTGAAGGCTAATCAATAGGGCAAACCCTAATTGAAATCAGTGCTGAAATTCCAATGAGTTAATTAGAGATTTTGGGTTGATTAGCCCAAACGGTCTCAAGACCATTTGGGGAATCATCCAAACGGTCTCAAGACCGTTTGGGGATCACCCAAGACCGTTTATAGGTCTGGGGTCAAGTATAGTTGACCAATTGAAGGTCCAAAGGTACCAAACCATATTGCAATTAAGTATTGATGTAATGATTAACTCAAGAGATCAAACCTTGATGAATTTTCACTAGAGTCCAAAGGATGGATGGGCAAACGGTCTCAAGACCGTTTGGAACTCATCCAAACGGTCTCAAGACCGTTTGGTGTCAACCCAAGACCGTTTGGAGGTCTAGGGTTAAGGTAATTTGATCAATTGAGGGCCCAATTATAGTGGGTTATTGAAATAATCAAATTGCTGATTTGTGACTTAATTAAGGTTCAACCCCTATCAAATCAACTTAGATTTTGATGATTTCTTGGGCAAACGGTCTCAAGACCGTTTGGAGGTCATCCAAACGATCTCAAGACCGTTTGGGCCAAGTTTGGGCCCAATTGGAGGTCAATTGATAGATTCAACCTTGAATTGATTCACATTGTTGAATATTGATGACCATCCGATTTGAAACTCTAATTGAGATGGAATTAACCCTAATTGGCTTTCAATTGAGGGTTAATTTGGTGTCCAATTGATTGAGGCTCATCCTAATTGACTCAATTTATAAGTGGTTAACATGGCTTTGGCCAATTGAGGGCTTCAACATACTTAATCATAAACATTTGTAACTTTTGAACCATGTTGGAGGTCCAAACGGTTTGAGCCCATTTGGACCAAACGGTCTCAAGACCGTTTGGGCTCAAACGATCTCAAGGTCGTTTGGACCAATCGATCTCAAGACAAGTTGATCAAACAGTTTCAAACCGCATAAGCTCAAACAGTTTGGAAAGTCAACCTTTCCAAACGGTCAACGCACCCAAACGGTTTGGGCAAACGACCTTGAGGTCATGCGGTCTTGGAGTCAAACCTAGCAAATGGTCAACGCACCCAAACGGTTTCAAACCATTTGGTGGTTGAAGGTTGAAACCGTTTGGAGGTTTTCAAGGTTATTTATATATAATCACTTGAAGTTGTAATTGGTTCAATGGTGATCTAATCTAAACCCTAATGGTAACTTAGAACATTAAGGGACTAAGTGATTAATAAATTAACCCATGATGGTGATCAATGGGGTGAATTACCAAAATACCCTTGATGGGTTCAATTGAGTAATACCTTGTTCAAATCAAACCACTAATCACATGATAGTGATGTTTTGGCTTATGTTAGCCCATGAGAACTTAACCCAACCTGATCTAGAGTGGTGTTATCACCATCTACTAGTATGAGGAGAAAGAAAGTATCTTAAGAGAGAGAAATTACCTTAAGAGAGAGAAAGTATCCTTTTAGGGTGAAAACTCAAGTAAAGAACCTTCAATACACATAAATGTGCATGATTAGGGTATGATCCACCTATGTGAGATCATGGAAACCCTAATTATGATATATGATGAATCCTAAGCTTATCTGAGAGCATCAATGATGATGTTCCTCATACATGATGATGTTCCTCATACATGATGATGTTATGAGTTCAATTCACCATGTGATGTGGATAGTAAACCCTAATTCAAGGGTAATGACATGTGATGTGAATAGTAAACCCTAATTCAAGGGTAATGACATGTGATGTGAATAGTAAACCCTAATTCAAGGGTAATGACATGTGATGTGAATAGTAAACCCTAATTCAAGGGTAATGACATGTGATGTGAATAGTAAACCCTAATTCAAGGGTAATGACATGTGATGTGAATAGTAAACCCTAATTCAAGGGTAATGACATGTGATGTGAATAGTAAACCCTAATTCAAGGGTAATGACATGTGATGTGAATAGTAAACCCTAATTCAAAGGTGATGACATGTTACATGAGTATTAAACTCTAGTTGATAAGAATCAAATAACTTAGCTCTTGTGGCAAGAGTGGAAAGTATAATCATTGTTTTGAATTACCTTTATTAGTTGAATTAACCATGCAGGTTCTGATATGGAGGTGATCATATCCAGGTATGGATGATGATACTATATTCATTAAAGGCATATTGATAGCTTTATGAATAAGTAAAGTATCTTGATGCCTTGTCAGTAGCATTCTATGATAATAATGGGCTGTGAGAGCCATGAATACCATCAAAGTCATGCTTTAGAGATGACTTGTGATGAGTATAATGAGAAATGATAATTGATGTGAGTTAGGCTTGTTACATTTAGTGTTCTTTTTTTTATAGCTGTTATGCTACTGTTATTGTTTGAAGAACAATGTGTGATGTTAAATGAATACTGAATGTACCTAACTAATCAAGTATAATGTAGAGCCCTGATCATAGACCCATCATTGTCAGAGATCAAATGATGGTGAAACAGGTTTTCCTAAGGGAACTCCTGGATCACATACTAGTGAGTATGTGGGGTATATGAATGTGTAGAACCTTACATCCTAGTGTAGGAAATTGATGTAGATATGTAATCCGTCAATCCTTCACTATAATCCCATACCGTATCAGTAGTAGGTAAACATGAAACCTCCTGATGACGAAGAAAACATAGATATCTATATCAGTGGAGATAAGCATGAAATCTCCTGATGACGAAGAGAGTACAGGATGCCACTGTAACTCTAGAATAGCGAAGGACCAGTTTACCCTGGTGAGCTATAATAGTACAGACACAAGATGTCCTACAAGTGATCCTCTTACTGACTGAGGAAGGTGAAGGTCATGAGAATCCGGCTCTCTTAATGACCTATGTATGATACTGATGTGACTTCTTAGCAATCAGTTGGAGTATGAGTGGTATGCCTCATCTCCACAGGGCATAATATTGTTTGTAAAACATAATCAACCGCGTAGTATACATGTTAGAGATAACTATGAGTTAGTTGATTGATGATACACTGTAATAAGTGCTTATATTCTTCATGTCTCATAAATTTTGAGCTCTTGTTTATAGCTGCATCTACTATTGAATACTTTGAAAGCTTTACTGCTTAAGATATTCTTTGATGTTATAATAAAGCTTCTGGTGGAGAGTTATAACTCTCGCTGGGACAATTATGTAAAATTGTCTCACCCCGTAGACTTCAAATTTTTAGGTGGACGTCGGAGACGGAGTTACCGGTCTACAGGTGACCAGTCCCAGCAGTAGCAGCAGCAGCACCAGGAGCAGCAGTAAATCTCAGGTGGAGATTTAGCCTGCCATGTGGTGTAATTAGAGTCGGTCCTATGTGTCCTCTGTACTCTCAGGTCTTGGAGTCTTTTGTTATGAGTTCTTGAGATTTTGTATCTTGATGTATATAATTACTCAAGAAGTAATTATCATGAGATGTAAACAATTTATCTCGTGTTATGAAAGAAGCTTTTATGGATTCAAGCTCTTGTTTCGAAAAGTTTTAATTTTCCGTGATTTTTGTCTTCCGCTGTTAATCGAATCGCTTCCGCTAAGTTTGAATCGTGTTTATATCGTGGTTTGGAGATCAGAGCCCACAATACCCCCCAATCACACACATAATTTTGTCTATTGATTCTCTGACCAGTTGCCTTTTCATATAAATCGAATGCGCTTCTAACTGTATTGATTGTCCGCTGGTCCGCATTGAAGAACATCATAAGATCATCAGCATAGAGAAGCATTGGAGGCGCCACCCCATATCCTCTTATACAGAAATTGGCAATGGAACGATCACTCGCCGGTCTACTAATCCTTCTGCAAAGAAGTTCCTCAAAGATAATGAACATGAATGGTGATATAGCATTACCTTGCTTTAAGCCTTTTCCAAACTGAAAAAACCCACCTGTATCCCCACCAATAGTAATCGTAGCCCAGGTGTGTTTAAAGAAACTCATACATAGATCGATCACCTCGGGTAGAAACCCAAAAGCAGCAAGACATTTACACATCACCTGCCAATCCACTCTGTCATATGCTCTTGACATATCGAACTTAACCACAATATTAGGAAATTCCCGACCTTGATTGATATCATGCATGAACTCTCTAGCCAGCCTGACATGATGAGTAATATCATTTCCCTTCAAGAAAGCTCCCTGTGGATGGGATATCATCTGGGTCATCAATGGAGCCAACATGTTACTAAGGATTCTAGCAAGGATTCTTAGGGTCAGATTCTCAATCGAGATAGGTCGGAAATCAGCGGATAACTTTTTGGGAGAGTCGATCTTCGGAATAAGGAGGATTATACAGCAGAACAAACCTCTATGACACATCTGTCCTCTAAAGAAACCATCTTCCAGGGTGAGGAAATCATCCCTAATAATATGCCACACAGCTGAAAAGAAAGGTAGGGTAAAACCATCCGGCCCAGGGGCTGTATTTGGGTCCATTTCCTTCAATGTATTCATAATCTCATCCTCATGAGGGGTGGCCGTCAGTGAGCAACTATCATCTATCGAGATAGTCTCTGGGATGTCCTGTAGAAACTATTCTAAGGCGATGTTATCTATCTCAACTTCCTCATTGTATTGTTGCTGGTAATGTGTCGCCGCCATCTGAGCCATCTCAGCAGGGTTCGTTATCACAGAACCATCAGGCAGTGTCAATGCATTTAGCCTTTCGTGTCTTTGCCTAGCTTTGACTACCGAATGATAAAACCGAGTGTTGCGGTCACCATCTTGTAGCCAACTAATTCTGGCCTTCTCCCTCCAAATAGCATCTTCCACATCTAGAAGCTGCTCAAGCTCATTCTCTGCAGTCTTTAAGTTTGACTCATTGAGTGGAGTGAGATTTTCATCAAACACAGCCTGTGTAGTGAACACCACGTCCTCTAAATCTTTGATACGTTGATTATTGTCTCCAAAATTTGTCTTACTCCAGGCCCAGAGAGCACCTCTTACTTGCTTCAATTTATGATAGAAAACAAATGATGAATGTCCAACGACTCTCTCTTCCCAGATCTGCTCAACAATCTTCAAACATTCAACCTCCCTTAGCCATGTCGACATGAATGAGAAGTGAGCTTTCCTATCAGTAAAAGCCTGTGCACCCGGGATAGTTATAATAGGGCAGTGATCCGACACCTGAGATCTGGTAAGGTGTATAGACCGAGTCGTGGGTTTCTCTGCAAACCATGCTCAATTCATAAGAACCCTATCTAACCTCTCCCAAACAGTAGGCGTGAGTATCTGTTTGTTAACCCAAGTAAACCGTCTTCCTTCAAAAGGCACCTCCTTCAAGAGAGCATCAACAATAAGAGCATTGAAATCAAAAATTTCCTGATAAGTTGGAGCATTTCCCCCACGTTTCTCCTGGGCCTCTCGCACAACATTAAAATCACCTGCTATGATCCATTTCATGTCACCTATTTCAGTAGACATGATGATAATCTCTTCCCATAAATCTCTCCTGTGGGCACAATCACAACTTTCATACACAACCGTAATAAAGAAGGATGAACCAACTGAGGCCTCACATCTAACAGTAATGTGTTGTCTATGTCTTCTAAAAATCACTGGCTTTAGGTTCAGGTCCACATATACCCATATCTTTCCTTCCTCTATATGGTTGTCAACCACCCAATCTAGGCGTACCACATCTAACAGCTCAGCAACCTGTTCAGCATGTAAGAAAGGTTCAAAGAGGCAAACAATGCCCGGTTTGAACTTACTACAAAGTCTCCTCAGCACCCTTCTAGTTGGGTTGTTAGCAGCCCCTCTAATATTCTAGAATATTGACTTACTATCCATAAGAAAACAAAACTACTCTTCTCATCTCAGTCACTATAAAGTCAGTGACTAAACCTCCATTCATCCTCATCGCTAAAATCAACGTAGGCAGCATGTCTCTCGTCCTCTGAGTGTCTCCTCCTAGAGCGATCACTCCTGTTATAAGCACGTTCTTGGATAGTGTTGCGTCCCCGATTAGTAAACTCAACTCTCCTCGAGCTGGATCTGTATCTTCTTCTATCTGTTCTTCTACATTCTATGTCACAAGCATCCTCAAAGTGTATAAAGTCCTCCGACCTTCTATTCGAAAGGAATTGTCTGTTGCCTTCTCGATCAACTATAACTCTACTCGGAGATCTATCATGTCTTTGACGTTGTCTGTCTGGAGATGGTCCCCGTGATCTAGGTCTCTCCACCGGAGATGGCGGTCTAGAATCCACTGTAACCTCAGAAACAAGTCCTTCCCTATTCTTTTTCACAACGAGAGCTTCTCTTGGTATTCCATATTCACCACCAGCTTCAGTAAGGATATAGTCTTCTGCACCCATTTTTCCTCTAGCTACCATGATAAGATGAACTGAGGTCCTCCTCGATCCATATGTAAGGGATACAAATTGCAGTATATCTTCACTAAAGGCCTCCACGAGCATGAGTATACCTGATAGATCATCTTCTCCCTTCTGCCAGTCTGATATATGTATTAGTTTACCAAACGGTTTGACAATGGCTGCAACGGATTCATCATCCTGACACACCATGGGAAGGTCTGCCACCCAAAACCAGAAGCCTTCTTTGCAGCAATGTCGCTCCCCTTCAATCATTTACCTCATGTCAATCCTGGAACCTCTAAAGGTAGGTACCCCTTTTGCTGCAGTTTCCTTTGCTTCGTTGGGGCAAGAGAAAAAGGCAATCACTTTTCTATCTGCAAAACGATATAAGTCCGCCGCACATGGCCATCATTGCCTTAAGAATGGGTAGAGAGCCGTCCATGATATTTCACTGGGCCAAGAAATCTCCACCGCCCTCTCAAGAGAAGTGTTCTTGCTTCTTCTCATATCATCATCAGGGCCTATATCCACCGAAATCCTTTTTGGGATGTGATGTGGTGTACCCCTAGCTGGTCTTCTTGACGGTAGTGGAGGGAACATCATTCTTGACTATAAATCTGGTACCCTTGCTTGAGAAACCATCTGATTGCATCTCGCTGCAAGGTGTCCAGGCCTACGCCATTTGTAGTACACCTTGTTCCTCCTGCATTGTGATTGCCAATGTCCTCTGCCAAGACACCGGAAACAGGCGTCATGAGGTATATTATACAGCGGTTTCTTCTTCGATGGATGTCCGTGCATCTTGGAAGCTGACCCATTGTACTGTGCCGCCGGAGATAGCGTATAACCAGACTACATCGTTGATCTTGGCCGCTGCACTGTTCTCTGGTTGGCTATAATTGTTTCTTCAGTTGCATTCATCGTAGGGGACTGCTAAGGTATCCCATGGAGGGTCGTCGTATCTTCTTGGAGGGGCGACTCCATGATATTCATCCCTTGTGGCTGCTCGAGCATCAGATGAGGCGTATGTTTCACTTCTTGTGTCTGCTCGTTCATCGGTTGAGGCGTAGGGTTCTCTTGCGACGCTTGCCCTACGTTCGTCTACGGAGGAGAAAAAGAGTTCGTCCTCGCCTCTGGACTCAGTGTCGGCATGCTGACCAGGGGGTGTGTATCCTTAGTCGTCGTCATATGCGTGGGTGATTGAAAAAAATTCCTGATGTGTGGGATCAGTGCATCCGGCGGTGTGGATGTGGAGGCAAAAAATTCTCGTCGCTCAGCGACAACCCCTTGCGCCTGTCTCATGCTCTGTCGCGTAACCCTACGGAGCAGCGATGAGGGTAGCATCAAGCCTTATCGTATCAGGATTCTCGTAGCCGAGGACTGTATCGGTCTAACCCAGTAGCAGATTGTCACAGAAGGAAGTTGTATCGGTCTCCAGTTAGCACGATACGAGATCCCACACGATACGAGTGGGCGATATGCCTAACCCTGTATCGGTATGTTACCTTGGCAGGAAGGAAGCTGTAACGGGCTCCAGCTAAAGGAAGTTACCAAGGGCAGCACGTGAGGAGAGCCCGACATGGATGGACAATAGATGCAAATGCTCCAGACGATGCAGCTACTAGCATGATATGATAGCAGCTTCCCCGATACGTGAAACTCACACCTGTGCCGGACTCCAATTACCATGATATGAGAGCATCCCTCACGATACTAGAGCTCCCCCCACACGATACGAGAGCTCCGACCCCCTCATGCACGATATCTGCTAATCACGATTGCAGAGAGGGCAGTCGATGCAACAACTAGCACGTAGTAGCTTCCCCGATACGTGAACTCACACCAATCGAGATTAGCAGCTCCCCCGATACGTGAACTCGCACCTGTGCCGGACTCCACTAACACGATATGAGAGCAGCACTCACGATACTAGAGCTCCCCCCACACGATACGAGAGCTCATGTTCTATTTGTTGAACAAATTATATACTCTTTTGTTTGCAGTTATACAACCCCAATCTTGTCATCTTCTATGGGGTTCGAGATATCTTCATGCTCAGCAGTAATTTTGTAGTGGATTCTCTATCCCACTCCTTAATTGCCTATCAATACTTGTAAAGAAATGGTAGAGAGTGTCAGCTCATGCTGCTCCAGTTCATCGTGTCCACGGTATTCACTTCCCCCATTTGAAAGGTCATCGTTATCATCATCCTCAAACAAATTATTTCAAACCATAGTAGGTGTGCTACTTGAAGCTAAGTGACAAGTCTCAATGTGAGAGGTATCACCTTGGTTTAGGATAAAGGTTGGTTCAGGCTACTCAAACTCTCCCTCACATTGTGAGGTCACATGGTCACCCTGAGGAGAACGAAAGTAATCATCATCATCATAAAACCATTCATGTTGGTGGCTTGTAGCTCCCATTGGTTGATCAATAGAATCATCTAGTTTAAATGAAGGGCTTCCCCAGTTGGGTTGGTCTTCAAAAAAAAATCCTAGTTAATCCAGTTGATGTCCTGAATAGGATGGTGAGGCAAACTACATTTCAAGCCCAATGGAATGGTTTTTATGGTTGTAATCTTCAATGTCATGTGGTGGCACTTGCAACTGAGTGGTAGTCGAATTGATGAGTTCTTGAAGTCTCCTACCTTGTTCAACATCCTTATCACGAAGTTGTTGGAATTGAGCGACAATGCTTTCAAGACTTGTCAATTCTATCATGCACTTCTTTTGGGAATCTTCTATATCAAACTTATGCTTTTGGATGAACCCTTGTTCAACAGTTTGAAGTATACTTCTACTACGGTTTGTGATCTTGGTGGCTACTTGGAAATGATGATCTTGTTTTTCTAGTAGTTGTTGAAGTAGATCAACTTGGTGTTGGGGATGAGGTACTTAAGTAAGATGCTAATGTGTCATCAATCTCTTTTGTTAGCACCACTTCTCTAATTATCTCTTGGTCCCATGGAAATGCGGAGGTCGAGGGTTGATCGACAATCTACCTTACTGAGACATCTGGTAATGATGATAGTGGGGGCAAATATAGCTCGCCTAGTTGGAGAGTATGGTCTTCAATTATTTTCCAGTAGTCGGGACTGCAAAAAAACTTGGGAGGACAAGTTGACAAGATAACTTGTCTTGTGGAAGCAATATCCATGGATGAAAATATGTATAAGAAAAAGGAAAGCTATTCAGTATATATGAACACATATGTGTAAAACAAAAGAAGAAATTTGCATATATATATACATGCTTATGGTTGATAGAACAAAATCTTTGTGCATATAAATGTGGAAAACCACATCTCTGACAAAAGTGCTAAAAGATGATCGACCCTGAGTGCACGTCTGAAAAGTACAGACGCGATATCATAGGAGAATATGACTTTAAATTTATAACCTGAAACCTTCAAGGACCCCCACACAATTAATGCAGAGATGAATTAGATATACGGGGTCGAACATAGGGATGTGGGGGCATTTAGGATGCTTAAGATCTTTCTCTTAATTCAGTTAAGTCAATCTGATAGTTGGTAAAAGTATGGAACTAGAACTAGTATAGCAAAATGTCACAAAGTAAAATAAAACAAAGTAAAGAAAACAAAACATAGTCTATCAGATTCTACTAATCAGAGAGGAGTTCCTGGCTATGCAATTATAAATTGGGCATTCTATGTACCCATTCTCAGGTGTAGACAACCCTAGAACACCTCAGTAAGTAACCTACATCCAAACATAGTAAGTTCTATGGTAACTATTCCTGTGGGGTCATCCCACTCGCTTTCACACATTGTGACTAAAAGCCATCAATGATACAAACCCTCTCTCGAGGATAACATATCAACACCCTAGAATATTCCAGATACCCTCCTAGGTCCAGCATATTCAAGGATACTAAGAATTGATGTAATCTGGACAGAATACAAACCTTGGGCCCATGCGGGTTAGGCTGGGCCCGAACGGGCCAGGCTTGGACCGACCGTGCCCAAGGCAAATGTCTAGTAAAGATCACCCTTGGACATCCTCCTTTCATATTCAATCCAGACTACCTTTTGTTATCCATTTATATTACTAAGCTTTCTATCTAGGTAGAAATAGAAGTTCAAGAAAGAAAGAGATCAACCAAACTAGCAATCATAACCAGAAAGAGAAGATAGAACAGAAAACGTACTAGATCTAAAATAAAACTACTTGATTAATGTAAAAGTACATAAACATGCCCAAAATTAGATACATAGCCAAGAAGAAGCTCAACTAGAAACGGATGAGCATAGTTGGCTCTGAACAAAGATGGAAGAACATCATATGTATAGAAACTAAAGAAAAGAGTAGAAGATAGGAGAAAAGAGATTTAGCTCATAGAGGAGAGGTGGATCTTGCTCCTTAGCCTATGCATGGGTCAGATCTCATCTTAGGGTCGTCTGATGAATCCTCCAGATTCACCCTCTCAGTCGCCATTTCTAAGGATTTTATGCCGCATATCGACTGATCTACCCTCGCTTTGGGTTTACTTTAAGTATCTTTTTAGTCTCGTGTAATTAGTGCATTACTAGCTCAAATTACCCTAGTTTCCAGCTTATTTGATCTCATTTTCCCCTACTCACGATCCCCCTCCTCTGCAGATCATCCTCAACTATCAACAATGGTCAGGACCCCTACAACACTAACTCTAGCGGTCTCAAGACCGTTTGAGCCCATGCGGTCTCAAGACCGTTTGAGCGCATGCGGTCTCAAGACCGTTTGAGCCCATGCGGTCTCAAGACCGTTTGAGCGCATGCGGTCTCAAGACCGTTTGAGCGCATGCGGTCCCAAGACCGTTTGAGCCCATGCGGTCCCAAAACCGTTTGAGCCCATGCGGTCTCAAGACCGTTTGAGCCCATGCGGTCTCAAGACCGTTTGAGCCCATGCGGTCTCAAGACCGTTTGAGCCCATGCGGTCTCAAGACCGTTTGAGCCCATGCGGTCTCAAGACCGTTTGCTGCTGCTGCATGAAGACCATGAGCATTTTTCGCATGAAGACTATTGCACGCAAACCACATGGAGCAACGCATGAAAACCGTTTTCTGCTTGTGAACGTGAAGAACTGAATGGGTAAGCTACTGATTAAGCTAGGCGTGAAGACCGTTCGAACAAGATTCCTTGCAAACCGTTTGCTCTAGAATGAATGAAAGATCATGCATGCAAAAGCAAATTGCAAGAAATCAAATGGGCATGTATACGTGAAAGACCATCTGGAAAAGTCAAACCCAAGCAAAGACCGTTTGCTTATTATTTGAATATGAAAACCAAATTGATAAGACCGTGAACTTTTCTTGCTTGCAAACCACGTGAGGTTATTATATTGATTTCCAAAGAGAAGGGATCCCACGCATGAAAGACCATGCTGCTCGAAACTATTTGAAATAATTTACTCACGTATCAGCTATCCACGAGAAGCAGGAGCATTCCAATGAGCAAACCGCATGGCCATTTCCATGTGAAACTGTATGAAATAACCGCTACGTGAAACCGCATGGAGCGCTGAAGTAGCAAACCGCATGGAGTATTTGCCATGCAAACTGCATGAGCAAATTGCGGAGTAAACCGCATAAGCAACCGGACCGCATGGGCACTAGGATGTGAGACCGCATGAGGCATCCGCTAGGAAATCAAGACCGCATGGATTGAAAAGCAACATGACAAGACCGTGAGGAGGCCCGCGATTTCCAAGACCGCATGAGCAAATGCAGCACAAGACCGCATGCTCATTTGCGGAGCAGACCGCATGCACAATCCGCATGGAGCACATTGCGAAGACCGCATGAGCCAATTGTTTTACAAGACCGCATGGAATAGCAAAAGGGCACGTAAAAAGTGTGACTCCTTGAGCCAAGATATTTTGGCAAGCCTATAAATAGAAGGGTACAGGCATGGCCTAGAGGATCCAATCGGACTACGGCCTAAGGCTGCCGGACTGGGACCAGTGCCGAAATGCTGCCAGATTGCCCGAGCACCGTTTCCGACCAAACTTCACCCACAGCCTCAGAATCCCATCCTGAGTCTAGATCCAGTGAGCAGCCAGTCTGGGCACAGATCTAGTAGGCTGTTCCATCACCATCTCACCATTGCTCACACTATAGCTCCACCTCATCCTACTCTTGCTATTTCGGAGGTTGACCCGAAGATCGAGGCGGAGAAACGGACGACATCGACCACGACGGAGCAGTCTTGGAGACTGCGACGATCTACACCGGGCTGTCACAGATCTACTCTTCTGCTCCGACGATACTTTCTTTCTCTCTCTTCTCTTTCTTTGTTGCTCCCTCTATGAGGAGCGAGTAGTTCCATCCACTGGGGTGCGGGGACTAGCCCCGCTGCCCGTGTTTTGTATCTTGTACTAAAAAGATGTTATCATTCCGTTTCAATACTAAATCGTTTCATACATGCTTGAATGTTGGCCGCGTTCTTATATGCATCTATTGTCTTTCGTTGTGGTTTGTCTACGACCGCTCTTGAGACTCGAATACCGATTTAGTTTTCGTTTTTGGTGCGTGTATCCACCGCGCACCCGTTTCGGTATCTAGGAACGCTTTCTAAAGAGTGGAGTAAACTCACCTCCATCGTTGTACTTTTGTACTATGAAATGGAATCAGTTGACGTACAAAAGTGCGACCTTGACAGGTCGAGGAACACACTCTGAGGAGAGAGTGGTGCAAAGTACTTGACCATTCGTTCGGGAATGGCTGACGTTGCAACACTCTCACATTTCTCATAGCTATATCCTCGAAAGAGGGATAGTCTATAAGGATACTAATCGATTTGGTAATTATCGCTTGCTTGTTAGTTTTCCGATACACGTTTCACGAGGTTGAGTAAGATTTTCTCTTCGGAGACTACATATCTTCATTGACACGTAGATACGTACCGTATGAGAGTTACTCAACCCGTGAAGGATGTATGCATTACTCTTGTCCTATAAGACATCGGTATTGTACAACATCCATGTGTCCTTCTTACAAGTCTTGCTATGTTTGGTACAAGTACAATTCATGTGTAGTGGTGGTGAATACCCGCACCACCCCAGTGATCCATCATCATCTGCTAATCTTAGTTTTTAATCCTTAAACTAGATTTTATTCTTGCCTTTACTTTTGCATGTTTTAGGTTAAATAACTCAAATCAAACTTCTGGTCTTAGATGATTAACTTAGATCGATACGAAACAAGAAAAAGACACTCAGATTCTCAACGTTGTCCTTTGGGTTCGATCCTAAATCTGTACTATGATAAGGCTTCCACACTCTTATGGGGTTGGAGCATTTATCTAGCACCAGTTGTAGGTAAACCTTGAGAGAACATCAACTCCCTAGGGTTTTTGCTGCATCTTTGGGACTCCCATTGGAAGAGTGGTCTTTTAGTGTAAGTCCCAGCTCCATCAAAAAATGGCGTCGTTGCCGGGGACAACGGTTTAAGAATCGTCTTTTTCAAATTTTGTGTCGATTTAGGTTTCTCTAGGGTTTTTTTTTTCCAAAAACCTAAAAAGTAAAGGACTTAATCTTGCATATCATCTTGGATTTGAAGTGGTTGGTCAAACTTGATAAACTCTTTCTTTGATTTCAGGTACCAATTCTCTTCAAAATGAAGCAGTCAGTGCCACCAACCAATAGTTGTCAATTCTGTGGCGACTATTCTCATGCATCGATCAACTGTTTCAACGTTCATCCTCTCTACGTGATGGCCTTGCGTCAAGTAATCATGAATCGGATAGCTGGAAAACTCAAAGCAGCATCTTCATGCAACTATGGATATAATGCAAGTTATAGTTCATATCACCCTAGAGGCTACTATGAAAAACCTAACTATGGTGGTTTTCAAGGTGTGGACTGCAATGTAGGAAGGATCCTGAAAAACAACGCAAATCAATACTATGATGAGGAAGGCTATTATCATGATCAACTCAACAGGTGCGGTGAAGAGCTTTTTCATGAAGATCCACACACATCGATGGAAGAACTACGAGCTTTACAGTTATCAGTGGCTCAACAACAAGCTGATCAGACAGCCGCGACCAAGAAGTTGATAGCCTTCCTTAATCAACTTACGCAACTTGTCAACGCTCCTGAGAAACATGTAGAACAGCCACAAAATTCAACTAAACTCATCCCTAGTCCATATGTAGATTATGATGATGATTACGATATCATGTGGGAGGTGCCTCCCAATGATCAGCATGCATCGGTGCAAAATGGGGAATCACCCTCTGAGTTAATGACTGAATTTAAGGATGAACCCTTCGCAACATCGCAAGAAAAAGAATCATTTTCTGAGCCAAGGTCTGACTCGGATAATGAAAAATGCACTATGCTCTTAGATGAAAGAATGAGCACTCAATCTGAAGATTTTCTACAATTGGAAGATAAAATGGGGATAAATTTCGGTGTCTGCCCATCTTCTCCCATAGACCCTGATCAAACCATACAGATTGAGGGGCAATCATCAATGATTGACTCCTTATACGACAAATATTCCTCGACTGCAACCATCTTGTCATTGAATTCCAATGAAGAAAGGTCTACGCTACAAGAACCCTATACTCCTTCACAGTCAGACATAGATGAATATAGTACTGATTCAAATGAGGAGACATCTTTTACACAAGAGACTCAAATGACTCCATTGCTGGAGCAGGATCCGATTTGGCCTTATGAAGAAATCTCTGACCATTCGGTCAATCTAGAAACAAACCTCGAGGATGGGACTGATCAAGATCTTGATTCAGGGACGGACCATACTACTCTCACTGACCCTGATGATGATGAAGAAAAATCATGGGGAGATGATGAATCTCATGATGACGAATCTACGACCAATCCTTTTCATGAGATGATGTTACCAGAGTTACCGCCACTACAAGAAGTCCAGTCGAAGTCAGTCCTCGAACAAGAGCATGATCTTTCTATTGAATCTCCTTCTAGTCACTTGAATGAGACAATAGTGCAATATGAAGAGGAACATGAGCCATCTCTTGACTTTAGAACGGACTACAGTTTTACTGTGAACTCTTGTAATGTCCTTTGGGAAGACAACAAGTCGCAAACCTATCCCTCTATAGTCACACACCCCTCTGAAGAAGCCCCTCCTGATATTCAAGAAACTGAGATGTGTCCATTACCTGAGCTAGATTCCATCCCTCCTATAGAAACTCCTCCCGAGCACTCAATAGAATCGGAGGAGTGTTGTGAAGAAGAACTGGAATAGCAACATAACTCAGAAATGGTATACACGAGTCCCAATATTGAAGAAATAGGTTCATCAGGGAATTTTAACCCTCAAACCGACATGTCATGGACTAATCCCTCCCATGAAGAGAAATCATTGGAACTTCTATCTCAAGATCCCATGAATCCCTTACACGAGCAAGAGTTTGTTTCACCAATCAAATCCTCTCCTAGTTACTTGGATGAGCTAAGGATGTTCTACGAGGAAAATTCTGAACAAAACCTTGAAAAAAGGAACGACGCTCTTACCAATTTCAGCATTGATAAAGATGATGATACGTCTCAAAATAACTTCTCTGATGAAGAAAAGTCATCCTGGCTACCATATCCCACACAAGAAAAGCCACGTGACGAAATGAAGCTGGAACTGGATCCACCACCTGACCCTAGACAGAAGGAAGTTCAAGTGGCCGACCCTCAATCAACTGCCCTAGATTTTGAAGAAAGTAGTTTTACTTTGAACTTCGAGGGCGAGCCACAACTGGAGGGCACAAGAGGGCATAACCTTGATTTCTCGCATAGTCCCCCAGTTTCGACTGCTTATATTTCACCTCCCTCGCTGACGAGGGAAGGTCTCTGGATTCTTCTAGACGGACAACGAGGTGAAAGAAATGTGTATCCAAGTCGTCCAGAAGACTCGTTTGAGTTGCCTCAACTTCCCAGCCAACAAGTTGTTCAGACCACTTCCTCATTCTCAGCACCAGCCATCACGAGATATCTTTGTCGGACCTTCTTCCAACTACGAGGACCGCTTGGTTAACACTGCTCAACCCTTCCCCTCCATCTTGAACCTAGTATTTGCTCAGAAATGGGCAAATTCATAAGTTCAAGGTGGAGGGCGGGTGGTATGACTTTCACTCCACCCTCTATCTTTATTGCTTCCAGCTTTTCCATTCTAGTTTCTTTTTTGTATTTTTTTTCCGCCTTTTTGTTAGTTTCCTAAAAATAAAGCCTTTATCTAGTCGGCTTTTGTTTTGCGAATCTGTGATCATCACCTCTTTTGCGTTGCAAAATTCCTGGAAAAGAATACTTAAAACTAGCCAATGCGTGTTTTTCATTTTGATTTGTCTATGAATCCTAATGTTATATCTCAAACAGGAAAAGATGATACACTTCAATAAGGCTGAGATAGATCAAATATATCACACCTTTATCTGATTAATGGATCTGCTGTATGGATCTCTCATTTGATGTTTCATCATGTCTCTTTTAGAGCAGAGTGTGATGGAGAATAGAGACCCATCGCATGGAATCGCTAAGCAAACTGCATCATGATCCAAACTCTCTTCTACACTTCTTCCTTCATTTTCATACCCCTCTGTTCATTAACCATGCCAAAGTTTTAAGTTCGGTGTGGCACGCCACACTCCTTTCTAGTGAAAATTAGAACATTGCCGAACTTTAAGTTCGGTGTGGTAAACCACACCTCTGCAAAACTCTAAGTTCGGTGTGGTACACCACACCTCTTTTTCCACTACCGCTTCTTCCATACCCCTCAATACATAACAGGGGCGTACCACCTTCTCATTTTGCTTCAAAGAGTATACAATGATGATTGTGCACATACCGAGGTCGGTGAAAAATCTACCCCGATTCCAAAAAGAGGCATGGCAGCCCAAATATGCAAAAATCCAAAAATACCCTTCCTCCTAAGCCAAGTGAGAATGAATAAAAGCCAGAGTGTGAATAAAAACATGAGAGTTGTGCCCTGAATAAGGATAACCGATAAAGGTCTCGCCCGGCCGGTACATTAGCTGCCCTCATAAAGGCAGATGTGTCGTGACCGGTAGTGAGATCCTAAGGATCCAAAAATAACCCCTACCTCCTCTCAAAGAGGTAAAATAGCCAAAAGCCTTAATCCAACCTATACACACTTCTGAGTTACCTTTAGAAAAAGAAAAAGAAAAAAATTGGGTGTAAGGCTAAGTCAACCAGAGTTGTGCATAAATCATTCAAAGTATCTCGATGAGTCAACTATCAATAAGAGTCTTGATTCAATCAAAGGAGATACTCTTATCTTTTGATCATACCCCCATTCTCTCCTCTTTCAACACCAGTGACATATCATATGCATTTTGCTGATTCTGTGGGTCTTTTCAAAGTCTCATAAAACTTTTAAACATGACTGATATGGCAGAGAATGAGAAGGAAGTACTTCAGCAAAATGAACTCAGAAATGAGGATATCATAAGATGTATTTCGTGATCTAAGTAAGCTCTAATGTTGTATCAGTCTGAGCCATGAACAAAAATTACGATATGACAATAAGGATGAGGCAAACACAAGATGAACAATTTCATTGGCGACTGTTTTAAGTTTTTCGTTCCTCGGGACGAGCAACGCTTAAGTTCGGTGTGGCGATGAATCCTCCAGATCCACCTTCAGTCACCAATTCAAAGGATTTTCGACGTTTTTACCCTAATTTCGCTTCACCTCATTTTCCTTTTCTCTTTTTTGTGAAATTTTTGACACTTGCACGAAGCTGAGGTAATTACGAGACCAACATGCATGCATTTCGGCGACTGTCTTAGGCTTTTCCGTTCCTCGGGATGAGGAACGCTTAAGTTCGGTGTGGTGATGAATCCTCCAGATTCACCCTCTCAGTCGCCATTTCTAAGGATTTTATGCCGCATATCGACTGATCTACCCTCGCTTTGGGTTTACTTTAAGTATCTTTTTAGTCTCGTGTAACTAGTGCATTACTAGCTCAAATTACCCTAGTTTCCAGCTTATTTGATCTCATTTTCCCCTACTCACGATCCCCCTCCTCTGCAGATCATCCTCAACTATCAACAATGGTCAGGACCCCTACAACACTAACTCTAGCGGTCTCAAGACCGTTTGAGCCCATGCGGTCTCAAGACTGTTTGAGCCCATGCAGTCTCAAGACCGTTTGAGCGCATGCGGTCTCAAGACCGTTTGAGCCCATGCGGTCTCAAGACCGTTTGAGCGCATGCGGTCTCAAGACCGTTTGAGTCCATGCGGTCCCAAGACCGTTTGAGTCCATGCGGTCTCAAGACCGTTTGAGCCCATGCGGTCTCAAGACCGTTTGAGCCCATGCGGTCTCAAGACCGTTTGAGTCCATGCGGTCTCAAGACCGTTTGAGCCCATGCGGTCTCAAGACCGTTAGAGCCCATGCGGTCTCAAGACCGTTTGAGTCCATGCGGTCTCAAGACCGTTTGAGCCCATGCGGTCTCAAGACCGTTTGAGCCCATGCGGTCTCAAGACCGTTTGAGCCCATGCGGTCTCAAGACCGTTTGCTGCTGCATGAAGACCATGAGCATTATTCGCGTGAAGACTATTGCACGCAAACCACATGGAGCAGTGCATGAAAACCATTTTCTACTTGTGAACGTGAAGAACTGAATGGATAAGCTGCTGATTAAGCTAGGCGTGAAGACCGTTCGAACAAGATTCCTTGCAAACCGTTTGCTCAAGAATGAATGAAAGATCATGCATGCAAAAGCAAATTGCAAGAAATCAAATGGGCATGTATACGTGAAAGACCATCTGGAAAAGTCAAAACCAAGCAAAGACCGTTTGCTTATTATTTGAATATGAAAACCAAATTGATAATACCGTGAAGCTTTCTTGCTTGCAAACCACGTGAGGTTATTATATTGATTTCCAAAGAGAAGGGATCCCACGCATGAAAGACCATGCTGCTCAAAACTGTTTGAAATAATTTACTCACGTATCAGCTATCCACGAGAAGCAGTAGCATTCCAATGAGCAAACCGCATGGCCATTTCCATGTGAAACCGTATGAAATAACCGCTACGTGAAACCGCATGGAGCGCTGAAGTAGCAAACCGCATGGAGTATTTGCCATGCAAACCGCATGAGCAAATTGTGGAGTAAACCACATAAGCAACCACACCGCATGGGCACTAGGATGTGAGACCGCATGAGGCATCCGCTAGGAAATCAAGACCGCATGGATTGAAAAGCAACAGGACAAGACCGTGAGGAGGCCCGCGATTTCCAAGACCGCATGAGCAAATGCAGCACAAGACCGCATGCTCATTTGCGGAGCAGACCGCATGCACAGTCCGCATGGAGCACATTGCGAAGACCGCATGAGCCAATTGTTTTACAAGACCGCATGGAATAGCAAAAGGGCACGTAAAAAGTGTGACTCCTTGAGCCAAGATATTTTGGCAAGCCTATAAATAGAAGGGTACAAGCATGGCTTAGAGGATCCAATCGGACTACGGCCCAAGGCTGCCGGACTGGGACCAGTGCCGGAACGCTGCCAGATTGCCCGAGCACCGTTTCCGACCAAACTTCACCCACAGCCTCAGAATCCCATCCTGAGTCCAGATCCAGTGAGCAGCCAGTCCGGGCGCAGATCTAGTAGGTTGTTCCATCACTATCTCACCATTGCTCACACCATAGCTCCACCTCATCCTACTCTTGCTATTTCGGAGGTTGACCCGAAGATCAAGGCGGAGAAACGGACGACATCGACCACGACGGAGCAGTCCCGGAGACTGCGACGATCTACACAGGGCTGTCACATATCTACTCTTCTGCTCCGACGATGCTTTCTTTCTCTCTCTTCTCTTTCTTTGTTGCTCCCTCTATGAGGAGCGAGTAGTTCCATCCACTGGGGTGCGGGGACTAGCCCCGCTGCCTGTGTTTTGTATCTTGTACTAAAAAGATGTTATCATTTTGTTTCAATACTAAATCGTTTCATACATGCTTGAATGTTGGCCGCGTTCTTGTATGCATCTATTGTCTTTCGTTGTGGTTTGTCTACGACCACTCTTGAGACTCGAATACCGATTTAGTTTTGGTTTTTGGTGCGTGTATCCACCGCGCACCCATTTCGGTATCTAGGAACACTTTCTAAAGAGTGGAGTAAACTCACCTCCATCGTTGTACTTTTGTACTATGAAATGGAATCAGTTGACGTACAAAAGTGCGACCTTGACAGGTCGAGGAACACACTCTGAGGAGAGAGTGGTGCAAAGTAATTGACCATTCATTCGGGAATGGCTGACGTTGCAACACTCTCACGTTTCTTGTAGCTATATCCTCGAAAGAGGGATAGTCTATAAGGATACTAATCGATTTGGTAATTATCGCTCGCTTGTTAGTTTTCCGATGCACGTTTCACGAGGTTGAGTAAGATTTTCTCTTTGAAGACTACATATCTTCATTGACACGTAGATACATACCGGATGAGAGTTATTCAACCCGTGAAGGATGTATGCATTACTCTTGTCCTATAAGACATCGGTATTGTACAACATCCATGTGTCCTGCTTACAAGTCTTGCTACGTTTGGTACAAGTACAATTCATGTGTAGTGGTGGTGAATACCCGCACCACCCCAGTGATCCATCATCATCTGCTAATCTTAGTTTTTAATCCTTAAACTAGCTTTTATTCTTGCCTTTACTTTTGCATGTTTTAGGTTAAATAACTCAAATCAAACTTCTGGTCTTAGATGATTAACTTAGATTGATACGAAACAAGAAAAAGACACTCAGATTCTCAACGTTGTCCTTTGGGTTCGATCCTAAATCTGTACTATGATAAGGCTTCCACACTCTTGTGGGGTTGGAGCATTTATCTAGCACCAGTTGTAGGTAAACCTAGAGAGAACATCAACTCCCTAGGGTTTTTGGTGCATCTTTGGGACTCCCATTGGAAGAGTGATCTTTTAGTGAAGTCCCAGCTCCATCATCGTCCTCCTTGGTCTTCTGGACTCATTGGCCTCCTTTCTCCTCGATTTCATCCCAAACAACAGCTTGGTGGGTGTATGTAGGTGGAATATAGCTGGGAATGGTGGAAAGTGGGTGAATGATGATGGTAGATGGAAGTAAACTGAAGGAATGGGCATAGTTGAGCTCTTTAGCCCTTTCATACCTTGGAACTTTCCCATGAGGCTCTGGGATCAGATGAGCTTTGTGGTCTGGCCGAACAGACAAACCCTTTTATAGGTAGCGAGGAGTGGGTATTTATAGGCAAAGGTGGATTGTATGTGATTAGTGGTCACTACACCTTCAATGGTCGCTACCCTTGGCTCTCGGCCCGACCGTGTCGGGGTGGGCCCGGACGTGTCGAGTGTAGGGATTGAGACAGGTGTCACATTCACTGTGGTTATGGTTGTAACGGTCGAGATGGTGTAGCATTTGATGGGGTCATTATGGTCGCTGACTTGTATCGGTCGCTATAGTTTTGACAATGTAGCAGTCTTTACCTCTTGTCCTCAGCCCATCCGTGTTGGGCTTGGCCCGACCATTACAAGTGTAGCTTTCAATATGAGCATAGAGGTCGAGACAAGTGTAGCTATCACTATGGATTTTGTGTGCAAAATAGGTGTAGTGGTCAAGACAGGTGTTGTTGTGGTCGCTAACCTTGTAACGGTCGCTACAATTTTGACATTGTAGTAGTTGCTACACCTTGTCCTCGGCCCGTCTGTGCTGGGTTGGGCCTGGTCATGCCGAGTGTAGTGGTCGGTATAGTCTTGATGTTCGCTACTGTTGTGGTTGTAGTAGTCGCTACAGTTTGAAGGTCGTAGTGGTCAGTAAGGATGGAAGACTAGCTGCTGCAAAAATCTTGCGATGAGCTCAACCCAATCGGGTAGAGGGGAGAAATCTTAGAGAATCAATGTCTTGTCAATTTCGGTGCCTGTAAGTCCCAAAATCAGATAGTTGAGTGACTTTATCTATGAATTATGAAAAGACAAGTATCTAAAGTTATTTTGGGGATATTAAGTGTAATGACACTGAAACATGAACAAATGCTTATCATAAATGCTTGAACTTGGGTGTTATCAATGTCATGTGCACTTCTCCAACCACACAGAGAATTATCTATTGACATGTTCTTCGATATTTATTACTTAGTAAATCATGCTATTGGTGTTTCCATGATGACTTGTCCTAAACAAATAACTTAGGCTCACTTTTTGGCTCCCACAGCCCTACCAAGGCTCCCATATCTCCCTCTTCTTCAACAAGGACAACCTGAACAAAATTCATCCACCAATAGACATGTGGGTGATTTTTCTTAGTACACATTGGACATTGCAACAATTCAATAATTTTTTGTATGAAATATTCATGCCAGCATTAAATTTCACTAGAAAGAAGTACTGAAACTTCTCATAGTGCTTAATTGTAGTTAGAATCGTGGCTTGCATGAAGGTTTCACGGTAGAATTTCTATGGCTTGTTCGGGTGTCTAACATGCCCAGACAAATGCACCTACATGTCTATCAATAGATGATGCTTTTAGGTCATCTTTGTTTAGTAAAATGGAAAGAGATGAGTGTTGGTAAGGTGGCAGGAGTGTAAAAAAGTGCAAGATGTCCAATCAGGAAGAAGTTTTAGGGAAAATAGCATGATTTTTTGAGTAATAAATGATCAAGAAGTAGTCAACAATTAATTGTTTCCTGGTGGTTGCATGAATGTACGCCTCATAGATTCTAAAAGAAATAGAAAAACATTAAAAAACTCATTAAAGTATAAAGTAGAGGTTGGTGCAAAACTAATCTAGTATCATATATTGATGTGAATAAATAGAATAAACTATCACTTGTTTTAGAATGTAGTGACATATAAAATAATGATATCAGTGGTGGTTGTGGTGATTAGGTAGACACAATTAGTGGAATAGACAAATTCTTTCCATATACAACACTCTAATAACTAAATATAATTATCATATTCATGCAATTAAGAGAATAATGTAACATCCATCGTTGTTGCTAATAATAATTATCATCTTCATGCAATTAGTGAAAATTGATATCAGAAATGTGAAGAAGAAGAAACTGATATTGGTAATTGAGAGAAAACTAGACGACAAACACATCAGCTAGTGTACACTTAGTCATCATCATAATATTACTCTTCTTTACAATTATGACACTACATTAACCTAAAATATTTTAGAATACTACTATTGGGGTTAAAAAAGATTAGACGAGATAAACATTTTTGCCTAATGTTGCACTAATCAAGAAAAAATCATACCTAATTAGGCCCTATGTTACAACTAGACCTACATTGTCCAAGTAGATCAGGATCCCCATATTTTGTCCAAATATTGTCTATATACAAAACTAGTTTAACATAAATCAAACCATGCATGCTTTACTTAAAGCATACCTAAATCAGTCCATATACCACAAGGAAATCAAACTTATTGTAGTAAGGAAAAATGCAATAGTTGAAAGAGAAATGGAGAGAATAAAGAAAATATTCGGTGATGAAGAAGGAAAAGTGCTCATGAGCAAGGAGGAAGAGACAACAACAAACGAGGTCATACCTAATGGTGGTCTTAAGAGGGAACATGACAAAGTGATAGAGTGAAGTTGAAGTAGTGACACGTAGTGGAGCAAGGAAGGACAACAATAATGGAGAGCTTGGACAGTGATGCACATGGAAGCAAGGAAGATTGTCAGTAAGGGAGAGTATGGGCAATGGAAATGTCAATGTCAATGAGAGCAAGGCCGTTTTGGCATGCAACATTAGGGTTTATGGGAGAAATGAGGGAAAGTACCGAGATCATGGGTAATAAGTGGAAACATTGTGTCGATGATATGAAAAACTAAAATCACAAGTTGATACATACCGTTAGTTCCAAATCCAAAGCCAACATGACAACAATTGATAGTTGGGTTTTTAAACTAGAAGCACATAATGTCGATTTAAAGAAAAAAATGTTAGAATTCTTTGAATGTTTTAGTTTTTAGAGAAAAAATATTCTATGGGGTGCTATTTGGGACATATAAAGTTAGTTTTTGGAAGCTGACACTATTTGTTGTCAATAAAATAATGGTGGCAAATTCTAATTTTATGGGACACTTATTGCGTCAGTTTATGTGAATACAACCAATGTTATATGTAAAATGATACCCAAGTTTTCCCCTAAGTGATTAACTACGACATACGACATCAATTAGATAAAAAACCAATGCAATATGTTATAACATTGGTCTTCTAGCCATAACCAATGTTGTCATGTCCAACTCTACAAGCCAAAAATGTATTAGTGGGGTCTATCTGGTACACTTGTTCATTAACAAGTACATATATGTTTGATTCGATATCAAATATCATGACCAATAAGACGTAGTCATCAATCAACACCACATACTAGTGTTATGTATTTTTGTTGTTCTAATTTCACAATACTATCTAACTAGTGAATAACTAAATACTCATAGCATATACATAATCTCATGTTTAGGTCATCAACCATTAATGACATGTCATGGATTGATCCATTCTTAGGACATTATTATGTAAAATAGTTATCTCATACTAAAGTGAACATAACAACTACATATGCCTTTATTATTAATCAAATCAAGTACAAAGTATCCCATTAGAATCATCATATGGATTCTTGTGGGGCATATAATCAATGATCTACCTACCACACCAAGAAAACATGGTATACAATCTAATAATTTCCGATACATGATTGTAATTGCTCTCTATCTTGTATCATAGGATCATTAATATTGAGACTAAATAAGATTTAAATATGTAAGGGTATACCAACCTCGAGCATCATCGCATATTTACTAATATATGGCTCTGAGCATGCTCTCACAATTTTTAGATTGCCATAAGATCAAATCCTTTCACTATTTTGAAACCAATGAATTAGAGAAATAGATCTATAAACTCAGGGTGTTATATGACTAGAGTAACACTTAGTTAATTATATAAAACATTTTCAACCACATGAATCCCGTTATATACTATTAAAAACAAAATAATCAAATTATTAACTAAGACTTTTCTACTTTAAAAGATATAAAACATATTATCATACAACACCAACTACCAAATTTAGGGTGTATGTTGAAACTATCATCCATACCAAGGCAACAGTTTTGAATTAGGGCACCACAAGGCCCGATCACCAAATAAAGTCATAACAAGGCTAAGTTCACATAGGATCCTCATAAGTTCCTGAAGTTTTGCATAGAGCTTCACACTACAATAATAAACAAACACCCAAATTTTTAGATCCAAACCTCCAAGGATGCAAGAGTTAAAATTTGGGTATAAGAAGGCTATAACTAAGCATAGATGGGATACCTTTTCATAGAAAGTCAATTTATAACTAGTTTTCAATAGTATAAAAACTAAGGAAAAACCATAAAAATATTAAGTGAAAGTTTTAAACATCAATAACCAGCATATATATTTGGATTACACATTATGGGGGTACAAAGTTACTATAAAGGTACCACTTTTAAGAGATCTAATACATGTATTACAAATCTAAGTTGATGTATGGCTAGTTTTGTATGTGACTAACATCACTGCATAGATTTAGGAGGTTAGGTTCATGTAGCTTGAATTTCATACTTACTTTCTTAGGATAGTATATAGGTTATATTTTTAATAGTCTAGAGGGATTAGAATTAAAATTATGGTTTGCATGTATCATATAGGTATTTAATGCATCATATATTATATCACTCACCTCTCAAAATAGTAAAAATAATGTCCACAACCATGATCAAGATCAAAGCTCCAAGCTTTAAGGACGATTCAAATAGAAAGCTACAAACTAAAACCAATGATCTGAGTTTTTCTTCACCAAATATCTAAACTACACTACCTATATGATTCTAGAACAAGAGGTAAGTAGGAAGAAGAGGTTTAAACCACATGGTTGAAGTTTCTACCAAGTACAACCCCAAAAATAGGTTTTTAGGAACAACCATAGAAGTGGCTAGAGGAAGAAGATGAACGTGAATGTGAAAATGATATGGAGGGAGAGGATTATGTGAAACAAGGTTTAGAAGGTGTTAGCATGGCTTGCGGCCAACAAGGAGGAATAAGAATAAGAATCATGCATGACCGGAAAATAGTTTTGCTGTCGATCGATGCTCATTAATGGAAGGTATGAATCCCTTCAGTTATTAACAATCAATGAGAATTAGGGTATATATATATATATATATATATATATATATATATATATATATATATATATGACAGAAGGTCCACATGCTTGCACTATTGGTATGTGAATTAAGAACGCATCAGTCTACATATGTTTTCTCTTCATTGGTTAGTGGATTCGAGTCTCTCATCCATTAAGAGAGACCGTGCCCACTTCGTTTTATAGTTTAGAATGTCATGGGTCTTCATGCATTCAAGTGACCATTACTGTTACAACTCGTTCATAGATTTGCTGGTAATCCTAGAGTTTTAAGATAATCTTAATGCTTGCCATACTTTTGTTAGTAATGTTCTATGTTGTGCTTTATCTTAACTTTTATAACCTTAAATACTTTTTTGGACAACTCATAATCATAACTTAAACATACTATAAAGATCTGAGTTGGAGTTAATATAGCATTAACCCATACATGTGTGCAAGAAGAGAGTTAATGACATTAGAGCTAATAATTAATAAATGATTTTTCATTTGAGAATTTTATCAAAAAAATATTATAAGATTATAGATAATTTAATTACGAATCCAACAAAAAAGAGTGAACCAAATCAGAGTTAAAATGAGAGAGTTATACCCTTTTTAGTAAACATATACAGAGCACCACAACCGTGATTGACACCGCGACCCACGACGCTGCGTCGACACCGCAACTGCGGTCTACACTGTGACCCGTGACGCTGTGTCGACACCGCAAATGTGGTCTACACTGTGACCCACGACGCTACGTCGACACCGTGACCAATGTTGCGTCGACAGCGCGACCCGTGATTCTAGGACCGCGACTGACGCTGCGTCAATACCGCGACCAAGGCCGACGCTACCAAGGACAACAAATCATAAAACGATCATATCTCATACAATACTTATCCGTTTTCAACAAAACAAAGTGTGTTGGAACAGTGATTCGATCTTCTATCATCCCAGATACCTTGCTCAATGAGAGGGCAACCTGGGAGGTGATTTCTGGGGTGATGTTTGGGGAAGAATGTGAAGAACAATAGAAATCCAAAGCGGTTGCTATAGATCCGACTTGGTAAGTAGGTTTAACCTTTGATTCCTCCTTCTCTTCAGTTCCCCTTGATCGGAACCCTTGATCAAGTGATCTTGAGGTTTGGATTAACCTATGACCTTCGTCTTCTACCTTCAGCAGACCACATTTAGGGCTAAAAGGAAGAAGAAACCGCATATTTTGATAGAGTCTTTCTATGGATCCAAGATCTTCAGAGATGGGCTACGTTTTTAGGGTGTTTACACACCTTAGGGTGAGTGGATACTTCCGTTAAATAGTAGATTTCATGAAAATGAGTTAAATCGTCAAATATCTTCAATTGCTTAGTATGCAAGTACAAATCATAAGTTGCCTTTTTGATCTAGCTTTTACAAGATGATATGAAATGGATTATATCTCTATTGTGATGAATTTCAAATTATGAAATTACGTTAGAAATGATTGAAATCCATCTAAATGAGAAATTTTAAAGTAATTGTAGAGGCTACATGAATATACTAAAATCTAAGATTTTCAGCTATAATTGAAATTGTTGTATATTTGAATAAAGAAGTTGGCTAGTTGAATCTCCTTGGTTATGAATGATTGTTTTATTTGTATGCATATTACATATATGTCAGATAAGATCTTGCATTTCATTTGGCATGGAAACCCTAGTTCAGTTTATTATAGGGTTTCATATATATATATATATATATATATATATATATATATATATATATATTGATTATAAGTGAACTACTGAGAGCAATTCTTATTGAATGATGTTATGATGTATTCAATCCTTATGCGAGTTATGTGATAAGTGAATGAGGTAAATGAAAGCCTAATGATAGGGTGTTCAGTGAAACAAGTATTGCGATTTCAATGTTTCTCAGCTTGAGATGTGGTGATGCTTAACCGTGTAGTTATTGTATATATTATCATATGTTTTATGAAATGAATGATTTACAAAGCTAAACAAAGATACGTTGATGTGATGATTGAATTGTGAATTTAAATAGTGAATTAGACATGTAGATGCCCTGAACACTGTAGAATCCTCACAGGATGAGGCATGCACTATGAGGAGGAAATGATTTCTCGACTGGAGGTAGTCCAGGTCGAGGTAAGCCAGAGCTCACCAGTAGGGTGCGGGGTTTTTGACCAGTAGGGCAGACTCCTTACAGTTGTGTGGTACCCAAGACCAACTGGGGATGCTGGTGGTACCTGTGTTACATGTTGAGTGATCAATGGTTAGTAGGTCCACTGATGCACAATAAGCCTGAGGGCTTTGACTCACCACCTGAGTACCCAGGTTGAGAGGTGGAGTCTGAGATATCCGACTGCTCTTATTAGCCGTCGAGAGGCAGACGTGCCGAGGCCCGCTACATACGGGGTCTTACTCAAGAGACATTCTTAGGAACTTGGGCATGATTCTATTCCTTGTATTGTGAGATCGTAGCTTGCTGCTATTCTTTCACATGTTGTGGTAGCACCTTATGTGGGTTTAGGGCATAATAAGATGAATGAGAGGGTAAACAAGTGTGCACAATTATTCAATTATTCTTTGTTGTTTCTGAGTTATTAGCTCTCTTTGAGATTAATCAAGCATGTTCATATATTGATTTACTCTTGTAGATATCTAGATTATCCTGGCATATTTATGATTGTCAATGATTAGACTCTTTAAAGCTTGATGTTGTTATAATTGATATCAGTTTCTTGGCAATATATATGTAATTATATAAGTGCTTTAAACTATTTATTTGAAGTACTCATTCACTGAGCGAGTAGGCTCACCCCTTTACTCACAATTTTTAGGGAAACCACGTGGACTTGAAGAAGGTCAAAGCATCAGAGTAGATCTACCACATGAGTTAAGTATGAGATTAGTTAAGTTCAGTCGGTCCCTATCACTCTAGGTCCTTGTATAGATATGAGAGAGTTGTAAATTATGTTTTGTATCTTTGTTTCCTTAATAAGAGAGAATGTATCTGATTATCATATTGTATGTACCTGGAAGAGTGAGAAACAGAATGAATGTATGGATGTATATCATTAATGTTGAGATCATATTAGGGTAATCAAAGTTTAATTCTCTTGTAAAGTTTGTTTATGCGATTGGATGTGAGAAAATAAAGAGTTTGAAAAAAAATAAAAAAATGGGAGTGAACTTTGTATTTAGAATAATCCTCAAACTAATGCCCACATCTCATGATTAGTGGTAATTTTGGGATGCGGGTGTGACATCTTTTGGTATCTGAGCTTAGGTTGAGTCATCAGGGACCATTAGGATAGAAAGTTATAGTTATGTGGAAGATAGGAGGTGATGTGTCTATAGCTCTGGGAAGTCTAGGCGTTTGGATACCCTGGCCCGGTATCTGGATACCTAGGTTGACCAGTATCAAGCTACTCTGTCTATTCTTCTCTGAATGCCCTGGCCAGGTATATAGAGGAAGGATGGGCTAGAGAGAAACCCTAGAAATCTTAGGGTTAGGAGACCGGAAAGTAATGAAGGAGTAAGAGATTAAACATAGAATGTGATACAACTCTTTCTTTATAGTGATTATTTGATTGGAGATCAATAGAAATGCTCTTATATGTATGAATTCATATTATCAGTTTATAGAATATATATAGTTCTTTTATATTGTTGTGTATCATGAAGTGATTCAGTTATTGTTTATATTATTTGTATCAAGTAGTCCAGAAGTTATGTTTAAATGAGTTTTCCTAAGTGGATATTCTTTCCACATGTTTGATATTAATAGGAGTTGGTTAATCTTCAATAGCTCTTGGCTTCATGACTACATGTTCAGCCTGGTCTGGCTGGCAGGGTGCGTTACTAGGATCTAATGACTCCTATTGAAATTATAATAAGAGTAGACTATGGATAAATTAGACCCACATCATAGTGAGAATGTTCATACACTAAGATGTTGAAATATATGGGAAATATTAGAATAGCTAAGAATCAGTTGGAACTGATATCTGAGATCCAACTTTGGGGTCTCTTATGAGAAACCCTTAATTGGAAATATAGGAACATGAAATAAGGTTCAGATTAAGTTTAATGATTAGTATTATATGAAGTCTAAATATGAAATATGGAAAAGATATGAGAAAAGTATGTAAGGGCCATGATAGTAAGAGTCAAACATGAGGAACGAATCACATAATTGGGTACAATGCTTTTATGTACTCCAAAGTAAAGAAAAAATAGAAGAAAAGAGTTGATTATATGATGAGTACATAGAAGTGAAGAGTCTTCAGAAGAGTTAAAGTAAAGAGAATTAGATGAAAATGTAAATCATAAGACTAGGATAACAAACTTAGTTGAAATAGAGAGAAATGTTAGGAATGATGAGCTTGATTAAGGAATGAGGGTTATGATATAGAGAAATGTTAGGAATGATGAGCTTGATTAAGTAATGAGGGTTATGATATAATTGAGAGCATGGAATGTATACCTTATTTATAAAGTTTAATACATTCATCCTTACTACCTTTGGACTCTAAGTCTCTATAGAACAACAAACTAGTTTCTAAAAGAAGAACAAAAGTGTAGCTTAACAAATGAATAAGTCATATAAAGGTAGACTATATTCAGGAAGGAAAAACTTGATTGAAAGAGAAACTAAGTTTGACGCATGCATGAGCCGTTTGATTTAAAATGAAGGATATGTAATGTATTAAACATGAGGTGAAACTAGTAGAGAGATTATTGAATTAGAATCTCAACTTCACATTAGTAGAAGCATAAAATGAAATATGTGCAACATGGTATGCATGATCATACACATGAATAAGCAACATGATCATAAGAGAAAATTAAAAGTTAAAGATGACAGGTGGAAGAGTAGTATATGGTAAGAGGATTGTGAAAAGTAAGGAAGGGTTTGAAACATGATGGAGTAATATATATTATAAAAGAAAGAGGTTAGGAGATTCAAGCAAGTGCTAATTAGTCAAGTATCCTTGTTGATAACCAATTAAACCTACATACAAGAAATGTATTAAGAGAATGTTTGAAGATAAGAATTCAAAGTCTCAGAATCATCTTCTCTTTCATATCTTCCTTAATGAGAGCAATGTGGGAATGAAGTGACAAGAAAATGAATCATATTTGATGCATAACCACCATGGTAGAGACATCTATTGAATTTAATAATGACACAAAATATGATGATGAAACCCTAGAAGGATAAATTGAGAATGTAATATATCTGAATGGCCAAGTAAGAGAAAGGAAATTCAATTGATAAGATAAGGAAGACTTTAGTAAAACTTGTGAGATCTAAAGTTTGAATTTTAAATTAAGGGAGCAAAGTCACATCACAATATCGTTATGCTACTGATAAGGACCAAACCCTAGAATGTTTAGAGTTGTAGTAGTTCAAGGGATGTCACTAGTGATTTGACCTTGAATATTAGCATCTCTATAAAACAAGATCATGTGACTTGCACTATGAGAAGTAAACTAGCACTGATAGTAATCCTAGATAATCTGAAAGGTAGATGAACAATATGAAAATGATTCAGAGCAAAGGGTAAGAAATAAATTTTAAATGTAACAAGTGTGTTTTGAACAAAAGGAGAAGTGCAAGATGAGCAAAGTGTAATCTAAAACAAATTCTTGCAGTGATATCAAGAATGATGAATAATCTATTCTTACCTTGTATGTTTCAATTTTAGTGATGTTTATTCTATATGATCAAAATGAGAAGGATAAGTAACAAGAAGTAAGTAGTAATGAATGAGGAGATAAGAGAAAACAATGGCTTTCAATAATATGTGAATTTGTTTTTAGAAGCATAATTTGTTGAAGGTATAATGAGGGATGTAAATTAGTTCTACGTATGATTTCAGTATACATGTGCAAGAAATATGTTAATTTCAAGTGTCTGATAGTTGTAGTCATTCATACCAGTAATCCATCTTAGTATTGTACAATTGTGGTATGGTGATATGGGTCAAATGATGATAAAACAAATGGAGGGTTACCCTGAATAAGGTAGTCTTACCTATTCACTCATATGAATAGAAAGGATGATGACCATATTGTATTGATATGTAACCCTAATGAGGTATAGCTTGTTATACCTAGATTTAATATAACTAAATGATGGTAATTGGGTATGAATAGTCTTTGAATGACATATACAATCATGGAGTACTTTGTTACTGTTGTTGAAACCCTAGTATGCTATAACACAATGGTCACACCTTGATTTATTTGTGGGTTCATACTTGAGAATAGTATGGAATGTGATGGTGATGCTTCACCTTATGCATCCATGATCCAATGGGGATGTCGTGAGTAAAAGTTTGGGTATAAGTGTTGATTAGTAACATTAATATAATTTATCTTATTGAACCTAACTCTAATACAAATAGATAAAGACGAGTATTCATGTTTAACATTCTTATATGATGGAATGATGGTAGAATAACCTCCTTAATATGATCATAACCTTAATATGTTAATTGGTGGTTATCATAGCCACATGGTTGATACTTTCTTATACTAAACATGTGCATTATGTATATGATGAGGGTTAATCATATCTAAATTCCTTGCATGTTGATGTCATAAAGAAAGGTTCTTCATATTAATATAACCCTGCTATGATTATTTATGAATATATCCTAGCTCATTAATGCAATATTGTGTTGATCTAGTGTATTATATGTAAATGATGTTGTTGAGCCTTGTTATAAGGCATGCAAAGATAATGATGATCTTGCAGAGAATAGTATGATGGTCTTAATGACCTTTGGGCATGGTTGAGCATTGGATGAGGTGTAATCCTCTTATGTTAATAAGGGTTGATACAATGTGATATTGTGAGAAGGATTTATATCTTGTGATAGTATGATGACTAGTGTGGTCTCATGAATGGAAAGTGAATATTACCATGTGATGATGAGATGAGAAATTATGTTTAACACATTTTATATCTTTTAAAAGTTGTGATTTAAAGAGGAACAAATGAATCAATGTTGAAAATAAAATTCTAGATCGTAGTATTAGAAAGCTAAAAGAGAGAGAGAGAGATACTCCTAGTAATGGTTCTTTGGAGGAATCATGCGTAGAAGAAGCTACTTGGAAAGTAGAATCAAATATGTTTAACAAGTATCATTTCCTCTTTTAGAAATTTTGAGATGAAATTTTTATTAGAGGGGGAGAATTGTTACAACCCGTTCCTAGATTTGTTGGTAATCCTAGAGTTTTAAGACAATCTTAATGCTTGGCATAGTTTTGTTAGTAATATTATATGTTGTGATATATCTTAACTTTGATAACCTTAAATACTTGTTTGGGAAACTCATAATTATAACTTAAGCATACTATAAAGATCTAAGTTGGAGTTAATGTAGCATTAGCCCATTCATGTGTGCAAGAAGAGAGTTAATGACATTAGAGGAAATAATTAATAAATGATTTTTCATTTGATAATTTTATCAAAATAATATTTTAGGATTGTATATAATTCCATTATGAATCCAACAAAAAAAGAATGAACCAAATCGGAGTTAAAATGAGAGAGTTATACCCTTTTTAGTAAACATATATAGAGCACCGCGAGCGCGGTTGACACCGCGACTTGTGATGATGTGTCGATACTACAACCAACGTTGTGTCGACACCGCGACCCACGATGCTAGTTTCATGACCGACGCTACGTCGACACCGCGACCGCGGTCACCACCACCCAGGACAGTAAATCGTAAAATGATCATATCTCGTGCAATACTTATCTGTTTTCAACAAAACAAAGTGTGTTGGAACCAAAATTCGATCCTATATCATCCCAAACACCTTGCTCAATGAAAGGGAAACTTGTGGGTGATTTATGGGGTGATTTCTGGGGAAGAATGTGAAGAATAGAAAAAATCCAATGCGGTTGTTATAGATCCGACTTGGTAAGTAGGTTTAACTTTTTATTCCTCCTTCTCTTCAGTTCCACTTGATCGGAACCCTTGATCTAGAGATCTTGAGATTTGGATCAACCTCTGACCTTCGTCTTCTACCTTCAGCAGACCTCGGTCAGGGCTAAAAGGAGGAAAAAACCGTGGATTTTGATAGAGTCTTTCTATGGATCCGATATCTTCAGAGATGGGCTATGTTTTTAGGGTATTTTCACACCTTAGGGTGAGTGGGTACTTCCTTTAAATAGTAGATTGCACGAAAATGAGTTAAATCATCAAATATCTTCAATTGCTTAGTATGCGAGTACAAACCATAAGTTGCCTTTTTGATCTAGCTTTTACAAGATGATATGAAATGGATTATTTCTCTATTGTGATGAATTTCAGATTATGAAATTACATTAGAAATGATTACAATCCATCTAAATGAGAAATTTTAAAGTAATTGTAGAGGTTACATGAATATACTGAAATCTAAGATTTTTGGCTATGACTGAAATTGTTGTATAATTGAATAAAGAAGTTGCCTAGTTGAATCTCCTTGGTTATGAATGATTGTTTTATTTGTATGCATATTACATATATGTCAGATAAGATCTTGCATTTCATTTGGCATGGAAACCCTAGTTCAGTTTATTATAGGGTTTCATATATATATATATATTTGATTATAGGTGAACTGTTGAGAGTAATTCTTATTGAATGATGTTATGATGTATTCAATCCTTATGCGAGTTATGTGATAAGTGAATGAGGTAAATGAAACCCTAATTATAGGGTGTTTAGTGAAACAAGTATTGTGATTTCAATGTTTCTCAACTTGAGATGTGATGATGCTTAACAGTTCAGTTGTGGAATATGTTATCAGATGTTTTATGAAATGAATGATTTACAAAGCTGAACAAAGATATGTTGATGTGATGATTGAATTGTGAATTTAAAGAGTGAATTAGACATGTAGATTCCCTGAACACTATAGAATCCTCACAGGATGAGGCCTGCACTGTGAGGAGGAAACAGTTTCCCGAATGGAGGTAGTCCAGATCGAGGTAAGCCAGAGTGCACCAGTAGGGTGTGGGGGTCTTGACCAGTAGGGTAGACTCCTTACAATTGTGTGGTACCCAAAACCAACTGGGGATGTTGATGGTACTTGTGTTACATGTTGAGTGATCAGTGGTTAGTAGGTCCACTGATGCACAATAAGCCTGAGGGCTTTGACTGGCTGCCTGAGTACCCATGTTGAGAGGTGGAGTCTGAGATATATGGCCGCTCTTATTAGCCGCCGAGAGGCAGACGTGCCAAGGCCCGTTGCAGAAGGGGTCTTACTCAAGAGATAAGCTTAGGAACTCGGGCATGCTTCTAAGCCTTGTACAGTGAGATTGTAGCTTACTGCGATTCTTTCACATGTTGTGGTACACCTCATGTGGGTTCTGGGCATAATAAGATGAATGATAGGTTAAACAAGTGTGTGTAGTTATTCAATTATTCTTTTTTGTTTCTGAGTTATTATCTCTCTTTGAGATTAATCAAACATGTTCATATATTGATTCACTCTTGTAGATATCTAGAGTATCCTACCATATTTATGATTGTCAATGATTAGAATCTTTCAAGCTTGTTGTTGTTATAATTGATATCAGTTGCTTGGCAATATATCTATAATTATATAAGTGCTTTAAACTGTTTCTTTGAAGTACTCATTCACTGAGCGAGTAGGCTCACCCCTCTACTCAAAATTTTTGGGGAAACCACATGGACTTGAAGAAGGTCAAAGCATCATAGTAGATCTACCCCATGAGTTAAGTATGAGATTAGTTAAGTTCAGTCGGTCCTTATCACTCTAGGTCCTTATATAGATGTGAGAGAGTTGTAAATGATGTTTTGTATATTTGTTTCCTTAATAAGAGAGAATGTATTTGATTATCATGTTGTATGTACATGGAAGAGTGAGAAACATAATGAATGTATGGATGTGTATCATTAATGTTGAGATCATATTAGAGTAATCAAAGTTATATTCTCTTATAAAGTTTGTTTATGTGATTGGATGCGAGAAAATAAAGAGTTTGAACAAAAAAATGGAAGTGAACTTTGTATTTAGTATAATCCTCAAACTCATGCCCACATCTCATGATTAGTGGTAATCTTGGGATGCGGGTGTGATAATTACATAAGGCAAAACATCCATGTTCATCAATTGCTAATTCTAGAGAGGTTGCTGGGCAGATAGAAATAGAGAGAGAGAGAGAGAGAACACAAACATGAGATGAAGGGAGGGCTCTTATCTACCATTAGGCACTAGTGTCATCATCCGCAAAGCTGATCAGATATGCCTCAACCACTAAATTTGTAAGCCAACCAATGAAAAGTCATTGGTTCCATGCGTTCGTCACTTATTGGGTGAGGGAAACAAACACCTTAAGGCACTAGGAGGTGCATTAATATCACCCCAGATAGAAAGATCTCAGAGAGGGGAACGTGCACGGGTGTGATTTTGTGCTACATGTGCAACAACATGCATCAATTCCTTTCCATTTGCAACTAATGAAAATGCACACTGGGATAGAGATATGGTGACCCACTACCCCATCCAAACTAGGTTAAAGTCAAGCTAACCATTAACAAAATGCAAAATCCAATTGAGCAATAAACAATTATGTTAATAGAAGGCCAATACAAGGAATAAAACTCCTAAGCTTGATCCAATGCATGTAACTAAAAACCAAATAAGTAAATATGATAGAGGAAGTGATAAGCCAAGGAAATATGTGTTAAAATTGCAACTGATACCTCCACATAGAAATAATTACACATTAGTCTGTAAGGTGTATAGAAATACAAACTTAAGCAAACACGATGCAAATTAAGGTTAATTTGAGGCATCATCGAACCAATTAATTAAAAAAACTCTAAGATAATTAACAACATTTAAGAATTTAAGATGGGTCAACGGTCTTAAACTAGGGGTATACTATACATATAAAATACTTTTGAGGACAAAGATCAAGTCTTTCTAACACCTATATAAATTATAATGAATTGAGGTCAACATTTATTTCATTTTACATACTAATCCCTAAAAATAGAATTACCAAAAAATTCAAAATTAGACTCTAAATCCCACATATGAATAAATCATGCATTTATTTCTAAATATAGAAGATACATATATATATATATATCTCCAATAAAATATAATTTACTACAACTTTCATAATTTAACATTTTTTTGGTTATTTAATAAAAGTAAACTGACATGAATGATATCCCCTCATACTTGATTGTTGGCTAACTAGATGTGATAGGGCATATGCGTCATTGTCTACAATCAAAACACAATAGAGAAAATAAAATAAAAGGTGAAAGGGACCTTTGTGTCCCTGAGGGAAAAATATCCATGGAGATCGAATCAAGGGAAAATGGAAAATTTACTAGGAGGATACTCCACCCTCATTGGTTCCATGCCAAGATTTAGGAGCCAGGCCCATGGTGCTACATTTTGCCTACTCATTTTCACACCGAGGGATCCATCCTGGAGTTTTCTTGGGATTAGTAGAGACCTCAATAAGGCCACGTTGGAGGCTTGGATCTGTAGGAGCAAGAAGTCGAAGCTCCCACAATAGAGAAAGAGGAGGAAGTTTGACAAGGAAGAAGAGAGATAAGAAATTTTTGGGAAATTGGGGCGACAGATAAGGCATCAGAAACAAAAAACTTCATGACCAATTTTCTAATTAGAAAGATCGCATCAACAACATTGTATCTAGGAAGGGTCCTAGAGCAAGTCCACTGACAATACCCTTGCAGTAGCATGTGCCTTTCTTCAAGCAACACTCGCCACATTGTGCTACTAGAACCAACATGAAGGAGTTGTCCCTTTGAATGTCAATCTTCTAGGATGGATTCTCTATCCCACAATTGTCTCTCCCTTGCTATCCCTCCCTTTGATGGGTAGGACTTGTTTAGGCTCTCTAGTGGTTACCACAACCATAGAGAACACTAATTGTTAGAGCTTATTGTTGTGTCTGGGAAGCCCCCAGTACCCCTCTATTTATAGGAGAGGTTAGGGTCAGGATTCCCAGTCTATGTGGGATTCAAAAGGATTGAATTCACAAATCTCTTGGAAACTATGAATGGAAAAGTGGTTAGTTTGCATGCCCAATTGCTCCATTCATGCCATGAACTGGGCGGTTCAAGTAGTTTCCTTATCAGAATCACATTGGTATTCAATGCATAACTAATGCAAATCATGAAATCAACATCAATCTGTGATCCAATCGAATTGACTTGAACCAAGTAGTTCACCATATGAACTGGTCATTTGGGACCATGAATTGGTCAGTTCACCAGGTGAACCGATCGGTTCATGCCCTATCTCATGCATTGTTCAACCAATGTTGATTCTAATTGACCTGACACTCCAACCGATCGGTTCAACACTTGTACCAGTCAGTTCAAAGTCTGGTCAGTCAATTTTGAACCTCAATTTCTTAATTGAATACCTAAACACTTTTAATAATCAAGTTAAACACCATTCATGAATAAACTCCTATTCCAAGTGCATCCTATGTGTGTGAGCCTATAGGTCCCAAATTATGTTGGTAGTAAATGTCCATAACTAACTTATGACATCACAAGCAATGAGTGGTATCTAGTAACACATCATTGATACCCATGTAGTTTGGAAAGTTGGATAACAACTTCAACCTACAATCTGCGATCAGTGTTATAGTGATTGTATAGTTCCTTTGTCTTTGATATTTGTATTGAACTCGAGGCATGGAATCGTCATTCTCTTCAATGTTCAATCCATGTTCCTTGAACAAGAGAAGAATGTCTGAGATGGATGCGAGTTCATATATCACATATTGAATCACATGAGTATGACCATACATTTCTCAATATCTCTTATCAAGAGGCTTGGATATCAAACTCATGCAGGAGGGACAAATTCCATCTACATCACTCATGCTCAATCCCCATGTCCCATAGATTACCCAAGCATCACCTTTATGGAAAACCTTATTCAATGTCACATTGGATGATGTCAAAGTCCAATGAACGACATGTAATGATTCTAGTGACTTTAGGTCTAAGAACCACAATCACCACTATCACTATGAGATATGATTCTGACTACCATTCCATGGTAACCATGTATCACTCTCAAGGTAGGTCTATCTGATACATTGTTATCTAACATGTACATGCGTGCTCAACTTGATATCACATATCATGACTAATGAGACTCTATCATCAATCAACACACACTCTAGTCTTATGTATTATTGTTGTCTATTTTTCTTCATCAATAATATCCGACTAGGGACATAACAAGAATGTATGTACTCTTATCATACAAATGATCTCATCATTCATGTCTTCAACCTAAAGACATTTGTCATCAAGTTACATCATTCTTTAGACATCTACATTGTCTATGTCATCATCTCATGCTGAGAAAAACTTAATAGATAGAATTACCTTTATTATTATCAAATCAATTATCTAATGCCACATTACAATCATCATATAATTGGCTCTCTAGGTAAACATACGAACATACTCCCATTTGCACTTAGAGCCAATCACCCATGAATCTTATTCTAAGTGATCTTAACATGTCCATCATGTTTCTACTGCACAAGAACTTTCATAGTAGGTTAGCAACATTTGCTTTTAGTCAGTATTTTGCAAGTTTCACATCTCTTTGTTGTATGACATTTCATATGAGATGGAAGTGTCATAGTATGTAATTTGAGATTCCTTGCTTAACCAGTATCTACATTGTTGTCACAATATTTCTACTGTGCCATCAATGGTTGGAACCTCCCACAAGTTCACCTCTATGAAATTCATGATACATACAATATCTTCTCATGTTCTCATAACACCAAGATACTCAACTTCTATTGTCGAATTAAACAACTGTCTCTAGCTTGGAACTTCTCCAGCATATAGTTCTTATTTAAGGTCAAACACAAATTTAAATTGTGATCATAAGTTTTATTTGTCATTTTGGAAGCTTGTAATGGTGTAACCCTTTACATGCAACTCTTCCTTATCACCAAGAGATAGATCCTCTTAGTGCTTCCCAAGTACTTAAGGATGCTCTTTATGGCATTCTAGTTACTTTCACTAGGATCTGACGGATATCCACTCATCATGTCCAATACATACAAGATAACTAGATGAGTATATATCCTCTCGTCATGTCCAATACATACGAGATAACAATATAAGTACATTACTTTGCATACATAGAAGATCGCATATGGCATCTCAATCATGTTTTCCCCATTCTTCACAAGAATTGGAATAGTAGGCTCTAGAGAAATCACTTTCACAAATTTTCCCTCATTGAGTCTTGTATGTTGAACTCTTTCAAAATTTTGCCAAAATATGTGCTCTTTCTTAGGTTAAGAAACTTTCTAGATATATCTCTATAGAAATCAATTCCTATCACATAGGATGCTTTGCCTAAGCCCTTCATAGAGAAGGTATTTTGCTTGTTAAGTTTAATATATGCAGTATAAGGATACTATTCCCCATCATTATGTGGAATATAAATATGATCCCACTAAATCTTTTGTAATCATAGATTTTTTCTTCGTTCTGACTCAAATCAAACTCTTTGACTATCTTGTTAAATTGAAGATCCCAATTCTGAGATGCTTGCTTCAATCACATTGATTATTTGTAACTTACATACTTTATTTGAATTATTGGATTTTTAAAACCTTTATTATATGTCACATACACATCCTCTATGAAATTCCCATTAAGGTATGTGGTTTTAACATATTTTTGCCAAATCTTATAGTCATACTAAGTTGCAATGACAAGCATGATCCTGATGGATATGGCAACTGGTGAACAGATTTTGTCAATTTCAATGCCTTGAATGTGTTTAAAACATTTACAACCAATTTTTCCCTCCATGTTGGTCTTCATCATGAAGATCCAATTACACCCTGTTGGTTTTACCCCTTCAGGTGGATTCATCAAGGTCATATCTTGTTGGTGTACATGGATTCCATCTTTGATCCCATGAACTCAAGCCATTTCTCAGACTTTGGTTCCTCAATAGCTTCTAGGTACATTGTTGAGTCATCATCTATGATCAACTCACTGCCTTTTAATTTATAAGATATCATAATCTATCAACCTCAAGGTGTGTACTAGATTTATGAGGTTTTGTGCTACATAAGGAACTTTAGATTACCCAACAATTTGTGATTCTCCTTATTCCCATTTTACCTCTATAGGTTCAATGTTTTCTTGTTTGTATTGAACATTTTGAGTTCTACTTTTTCTCACATCGATTCCTTTGGAACTAGGTTCCCCTTCAAGAATATAACCATCCTGATCAGAAACAACTTTTTTGTTGGATTGAAATATAAAAGTAGTATTCAACAAAATAACATTTATGTGATTTGTGAAAAAAGTATGTTAAGAAAATAATTTTCTTATATAATCTTTCAATCCTAATCTTCATAAAAGAATATCGGGACACCTCCCATTCCATATCTCATATGGTGTCTTTTGAACCATTTTAGATGATACATTATTTTAGTGTAAAGCATGTTCTAGAAATCAAATTAGGAGATTAACTAGATTTATTGATAATTGTAACATGACTAACATTGTGTGATTCCTTGCTTATGACACGTCATCATGATGTTTCATGTGGAGTTCATTGTGATACTCTATCACAAACTCCCATAAGGTGCTCAAACTCTTAGTTTAAAATATTTCAACATCGATCACATTGGAGTGTCTTAATACTTTTACCAAGTTAGTTATGTACTTCATTCATGATATCCTTGAACACTTCAAGAGATTCATATTTGTATTTCATTAAATACAAACTTCCATATCTATTGTCAACATTAGTAAATATAATGAGGTATTGGTAACTACCTTTAGCATTTATTTTGAAAGGTCTACATAGATCAGTATGTATGAGCCCTAATAGAATAGTTACACTAACATGACATCTAGTGAATATGTTTTTTTCATATTGTGCAAGCAAGACTTGCACGTATATATTGGTTCAATAACCAAAAGAGTCTAGATAACCTTCATTATGGATTCTAGAAATGCATTTTTCATTTATTCTCTCTAGATGACAATGATATAGGTAATCATTGTTTGAGTCATCAAGTCATTCAATATATGTGTCATCCACATTTATATCTACAACTATCTAGTATAGACTATGAGACATGGGGTATTGCCATATAACATTTATTCATAATTTTCTTGTCCATACAATATACATGATGTTTTCATCAATGATAGGTACATAATAGCAATTCACTAATTCTATTACATGCCCATGAATGACAGATTCCAACTGTAGTGGCAAAAATTCTTTCTCTGTTTAGTTTCTAGCTTACTTCTTCTCATGTCCTAAAGTGGAGATCTCTATCTCCTTCTTCTTTATGAGATCTTCCATATTGAGAGGGAAGTTCCTTTACCAATGTCTAGATAGTGATAGTGGTGGCACTTCCTTCCTTAATCTTTTAAGTGAAAAAGGACATATTTCTTTTGCTTTTACCCCTCTCCTTATCTTGAGTGCAGAAGACTTGGACTTCAGCTTAGCCTTGCCTTTTCCCTTAGACTTCTACTGATCACCATCACAAATTTGTCCTTCTTCATTCATTCTTCGACATTAATCAACATGTCAAGAAATTCAGAAAGCGGTTTGTCCAAGTTACTCAAGTGATAGCACTCGATAAACTGGTTGTATGATTCAGGCAATAATTGCAAAATCATATATGTGGCCAACTCTTGACCTAAAAGAAATCCCAGTCTCTCCACATGCCCAATCATATTGAGCACATGGGGCTCTATTGGATCTTCCTTTGTTAGTTTGTACTCAAACAACACTTTGGAGACGTTATACCTTTCTTGCTTTACATGATTCTTTAAAATGTGCTACCATCTAAAAAATGTCCATGTTTTTCATATTGGTCATGTAACTCATAGTTCATACAACATAGAATAAGGTATTTAACATCTATGACTTTATTGGCATGCTTCAAGTAAGCCTCCATTTCAGAGTTAGGCGCATTTGGACTGGGTTTCTCTGGCTTTGGTCTTTTAAGGACGTAGAGCTTTCTCTCATTGGTGAGAATGATTTTCATTAAAATGTCCATGTTTTTCATATTGGTCATGTAACTCATAGTTCATACAACATAGAATAAGGTATTTAACATCTACGACTTTATTGGCATGCTTCAAGTAAGCTTCCATTTCAGTGTTAGGCGCATTTGGACCGGGTTTCTCTGGCTTTGGTCTTTTAAGGACGTAGAGCTTTCTCTCATTGGTGAGAATGATTTTCATTGTCCTAAACCAGATGTGGAAGTAAATCCCATTTAGTTTGTCCTATTTAAGGATTGATCCCATTGAAAATGTATTTGTGTTTGTATACAAAATAAGTATTGTATATTTTGTCATTTTTTTATTTGATATGATAATATTGTCGATATTAATTCGGCCTTTAATAAATTATTGCTCTCACAATTCTATTCAAATTGATAGCCCTCACTGTCAATTCGGAAGATTGCAGCATACAACCTTCTAGTGAGCCAAAATTCAAAAATATTAAGTCGATACCAACCAACACTGGTGCTCATGACCAACTATTAAGGTAGGCAACATTTTCCAATTGTATCTCATGAAACTCTTGGATAGATGGTGTGCACAATTCCTTGTCACAATCCATGTGCATGTTTTAGACACTTAATCCTATTAAGGTCACCTAGTTAAGCCATACTCATAAGCCAACGTGATAGAATATGCACCCTACTAGAGTAGACCCACATATCTACTATCACACTTCCACGAGATAGACAATGAACTGCACTAGGACGTACCCACGCTTGGTCAATCAAGCTTTTCATGTATGTTGCTTATGGAAAACATATTAGACTTAATATTTATTAAGGGATTTTATATATAAATACATATACATATCCAATCACCACATACTTATTATCATATACATGCTATAACCACAAACAAAACATGCAATTACAAACACAAGTGATTGTTATGTCAATATTATTGTAATTCCTTGGAGCCATAGGGAACTACTACAACCTAAGGTCTACATCATATGTTGGAACATGTTGTTGATGATGATTTGTGGTTGAACCAATCTGAGTTGATTAGTTTAACACTTGAACTGATCGACTCACCTCTTGTCCACTCAGTTGCGTTCTTAAAATGGTCTTTTTGTCTCAGGTTCAACCTATGTATGGACTCCTCCAGCTGATCGGTTGGGCCACCAATCTAACAATTCTTCCTCCTGTCATCTATCATCCTGGGTCCTCCAGTGGATTGGTTCATCTCATGAGCTAGTCAGTTTGATTTTGTACAGAACATCTTCTCATGACAAAACATAAATTAAAACTATCATATATATTATTACATTGTAAAAGGGAAAACCTCAAGTTACATTCGAGGGTAAATGGGAAGAAGAGAATAAATTTACTTTTGCAAAGGAGAGAGAGGCTTCGTATGCAAACTGAGATGTAAATGAGAATAAAAACCACAATAATGCACACACAGATTTAGGGTTATTGGTCATAACCATGCTAACATTGATCATCAAAACCAATTTTAGGACAAAAAGTGTGAATTGCATATATATATATATAATTTGTGATCGAATGTGTTAATTAATTAGATATGCATATTAACTGATTTCATGTTTGTATCCTATGCAAAAATATAAATATGATCACATCAATTTAAATCCTCAGTACACCGTAAATTGATGTGGCTATGATGCCATTTTTGGGAAATTGGGGAGACAATTAAGGCAGCGGAAACCAAAATTTAGTGCTTGATTTCCTAATAAGCAAGGTTGTGTCAACAACAATGTATGTAGGAAGGAAGGTTTGCAAGGTTATTCTTGGTCCTAGAGTAAGTCTAACGACAATTGTAAGGAGTGGGACCCGAGAGGGGATCCACTCCATACTTAATTTGAGAATAAAACCCATCTAATCCAAATTCCCTATGAAGGTAGGCTGAAATAGGTGTATATTTTTCTCAAATGATGATATACATAATACCAGAGTATAGTAGTAGAATAAAATTACATGACTATATTTTATTTAAACATGATTACAAAACTACATCATCATCTCCCATAAAGGGTTTACATGAAACTTGCAACATAAGTATATAAGTAGAGGGATATTCAACTATCTCAAATCTATCTCCCTAAAAGCTCCACCTAGTAGGTATGTGTCAGCATGTTCAGTCTTCACAGTCCTACACCTGGGGTTGGAAGCATACCCCAACAAAAGGAGAAAAGTACATGAATATGCAAAACATTGGTATGTACATACTAAAGTGTGTATTGAGTAATATAAAGAATATAAAGGACGCTAAATAAACAAGGCTTCCCATAGAAAAGGAAAGGACTACCCAACTGGGTTTAAAAAGAATGTGAATTTCAAAAGGCAATAAATGAGAGGAATAATTGCCATTAAACCAACATAAAAGGTGTGCCACACGAGCACATATAAATTTTGAGCACGAAACCCATCACAAGTATATAAACATGCATGCATGTGAGATAAACATAGCACTAGAACAATATAAATATCAATGGAAACCAAGACTCACAACCTTGAAACCTGATAGAGTATGGCACACAATCATCTCACCAATATATACAAAAGTGGGCACAAAACCTGGGTATGGGGCACACAACCTCCATCCCAAAAATATAACATGGGCACACAACCCAAAAATTAAAGTAATTACACTACTCTACGGCTACTGAATCACAGAGCATGCATAATTTAGAGGCAAGGATAAAGTTAAATCTTTCATTGTATAAATAAAGTTTCCATCAGAACAATGGACAAAATAAATATCAACCACATAAGGTTGCAAAAGTGTTACATATCATCAATTAGGGTTTCATCATGAAGAAAAGCACAAGCTCGAGTCAAAAGAAAGTCCAACAAAGCTAGATGATCATGATATCAGAATCAAGTAGAATATTTCATATGTAATAATTTTTTAGAAGAGAGAGATTGTGTAGGCTAGTAGTCAAGAGAGTGAAAACTAAGTTTATTCCTCAAAGAGAATAATACGGGATGCAAACATACCTCACATGTAGTCTACATATGTCCAAGGTCAAATCATAAGTCCATCTCAGTCTACAAGCAACCTATTAAATGCATATTTGAACTTATGGTTAGGCTTACATTAATTTTATAAACCCTAAAAATCACCTTCTTACTGTTAATAAATTAGGTTATCAAAACCATATTACATTCTAGATTATATTTTTCTAAGTTCAAAACATTTTTTTAATTATGTATAGAAATCCTAACCAATTCAAAAAATCCTTGAAAATCACAAAATTGTTAGTTTGGATTTACATGATGAAAACTATGTCCTTGGATAGAGGAAAATTCCATGATTCCAAAGAACACTTTTTTAGCTATATGAAATTTAATACAAATTTCCAAAGATCAAGCTATTTCTAATTTTATTTAAATAGAAACTAGGGCATAATGACCAAACAACCCCCATCACCAATTCATGATCATACACATGATAGGACATATATGTACTTTTCCCCAAATAAAGTATCTGCGATTAACAACATTAGTAAAGGGCTAAAAGAAGTTTATGTCCATTAGATGTGTGACCAACCAACTCGAACTCTGGGATAAAGTGTAAAACTCTGGCACTTATCTCCCTCATTTCTCCTCTTTACACAAGGAAGTCGGCACATGTTCGACATGGCATGAAACTGAGGAACCAATACATAGGTTGGTGAGGGGTAGAAGCTGAGGACAACACGATCGACTCCACACATACTTTCCGACTACGACAAGCATGAAGATGAGTCAGATACCACATAAACATTATCGTGATGGCTAGCATGGAGGATAGGATCGATGATGTAACATAGTATCATTACCCACATACAATCCAAATGTAAAACTTCTAGAGGTAGGTGAATCAAAAACAAAATCTTGTATGAACTCATAATTCATTCATAGACAATAGGAGAAACAAGAAAAAGAAGGAAGCATACACAAGTTTAACTAGTTATCGTGAGACATGATGGATGTGATCAAGGCTTCCCAAGCAATTGTGGATGTGTGCCTGAGTCTATCTGTGTAGAGTGGTGGTCCTTGAATCATTTGATATGATATCATGTACTAATCCATAAGACTTTGCAAAGGCAAAATCTGAAGCACCGCCAAGGGTGCAATATTCTCGGTTGGCTATGGACACGAGATATGGAAGCATTGGGTTTCACTAGGGGAAAGCCATCACTGAGGGAAAAGTCCATGAGAGTTTCTCGCTACTGATCAGGGGGTAAAAGGAAACCTTTTATAGGGTAGGTGGGTCGATAGTATTACAGAGAAGAGAGGGTAAAGATGAGACCAAATTAGAAAATACTTTGGTTATTATTTTTTGTGTGTGGTCTAGAGAATGGAGTAGAAAAATAGGAAAAGCATGATTTGGATTTAAATTTCACATTTTTACAAAAAATATATTTTATTATCATCCAAGAAAATCCATCATTTACTCAATTTAACATATTTAATCCATTAATTCCATCTTTTCTTAAATTATCTGATAATATAATATTTGTGGACATGGAATTACCAATAGTTATTCCAAAGCATTATATTCATTTTTATTTAGCCATTATGTTAGTAAAGAAAATAAATGAATATATTTCATGATTTTATTTATAGTTTGACACATAATTAAGTTATCATATTAATGTGTGTTAGTTTTTATGCTTGTTTGGACAAATCTAAGAAACTAACCCCACTAGCCTTCTAATCCTAGAATAGGGTAGGATTCTAGGTTCTGGTTTGTTACAACATGTATGTTTGCATCCCTATTTTTCTATGTTGAGAAATCACCCAATTTTTATATATCTCTCTTGGTCCTTGAGACATGTTCCCTGTGCACAATTCTCTCTCTTGAGAGGTTGCCTCATTTGTAGTACTTATATTGTTTTATTGATCTAGTCTACTTGGTTTGATGGATATTGTTTTTTGGACTCTCATTTAAATCTTGTTCACCTTATTCCTTGTGGAATCCTAATTTGAGATTTTTACCTAGAATTGACTTATGATGCTCATGAGATAACAAAAAGTTGGTTTACATATGGGGTACACATGAGAATCATGATAACCCTAATGTGATGAGGCTTTATTTGCTCGAACACTATGATGTAGGTTAGTTATGACTTTGATTATGATGAGGTTTGACTTGATGATGGAGTTAGGTTAGAGGATGATTGGGGTAGTAGGATAAGGATATCTTAAACTACAAATAGTGACTTGGTTCCTCTGGTTGATTTTGGGCCCAATCTTAAGGTTTATATCACAATCTTTTGACATTAAATTACTTTTCTTTATACGACTATATGTAAAAAAATATGGATTTTATCAAGGTTTTTCTTGAACTAAGTCATGATAAAGAGATTTATGAAGTCTTGACATAGAAACCCTAGAATTATTTAGAATATAAATCTCAATTCTAGTTTTGGTGTTTCGAGTGATGACTAGGAAGATATGTCTTATGATAAAGGTTTAGTTTACCTATCCTTTGCACCTTATGACTTTTTGGTTGTTCTTATGAAGCTTAGGGTTGTTAGGTTAGTAATACAAGGACCTAAAATAAAATCCTAGGTGGTTAACTGATTAGTTTGATGCATGACTTATGAATAACATAAACACCCAAAATATTCACAACTAAAAGATACATAAGTATCCCTAGTACCTTGATGTTGTTTAGCTTGACTTATAGGTTAAACCTTGTAGTAGAGTGTGCATTTCTTCAAGAAGCACTCAAGCAATCACCAATGACATCCACCTAGTGCAAAACCATAGATGGAGGTTGACAATATCCTCCTGGTGATAGGCAACAACCTCTCACCTCTAGAGTAGTTCACGCAAACCACTGGGCACTCCACATTGCGCTACCAAAGCCAATGCGGAGGAGTTGTCCCTTTGAACGTCAATATGCTAGGATTCATTCACTCCCCCACAATTGTCTATCCCTTTCTATCCCTCCCTGTGACAGGTAGGACTTGCTTGGGCTCTCTATTGGTTACCAAAACCAAAAAGGACAACAATTGTTAGAGCATATTGTTGTGCATGGGATCCCCCGTACCCCTCAATTTATAGGAGAGGCTAGGGTCAATGTTCCCAGTCAATGTGGGAGTTGAAAGGATTAAATTCATGAATTTTCTAAAAATTATAAATGATGAACATGTCAGTTTGCCTACCCAACCAGTTGGTTCGTGCATGAATCGGTAGGTTCGTGTAGTTTTCTGTTTAGAATCACATTGGTATTCAGTGCATGATTAATTCAAATCATGACATCAACATCAATCATTGATCCAATTGAATTGGACAATGAACTAGACAGTTCATCATATGAATTGATCAGTTAGGACCATGAACCGGTCGATTCATACCCTGGTTTGGGCATTTTTCAACCAATGTTGATTCCAATTGATCTAACACTCCAAAGGATCGATTCAACACTTGAAACAGTCAGCTCAAAGTCCAGTCACTCATCTTTTGAACCTTAGTTGTTTAACGGAATACCTAAATACTTTTAGTAATCAAGTTCAGCACCATTCTTGAATAATCTCCTTTCCAAGTGCATCCTATGTGTGTGACCCTATTGGTCCCAAATTATGTTGACAGTGAATGTCCATAACTAACTTATGATATCACAAGCAATCAGTGGCATCCAACAATACATCATTGCTACCCAAGTAGTTTGGAAAGTTGGATAACAACTTCAAACTAAAATCCGTGATTAGTTTTACTGTGATTCTGAAGTTCCTTTGTCTCTGATATCCGTATTGAACTCTAGGCATGGAATTCTCATCCTCTTCAACGTTCAATCCACGTTCCTTGAACTAGAGCAGGCTGTCTAATATACATGTGAGTTCACATATCGCATATTGAATCACATGAGTATCGCCATACATTTCTCAATCATGCTTATCAAGAGTCCTAGACATTAAACTCCTTTCGGAGGGACAAATTCCATTTACATCACTCACACTCAATCCCCATGTTTCACAAAGTACCCGAGCATCACCTTTATGGAAACCCTTATTCAAGGTCACGTTGGATGATGTCAAAGTCCAATGAATGACATTTGATTAGTGTAGTGAATTCAGGTCTAAGAACCACAATCCCCACTATCACTATGAGAGATGATTCTAAATACCATTGGATGGTATCCATGTATCACTCTCAAGGTGGGTCTGTCTGATACATTGTTCTCTAACATGTACTTGTGTTCTTGACTTGATATCACATATCATAACTAATGAGACTCTATCATCAATCAACACACACTCTAGTCTTATGTATTATTGTTGACTATTTTGCTTCCACAATCTTATCCAACTAGGGACATAACAAGAATGCATGTACTCTTATTATACATATGATCTCATTGTTCTGTTCCTCAACCTAAGGAAATATGTCATCAAGTGACATCATTCTCTAGACATCTACTATGTATATGTCATCATATCATGCAAAGACAACCTTAATAGATGAAATTACCATTGCTATTATCAAATTAGCTATCTAGTGACACATTACAATCATCATATGATTGTCTCTCTAGTCATACATACCAATAGAAACATATCTCATGGTTGGGAAGAGATTCAAGAAAACCTTGATGATGTACGTCAACAAAACATATTTAAATGTTGCAACATACATCACCATTGATCGATACAGAACAACATATTCAACAGACTAATGAAACAATACAACCTCATCTTCATTTATCGAGTATGACATGTAGATCTTTTAAGACCCAAAAAGGGTTTGGCAACACTATCAGAGTCTAGGGACTTGAGGGTCGCTTTGTCAGAGTCTGACCAAAGAACTAGGGGTGTTGTAGCTCAGAGGAGGAACCCAATGAAAAACATAATAAAATGAAGATAGAAAAGGAGGAGGGAGGAAATTCAAGTGTGTAAAGTCAACTAAGGGTCTCTCAAGCACAACTCAAGGTGATAGGTGAAAAAACAGGGGCCAAGCTTCCTTATTAAATAGTATGATGTTGTGTTATTAAGGATTGAAGGGAAGAAAAACTCTTGATACTATGACAATGTATGTAGGAGGTCCAAGGGAGTTTGAGCATTTCATAACCAGGTGGAGGCACCACAATCTATAGGGTTTCTTGGGTTTTGAAGAGAAGATGAATCAAAAGGGACATAATTTGGGAGCATGAAATAGAGAGGGAGAATTAGGGGGTTTCAAGGAGTGGAATCAGGAGAAAGGTGGAGAGAAAGAAGATGATGGCTCCACCGTCTGATGGAGTGGATGCGGAGAGAGGAGCTGTAAAATGGTGTATCCCTTACATGGAAAGGAGATTATCTATGTAAGTGATTAAAATAATTTTAAATGTAGTGAATAAAAATGCTATTAATTCATTAGATTAAGAAACATAGGTTAATCTATTGCTTTCTTTTCTAGCTTAATTGAGTGAGCAAACAATGTAAAAATGACATGAAATTTTATAGATAGACAAATTCAATGTGAAAAATCCAATTTTTTAACACCTCCTTCTCTTCAAATCCATTTTATATTTCATCTCTTTACTTGGATGGTAAGTGTTCAACAAATGTATTTCCCCCTTATTAGTCAATTTGATACAAATATTATCTATTTTTATTCATCCACTATACCTAGGAAGATTTTAGCATGCCAAATTAAAGTCAAAACTTGTTAAATGGTAAATTAATAAGTCAAGCCTTACTATATTATCCTAAAACCTCAAATCAAAGGGTATTTTCTAACAAACTACATCCTATAAATACCCTTAATATAGTCTAAATCAGGGAAAAAGGAATTAACGTTGGCATAATTGATTAGGGCCAAAGAAAAGGGGGATTGATCTAAGTACCTAGATTTAGGTATGTTACAGTTGAAACCTTAGGTAATATTGTTAGTGGGATCAAAAAATCTTATATATGTATGTTAGATCATGTCATTCTAATAAGAAATAAAGTAGTTCACAACAATTCCTAAGTTATTTGTCGATGATATGTTCATAATGGATATTTTGTGGAGTTACTCTTGTAATTGGATTGAAGAATGAACTTAGGGTCCATGCACATGTATTCCAACTCAAATCTCAACTATTTTTAATACACAATATGGGATGACTGATGTGGTATTGTTTGTACCCTCAAGTTCACGAGGGAGAAATCCCTAGATTTACTAAATACAATTGGTACAGAAAATGTCACTCGCAAGTGGATGGGCCATTTTTTTTAGTGCTCCAAGAGAGCTAGATTACTAAACGGCCAAATCGACCTATGCAATGTTCACAATACAACTCGGGAGTATACTGTTGTAGGAGAAATTACCGCTACTGCATGATCGATTAGCAAGATAATGAGCAAGCTTATTACATGATGTATGTTTATATTGGAAGGAAATAACGGTGAGAAAATACTAATATTTATGATATCCCAGATGATGTTACCTAGGTAATCCCTTGTTTCACAATGACTCGTGAGCACCTTTATAATTGATTGGGAGTCACACTCTACCTTGACCTACGTGATTGCCATGGACCTACATTCTAGCAGTCCTTCTCGAATCGTTATCGCTTCAGCCACCTCGACACTTAGTTGTCTTCTCATCCTATGGCCCTCCGTGAAGATGATGTCTCCTGAACTATCACACCCTGCATAACCTATGCCCGAGTAACATGAATTCCCCATGGCTGCATCGCAATTGATCATTGTGATGCCTTCTGGTGGTGGTAACCATCTTCTATTTGTTGTTGTGGTCTCTACTGCCCGTCCCCCTCTGAACTCCCTTGCCTTCTTGTGGTCACCTAGTAGAATTTTGAAACTTCTTTGCTTGTAAAGAACCTACACCTCCTTGTTTTCAAAGATTCATGCATTTATGCTTGTCCAAATTGCCCATAACACCGCTACTATTTCTTCCCCTTCCTCCTGCTTATAACTATTTAGCAACTCAGCAACAATTTCCGTGCATCCCTTCGTTCCAGCTGAACTGATCAGCTCATGCAAATGATCTGGTCCCCTCCATAGTTCCCATGCTTTCTCGCATCGGAACATCATATGCTCGATGGTCTCCTTTTCATGTTTACACAAAGCACATATCCCTATCTCGTGGCAGAATCGATCATGAAGTCATCCAACTGTGGCTAGAGCACCTGAGCAGGATCTCCAGAGGAAATGAGCCACCTTCAGATGAAACGGATGGGCCATATCATAGTATAGTTGAGGGCCATATTCCAAGAAACAACTTTTTGCTAATAAACTTGCTAATCAAATTGAATTTTATTTAAAAAAAATCCAAGGTTCATTGATAAACTATACTAATTGCAATTTGAGTAAAATTGAAAATTTAAGAGATTCAATTAATTAAGAGAATACATCACGGTGAATTAGGTTTCACTGTTACTACCCACATTCACTCACAGATATTGCATTTCATATTCATATAGATATAGATTGGTGCCAATCAATTTCCAATCCTCTTAGCTTGAGGAAATGACAAGGATAGATTTCCATGTTGGTTCACCTCCTCGTTACCTGTAGATCACAAGTCCATCTCCCCATAGAATGCCCAACTCAAGTTACCATATGGAGTTAAACTACAATTAATCAATATTTTAATCCTACTTTTAGAAGTTCTATCATCCTAAAATCATAATAGACATGCTATATACGTGATGAATACACAAAAAGTGTTAGAAGTTATAAATTATCACTCTATTGTTCCATATAAGAAAATAATATCAAATCGAGATCATAATGTACAATTAGTGAAGCTAATACTCACACCCCAATGAGAATTACTTGCTCATGCTAATGAGATAAAAATGATATCATGAGGAAAGAGAATAAGTCATCATCACAACAATTGAGAAGTTGAGGGGTGTGGTCGCCAAAGATCAATTTTTACTTTGATGACAAAGATGATTGATGCTAAAACCAAAGGGGTGATCAACACTTCCATATTCTCCTCTTACTCTAAGAGCGGTCATCAACCATTAATTCTCTAGGGTGAACACTGGATCCTAGAAAATTAGGTTGAAAAAAATTATATACTTTCACTATTAGGGCCAACCAATCATCACCTAAGTGGGCCAACAACACTCTTGTGTGCATGCTAAGAAAATTCATTTGTCTGATCGGTCAACTAGTCAATTGATTGGGTGTCTGGTTGGTTTGGGTCATGTGTTCCTGACATGACTTTACTGTGCATGCAAAATGCAAGTGTACATGTCTTGTAATATAGGCCTTGTGAGGCCCGAGTCAAACTCAGGGAAACGGTTGTCTAGAGACTAGTAATAATTGTAGTTTGATTAGCTAGGCCGATGAAAAATGATTGGGTTGGTTGTTTTGAACAGAAGCAAGAAATTAATAACAAAAAATAAAATTGATTTGATTTTATGATGATGGATTCCTTAGAACACAGTTTCACCACGGGTGACATTGTATCTGTCTTCCTATTACTAGTACAAATTTCCTCTTAAATTTGATAAAGAGCATGTAGCTATAAACTACCCACTTTCGCAGTGTAATTTCCCTACCTAATCTAAAGCCAATTCCATTCTCATAGTAATTGATCCATTAGTTAGGTGCTTTTGGTTTAAATCTGGGTAATCTCCTCCCATTTATGCCCCACCTTTCACAAGGGACGTTGACAAATGGGTGAACCTATGTGTTTCTAACCCTTAATCCCCTTTTCAGCAGTAATTAAGGATCTGATACGCTAATTGTGGTGATCAGGCACAATACGGACATGCAACTTCCATAGATTCATATTCAGATAGTTAGAGAAAATCTATATCAATAATAAAATTTAGATACAATGCATCCCCCAGACTACTCCCGGGTCCTAAGGAATAAGGAATTTAGCCCTGCATGGTTTCTGTAGTCAAAAACATGATAGAGAAGAGGAAAAATATGGGAAACATCAAATGAACTATGTTAAACCCTAGAGAAAAGCAACTCTATAGAATCCCCTTCAGTGCATGGGCATTCTACTGTTTCTCAGCTAAAAAATGGTCCACCAAAAGTGCTGGAATTGCTCCTGGATGTAGCCTTCGGTCCCGGCCTCTCCTCCTCCATTTCTATGGCCTTGAGCAATGGACTACAACATGATAATTAGGTATGTTCGTCCTCCCACATAGTCATAGTATGGCTCTCTTCCCCAAAAATCACACTAGGCGTCAGATTAGATTGATGTTGTTGATCTTACCTGTGCAAACAGTCTCAGTAGTACCGAGTTGTAAATTAGTAGTACTGAGTCTTTAGGCTTCTTCAAATGTGTGCTCTTTTGGTACTATCGAGTTGAGTCGATAGTACCGACGCTTTAAAGGGGTCGTGCATCTGATGTAATCTCAGTACTACTAAATTTTGTGTCGGAGTACTGAGTTTCTGTGATTCTTCGAGGAATCTACTGATGGTGATTTGGTACTACCGAGCTGAGTGTCAGTAGTATTGAGTCTGTGTGTTTCACTTGGTTGTTTTTACTGATGTGAAATTGGTACTATTGATTATGGACTCAGTAGTACCGAGTCTGTACACTTGATGTGTACCTGAAATACAACCAAAAATGTATCTCAGTCCTCAGATTTGTGAAATTTGATTAAAATTCGATAAAAATACATAAATGGATGCATTTCAATGAAACAAGCTATTCATAAGAGCTTGTGCATAAAATCTCGAGAAAATAACAAATGCATGCACAAAACTAAGGGAAAACAAGCCTGTAAAATGACTAAATATCCATGCATCAAACTCCCCTAATCTTAAATCTTGCTCGTCCTCAAGAAACATACTCTCAGATCTATCTGAGACAAGTCAGCAAAAGGACATACTACATGAATTCCCGTATCAACCATCCCCACATAACGGTCGCAAACTGGCCCTACTGATCACTGAACTGGTAACTGCTCTGAAGCGACCACAACATTTCCATAAAAGACATATGTCCCTTAGTCAATGAAACACTGTCAGGAAAGCAGTTAACATATTAAATAATTAGGCCTCCACTTGGTTCATTATGTGATTTCCTATCTACATTGCTCTTTTCCCTAACTACCATCTACATGGAAGTCGTCCTCTTGATAAACATGAAGTGAGGAGGAAAATCATATAAGTGGCTTACCGATAAGAGCAATGGGTGGTACGAGATAGGTGGTTATGAAGATTCACAAGGAACAACTAAATCATTATGCGAGCCTTAAAGTATGATGAACCTATATGATGAGAATGAATGAGTTATGAATCCTAATGCCTGCATAAATGGGTGGCATGATGCATGTGCTCAAAATCCCATACCATGAAATTGAGCCAAATGGAGAAAACTCAAGGGCCTTATGAAGATGTTTTGAAACTCTCTTTTTTTTAACAGATACTCATCCTTTCTCCCTCTTCCAAATAGAGACAATTATTTTATATATATATATATATATATATATATAGATTTGGCCTTCAACATGATTGGCCTTATTCCCCTGAATACATTCATGAAATTTCTCATATATCTTTGAGGGTATAGATGTGTATGAGATCTACATAAATATTTTGCATCTCATAATGCCTTGATGAATGAATGATAAATGCATGCAATCTACATGTACATATTTGTATTATACGACTAAATGATATGCATATGAATTGTTCATGCATATTTTTTCTTTTCCTAACTGATGAAAAGGAAAATGACTAACTATAATGATTCCTACTATGCCATGATTATGTAATAAAAAAGAAATGATTCAGTGTACTTGATCATCCTAAGGTGGTGGCAATTATGAATATGAAGTGGATGAAATCACATAACTAAGAGAGTAAGCCTTTAAATATTAATATGTGTCCCTCTCTAAAGACATGTGCACAGGGTAACCGTAGGAGTTCCTTATTAAATTTCCATTTAAGGTTACATTACTGATTTGATCAATTTAGTCTCAAACACCTTCGTCATTCACTTTTCATGGATGATTGAGAGATTATTCATATCCCATGTCCTAAAGATGACTAACCCATACACTTCTTCAAGGTGTGACTCAAAAGATTTTCAATAAAGCTTAACTTCTCTACTTTTTAAAACACATCATTTTATCTTTAAAAAGACCTAGAGGCAAATTTCTGTAGAGACCCATGCATATACTAATCCACTTTTTATACTAGATAGACGTGGATTCTACAATAACATAAATCTAAAAACAAACAGAATATAAAGATAAAAATTCACACAAAAACAACTAAGATAGTGGTTGTTCCAGCACCCCCCCAAGCTTGAATATGACTATGTCCACATAGTCAACATTCCAACTTAAGAGGTGGAACAAGAATACCCTGATCAATCATGTGGTGGTGGCTGCTGGTAGTGTGGCATGGTAGGATCATGTAAAGGAAATGTTCCCTGAAAATTGGAATCATATGAAGGCATCGGTGGCGGCTGCTGGTACCCTCTAAAGTACCCTTGGCTCTAGTAGTGGTCGTAGAAAGGTTGCTGGTACTACTCAATGCATTGCAGGCGACTGTGAACATTCTCTTAGTTGGCCAGGAGAAGATGCTCATTCTCATAGATCGCTTGCTGGTTCGCATAGAGCCTTCCTTAGATGTTTTGTATGTCTGCCAAAGTTACCCTTTTTGCTACTGTTGGCCTGTATGGATGTCTTGAATCATCCCATACATGCCCGCCATGTCGAAAGTGACATGCTTGTCTTGGGATGATGGTGGGGCTAAGGAACTCGAGGTAGCGTATCTCTGTGGTTTCTTGAACGATGTAGATCGGTGGGTGATAGGGATGGTGTCCACCTCCACCACATCATCATTATCATCAGATTGTTGTTTGGGATCCTCTATGGCTTCCTCTACGGCTGCATCAATGTCGTCATCATCTAATGGACACCGTAGATGCTCGACCCCTGGATGACAGAAGACTAGGTCAGGGAGTGACCGCTCTTTGTACCGGCCATCCACTGTGCAACAAGCATACACAGTGTTGAAATGAACAATGAGTAGACATGCCTTCCAGAAATGTGCGAGATCCAGATATCGTTGTCCCACTGGTTGTAAGGTATAGAGGTCTAGCCACAAATGAAGAGAAATGGGGGTAATGAGAACCCCAAAAACAATTGGTGCCTTTCTGTACTCCAAACTTCAGACTGATAAAAAATGGAGGAGTAAGAAAGAACCAAAATTTACCGGCTCCCCCTTGAGAAGTTGGTGGAGAAAGAAGAGGTCGGTCTTATGCACCTTTCCTTGGCCCTGACTTGAGCAGCCAAAAATGGTGTTGGTGAGGATGCAGTGAAGGATGTGTGCAAAGGTATGCTCGATGTCGTGATGGAGTTGATGTGCCATTTGATATGGAAACCTTCTGGTACCTCAGTGAAATGTTCCCAGGCCGTCTCGTAGTTCCAGCCCGGGGGAGGTGAGTGGTCTGGCACGTGTGGCCAGTTGAAGATACAATTGAATTCATGGAGGGTGAAGGAAGAGTTGGTGTTGTAGAGGCAGAAGTCGACCTTTCCTTCCTGCCATTATCCACCCATCTGCTTCTCTGGGGTAACAAGAACATCGAGAGACGCCATGAACTTGCAGAAGAGCTCCTGGTATGTGGGCCACCCGCTAAAGAAGGGGTCGTCCACCTCCATCTCTTGACCATCGCGCACCCATCACATGTACTCGGTGAATCCTAGGCTCTCGATGAGGTTGTGGTCACCATACCGCGTGGGCACCATGTTCTAAGTGAGCATCTCCTCATAAATCTTTTGGACCTCCAAAGTTGGGTGATGAAGGCAGTTTGGTCGAGGGACCATCTCACCTTTCTCAATCGATGCATAAGCACCTCTCTGTGGAGCCATGTGAATCGTAAAAGAATGAGGAAGGGGAAATGAGAGCTTGAAAAAGACCACTGGCGCTTGGTGCAGTAGTGCTCGCAGTTGCTTTGGAGAGGATATTGAAGGTGTGAATAACAATGAAAATCTCTTCTCCTTATACAGGCCTCAGATAGCCCAGCCATCCAAAGTCGATACTACTGACTTGGATTCAGTAGTATCGAGATCTTGGGGAGGATCCAGAACTCGATGGTATCAACGACTGACATTGCATGATGACTGAGGCGTGGATCGCCCTGGAGTTGGTAGTAACGAAACAACAAAGTGGATCGGTAGTACTGACCGCTCGATGTGGCTCATCTGGGTCGACACTTTCTTTTCCCGCTTTTCTGGAAAAATTTGAAAGGTGGTACTACTGAGTCGATTCGGTAGTAGCGAGTTGCAGATATTTCTTGGTCATTTCGAGAAAGCATCTCGGTGCACTGAACCTGGGCCTTCCAGAAGTTGGTAGTATCGAAAGGTAGGTCGGTAGTATTGAATCCTCATCAGATACACGCTAAAAAATCTTCAAAAACTCAGTGGTATCGAGTGTGGTCTCAGTAATACCGAGATAGTCAATTTTCTGCCCCTTGGCTCCTGACCTAAATTCGGTAGTACCGAGTGGGAACTCAGTAGTACTAACATTTTCTCTCTTTTGTGTCCAAGCCGTCTGAACCAAATTCAGTAGTACCGAGTATAAACTCGGTAGCACCGACCCTGCCTGACCTGCACACTTACACAAAATGGATCAATGTACCTTTTTAACATAAAAATTGAAACTAAAACTTATGAAAATGAAAATGCAACCTAATGAAATCAAAATAAAAGTTGGGTTGCCTCCCAACAAGTTTCCTTATTTAACGTCCTAAGCTAGACTCAAATAAAACCTCTAATCCTCCTCAAGCCTCAAGAGCTTGAGTTCCTCAACTCCTTTCTCAACCTCTCCCCCAAAGTAGTCCTTCAACCACTGGCCATTAACAAGAAATGACACAGCTCCATCTCCGATCCTCATAGAACCATGGGGGAAAACCTCCAAAATTTCATAGATTCCACTCCATCTAGACCTTAATTTTCCTACATGCAACTTAAGTATAGAATTAAAAAAGTAACACCTTTTTCCCTGGGGTAAACACCCTATGTAGGATGTGCCTATCATGAACCTTATTTTTCCTCTCTCTATAGATTTTGGCATTCTCATAGGCATTCATACTCAACTCATCCAGCTCATTCAACTCCAACATTCTATGTTTCCTAGCTTCATCTATATTAAAGTTCAGTCTCCTTAACGCCCACCTATCCTTATGCTCCAATTCTACGGGTAAGTGACACACACACCCATAAACCAATCTAAAAGGTGTAGTTCCTATAGGTGATTTATAGTCTGTCCTGTATGCCCATAGCGCATCACTGAGGAGAATACTCCAATTTGTCCTATTTGTTGAGACTATCCTTTCTAAAATATGCTTAATTTCCCTATTGGACACTTCAACCTGGCCCTGTGTTTGTGCGTGATATGGAGTACCCACTCGGTGTTTTACCCCATACTTACTCAATAAAGCTCCAAACTTCCTATTGGTAAAATGGGTCCCCCTGTCACTTATGATCATCCAAGGGACACCAAACTTGCAGAAAATATTATCTTTGACAAATTTGCATACAACATGTGCGTCATTGGTCCAGGTTGGAATTGCTTCCACCCATTTTGACACATAATCAACGACGAGTAATATGTACCAATTTGAGTTTGAATACACAAATGTTCCCATGAAATCTATGCCCCATAAATCAAAAACCTCATCTTCTTGAAACACATTTAATGGCATTTTGTGTCTTTTAGAAATGTTACATGCACGATGACGTCAGTCACAACAACGAACATAGTTATAAGCGTCTTTGAACAAAGTTGGCCAATAGAACTGACTCTCTAAGACTTAGCTACAGTCCTAGAACTAGCGTGATGCCCTCCTGTGGGGAGTGAGTGACAATGTTACAAGATACTCCCATACTCACTCTTCAGCACATATTTCCTCAAAATGTTTTCCCTACATTGCCTCAACAATGTCAGGTCATCCCACATGTAATATCTCAAAGAATAGAAGAATTTCTTCTTTTCCTGGTATCCCCAATCCTCTGGTAGTATTCCACATGCCAGATAATTCACAATCTCAGCATACCAATGGTCTGCTGCCTTGATAACAAAAAGTTGTTCATCCGAAAATTCTTCCACAATAGGGATGTCCGCATCTCTCTCATCCACAATCTCTAATCTGGAGAGATGATCTTCTACTACATTCTCAATATGTGCCTTATCCTTTACTTCAATGTCAAATTATTGTAAAAGCATGATCTACCTAATTAATCTAGTCTTGGCATCTTTCTTTTGTAAGAAGTATTTAATGGTGGCGTGATCGGTCCACACAATTACCTTCACCCCCACTAAATATTGCCTAAATTTTTCAAAAGAAAAAAAAACAACCAACAGTTCTTTTTCAGTGGCCGTATAGTTTAATTGAGCATCATTCAAAGTCTTTGACGCATAGTATATCACAGTAGGGACCTTGTCTTGGCACTGGCCTAAGTCTGCATCCACCGTATAATCTGATGCATCACACATCAGCTCAAACAGCTTACTCAAATCTAGAGCTTGAACAATAGGAGCTGAAATCAATTTTTCCTTAAGGACCTCAAAAGCTTTAATGCATTTATCGTCAAAACAAAACTCAACGTCCTTTTCTAATAATTCTAGATAAGGGGTTTGGCAATCTTTGAAAAATCTTTTATAAATCGTCGGTAAAATCCAGCATGTCCGAAAAGGCTCCTCACTCCCTTCATCGATGTCGGTGGAGGTAGCTTGGAAATAACCTCTACTTTTACCGGATCAACCTCCAATCCCTTATTAGACACCTTGTGTCTCACTCACCATCATATGACATTTCTCCTAATTAAGAATTAGGTGAGTGTCTTCACACTGCTGTAACACTCTATCGAGGTTATATAGACAGTCTTCAAAAGACTCTCCATAAACTGAAAAATTGTCCATGAACACTTCCAAGCATCATTCAACCATGTCAGAAAAAATGGCGAGCATACAACGTTGGAAGGTAGCGGGTGCATTACACAATCCAAACGGCATTCGTCTATAGGCAAACATGCCATAGGGACAGATGAAGGTGGACTTCTCCTGATCCATAGGCTCAACAGAAATCTAATTATATCAAGAATAACTACCGATAAAATAAATATGGGAATGAACAGCCAGTCATTCCAAACTCTGATCAATAAAGGGTATAGGAAAGTGATCCTTTAACATAGTGGCGTTCAAGCAGCGATAATCTATACACACCCACCACCTTGTAACTAACCTAGTCGGTATTAATTCATTAGCATAGTTAGTTGTCACAATTATCCCCCCTTTCTTAGGTACAACCTGTGTCGAACTTACCCATGTGGAATTCGATATTGCATAAATTATACCTACCGATAAGAACTTCACGACTTCCTTCTTCACCACTTCCATCATAATTGGATTTAAGCATTGCTGTGGTTGAACTACTGCTTTAGCTCCTTCTTCCAATCATAGTTTACGTTGGCATAGGCTAGGGGAGATTCCTATGATGTCAGCCACAGACCACCCGAATGCTTCTCGATGGTTCTTCAATACGCCTAGAAGTTGAGCCTCCTCATCATGGCTCAATGCTGATGAGATGATGACTGGGAGCTTCTCCTCCGTTGCCAAGAACACATACTTCATATGCGGAGGTAGTGGCTTCAGCTCCAAATCAAGAGGATTCACCAATGAAGAGACCAAAGGTGAAGGCGATGGTACTAGATCCTCAAAGTGTCTGGTATAGTAGCAATGGAGTGCTTTCAGCATCAAAGCACATTCCTCCCAGGAGCTGCAATGGGGGTAGTCTCTTTCCACATTCATCAAGCACACCTCTAGTGGCAACTGTGGATGAACCAGTACAATTGAGTCAACCTTGATTTCTTCAAATTTTGGTGGGAAGTCTGCCTCCTCTTCATTCTCTAGATACCGCACAACTTCTACTAAGGACACCGCCTTAATATTTTCCATAATGTCCACTGCCAGTGTACCCTTATCCACCTTTGTCATAATGTGTGCCATATCTAAAAATGGTCTTCCCAGAAATAAGGACACCGGTCCCTCAATGTTCTTCAAACTATTGCATTGAGCTTCCTTCTCCTTTGACTTTGATACTTCAGGCATCCGAATTACAAATCGGTCATCTTGGATACCTAGTGTCAATCTTCCTCTTCCCATCTCCAATATCATGATCATTGTATCTTGGGAAGGCCTTCCCAGTAGTAGTTCATTGCCATGATCATCTTGCATCTCCATGACTACAAAGTCAGCTGGAAACACAAATTGTCTACTTTATCCAGAACATCTTCGCATATCCCATACGGTCTAACCACCAAATTATCTGCTAGTTGTATTGTCATGCTACTTTTTCTAGATTCTCAGACGCCTAACTTATGCACAGTCATCAAGGGCATGCTATTAATGCTAGCCCCTAAATCACACAACACCTCATCGAACTTGGTCTTTCATATGAAACATGAGATATTGAAATAGCCAGGGTCTTGTCATTTTGGTGGTAGCATTCCCAGAATGAACACACTCGCCTACTCCTTCAGCACCACCATGTCACTATCATCTATTCGCCTCTTTTGTTGATGATGTCCTTAAGAAATTTACCATAAGAAGGTATCTGCTCAATGGCGTCAATCAATGGTATATTGACGGACAATTTTCTGAGATTGTCTAGAAATTTCCTGAATTGCTGATTTGCCTTTTTGGACTTCACACTATTAGGGAAAGGGAACTAGTATCACCTGTGACCTTTGATGAGGTGGGACATAAGGATCTGGCCTTGCCCCTATCACTCCTGGTTGCTCTGTCTCAACTGTTCTATCTTCTTCACCCTATTCTGGATCTGCTGTGGCATCCACCACAGTCGGCTCCTCACTATTGCTTGCATATTTGGTCTGATATGTCTTGGGTTGTCCTTGATTGTCTACACTAAGCACTTTCGTTCCACTTCTCAACAGTATGGCCTTCACCTGTTGGTTCCCCGATGGAGTGTATGTGTTACCTGGAAAACCCTATTTACCACTGTTCTTTATCGTTGCCACCTCTGTTATAATTTGTGAAATTTGAGTCTCTAGACTGTGAAATTGAGCCGTGTGATTCTATAGCTATCTCTGTTGCTGGTTGATTACCATGTCATTCTGTTTCACCAATTTCTTTAGAAGGTCTTGCATGTTTTCATCTTCAAGACCCTTGTTCTGTTGTTGTGCATTTCCTTGTCGCCTTGCCTGGTTGGGATCCTATTGGAAGTTGTTTAGATCCTTCCAAGAGAACTTTGGGTCCTTTCTCCAGGAGTACTCATTGCTCCTTTACCCCTGTTGATGCATATATTTGACGTGTCCTTCCTCCTCATTTGAGCATTTCCCGTCCTTTTGACATAGCTTCTTGGCGATCAGGTCTAGCTTTTCATTAAGAGTGTTTATTACATTAGACTCTCCCACGCTCTTGATTGTTTCTGGTCATTCTCTTTCTTCTCCCCAAGATTGGTTCTTGGACATATTTTGTAGTATCTCATGACACTTGGATGGTTTATTGTTGAGGAAGAAACCCTTTCCTGCACTGTCCAATGTGGTCCGCTCACCTTGATGTAGGTAATAATAAAAGATTTTAGCCTGATCTTCTAACTCAATCCCATGATGTGGGACCTTCCGCAGCATATGTTGAAATCTCTCCCAAACTTCTGAGTAGGACTCCTCAGCCTGTTGCTTGAAGTTGTAGATTTTCCTAACCAACTAGTTGGTATTCTGTGGTGGGAAGTAATGCTCAAAGAAGGTGTCTATCATCTCGTCCCATGTCCCAATGGATTCTGGTTTCAGATTGTAGAACTAGGCTTTTGCTTTGTCCTCTAGAGATGAAGAAAATAGTTTTAGATAGATAACTATCGTCGAGACCCTATCAATTTTCAGCATGTCGCAGCTCTCCACAAAGTTGTTGATATGAGCCATCGGGTCTTCTAAACTGTGTCCATGGAATGCCTGCAACTTGACCAGGGCTACCAGTCCTGGGTCAATCTTAAAACTTCCCACATCAACTGCCTGCCTTTTTATGGGACCCAGTTGTGCAGTTGACGATGATGCTTTGATCTTCTCCTAGATAGTCTTCTCCTCATCCATCTCTGATTGTTCAACTGGAATGGGTGTATCTACTGGAGGAGTGTCTGGTGTGCTAGGGGTTAATCCCTTTGTCGAATTGTTTTACGCTTTGGCTTAATCTCTTAATGTTGCAACTGTTGCACTGCTCGGAGTGGAGTCTTCGTAGTCCGTACTAAGCACCTGCACCATAAACTATCATCTGAAAGAGATAATTTAGGTGTAAGCACAAGAGATAGCAAGAAATTAAAAATTGATATATGAAATTTCAGCTCAAAAAGAGTAAAAATAAAAATAAAATTTAAAAAGAAAAAGTGGCCTACAGTGGCCAACCACACCACTCAGTAGTGCTGGACTATTTTCGCTTCCCCAGCAATGGTGCCAAAAACTTGACACGATTTTACTATGCGTGCAAAATGCAAGTGTACGTGTCTTGTGGCCGTGTGAGGCCCGATTCGAACTTAGGGAAATGATTGTCCAAAGACTAGTACTAACTACAATTTGATCATCTAAGCCGATGAAAATTGATTGGGTTGGTTGTTCTGAACACAAGCAAGAAATTAAAAATGGAAAATAAAACTGATTTTATTTTATGGTGATGGATTCCTTAGAACACAGTTTCACCACGGGTGACACTATATCTGCCTTACTATTACTGGTGCAAATTTCCTCTTAAATTTGAATAAAGAGCCTGTAGCTAGAAACTACCCTCTTTTGCAGTGTAATTCCCCTACCTAATCTAAAGCCACTTCCATTCTCATAGTAATTGATTCATTAGTTAGGTGCTTTTGGTTTAACTCTAGGTAATCTCCTCCCATTTATGCCCCACCTTTCACAAGGGGTGTTGATAAACGGGTGATACTATGTGTTTCTAACCCTTAATCCCCTTTTCAGCAGTAATTAAGTATCTGATACGTTACTTATGGTGAGCAGGCACAATAAGAACATGTAATTTCCATAGATTCATATTCAGATAGTAAGATAAAATCTATATCAATAATAGAATTTAGATACAGTGCATCCCCCGGGCTACTCCCGGGTCCTAAGGAATAAGGGGTTTAGCCCCGCATGGTTTCTGTAGTCGAAAACATGATAAAGAATAGGGAAAATATGGGAAACATCAAATGAACTATGTTAACCCCTGGAGAAAAGCAAATGTGGAGAATCCCCTTTGGTGTACGGGCGTTCTATTATCTCTCGACTGCAAAATGGTCCACCGAAAGTGTTGGAATTGCTCCTGGATGTAGCCTTCGGTCCCAGACTCTCCTCCTCTGTCTCTCTGACCTTAAGCAATGGACTACACAGTGATAATTAGGTCTGGCCATCCTCCCACATAGTCATAGTATGGCTCTCTTCCCTGAAAATCACACCAGTCGTCCGATTAGATCGTTGTTGTTGATCTTACCTGTGTGGAAAGTCTCAGTAGTATTGAGTTGTAACTCAGTAGTACCGAGTCTTTAGGGTTCTTCAAATGTGCACTCTTTCAGTACTATCAAGTTGAGTTGATAGTACCAATGCTTTAAAGAGGTCGCACATCTGATGTAATCTCGGTACTACCGACTTTTGTGCTGGTGTACTGAGTTTCTACGATTCTTCGAGGAGTCTACTGATGGTGATTCGGTACTACCGAGCTGAGTGTCGGTAGTACCAAGTTTGCGTGTTTCACTTGGCTATTTTTACTGATGTGAAATCAGTACTATCGAGTATGGACTCATTAGTAACAAGTCTTTACGCTTGATGTGTACCTAAAATACAACCAAAAACGTGTCTTAGTCCTCAGATTTGTGAAATTTGATTAAAATTCGATAAAAATACATAAATTGATGCATTTTAATGAAACAGGATATTCATAGGAGCTTGTGCATGAAATCTCAAGAAAATAACAAATGCATGCACAAAACTAAGGGAAAACAAACCTGTAAAATGACTAAATATCGATGCATCAGTTCCCATCCAGGCGACTATAGATTCTAGCCGGTCGACTGGGTGAAAGAAGAATTTGGTGACATAATGAAGATTGCCAGGTCAGTTGATCCATCAAACCATACTAGAGAAAGTATTATTGGGTCAAGTCTTTGGTGAGTCAGTCATTTGGTGGGAAGTCAGGTCCACTGTGATATTGTTGTCGTTTAACTAGACGATTGAACCATATAGACAAATTTTCATTTCCCTAGAGGTTGGCCTTACTATAAATTCCTTCATGTCATTCATTCGACCAACACATTAGGAATTGTTTGGCTAGATGTATTTTTTTCTTTATGGGGAACAACCAATCAGTCAACCATTTCATCCAATTGGTCATTTGGGTGCCCCTGACTTGTCTCTTGTGGCAACAATGTGGGTATCACTATTTGAATTACTTAGCTATAGGAAGTAATGATATATCTTGATTCTAGCTTTATTGTGATGGAATTTTAGGCCTCCATGTTGATCTTATGTATTTTCTATAATAAAATGAATAATTATCATTAAAATATAATAAAATCAAGTAAAATAAATAAATCCTAATTTAAGATGAAATAAGAAAGCATGCATATAAACACTATGCACTTGTAATCTAATTGTGTGACTAAACTAAGATGTATATGCATTCATCAAACAACCCCAAACGTAAATATTGATCATCCTTGAGTAACAAAAAACTAGAGATAGTCACCAGTTAACACTAAAAAACCATGTAATATGCCTCGCCCTCTCAGCATGCTTTTCTTCCCTACCACCAATCATGTCCAAGCATCCTTAGCCTTCTAAGATCACAAAATGAAACCTCCCCAATCCCCATTCACATATTTTCTTTGTTACACTATTTCCTTACCAAATCTCTCAAATCATGCATCCACAAGAATTTCATGAAAAATAGAAGAATATCGCAAAATCCAAGAGACTGCACATACTTTTAAACTAGGTAAGAGTAAGGAACAATGGAGCATATATTTTATCCACTAGGTGGAAAATTGAGTGAACGGAGATTTTGAGGGAAGTATACACATCTTGCCTCTGTTCAACTTGAGATTGCATTTTATTTTATTTTTCTTTCATGCAAAATTTCATATTTTATTTATTTATTATGACACACCCCAATTACATAGAGATGGGTATGTAATAAGAAAATAGAGAGGGAGAAGGGTGGTGTTCAACCCCAATCTTAGGGTTTTGGACATATTTATTCTTTTTATTTAATTTTTGAGTGACAAAGGGTAAGAAGATGGTGAACGAAGTATAGAAGATGCTTTATGAAAGTGAATCTCAATCATATAGTTTTAAATGCATTGGGTTACTTTTTCAATTACACTTTGTCCAAATAATGCAATTATAATGGATGATAATTCTATATGTATTCTACACTAGTCAAAATGAGGGATGTCATATTTGATTTATCTCGATCCCATATGACTTTCCACCATTTCCACAGAGCATATTAATTAAGTTGTGGGTGAGTTCTAAACATTACAAACTTTTCTTTGTAAAGGTCATGAAGAGAATTTTACATCATTCAAGGGATTGGTGTGACATAACTGAAAGCAAATGCATGAAATCCTAAGAAAAAAGTGAATATTAGATGACTCAGTAATGGATTGAGTAATCTTGAAAATGAAAAGAATTTTTTACAAATTTATGCTAAATTCATGAACTATTTTAGTAGTGCAATGTGTGAATTATGATCTTACAATTAGATTGATCAAGGAAAACATTCATAAGTAGTTAAATTAACATGCATGAATATATTAAAGAATGTACCATCCACCCTCAACCTCTAGCCTAGAAATTTTCTCTCTGTTGAATGAACCTTAAATTCAAAATGGAGGGGAAGAAAATTGTGTCTATGGCCACCAACCACAATGATCTCTATCACAATTCACAGGGAGGCTCCTGATACTACTGAGGTGGCTTCTCACTGGTGTAGTAGGAAGGCTATTGTTGTTGGTGGTGGCTGGAATGATAGGAGGGATGTTGTGGTGGCTCTTGTATGGTATGACATGAAACTCTATACTTGCATGGAGGATTGGTGTAGAATCTTTTCTAATGCTGGGAGTCCACATGGGATATTGTCCATCTAGCTCCTGGTAAGATGGTGGATGGATATTATAGTCATTTTTATGTGTGTCATGTCAATAATGCACATATTGCATTAGGTACATGTGATTCACCTACTTCCCATGTCTCTTGTTCCCACTCCATGCAGGTATGAACGCCCTGAATGTGGTCCAACTATGTCTTCATGTTTCTTAAGTCATATGGGCTATCAAGAGGTATAAAACTCATAGACATCCATCTCTTAGTGCAACATGTTGTTGGGAGAGTGGAGGGACACGTCTTCATCTTCACCTCCATGGAGGTGTTGCAACTTCATGAAATGGGGTCTACTTCCCCCTCACCCTCAATAGGGGGGCTTGAGCTGGTATGTGCTTGATGTGTGCATAGAGGTTTCCTAGAGAAAAGTGCAGATGTGGAGGAAGTGCAAGCTGGAGCCAACTATCTATCAACATAAAAAATTAAATACCCCACTGGGAAGATTGTCGTATGGAAATGACACCCTACTCTTAGTGTCACTAAATATCCCCCTATCATCAGTCTCATGTTTGGGGTATGCATGCAACCTAGATAAGAGGTGATGGAGGCGATCAATCCACCTTGTGTGAATATTCAGCTCACAATCCAGGACATGAAAAGATGAAGGTGTTTAATAGTAGGCAAACCTAGTTGTAAGGCTCCTCACGAAGAATATAACACAAGTAGTATAGATATGTATGCATTAATATGTGTTGTGTTCCACTCATGGAAAAGACGGTGCACTGAAGTATATGATAAATATATCACATTAATTGATTATGGATGCAAGAGGCCTTTGCACCATTCCTTAAAGAGGGCATTTGACTAATGCGCTCTACCCAAAGTTGGCATTCAACATACTTGATATGCATGTCATAAGGATTATCATCGTCACATTGCTTTGGACATTTACAATCAACATCAAGGAGGATATTAGTGCAGTCCTCATTTATGAACCCATCGTCTTTGACAATCATGCGAATACTAAATTTCTTAAATTTTTTATTGGTCCTCACCTTTGTAAATGTGGCTGAAAATTCCATGGAGAGTTCCACATCGATGGTGTAAATGTTTTAGGAGAATTTCAATAAGTGGGATTGGCATAGAATATCCTGTACAAATTTTTGAATTCCCAATGTTTCAGTGTATCAACACATGCCCACTTAGACAATAGGATCCTAACATTTTCCATTGTCTTTTGAAACTTTTTTGCCCAGTTGTGACCACTGTTTGGGAAATCGGTCCGCACGGCCACATATACTCCCGCATATACCTATTCAGTCACCCTACCGCACCGCATATTACTAATCGGTCCACTAAGCGGTCATGGGCCGCATATACTCCCGCTTGGCCGATTAAGCGGTCGATTAAACTCCACTTTTCAAAAATCCCACAACTAATGTTCATGCATTTCGTACATATATGCATATATATATACACACATTTCATTATATATTTAAATTGAGATATATAGTCTTTGAAGTATATGTATACATTGTAATATATATAAAAAATTTCCACATGCATTTGTACATTTATTCGAATACCTTTTGATATATTAACATGTACAGATACATATACAATATACCTAAATATACAATCACATATTTGTGCATGTATATATACATTTTGATTTGTTCACATTTATACGCACTATACATATATTTGTACATTGATTTACCTACATTTTAGCATTTGTACATATATTACAAACACATTCTATATATATAAATATATACATATATAAGAATATCATGCATCATACATGCATATTAATATGTTTATAAGTAAATAGATGTACGTGCCTACTCTATATAATTTAATTTATGATCTCACTATATTATTTTATATATAATTAGTTTATTGAAATAAAAAAATTCAAAACCACATATACTCCCGTATATACTCCCGCATACCGCATATACTCTATGCAGTACCCTCTCCGCCCGTACACCGCATACCGCTTTCCTGAACCATGGTTGTGACTATTGCCTTGTATTTTATTAGTTAAGGATCAATTTGAGCTTTATAAGTAGGAGATAATGGGTTTGGCTGAACCACCTCTTAGATTCATAGTAAATGGAGTGGGTAAAAGATTGTTTTTGTGGCGGTGTGGGATTCCATGAGGAAGAGTAGCCCAGGGTAGGCATAACTTGTTCATGCTCTCTTTGCTATCTTCATCAATAATTATATTATCATAGAATTACTCATTATACACCACAACATAACTAAAAACTGACTAATATCCTAAGAGGAAGAATCTTACAAATGAGAGTCATTATTGGCCTACAACTCCCTAATCACAATTGCGCCCAAGTTGGTTGCACAACTTGAATCAAAGAGGTTGAGAGCTACTTTGTTTTCTTTATCTTTATTGATCTGCCCAAATCCTACAACGGAAACCAACTCATTAAAGTGTATGATGATACATCCTCCCCTAGACTGAACCATTATGGTGAGGGAATGGTGTAAAGAGGCGAGATCACCTCTTTACTAAAATTTAAAGGAAATACAAACATCCACAATTTTAACAAAATTTAGAGACTTTGAGGATGATTGCATAATATTCCAAGTAAATAAGCATGATTCCAGATACATAATAAAATGTCAATAGCAGCGGAAAGAAAGAAATAACAAGCATGTGCATGGCCTCATTGTTTATTACATGAATGATTTCTAAAAGAAAAGATAAGATAGATAAGAGGATCTAGCTATAGCAACCTAGCCATCCTTCTTGACAAGCTAATGATCAATTGTAGAGGAACCTTTCTTCAAGCCCTTCCTTCGCCTTTCTCAGCACCAACACCTGGGTGGTTGGGAAGACACCTAGCAAGAGGGAAAAACAAAGGAAGTATGTGTTACAAGAAAATTCTAACAATGGCAATGAAAGTTGTAACAAGTAAATTAGGCTAGAGATTTGGTTTAAAGAGAGACATCAAAGAGTATGAGGCTTTCATAATAAGACTTGCCAATAACAAAATATTAATAAAGGATTTTGCATGTAAATTAATATGTCTACCTAACTAAGTAGGGTTGAGGCACCTACCGTACCTCTAACCTTAGGTGAGGGAAGAATAAAAACATTTCCAATCACCTACAATTTTTATTGGGGAGAATTATAAGCATTCCCCTAGGGTGATTATATACATGCCCTCTATGGGTGGTTGTACATAAGTACCACTACTTAAACATTAAATAGATCATTTAATTACATGCTAACAAAAGAGTTATGGCAAGGTTAAGAAAATGAATATGTAACATGGCAATGGGGTATGAATACCCAAACAAGAGAATACTACATCTACTTTTGAGGCAATAAGCAATTTAGGTTTCAAGATTCAAGGATTTAGATCAAGTTAAACCTCATAAGAAAGTATGGGTAATAGATTAATGTTTTCCCAACTGAAAGGTAGATGCACAAACAAAACACATACCTTAGCCTCAGGTGTTCTAGAATTTCCCTTTTCAACTCTTCACACGAATTATAAACCCAATTTCCCTAATACATCATTAGATTCATAAATTAGAATTACACGCATTCATTTAAAAGATTGAAAACCCTAATTCGCTAACTTTTTGCGCAAACCATCGATTTAGACTCCATAAACCTCATCACCATCTTAGTTAGGTTTTCCTGATCAAAATAACATATAATATTGTACGTATTGAATATATGGACTTTTAGGGTTAATTTTAGTGATTTTAAATTAATTAATTCATTCTAACAATTACGTTCTCGCAAACATCAAAATCAAGACTCAAAATTATTTTTAACGAATAGGTCTCGTTTTCCTGAATCCAAAACACTATCTACTTTTAATTTTTGACCAACAGATTAATTTATAGAAATTATTTTGTTCTGGCCAATCACAGCCTGCCACGTAGGCAAGGACAACCAGGCCGAGCGGTCACGAGCGCTTGGTAGCGGTGACCCGTGCCTCATGGACGCCCGCTATCGGTCGTGCGACTGGGCCAAAGCAGAGCCGGGTCAAAGCTAACCAAAATAGGGAAAAAGACATGACTGTCCCGAAAAAAAGAAAAGAAAAGGAGGGCCGAGTGGGGGCAAAATGGTAAAACGAAGAGGTCATCTTCTTTCCCTCGCCCGAGCGCCATTGCGCTAGAACAGCAACAGCTGCTTGTGATCGATTTGGGAAAAACGGCTATAGGCGATGAAAATCCATGAACAAGTAGTCGAAATGAAGCTCTAAAGAAACTGAACTAGTTGGTACCTGGTATTGGGATGACGATCGGAGACACTGGGAGCAAGAGGCGCCGCAAGGTCAGGGGCCTTCGGCGGCCAGAAGAAGGTCTAGATGTCCACGAAAGTCCAAATTGAAGACACGATCAAGTTGCTAAGACGATGGCGGTTGCGAGGGTTGAAATCTTTATAGGCGAGGTACCCTAGGTTAGGGTTTAGGTAGGAGCAAGGAGAGGAGGTCGGCGGACAACTTGGGCGTTTCTCAAATACTTGCCAAAACCCGCAAAATTTGGGATAAATCAGTGCGCAATCGCGCAAGGAATCCAACAAGGAAAGTTTGAGCAAAATCCATCGATTACAATTCAAGATAATGCGATTAAAAAAAAATCGGGAAAAAGCACCTGTTTCCTTATTTGGCTAGGGGTAGGAGATGACCGTGAGTCATCCGATCGATGGACCCGAGTCCATCCAGGACTCTGAGCCGTCCGATCTCACATTAGATTAGGAAAACAACCCTTAGCAAAAATCGATTAAATCCATTAAATTCTTAAATGTTTTTCTTTCTCTTTGTTTGGAGGCTTAAACGTCGTCCAAAAATTATCAAATTTTATATCCTGACTTATTTCGACGCGTAGAATCCAATTATGGAGTTAGTTTTGCCTTTTGAGAAAGTTTGATTGGTGAAATAATTAATATATTATTTTCTCTTACCTCCTTCAAAAGAGGTGATAACATTATCTAAATATAGTGTAACTTCACCCACAAGTCTCCCTAAGAGATTGGAACACGATTTTGCAATTATCTTTACAAGTTGAGTTTATTTATTTATTAAAATAATAGTACACTTTCTCTCTCTCCTATTTTACTCATTATTCACACATTATCCAAATTAGTTGCAAATTTGCACAGAGGCTTATTTTTATGTTTAGAATACGAATTTGGAGTTATTTTCCTGATTTGATAACATTACATATTTTATTTCTCTTTATTGGCATATTTCCTATATTCTTTTGATAATGTTATTAATATTTATAATTAGGTTCCATTTTAAATGATACTTGGCCCTTAAGTTACTTTTTGCTCAAGGAAATGAATTAAATATCAAATTATCATGATGGTTTCAGATTATAATATTTGGTGCAAAAATCTTTCTAATTATCTTCTTTACCCATTAATCCTCATATTACCTTTAATTATTACATTTATCTTCTGCCTTATATAAAATTCGGATTTTCTTTTATTTCTCTTATTCTAGGAAAAGCTAGAAAGTTCTAGGACAAAATATTTTATTCTTTTTATTACTTGATGTGAAATTGCATTCTAGACCCATTATCTAAATCTAACTGAGGTATTTATGCATGCAACCTTGTAATAAGAATATATAGAAAACATTTATCCAATAACCATCATAAATCCACCAATTCAAAACCAAGGACATATGGAATGAAAAGAAGGACAAAACTTATAGAAAAGAGTACAAAGAGGTACATAGGGGATTTCAGTATGTTACAACACTCCACCCCTTAAAAAGGATTTCGTCCCCGAAATCTCATACAAAGAGGGAAGGGTGAGTACGTAACATCTCATCTCTCAACTCCCAAGTGGTTTCTTCTAAACCAGGGTATCTCCACAAAACGTTCACTAACTCTATCTCCTTACTCTTCAGTTGCTTTACTCGGGAGTCAAGGATCTTCACAGGTAGTTCTTCATAAGTCAGATTCTCATTAATCTCCACAGGTTCAATGGTGAGTACATGCGACGGATCCTTAACGTACTTCCTTAACACAGAAACATGGAACACATTGTGAATCTTATCATAAACAGGAGGCAAAGCTAGACGATATGCACAATCTCCCACTTTATCTAAGATCTCAAATGGTCCAACATAGCGAGGACTCAACTTGCCTTTTACTTTAGATCTTGCAATAGAACGTATAGGTTTGATCTTTAGAAAAGCATAGTCTCTCACTAAGAAGCTTACATCATACCTCTTTTTATCAGCATACATCTTTTGTCTATCTTGAGCAGCTTTCATCCGTTTCTTTATCAACTGTACCTTCTCAAGCATCATCTGCATGTCATCAGTCTTTACTAGGGAACGTTCACCAACATCATCCCAGTGCAAAGGTGAACGACAAGGTCTACCATAGAGAGCTTCAAAAGGTGGCATACCAATACTGGCTTGGTAGATATTGTTGTAAGCGAACTCTGCTAATGGTAGATATCGATCCCAGGCACCACCCCAATCCATCACACAAGCACATAGCAAGTCCTCCAGAATCTGAACTGTTCTCTCGGACTGACCATCGGTTTGCGGGTGGTAAGCAGTTCTGAAACGCAGATCAGTACCCATCTCTTCTTGAATCTGACCCCATAAGCGATAAGTGAATTTCGGGTCTCGATCAGAAACTATCACAGCAGGGACACCATGCAGACGAACTATCCATTCCACATACAAATGAGCCATCTCAGCAACTTTATACGTGGTTTTGAAAGGCAAGAAATGAGCAGATTTTGTAAGCCGGTCAATCACCACCCAAACAGCATCATAACCTTTCTTGGACTTAGGGAAACCGGTAACAAAGTCCATTGTGATCTTCTCCCACTTCCATTCTGGAATCTCAAGAGGATGAAGAAGACCACCGGGTCGTTGATGTTCAATCTTGACTTGCTGACATGTCAAGCACTTTGCCACGAACAAAGCTATATCATTCTTCATGTTCTTCCACCAGAAGCTTCGCTGTAAGTCCTTGTACATCTTGGTTGTGCCAAGGTGAATAGTGTACTTGGACCCATGAGCTTCACTCAGAACCTTCTATCTTAGATCACCAGCATTGGGTATCCACAACCTTTGTCTGAAGCGGATAGCACCATCCACTCCGACAGAGAAGTCAGATTGCAGTTTCTCAGATATAGCTTTCAACTCTTCAAGCTCAGAACTCTCCAACTATGCAGACACGACTTCTGAGATCCAGGTTGGTGTAACGGTAAAACTGGCCATATGAACACACAACTTATCTTCATCCACGGAATCGTCAGGCTGAGGTCTCCAACTGGCCACATGTTCAAGGTTTTCCCACACAGAACATCTCAGAGCAGCACAAACAACATCCTTCTTGCGACTTAAAGCATCAGCTACGGCATTTGCTTTACCAGGATGATAGGTGATGGTGAAGTTGTAATCTTTAAGATATTCCATCCACCTACGTTGTCGCAAGTTCAGATCCTTCTGAGTCAACAGATATCTCAAACTCTTGTGATCAGAAAAGACTTCAAACTTTTCGCCATAGAGGTAGTGTCGCCAGATCTTCAAAGCATGAACTATGGCAGCAAGCTCCAAATCATGCGTAGGCCAATTAGCTTCATTAGGTTTCAACTGTCGAGAAGCATAGGCGATCACCTTTCCGTCTTGCATCAAAACACACCCTAAGCCTTGTCGGGATGCGTCAGTGTAGATGCCATAGGGTATGCCCTCAACAGGCAAAGCAAGCACGGGAGCAGAAGTCAGACTCATCTTCAACTTCTGAAAACTGTCCTCACATTCAGGGGTCCATGAGAACTTGACCTCCTTCCGAGTCAGCTTGGTCAAAGGTAAAGCCAACTCAGAAAACCCTTTGATAAACTTCCGATAGTAACCAGCTAGACCAAGGAAACTATGGATTTCTGACGGGTTTTTCGGAGCATTCCACTTTGTCACAACTTCTACCTTCGCAGGATCAACAGCTATATGGCCGGCAGAAATCACGTGACCAAGAAACATAACTTCCTTTATCCAAAACTCACATTTTGAGAATTTTGCATACAATTGATTTTCTCGCAATGTGCTGAGTACAATCCGCAGGTGCTCGCGATGTTGTTCCAACGTCTCAGAATAAACCAAAACGTCATCAATAAACACCACTACAAACTTGTCGAGGTATGGGCGGAATATCAGTTCATCAGGTCCATGAACGCAGCAGGGGCATTCGTCAAACCAAAAGGCATGACCATAAATTCATAATGCCCATAGCGAGTTCTGAACGCTGTCTTCGGGACATCATCATCCTTTACACGCATCTGGTAGTAACCACTTCGCAGATCCATTTTGGAGAACACGGTGGCTGACTTCAGCTGATCGAATAGGTCGTCGATGCGCGGCAACGGATAACGATTCTTCACTGTCACCTGGTTGAGCATGCGGTAGTCCATACACATCTGCAAAGAGCCATCCTTCTTCTTCACGAACAGGACAGGGGCTCCCCAAGGGGAAACACTAGGGCGAATGAAGCACATGTCAAGAAGCTCTTCAAGCTGCTTCTTCAACTCTGCCAGCTCGGCAGGGGCCAAGCGGTATGGTGGCTTCGATATCGGTGAAGTTCCAGGTATAAGCTCGATGGAGAATTCCACCTCGCGAGTTGGTGGCAACCCGGGTAACTCCTCAGGAAAGACATCTGGGAAGTCCTTCACCATATCAACATGTTCTAGAGTAGGAGGTGTAGCATCGAGAACTATGGAGGCTAGAAAGGCTCTACACCCTTGCGAGATGAGTTTTTCAACTTTGATGGCAGAGATGACGAACTGTCGCTCTCTTCGCTTCTTGCCCTTGACACACACTTTTCCTTCATCAGGATGAAACAGACTAACCTTGGATTCCTCACAGTACAAAACTGATTTATATTTCTTTAACCAATCCATACCCAGGATGATGTCAAAGACGGTCATATCAAGCAAGACAAAAACTGTGGGAAACATTATTCCGGATATACAGAGCTTCAAGGTAGGAGTTTGGAGGTACGAGGAGCAGATTTTACCACTAGGAGTTTTTACATCTAACACATGATCCATAAACTCAGATTCGATTTCAAGCATAGAGGCAAACTGTCTAGATATGAAGGTATTGGAGGAACCAGAATCAAACAGGGCTTTTAAAGGATGCATATAAAGGTGCAGTGTACCTTCAATCACTTCATTGCCTTCACCCTCCTCTTCAGCATTGAGAGAAAACACTCTCCCATTCCGCCTCTCAGCTGGCGGATGCCTCGGGTTCTGGTTGTTGTTGTTCCGCGGCGGCGGGTTCTGTCTCGGCTGTTGCGGCTGCGGGGCATTATTCTGCCCTTGCTGGAAACGGGGGCAGTTGGGTCGGATATGCCCAACCTGGCCGCACTCATGGCAGGTTGGTGGAGGACAGTTGCCATTACGAGCAGGTGCATTGTTGGCGGGGCACCTTCCAGGAGGATGGTGGCGATTGCATCTGTTGCAGCAATCACGTCCACAGTTCTCATGCTGGTTCGGATTCTTCCTTTTGTTGTTGAAGCCATTAGAAACTTGAAACCCCGGATAAGACTCAATGGCGAGAGCCTTGTCCACCATTTGTTGAAACGTGAGTGGCAGTTGTGGAACGAGGCTTCGACCAACATGATAGTTCAGGCCCTCCAAGAACAAGGTCACTCTTCTGTCAGCTCCAAGGTCGGTGGCATAACGCTCTAACAGCAGAAATTTCTGAACGTAGTCGGCCACGCTCATGCTTCCTTGCTTGAGGCTATAAAACTCAGCCTCCTTCTTCCTCAGGAAAGCAGGGCAGATGTACTTCTCTCTGAACAACTTCAGGAACTGGGTCCACTCCATGGAAGAGGTGTCTCGAGTGCGGGCAACACCGTTCCACCAAACGCGCGCCGGTCCATACAGCACGTACGTCGCGAACCGAACCTTCTGGTGAGGAGGGCATGCCATACCCTCGAAGGTCCGATCCAGGGCCAACACCCAGTCGTCGGCTTTGTCCACCATGTTAGGCTCACTCTCACCCTTGAAGTAGGGTGGCTGCATCTTGATATAATCGGTGAGGGTGAACTCCCTCGGCTTGGTGGCAACATCAGCAATGGTGTTGAGTTGTCCCATCATGGTGGAGGACAACAACTGTCGCAACATCGCCAGTTCTTGCTCAGGTGTGAAGGTAGGAGCACCAGAAGCAGGTTGGTTAACTGCAGGAGTCGTAGGAGTGTCGGGGTTGTCAGTGGTTGACTCCTGGTTTGTGTTGTCAAACAAGTCACCTCTCCTGAAATTAGGGTTAACATATTAAATTCTCAGGAGTAAAGAATCATAGATGAGAGGGAATAGAAATAGAGATGAGAAAAAGGATAACTAGAATGTTATTGCCTAAAAGCATACTATTTTGGGCAATTCGTATCAGCGCAGGCCAGGCCGGATCATATGGGCACGGGAGTCCTCGTATACCAAGCTAGTGGTGCGGAGGAAAATCTTGCCAGCCCCCGATACCCTGATCCTTTCTAGACACCCTTGCCTCAACTGCATGCCCTAATAGTCGCCTAAAGGCTCTGATGCCATGCTGTAAAGAGGCGAGATCACCTCTTTACTAAAATTTAAAGGAAATACAAACATCCACAATTTTAACAAAATTTAAAGACTTTGAGGATGATTGCATAATATTCCAAGTAAATAAGCATGATTCCAGATACATAATAAAATGTCAATAGCAGCGGAAAGAAAAAAATAACAAGCCTATGCATGGCCTCATTGTTTATTACATGAATGATTTCTAAAAGAAAAGATAAGATAGATAAGAGGATCTAGCTATAGAAACCTAGCCATCCTTCTTGACAAGCTAACGATCAACTATAGAGGAACCTTTCTTCAAGCCCTTCCTTCACCTTGCTCAACACCAACACCTGGGTGGTTGGGAAGACACCCAGCAAGAGGGAAAAACAAAGGAAGTATGTGTCACAAGAAAATTCTAACAATGGCAATGAAAGTTGTAACAAGTAAATTAGGCTAGAGATTTGGTTTAAAGAGAGACATCAAAGAGTATGAGGCTTTCATAATAAGACTTGCCAATAACAAAATATTAATAAAGGATTTTGCATGTAAATTAATATGTCTACCTAACTAAGTAGGGTTGAGGCACCTACCGGACCTCTAACCTTAGGTGAGGGAAGAATAAAAACATTTCCAATCACCTACAATTTTTATTGGGGAGAATTATAAACATTCCCCAAGGGCGATTATATACATGCCCTCTATGGGTGGTTGTACATAAGTACCACTACTTAAACATTAAATAGATCATTTAATTACATGCTAACAAAAGAGTTATGGCAAGGTTAAGAAAATGAATATGTAACATGGCAGTGGGGTATGAATACCCAAACAAGAGAATACTACATCTACTTTTGAGGCAATAAGCAATTTAGGTTTCAAGATTTAAGGATTTAGATCAAGTTAAACCTCATAAGAAAGTATGGGTAATAGATTAATGTTTTCCCAACTGAAAGGTAGATGCACAAACAAAACACATACCTTAGCCTCAGGTGTTCTAGAATTTCCCTTTTCAACTCTTCACACGAATTATAAACCCAATTTCCCTAATACATCATTAGATTCATAAATTATAATTACACGCATTCATTTAAAAGATTGAAAACCCTAATTCACTAACTTTTTGCGCAAACCATCAATTTAGACTCCATAAACCTCATCACCATCTTAGTTAGATTTTCCTGATCAAAATAACATATAATATTGTACGTATTGAATATATGGACTTTTAGGGTTAATTTTAGTGATTTTAAATTAATTAATTCATTCTAACAATTACGTTCTCGCAAACATCAAAATCAGGACTCAAAATTATTTTTAACGAATAGGTCTCATTTTCCTGAATCCAAAACACTATCTACTTTTAATTTTTGACCAACAGATTAATTTATAGAAATTATTTTGTTCTGACCAATCACAGCCTGCCACGTAGGCAAGGCCAACCAGGCCGAGCGGTCACGAGCGCTTGGCAGCGGTGACCCGCGCCTCGTGGACGCCCGCTACCGGTCGTGCGACTGGGCCAAAGCAGAGTCGGGTCAAAGCTAACCAAAACAGGGAAAAAGACACGACTGCCCCGAAAAAAAAGAAAAGAAAAGGAGGGACGAGTGGGGCAAAATGGTAAAATGACGAGGTCATCTTCTTTCCCTCGCCCGAGCGCCATTGCGCTAGAACAACAATAGCTACTTGCGATCGATTTGGGAAAAACGGCTATAGGCGATGAAAATCCATGAACAAGTAGTCGAAATGAAGCTCTAAAGAAACCGAACTAGTTGGTACCTGGTATTGGGACGACGATCGGAGACACTGGGAGCAAGAGGCGCCGCAAGGTCAGGGGCCTTCGGCAGCCAGAAGAAGGTCTAGATGTCCACGAAAGTCCAAATTGAAGACACGATCAAGTTGCTAAGACGATGGCGGTTGCGAGGGTTGAAATCTTTATAGGCGAGGTACCCTAGGTTAGGGTTTAGGTAGGAGCAAGGAGAGGAGGTCGGCGGCCAACCTGGGCGTTTCTCAAATACTCTCCAAAACCCGCAAAATTTGGGATAAATCAGTGCGCAATCACGCAAGGAATCCAACAAGGAAAGTTTGAGCAAAATCCATCGATTACAATTCAAGATAATGCGATTAAAAAAAAATCGGGAAAAAGCACATGTTGCCTTATTTGGCTAGTGGTAGGAGACGACCGTGAGTCGTCCGATCGATGGACCCGAGTCCATCCAGGACTCTGAGCCGTCTGATCTCGCATTAGATTAGGAAAACAACCCTTAGCAAAAATCGATTAAATCCATTAAATTCTTAAATGTTTTTCTCTCTCTTCGTTTGGAGGCTCAAACGTCGTCCAAAAATTATCAAATTTTATATCCTGACTTATTTCGACGCGTAGAATCCAATTATGGAGTTATTTTTGCCTTTTGAGAAAGTTTGATTGGTGAAATAATTAATATATCATTTTCTCTTACCTCCTTCAAAAGAGGTGATAACATTATCTAAAATTAGTGTAACTTCACCCATAAGTCTCCCTAAGAGATTGGAACACGATTTTGCAATTATCTTTACAAGTTGAGTTTATTTATTTATTTATTAAAATAATAGTACACTTTCTCTCTCTCCTATTTTACTCATTATTCACACATTATCCAAATTAGTTGCAAATTTGCACAGAGGCTTATTTTTATGTTTAGAATACGAATTTGGAGTTATTTTCCTAATTTGAGAACATTACGTATTTTATTTCTCTTTATTGGCATATTTCCTATATTCTTTTGATAATGTTATTAATATTTATAATTAGGTTCCATTTTAAATGATACTTGGTCCTTAAGTTACTTTTTGCTCAAGGAAACGAATTTAAATATCAAATTATCATGATGGTTTCAGATTATAATATTTGGTGCAAAAATCTTTCTAATTATCTTCTTTACCCATTAATCCTCATATTACCTTTAATTATTACATTTATCTTCTCCCTTATATAAAATTCGGATTTTCTCTTATTTCTCTTATTCTAGGAAAAGCTAGAAAGTTCTAGGACAAAATATTTTATTCTTTTTATTACTTGATGTGAAATTGCATTCTAGACCCATTATCTAAATCTAACTGAGGTATTTGTGCATGCAACCTTGTAATAAGAATATATAGGAAACATTTATCCAATAACCATCATAAATCCACCAATTCAAAACCAAGGACATATGGAATGAAAAGAAGGACAAAACTTATAGAAAAGAGTACAAAGAGGTACATAGGGGATTTCAGTATGTTACAAATGGGGTGATCAATAAATGAAACATGATCCTAAGAGATGTCATTTGATTGATTGGTTGAATGAGCCAATTGATTGACATTGTGAGTAGGAGAAGGAGAGCATTTAGGGTTTTCACTCCAAACCCTATGGTTAGGGGGAAGGGGAAGGGGTGATGGAGACAAAAGTGGTGGTTGAGAGCTGACAGATTGATCAATCCATTGGTAACCATTGCCCATCTGGGTGGGGATGAGAGCTTTGGGTCGATGGCAATGATGGAGATTCACTATGGGGGAAAAGGGCAATGGTGAGGGCTTTCTCTCTCATATTTCTTCATGATTTGAACAGACATAAATAAGGGTAAGGGGGTTGAGGTACTTGACCACTCCCTTAAGTGTGTTGTTTAGTAATAAGGTGATTAACTGGCTCAGGTCACAAGTCAAGTGGTTGGCCTATTATGCTTGAAAAACATCTGATCTACTGAATAAATGACTTATTTATGGGCCAGTCTCTCAACCCACAAACTTTGGCATGTATTGTGAAATCTTGAACATACTCCGTGAGCGATTTGATGAATTGTCTCAACAAAACTTCTCAATGGTTACATGTCAGTCAATTGGCTAGATATTTAGCCGATCAACTGGTTGAAGGTAGCTTTACTGTTAATTCAGGCCAAAAATGAAATTGATTCACTCATTGGGAAAGTCAATCAATCGACTTAGAGGAAAATAGAGTTTCTACAAGAGAGTTAACTGGATCGGTTTTCTAGTTGATGGAATTACACATTTTGGGTTTACAATTGGAGTGTCCACCTACCCAACTGATCGATAGGTTGATCCAATCAATTGACTGGGGACTTGCTAGACAATCTACAAAGAAATATGTGTAGTATTTCAAAAATATAATTTAATCCTATGTTAGGATCCCTATTACAAAAATACTCATTGCAATATGGATGCAACTAAATAGAAAGAAAGTAAATATTTAAAAAAAATGATAACCCTCAGGTTACCTCCTGGCAAGTGCCTTTTTTATGTCATTGGCTTGATGCCTGAATCCAATTCATATATGGCCCAACTAGAGGGATCGACCAAATGACATTCGAGTCAATCTCTTCAATCTTTGTCCATTTACCATGAATTTGCCTACTTTGTTTCTCTCCATCACAAAAGATTCATGAGGGCACATGTGCTTCACGATGTAAGAACCAAATCAACACAAGTGAAGCTTTCTAGGAAGAGACTGAGTCGTAAGTTGTACAAAAAAAACCTAATCTCTAGATTGTATGTCCTCCCTCTTCAAGTGATCATCATGCCACGTCTATGTTCTCTTTTTATGCATCCATGCATTCTCATACACAGCCAATCTAAGTTCCTATAGCTCTTGAAGTTGTAATTGCCTATTTATCTCATTTGCTTTCAAAGCAAGGTTACATTTATTGATAGCCCATCATGCCTTATGCTCCAACTATAGGGGAAGGTGATGTGAATTCTCATAGATCAATATGAATATTGTGACGCCTAATGGCATCATGAACACCATCTTGTAGGACGACACAACCTCTTTGAGAGTAATAACCCAATCCTTCATAATATGGATGTCCATATTCTCTAAGATGGCTTTGATTTGTCTCTTTGCAGCTTCCACCTATCCTCTCATCTATGGGTAAGATGGAGAAGAAACCTAAGATGAGCATTTCTAGTAGGGATTCGAGGGTATGCTCTAGATATTGGGAGCCACCATCTGAGATGACAATGTTGACCCCTCCTAAACATGGGAAATGATCTCCTTCATGATTTTTATGACTAGATTAGGATTATTAGAGATCTTAGGAATAGCTTATACCCACTTCAAGATGTAGTTCATGACTATCATTATGTAAGACAATCTGTTGGAAGAGGGGAATGTAACCATGTAGTCCACCCCACACACATCAAAGATTTCAAATTCATGCCAAAAATTCAAAGGAATTTGAACTCTCTTGGAGATGTTACAAGTTCAGTGGCATTTCTCACATAACAACACAAATCAGTGGCATCCTTGAATATCGTTAGCAAAAATAAATCATGTTATAGAACCTTAAACGTGATCTTGTAAGAGCTCATGTGGCCCCCAATGGGGCCTGAATGACACTACTCTAGATTAAGAGGTGCCTCCTACTGATAAATGCATTAGTGGTGAAAGACATCAATCCAGAGCCTAGCAAATACAACAATAATAGTAATAGTGTATGATATCATGCATAAATTTCTTCCCGGTGTTGCATGTGCACTCTAGATGAAGGACACTACAACAAGGTCATTGATGAATTCTTCATACTAAGGAGTGGCAACAGACACCTTCATCAACTATAACCTAGAAGTGGCTCATTTATTGGGATTGCATTAGTGTCTGTGGTGTACAAGTGTCTCAAGTGTCCAGATTACAAATTTCACTCCTCATATTGTCTAGATATTCAAGGTAAAATTATTGTAAAATAAAAATGCACCTTATTAGTATCGGTATTGAATACCATTTTGTTAATAGGTAATGGATTTCTACATAGTAACTATAAATAATGACTTATAAACCCATGTGATCTGATCTGAACTTTTCAAAGGCATAAACAATGGCTAGTAGCCCCTTCTGACCAGTGACATGTTCCACTGAGCTTCATCAAAAACCTTGAAGACATATTAGATCATATGATGTTTCTTGTCAATACTTTTTATGATAGAAGATTTGTATTACTGACCATGTGTCTAAGACATATGCCCTCCTTCACCATGTATTGGAATTTTCCTAGTTGATCACTAGATGTGCTTCTTCTATCCTCAACAACTAGAGCAAGGTGATGCAAACCATGTGTTGAAGGATTCTCCATAGATGGAGAATTTGTCCATAAAAACCTCCATAACGGTTTCTTCCTAACCAGAGAAGATGGTTGCAACATACAACTTAAAGGTGGTTGATACATTACATGTCCTAAAAGACGTCGTTCGTAAAGTGTAGATTCCAAACGGGAAAATAAATTTTGTCTTCTGTTGGATCAATACCTAAAATAGGATTTGACAGAATCCCGAATAGCCACTCAAATAGTAGAAATGCTCCTAGTGTTCAAGTCTCTCATAAACTTGGTTCAAGAAGGGTAAAGGAAAGTGATCTTTGCACATCAGCTTGTTCAAATTCCTATAGTCAACACACACACCCCATCCCATGATTGTGCATATGGGAATGAGCTCATTCCTTTCATTGAGCACCATAGTGGTGCCTTCCTTTTTAGGAACGATGTGTACCAGACTCACACATAGTGTGTCAGAGATGGGAGAGATGATCCAAGAGATCACCAACTTCATGAATTCAAGTCAAACAACCTCTTTCATATTTTATTTCAAACAAATTTTAGGGTCTACTAAGGCTTATAATCCTCCATGGGAATATGGTGCTTGCATAGGACCTAGATCACCCTAGTGAAGTCAATCCTTTATACTATAAGGCTGCCTTTTCCGCAACTCAACTAGAATCTTATCCTCTTATTTTGATGTTAGATCTACATTAATTGTCATTGGGCAAACCTTCATCTCATCAAGGAAAACACAATCCTTGTAGAAAAGGCTTCATCTCAGGTGCCTTAGGGGCATTGACCTCTTCCTTCACAATGAGGATTTTAGCTCTTCAAATTCAATTTGAGGGTCCGCGTCAATGGTGTCAACATGATGGTTGTCTTTCAGGAACCCAGTAGAGATAGATAATTTGTAATAGTTGTATATGCAAAATGTACCACTGGGGAAAGAAAAAACCTTTGATAGAGTATGTTGAACATAAGTGACATAACTATAGAGGAGCCTTGGTCCATCAGAGGTGGATATGATGTGATTAGAAAATTGGAGGAGAGGGTGCAATCCTCTTATTGCAATAAGGATGAATGACTATAATAGGTGGTCCAATATATTTAATTTCAATGGGAGTTCATTTATGTGGGTTGAAAAACATAAGGGCACCCAAAAATTCTAGGACAGGTTGGGCATAGGTCCATGTAATTTGACATGGGCTACTCTCCTTCACATGAGATTGCATCACCTGATAAGGGATAGGTGATTGCCTATTGTTGCTTGGATAGTTCCCCTATTGATAATGCTACCCCTCCTTCACTTGTCTGGAGTCTTGGATTCTCATTCTGACTATTTAGTGTTGATATCGTACCTCTAGAATCAACCCATAGATGGTTGGCTATAGACTCCCACTTTTATGTATCTCAGGATGAAGAGAGTCAGAGGTCACCTTAAGAAATGGAATTTATGAGGTTTTTGGTAATGCTCACCAGAGGGAAATAAATTTTGATGGTATGTACCATTTATAGATTGATTATGACACCAATCCATATCCCATCAATGAAAGGCTTCTAGTATAGGATGAAGAGGAGATAAAGTTATTTATTGATAGGGAAGAGATGATTTGGAAGGAAAAGTCTAAAGTGTATTGGCTACACGACATATATGGAAAACTACATTTATAATGCAATTGTTAGAGGTAGAAAGGTTTATATTAAAGTAATGAGGTTATTCATTGATGATGCATCCATTGTGTTAGGTTCTAAGGAGATGGGTGATCAGACCATCAAGCATTTGAGATCTTCTATGCTTGTTAGATGAGGTCAATTTTGCATGACAATGACCCTTTTTGTTATGATTCCACAATTTCTCTCCTAAGATGATAATTGTTAAAATCTATTATTAGCCTATTTAGTTAATAGGATAATGGTTAATGGGCTTAAGTGACTCAGTCCATATGGCCTGCCTTGAGTCCCAAGCCTGTAATGTCTCCACACTTTCTCTCGTACATAAGACAGGGGTGTGCCTTCTAATGTACAACATCACAAGTGTGTTTTATCCTCACACTTTCCAACATTGTATTAGAGAGTGCCACAGAGACTTAACCCTAGCCATTGGCTCTGCTCCCTATCCTATCTCTATGATCATTGTAGCCCTAGATACCGCCTCTCTCTTCTAGAGAGAGAAATAGCGATAGAACTTCTACCTACAGGCGGCCACTATATCTCCATGGCCTAGACCGACTGTCCTCCACACATATCCCAGCCACTACACTTGCTTCTCTTCATCTACCACATAGATCTTTATCTATGCACCAATGTCATCCCTCCTGGTCATATACTCTTCCCCAAGTCTCTAGATGACACTAACTCCCGTTCATATCTATTTGGTGTCTCATCCCCAAGGTTTCCCTCCCGGTCATGAGAAAGCATTAATCATACCAACCATCATCAGTCGTTGTTTGCCCCGTTGTCATCCCAAACATCTTCTCTATCGTTAATCAGCAAAGAAAAACATAGCAATAAGGGAGCAACCTAGTTCTCCCTTTGATCCTCTTGGTCTTGGATGGTGCTAATTCTCGTCCAGATCTTATTTTGGTCTAGAAAGGGAGTCGTCATCATCCCCCTATGGCTATTGTAATCCTAGAAGCCTCCACTAATTCCATGGATGTCTTTCACTAGACAACACTAATTCTTGTCCAGATTAGTCCTTGGTCTAGCAAGGGGCTTTTGCTGCCTCAGATTCGCACAATCCATTGTCACAAGTGACAATGCTAATTCCCATTACCCTCTGACACATCTCCCTAGAGTTTTGCTCTCCTTCATGACACCAATTCCCATCTAGATCGTGCATCAGCCATCACTGACACGGCGTGTTATCCAACCAACACAGTATGTCACAGTCTAGCAATATTCCTAACGTATAGAGTTTCACATATACCACAACATACGTGGTGTGTCAAGTTTCAAAATGGCATGTTGATAGGAATTTGTTTCATGCCTACACAGTGTGTCATATTTCCAATATGGTGTGTTGACAGAAACCAAATTCATGCCTCTAACAACCCTACATGGCATGTCAGAGTCTCCACATGATGTATTCATCTTTGACCAACAAAGTTACACATTGTCAGGCCTTCGTACAATGTGTGAAAATCATTTTGTCTACTTCCAATTCAACCTATGACATCCTCCAAAGTATTTCTCTCCTCCAATACCTAAAGATAATTGAATCCTTTTTTCTTACATAGTGTGTGTTCCACATGCGTGGGGGGCCATATGTCTCTTTCTTACACCACATACTCATTATATTCTAATTGGTGTGCGGGTGTATAGAGGAGAGAAATTATGAGGAGAGTTTGATGAGAGTCATATGAGGGGAGAGATGAGAGTGATATATTTTAGGATATCTTCATGGGGCTTTGTATTCTTCAATACATTTGTTGTTCTGATGTCTTTGTGGTGCATCATTCCCACTAGGAATTGCTTTACATGAGAGTTGGCTATATGTGCAAATTCTTGTGAGCCACTAATTTCATACAACATTGAAGGAACTCAACTATAGGATTGACACCAAGCTTTACACGTTTGTACCACATTATGTACGTCAGGACAAGAGCTTGTTGTGCTAACTCTGATCTATGGTTCTCCTCTTTGGTGTTAATGAGTTTTAGTTGATCATTCTCACTGCATTCTCATGATACAAATGGTTGCTTATTCATCATTTTTCTCTAAAGGTAGTCATCTTCTAACCTGCAAATTTTGTATATGTAAGGATTTCATCCAGAGTTGTCTTCACCAAGCTACTTCCACTACATCTTTTCATGTTACATTTGTCGACATGGCCCTTCTAATGATCTTTTGGGGCTTCTCCTTTATGGTGCCTTCATTCATATCAAGCCTCAAGATTCATGTGCCATATTTATAGAACCAAGTATGATATCCACCAAGACCTTATTTATCTAGTGTTCGTGCCACATTATGCATGTATTTTGTCCTTCTACACTAATTCCAGTTGATTACACTTCTTAGACGACCTGAATATACCTCTACTGATGCATCGATGTGGTGCCTCCATGTTCATGTCGTGTTATGTACATGGGATGTGTTGATTGTGCGCTTCTACCACTCACACATTCCTCTCCAGTGAAGATAGCATGTTGGGGTACTTTTGGATCATCTGCTTTGGTTTGATTATGGAAAGATTTTTTTTGTGGTGTTTGATTTTCATTTATATAAAATTCCTCATTATATATGCACATCAAGCGACCTTCAAGTCTTGAGTATTTCCATCTTGCATAACACAACTCAAAAGAGGTGTCATTATATGTTTAGTTAGGAAGTATTGATTAACGGGGAGCAACAATTTTGTATGGGGAGTGTCAAGTGTATCTTTATCATCTAATTAAGTCATGTAAGTCCAAGCTTGGACACGAATTTGATCCATGCTTCATCTTGAGGAGGAGTGTTAGAATATATTATTATCCTATTTCATTATTAGCATAATTAGTTAATGGGCTTTAGTGGCTCAACCCATATGGCTTGCCTTGAGTCCCAATCTGTAATATCTCCACCCTTTCTCCTATATAAAAGAATGGGGTGTGTTGTCGAATATACAATATCACAAGTGAGTTTTGCCCTCACACTTCCCAATAATATTGTTATGTTTTATGGTTTTTCTTATTCAAAAGAGTTCTCAACACATCGAAGTTGATGGATAAACACAACATGCCAGGGCCAGATGGCATGACTGTGAATTTCTACCTAGTCGTGTGAGATATTCTCAAAGACAATTTCATGGCCTTTCCTCGTGTTTTCTTAATAGTTGAGTCTATTAATTATACTTTTTAATGTTGCAAGCTCAGTTTGACTCCAAGGACAGAGAACCGTTCATCCTTAGGGTCTGACTTTGGACATTTTTATCGACAATGTATCTATGAGGATACTTGCAAGAGTGATGAGCATCATGATGACACTACTCTTGAGTTTGATGATTTTTTAGGAGCAAGCACCATTTAAAATGGACAAGGATATTAATTATAATATGGCAATGGCTGGTGAACAAATCCATGATGTTAGTGCCAATGATCACCATGAGAATTTTATTATTAAAGTGGACATGATGAAGGCTTATGATATCATAGATTGGGTTTTTCTAGGAGAAGTTTTGTTTTGCTTTGGTTTTTTTTGGAGGAGGTGATTCATTTGTGTTTGGCTTTCTATAAATAATCCTAGATGAATGTGGTGATGAATGGTCAATCATTTTGTTTCTTTCTAATGCATCATGGCTTGAAATAAGGAAATCCCTTATGCCCTTCCCACTTTATTATCTTTGAAGTGCCTACGTGCATGAGGGTCAAATGTAAGATGGAGCAAGGTTAGAATGGTAGATATAAAGTTCATGGTGAGCTCTCTTTATTGCCCTTCTCATGTACACAGATAACCTGGTTTTTTTTACTACCATTCTTCTCTCTTGTACACCTTCGTGGATTCCTAAATGAGTATGAGGAATCCTCAAGATAGAAAGTGAACCACCTAAAGCCTAGTTTCCTTATTGGCTCATCAAAAGGGCAAGTTATTCACTAGATCCATTATGGTTCAACACTATGACTCAAATTTGGAGTACTTGAGGACCTCTTTGGTAACTAACAAGCTTAGTCAGCATCATTTCAATTGTATCGTGCAAAAGATCTAGCAAAAGATGGCCAAAGCAAGGCTGGAGTTTTTCTTTTGCAAGTCACCTCTCCCTCATCAGACATGTTCTTGTGTATATTCCTTTAATTTTTTGGTGAATTTATGGTTCCAGAGGCCACTTTGAAGCAAATTGATTACATTATGGCCAAGTTTTTATGGAGAGTGAGGGATGATACTAACCCAAAGGCTTAAGTTGCATAGCAATATCTCATGAAAGAACAACATAGTGGCGACCTAAGTCTTCCAAGTTTGAAGGATAGGAGTTGTTGGGAGATGCTCAAAGGGTCTCCTTATGGGCTCAATTATGTAGGAGCAAGTATAAGAGCAGTCTGTATACGCATGCCTCACGTCCATATGTTCTTTTACTTGGTGCTTATCCCTCATCACATTCAAGAAAATGTAGCTGATCTTTCTAGTTTTTATGCCTAAATTTAGATGGAACCAATGGCATGTTGATATTATCTTCTAGTTTGACATATGGTGTGGCATCCTATGCATAATCTGGAAAGACGTCTGTATGATATCAACCTTCACATTGAGGTTCGTGACATGTGGATTGAAGGAGTTGGGAGGAATTTGCATATATTAGAATCCATCTTAGTCAAGGAGGGGCTTATAACATCTTCTAGTGTTATAATTGTTTGGATGACACAATTGATGAACCTGTTTAAACTAGTGAGGAGAATGGTGGACTTTACTTAGCAATTTCCAAGCAAGCTTTGCTCCAAGATCAAGGACCCCTTGACCCTTATTCGTGTTGGATGTGGCAAAGGTGGTCTCGCCAAGGTCAACATGGTTATGTGGAAGCTCTTTCATAGGGTGTGACAACATTGTCGGATCTAGGACACCCATGGTTTCTCAGTGTGGATGTTATGTTCACCCTCATTGGAGACGACTACCGACTATTTTGTAGGGAGTGCAGTATCCTGATTCATGTGGAGTGAGTTGGAAGCCCATGTGGAGTTGGAGGTTCTTTTGCAGAAATATAACAAGTTACAAAGAAAATCTCCTTTTGTTAGTCCCTGGTGTCTAGGAGTAGCTACAAGGTTTGGCTATGTGGTGTTTTGTACAAACGTATTATATTGATGATATGGAGGATAAGATGTATCTATATATTTAACAATGGCACCATGGATGTTTATACAATTTAGAAGGGCATCATGGAGTCAGTGAAAGTGATGAGTGCAACAAGAAGATTGATGAAGGGCAGTACCTGCTTGCCTTTCGTAAAAATGGTTTAAGTGATTTGACATTTATGATTAAGAAGTTTAGGTTCATTAGATGGAAGACACCTGACCTGAACAACTTGAAGATGAATTTAGCATTGGGATATGAGGGGTAATGGGAATCCCAACAGATGGGTGGTGGGCTTGGTATGGGACAGGTTTAGACGCGTGGTTTTTGCTTTTAGAACTTGACAGTTGGCACACAACAAGTTCCCGCACCGATGCCTATTTACATGCATCAGTCGTGGCTCTTAAAGTGGAGGACAACTTGAACGAAAATGTCTCCAACATAGAGATTGATGTTCCTTAATCTGTGGACTTTGGGGTACGGTCGAGGCCCCTTGGTAGATGATCCCCACCTATAGGGTGGTTAGACAACAACTTGAGGAGCTCAACATAAGTTTTCTGGCCCACAAGTTAGCCAACTCCAACGAGCGCGCACAAACGCATACATGCACACGCGTGCATGAGCACACTCACAATATAACAAGTATCTCCTACATGAAATATTGCTATTTCATCTTTAGGGTTTATTGACAATTCTATGTATACATATATACAAATTACACACTCTCTGCATAAAGTTAGAGGAAAAGTCATTTTTTATCTGAAACAGACCACCCGGCCTTTTTTAGGAAGTTGTCGCCAATTCCCGTTTCAACACAGTTAGACCAGCAGGTCCATTGATTCTAGCCGGTTTCCGAAGAAAATGGATTGCAGTGACCCGAACTAGATCTCTCACCAGTTCCTAGTTCAACAGGTTTGACTGACAGGTTGAAACTGGTTTTGACAACGCTAATATATACTGTCAAAACAAGCAATCATTTCACAACCATGGACAATGTGCAGCTTTTCTGTGATGCTATTTCGTAATTACAATTAATTATTTCTATGCACTGTTGGTGCTTTCAAACATATCTCACAAATTGAGAGCATTCTTTGACACATGACATAACATAAGACCACTACCTAAACTTCCGTCAAAACAACATTACAGGTACTAGGCGAGAGATTGGTTAAGAGGAAGTGCCAACAGAATGGGTGACACTCATTTAGTTATAGGTGGTTTCTCATTCTCCAAGTATTCCAAAAAAATTATAATCACCACAAATCATTATATTATCCCCCTGCAACAATCTGATTAACTTCAAGTTCTACAAAGCTTTCCTTGCCAAACAACATGAATCCAACAGTGGCCTGCATAAAGGAAACAGTCAATTAGCTTGTCAGCAAGAGCTAATCACGCAATATAAGCTACTTCTCTACAACCATCATAAAACATCCCGATGTGTATTTCTACCTTTCCAGTCTTTCGGTTCACTTCTTTGAGGCACCCTGTGTATTCTGTGAATGGTCCTGAAAGAACTCGAACACTTGAACCTGGAACCAAGGACTCGTGTCCAGCTAGCATTTTTTCTGTCCCCGTGCCTCTCCCAGTTTTCCTTTTCTGCTTAGTAGGTGATACCGATTTTGATTTGTTGATAGATCCTAAAGATGCGGCTTCAAATTCTTCACAGGAGCTCTCTTCTGCATGATTCTTTTGAAACTCTTGATCTGCAAGCTCCTGTTCTTCTTCTGCTTGTTTAAATATTGCTTCCATATCGTCAGCTGACACAGGTTTTGGTCGGTTAATCTGCCGTTTACTGTAGTGAGGAGGAGACCAGAATCAAAGGCAAGTCATCTTACCATCTGAATATGCGGTAATATTCCTCTTTCAGTTAAAAAGTTTGATAGAACAACGGATTAAACATCTGCTTCAAAATGTTATCTACGTAGTAAAGCTGCATTGTTCATGCAACAGGGAAAATCAACGACATACAATATCTAGTTACATTTTAAAATGGTAAGACAATTTCATCCCATCTAGAAGAATGAACGGGAAGCATCAATATTGGGGAAGCAGAGATGGGCATCTTTTGGGTAAAATTAAAAACAATCCCAATACTGCAATTCAAACAAACCATAGTGATAATTTTGTGTTTGCCAATCATTGACCAACACAAAGATGGTAGAGTTCAGAAATTATATGAAATATAAGGGGAAATGTGCATATGTTGTGATCATTTATATGCGATCCTATTGGGTGTACTATACACATTACATCAATGCATAAATGCCCCTGTTATTGTATACACAGATACATTTATATCTCTACACACAAGTAGATATACGAATACACGCATTCAAGCCACAATATAGTCTCATGTTTCTCTACCAGGAAAGGGAGAAGAGGACACTGAAATCAAGTTTTCTTGAGTCGGCGCAGTGGAAAGAACAACGAGCAACACGTATGCAACAACAAGAAGAATAACAATCCATACAAACAATGAACTCCAGATTTATGTGGTTCGGTCTAGACGACCTACTCCACGGGAGGATAAATTTCTTTTTACTATTGTAAGAAGATTGAAATGGAGAGATAATCTCAAAAGAGAGAGAACACAAAAATCTTGAGAAGGTTTTACCCAAAGAATAGAAAGAACTCTTCAATATAATTATGTACATTGGTACTTTTTAGTACAAGAAAATCCAACGCCCCAATGGTCTTATTTATAGACTCCATGTTATAAGGCTTCCAATGGGAATTCATAATCCTAATAGGAGTCTAGAATATAATAGGAACCCAAGTTACATGTAGAAAGAGCCATCTCCAATTCTGAATAGGAATACTAATCCAAATTCAAAAGGAACATGGGTGGACTCAAAGCAAGACAAGACCCAAAATTAGGACTGCCACGTCATGTAGGATTAGGTCTAGGACTAGGAGTTTTTGAGGCGTTACAAATCTCCACCTCAACTCGAAGTCAGTATATTGCACGAAAAATATTAAACTCCATTTCCTGCAGTCCCTAAGGGCATCATTGTCGGGTGTCAAGGTTAACCAAGTCCAGACAGGTCCTAAATTTAGAAACTTGTAGTGAATTTGTCATTATACCAGTAGGATTATCTTTGTTGACAATCTTTTTATTAACAGAAGTCTTGAAAAACACCCAAATTTGATTCTTTCTAAGAGATTTCTTCAATTCATTCATAGCAGCAACCCATATAGCAAAATCTAGAGACACTATAGCTTCAATGTAAGTAGATGGCTCACCAACATCACCGGTCTCCTCGACAGTGGCTAAATCATAAGCAACAATGTAATTTGAATATCTTGATGGTTGCTTAATCTGTCATATTTCTCTGCCATGAGCAACACTATAGGGTTGTGCATCAGGTACCTCGCATTCAACATTATCTAAGGTATCTTGACTAATTGTAATAGGGGGTGTCAAACCGTCATATGTTGATGATGACACATCATCAATCTCTAGCTCCACCTGCTTGGTGACACTAGGAGAACTTTGTATTAGAAGTAGTAACAAAATCTTTTTCTTTAAGAACATAGTAGACTCATTAAAGGTAACAGTCCTTTCAATCAAGAATTTTGAAAGCTTAGGGTCAGGCGACCAACATCTGTACCCTTTTACACGTTTAACATAACCTAAAAAAATGCATTTCTTAGCCCTAGGGTCAAGCTTTCCAACTTTGGAGTAGACATAAGTAGGACAACAAAAGATTACAGAGATTAGAGTAGTTCATATGATGACCAGACCAAACCTCTTCAGGAGTTTTGAAACCAAGCGGAGTAGATGGAGAGTGGTTAACAATGTAGGTGGTTGTAGAAATAGCTTCAGTCTAGAAATCTCTCCCAAATCCAGCATGAATCAGCATGCATCTCGCTCTCCAAGAGTGTTCCATTCATACACTCTGTAACACCATTCTGTTGTGGTGTATATCTAACAGTGTGATGTCTGGTAATGCCTTCAGATTGACAAAAATTATGAACTCAAATGAGTAAAACTCTAAACCGTTATCAGTCCTCAATGTCCTGACGCACTTTCCAATTTGCTTTTCAATCAAAGTCTTTCACTTATTAAACTGTTCAAAAGTTTCAGACTTATGCTTCAAGAAGAAGATTTAGACTTTTCTTAAAAAGTCATCAATAAAAGTGATCATGTATCTAGCACCACCCTTGGATGGAACTTGAGAGGGACCCCAAAATTCAAAATGAATGTAGTCAACAATACACTTTGTGGTATGAACTACCGTAGAGAAGCTAACTTTCTTTTGCTTTCACATTACACAATTTTACAAAAATATAACCTCCTAGTAGTACTGCCATTTAAGAGTCCTCTCTTACTTAGGATAGCAAGAACTTTCTCGCTCATATGTCCAAGTCTGATATGTTAGATCCTGATGGTATCCAGATCACGAGTGGATGATGTTGAAGAAGAAACGACAACTGTCCCAGTAACAGTTTCACGAATATGTTAGTATATATTTTCAATCTGTCTTTGACCCTTGATAACGACAATTTCATCTTTGAAGGCGGAAATGATTCCATCTCTTGCAGCATGACGAAAACTTTCCTTCAAGTGTGCCTAGAAAGATGAGATTTTTAGCAAGACCTTTAACATGATGGACACTGAAGATGGTTTATATAACACCATCAAACATCTTGATGACTTATCCAATTCCAATAATCTTGCAGTTAGAATTATCTGTCATAATAACAACTCTACCTTTAAATGCATTATATGTGGAGAACCAATCCCTTTTATGACACATGTAAAAGGAAGAATTAGAGTCAAGAATCTATGAATTATGATATCTTGAAGTAGAGGATTCCATGAGAACAAAATAGTCGTCTTGTTGTGCAATATTGGCACCACTAAGTTGATCCTGAAGATCTTTATTTTCACGACTCTGCTAATTCTGCAATTTGTAGCACTCTTCAATTGTATGCCCCTTCATTTTACAGTATTTGCATGACTTGTTGTCATTAGGCCTAGACATAGATCGGTTGTATTCTTCGTTCTTGCCTTTTTCTTTTTGTCGACCCCTTATATTGAGAGCTTCTGTTTGGCTACCATTAGAAGAAACAACCAATTCCTAGTACATCAAGGATTAAGACATGAGAGAAGACATTACATCTTCTAGGTTGATGGAGTTTTTTCCATAGACAATGGTCTTATGGAATTTCTTATAAGAAGGGAAAAGAGAGCATAACAAAATCATGGCTTTAGCTTCATCCTCCACTTTCATTCAATATTTTTTCAAATCCATAATGATGGAATTGAACTGATCAATAAGGTCATGAATAGATGTACCTTCAGCCATGTGCAGTAGATATAGACGTTGTTTATGATGTAATTTTATTTAGAGAGTCTTTTTCATGTATAAAAGATTCAAGTTTCCACCTCAAGTCTGCAACAACTTCTCTTTAGCGACTGCGTCAAGAACCGTTAATGAAAGTGACAATTGGATGGCAGTTAGAGCTTTCTCATATATCTCTCACTTCTGTTTAGAAGTCAAAGAAGCTGGTATGTTCCCTACTCCTAGTAGTGCTTTAGCGATGCTCTGTTGCACCAGTAGACCTCTCATCTTGATCTACAATAATCCAAAGTTTGTTGTGCGATCAAACTTCTCGATGTCATACTTGCTCGTCATTGTGGTTGTTCACCAGGATCTCATATCAATTTATTGAGTCAGCGCAGCGGAAAGAACAACAAGCAACAGGTACGCAACAAGAAAAAGAATAACAATCCACACAAACAATAAAATTGAAATATACACGATTCGGTCTAGATGACCTACTCACCGGAGGAGAAGAAAATTTTACTATTGCAAGGAGATTACAAAGGAGAGACTCTAAAAAAAGAGAGAACCCAAAAACCTTGAGAAGGTTACACCCAACGAAGAGAAAGAACTCTTCGTTACAATTTTGTACATTGTACTTTTCAATACATTGGTACTTTTCAGTACAAGAAAATCTAACGTTTAGTGGTCCTATTTATAGACTCCATGCCATAAAGCTTCCACTAGGAATTCACAATCCTAAGAGGAGTCCGGAATCTAATAGGAACCCAAATTGTATGTAGAGAGAGTCATCTCCAACTCCAAATAGGAATGCTAATCCAAATCCAAGTAGAAAAATGGGTTGGACTCAAACTAAGGCAAAACTCAAGATTGGGACTGGCACACCATGTAGGATCAAGACTAGAATTAGGAGTCTTCTAAGCATAACAGATTCCACTAATCATGTCTACCATTGAGCAATTGTGGATGGAAAAGAACTTTTTGATCAGTTTGAGCGTGGATAGGAGCAGAAGGGGCTCAAGTACATTGGAGTCCTAAAGCAAGGCAGGTTTGCCCGTGGGCTACGACGGCCTAAGCAAGGGATCACGCTTGGGGATGCCCGTTGGTGACAGCAGCAATATCCAAAATGCGGATCTAGTCGGCGATGTCTCGATGATGAGAGTATACTGGCCTCAATCCTTGTCCCCTGTATTTCGTCCCACCTTGTTCTGTGCTGATGGGGGTTCAGTAAACATGTAGGATCACTCGTACTAGGATTAGGAGAACCAATGCTTGTTTTGGTTCCCAAGGCAAAAGATGCCATTAGTTTGGCAAAGTTCGGTGCTCTAGTATCTCATCTTGATGGCAAAAGCCTTTTGCCTGGGTCCCTTTGCATTCGGCAGTGGTTTCATTTCCAATCCATCACAAATTGGTTTTTTTGACCTTGGATAAAAGGAAATATTCAGCCACAGAGAGTGAACGCAACCCCTGGCTATCTTGTTCTAGGCCATAAGAAATGTTTGATTATGGTTGTCTTTCGCTTACTTGGAGCATCGGTGTGATGGTTATTTTGCTTTTCATTATAGCTCTGGACCTGCAGTCAACAGCTTGCAATAGGATATCTTTGCTTCTCAACATAATAGTGAGGAGACATGGTCAGATTCGATGGAGCTGAAGCAGTCCTATCTTCTGATGTCAATGCACATAACTTTTACAATGGATGCACGGGCTGTTGGAGCCTAGTCTCACCATGGATTCCCAATTTAACAGTGATCTTGGTGTTGGGATGACAGCCTGCAGGCTACATCACTTGCACGACTGCATTGATATCCTGGCACGGTGGTGGGCCTGCATGCCCATTCTGGACCGGGCTTTCAAGCCCATAGGAACTGGTCCTATGCGCCCTTAATTTTTGCCCTTGCTTAGACATAGCATAGATAAGGGTCGACCCTGTGTCTTTTGTACTTTGTCGAGTTTAGAAAGCAGCCATGTGCACAAGATATTTTCCTTTTTTTTTGTAGGGAATTTGTGCCAAGTCTCGTGGCATGTCTGCCTAAAATTAGAAGACTATACAGCAAAGGTTTCTATAAACCTGTCTACCTAAATATAGGAACCCATCCAAGGCCACTAGGGGGCTTCTTAGATGGCAAGTTGTGCTTGCTAGGGAGTAGGGACTACTTTTGCAGCTCTAAGTCAAAAGACTCAGAACATCTTGCTTTCTGGTTACATCTTGAAGAAACATAGGATAGATGAATATGATAGAGAAACATAAATGATGTATACGTGTATGGGTGCAATGAAAAAAAACGTAATCAGAGAAATTATTAGATTAAGTGTTCAAAAAATAAAACGTGTACAAATGTAGTACTCAGACAAACGTTTAATAATGTCGAATTCCCGAATACTAGTCAAACATCACACAAGTTTTCCAACACAAGTCACTATTACAAATAATTCAGTTTTAGCGCACATTTGTGTTCGGTTCAAGTCTATTTTGAGATATCTATAATCTACGTCAGCAAACAAACTTAGCATAACAAATACTATGTTCATAAAAATAAAAAGGATAATATGTTGAATTTCGGAGAAGGCAGAACGTTCTTCCACCACCTAGGCTGGAACAGGAACGATAGGTAACTACATAAACGGGGATGAATTTGCCCTTATCCGGTCACTTATTTTAAATGAAATATTTTGAAGTTGTAACATGACTTCCAACAAGGAATAATGGGGTCTTTTTCCCATCCCAAATCAGTGCCAGGGTTAAGTTGAGTAGGCTGGCCGTCGGTTATCATGTGTGTATAGGACACAGATAGGATGCTTGTGTAAGTTATATCAAGTATGGCTGAGTCCAATTGGCTAAATGGATTTTGTTGAGCTTCCATCTAGTCCATTTAAATCTATGTACCCATCTTAAGAATACAGATCGATCTTTGAGCATGAATGCTATTCTGATATCTGTATAGCAACAGAGTAACCAGTATGGATTAATAAGGAGTTCGTTAATGATAAATTTACCAAAATATAATAAGCATGAGTATGTGCACACACACACGCACACGCACGCACACACACACACACACACAACACCCATGCTTAACCATTCATACCATGTTTGTTGCATTCTTAATAGTATCTAGGCACCCACTAATGCTAGTTGAAAAGCTAGGCAACCATGAGGCACCTTGGATTTGAGCCATTTCTTATTTTCCAGGCTATATATTACCTATTACTTGCATTTTATTGAAAATATATGGCATTAGGGCCTTCAATTCCGCCATCATGACTGTAATGTGAAGTGCAATGTTCAATTTTGAACTTTGAACTGTGAGTTCTATATATCTACATATAAGCATTTAAACTGAAAAATACAAAGCCACAATATTAAAGACCTTGGCACCTGCCTAGGTAGAGTCCCCTTGGCTTCTAGATGCCTAGGTTGTGCCTAGTTGGGCACTTTAACAGCCACACTTATAAATGAAAGAGAAGTCACCATTACAAACAGAAACCACGAGTAGAACACTCTTTTGCAAGACCATGCACAAATGAAAGGTTTAACCATTGTACTTTTTTTTTAGAGGGGAGTGGACCCCTTTTTGCTTAGACCAGGATAGGTCCAGCCTATTGCAAGTTTACGGAGAGACTAATTTTTATCCACATGTAGTGTGCCAACGGGATTTGATCCCTCAACCTGCACTATGATGAGCAGGCTTAACCAGCTAAGCTAGCCGCCAAGTGCAGTACCAGTGTTCTGGAAACTCAAGGAATCAAGCTACCGGTTCCAGTGTTACCACTTCAGATATTATTAAAGTTCAGGATCAATATCTGTTTGGTTGAAATCTTCCTGGGGTAGAAACTATGCTGATGTAGGGAGAACAAGAAAGGGAGAAATAAAATTGCAACCAGTAAATAAAATTCTAATTCATATTCGATTGCTTGGACAAAGGCCCCAAGGCTGGCTTATATAAGACTCTGTGACTTGACATGCAAGTCAACAAAATATAAAACTAAAATCCTAATGCAAGCAAGTAAAACAAGGAATTAAAATCCTAATAAAGAACGAACTAAAAATAGCACAAATTTCCTAAATGCATTAAGGACCAAATAAAAGCCCAACTTGAGCCCAATAAGCTCTAATCAGGATTGTCTTGGATCCGGGCTTGCTTCCTATGCAAATCTCCTTTTGTGGATTGCATCATATGCTCTAAAAGAATTATGCAACTACTTACCTCCAAGAAACTAACTAGGCCATATTACGGTGACTAGAGCAAGGCCTAAAACCTCACACGCTACGTTTGTTTACATACCAAATATGATAAGATGTGAGAGGGGAGAAAACTGGAAAAGCAGAGAATAAGGGTTTCCAAACCTCTAGCCATTGAAAATCAATTAGGCCAATTATGATTGTTCACTTTTTTCTAGTATTAGAAATATTTGGCTTTTCTTCCTAGAAGTGCATTACTAGTTCAAGATCATGATATCCTCATGGATGGTGCCCATCTGCCTGAAAAAAAAAATCAACAGGATGGATACCTAAGCTTCATTATTAAATAGACAGACAAGTACATCGGGATTCAGGAAGCTTTTCACACAACCAAAGTAAGGAGGAATGAGATGGAGAAGATGGAGAAGGAGCGTGAACTAAGAAGGAAGTTGAGATGAGTGATATAATTTAGGTTGATGAACTAGGGTGTATAAACCCAACAGGAGGACTGACCTGCAAGGTTATGTCCGTAAGTTTAATAAATCTCATAAGGGCCTAAAGCAAGGACCTTATGCTTGGTTCACCGAGTTACATTTGTTCCTTGTGGATCACCAGTGTCTGGATCAAAAAAAGACACATATATTCATCTATGGAAACAGAGGTTCTCATCTGTTATCAGATCAATGTAGACGGCATACTAGTAAGTAGCAACAAAACCTCTGCTCTTGAAGCTTTATCTACTGCCATGTGAGCTGGATGCAGTAAAGGATAAGAGATATGCTGCTTCTTGAATAGTGGTGACATGCACCCCTTTGGGCGCCTGACTATCCAAACAAAGATAAACAGCCGAGCTCTGATTGAAATTGGCATATTGTGAAGCTAACAATTAGCTTAATGCAGTCCTCCAGTCGTATCTTGGAAATATTGGTAAATCTTTAGGTGATTCAAGTACCTCTCTCTAACTAGATTTAGTATTAAATCTTTGTCGTGAAGCTTTCAAATCAATGTATTCTGCCAGGGATGCACATTGGCACTGTGCAAATAGCTTATTAAGACGTTTGAAAGGATCCGCTTCTGCTGGATGCATATAGATTAGTCACTCTAATGCTGACTGTGTGAGCTATCGTGATCACCATTACTCCAACCAAGGATTCGCAGTGTTTCTTTAATCCGCTTCATTGTCCTTGTCCTGTAGGGAAACAGTGTTGCAAGGAAAGCGTAGGATATCAACTTCAGATCGGGTTTACTATGAAGATGGAAGTTTGTGAAAACTCCAAGCAAGTTGGGTAGTCAAACTTTGGGTGGAGCTTTCATGAAAAATTGTGGTCAAAGAGAAATTTTAATAATGAAACTAAATATTGAGAAATGGATTTCACTAAGAAGCAGAGATCACGTGAGCCAATCAGGGCCCACCATATAGGTTGAGGCATAGTGAGGGGCGGCTTGGAGTTTGATATGCTGCCTAGAGATTAAAAGGGAGCGTCAGCCCCTTTGCGTACAATATCAGTCCCAACTCCAAAGGTACAAGTGATTTTGTAATCTGAGCAGCCATAGTCCGAGTGATCCCTTATCGAAAAGTAAAACAGCTACGTGTATCATCAACATGTCTTCTCGAAAGTTATTGACAATTTCAACAGGAAATGCTAGTACATACCAACCTGACTTCTTTTGCACAATGGTCAATGTTAGGCTGAAATGAAATCATACAGAAATTGGCACAGATTTAATGCTACCCACCAAGGTAGTCTACAGTTTCAGGATCATTTCACCTAATGTCTATTGCTTTGGCTTATGCAGCTGCATGACCGCACTTGCCATGTCTGAATTTCTCCTCAGCCACCCTTCCACCCAATGCTCTAGTGCGCTATGTTGGGACCAACTACATAATATGAGGAAGGAGCCATATCAAGATTTCAGGTGAGGGGGGAGGCTGTTCCTCCGATCATTCTTCTGTATGCGGATGATATTGTGGTTTTCTTCACAGCTGACCAGAGATCGATGGACAAGGTTAGTAGTACCTTTGATGCATACGAACGGGCAACTGGTCAGAGGATAAACAAAATGAAGTCCACATGCGTGGTAGGAGGTAAGGATCAGGTTGTAGCTCATGAAGTAGCCGCATCCCTTGGGGTGGGTTCTGCTACGGACTCTCTGATGTATCTGGGTATTCCGATCAAGAAAGGAGCGATGAGGCTCACCGACTTTGAGTTCCTGATGAGCAAGATAAATGACAAGATTGCTACGTGGAGGTCCAGATTATTATCCTTTGCGGGAAGGAGGTTGTTGATTGCACATGTTCTAACCTCTATCCCGGTGTACACGGCGGCGGCGGTGGGTATTCCTGCTGGGATCGTGGCACGGATTGAAGACAGACTATCCAGATTTCTGTGGAGTGACAGGGAGGATCATCACAGGAAGGCGTGGATTGGATGGCACAGGGTTGCTAGGCCTTTTTCACTTGGCGGTCTAGGGTTTCCCTCGCTACAGACGATCAATGAAGCATTTGCTGCAAAAGCATGCTGGGAGGTGCTGACGAAGGATTCTATTTGGGCTTCTTTCTGCAGAGTCAAATATGCAAATTTGACAGGAGGCCGTGACAATCTGTATCATGGTACCTTGAGAAGAGGTTTATCACCTTCACCATTCTGGAAGAGGATGTGGGACATGTTTCCTCGTATGTTTCCTTTATGTCGATGGGTGGTGGGGAATGGAGAGTTGTCCTTTTGGGACTCATGGTGGTGCGAGAAACGCCTTGTTGATCACGCGATCATACCCAGTGACAGAAGACATCCATTTCTGGTGAGGGACTTTTGGCTAGAAGGACACGGATGGGACTGGGAATCGCTTAGGCTGATCGTTGATGAAGAAGGCCTACAGATGATACGTGATGCTGAGGTATGGATATCCAACGAAGATAACAAGCTGGTATGGGGTCCTGAGAGGAGTGGTAGATTCTCTATGAGCTCAGCGAAGAGGATACTGATGCAGAATGGAAAGGAAGGTCCGGACGGCCTTGGGATGGTGTGGGAGGCTGGGTATCCCAAGGAGGCGGCGTTTATCTGGAAATCGGCCAGAGGAGCCACCCCCACAGATGATAACATTAGACTCAGATGTGGTATCCCCCTTGTATCTAAATGCTATTGTTGCCTTGACTCCCAGGAGGAAGATATGGATCATGTGCTATTTAAAGGGCAGACCGCCGAATTTTTTTGGCGGAGATTCTATGAGCTGCTTGAAATGGAGGCGCCTTTTGATATGAGAACTCTTCTGGATAAGTGTGCGATGGCAAAGGCGAAGAGTATAAATGAATGGTTGGCAGGTAATTTGGCGATCCTAATCCCCCACAACATATGGCGCATAAGATGTGGAGCTAAATATGATGGTAAGATGAAACCGTTCAACCATGAATGGGACCATATTCTAAGAAACCTGAACCATCAGCTGAAGAGGATAGCTTTCCCTATTGCTATAGACAACGATATTTATGACAGGATGAAGATGGCGGGCTTGAAGGAACCAAAGACAATAATGAATTAGATAGTTTTGCTGCGATGGGAGAAGCCGGATATACATAACCTCAAACTGAACATCACGGTTGGGAGGGATAGGGATACCCACGGTATACATAGAAGATGGGCAGCTGGTATCATCCGTAACCACAATGCCAATATTTGCCTTGTGTTCAAAGCTTGGATTAGGAGCTCGAATTACTTCCTTGCATACATGCAAGCTTGCGCCATTGGTCTGAAACTAGCAGGTGACCACGCTTTGAGCATCTCGAGTATTGAAGTAGACGATACATATACATATGAGGTTCTATGGAATGGTGGTAGAGAGCCGTGGCGGACAACATCTTTTGTTAGAGAGCTGCGAGAAGAGATTGCATCATCTATGATCTCTGGATCACTAGTTCATTAGGTTATCAACTCGATACCTCGTGAGTTAGGAAGGTGGGGGAGCAGAATGAATGAGATGTTCGTCTCTTCAGATATAACTAATATGCCGATGAGGATTAGGGGCATGGCGTCGATGGAGAAAAGATGTATTCCCTACGTGATTTTAAAGAGAACAGAAGTTGGAGACGAAGACGTGTGATATTAGAGTTTCTTGTCTTTGTTTCTTATTTCGGATGTGAAGGTTTTTACTGTGGGATATTGGGATAATACCCGAGATATAAGTGCGGGAGATGTATTTATCTGCTGTGATTTAGCCCACAAGAGGGGTGTGGGATGAATAAAAGCGACCCCTGGCTTAATTTAAAAAAAAAACTACATAATAGCAGATCATATCATTCAATAATGTATGAAGCATCACGAGGTATTTAACTTTGTTTGTAACAAGGCAGCTTAGCTTTTGTAGGTTAATCTATATCTCATTCGAGGAACAGCTTAATACTCTTAACACACATGTATCCAGAGCCCTACTTTAGCGTTTTAGATCCAAAATTATGCTTGCTCCTGTCCATCAGTTTGAGGGTCTGTTAACTGTAAGAATGAGCATGAGCAGAGCGGTTAGTGGCAAGATATGAAATTCTGGTCCATGATGAGAGGACCTTATCTATTCCCCGGCTTTTTATTGACACAACATTTTTCTTAATGTTTTCTTACAAATAGGCAAGTTAAGTTTTGTTCTCTTATGGTTTAATCATGACCATTGTGTGGTTTAAAGTCACAAAGATTCCATAATGGTAATAGTCTTAAACATCCTCGAGGTTCTAGAGTTGAGAATGCATAGTGAAGTTATCTGGTGTCATTGAATCAGTATATATACAGACAACAGAGATATAACAGGCATACATCAGCGTCCACAACAAAGTTATGATTACGATTCAGATGAGTAATGTTGAAAACTTACGTGTTTCCAACCCTTGAGCCAAGGAATCCTCCAATTCCATCACACTCTCGAACGAAGTCATGTATTTCCTTGTTGAGCACACAATACAAGAAAACACAACCTGGGAAGATTGGCTTCGGTTTAACAGATATGGTGCCATTCTTCAGCTTCCGCTTCACCTTCACCGAGGGCAGATACATCTGAAAGATGAACAATGGTTATGATCCCCAATTTCAGTTTCATTGACAATTTCAATCAACTACAAGCATCATAGCTTGGATACTGAGAGTTAAGACAAAAACTGTTTGTTTGTCATACATGTTTCAGTTTCACGATCAATTTTATTATATATGTAGCATCAAAAGCAGAAACTGGTTTTCTTTCCTGCTTCTCCTGGTAAGAACAACTTTTTCTTGCCGTACTTCGTTTATTTAGCAATATTTTTTAATATCAGACGTTAAAAACTGTCCTAACCTAGAAAGTCAAAATCGACAACATTGTGTTGAAGCTCTGTCCTGACATGCACATAACATGAAAATGTTATAATGTTCCCCATTTGCGTAAAGAAGGATTTTTTTTTTTAATCTCTACACCATACAATGCCGTAAACAAATAACTATTTGCAACAACAACAAAAAACATCTTTCTGCGAAAACTATGACACCAAGCAAGTTTTTCGTCCATATTACCGGTTTTCAACCAGAAACCAAAAAAGAAGACATCATAACTACCTTAAATTCCCTGTCCGGATAGGTCCTGACGAAGGCCCTAGAAAGCCTTTCAGCAGTTTCGTGGCCGTTGACGCGAGACACCCTCACGACCCACCACTGCGGACCCAGCAGCGCGAGGTTATCGAGGTTGAGTTCCTCGGTCCAGGACGTGTACCTCTTCTTCGGTTTGACCATAAGCCTTTCCTCGACTTCTTCCCTCCAGCTCCCCGCCGTTGCCGCCTTGCTCTCCCTTCTCTCGTTCCGCAGCTGCCGTCGCTCCCTCGCGCTGAGGACGCCCTCGCCAACGCCGTCCTCTGAGCTGGCCATGATGAGAGATAGTTGCGGAAAGTCATTGCGGACGGCTAGAATGTGAAGTGGGAGGAGAAGGCGGCTAGGAGTTGCCTGTAAGTGCGCCTGCGGCCGGGGAAGCCACGACCTCTGTAGCATCGCTCCCTCGGCCATGGCAGCGCGGGCCTTCTTGGCTAGCTCTCTCTTCCTGATATCATTCCGACTATTGTCATGTGGATAAACAGGCACGCGCGTGTCATGTGCATAATTGCATATCCTCCTACCTAGGCTTAAAAGTTGTTATTCGATTTTTGCTTTCATTTCACCATTTGAAGGCATTTTGAATGGAATCCAAGTGATTTCAAGTAATGGTAGAACTCGTCAATTCTCTATGACGGACTAGTCAAATAGAATATACAATCATAAGAATTACTCTTCATTCTTTAGTGGGCAATCTGAACAAACAACATTGGATGAGGTCGGTCGAGTCATGTGGTGGGTTTTTTTGTTTGGGCGAATGATTCTCCAGCACACCCGTAGTAAACTTTCTATCATTTCTACTACTTTAGTGTTGGGGACGTCGTACCGATACAGTTTCACATATCACGAAAACTTATTACGGAAGCGTTACTGACAAGCGTATAAATCCAATGAAGAAATATAAGATTTGACGTGGAAAAGTTTCCTCAAGACGAGAAGGAAAAAAATACAGAGTAATATCGACCAAAAAGCACTATATAATTAAGATTACATCTCACCATGTTCAAATTTAATTACCTCTAAATCTGAGTAGCATTCCTCACACGAGAACAAAGATGAGGAAAAAGAGAATCACCCCCAATGTGTACCAAACATCCCTCTTTGCTTGATCTCCTCACAATGCCACTATTGTTGTTGGGGACTTCTTGATGTCATTGCGGTTGTTGACTGGGTCAGATCGTTGTCAGTGTGGCAAGACTGTGTCTATAACCGCCAACCGCTACTTTTCTTCAAGGCAAAGTCGTTGGTCTTCTCTTATCAACCAAGAGATCTACTCTGTCAGTGCACCCAATGTGTCAGTAAAGTCGTTGACCCTCTCTTATCAACCAAAAGAGTTACTCTGTTAGTTCAACTAATGTGCCACCAACTATCAGCCACTACTTCGCTTCAAGGCAAAGTCGTTGACCATCTCTTATCAACTAAGAAAGCTCCTCCCGTTGTTCTTATTTTCTAGCTCTTCTACCACAGAAGACACCAACAAGCAACTGGAAGGATCACACCTCAATCGGTGGGATGGTCTTAATGGCTACCCTTAATGCCTCTATTTATAGGCTTCTATGGCATGTGGTTGCAACTAGGAATCCTTGTCTAAGTCTGTGTCAAACTTCATGTTGCACATATGAAACCATCTTCTTTCCCTTTTAGATTTGACTCCTATTGAGATTGGTAGCACAAGCCAACTCCTACTCATATCTAAATCCAACTAGGACATGGGTCGGATCCCTTTTCTTTTCCCAACAATCTCCCCCTCTGGCCCGTGAGGGAGACGTTGTCTTCATTGATCAATTGGAGTAGCTTGTGGAACCCATCACCGCATGTGATGGATCCATTCTCCTCAAGCATGCCATCAGCCTACCATTTTCATCCATCTTCTTGAAGTCTCGTCTGAACTTCACTTTGTTCCCAAGCAACTGAGAAGAAGTATCCTGGCAGCGCTGCTTTCTCTCCATGCCCACACCTAGAACTTTGTTGGCTCCCCCTGACCGGTGAGTCAAACTAGCCTGGATGACAACCTTGTTTTTTACTTTCTGTACCAAGGTTCAGAAACCCTCTGATGATGCTCCCTCGGTCCTTGACTAAATCCCTTGACATCCCTTGTAGCGCGTACAGGTGGTCGTCGACGTCCTCCGAACGCAGACGTCAAGGCGTCTGCATCTCTACTTCGTCCACGCGGATGGACTGGAACTCCACGTCGCGCTTCTTAAGCTGGCGGGAAGGAGTCGTGTCTGTGCGGCGGCGTGCTAGCAGCGCGTTGCTCTCCTTCCTCTCCTAAGGACGGTAACGGCTAGGGTTTACGTGTGTGAGTGTAAATTGAAAAGCCTCTCTCAATATCTTATATAGATATCAGCCGTCAATCCTCCTTTAAATAGGATACGAAGGGAAGTAGGGTTTCCTAAACCCATCAGTAAATAGAAACGTTGTGTTAATTAAAATGCTCATGGATTAATTAGAATATTCTGGAATTCATTAATTAACCAAATAATCACATTAATTGATTAATTAATATCTGAATCCATGCAATCGCTTGGGATGGCTCTATGGGCATATATATACCAACAGACTCCCACTTGCACTTAGAGCCAGTCACTCCAATATTATTTTAATCCATTACATAAACATTTTAGTAATCAATGTGATTCAGAGCAATTCCAATCAAATGCACAATTATACTCCTATTCCAACACATCCTATGTGTGTGACCCGGTAGGCTCCAAATTATGTTGGCAGTGATATCCATAATCATATTATGATTTCAAAAGCAATGATTGGTATCTAGCAAGATTTCATTGTCACCCAAGTAATTGGAGAAGTTGGAGAACAACTTGACCTATCATTCATGACTGGTGTTACAGTGATTGTATAGTTCTTTTGTTGCTGATATCCGGATTGAACTCGAGTCATGGAATTGTTATCCTTTTCAACGTTCAATCCATGTTCCTTGAACTAGAGCAGACTGTCTGAGATATATGTAAGCTCAATATCACATATTGACTCGCATTAGCATGGCCATGCATTTCTCAGTCTCGCTTATCAAGTGGCCAGAATATCAAACTCCCGTAGGAAGGACAAATTCCATCTACATCACTCACAGTCATCCACATGTGTCACAGTACACCCAAGCACCATCTTTATGACAATCCTTATTCAGGACCACGGTGGATGATGTCAAAGTACACTGAACGACATGTGATAAGTGTAGTGACTTCAGGTCTAAGAACCACAATCACCACCATCATTATGAGATGTGACTCTAACTACCAATCATGGTATCCATGTGTCACTCTCAAGGTGGGTCTATCCGATACGCTGTTCTCTAACAAGTATCTATGTATTTGGTTTGATATCTCCATATCATGGATAATGAGATTCTTCCATCAACCAACATACATTCTAATCTTATGTGTTATTGATGTCTATGGATATTTCCAAAATAACAACCGATTAGGGACAAAACAAGAATACATACTCTTAGCATACATATGATCTCACTGTTCAGGTCATCAACCCAAAGACATATGTCCTTGAGTATATTATTCTATAGACATATATGAGCTTTATGGTCATCTCACAATATAAAACACAAACATATAGATTGGAAACTTGCCTTTATTGATATGATCAACGAAATATTACAAATCGTTTACATAGTATCCCATTACAATCATCGAATGATAGTCTCTATGGGCATACATACCAACAGATTCCCACTTGCACTTATACCCAATCACTCATGAATCTCAATCCAAGTGATCGAACATGCCCGTCATGTTTCTGCTGTAAAAGTGCTTTTGTGAGCGGGTCAGCCACATTGCTTTTTGTAGGTACTCTGCAAATCTTCACATCTCCTCTTTGTACGATATCTCATATGAGATGGAACCGCCGTAGAATATGTTTGGAGCGTTGGTGCAATCTTGGTTCTTTAGCCTGTGCAATTGCTCCATTGTTGTCGCAAAACAACTCAATTGCATCACCAGCGCCTGGAACCACTCCAAGTTCAGAAATGAACTTCTTAATCCACACAGCTTCCTTCGCAGCATTAGATGCGGCAATATATTTGGCCTCTGTTGTAGAATTCACGGTGGCCTACCAATCCGAGCAACGGGTGGATGAAGATGGGTGGTTCATGGAAGAAAGTGGAAGTATTATACAGTTTCAACATGCATAAAACAAAAATGTCCTAAATGATGCAAATGCACATGAAAAATGCCCTAATGCCAAAAATTGAGTGGAACGATGCATGCACTAACCATCCATCTCAAAATGAAATGGACATCTATTTAAGCTACATCATGTACTCAATTATCTCGAAATGCAGGTGATATTATGTTCCTTTCTCCTTCTTATTCTTGTTGCTTCTACATAACTCTTTTCTTCTTTTTTTCTTTCATTATGCATATTTTTTTTTCAGATTTGTTTCTCTCTTTTTTTTTTCTTCAACCCTTATATCCATAATTGATAATGAATATTTTATTGGGCTTATTTTTCTTCATACTCAGAAATTTGCACTATCTAGAAGGTATAGAACAAATTAATTCACCATTAGAGAAAAGTAAGATACATGATGTACATTATGCATGAAAAATTATGAATGCAACTACATGGCATGCACCTAAGGGTAATGTGCATGTATCACTATTCTCATTTTTTCTTTCTTTCTATGCAAAATATATGGAAAAAGAATTAATGCAAGCCCTATCTACGCGCAATGCAGTCAAAGAGGTTAAAACTGTAAAGTACTTCCAATTCTTGCGGTGGATTGTGAAAAGCGAAGAGGTGGAAAGATCACGAGACTAGATGACTGAACCTTAGAAAAATATTATGTGTCCCTCCTTACTGACCTGTGTAGTAGTTAAGAAGTTTCTCTCTCCTACTTCCGATTAGAGTCTCATTACCATTTGGTCAGCTTAGGCTCAAACAACCATTTCCGACCACTTTCATGAATCATTAGGAGTACAATTGTGAAATTTTGTTTTAAAGTTGACAAAACCAATCATTTTCGTAGGATATGTGCCCAAGGTTAAACAAGACAAGCTTTCCAACACACAAAAATTTTAAATTTCCCTTGATTTTCCCATGCACAATTAATGAGATGACAAAAACTTTATGACATCCACGATTACACTAGATAGCATGTGGATCCTACAAAAACTAAAAATGCAAGAAACAAAAAACAAGAACAAAAACAATAAAGTTAAAAACTAAAAACAATAAAAGATAAAGTTGTTCCAATTACCCCCCTAAGCTTGAATTCGACTATGGCCTCATAGTCAAAAACAAACTTAAAGATTGGAACAGTGATACCAGATCACTCTTGTGGTGGTGGAGGCGGGTACTGCGGCGCCGCGGGGTCCCATGACGGGTATTGCCCCTGGAAAGTCGGATCATACGGAGGCATCGGAGGAGGCTGTGGGTACCCCCCAAAATAATTTTGGCTCCAGTAGTGATCGAAGAACGGCTGTTGTTGCACCTCCATCCTGTGCAACCTATCATGGATGTTCTGCTAATTTTCGAGAAGAAGGCGTTCATTCTCAAAAATCGCCTACTGATTGACATAGAGCCGGTTGGTAGTATCTTGAATACCGGCATAGGTGGCTGTTTGGTTATGCTGGGTCTGCTGGATGTCTTGCAGCATCGTATACATGCCCTGCATAGAATAGACATCCTCGCTTGGCTGCGAGGGCGGTGGTGGCACGAACTCCGGAATGTCCATCGGATTCGCATGCGAGGATGAAGCTCCGGCCACATGCACCATGTTGGCGATGAGAAATGGGGATTAGAAAGAGAGCTCGGTGAAGATTGGAGAGTTGAATCTCTGCTCGATGAAGACCTTCGCTCGTTGCTGCTCTTCTTTGGGCTTGGACGGCTCGGGGGAGTGCTCGGCGTAAAGGGAGGAGATCGCTCTGAAGGTGTGACGTCAACTGACGTAATGAATCTCCTTAAATAGACTTGGCTGTCGCCACTGTTGACCCGTCGATACCATCGACGCGAGTCGATGGTATCGACACTAGTCGATGCTATCCACCCCCATCGCGAGTATCGACGGTTGTCGATGGCTAGATCTTGAAACCCGGATCGCTGACGTGTCGATACCATCGACGCTGCACCCGGATCGACTGTCGTGATGCCACGATTGCCGTTGATTTGTGCACGCGGATCGGTGACGTGGATGGTCGATACCATCGACGCGGGTCGATGGTATCGACTTTTCTGATTAGGGCAAATCATCGCGAGACCGGCTGCCACCTTTTTCACTTGAAGGTGTCGATACCATCGACTCACCCGTCGATGGTATCGACTTCACTGAGTCGATTTCTTCTATAAATCTTCAGAGATCTCGATGGTATCGACTGGCATGTCGATACCATCGACCTTGGTTTTGCGATCTGCCTGTAGGTCTGTCGATACCATGGATGAGGCCATCGATGGTATCGACGCAGTGTGAAATCTGTAGTCGTCAACATGTTCCATGGTCGATACCATCGACCAGTGCGTCGATAGTATCGACTCTGTCGTAGCCTGCACAAAAAAACACACCGATCACGGTATCTTTTTTACATGAAACACTAAGTAAAAACAAATTAAACTATGAATGTAAATGAACGAAACTAAGGTACCAATGGTTGGGTTGCCTCCCAACAAGCGCCCTTATTTAACGTCTTAGGCTAGACGGCTTTCGGCACCTCATGCATCCGAAAGTGAAATGAGTTTGACCTCATTCACTTTCCTCTTGTAGTTCTCTCCAAAATAGAGCTTCAACCTTTGTCCATTTACCAAGAACGTGGTATCACCATCACGCACTAAGATCGCGCTGTGTGGTTTGACCTCCTCTACCACGAACGGTCCACTCCACCAGGATTTTAGCTTCCCGGGATGCAACTTGAGTCGTGAATTGAACAACAAAACATTGTCTCCCTTTTTTAACGTGCGCAACTGGATGTGGCGGTCGTGGATCAGCTTTGTGCGCTCCTTGTATATTCGTGCGTTCTCATACGCCGTCATCCGTAGCTCATCCAACTCATTCAATTCCAGCAATGTCTTCCTTCCCGCTTCATTGTAACTCAGGTTTAGCCTTCTTAGCGCCCAATGCGCTTTGTGCTCCAACTCTACCGGTAGGTGACACGCCCGGCCATACGCCAACCTAAAAGGCGTGGTGCCTATAGGTGTTTTATAAGCCGTCCTGTATGCCCACAAGGCATCCGGCAGTAGGGCACTCCAGTTCTTCCTCCTGGATGCCACCGTACGCTCTAAGATCTTCTTAATTTCACGATTGGAGACCTCCACCTGGCCTTGAGTTTGCGGATGATATGGGGTACCTATGTTGTGCTTGACCTCATATTTCTTCAATAATGTCGAGAACTTCTGATTCCTAAAATGTGTACCCCCATCACTGATTATCATTCGGGGTACTCCAAACCTGCAGAAATATTTTCTTTCATGAATCTGCACACTACAGTGGAATCATTAGTCCTTGTGGGTATTGCTTCCACCCACTTCGACACATAATCAACTGCTAATAAAATAGATAAATTGGAGTTTGAGGACACAAAGGGTCCCATGAAATCTATGCCCCACAAATCAAATACCTCCACTTCCTGAAACACATTCAGGGGCATCTCCTGTCGTCTTGAGATATTACCTGCTCGTTGGCAGGAATCACATTGCCTCACAAACTCATAGGCATCTCGAAACAAAGTTGGCCAATAAAGGCCGCTTTCCAAAACTTTAGCTGCCGTGCGCGAGCTGGCGTGGTGTCCTCCCGTAGGTGATGCGTGACAATGACGTAAAACACTCTCATACTCCACTTCAGGCACACACCTGCGTAAAATACCATCCCTGCATTGCTTAAGAAGAATCAGGTCATCTCAAAAATAATACCGTAAAGAATGGAAAAATCTTTTCTTTTCCTGATATGACCAATCTTCCGGGATGATCCCGCAAGCCAAATAGTTTATGATCTCAGCAAACCAAGGATCCTTAGAGTTAATTTTTAAAATCTGTTCATCCGGAAATGTCTCGGTTATGGGTATATGTAGATCTTTTTCATCCACCCTTTCTAACCTAGAAAAATGATCAGCAACAACATTTTCAATCCCAGATTTATCCTTGATTTCGATGTCAAATTCTTGTAAGAGAAAAATCCACCTAATGAGTCTAGGCTTTGCGTCTTTTTTCTCCATTAAGTATTTAATTGCGGCATGATCGGTCCATACAACTACTTTAGATCCAACTAAATACTGCCAGAATTTTTCAAAAGCAAAAACAATGGCGAGTAATTTTTTCTCAGTAGTTGTATAATTTAATTGGGCGTCATTCAAAGTCTTTGAAGCGTAACAAATCACGGCGGGTTTATTGTCCACCCGCTGCCCCAACACAGCTCCTACCGCAAAGTACGAAGCGTCACACATTAGTTCGAATGGTTTCGTCCAATCCGGCGTTTGAACAACCGGTGCAGAAATCAGTTTTTCCTTCAACACGTCGAACGCATGTAGACACTTGTCATTGAATTCAAAAACAGCGTCCTTCTCTAAAAGCTCGGATAGAGGTTTTGCAATTTTAGAAAAATCTTTTATAAATCGACGATAGAACCCGGCATGTCCCAAGAAGCTTCTTACCCCTTTAACAGAATTTGGTGGGGGTAACTTGGAAATGACTTCAATTTTGACCGGATCTACCTCTAAACCTTTGCTAGACACCTTGTGTCCTAGCACTATCCCCTCAGTCACCATCATGTGACATTTCTCCCAGTTGAGGACCAAATGTGTGTCCTCACAGTGCTGTAAAAGTGTGTCCAAATTATAGAGACATTCATCAAACGATGCACCATACACCGAAAAGTCATCCATAAAAACCTCGAGACATCGCTCTACCATGTCAGAAAATATGGCGAGCATACAACGTTGAAACGTTGCAGGTGCATTGCATAAACCAAAAGGCATTCGGCAGTACGTGAAAGTCCCATAGGGACAAGTGAAAGTAGATTTCTCTTGATCCAAAGGATCAATCGAGATCTGGTTGTACCCCGAGTACCCGTCTAGAAAATAGAAGTGCGATCGGCCGACAAGATGCTCTAGGATTTGATCAATGAAAGGTAAAGGAAAGTGATCCTTTAGCGTGACGACATTCAGACGGCGGTAATCAATACACACTCGCCACCCGGTTACCAATCGGGTGGTGACAGGTTCATTCAATATATTTTGGGTGACAGTAATTCCCCCCTTCTTAGGGACTACCTATGTGGGACTCACCCATGTCGAGTCTGATATGGCGTAAATGATACCTGCAGCAAGAAGCTTAATAACCTCCTTCTTCACAACCTCCATCATGCTCGGATTGAGACGTCTTTGAGGTTGAATCACGGGCTTGGCTCCCTCCTCGAGCCGAATCTTGTGCTGACATAGAGTAGGGGAAATTCCCTTAATATCTGCAATGGATCACCCAAAAGCTCCCCGGTGGTTCTTCAGTACTATCAACAATTGTTCCTCCTCAACCACACTTAAATAAGTAGAAATGATCACAGGTAGCTTGTCTTCATCAGCTAGAAAGACATATTTGAGATGCGGTGGCAGCGGCTTTAATTCTAGATCCGGCGGACTTATCAAAGATGATTGAAGTGGCGGGGGAAGTTCACATAGATCTTCATAATGCCTCGCATAGAAGCATGGAAGCATCTGGAGCATCTTAGCGCACTCCTTGAGTGATTTGCTCCGCATCCAATCATGTGTAATATTTACCAAGCAAGCCTCCAATGGCAATTCTGGGTATGCATCAAAAATAGAAATAGCAATAACATCATCTTCCATGGTAGGGGAAATGTCCTCCTCCTCATCATTCGGGAATCCAACAGCTTTGCACAGAGAAACTACTTTGGTCTGCTCCATGATATCTACAGCCAAAGTTCCATTGTCCACCTTGCTCATCACATGAGCCATGTCCAGAAATGGCTTCCCAAGACAGAGTGAAATGTTACTATTCAGATGTTTTACCATATTGCATTGTTCCTTTGATTTAGATGACATAGTACTAGAAGGCATGACCATCTCAAAGCGTTCATCGGCTATGCCCAAGGTCAAACGACCTCTTCCCATCTCTAAGATCATGTCGGTTGTAGCTTGGAAAGGACGACCAAGTAACAGCTCGTTGCCATGTTCATCCTGCATCTCCATGACTACAAAATCTGCCAGAAAGACAAACCTATCCACCTTTACTAACACATCTTCACAGATTCCATAAGGTTTTACCACAGAGTTATCCGCCAATTGAATCGTCATATTGCTTGGCCGTGACTCCTTCAATCCCAAATTTTTGAATGTAGAAAGAGGCATCAAATTGATGCTTGCCCCTGAGTCACATAATGCTTCACCAAATTTGACTTTTCCAATATAACAAGAAATGTTAAAGCAGCCTGGATCTTGCCTCTTTGGTGGAAAAATGCCCATGATGAAGGCACTCACTTGCTCTTTGAGCACGACAACTTCCGTGTCCGGAATTTTCCTCTTCTTAGTAATGACGTCCTTTAGAAATTTCCCGTAAGACGGGATTTTCTCAATGGCTTCCAGTAGAGGGATATTGACTGAAAGCTTCCTAAAACTGTCTAAGAACTTCTTAAATTGCGCATCTACCTTCCTTGCCTTGGCACTGTTTGGATAAGGGACCGGGACCGCTTGTGCCCTTTGATGAGGTGGCACATAGGGTGTCCTTTTCTGAGGTCCTTCCTCCTCTGTAATTGGGTCTTCAGTAGAATCCACAACTATGTCATTGACTGATTCTGTGATCGGCATGGGATGCTCCTCATTGGCTTCACCTTCTACTTCAGCTTGTGGTGTGCTTGTCTCCTCGGCCCTTGGATTAAGCAATTTCTTGCCGCTTCTGAGCAAGATGGCTTTAGCCTGCTGGTTTCCCCCTGGAACATTGGTATTTCCCAGAAAACCTTGATGTGCCGGTTTCTTCAAACTGGCTATCTCTGCTGCCATCTGTGCCATAGATGTCTCAATGGTCCTCATTTGCGCCCCATGGCTCTGCAGTTTTTGCCCAAACTGATTCATGAACTCTCCTTGTTGCTTTATTTGCTGGCCAAAAGTAGCCATGAGTTCTTGGTTTTGCTTTATAACTTGATTGAGAAGCTCTGTGCTCTTGTCCTCTACAGCTGGTTGGGGTTTAGCATCCGGATCCTGCAAAAAGTTGTTAGGATCTTTCTAGGAAAACTTCTTGTCTTTCCTCCATGAATAGTCATTGTTCCTGTAACCGGGCTGCTGCCTCATAAATTTCACTTGAGCATCATCCTCTGACTCATTATCCTCCTTTGCAAGCAATTTCTTTGCGAGAAGATCCATCTTCTCATTCAGTTCTTTTATTGCCTTAGATTCTCCTACTGCTCGGACCTGCTCCACGACACCTCTTTCACCCCATGACTGTTTCCTAGCCATGTTCTTTAATATCTCCCAACACCTTGTGTCCGTGTTATTCAAAAAGAATCCTGACCCGGCTGAATCAAGGTTGCTCCTATCGTTCTCGGAGAGAGCAAAATAGAAGATCTTTACCTATGTTTCTTTATCCAGCCTGTGATGCGGGCACCGTCTCAGCATGACCTGAAACCTCTCCCAGGTCTCCGAATATGTCTCACCTGCCTGTTGGGTAAAGTTATGGATCTTCCTGATCATGTCGTTGGTCTTCTCAGAAGGAAAGAACCTCTCAAAGAAAACCTCCACCATATGGTCCCAGGACTCTACAAACTCATCATCTAAGTTGTGTAGCCATTCTCGCGCGGCTCCCGCCAATGAACTCGGGAAAAGCTTAAGATAAAGTGCATCCCGTGGAAACCTGTCGATTTTAACCATGTCACAGTTCTCAACAAACTGACTTATGTGCGCGACGGGGTCCTCATTCTTGAGCCCATGAAAATCATTGGACTTCACCAAATTTATCAAAGCCGGATCAAACTTATATGTTGGAATATTCAATGCTTGCTTCTTTATAGGCCCCTGGGACGCAGATGCGGAAGAAGCCTTGATCTTCTCCCATATTGTCTATGGCTCATCCTCCATCTCTTCTTGTTCCTCGGGTTCAGAATCTGTATCCTCTAGATGATCTTGATTGTACCCGTCCTCGTCTTCAGGTCCCGTCAGTAGCGGAACCTCTGATGCGCGACCTGCGTAGTCAGCACTACGCGTCTGCACCATGCACAGTACCTGAAAATAGACATATTATATTTAGTATGGTGCTTGACGATTGAAAATATTTAGAAAATAGACTATGAATTTTTGGAATTATAAAAAAAAATAAAAGGTGGCCTAGAGTGGCCGCTCACAGCACTCGAAGTGCTAACAAATTGCCGTATCCCCGGCAACGGCGCCAAAAATTTGACGCAATTTTACCGTGCGTATAAATGCAAGTGAACGCGTCGAGTAGTACAGGCCTTTGTGAGGCCCGAGTCAAACTCAGGGATACGTGCAATCGTCGGGGACTCCTACTAACTACTCGCGATCAGCTAAGCCGAATAACAAGTTGAGAGTTGTTGTGAAAATTAAAAGAAAAATAAAAATAAAACAAAACAAGCAATCGATTAAATGTTGGTTTAATCAATTCAAAAGGGTATCTTTAGGATTGCGGTTTCACCACGAGTTTTCATTGTATTAAATTCTATATATATACTCAATTTTATCTCTCCATCTGTGTAGTGGCCTGAAAACAGAATTTCCTACTGTCGTGGTGCAATTCACTACCTAAGTCTAGGTCGGTTTCACCGTCGTAGTAACCTATACCCTAAACTAGGTGCATTATGAACGATCTCTCAGTATCCACCATTAATTTTACACCACCTTGTTCAAGGGATTTATCGATTAATGTAGATTTCGTCTCTTTTCAACCGTTAATCCTTCTTTCAAAGTGATTAAGGGCATTAGGTTATTATTATGGTGATCAAGCATAACAATATATTGAGAAAACGAAACTATACCATGGATTTAAGGGATAAAATTTAATTCACTATTATAAAATTGTCATACAATGAATTCCCGGGCTACTCCCGGTCCTAAAGACGAAGGGGATTAGCCCCGCATGTTCATCTCACACAAATACATGGTAGAAATAGGAGAAAACATGTAAAAACGTGGAATGAAAGGGAAAACCCCTGAACGGAGAAGAACCGGTTGATCCTCGGTGTAGAAAGCATTCTCTACCACCTCTCGGTGGTGGAATCCGTCTCCTTCGGTCTCCAGATCAACAAGTATGAGCTTCTAGCCTCCGTTCTCCTCTCTACCGCTCCTCGGTACTCGTGCAATGGCTAATGAGATGATACCCTCCCTCGGGGTGCCGTCCTTGGATATATCTCGGTCATTAGGTTGCTAATTAACCGTAGCCATCCGATTGAGATCATTAGGAAACCAACTCATATCCTACGGTGTCGATACCATCAACGTGAGTCGATGATATCGACCCGCTGTAGTGGCGTCCGGCTGCAAACCCTTCCTTTATCGCGCCCAACAGTATCTTGATACCATCGACGCGGGTCGATGGTATCGACTTCCTTTAGGCGTCGGTTTTGTTGTTTTGCGTCGCTGTAGCCTCCTAGTGTCGATGGTATCGACTTGGTGTCGATACTATCGACCGATTTCTCGCCAGCAACCTGTTGGTATCTCGATACCATCGACATCAGATTCGATAGTATCGACTTTTTCCTATTTCTTTCGGCTGGAAACCTGTGACCATGTCGATGGTATCGACTTCCTTCGATGGTATCGACGGAAGCAGATACTCATTTTTCCTGAAATTCAAACATGAAACCAAATAAATTCACCAAGTAATAATATTTTGACAATTAATGCTCAAAACGATGGATTAAAGGGGATTTGACATAGAATAATAGCAAAGACCAAAGTGAATGAATTATGCCACATTAACCATAAAAATGACTAATAAAAGCATAAAACACATATGAAACAGGTCTATAATTGCGACTCAAAATCATCGCATCACTAGACCTTCTTATTAGGAGGATAGATAAAGAGAGATCGTCTTGGAGATAGAAATCTCCATTATAAAGAGAGACCTAGCATATCCTCCGAGGATGATGTTAACCCTAACCCTAAGTGAAGGTTAGAGAGAGATGAGTTAGACTAGGTGTTTGAAGGACATGCCTTTGGGATGCCATATGATCCATGGGTGACCTAGCACCTTTGGAAACCCAACCCTGGGAAGGGTCATGCATGTTAGGGTAAAGGATAGCTCCTTAGACGATGATGTTAGTGAAGGACCTTAGAAACCCTATGGGCTTATGCGAGTAGGGCATAGCATGCACCCATGGTACGTTAGTAGTGTGAGCAAATGGTTGAAACCCTGACTAGGAGAGTAGGAAGGATGGCCTATGAAATAAGCATAAAGAGCTATGGATAAACTTGAGCGAACATAAGTTTCATCCAGGTAGGGGCATGCTTTTGAGGTTGATCCTTCATGAAGAGAGGACCTCTAATGGTGAGATTGGATGTAGGGTTAGCTCTAGAGAGAGCAGGAAACCCAGCAAGAAGGTTGGAAGCCTAAAACCCTGAGATATGAGGAACAATGGATGATAGTGGTTGCCTCATGATCGATCCCTAGAAGTTGATGATATCTTGGTTGCCTTCAGAGGGACCAAACCCTAGAGAGAGGATGAGTCTGCTGGTACCTCTGTGCCTACAGTATAGGTGTTTACCTTCTGAGGTAGGAAGAAGAGTTCCTTAGACCTAGAAAGGTTTAGTAACAGGTTATGAGGCCTTGTACCTTGTTGGTTGTCCTTAAGGAGGACCCAAATCTAAGTGTTGCTCAAGTTGAAGGATGATAAGAAGTGCATGTCATGCCTTTTGCATGCTTGGTTCGTGGTTAAGAGATAGAGCATGCAGTTGGACACCTAAAAGTGAACCTAGGGTTCCTAGGCCTAAGAGGGGAAGTGGTGTACCTAATGCTCATGATGAGAGTTGAGTTTCTATAAATACGAGCATGGTACTTCTCATGTCGAGAAGAAAGGGAAGCCCCTTAAGTTTAAAGTATGTTTGATGAACCCCTCACAGCTAGGTTGTTGATAAAGAAAGGTTTGATCCTGATACAACATTGAGGAAAGAGGACAAGTATGCCCTAGCATGGTTTAGTAGGTGATCTGCTTATGCCTTAAAGCTTTCTAGGGTTAAGTAGGCTCGTGTGGATGTAAACCCTAGACCTAAGAGCTTTTGTGACCATGTTGTCAAGAGATAGTTTTCCTCCCATCCTGGGAGAGGGACCCTTTGGTAGGGTGTATATCAGTTTTATTGGTTGAAAGTAACCTAAAGAGGTCTCATGGGATCTTGAGAAGCTAAGTGAAAAGTACATGGTATGAGAATGAACCTATAAACCCATAAATATCCATCTCTAAGTGCATGTGGATGTGTTACCATGGAGGTAGCCGGTAAGGGGCCTAACCAAGGTAGGCAGGTCGCCATGACCCCTATGAAAAGATGGATGTCATCCCATGTATACAAAGAGAGATGATGAAGGATTGGGTAAGGTTCTAAGTTGAACATGTACTATAATGGAATCCTAAGTCTATCCTAGGGTTGGTAGGGATAAGACTGATGGAAGTTGCCTAATTCCCTAGTTGCACGTGACCATAGGGTCGGGAGGTAACAACTATCATTGTCTGAGGGCCATGGGTTAGGAGATTGATCACCTTCATGAACTCATGGGACCCCAAGGGCAGATGAGTAGGGCACTCTCTAGATGCATAAGGGAAGAGGGATGACCCCAAAAGTGTCGGCACCCTATAGACCTAGAGGAGATGATGAAGGGATGTATGTAAACCTCAATAGGTTCAAGACTAGTTTTCCATGGAAGTAACCTTGAAATCGAGATGATTGTGAGGTAGAGACATAAGTTGCACGTTTCAACTTAGGTTTGAAGGTGTACTGGCAAGGTGGGATGTATTATCTCTACTCGTAGAACAAGAAGAACTTTGTATTTGGACGGCCACCAAATGCTTATTTTCTCTTGTTATGGGAGTGAGAGATAGGACAGTACGCATGCCATACACCAAGGATAAAAGATGATGTGAGTTGGAACATTGCTACGAGGTATGAGGACAAATATGATAACATATCTTGGTAAAGTGAATGATACATGGATGGTTTGCAAACACTAAGAGGGATGAGGTAGTCACCTTATGAGGATGTTTTTTTTATCATGAACTATGTGGAACTTACAAGTTATACCAGGTTGAGTTTGATCACCAAGAAGATGAGTTTGAAGTGTTCTCAATAAAGATAGACTTAGAATTCGAGTTTGAGATGATAAGTGAAATACGTGGAAGTGTATGTCTTCAATGTTACCTAATACCTAAGGATGTGACGTGGTAATGGATGTTCTAGTTGAGATGTATCTGATTAGTTTGGCTAGAAGCTAGAAGAGGTTGTTAGGCTAACCCTAAGTTTGGAAAGGAGATATGTTTGGCTAATACTCCGATGTAATGAGATCTATGGAACAAGTTAATGGTTGTTGGGTTAGCTAGTCTAGTCCTTGATGCAATGAAAGGATGGTGGTAGAGCCTCAGATGCACTTCTTTGGAAAGGAAGGTGATGAAACCCCGGGAGTGGGTTAGGGTTTCTGAGGAATTGATCTTGAAGAATAATGACATACAAGAGATCATGATTTTAAGATCACCATACACCGTACTACGAAGATAAAGAGTAACAGTGGTACTTTAGATACCTAAGATAAATTTGCATGTGGTATACGTCCATTCAAGCCGAGGGTGAAGGACGAATCCCAGTAACCCCGTCCATTGATAAAGAGTCCCCAAAAGAGAAAGGGAGTCCATCACTATGGATGTTGTAAGTCTCCCCTGAACCAAGGAAGGTCGAGATGCAATATGGGTTATGGTAGATCACCTTACCTAGATGACATGAGAAAGAAAGAGTTCTGTCAAGGGACAGATCTGGTTGAATTAACCATGAGAGAGATGGTTCAACCATGAAGTGTGTTCAAAGGTTTTTCAGTTTGACCTAAAGGTTTCCTTCCAAAAGGTGGAAGTAGATACATGAATAACTCAATGTTAGTACAGTTTATCACCCCAAACTAATGGTTAGTATGATCCAGACTAAAGGGTCTGATGAGAGCATATGTGCTCATTCAGGGTGATAGCTAGAGATAGTTCTTGTCCTATGCAAGATGTGAAGTTAACCACCATAGCTAGTGTCGGGATTTAAAGAAGCTCTGTAAGAGAGGTTGTGTCGGTCACCACTTCAGTAAGGTGATGTTGGTGAAAGGACCACGTGATGGTTAGAAAAGGGCCATAGTGTGTGCAAATGAAGTTGCTTTGATCATGTAATGGCTGAAAGGAGCCCAAGGATGACATGAGTCGTAAGATGATGCAAAGTAGACTGACTGTGGGAGACATGAAAATACGACCCCTCTAAGTTATAGCTAAGAGAGATGAATCCCCAATACATGGGTCCATTGAGATGGACTGGTGGAGAAGGTTAAGTTTGACCTTACCCCTCAGGATAAAGTAATGTGTGATGAGTTCCATGTGTCCAATTTAGATCACTATGTGAGGTACCTCGACCATGTGCTGAGTAATGAACCTAGTGAGCCCCAAGGGAAGTTGAAATGGCATGAGTCACCTGTGTAGTTTATAGATGACAGGATGAAAGAACTCAGAGAAAAGAATATGTGATCATAAAGGTTCTTTGGAAATGCCATGAGTACGATAAAGCCACATAAGGGCCAATGATGGACATGGAAAAGTCTTATCCTGAATTATTTGTTTGCTTGATAGAATTTTGAGGACAAAATTCCTATAAGAGGGGAAGGATGTTACAACCCCAATTTTGCGTATGTTTTTATAATTGAAATGTAAAGATTTTATGAATTGGACTTAATTAAAAAGGTTGTATGTTTTTCTTCAAACAATGGATTACTTTGCAAATATCCCTTTTGATAGGAATTTTGTGATTCCTATTATTAGATTAATCCGTTAATGGATATAAAAGAGAAGAAAGGAAGAAAAGTCAAAACTAATAAGAAAAGGATAAGAATTATGTGGAAAGCATGTGGTGGTGCCTCTCGTGGCCTTTTGGGATAAAAGCAAAGGGTTTATATAGAGGAGTATTTCTTTTCTTTCCTCGTTAGTGTTAAGATTATATAATCTTGGAAATTGAGTTTTATGGATAGTTGTAATACTCCTTGACACTTTTGGTTTAAGAAGTAAGATACGAGGAGGAATATTTCTATATATGTAATTATGTATGGAAACCCAAGATAATTAAATAAGAGAGAAATCTAGATGGGTTGTTAACCAAGTACTTTAATCGAGAAATTGACAATTTATTCAATAAGGAAAGTGGGATGGAAACCTCTAATATTCTTTCCTTGTTTAACGATGGCACTATCAAGTTATGTATAAACAACTAAGGAAACTAGCACCACGCGGACTCACAAACCCTAAGTGCTACAGACTATATATAGGGATAGACCCCATCCCTTCACGTAGAGGGAACCTCTTCTCTCCTTCCCCCATCATCTACTCATAGTCTAGGCAGTGTTCTTCCATGAAGCTGTTGGAATCTGGTCAGCCAATCATCGTTACCTCTCGGTGTCGAGGCACTAGCGTCCATGACAAAGGGAGACAAGGAGCAATGGGAGAAGGGTGAGGAGGGGTGTCGAGGACGGATCAACAACCATGTTGATCCTTACAACCACGTCACGAAGCTTGTACAGCAGTCACCGTAGCAGGATAGGTCGGGGCGTCTTACAGATGTGAAGGGGACCTTAGGTCACTGTCAGGGACACCCTGCCACCATCTAACTTTCCAGCAAGACAAGCGAGGAGGGTGCCCAGCCTTGGAGACGGCGACGTCTGCCCTGGGCACTGAAAATGCGATGGTGCGTCGCGGAGCAGGTTGTAGACGCCAAGTGTGCGGGCGGCCAGGAGAATTGGGGGGGGGGGGGACGATGCCCTTAGCCCTGGGGAGGCTCGGAACGCCGAGATTGCCTCTGTGACACCATGAGGAAGGGGAGGCGAAGCTTGTGCAGGAGGTGGAGTCGGTGGCTTGTCTGCAGAGCTGACGGCGGGCGCATGGCTTCAAGCCGTTGCAGGCGTCGGGTGAAGGAAGGAGAAGATAGAGCCAAAAGACTCATCTGCCCACACTGGCCAGTTCAACAACCAAGGGCACGGGAGTCCTTTCACACTTAATCAAGAGCCGGATCAGTTTATTACAAGGTAATCTTTTTTCTACTGACGTGGCAACACATGATTGGTCCATAATTGTTTTATCTTGCAATTTTCATAACTAGAGTTTGGTAACTCAGATTAAAATGAGTTATATATGAAAATTGATCAGGAGAACGAGAGGAATCCAATAAAAATGATATAAAAACCTGATTTCGTTCCTATTTGCAAAAGTACAATAAGTTGATTATAAAGTGCATGAAACTTAGGTTAAAACCCTAATTGTGATTAAAGATCGGTTCTATGATGCCTAACTAGTTAAATCGAGCACTATTAACCTGTTAGATGATAAAATAAGAATCGAATCTATTTTAGGTAAGAGGTTGCTTATTTTAGGGTTGTAATCTATGTATCCATGACAAAGTATTTAGAAACCCTAATTTAGGGTAAAAGAGGATAAGATCATATTTAATTTGAAAAATGTGAAAATATGATTGTTAAATGATAGTTCGAAGTTATTTGTATATGAAAGTCCTTAATTTTGGATAAATACCCTAAATGTAGTAATTAGGGTCTTTTCATGAATAAAAGGTGGAATTGATGGCAAGATGAGTTCATATGTTAATTAGACCCTAATGAACTTTGAATTAATGATAGATGCACATAATGATCTTATCATGGATTAAAAGGATAAAAATAGTAGCTTTAATGTAAAAGAAGCTTAATGAAATTAATTGATGATTAATGTGACTTTAACATGGAAATAGGGTTATATGTTGTTAAGATAACCTTAATATTGAAGAATAGATGGGATAATTAAGGTTTATGAGTAATGGCATAAAATTAGGGTTTAATATGGTAAAAGATGAAGGGAAACCCTAATTCCCAAGGAAACCCTAAAATTGGAATAGAAATCCTAAGGATGATGATGATATTGGATAAATATTAATAAAAGGAAATTGGTATATTTATTTCAGGATTCTGTGCATGATTGGTTGCTTGATTGGGATTTCTATGTTCTGATTAATTATGTATCTGAATCTGCAATACAGGTATGTGGTTACGCTTATGAATATATCGAGTTATGTTTTTTGAGGTTTACCGAAGTTTTCATCGATGACATGAATTAATTGTTGGATGATTTTAATGCATATTATGGGTACAAATCAGTCCTACGAGTCGGCATGTTAGGGTTCCGAGGCAGCGGTGGGAGAGGCGACAGCCGTGGTGGTCGTGGTGCCTCTCACCCCGAGCCCTGTCAAACCACTGACAACGGTGACCCTCCCCTAGATGCAGACACCAACCCAAAACCTATGGGCGATTCTGAAGGAGACATCTCCATGACGTCGGCCAACCCTCCCCCGCCTCTAGAAGGAATGTCATATAAAGACGCAACCGTTGGCCACACCACCAAGGCACCGACGTCCCTCACTCCGGTCCCCCTGAACTTTCTCAAAGCGGATGACATCCGGATAGACTGCAGTGGCAATCTGCCGCAAATCTCCATTAACCATGCAACCCTACCTCCTCTCTTAGAGCCCTGGAAGTATTCCGTCGTCATTAAGGTCATCAGTACAAACGTCAGCTTCAACGCTCTTATGAACAGGATCACCGTTCTCTGGGCCCTATCCGACGACTTCCGAGCAATCGATCTTGACATGGGCTATTACATCATTCAGTTGTCTAACAATAGAGACTTCATCCAAGCAATGACAGGAGGCCCTTGGACAATCTTCAATCACTATCTATCCGTCCAGTCCTGGTCGAATGAGTTTAGACCCTCAGACCCTATCCCACGTAAACTGGTAGTCTGGGCAAGAATCGCAGACCTGCCTGTCTATCTATTTCAAAACCAACTACTATCGAGTATCGGGGATTTGATCGGGAGAACGATAAAAACCGATGCCACTACTCAATCCGGACACCGCGGCAAGTTTGCTCAGATCGCGGTTGAAGTCGACACTTTGAAACCCCTGCTTCCAGCAGTAGTGCTCAACGGCGAGACCTTCCGGCTAGAGTATGAAAATCTTCCCTCCTTTTGCATGAAGTGTGGCCGCCTTGGCCATGCTGAAGGAGACTGCAGGTTTGGGCCCAAGTTTCCCAGCGCTGAGGTGTCATCTGTAATGCCTGGACCTCTCCTCTCGATGCCCATTTACACAGAGGCCATCCATGCCAAGATGCCTCTGCGTAAACCGCTGACGAAGAAGATTCCTGTTACTCAAACGAACAGCCACTCCAAGGATAAGCCACCTGCTCAACAAGAGAAGACCGCCTCCACGATAGCCACTACTGATGAACCTGACCAGGGGGGCCAATGGGAGACAATCACATGCAAAATAAAAAAGAAGAATACTAAGAAGCCAACAGTGTCAAGCGGGCAAAGTTCTGCAAAGCCACCGCTAGGACATCCCCCAGGCCCTTGTACATTAAAGTTCCCTATATGACGAACATTCTTTGTTGGAATATCCAAGGAGCTTGCTCCAAGGATAAGTTAAATCTCTTACGTGAATTCAAAAGGAGATACAACATCCACATTCTTTCCATCATTGAGCCACGGTGCAGTGGTATTTCTACTGACAACATCATAAGGAAACTCGGCTACTCTTCTTCCCATCGTGTGGAGGCCCTGGGCTTCTCATGTGGCATTTGGATCCTCTGGGATTCCCACAAATGTCAAGTAGATATCATTCAAAGTCACCATCAATATATCCATTGTTATATCAACAACGCGTGGTACCTCACCATCATTTATGGTAGCCCGAATCCAATGAAACAGGACCTCCTTTGGCAGAGACTGTCCGCTCTAGCTGCTAACATCTCTGGTGCTTGGGCGGCTATGGGTGACTTTAACACCATGCTAGATCCATCAGAAAAGTTGGGAGGCAAGGGTTTTGATCGCCGCTCTTGCCTCAAGTTCAATTCCCTCCTTCTTAATGCAGGAATTTTAGATGTTCGGTCTTCGGGTAATCGTTTTACTTTCAAGAAAGGATTGTTGCTTGAAAAGTTGGATAGGGTTATTGCCAACGTGGATTGGCTCTCTGTTGAGAACGGAATGACAGTCAGCATTCTACCACGGATTTATAGTGACCATAGCCCCCTCTTGATTGCTGGACAATGTACTACACGGCATTATCAGCCTCACTTCAGAACCCGTATGAGCTGGAACCAAATCCCAACCTTTAGTTCGAGCTCCTCTCGGTCTGGGACAGTTCTAAGCCCATTCTTGAAGCTCTTGCGCCCTTCCAATCTGCTGCAGTTAAGTGGGATTTTGAACGCAATAAACATCAACATAAAAGAAAGACTGACATCATTAGATGGCTTTCTAAATGTCAGGTACATACTCATTCATCTAATATCACTAACCAGCTTCTTTCTATTGATCTACAAGAGGAACTCAACTCCATCCTTCTCCGAGAAGAGGCCGACTGGCAACAAAAATCTAACATCAACTGGCTCCAATATGGTGATGGTAAAAATAAGTTCTTTCACTCCTTTGTCAAAGCCCGATGCCACCATAACAAGATTTCGAGACTTCAAGATGATAATGGAGTTTGGATTGAGGCCCCCTCACTCCTTCGTGTTCTGGTAAGATCTTACTTCTGTAATTTGCTTTGCACCGAGACTATTCCTGCTCCTAGTAGTACGGCCATATCCAATTATATTGGACTCTTCCCCGGCATTCCCGCCTCGTGCGACCTGGGCCATATACCTGATGCTGCTGAAATCAAAAGAACCTTGTTCCTCATGGCCCCAGCCAAAGCTCCTGGCCTTGACGGTATCCACAACGAGTTTGTACAGACCAACTGGGGACATGTGGGTAGCTCCTTCATCTCCACCATTCATATTGCTTTTCAGTCCAGCCGTATTGATGAACGCATTGCTGACTCGCTAATGGTCCTCATCCCAAAGGTGCCTAGCCCTCAACGTTGCTTAGATCTCAGGTCTATCTCTTTGAACAACTGCTGTTTTAAGCTCATTTCCAAGATTATTGTAGAAAGGATCAAACCATTCCTCAATAGTTGGATTTCTGAAAATCAATCTAGCTTTATTCCAGGTCGCCGTATCAGTGATAACATCCTCATTGTATAGGAGGTCATCCACTCTATGAAAATAATGCGTGGAAAAAAGAAATGGGTGGCAATCAAACTGGACCTATCTAAAGCTTTTGACCGCATGAGATGGGATTTCATCGAAGAAATGATTCAAAGGACCGGGCTTCCAACTATCATAACCAAGCTCATTATGTAGATCATCTCGTCAGGCAGTACCTCCATCCTTTGGGAAGGCGTTCCTTTGGAAGCGTTCAAGGATTTCCAAGGCGTTCGACAGGGCGATCCTATCAGTCCATACATCTTTGTCTTATGCATGGAACGTTTAAGCCAAGCAATTGTTGCGTCTGTTAACATGGGGGATTGGAAACCCATTATGCTCTCAAGAAATGGTGTTCCTCTCACGCATGTTTTGTTTGCAGATGACATCCTACTAATGGTATAAGTTTCCAATAAACAAGCTACCACGATTAAGACTATCCTACACAAGTTTGCTCAGGTATCCGGACAGGTTCTTTCTCATGGAAAATCAAGATGCTTCTTCTCCCCTAACACCACGAATGTGAAGAAGTGTGGTTTCTGTCATAGATTGGGAATCCCTAGCACCAATGACTTGGGTCGGTATTTGGGAGTGCCATTACTTCATCACCGCCTCAATAAGCACACACACACATCTATACTGCAATCCATTCGTTCTAGAATGAACAGTTGGTCTACCCACCATTTATCCCTTGTTGGCCGAGTTACCTTGGAAAAGAGCACCCTATAGACGATTCCATCATACACCATGCAAACTGTTAAGCTTTCTCTTATGCTCTGTGATGACATTAACCGCTGTATCAAGGATTTCATCTGGTCTGGGAATCATCCGCAGCGTCGAATCTCTCTAGTCTCGTGGAAAAATCTCACTAAGAGTAAGGAACATGGAGGTCTAGGACTCAAAGAAGCCCGTGCTCAAAACGAAGCTCTGATGCTAAGGAATACTTGGCAATTCATAAACAACCCCTCATGCCTGTGGGCAAGGGTGCTAAGGGGCAAATATGTACGGGGGAACTCATTCTCAAGAAAACCATGCTCCGCTGCATGGGCCTTCATTAAGGCGCACATTCCCAACATGGAAGGATATTGTCACAAAACCATAAAATCGGGCGCATCTACTAATGTTTGGCATGATAGATGGCTGTTGGGCAAGTCCGTCATGGAGCTTGATCCCAACACCACTATCCTGGAGGGCCTAGACAATCTCACTGTCCAAAGCATGAATCAGCTCAATGGAGCATGGGATTGGGAGTTCATTTACGCTCACCTACCATAAAGCTCGTGGCTTCTTATTGAGATCACGCTACCACCATGCACTGACGCAGGCCCAGATACGTGGTCATGGCCACTAGAACCGAGTGGAGAGCTCACTGTTCGTACAACTTATAGCTGGCTGCGGGAGGAACACCTGCACCACTCTTCTAACAGTTGGAAGAATGTCTGGTCTAGCCCAGTGCCCAACAAATACCAAACATTCCTATGGCTCCTTAGACACAAAGCCCTTCTGACAAATGTGGAGAAGGTCAGAAGACACATCACAGTGGAGGATACCTGCCGATGCTACAATACTATGAGTGAATCCATCGTGCACTACCTTAGAGATTGTCCCTCTAGCAGGCAGGTCTGGGTTCAACTTGGGATGAACCACACTTTCTTCAGTGGCTCTGAGGAGGAATGGATCCAGCTGATCATTAACGGGAATGGCAATGCCAAAGACAAGATCCTCGGCGGCGTTGGCTGCTGGGTGCTATGGAGAGCACACAATAATTATATCCATAATGGGGAGCAAAAGCCACCGGCTACTCATGCATCTTTCATCCGAGGTCGAACACAGGATATTATGCAGCTCGCCATAGCATCAACCCACGCTGGACATAAGTCGCGTGGCCCAATTTCCAAACAACCAGGAAACTCATAGCACATCCTCTTTGTGGACACAGCGTTCCAAGGCCACAGTCTCAAGACGGGTATAGGCATTCATGTCACTGACCTGCAAGGCACCTATCTCTTGGGGCGGGGGTCTCACTGCTATGCTACCTCGGCCAAGGAGGTGGAAAAGAAAGGAATCGTACAGGCCCTGGAAACCTGTAGGTTCCATGGATGGCATAACAATATCATCTACTCAGACTCTACATTTGCAATTGAATCCATTCTGCAACCTAAAGAAGTTGAAAGCAGATTTGAGCCATTGAGGAGGAGGGCCTCTACCATCTTATCTGCGTATCCGAGAATGAAACTCTCCTTCATTCCATGCCAACATAACATGGTAGCGGACCATATTGCAAAACACACCCTGTATTCCAGTTAAAATTATCATTTCACAAGTGTTAAACCCACCTGGCTATCACCAGACATTAATATTTCTATCCCTTCTATGTTTTCCCGTAGTAGAGAACGGGATGAATAATATCTATCTCTAATTTTCTTCAAAAAAAAATTGTTGGATGATTTTAATTCATGCAAACTATAATGTGGATATGACTATCATATAAGATGTGTGCCTACTAGCTCAGATCCTGGTCCCCTTTGTGGCTTATTAGTTGATGTAGTACATGGCTACCTATGGGGTAGGTCCATCAGGTCATCGGATGACTTAGTACATGGCTACCAATGGGGTAGGTCCATCAAGGCACTTTGAGTTAGATATTGGGCTACTTCTGGGTAGTGCCATGCGACTCTATTACCCTATGTATTGACTACCGGTAAGGTAGGACCATGGGAGTAAGGATCTACCTAACGAGAGGTAGCATGCAAGGATAACACAGAGTTAGGGATAGGTAAGGATTGAGTAGTGTGCCTTAAAAATGTAATCTTGATTGTCAAATGATTAATTGAAGGATGACATTATTAACATATTTGCATGTTTAGTGTTTCCCCCACATACCAGCTTCGGCTGACCGACATTTTGTTTGTCGACGTTTTAGGTACAAGCCAAAAGGACAAACAGTAAATCGTCATATTGTGAAATACATGAAGTAAAATACAAGGAGGATTAGTTAGAGTAGAATCCTTAAGTGGATATAAGTTTAGAGATCCAAGTTTTCAAAAAGGTATGCAGAAAATTATTTTCTTACAGCTTTTCAGTATATTCTGTTAAAATTTGATAAATATTCTTAGTTAATTGCCGAACCTTTGATCTGGGTTATTGGTTAACGACTCTGTCCTTTCGGTCTCCCTTAATTGGGGGTTACTGGGAGGTGGGGTCGTAACAATTCCTTCTCACAAGCTCCTAGACAACCTTCACTCCCAGAGGTGCTCTAAGATAAATATAACAATGTAGAATAAGATTGGAGAAACAAAATTATAGTGATCTTCACAAGATGTATCATTTGAGCACTAATGGACAAGTGATGATTATCCACTCCATGAGGTTTAGGCAAGGTTGTATAAGGTGGAGAGGACACTAAAATTGAGCTAGGTCTTAGGCTAGAATGATGGCAACTTAAAGTGCAGAAGATAAGCACTTTGAGATTACAAGTAGTAGTATGCTCAAGTCCTAAGACAACTCCTATTTATAAGAAATATTCATAAGTGGTTAGAGTTACTGTACATGGTCTCTAGGGAAATTTTAGTGTTCAAATATCTGTTAGGATGAAACGAGTTCAAATGCAACAACTAAATTGATCATTTATAAAATAAGCTTTTAGAACTTTCTCTGTCGAGAAATATTTTGACCAGGAATTGTCTCGGTTGAACTCTTTGTCGACCGAGAAGTGTTCTGAGTGAGCAGCTAGTCTAATAGCTAAGTGATGGTCAAACTTCTTGGTCTAAGTAGGCACGATGACTCTTTGTTGGTCAAACTTTTTTTCGACTGACATTCTCGACTGAGAATTTCTTTGATCAAGAATAACCCAGGACTCAAGAGTATGCAACCTCTTTTTCCCGATTGACAAAGCCTTCGACCAAATGGATTTTAATTGACAAAGATTTTGACCAAGATAGACTCTGTGAAAGAATATGCAAATGTGGGAAAATATAACTAATGACTTTTGTATAAAAACCTACCAACCCTAATGTCTTCATATGAGTGTGGTGTAGGGTTTTGAGTAGGTTTTATAAGATCATCACTTGTCCTTATATGAAATGAATCAAGTTGTACAAACACACTTGTACAATCATATTCATCCTACAAGCATCCAAACATATAAAATTACATGGTCTTTGTAGTTGGATCTTGACTTAGTTCCTCGATCACCTGAAATACTTAATATATATGTCAGTGACATAATTCAATAATTACTTGCAATATCTAAATTCAAATGTGGAATATCAAAAAGTCAACAATTTCCAACTAGGATTTTAAACCATATTTTTTATTCCTTTTCTATATCGATACACAATATATAAAATTTACCGGTACCTTTTGAGGAGCAAGACAAACCCTCCTTTTAGCTCAAGGAGAATAGTCACCTTCTTTGATGAGCCTCCTGAAGGTCACCCACTTCATCTCTTCTTTGACAAATGTGGAAGAGCATCATACCTTATCTCTTCTTTAACGGCTATGGAAGAACACCGATTGAGAAGGCTTCTTCTTCTCTCACAGGTTCTTAGACAACCTTCACTCCAAGAAGAAGTCCAAGGGCAATACAACAATTGAGAAAGAGATTGGAGAAAGGAAACAACTCATCAAGTTCGCAAGTATCCTATATCAAGCATATGGACCAAAATCATAGTATACAGGGAAAGGTTAAGTGATTGTGTTGGGATGCTTTGAGTAGACATGAAATTTCAGTTGTAAAGAGATTGCAAGTAGTTTGATTTTCTCAATTCTCTTAATGATTGAATGCTAAAGTATTCAAGTTGAGTTCTAAGTGTCCCAAGACCAGTCCTATATATAGGAATTGCTTACAATTAAGTGGTTAAGGTGATTGTGAGGAGTATTTAGGACATTCTTAGTAGTAAACTAGCCATTAGGATTTGGTTAGTTGAGTTGCAATGACTATTTTGATCATTAATCATTTTTGGTTCTAGAACTTTCTCGGTCAAGAAAATTTTCAATTGAAATTATTCTCGATCTAACAATTTGTCAACCGAGAAGTGTCTTGATTGCGCAAGTGGTCTAACGAATTTGTGTCAGTTGAACTTCTTGGTCCAACTGGTTTTGAAAACTTTTTTTGTTCAAAATTTTCTTCGACCGACAATCTCGATTGTGAATTTGTTCGATCGAGAATGACCCAGAGCTCAAGTATATGCAATGAGTATTTCCAGGTTCACAGAGTCTTTGACCGAATGGATTTCGATCGAAATAGACTTCAACCAAGAAGGACTCTAGAAGAGGGTATGCAAAGTGTAGGAAAACTTATCTAATGACTTTTCTAATCAACCCTAATGGGCTTCATATGAGTGTGGAATATGATCCTAGGTAGGTGAGGTTGATCAATAATTTAATTTTACATGACTTTTAAGTACTTGTATGTTATACTTTTGTACAAGTGATATTAAAAATGAGTATATATAAAAAACTCAAGCATTTGATACAATGTTTTTGATCTACCTTTGCCAAGATAGTTCTTTTCACATGAAACATTTAAATAACACGTTAGATCAACAAATGAGAAATATTTGTGATCATCAAAAGAGAAGATAAGCTAATGCCCAATTTAGGCAACATATATAACATTTCTAAAGAATTGTCTTGTCTTAACGGAGCATTGTTGTGTCTATTTGTATTCTATTATGCGTATAAGATTGATCATATGATCATGGTTTCCCGACTACTTATGGTGAAACAATGGACTCTATTTAACATGTTATATGCATGGTCCCATAGTCTTTTGTGGTTAATCACTCTCCACACAATCCTTTTAACCCAAATCCATCGTTGCTCTTGCATGGTCATTGTCCTTTAGTTTCATACGATGTTTCTTTTAGAGTTTTCGCCTCCTATTTTAGCATATATTATTCCTTACATTTACCAGCTACTCACTAATGATATACATAGGATGGTGGTCCTATATGACTGTTGAACTACTCTGGGTACTGCTACTTTGGGTTTCCTAGCCAGAGAGGCTTAGTCCGATGTTGAGCAGGGTGCATGGTAGTACTCAGGTCTTGGGTTAAGATTACTCAGAGAGAACAACAATGTCAACTCACACACTACGGCCGGGATTTTTATAAGCCTAGTCTAAAAGGGTGTCTGGTTAAATAAATTTTTCTGACTGTTTATTTTCAAATTTTGATCTTGAAATTTCTGTTTAATATGTTAATTGCCGTCCTAAACATGTTAACTTTTGTAATATATTACTTTGGCCAACAATTTTGACTTGGGAGTTATTTCTTACAAATTAAGCAAGGCTATAAGTTTTTATATGGGTATACTTGTTTAATAGACCCCGTGGGCTGGGACGCCCATATTTTGGCCACCCTTGCCCTTTGTCTCTAATATCCTAGATGATTTTAATAAGTTGGACTACGCCGTTTTGTTTGTTCTTGTGTAGAATTTTCCTTACCAGATTCGTTTAGTTTTGTCCATATAGCAACAGTCAAGTATGGTGGGTTGTTTGGGTCATGCCTAGCTAGTTCGTAGTAGCATTTATAGCTACTAAGACTTGAACGCATCTACAGATACACACACTACAGCCCCTTACAACATCTTGTGATGTATACATAGGGCTGTAAATGGACATGAGTATACCCACATATTCTCAAACTCATTATACCCTCTAAACCAGTCATGGATAAGCATTTTTATAACGATATAACCGCTTATCCTTATATCCGTGTATCCACCTCTTATTCGGTAAAGTTATAGTTATGTATGTACTCATACCCTTTATATCTATATACTCATTTAATTATATTTTTATGTAAATAATTTCAGTTAGAATGTAATAGTGTATATTTTAGTACTCACATGTGTAAGTATAAGAACCATATAATAGCAGAAGTTTATATTAGAATGTAATGGTCCATATTGTAGCACTCACATCTAGTAAATGTAAAAGTACATTTCAATACTAAAATATATATATTTCATTAAACTTCACACATTTTGATAGCGAAACATGCACATTTTATCAAATTGAAGAGGCCATAAATTCATTGTCGCATTTTGTTCCTCTTTTCTCACTACCTTAAATGATATTTATACACCACAAGTTTTGAGATATGTTACATATTGTCTCTCAATGTGAAGAAAAACCAACATGAATGTCTAAGATCAATCATTGAGTTTAGTATTTTATTAATGATATAGTCAAACTCTATAATATAGACCAATAAAGCCAATAATCATCATTCTTTTTTTTTACTTTGATTTTGCTGTGTCAACATATTACTCTTGATTATGGTGTCATATTATTTACTTATCAACTACTATATTCACACAAATTAGAATGTATTTGACGATATACTAGTACCAGCATCACCTAAATAGTCTGGTGTTTGTCTTATCCAAAGTTTGAGGTCTTTTATTGTGTCAAGTTTATCCATAATCATATACCCAATTTCTCATTCGTATACCCAATGGTTATAAGGATAAAGGTATGATGCGGGTATAGTTCCTGAAAAAATAGGTTTTTATCCATATCTATACCTTATTAACTAAACAATAATGGTTATGGATGAACCTATAACCGCACTATATCCTATCCATTTACAGCCCTAATATACACCCTGTGGGAGCATTACATAAGACGAATGCTGAAACGTAAGATGCATTCAAGTCTTTAAAATGGCGCTGACAGTCATCAAAAAGTTCCGTCATTGCTCTGTAACGGTATTTGGAATTTGCTATGAACTTCCCGCCGCCACGGCCCATGGCCAGGGCTCAATGTTCATGTGTGAAGCTGTAACTAGTATCACAACAGCAGTGTCGTGATATGACCACGGGCCAAATCTATCAAGATGGAAACTCACAGAAGAAAACGAAGTGGCGAGTTAGAGGACATCGTCGTCTCGTCAACATCAAGATGGATGGTTACCCAACCTAGCAGTCAGGTACGTGTCAGTATATGCTTTGACGTGCTTGATTATCTGGTACCGAGAGGAGTTTCTTAAAAAAAATATGTTAGGTGGACACCATTTTAAAAAATATGTTAGGTGGACACCATTTTAAAATTCAAGATGGAATCATATTCATTCTCCACTTATATTCTCCACCACAAGTTTCAAGATATAACAAATAAAATATTAACTTTGTGGTGGAAAATGAGTGAAATTCTATTTTGGGTTTCAAAATAGACTAAATAGTAGATTCCTTTTTTGAAAGTGAAGTGAAATAAAATTGGGAAGCGAAACAAAGTAGGAAGCTACTGCAAAAGGCCCCTAGTAACTTTGGCATCGGGGCAAGACTTAAGTTCTAGAAACATATCCATACGAATATTATTGTGACTTGATAAGCTGTATAATTAAAGGGGTTTCATTTATGGGAAATTATTAACATCACACTATCTCCACTAACATCCACACTCCTACATCAGGAACACACAAAACAATCAATACGTATACCTTTTAGCACTGTGCGATACATTTTCATAGGCGAAGAAATTGTTAGTGAGTTCTGTACTATTTTGCTTGTACCTGTTGCATTAAAACAATTGTTGTAGTAAAGAAGTCATGCAATAAAGCAGTCTAACTACTAGCACTTATTACTCTTACAAATAAAATAATAGATTTGAAAATTTAAAATATCTTTTTTTTAATTTCCTCCACTTATTAGCAGGATATAAGACTAAATACGACCAGATGTATGTTTATACACAATTTAAGACTAAGTCTAGAATCATTGCTTGAATATATTCAACGTAGTACCAAAAGTCATCAATAAATATACTAGATATAAACTAGCACAATGCGTACAATTATAGATAAATTCGATTAGTGAAATAAAATACAAAGTTAATTTTTGATTATGTTTATGTATTTTTTTAATTGATTATATGTATGTGCAAATTATTATTTCATTTTATCTAAGAACAATATTAAAAACACAACAATGTCATACTAAAAAAACAATTCATAAGGTCATGCTTTTACATTTCATAATGTGAAATTTTTGTGCACTTTGCATTGCTTGTGTGCATATAGATATTCCTACGAAGATAATAATGCATGCTTCTAAGTAAAAAAATCATTACTTAATGGATTCAAGGTAATTCTCTACGTAATTCTACTCATAGTAGTACCTAAATATATCATCAACTGGACTTATAATAAAAGAGCACAATGCATGTAAGTAGATAAATTGGACATGCAACAACTATACAGTGTGGGTCACACTAATATACCTAGGCCTAGAAATTTATGTCACACTGTGCTAAAAAGTCACTATAAACACCCTTATGTGACTTTTTTAGCACAGTATAACACAAATTTCTAGACCTAAGTTTGCTAGTGTGGTTGCATCATTGTATGGTTATATTTATGTCGTAGTTGCAACAAATAAATGTTGTCGTCCAATCACTAACCACCAACCACCCAATTGGATTTAATTTTCTGCCCACAAAAAACTCATTTCAAATTTCAAATTTTATTTTTTTCATTTACCCTTCAATTTCCCGCCCACATTCACGTCTAAATCCAAAATTAGTACTTCAATATGTTCAACACAGTACCAAAATCTATTAATAATCGAAGCTAAAATAAATTAACAGATTACGTCAACTTTATAAAAATATCGCCCATTCACTTTTGGTACTTTTTTTATTTTATATATAAAAAATAAATATAATGTTTGATCATATTTGATCAAAATATGTGTGACACATCTGTTCATATTTTTTCCTAGTAATTCTACATACAATACTAATTAATATTCATAGTGTCACCAAAAATATCAACGACAATACTTAATACAAGCCAAAACAATGCTTACAGCTAGAAAAATTCCATTATTAGAAAAATACAATACAAGACATAATGAGTATCCATCTTTTATAACTTTTAAATTTTTTACATGATCCAACATTATTTTGAATGATGCATACAAGCTCATATTCAACAATTCTATTACACACATGATGAGTTTTTATATATCATAATGAGAAAATATACATATTACAATATTGATATCTATACATTACAGGCCTGGGTGGCCAATCAATCTCATCATGGAAAAGATGTGGCGGCAACATGGATGCTAGTGCCACGACAAAGTGGGAGCAGTTGTGGTGGCACAATAGGAGCTGGTGGGGTGGCACATGTGGCACATGTGTGTCATCGTGGACATGGATGTGACGACGTGGGGCGGGGCTGACGGGTGTGACGAAAGCAAGAGCACAAGAACGAAGGAGCTCTTAATGGCTTGGGTGCGGCTGCATGTGCTCGACAGCATGAGCGCGGCTGCAGCTTGGTGTACGGATGTAGCCTACGCATGATGACACCCATGGTGCAACGGCAGGCTGAGCACAACTTCAACCTGGGAGCGATTGAAGACGTGGAGCAGGCTGGGCATGGCGGCATGCCGACTTCATCCTAGGTGTGATGACGACGGGAGCAGCCTGAGCATGGCGGTGGAGTAGGTGTGATGATGGGCTGGCGTGGCGTTCGCCTAGGCATATCGGCAGATGGAGAATGACGACTGCTTGGTCATAACGGTAGCGCACAACAACAGTTTGTGGTGGGTTGGTTTTTAGGCAAAAAAACCTAAATGGCACATTTGCCAATTTTTATTACCTAAATGGCACGTTCTTGAACTTATTGCCCAAAATGACACATTTCGGGAGAATTGCGTCCCCGCGGGGGACACATTGGTCCCACATGAGGGCAATGCATCCCGGTTCGGGACACATTGCTCTGTTGTGGGACCAATGCGTCTCATACTGGGACGCATTGCACCAATGCGTCCCAGCAGAGGACGCATTGGTCCCACAACAGCACAATGCGTCCCGAACCGGGACGCATTGCCCTCCTGTGGGACCAATGTGTCCCCCGCGGGGACGCATTGCACCAATACGTCCCCATGCAGGACACATTGCACCAATGAGTCCCCATGCAGGACGCATTGCGTTTTTTAATCACATTTTTGCCGTCACTGATATTGTTTCATGGTTATTGATATGTATATTAACAATATTTATTATATTTGTACATTTACAATTCGTTCACTTGTATTTGGATGTCTATAATATACTCAATTATTATAAATTTGTCAATTTCAATAGCTCGTAACATGCATATGGAATATATAAGTGTATTGCAATCAACATCAGTTGGTTCCTAATTGATTATATAATAACAACTTAATCCAAAAAAATGAGATAGCAATTAAAAACAAGGTTAAAATATGAACCAACATGACGAGAAAATAATACACAACAGAACAATATGATAGATCCAAAATGAACCAATGTGATATCATAATATGATAGATCCACATACAATAGATGTCTTCACAAAGGCATACATACACAACAGAACAATATGATAGATCCAAAATGAACCAATGTGATATCATAATATGATAGATCCACATACAATAGATGTCTTCACAAAGGCATACATACAAAACTGTACAATATATAAAAAACTAAGTACGTCGTCCTCGCCCACGACGTCCTCGCTCACCTCCCTCTACATCTGGATCCTCTGTACCAATGTCATCTGGAGACGGCTGAACTGGGGACAACTGTGTAGGAGGCTGCTGGCGAGCATCAGGGAAGAAATGAAAAGGTGGAGGTGGGGTGAGGGGTCTCTGAAAACTAGGATAGGATGCATCAGGTGGGGTGCATCCTGAGAAATCAAACGGAGTAGGTGAATATGTGACATAAGATGGTGGTCAGCTCTCAGGAATAATTGGTGGTGGGAATGGAGTGTATGGAACAGAAGAAGAACTTGCTCCATAGTATGATGGTGGTTGAGGTGGGGTGATGAATGAGGAATATGAAGCATCTCCTGAAAAATATGGCCATGTCGGTCCCTATGACATGAACTGAGAAGTGGGAGTGGGAGTGGGCTCAACAGTAGGAGTAGGAGTGGGCTCAGGGGTTGTGGTATGAGTGGGTATGGGATCCCACGGCCGAGCATAGTCGGGAAGACTATCAAAGTAACTCCCCTGGATGTTGTAGATACCGTCTCTGATCTATGCAGGGGCGTGCTCTAATGCCGCTCGGATCTCCACCTGTGTTTGTACCTGTAAAACAAAGTATGTACACATAATAAAGACCAATTACATATATTACAAATAACAAAGATAAATAATAACAATTTGTAAAATAAATAATAATGATACTCACAAATTCCTGCTGGCGATAACTTTGCGGGTAATATGTGCTTGGAGGCATAGCCGGAGGGGGCACGACGTATTGTGGATAATACCATGCATAGTGAACCTGAGGACTGAAGACTATATCAGCTGGTGGAGCGGTAACTAAGCTCTCACGTCTGTTGTTCCACATCTGCACCTCCTTCCTATAATGAAGCATCCAATCCTCAGCCGCATGACCCCTCCCATCTATCCGGCTAAGATGCGGCAGCTCAAGAGTAGGTTGTACTTGAACAAAGCCGAACTGTCCAAGTACTCTATCGGGAAAGTGCCACTCCACTATTGTGTAGCACAACAGAGGCACTCGTGCCAACCAAATATCACTACCATCTCTACAAATGGCAGGCAATCTCTCGAGAACATCAGCAGTGTAAGGAGTCAACTCTATTTGTTATTCATATAGACAACATGTATCATATAAAACAGAGTAAATTGCAAATATATAAAACATATACCATACAACATAGGTAAGTAAGTTATACCTGTGAGGGAAAAATCTGGTCAAATGTTGAATCGTAAAACTGAATTGTACCCCTGATAGTTTGACTCCTTTTGACAAAGGTAGGCCACCTATTAAATTGACAAACTAAATTTAGATAAACACTACATAATGTTTGGACCAATATAAAAATTAATTATGTAGATCTTTAACATGTAACCCAAGGGAACATCTTCTGGCCAATCATCCCAGCGCATTGCAATTGTACCTGGGCGTCCAATTCCCAACCTCTCCCAACACCACAGCTGTAATAAGCACACACAACCTGACAGATGGGTAGTTCTCCTGGACCGGGTGGTTGCCTTATACAACTCCCTATATAAGAAAGCTAGAGTTGCAACACCCCAAGATAGAGTGCCACAACGTGCAAAATCGGATACAAGAGGGAGGTACCTAACATGAACTCTATCCCCTATACTATCTGGGATAAGGTAACTACCTAAGAAATATAAGAGATATGCCCTAGTATACCTTGTCCTCAGTTCTAATTGTTGCTCTTCATCACCCGTGGTCAGATCCATATCCTTGAAGGTCTCACACAACCAAATCAAGGAGATATGCCCCTTAGACATCCCATCTGGTGCATCTCCTAAGAAATTCTCACAAAGGTGAGTCCATGAAGAAAATTTCCCCTCATATACACCTGAAGGATATGGAGCTATAACCGGCGGGCCATCAATCCTCAAGCCTAAAAGAACTGCAACATCCTGAAGAGTGACACTCATCTCAAAAGGGGGAAACCTAAAAGTATTGCTAGAGTTGTCCCACCTGTTAACTAATGCAGTGATTAAAGTAGGGTCAAGGTGGATAGAGGGTAGCCTATGAACAAGCCCAAAACTAGCCATGAAAATATTTTCTAAAACATTCGGGTAAGTAATAGGTCATTGTGCCAACATGATGTGGTGTTGGGAGAGTCGGTAGGTTGCTAGTCTAGGAGCCATATCTATGAAAAGTGCAAATATTACATTAAATGAAAAGTGCAAATATTATACAACATTTAAGTATGTCAAGATTCTTCATTAGATAAGATGAAATTAATTCAAATACATGAACCACCAAAAAATATAAAATACAACATCAACTACTAAAAGAGAAATACTACAATAATTAGTTATTGTATTTGATTCAATATCTCATCTAGAGGTTCATAAAATGGCCACATTTGATGTACAACTCGATATATCTCTGGATGTGATACAACTAACTGGTTTTTAACTTGTTCATTGATTAGCATTGCTTTCTATTTAGTGTGATCCCAATACCAACCAGGTAGCTCAAGAAGTTCTTCATACATGTGAAACGTTTGCTTTAAAAATTGCCAATGAAATTTTGCTTGTTCTTTTGTCACTATAAATCCTAACTTGTTGTACAACAAATCTGGTACGTCATTCCAGTCATCATCCAATAGAGTTTGATGAGCCATTTTTCCTGTAGGCACTTCGTAGCTATTATTTGGATTAATTCTATGGACATGTGAAATGTCCATATCCTTCAATGAGCCATCTATAAAAAAACCATTATAAATTCATTGTTTTAGTGAAATTGCAAACGTTACATGACTTGAGTAAATTAAAATTTCAAACATTACATGACTTGAGTAAATTAAAATTTCAAACATTACATGTCTTGAATAAATTGAAATTTCAAACATTACATGACTTGAGTAAATTGAAATTGCAAGCATTACATGACCAGACATCATATGACATTAGGACAAGTGCGTCTATTATGGCCCTTTGAGCCACACTTATGACAGTGATATGTATACTGATTTGGATCAACATCCATAGTTGAATGCCTTTTCTTTTTCTTTGGTCTTCCAGCTTGCCTTCATTTCCTAGGGGGTAATAAGGGATAAATACCTCTACTTTCATCAAATTGAGGCCAATACCTCTTGTCGGGAATACCACGAAATTCAGTTCTGTATGCATTTAGATAAGCCTCATTTGTATAATATGCACTCACAAGTGCATCAAGATCCCAATTGACAGAGTCTGCAGCTACCCAAACATGAGAACATGGATAATTCCATTATTGTGGAAAACCACAACTGCATTGACTGCCACGATTTGGACACACTATTACTTGAAATCTATATCCATCCATGTCACCAACAAACAATTTATCATTGTTCACACGGATGTGTATTGTCAATTTTGTTGCATCCTCTCGAACATTATAAAGCTTATCATGAACCCTAAAGGGTCATTTCAGTCCATCTTGTACACGTTTATTTGTGAGATTATGCCTATGCAGCCACATGGTCACTGAGCGATAGTATGTGGCAACAATTAACGCTTGTATTGGCAAACCTATAACACCTTTTAAGACTCCATTACACCCTTCAACATGATTGGTAGTCAATGACCCATACCTGCAACCGCTATCATATGCGAGAGCCCAATGTACTGGATTTTGGCCTAATAAATACGCCTTCACTGCCGGTTCTATGGTTTCTATAATAGTCATATGACGATCAAACTCATGTGTATCAGTTGTGGATCCCACCTTCCACAAAAACTCCCTCAACTCCTTGGACTTGAACTGCTTATGGAAGTTCTCCCGAAGATGTCGAAGACAATAATGATGTTGAGCCCATCAATTGTAAGAACATGCCTACAATAGGCCCAACCCCTCACAGCTGGACCAAATGCCCAAAACACCTGCTTGAATCTACTAGTGCCTTCAGTTTGAAGGGTATAATCATCAATAAGGTGGGCATATATTGTTCTTGGAATATATTGTGTCAGAGAAATCAGGAACGACAACAAACTATGATATGATGATTCCCAATCTCCAAATATTTTACAAACAACCTTCCTCCTCACTAGATATGCCTTCTTGTAAGATATATTGAGCCTTAGTTCAGCATTCACCTTGTCACGAATTTCTCGTGTCGACATATCCAATCGTGATACTAGGATTGGCATTATCATTCGAGCAATATAAGATGTTGTGACTTGGTGATGATCATGATTCATAACAGTTAATTCACAATTGTGGCCTGCTTTACAACGTTTTATCTTCCACATGCCACCTGCTCTTTTGGACTGGCAAGCAGTCAATCTCCAAGGACATCGTTGATCATGGATACAAACAAGTTTAAGATGACAATTATTTGAGCGTAATGTACGATACTGGACATTCTTTTGTACCGACCATTTTTAGAGCGTCTCAACCAATACAACTTTAGATGCAAATAAAGCACCCTCATATATAACAACACTGGAAGGATTGTAATTGAGATGAAATTCATGACGAAAATCTTCCACCCAATCATCATCTTGAAAAGCTTCATAGTTGGAATCAATGTGTTCACGTTGGGGCCATTGGTTTTCAAATATGGATGGAATAGAACTTAATGCTGCAATAGAGTCAGGGAATGGATGTGTGTGCTCATCATCGATTTCAGTCAATGACTCATCCTCAGGTGGTTCACTGTTATTACCACCTTCAATATCACTATTGTTATCACCTTCGTGATCACTATCATTATCACCTTCATGATCAATATCATTATCTCCCTCCTCAACCTCAACACCAATATTCTCAGTAGTAAGATTTTGAGAAAATTCAGGTGGTTGACTCCACTCAGTAGTTAAATTGCTAAGACTGAATTGAGGTGGTTGACTCCATTCAATAGTTAAATGACTTTGAGAGAATTGATATTGAAATTGATTCAATAGACTCATTAAACAAGGTTGTTGGTGGATAGATGTTTTTTCAAGAAACACATCAATATAGGCATCAACTGAAAGTGATAACAAGGTTCTGTATGCATCATCATCATCAACTTGTATGAGCATATAATTTTCTCCTGGGAAAAGATAGGATATTTTGATAGAGAAGTGGTTGGGATTGATGTCAAGTGTTGTATAGATATATGATTTTAGTTCAGATAGGGTATTAATAAGTGAAATGTTTATGGGTCTAACAGATCGACTAGAATAAGACCCATCAGAGATAAATTACCCATCATATCGCATCTTCACAATTCGTGAATTTGAACTAGATGCCATGTTCCTATATTTTAGAATATTATATTAATATTAGAAAGAAATTCATATTTTATAACATTATATTAACATGAATTAATATTTTAGAGCAGTGACATCATTTTTAAAATAATAGTTAAGATTTTAGAACAATAATTTTGAATTTGGAATTAAATTTATTTTACTACTTTTTCTATAACATTAACAGTGAACAACAATTCAGAACAACAATTTTGCTATTTTTTCAGTAAAATTAACTAACATTTCATAACAACAATTTTGCTAATTTTTTAGTAACACTATCATTTCAGAACAACAATTTTGCAATTTCGAACAATATTTTTTCAGGTATTAATTAGCCTTCAATTGTCATTTTCTACATCATTATTTCTTTTTTTGGATCGGGTAAAATATTATTATGAACAAAAGTATAGGGAACCTATACCGTGCTATACAAGGTAACTACAAAACCCACGGGGTACTAGTTACAAAAGCCCCAGCGTCTTTTCACATTGAGGTCTAAACCTTTATAAAGCATAGGTTTAGCCTTACAAACAAAATGTAGCCTCTCCGTCAGCACATCAAAACCTTTGAATTTATCCAGCACCCTCCCGCCATGTAACCTGGCATTTCTTTGCTGCCAAACTAGGTACACCAGTGCCGAGAAGCCTATACTCACAAAGTGTCCCAAGAAATGTTCCCTAGCCATCTTGGTGCACATCCAATCCAGGATATCCTCGAGAGAAGAGGGGGGAGACCCACCCCACCCACATTTGAGAATCAAGCGTACCCACAAATATTTAGAATAATCACTGTCAAAAAAGAGATGCCCATGGGATTCATTTAACTGCTTACACGAGCTGCAAATTAGCTCAACCTACAGCCCCCACCCAATCATCCTATCCGCAGTAGGAAGCTGAACCAAAATACATCTGTAGAGGGTGAAACTCCACTTGGGATTCTGCATTTTATTCCAAACAACCATGAACCAAGGAACTGGAGGCCCAACCATCCTTAGAATCTAAGTCAGAACACCATGGCACCAAATATTTTGATTCAGTTGGTTATACTCGTGCTTAACTGACAACCACATACTGATCATTCTACACCAGACCAGGGAAACCCCCATCACCGACTGCACATTGAGATTAACACCATATCTCACTCTCAACCAAGTCACCCAAGGGGAACCCAGCCTCGTAAGGAATCTATCAATCCGGTAACCAGTAGCTCTGTCCGCCAAGTGCTGAGGATCCAACAGCCCGAGGCCCCCTAGTTCCTTCAGCCTCGCAACCGTGTCCCAAGCAACACCATGCCCTCTCCCGCCCCAGAGAAAACCACTCATAATGCTCCTAGCCTTGTTGATGATGAATCTGGGTAGCTCCGCCAGCCTGGACCAGAAATTAATCTTAGCCTCAAGCACAGACTTGATTAACACCAAACGACCAGCCATAGAGATGTTATTACCGGCCCATCTGTCCACCGTGCACCTCAAGTCATCAATTACCGAGCTATAATGAGTACCATTCCTTCTACCACTCAAAAGTGGTATGCCCAGGTATTTCGTGGGGAAACCCCCCCCAGCGATCCCCACAGTTCTCCTCAACCTCCCTCTTCTTTGATCACAGGAACGAGATAGAAAAATCTTAGACTTGATCTCACTAATGTACATCCCGGTCAGCTTCCCAAACTGGGTCAAAATTCTCTTTACCGTCTTTAGATATTTTGCATGTCCTGCAGTGAACAACATGACGTCGTCAGCGAAGAGGATGTGTGACCAAACAGGAACCCCTCCAACCTTGTACACCTTCAAATTTCCGTTGTCATGTTCCTTTTTTATGCTTTGGGTTAAAGACTCCATAATGATGACAAATAACATAGGGGATAGAGGATCACCCTGCCTTAGCCCATTGGATGCCTTGAACATGCCATGAGGTACACCGTTAACAAGAACAGAGAAGGATGTGGACTCCACACATTGCCTCATCAACTTAATCCATCTCTCCGAAAACCCAAGCGCCGCCATGATTCTCCAAAGAGCAGACCAATCGACATGATCATATGCCTTGGTGATATCTAATTTTATGCATGCCTTCCTCATAGCCCTTTTACGGTTGAAATCCTCCAAGAATTCCTTGGCTAGGAGAGCCCCGTCAGCCAGAGAACGATCTTTGATGAAAGCAAGCTGTTCGGTTGATATAATTGTTGGCAACACCTTCCTCAATCTCCCTGCTAACAACTTGGCTAAAATTTTGTAGAGCACCGTACAACTGGCAATGGGTCTATAATCCGACATAGAAGCCGGCCTATTGACTTTAGGAATCAGCCTGATGAAGGCATGGTTGAATTTCCTAACCATGGTACCACCCACCATGAACCATCTCACCGCACAACACACGTCATCCTTAATTCAGTAATGTGGAATTAAGGAGTAACAATACAATTATTTCAGTTGTAATATTTCGTACTAATGTTAAATTCAAGTTTTAAAAATTAAAATTTTGGTAGAATAAATACCTCAAATGGAGAGTTATGTGTTGCCAATTGAATAATACAAGAAGAGAAAGAAGAAGCTCCAAGATCGTCTCCGGGCAATAGAAGATATCAGCTCTAAGATCGCCCGAAATAAGTAGAAATCGCCTCCAAGCTGTAGAAATCTGAGAAAAAGCTCCAGAGCAATGGGAGTATAGAGCAAGAGTAAGGAAATGAAGAATGTTGTGAGTTTGGGGGGTTGATTTCAGCCAATATATATAGGAGAGCAATGCGTCCCGGTTGGGGATGCATTGCGCCCAGGTGGCACCGCCCCGCGTCGCGCCGCGGCCCCAACGGCAAAATAGCCGTTGTTCAGGGAGCAATGTGTTCCCGTCCCGGACGCATTGCCCGTGTGACAATTTCTAATCATTGGGGGGTCTCCGCACGCGACGCATTGGCCCCATAAAGGGCAATGTGTCCCGCTTCGGGATACGTTGCCCTCCTGTGGGGCCAATGCGTCCCCTGCTGGGACGCATTGCTCTCACGCGAGGTAATGCATCCCGACGGCGGACACATTGGTCCCACAGGAGGGTAATGCGTCCCGAACCGTGACGCATTGCCCTCCTGTGGGACCAATGCGTCCGCCGCCGGGACGCATTGCCTCGCGTGAGAACAATGCGTCCCAGCAGGGGACACATTGCCCCCGAAATGTGCCATTTTGGACAATAAGTTCAAGAAAGTGCCATTTAAGTAATAAAAATTGGTAAATGTGCCATTTAAATTTTTTTGCCTAGTTTTTATAGTCGGGGTTGTCTATTTGACTTCTCGTACTGTCCTTATTTTTGTCCAGCACAATGCTGGCATGTCTCGTCTCCATGCACGGCCGACAAGATTTAATGACTGTTGCACGTCCCTAAATTGGGGTGAGAATATTAGTGTTTGTTATGTGCTTTATATCAGTACCCTTCAATTATACGAATAATCGGATGATACTTACGTGACTTAGTTGATTAGTTGGTACCGTGGAGGGTCGTGTTTTAATTATGTATTCAGTGGCCGTTGGGAACATGCATTCATTTTAAATCGCGTTCTCGTGTGGGTGACCCAGTCCATCCCACTTTTATTAGCAATTTGGTTGCTAAAGCTTCTGTTCTCACTCGCCACATTTTGTTAATTTTATATGTTGTCGTTACATGCAGCAGCAACCGTTGCAATGAATTAACATATTCTGGTCAGATTTAGATAACAAACATATATAATAAAAATAAAACTAAAACGGAGTTAGAATTTCATACCATAACGTTCTTTGAAAAACGTAGTCCACAATTACGACCACATTAGACATTAATTTCTTTACAAACTTGAGTCTGACTTTGATGTGTCTACGTTGTTATTTTTTATTGTACTTGGAACTCTTTATCTAAGCAATGATTATGTTGCTGTTACAATGAACTGAAAGAGCAAGAGCGACTTCTTTACCATTGGTAAACTGGACGTAAGTACATACAACCATTCCGCTTCCAATCCAGTTTCATCTCAAGAACATGACTCTGCCTCAAAAGTAGATCGAAACAATATGGTCTATTTCTTAGATCTCTAGGAAACAACACCTCCCAACAAGAATACATATCCTAAGATACCATTACTTCCAGAGTTCATGGAAATCCATGTTACATCATTATATCCTTCGACTGCACACAGATATTTGCCATAATGCATCCCAAGGGAATAAGTTTTCCTGATATACCTCAAAACTCTATAAAAAGGTCCCTAATGGGACTTGTCGGGAGAATTAGTGTATCTACTTAACTTACTCACAACACGACACAATGTTTGGTCATTGTAACATCTCTGACCTGAGTTATGCCATAAACCTGAGAGTTTTATTTAAATAAGTTATTTATAAACTTGTTTTAGTCTTTTGAAAAGTAATTAAGACTCAAGAAAAGTTTAATTTTTAAGTTTGAGCTTATTTGCAAACTGTTTGTGCATTATATGATAGTTTGAGTATAATTTGTAATTCACCCAAGATGAGAGGTTATATTGCAATATGTCATATTTTGAACATGCTTCAAGTGCTTAAGCATCATAAGAGAGAGAATGATGCTAAGGGGTGGCTTGTGGAAAGCCTAAGTTTCAAGTTAGAGCTTGTTTGAATAATGTTTTTGTCTTGTGTACCAATTTTGGTACAAATTGTAATTTATCCAAAATGTAGGGTTGATATACAAATTGCCACCTCCAGAGTGTCCCTACTCTCCTGTGGAATCATCTAGAGTAGAGAGAAAGAAATAGGCACCATGTTTGAATCATTTTTGAGTAGTGGTATTCTTTTTTTTGTACTACCAGACTAACTGGTTACAGAACTGCCCGAAGGGCTAAACTGGAAATAGGAACATGCTTAACCATGTTTGGGTAACAAGTCCTCTCCTGTTCATAAAGTGCAGAAAGAAAGGGCGGCCAAACTTGGATCTCTCCAGCAAGGTCCGACTGTTTAAGACATTGCTTTGCCAATTGATCGGCGAGGTTGTTCCATTTCCGTTGTACGTGGATTAATGAACCTCCAGGAAGCTCTGACCAAAGGCATTGAATAGCCTGGATGATCAACATGTATTTGGTTGGCGGATGTTGGGTTCCCGTGATCCAGAAGACGGCTAATTGGCAATCGCTGATTATGATAAAGTTGAGAATGTGTCTTACTCGTATGCGTTGAATACCATCCATGATTGCATATAGTTCCCCCCTCATGGGATCTGTACCCCGCATACAGTCTGTGCCCCCGGAGAGCCAGATGCCTTCTGTGTTGCGGATGATCACACTAGTAGACATGTGTTCGTTTGGATTATCAGTAGCTGTGTCGACATTCACCACAGCTGAATCCTTGGCAACCTCAATCGGACAGAAATGATCTTTAGGTCGATTGTTGCCAGCTGTGTTGGATTGGAGAAAGGCTACATTTATAGATGTTGCTTCCTCTCGACATGAGAGAGCAAGAGAGTGCGGCGGTTTTGCAGTTTGCTTGAAGATTTTCAGGTTTCTGTCCTTCCATACAAGCCAACACGATATGGAGAACAGGACGGGCCATCCTTCCACATATTTTAGATGTTTGAGATTGTAACCAAGCCAATCCTCCATGGAGTCGAAATTGAAGAACTCAATGGCTTCTTGGGGGATAAGGAGCAACCAGGTGCGACAGGCTAGGTATAAATCTCTAACAACATGGAGAGTGGATTCTGGGGCATTGCTACAGGTAGAGCAGACGCTGGAGTCCGTCATCTTCCTTCTGAATCTGAGGACATTAGTGAGAAGTCAGTCTCTGTGAATAAGCCATAGGTTGTCTTTAACACGCTGCGGGATGGACAAGGACCAGAGAGAAGCAAAGTGACCAGTTGGTAAGGGGAGATTTGTGCCACTGAGTGCCCTATAGGCTGTAGTGGCTGAGAAATTACCATCCTTAGACAGGGTCCAGGTTAGGTTGTCCAGACCATATTGAGAGAGGGGGGGGGTGGCATCCTCAAGATATCTTGTGTAGTTTGGTCAGTGAACCAATGCTGTAAGAACTCAACATCCCAAGAGCCGTCGTCTTTGACCAGGCTTGCTACTTTCATATCCTTGATATCTTCAGGTACAACGAGAGATGTGCGGATAACCGGTGTGTGACCTTCTTCAACCCAAGCATCCGTCCACACGTTGGTGCTCTCTCCTGAAATTGCTACTTGCTTCGAATGTGTGAGGATAAAAGGAAGAGAGCCCTTAATGCATCTCCATTGATGGGAGTCAGAGCCATTACTTGCATATTGAGATGAGTATTTGGCTTTCATAAGTCGAACCCATGGGAGCGGTTCGTTCCTCAAGTATTGCCAATCTTTCTTCATCAACGGCGCCATGTTGAAATCATAGCCTTCCTGATATCTAAACCACCGACATGGTAGGGGAGAGTGATATGATCCCAGGAAACAAGATGAAGCTTGCTAGTCTGGATGGATCCGCTCCAAATAAATTGCCGAATCAACTGATCTATCTTGTCACAACATGCCATCGGCAGCTGTGTCATTTGCATCGTATAACACGGTTGCGCAAGTAAGGTGGATTTCGCCAACGTGACCCTCCTAGCTAGAGATAGGAAATTGTTCTGCCATTTATCAATCTGCCCGTGAAGCTTCTCAATCAAGTATTGGTAGTGGTTTTTGCTCTTTCTATTGTGGATTATGGGTACGCCCAAGTGTCGACCTAAGTTAGAAGTTTCCTTTATGTGGAGTTTCCTGCAAATGGACAAGCGCGTGGCTCTGGGGGTATTGATAGAGAAGAAGATAGTAGATTTCTCGTGAGAAAGAAACTGTCCAGATGCCTTGCCAAACCGTTTGAGGTAGCGTAGGATGGATGTCGCCTGTGGTATAGAAGCCTCCCCAAAGAGCAGTATGTCATCAGAAAAGCTTACATGTGTGAAAGGTAACTTTTTTCTGGTGAGTATAATTGGTTTCCATCTTCCCGCAGTTGTTTCTGCAGCAATAAACTGGCTGAAACGCTCCAGACAGAGCACGAAGATGTAGGGGGATAAAGGATCGCCCTGCTTAACCCCGCAGGATGGGTTGAAGGACCCAATTGCTTCACCATTCCACAGGATGGTGGTATGTCCAGATGAGATTATCTGCATGATGATTTTGATGAGCTCACTCGGGATAGAAGTTCGGCGCAAAGTGTCTTCAATGAAAGGCCAGCTCATCTTATCAAAGGCTTTCACAAGATCGAGTTTAATGGCTAGGTGACGTTTCCGGCTACTTTTCCTCTCCATTGAGTGGATGATCTCCTGAACCAGAGCGATGTTGTCACCAATCCGCCTTCTGGGAACAAAGCTAGATTGCATAGGGGAGATCCACTCCTTCAAATAGGGTTTGATACGCGTTGTAATAATCTTGGAGAGGATTTTAGTGCAGACATTGTTGAGGGATATAGGACGCAACTACGAGCATCTCTCTGAGATGGGGACTTTAGGAATAAGCACCAATGTGGATGCGGTAGCTGCTGGCGGGACCTGTACACCTCAAAAGGGATCAGTGAGGAATCTCTTCAGTTGAGTGCGGACAGTCGACCACTGCTCTTGAACAAATTCAGCAGTTATCCCATCTGGGCAGGGGCCTTGAGAAGAGGTGTCAAATGGACAACATCCCATATCTCAGTGTCTGAAGGAATTGTGGCGAGGAGTCTCCTACTAGCTTCTATAATTGGCGTGAATTGCCCGATAAACGAGCTGCTGGCAATGGCTCTGGCCTGAGATGCATCCTCCAATTAGACGTTAGAGAAAAAAGTAAGAATCAAGTTTTTCACCTGTGCCGGGTCCTCAATCCAGTTCCCCTGATCGTCTTTGAGCCTGAGAATTTTATTGTGCCATCTCCGCTGTTTCACCAGGTTTTGGAAATACCTGGTATTGTTATCCCCCAACTTGAGCCATTCGCAGTGTGCCCGATATGGTGTGAAGCACACACACACCTCTTTGCCCGATATTGTGTGAAGCGCGCACACACCTCTTTGCCTGATATGGTGTGAACCACACACACACCTCATGCCTGATATGGTGGAAGCACCTCAATCCTATATACTTGATTGAGTAACACATGAAATGTGTTATGTCAAATGATTCATTAAGATGTGTAGAGTTCAATGCATTTTGATAATTGTGGTCCAATGTACCTTGAGAGAAGGATTGAGCCAACTTAGTAAAGTATGATGTAATCATTATCCTAGAAAGGATGAGAGAGAAACTCATACTTTGTGTGATAATCATTCAATGAGCATATATTGATGCCCCTATATGTGTAGAGCTATGAATTAGGGTTTTGATTCTTGATAATATGAATTTGAAACCCTAATCGACTAAAGAGGGAAAACCTAACCTTAATTGGTGAAAAGAGAAACCCTAACCCTAATCAATGAAAAGGAAAACCCTAACCCTATTAATGGGAAGGTTTTGTTTCTCTTATGTTGCATGGTAATGATATGTACTTGATAATTGTTTATATCATGAAAGACTAACCATGCAGGTATCATGAGATGATGAACATAGCCAAGTATGAGATATGGTGTTTCATATGATACAGATTAAATGGGCCTTGTGAGTCATGTGAAATACTTGTGCAACAAGTATTATGTATACCTAGGTCTGAGAACCTAGATGTTATAGTTACCTGGTAGGAGGTAACAATGTTCAGTGATGAACTAAGGGTTTGAATACCCAGATTTAGCAACCATGATGATGATAATGTTAAGGGATGATAATTCCCAGTATTCTGATAAGGGACTGAGATCCTGAGTGTTGTGTATTCACTATGTTCCAAAGATTATGAAAGTACTTAATAAATGTCTTATACCTTTTTCTTTATAGCATATGTTATAATCCATGCTTGTAACTTGATTGATGCTAAAAGATATTGTAATACACTTAATTAATCAAATGAAACCTTATCGTGTAGTGCCCATGCCATAGATCCATTATGTGTCAAGATTTGTTGAATGGTGAAATGAATTTAACTTTGAGTGCATATTTTTGAATATGTGGGGGTGAAGGATGAACATATCCTTACGTCTAGATGGGGATTGATGTGTTATCTCCCCGATGAATGCCAGGGTTGTCGTGTAATCACCCTGATGAAAATGTATTGGGGATTGATGTGATATCTCCCCGAAGAGAGTGCATGATGTGACTATAGCTCTATAGCGAAGATGCCACTATACTCCAGCAAGCTAATTGCAGCTTGACATGTGGTCACTGCCAGTGGTCTCGTACTAACTGAGACGGGTGAGGTCATGGAAGCCGACTCTTCCATTGACCTTATATGGTACTGATTTCGACTAAGTGGTGGTCATTTGCATATGAGCAGTATACCTCATCTCCTCTGGGTATAAGTGTGATTGTGAACATGCAATCAGCCGTGTAGCGTATTTACTTAAGGTAAGAATATGGAAACATTGGTTGATGCTTCATTACTTTTATACATCTTAGATTGATAGATGCTATACATGTTTTTCATATTCTTTATAAAGAAAATAGATGATCTATAGCTCTGTCATGGATAGTTGAACTAATTTAACATTGCTATTGCTTTGTATTGTAATTATACCATGATTAAACATGCTTATTTACATAATAGATCCTCTGCTTAGTTTTATACTATTTACTTGTGATAATAATATTGTTGGTGAAGAGTTATATCTCTCGTTGGGACTTGTGTCTCACCCCGTGGGTTCCATAATTTTTAGGTGGACGTGGACGAGGAGGTAGAGACCGTACTGTAGAGGAAGGACAACAACAACAGGAACAACAGTAACAACTCAGGTTGAGTGTATTGTCTGTCATGTCTTGTAGATAGAAGTCCTATGTGTCGTCTTTGTACTCTCAGGTCCTTGGGAGTTACTATGTGATGTTTTTATAAATGATCTGAGATTTTATCTCGTATGCCTTGAGGTTTTATGTTGCTTATGTATATGTTTGAGGCAAAGAAACTGGTATATGATATCCTCGGGATGAGATGGTACAATGGATGTACAATGTGAACCATGATGTATATAAAGTTTTGGTTCTTTTCTTTAAGAGTTTCTTGGAAATGGATCTCTTTGCAAAATGGTTTTAATTTTTAGTGATTTTTATTAATCCGTTGCTGATGCTTATTCTGTGTAATTATTGGTGGCGATTTTGTTGTCAGTCTGATGGAGGATCATCACAAAGTTTTGGTATCAGAGCCTAGGGTTCACTGAGTCTACATAGATATAGGATTAAGGGTGTTGAGTCTGTTCTAGTGTCCTCCAGTTTATCTTATAGTGACTTCTACTCATATAGGAGAAGAAGTAAAGCTGAAAGATGGCCAGAGCACACGAAGAACATGCTACTGAGAGCAGTGTTGCTGCACTAGGAGGAGGTGCAAGGGAACATGCTAGAGAGGATTCAGTGCCTGAGAATAACCAGCTTGATCAAGGCATGCTATAAAACCCAACCTTTCATGCTCTTTTTGGGCAGTTCATGACCACAATGACGCATATGATAGATCGGATGCCATCACCAACACCTAGGGCACTAGTTCCCAATGAGGGACATGGAGCTGGTAAGACCTTTGAGCGGTTATGCCTAGTAGGAGCCACTGAATATGCCGGTACAACTAATCTAGTAGACGTAGATTCATGGCTCACTAAACTAGAGAAAGCCTTTAGAATCCTTATGTGAGAACCCATTACACTAAACGAGATTACTCAAAACATAAAGCACAATCAATCACTAATTAATCACATAATAAAAAACATGGGTAAATTAAAACCGATTTCAATGTCAGCACTCATTCTGAAACATTTGCATAAGAACCCAACATATTTCTTATATCCGTACTATGCCAAGAATTTGATACAATTGTTCTATTACCTTAGCCACAACGTATATACACAAGAGAACAATATTCATATATGCCACACAAACAAGCATTAACATGCTAACAAAAGTTCAATTTGTTTGAAACACCATATACAAAATATTCCAGCCCAGACCTAAGAGTACATGGATGACTCTAGGACACACTAGACATCTAATCAACTTTCTCAAAGATTCATTACTATGGCTCCTCTTTTCTTCCACATGTTTGTTTTTGTCACTTCCGATTACCTAAAAAAATGTGGCAAACCACAAGGGTGAGACCCAGTCCCAGCAAGAGATATAACCTCCAACAACATTTATTGATTACAACATTTTAAAGTAATTAAACAGTTAAGGAGTTTAATAAAATATAACAAATAAGATCAGTAGTACTGATGATTAACAAAATACATAAAGGAGTAGATAATAACAATCATCATTAGCCAGACAATCATCCTTTATCTTGTTGACAATATAAGCAATTCAGTAGGATATGCATATCTAGCATCATGAGCAAGTCTAATGACATAGCATAGCTAACAACATGAGCATGTATGATTGGTTGAACAGATCAACATCATAAGAAGAGCTAACAACATAAGCACAACTATCTGGATAAGCATCATTAGCAGTATATGCATCTCTAGTTACAAAGGCATGGCTACCATGCTAAACATAACTACAACACGAGATAGCTAGCATCATGATTATAATCAGTAGTAGCAGTAAAGTTATCAACATAATCATGGCTACTGTATGTACGCATCTACAATCTTAAGCATATCCACAACATAAGTATATCTACTATCTCTTAATTGCACTAAGAATCATCTTTATGTAAAGATAGCAAACAAGGGTTATCATCCAATGTGAAATGTCGTGTATAACCCTAAACAAATATGCTATACGGTTGTATTACATCTTTTATTATGCCCTGAGGAAATTTGAATCATACCATTCAAAGTCCAACTAACCCTTACGAAGGGCTATTCGGTTCCGTACAAGATCTAGGAGTGTCACTATCTTAAGATCTCTTCGCTTCGGGCAGTACGAGTAAAAAGGCAGTGACATATCAGTCAAAGCTGCCACCATAGTGACATATAGTCAAGATGATAACCACTAGTCCGACCTTGGTATAGGTCACAACACTAGAAACCAGGGTATTCAAACCTAATCACTGAGGTACAACCACAATTGTCCTCTAATCACATTGTGTTATAATCACCGTGACACGACTGTAGTCATTCTCAATCACATCAGATGTATGAGGCATGACCATAGACAACCTCCACAATCTGCATTGTGGATGATAAGGATATATCCTCAACCTACCACCCCCACATACTCAATAGTATGCGCTCTGAGTTTCCCTTAGGAATACTTGTTTCACCATCCAAAAAGTTCTGACACTGAAGATGGCTCTACGGCACACATCACTACATGATTAGAGTTGCACTTGATTAGTTATGCCAATTGGATGAATTAAGGCCGCATCAAATAAGTGGATATACAAACCTTAATTCACTTCTAGAAAGCATATAAATATCAAAACTTTTAAAATATATAAAACGTGTGAAACATAATTTCTAATCTCATCATCACATGGTACTATTAACTTGCTATTCTTGAGACCATACTAGTCATCACACTATCACAAGATATAAACCCTTTTCACAATATCACAGGGTATCAACCCTTATCAACATAAGAGGATTACACCTCATTCATGGCTCAACCATGCCCAAAGGTCATTAAGACCATCATACTATCATATGATATAAATCCTTTTCACAATATCACAAGGTATCAACCCTTATCAACATAAGAGGATTACACCTCATTTAGGGCTCAACCATGCCCAAAGCTCATTAAGACCATCATACTATTCCCTACAAGATCATCATTATCTTTGCATGACTTATAATAAGCCTCAACAACATCACTTACATATAATACACCGGATCAACACAACATTGCATTTATGAGCTAGGAGATATTCATATATAATCATAGCAGGGTTATATTAACATTAAGAACATTCTTTTATTACATCAATCATGCAAGGAATCTAGATATGATTAACACTCATCATATTCATAATGCACATGTTTAGCATAAGAAAGTATCAACCATGTGGCTATGATAACCACCAATTAACACATTAATATTATGATCATGTTAAGGAGGTTATTCCACCATCATTCCATCATATAACAATGTTAAACATGAATACACATCTATATCTATTTGCATTAGAGTTAGGTGCTTAGCACCATAAGTTGTCAAACCAACCTGATATAAGTCATATTATACCTTAGGAATAACGTACACATGATCACAGGTTCATCTAGAACTGAAATCAGAACGTGGAACATTATAAAAATCGAAATCCAAGTCAAGCATAGCTTTTTAGTGCATGGATCATCATTTTCAAGCAAGAACATGATCTAGAAAGCTTATGGTAAGCAATAAACGTGGAGAAAGTTATAAAACTTGACTCTAATGAGAAGATGAAACCCCACATAGAAGAAATCTCGAGAAGGTAGGGTAGAAAATCCAAGAATAAGCTATGAATTTGTCCATCGAGCACCTTTCTTCATCAAATGAGCAAACCCTAAGCATAAGGAGCAAGAAAGGTAGGGTTTTAGAGCTTTAGAGCAATATCTTCCATGGAACAGCATGGTTAAAACCTGGAGAGATATAGGAGGAAGAAGAGAAAAGAAATAAATAGAGGAAATAAGGTAAAACTTACACTTTTCGGTCAAGATCACTAGGAGGAAGCTTTTTAGACCCAAAAAGGAATTCAATTGCAACCCTAGAATTTTTTCCAAGAATTTCCCCTCTTTCTTTTTCCTTGGGCAGAAAAATTTGCAGCTGGACAGAAGGAGAATGAGGTTGGGAGAAAGAGGGAAGTGGTGGAGAGAAAATGGCTCATTTTGGTGCTTGGGGATAAGTATATGAACTTTAAGATAAAGCAAAAAGTAAAAGTTGAAGTTCTAGTATCTATCCAAGTGTCCATGGCCTTAATTTATTAAGAATATACAAGAATACACACAAGTAGCCCCCCCACCATGTTTATAGACCTGCTTATCTTTCCTTTGTCTAATTTCATAGCCAATCAAATAATTTATTAGTTGATAGCTACTAAAGGTAGCTCATATGTGAAGGGGAAAATCCTAAAATACCCATGGAGAAAACACCTTCAAACCAAGGTTTAAATAGGCGCCCCATGGCTCAAAAAGCTCAAGAATGATTAGAAAATATCCAAGGAACATAATGAAAGTGATAAATTGCAAATAAAACCTCTCACTTGGGTAAATTGTAGAAAAATCCAAAATGTGCATAAAATTGCATAACTTGCTCAAACAATGTCCAAATTGGACCAAATTTGAAAATTAAGCTTGTATTATGATTTCAAATCATATGACTAGGTTATATTAGGGTTATAAGAATTCAAATATGATAAGTAAGATTGTTCAAATCACTAAGAAGTTTAGGGGCCTTACAACTATAAACCCCTAACAGGGATTTCACCCCCAAAATCCAAGGTAAACAAAGGTGGGTGCTTCCTTTGCACCTCATCCTATTAACTTTACATGGTTACTTGAATATCATGGTAATGTCACATCATTCATAAATATCTCCTCTTGGGTCAATACAAAAACCCCCACCTAAGAAGACATTCTCAATATGGAATGTAGAAACTTATTGTTTCATCTGTGCAACTCTAGTAGTAATGTTCAACTTTAAATTCTAGATATCATCCTAAAATTATATCTATTATATCAACACATTACTCAAAAATCATACTTGCTAGCTTTTTACCAATCATGCCATGTGTCCCATACCATTCCTTGAAGCATAAAAAAAGGTGATGTATCCATCATTTGTTTTTCTAGATACACTGACACTGGAACACTTGTCAGTTCTTTTTCAGCATAAAAAGAAATGTTGACGCTGGCACCTATCATTCCATACAAGGAAACATCATTCCTAGTCAAGCTTGTTAGTGGTGAAACAACATCACTATCTTCACCTTACTAGGATTTACACAACCTACTTAGAAGACATATCACGATCCCATAAAGACACTTAATCAACCCCATCTCACTTTTGTTCAACTTGTCTCATAGATATTACTGCTTTAGAAACCGTAAGAGTTTTGAAGAAATATTGATCATATTTTTGACCATATTTGAAATACTTCAACATGTCCTCATTCAAATCTTGCTACAACTTGTAAGACATTACTTGAACACTTTGTTCCTCCTATTCATGAATTCTATTGGTACATTGGTTAGTCGAAAGGACATAACTCTAAACTCATCATGGTCATGTAAATTTTGTCATCCAATCTAACTCTTATGCATTGATATTTGATCATAGGTTTATCTTTAAAGGAACACGGTATCACATATCTATTGACCAAGAAACCATCTATCCTTGATAGTGGTCTTGCCCAGCTATCACTGAACCATACACAACATTATATAATCACTTTTTCCCCTTCCAAACAACATATAGAGGGTCATCATAAACTCTCTCTATCTCTCTCTCTATGGGAGAGGATTACTTGGAATTTTCATTTAATAAGCATCCCCAACATTCACATATTTCTCATATTATTGATACATCTTGGATAGTAGGATTCATTACCTTGGTATCCAGCTCATGTGCTATAAGGAACTCACATCCTTATATCATCTACTTTTACCAACATAACTAATATCAAGACATATAAGAGGAGCCTTCCTAATTGGAAGACTTAAAAGAAAAATCATCACAAACTTTATGATCTTGGAACCATAGTCCAAACAACCTTATGCTATAATAAGCTATCCACCCTCTTATTTACAAAAAATCCACACATACCAAGTGGCAATGACCCACTTGAAAGTTGTTCCCTAGAAAGGAAAGACACAAAGGGAAACATACTTCCCACATCATAGCAACATTGTTCAGGGGTCACTAACCAAAAGGTAACTAATTCTATTTTCATTATGCATATTACAACTGCTTATGTATCATTTTACCTTTTTCATTTTTGGTTCCTTGCCATTAGCAGAGGAATCACCATGATTAACATATCTCCTTACTCCTTCCTTGATGACTATTTATGTGAGAACCTGTTACACTAAATGAGATTACTCAAAACATAAAACACAATCAATCACCAATTAATCACATACCCAAAAATATGGGTAAATTAAAACCGAAACATCAGCACTCATTTGCATAAGATCCCAACATCTTTCTTGTATCCATACTAGGACAAGAATTTGATACAAATGTTCTATTTCCTTAGCCACAACATATATACACAGGATAACAATATTCATATATGCCACACAAACAAGCATTAACATGCTAACAAAAGTTCAATTTGTTTGAAATGCCATATACAAACGTTTCCTACCCAGACCTGAGAGTATAGGGACAACTCTAGGACACACTAGACATCTAATCAACTTTCTCAAAGATTCATTACTATAGCTCCTCTTTTCTACCACATGTTTTTTTCATTACTTCTGATTACCTAAAAAAATGTGGCGAACCACAAGGATGAGACCATGTCCCAGCATTAGATATAACCTCCAACAACGTTTATTGATTACAACATTTTTAAGTAATTAAACAGTTAAGCAGTTTAATCAGATATAACAAATAATATCAACAACATTGATGATTAACAAAATACATAAAGGAGCAGATAATAACTATCATCATTAGCCAGACTATAATCCTTTATGTTGTTGATAATATAAGCAATTCAATAGCATATGCATATCCAGCATCATGAGCGATTCTAGTAACATAGAATCTCTATCATTATGAATAAGTCTATCAACATAATCATAGATAACAACATTAGCATTTCTAATAGTTTGAACATATCAACATCATAAAAAGAGCTAACAACATAAGCACAACTATCTAGATAAGCATGATCAACAATATATGCATCTCTAGTTACAAAGGCATGACTAGCATGCTAAACATAACTAACAACATGAGATAGCTAGCAACATGATTATAATCAGTAGTAGAAGTATAGTTATCAACATAATCATGGCTACTGTATGTACGCATCTACAATCTTAAGCATATCTACAACATAAGTATATCTACTATCTCTTAATTGCAGTAAGCATCATATTTATGTAAAGAGAACAAACAAGGGTTATCATCCAATGTGAAGCATCATGTATAACTGTAAGGACCCTGGCCTCCATTTTGGGCTTACCCTATTTTCTTTGCCTAAACCTTGTGTTTAGATGTTTGCTAATCACTTGAGTTGTGATTAGGGCTTGTTTGTGCTTTGTTGAGAGGTTGAGGTGCAACTTGCAAATTACCCAAGTTTGTCACCTTGAGAGATGTCTTTCTCTCTCCTTGCATTCTCTAGGGTTGAGAGGATGGGTTGGGCTCTTTGCTTGAGTAGCTTTGGGCTTTGTTGAGCCTTGTTTGAGTTGTATTGAGCCTTGTTGGAGCTTGTATCGGGCTGGGCCTTGGTGTATCAGCCAGGAGTGCTTGCTTGTATTGGGAAAGCTGTGTATCGACCATGGTGTGTCAGTTGCCATGTCGGGGGAGACACACCCTCTTGACCTAGCCTTGTTTGTGTCACCATCTTTGGACAATTGGCCATTGCTTTGCTAATGGGTGGCAAGTCATGGACAAGTGGTTTGGGGTGCTAGCATGTGGCATAACCCTTGGACAAGTGTGCTATGGTCGGGTGCCACCTTGCCTTGCTCTCCCCCTTCACCCCTTAGTATATAAGCAACCCCTCTTGCTTGCTATGCCTCTTTGGTACCCTTAGTTCCTCCCTTTTCCTTTGGTGGCCGAGCTAGGAGAAGCGAAGAGGGAGTGGTGGCCGATATAGTAAGAGTGGTGCCCGACACAGCAAGAGTGGTGGACGATACAGTTGGTGGCTTGGTCGATATCCTTGGTGGAGTCTTCTTCTTCCTCTAGTGGTGGCTAAAACCCTAGAGTGTGCCTTGCTCTTTCTTCTCTTATGGTGAGTATCTTTCTCTCTTTCCTTGGTACCACCTTCTTCCTTGCTTGTTCGACCATGGAGGTGATAGGTTCCCTTCTTTTCTTGAGGTGGCCGAAGGTGGAGCTTGGAGCTTGGAACTTGGAGTTTGTGCTTAAGGAGGGTTACATAACTCATACCCTAGCTATATTACCTTCTCTTCATGTTGCTTGTTTATATGTTATCTTGATCATCCATGCTTACCTTGTTAGTAATATCTTTGCTCTAATATGTACCCTTGACATTGTAGGATATGATGACATGGTATGTTGTTTAAATGTGATCTTGGACCTTGTTGGCCGAACCATTGGGTTAGGATTCTTTGGGAAAAACCCCTCTCTCTTAGTTGTTGAGAGGTGAGCCTAGGGTTTCATAGTCCCATGGTGCGTGTGGTGTGTTCTTGGGGCAAAATCCATTTCTCTCCCTTTGGTTTTGAGAGGTGAGATTGAGCTCTAGTGGTGTAGGAAAAACCCCTCTCTTCCGTAGTCATTGAAAGGTGAGTCTATGCTCTAGTTGCTTGGGCAATACCCTCTCTTACCATGGACTTGAGAGGTGAGCCTTTGGTTGGTCTTGACCTAGTTAAGGTTGGTAGGTTGGCCGATATGGGATGACCCACCTTGCTGCCCGATATGTGATAGAAATTATGCAAAACCCCTCTCACTTGGTTGTTGAGAGGTGAGCCAACTCTCTTGACCTATTAGGGTTTCTTGACGGCAGTCTTGAGGTTGAAGATGACCAACCCGTCATGACCTTTGGACCCTTTCCCGATATCTCTCTTTTAGGGTTGAGATTGGGCGATATGTTAGATGGGTGTTGACCTCTTTGACCGATATGGACCTTTACCGAAGATTTGCTATTGGGAAATATGTCCTTGGCTGATATGACCCTAGATTGGATGTTAGAGTTGTTCCCTTGGATGATATGTGGCGTTGGGTGTTGCATTTGGTGACATGGCCCTACTGCTTTGCACGATGCAACATTGCACACCTGATATGATGATGCACGCTTGGGCGTTACAAGGAGCTTCTCTTTATCAACCTTGTGGTGCTACCCGACATAGTGTCTTAGTGGCTTGGGTGATACGAAGTGAACGTTAGGGTTTGCTACCTTAGATTTTATTAAGCTTACCTTCTTCCTTGACCGATATCTTCTAGTGGGGTGCTGCCCGATAGCTAGGTGATAGTGGTTGGCCGATATGGTTGTAGCCCTAGATGGGTGATGGCTGATACAACAGGTGGTGATGAGTTGCATGCTTAACCGATATAGTGTTGGATGTTACACTCCTTGGTGAGAGATGTTGTGCCTTTGGTGAGGGCTATCCCTTACCCGAGATGCCTTTGGTGAGGGTTGTACCTTGTGTTCGGTTGGTAACCCTAATTCTTGTTATGCTATGGTATATGAGGTTGTTATGCTTTATATATATAAGAATGCTATGCTTTGATACACTCATCTATGTTTCATGGTTGAGTCTCATAATAAAGTAAGGAGTTGTAAATGTTCCTTGTACAAGTATCATTGCTCCTTTGTGATTTCACTAACCATGTAGGTAACAGTTGTATGATGAGGACATGGTAATGGCATGATAGTAATATGATGTGGAACATCAAGGGTTATGAGGAACCCAGTGATATATGATTGGTGTTACGCATGAAATGGCAATGTGTGCCTTGATGATGGGATTGAGTCCCTGTGATGTTGATCCTTGAGATGGATCTTGATGATTAGCAAGAGGCCAAGTGGTAACATGTGATGTTGGATCGTTGTGATGGATCAGGATAATATTGATGGCTTTGAGAATAAGAATGATAATGTAACACATGATAATGAGATCTATGTTGTTTACTTGTGTTTTAGTTACATGTTACATAACTTGGTTGAATCTTGCAATCCACTTCAAATATGTTAATTAATTACAGATGAATCTTTCTTGTAGTTTGCCCTGGCCATAGATCCATCATCGTCAGGAGTTTGGTGATGGTGAAATAGGTTCTCCTAAGGGTTAACCTGGAACACATATTATTGAATATGTGGGGTGCACCTACACCCTAAGTAGTAGTGCATGTTTAGAGCACAGTTTTAGGCCCGTGGTTCAGTATGGTTAGAGCATGGTGAATAGGCCCATGGCTCAAGATATGTGATAGAGCATGGTGAATAGGCCTATGGCTCAGTGATGATGGAGCACGGTGAACATGTCTGTGGCTCAGTTTTCTAGCATCGATACTTGTACCAAGGTGGGCTAGGCAGAGGGTAGCCTGACCCTGTGTGGATGAGGCCACTTAAGCAAGAGACTATGATATTGCTTTGGTTCTCGTACACTGACCACGAGGAGGTGAGGTCGTGGAGTCCGACTCTTCCATTGACCTTGTATGGCACCGGATTTGGGTTTCGCAACTGAAGGTTGGATTTGAGGCCTTGTTTGTATAGTTGGTTGAGGCCTTGTTTGTATAGTTGCCCTAGTTATATCTTGCAGCTAATTACATGTTCCTCAGATGTTATGATATGTTCTTATTAGACTTGTCTTGTCAATCATGTTCCATATTATTATTTGTGCACATGCTTCTTAAATATCTCAGTAAGATGTTATAACAAGTCAGTTATGCTCAGTATGCTTCTCATATATGATCTGCTTATATCAGTTACATGTTTTATCTGTTACAACTCCCTTTTGAGATTTTATAGTTTCAGCGGGGGTTACGTTTCTTGCTAGGATTGTGTGTCTCACCCCATTGGTTTAAAACCTTTTTAGGTGATCAAGCTAGACGTGGTGGTGGTCGTGAGGTTGCGGTTGAGCAGCAAGAAGAATAGTAGAAGGTAAGGTTGGATATGTTGCTACTGTTGTTGGGTGTTTTGTAGTAGAGTCCTAGAGTCATCCATGTACTCTCCGGTCCTTGGAGGTGTGTTGATGAGGTTTCGTGATGTATAGTTGACATGACTTTCTTATCCTATTGTTGACCTGGCTAGGTCTGTTTTGTATATAAACATGTGATGCATCCCTTATGGATAAAAGACAGATGGATCCTATGAACCGTGGGCATGTTTCAAGTTGATGTATATTTATATAACATGTTTCCTTGCAGGATGTGGATCTGGATGTAATATTTCCTTTCTTATCTACTTTCCGCAATTGGTTTTAATTAACCCATGTTTTTGGGAATACGATGTTTATGACGGTTCCACACGTTTTCGTGTGGCATTTCATTGTCTGTGTGATAGCGGGATGTTACATTATAGGTTGGTATTAGAGCACTAGGTTCACTGAGTCTACAGGGATCTAGGACTAGATTTGTGTCTGTTCTTGTGATTTTCTCCATATTTTCTCATAATGAATTCTGCCCCCAATAGAAGATAAAGCTAAAGGATGTCTGAAAATCATGAAGAACATGCTACCGAGAGCAGTGTCGCTACATCAGTTGATGGAGCGAGTATGCAGGCACATGAAGATCAGGTGCCTGAGGTCCCCCAAATCGACCCAACCATTCTTGAGAATCCTATCTACCAACACCTTATGGGATAGGTAATGGAAATGATGAATCTCATGGTGGAGAGATTACCTGTGCCTCCGCCAAGAGCACTGGTTCCCCATGAAGAATCATCGAGTATTGGGAAGACCTTTGAGCGGCTTCGCCGAGTCAGAGCTTTAGATTATGCTGGTACAGCTGATCCAGTAGATGCTGATCTGTGGCTGACAGGTATCGAGAAGGCCTTCCGAATTCTCGACATCCCCGAAGCAGATAAAGTCAAGTACGCTGTCTACCTTCTAAAGGGTAGTGTTGGCCACTGGTGGGCCATTGAGGAAGAGAAGCGACCTGGTGAGGTGATCTGTTGGGACGTCTTCTGGTGGGAGTTTGTGATTCGATACTTCCTGAAGATGTATCTAGATGAGAAGATCAGCCAATTTGAGCATCTGCACCAAGGTTCTCTGAGCATCACTGAGTATGAAGACAAGTTTATGGAGCTATTGAGGTTTTGTCCTCACATGGTGGCAACGGATGATGAGAGGATCAGACGGTTTGAGAAAGGTTTGAGTACTGAGCTGATAATACCTGCGGCTTCTTTAGAAAACTAAGAGCAGTTTGCCATGTTTATGGAGTCTGTCTGAAGTATTGAATGGTCAGTCACAGAGAAAAGAGAGGCTATGTCCAAGAAAAGGCCTACTCAGTTTCAGAGACAGAGGTTTGACAGCCATAAAAAGCCAAGATTTTCTACACCTTCTGTGATGCAAGGTTCTAGTACACCATCTTAGTGGTCACCAAGTAAAGGAAGAGGGTGTGGTTTTTCGCCATCCAGAGCCTAAAATACAGCTTCAGTGGAAGTGACAGGACCATCTAGGCCGCAGCCAAGAGACCCGTCATGCTTTCTCTATGGAGAGGTCAAGCATATCAGGTGGAATTGCCCAAGGAGAGACGTCGAAGTGACACAACAACCGAGATAGAGTCAACAAGGGTCATCTAGATAACAATTTACTGGTGCCAGAGGGTGAGGACGTGGCCAAGCATCACAAGTTGGATCATCTGCTCAAGGAAACCGAGGACATGGACAAAAAGCAATGGCTTGATTCTATGCTATGAGTCAGCCAGAGGCGATAGTCAACCTACTAGTAGTTGTAGGTCAAATGGAGTTATTTCATTCTGATTTGTCTTCTTCTTGCTTTGTATTTGTTCTGATTGACACGGGTGCTACACACTCTTTTATCGCTCGTAGTATGCTTGATAGCTATCTTTTACCTGTTAGTTGTAAGAAAGATAACTTGTTGTTAAAAAACCCTCTTGATGGTTCTTCGATGCTTTGAGAAGTGTGTTCATCTTGTGTTCTATCTTTTTTGGGACACACCATACAAGTGTATCTCATACCAATTGATATGCATGGATTCGATGTAATCCTTGGGATGGATACCTTAGAGAGGTATAAGGTTGTGTTGGACTGTGGTTGCAAACAAGCAGTGTTTGCTGATGATGGTGAGAAGTGGATCTTCCAAGGAGATAGGAAGATTCTCCCGACATATTTGGTATCAGCTATGGTGGTAGAAAAGTTGTTGCAACAAGATTGTAGAGCATTTTTCACTCATGTTGTGGATACCGAGGCAAAAGGTTCTAGCCTTGAGGATGTGCCTATTATCAGAGAGTTTGAGGAAGAGATGAGGAGGAAGTATCCCTCACTTTTCTCTTCAGATTTTGGGGACGAAATCCTTTTGTAGAGATTTATGACTTGTAAGGACCCTGACCTCCGTTTTGGGCTTACCCTGTTTGCTTTGCCTAAACCTTGTGTTTAGATGTTTGCTAATCATTTGAGTTGTGATTAGGGCTTGTTTGTGCTTTGTTGAGAGGTTGAGGTGGAACTTGCAAATTACCCAAGTTTGTCACCTTGAGAGATGTCTTTCTCTCTCCTTGCATCCTCTAGGGTTGAGAGGATGGGTTGGGCTCTTTGCTTGAGTAGATTTGGGCATTATTGAGCCTTGTTTGAGGTGTGTTGAGCCTTATTGGAGCTTGTATCAGGCCGTGCCTTGGTGTATCAGCCAGGAGTGCTTGCTTGTATCGGGAAAGCTGTGTATCGACCATGGTGTGTCAGTTTCCATGTCAGGTGAGACATACCCTCTTGACCTAGCCTCATTTGTGTCACCATCTTTGGACTAGTGGTCGTTGCTTTTCTAATGGGTGGCAAGTCATGGACAAGTGGTTTGGGGTGATAGCATGTGGCATAACCCTTGGACAAGTGTGCTATGGTTGGGTGTCATCTTACCTTGCTCTCCCCCTTCACCCCTTAGTATATAAGCAACCCTTCTTTCTTTCTAGGCCTCTTTGGTACCCTTAGTTTCTCCTTTTTCCTTTGGTGTCCGAGCTAGGAGAAGAGAAGAGGGAGTGGTGGTTGATACAACAAGAGTGGTGGCCGATACATCAAGAGTGGTGGCCGATACAGTTGGTGGCTTGGACGATATCCTTGGTGGAGTCTTCTTCTTCTTCTTATAGTGGTGGCCAAAACCCTAGAGTGTACCTTGCTCTTTCTTCTCTTGTGGTGAGTATCTTTCTCTCTTTCCTTGGTATCACCTTCTTCCTTGCTTGTTCGGACATGGAGGTGATAGGTTCCCTTCTTTTCTTAAGGTGGCTAAAGGTGGAGCTTGGAGCTTGTAGCTTGGAGTTTGTGCTTAAGGTGGGTTACAGAACTCCTACCCTATCTATATTACCTTCTCTTCATGTTGCTTGTTTATATGCTATCTTGATCGGCCATGCTTACCATGTTAGTAATATCTTTGCTCTAGTATGTACCCTTGACATTGTGGGATATGATGACATGGTTATGTTGTTTAAATGTGATCTTGGACCTTGTTGGCCAAACCTTTGGGTTATGATTCTTTTCGCAAAACCCCTCTCTCTTAGTTGTTGAGAGGTGAGCCTAGGGTTTCATAGTCCCATGGTGTGTGTGGTGTGTTCTTGGGGCAAAATCCCTTTCTCCCCCTTTGGTTTTGAGAGGTGAGATTGAGCTCTAGTGGTGTAGGCAAAACCCCTCTCTTCCTTAGTCGTTGAGAGGTGAGTCTATGCTCTAGTTTCTTGGGAAATACCCCTCTCTTACCATGTACTTGAGAGTTGAGCCTTTGGTTGGTCTTGACCTATTTGAGGTTGGAAGGTTGGCCGATATGGGATGACCCACCTTGCTGCCCGATATGTGATAGAAGTTGTGCAAAACCCCTCTCACTTAGTTGTTGAGAGGTGAGCCAACTCTCTTAACCTATTAGGGTTTCTTGGAGGCAGTCTTGAGGTTGAAGATGACCAACCCATCATGACCTTTAGACCCTTGCCCGATATCTCTATTCTCGGGTTGAGCTTGGGCGATATGTTAGATGGGTGTTGACCTCTTTGACCGATATGGACCTTTACCCAAGATATGTTGTTGGGTGATTTGTCCTTGGCCGATAGGACCCTATATTGGACGTTAGAGTTGTTCCCTTTGACGATATGGGGTGTTGGGCATTGCATTTGGCGACATGGCCCTACTGCTTTGCACGACGCAACGTTGCACGCCCGATATGATGTTGCATGCTTGGGCATTACAAGGAGGTGTTGCTCGTTATCAACCTTGTGGTGATGCCCGACATAGTACCTTAGTAGCTTGGGTGATACGAAGTAAACGTTAGGGTTTGCTGCCTTAGATGTTATTAAGATTACCTTCTTCCATGACCGATATCTTCTGGTTGGGTGTTGCCCGATACCTAGGTGATAGTGGTTGGCCGATATGGTTGTAGCCCTAGATGGGTGCTGGATGATACAACAGGTGGTGATGAGTTGCATGCTTAACCGATATAGAGTTGGACATCACACTCTTTGGTGAGGTCTATCCCTTACCCGAGATGCCTTTGGTGAGGGTTGTACCTTATGTTCGTTTGGTAACCCTAATGATTATTATGCTTTGGTATATGAGGCTTTTATGCTTGAGATATATAAGAATTATATGCTTTGATACACTCATCTATGTTGCATGTTTGACTCTCATAATAAAGTAAGGTGTTGTAAATGTTCCTTGTACAAGTATCATTTCTCCTTTGTGATTTCACTAACCATGCACGTACCAATTGTACAATGAGGCCATGGTAATGGCATGATAGTAATATGATGTGGAACTTCAAGGGTTATGAGGAACCTAGTGATATATGATGGGTGTTACCCATGGAATGTCAATGTGTGCCTTGATGGTGGGATTGAGTCCTTGTGATGTTGATCCTTGAGATGGATCTTGATGATTGGCAAGAGGCCAAGTGGTAACATGTGATGTTGGATCCTTGTGATGGATCATGATAATGTTGATGGATTTGAGAATAAGAATGATAATGTAACACATGCTAATGAGATCTATGTTGTTTACTTGTGTTTTAGTTACATGTAACATAACTTGGTTGAATCTTTCAATCTACTTAAAATATGTTAATTAATTACAGATGAATCTTTCATGTAGTTTGCCCTGTCCATAGATCCATCATCGTCAGGAGTTTGGTGATGGTGAAACAAGTTCTCCTAAGGGTTAACCTGGAACACATATTATTGAATATGTAGGGTGCACCTGCGCCCTAAGTAGTAGTGCATGTTTAGAGCACGATTTTAGGTCTGTGGCTCAGTATGGTTAGATCATGGTGAATAGGCCCATGGATCAAGATATGTGATAGAGTATGGTGAACAGGCCCATGGCACAGTGATGATGGAGCACGGTGAATAGGCCCATGGCTCGATTTTCTAGCACTGATACATGTACCAAGGTGGTCTAGGTACATGAACGGTGATACAGCCAGATGAGGTTGAGCCTGATGAAGATGTGACCTATGAGGAAGGTCCTGTGGCGATCCTTGACAAAAGAGTTAAGAAGCTGAAGAGGAAGGACCTGGTTCTTATAAAGGTTCTTTGGCATCATCGTGGTGTTGAGGAAGCCATGTTGGAGCTTGAGGAAGAGATGAGGAGGAAGTACCCCTCACTTTTCTCTTCGGATTTTGGGGACAAAATCCCTTTGTAGGGGGTTATCTTGTAAGGATACTGACCTCCGTTTAGGGTTTACCCTGTTTTCTTTCCTTAACCCTGATGCTTAGTTGCTTGCTAATCACCTTTAGTGGTGATTAGGGTTTGTTTGTGCTTTGTTGAGAGTTGGAGGTGCTACTTGCAATTAACCCAAGTTCAGGGTTTGTGGGCAAGTTTGCCACCTTGTGAGGTGTTCCTCCCTCTCCTTGCTTCCTCTAGTGTTGAGAGGAAGGTTTGGGCTCGTTGCTTGAGTTCCTTTGGGCTTGGTTGAGCTTGTTGGGCTTTGTGGTGCCTTGTCTTTGCTTCTTTGGACCTTGTGTCGGGCAAGAGCATGCTAGTGTCGGCCTAGGTGTGTCGCCCAGGATGTGTGTCACCCTGGTGGTGTGTCGCCCAGGGTTGTGTCGGCCATGGTGGGGGTGTGTCGGCCATTGTGTGGGGGTGTGTCGCCCATGGAACCCTTTGACCTTCTTTGACCTCGTTTGTGTCACCACTAGTGGACACTTGGTGCTTGATGCTTGCATGTGGCAATGGCCTTGGACATGTGTTTAGGGCATGTTAGAGTGGTGGCATTTCTCATGGACAAGTGTCCCTAGGAGGGCGACACCTTGCCTTGTCTTACCTTAGTTTCTCCTCCATCCCCTTCTATATATGCATTTCCTTTCCCTTGCTAAGGATCCCTTTAGTTCCTTAGTCTCCCTCTCCTTTGGTGCACGACACCTCTCTTCTTTTGCAAACTTGGTGGCCGATCCTTCTTGGAGTCTCCTTCTTCCTCTAGTGGTGGTCGAACCCTAGAGTGCCTTGCTCTTCTTCCTTGGTGGTGCTTGGATCTTGGAGCTAGGAGCTTTGAGCTTGCTTGAGGCGGGTTACATAACTCCTAACCCTAACTACACTACCTTCTTCTATGTTCTTATATGTTGCTATGATCTTATCGGCTATGTATGTTGCTAGTTTAGTTTCTTGCTTAGTTGTTCTTGTTGGCCGAAACATGTGTTCTAGGGTTTCTTGGTGAGCAACACTCCTTTCTCTCCTTGGTCTTGAGGAGTGAGATTGAGTCCTAGTAATATGGGCAATACCCCTCTCTCATTTAAGTTGAGAGGTGAGCTTGTGTTCTAGTTGCTTGAGCTACACCCTCCTCTCACCATGGATTTGAAAGGTGAGATTGGTGGTGGTTGTTCCTTATGTTGCCTGATTGGTGATAAGAGATGTTCAAGACCCCTCTCTCTTAGTTGTTGAGAGGTGAGCCATATTCTTGATCCATTAGGGTTTTGGTACCTTTGTGCTTGAGGAGGATGACGACCTTGTGGAGTTGCATCTTGACCATTATGATCTTGGGGGAGGTGCTGCCCGATATCCCTCCTGACCTTGAGCTTTGGACGACACATGTTGTGGCTGTGACGGGCATCACCCTTGGTCCCTGCCTTGAGTGTGTGTCGGGCATCACACCTTGATGAGTAACCTTCCCGATACACTTAGCCTATGTGATGGCTTGGTGTCGTTGTGCTTTGAGGTATGGAGTCGTTAGCTTGATCTGTGATCTGGTCTTGTGTCGGGCGTCACACCTTAGTCTTATGTGTTGGCCGAGTTGCTCACTTGGGTTTCCTGATACACATATGGCTGCATGTTATCCCCCATTGCACGACACACCTCTTGAGCTTTGTTGCACGACAGGCTTTGAGGCCGAGACACCCGGGTTGCACAAGATAGTGTGGTTGCACGTTATGCTGATGGCCGTTAGCATGTAGTTGCTCGATACACCTCTTGAGCTTGCTACCCGACAGGCTTTATAGCCATCCTCCTAGATGCACAACACAACGTTGCACGTTACACCCTTGTGCTTGGCCGATATGTGCTGGTCTACTTGACCGTTATGCGTTTGAGTGTTGGGCGATAGGGGAGAGTAACCTACCCGATACTACCTTTGGTGAGGGTAGTGGGCACTTCTAGTGAGGGTCTTGTCTCTTATGGAAAACCTATACGCTAGCTTTTGTTCATGAATCACGTTGGGTTTTGATAATAACCTTGACATGCTTGATGGTAATTGTGATAATAGATTACATCTATGAAACTTGTTATGATATTGCATCTGTTTATAATCATCTTGAATCATCTGTATAATGCTAAAGAAATGAGGAGCATATAAGATGTCTTGCATGATGTTATGACCTATGTCTATGGTCACAAGTTGAGGCATGATTCATAAAGAATATAAGCATCAATGTCACCCTATGTTGATAATATGATCTTTCTATTAATCCATGATGATTGTACATACTAACCATGCAGGTGATGCATAGCCAGGTAAAGGGCTATGGGGTATATATGATGAGTAACATTGCTTTGATAGTTACTCTTGATGTGTTTTGGTCTGAGAACCTGAGTTTGGCTAAAGTACCTAAGTTGATGAGAATGCCTTGAGAGGCAGTGACATTATGTGATAAGGGATTGAGATCCCATGGCGATGTGATGATCCTTGAGATGGATCTAGATGATTGGCAAGAGGCCAAGTGGTAACATGTAATGTTGGATCCTTGTGATGGATCAGGATGATGTTGATTACAATAAAAGCATAATGTTGAGTTTCATGTTGTTTATTTCTGTTATAGTTTGCATGTTATATAACTTGGTTGAATCTTGCAATCCACATAAAAGATACTAACTAATCATAGTGGAATATATCATGTAGTTTGCCCTGGCCATAGATCCATCATCGTCAGGAGCTGGTGATGGTGAAACGGGTTCTCTTGGGGGTTAACCCGGAGCACATATTATTGAATATGCGAGGTTTCTCCTAGCCTAAAATAGAGAGGGAATCGAGTGCAGCTGCGGTTGCAGACTCGAGATATGTATATGAGCATGGTGAACAGGCCCATGGTTCACGATATGTGATATGGGAGCATGAATGCGTTCATGGCTCAGAGCACAGTAAATAGGCATGTGGATCAGATATACTAGTGCCGAGACCTGTACCGATGTGGGATAGAGGAAGGGTAGCCTATGGAGATGACCCTATGGCTGAGGCCACTTAAGCATGAGACTGCGGTCCTGCTTTGGTTCTTGTGCACTGACCACGAGGTGGGAGGTCATGGAGTCCGGCTCTTCCATTAACCTTGTATGGCACCGACTTGGGTTTCGCAACTGAAGGTTGGATTTGAGCGGTACGACTCACTTCCTCAGGGCATAATAATAGGTAATTCAGCCGTATAGTATTTACTACTTAAGGCAAAACATGAAACATTGGTTGAGGCCTTGCTTGTGTAGTTAATCCTATTATACTTGTAGTTACTTAAATGTTCTTGGGTTATGTGATAAGACCTTATACATCTTATCTTGTTAATCATGTTCCATAAAGGATTACTTGGGTGTATGCCTTCCGTACATCTGGTAAGCTTGATGGTATGAATAGCTTTACTTTATAAACTGCTCTTGTTATACCTCTTATCAGTTAATTACTGTTGTTGCTTTATCTTTATGTGGTTTTGTGGTTTCAGCGAGGAGTTATGTTTCTCACTGGGACTGTGTGTCTCACCCTACTGGTTTACACCCTTTTTAGGTGTTTGAGCTAGACGTGGTGGTGGTCGCGGAGTTGCGGACGTGCAGCAAGACGAGAAGTAGAAGGCAAGCAAGGGATATGCTACTGTTTTGGTTGCTTTGTAGTAGAGTCTTAGAGTCATCCCTGTACTCTTAGGTCCTTGGAGGTGTTTTGACATTGTTTCACGATGCATAGTCGCTAATGTTTTGTATATCCTACTGCTAGCCGGATGTGGGCCTTTATGTATGTATAACAGGTGATGAACTTGTGTGATGATAGGACAGCTGATCTCCTAAGATGTGGACATGTGTCAAGATCTTGTAATGTCTATATAACCTATTTTCTTCCAGGATGAGGACTTAAATGTAATAGTTTCTCAGTTTATCTGCTCTCTGCAATCAGTTTTGATTAATCCGTGTTTTTGGTAATCTATGGTTATGGTGTTTTTCCGCACGTTTTCACGTAACACCTCGCTGTCTGTGTGATAGTGGGATGTGTTGCCACAAGTTTTGGTATCAGAGCTCTAGGTTCACTGAGTCTACAGGGATTTAGGATTAGGTTGTGTCTGTTCTTGTGAGTTTTCCAGATTTTCTTACAATCATCTTCTGCCCTCAACGGAAGAAAAGCCAAGATGTCTGGAAACCATGAAGAACATGCTGCTGAGAACAACGATGCTGCATCAGTTGATGGAGCTATAGGGCAGGCACATGAAGATCGGGTGCCTGAGGTCTGCCAACCTGACCCAGCCATTCTTGAACACCCTTCCTATCAACAACTTATGGGGCAGATGATGGCTACGATGAATCTCATGATAGAAAGATTGGCAGTGCCTCCGCCAAGAGCACATGCTCCCTATGATGAAACATCGGGTATTGGGAAGACCTTTGAGCAGCTTCGCCGAGTCGGAGCTTCGGACTATGATGGAATGGCTGATCCAGCGGATGCAGATCTGTGGCTGACAAGTCTTGAGAAGGCATTCTGGATCCTCGACATCCCCAAAGCAGACAAAGTAAAGCACGCTGTCTACCTTCTGAAGGGTAGTGTTGGTTATTGGTGGACCATCGAGGAGGAGAAGCGACCTGGTGAGGTGATCGATTGGGAGGTTTTCCAGCGCGAGTTCGTCAGCAGATATTTTCCGAAGACGTATCTGGATGAGAAGATCAGTCAGTTTGAGTGCTTATGCCAAGGAACGATGAACATCACGGAGTATGAAGCCAAGTTCATGGACCTGCTGAGGTTTTGTCCTCACATGGAAACAACAGATGAAGAACGGATCAGACGCTTTGAGAAAGGTTTGAGTGCTGAGCTGACAACACCTGTGTCTGCGTTGGAGAATCAAGAGCGGTTTGCTACATTTGTGGAATCTGTCTGGAGGATTGAACGGTCAGTCAAGGATAAAAGAGAATACATATCTCAGAAGAGGCCTGCTCAATTCCAGGGACAGAGGTTTGGTGGCTTCAAGAAGCCAAGGTTTTCAGCACCTTCTGTGATGAGAGGTTCCAGTGTACCATCGCAGTGGTCTCCGAGTAAGGGAAGAGGTTATGTTTCTTCACCGTCAAAGGCACACAGTACAACTTCAATGGCAGTGACAGGGCCATCTAGGCCATGGTTTGAAGTTAAGACATGCTATATCTGCGGTCAGACGGGGCATTTCAAGTCGAATTGCCCAAATAGAGATGTTGAAGTGACACAGTAGCCGAGGCAGAATCAACAAGGATCAGATAGACAACAACCCAATGGTAGCAGAGGGCGAGGATGCGGTCAAGCGTCGCAAGTGGGATCGTCTGCTCAAGGAAGCAGAGGACGTAGACAACAAGAAACGACTCGATTCTATGCTATGAGTCAGCCGGAGGCGATAGTCAACCCACGAGTGGTGACAGGTCAGATGGAGTTATTTCATTTTGATATGTCTTCTTCTTGCTTTATATCTGTTCTGGTTGACCCGGGTGCTACACACTCTTTTATCGCATATAGTATGCTTGAGAATTGTCGTTTACCTGTTAGTTGTAAGAAAGATAGCTTGTTGTTAGAAACCCCTCTTGATGGTTCCTCAATGCTCCAAGAAGAGTGTCCATCTTGTAACTTATCTATTTAGGGACACAACATACAAATGGACCCTATACCACTTGATATGCATGGTTTTGATGTTATCCTTGGGATGGATACGTTAGAGAAGTATAGAGTTGTTTTGGACTGTGGTTCCAAGCAGGCAGTGTTTGATGATGATGGAGCAAAGTGGCTCTTCCATGGAGATAGGAAGATTCTTCCGACGTGTCTGGTATCAACTATGGTGGCAGAGAAGTTGCTACGGCAAGGATGTGAGGCATTCATAGCTCATGTTGTGGATACCGTTGTGGCTACCAAGGCAAAAGGTCCTAGCCTTGAGGAGGTGATGGTTGTTCGAGAGTTTGCGGATGTGTTTCTTGATGAGTTCCCCGGTGTTCCTCCACCCTGAGAGATTGATTTTGAGATCAATCTGGTTCCAGGAATGCAACCAGTTGCATAGACACCATATAGGATGGCTCAAGTAGGGTTGGCAGAGCTTAAGAAGTAGTTACAAGAATTATTGGAGAAAGGTTTCATCCGACCGAGTACGTCTCCTTGGGGTGCTCCAGTATTGTTCGTTAAGAAGAAGGACGGATTGATGCGGTTATGTATAGACTACCGGAAGTTGAACAAAGTCACGATCAAGAACAAGTACCCGTTACCGAGGATAGATGATCTATTTGATCAGTTGCGTGGTGCTACAGTGTTTTCGAAGATCAATCTACAATCCGGATATTATCAGTTGAGGATTAAGGCGGATGACATACCAAAGTCAGCTTTTAGGACGAGGTATGGTCACTTCGAGTTTGTGGTTATGCCGTTCGGACTAACCAATGCACCTGCTGCTTTCATGGATTTGATGAACAGAGTGTTCCGTCCGTTCCTAGATCAGTTTGTTGTAGTCTTTATAGATGACATCTTGATCTACAGTCGGGACAGGCAAGAGCACGAGCGAAATCTTCAACTAGTGTTGACTCTTCTTCGCCAACATCAGTTGTATGCCAAGTTCAGTAAGTGTGAGTTCTGGTTAGAAGAAGTAACCTTTTTGGGTCATGTGATATCTGCGGAAGGAGTCAAAGTGGACCCGAAGAAGGTGGAGTCCATTGCAGAGTGGGAACAGCTGAAGACACCGACAGAAGTTCGTAGCTTCCTGGGTTTAGCAGGATACTCCGGAGGTTTATCAAGGACTTCAGTGCGATTGCGTTGCCGATGACGAAATTGACTAGGAAGGATGTACCTTTTGTCTGGGATGATCGTTGTCAGCAAGCTTTCCAAAGTTTGAAAAAGAAGCTGACCAGTGCTCCAGTGTTAATCCTACCAGAGCCTGGAAAGGGCTATGTTGTTTTTTGTGTTTCTTCCAAGAAAGGTTTAGGTTGTGTGCTGATGCAGGAAGATCATGTGGTTTCTTTTGCTTCGTGACAGCTTAAGAAACACAAGGAGATCTATCCGACTCATGATTTGGAGTTGGCAACAGTGGTTCATGCGTTAAAGATTTGGAGACACTATCTTTACGGGGAAGTGTGTCAGATTTTTACGGATCATAAGAATCTGAAGTACATCTTTTCACAGCATGAGTTAAACATGCGAAAATGTTGATGGATGGAGTTAATCAATGATTACAACTGCACCATCGAGTATCATCCTGGTAAGGAAAATGTGGTAGCTGATGTGCTTAGCCGAAAGTCTTCTTCTCCCTCTTCAAAGAATGCACAATTGAGTTCCCTGGTATGCCATAGATGAGATATGTATGTTTCCTTGCGACAGATGAATGTGAGGATGGAAGTTTCCTTGTTAGCTGGACTTTTAGCACAGATGCAAGTCAAGCTTATGCTGAGACAAAAGATCAATGATGCACAACAAACAGATGATACAGTACAGTTGATCAGATCAAAGTTCGACAACAAAAAGCGTGATGGGTTCCAAGAGTCCGAGGATGGACTAGTTTGCTATCATGATAGGATGGTGGTCCTCGATGCTGATGTTTTGAGAAAGTTAGTGCTCGAAGAAGCACACACATCGATGTATGCTATGCACCCAGGAGTCACCAAGATGTACCATATTCTGAAGGACTTGTATTGGTGGTCCGGCTTGAAGAAAGATGTAGTCGAGTTCGTGGCTAGGTATGCAGTTTGTCAGCAAGTAAAGGCTAAGCATCAGAAGCTGGTAGGTACGTTGCGACCCCTGCTGATACCCTATTGGAAATGAGATCATATAACTATGGATTTCGTAGTTGGTCTACCCAGGACAACTAGGAATCATGATTCCATTTGGGTAATAGTGGACAGATTGACGAAGTCTACCCATTTCATACCAGTAAAGACAACATATACAACCGAGAAGCTCTCTCGGGTATATGTAGATGAGATAGTACGGTTGCACGGTGTGCCATCGACGATAGTTTCTGACAGAGGTCCTCATTTCATGAGTCATTTCTGGGAACAGTTGCACAAAGCGTTGGGAACACAGTTGAGGTTTAGTACCACCTTTCACCCACAAACAGATGGACAGTCTGAGAGGACTATTCAGACTTTGTAGGATCTCCTTCGAGCTTGTGTTTTGCAGTTCCTAGGCTGTTGGGACATGCATCTCAGTCTGATAGAGTTTGCTTACAATAACAGTTATCAGTGGAGCATTGACATGGCTCCTTATGAGGCCTTATATGGCAGGAAGTGCAGATCTTCGTTGTGTTGGTATGAGTCTGGTGAAAACCAGCTGCTGGGTCCTGAGTTAGTACAGCAGACAACAGAAAAGATCAAAGTGATACAACAACAGTTGAAAGTGGCACAAGACAGGCAGAAGTCTTATGCAGACAATCGCCAACGACCTTTGGAGTTCTAGGTAGGAGACAAAGTGTATCTTAAAGTCTCGTCATGGAAAGGTGTGCTAAGGTTTGGCTGGAAGGGCAAGCTAGCACCCAGATTTATGGGACCATACCCAGTCATAGCACGTATGGGCAAGGTAGCTTACGAGTTAGAACTACTGCCAGAGTTGCACATGTTACATCCAGTGTTCCATGTAAGTATGCTGAACAAAAGTCACCCAGATACAGGAATGGTGATATAGCCAGACGAGGTTGAGCTTGATGAAGATATGACCTACGAGGAAGGTCCTGTGGTGATCCTTGATAGAACAGTTAAGAAGTTGAAGAGGAAGGACCTGGTTCTTGTAAAGGTTCTTTAGCATCATCGTGGCGTTGAGGAAGCCATGTGGGAGCTTGAGGAAGAGATGAGGAGGAAGTACCCCTCGGTTTTCTCTTCAGATTTCGGGGACAAAATCCCTTTGCAGGGGGTTAGCTTGTAAGGACCCTGACCTCCGTTTAGGGTTTACCCTGTTTGCTTTGCTTAACCCTGATGCTTAGTTGCTTGCTAATCACCTTTAGTGGTGATTAGGGTTTGTTTGTGATTTGTTGAGAGTTGGAGGTGCTACTTGAAATTAACCCAAGTTCAGGGTTTGTGGGCGATTTTGCCACCTTGTGAGGTGTTCCTCCCTCTCCTTGCTTCCTCTAGTGTTGAGAGGAAGGTTTGGGCTCATTGCTTGAGTTCCTTTGGGCTTGGTTGAGCTTGTTGGGCTTTGTGGTGCCTTGTCTTTTCTTCTTTGGACCTTGTGTCAGGCAAGAGCATGCTTGTGTCGGCCTAGGTGTGTCGCCCAGGATGTGTGTCGCCCTGGTGGTGTGTCGCCCAGGGTTGTGTCGGCCATGGTGTGGGGGTGTGTCACCCATGGACCCCTTTGACCTTCTTTGACCTCGTTTGTGTCACCACTAGTGGACACTTGGTGCTTGATGCTTGCATGTGGAAATGGCCTTGGACATGTGTTTAGTGCATGTTAGAGTGGTGGCATTTCTCATGGACAAGTGTCCCTAGGAGGGCGACACCTTGCCTTGTCTTATCTTGGTTTCTCCTCCATCCCCTTTTATATATGCATTTCCTTTCCCTTGCTAAGGATCCCTTTAGTTCCTTAGTCTCCCTCTCCTTTGGTGCACGACACCTCTCTTCTTTTGCAAGCTTGGTGGCCGATCCTTCTTGGAGTCTCCTTCTTCCTCTAGTGGTGGCTGAACCCTAGAGTGCCTTGCTCTTCTTCCTTGGTGGTGCTTGGAGCTTGGAGCTAGGAGCTTGGATCTTGCTTAAGGCGGGTTAAATAACTCCTAAACCTAGCTACACTACCTTCTTCTATGTTCTTATATATTGCTATGATCTTATCGACTATGTATGTTGCTAGTTTAGTTTCTTGCTTAGCTGTTCTTGTTGGCTGAACCATGTGTTGTAGGGTTTCTTGGTGAGCAACACTCCTTTCTCTCCTTGGTCTTGAGGAGTGAGATTGAGTCCTAGTAATATGGGCAATACCCTCTCTCGTTTAAGTTGAGAGGTGAGCTTGTGTTATATTTGCTTGAGCAACACCCTCCTCTCACCATGGATTTGAAAGGTGAGCTTGGTGGTGGTTGTTCCTTGTGTTGCCCGATTGGTGAAAAGAGATGTGCAAGACCCCTCTCTCTTAGTTGTTGAGAGGTGAGCCATCTTCTTGATCCATTAGGGTTTTGGTACCCTTGTGCTTGAGGAGGATGACGACCTTGTGGAGTTGCATCTTGACCGTTATGATCTTGGGGGAGGTGCTGCCCGATATCCCTCCTGACCTTGAGCTTTGGACGACACATGTTGTGGCTGTGACGGGTGTCACCCTTGGTCCCTGCCTTGAGTGTGTGTCGGGCATCACACCTTGATGAGTAACCTACCCGATACACTTAGCCTATGTGATGGCTTGGTGTCGTTGTGCTTTGAGGTATGGAGTCGTTAGCTTGATCTGTGATCTGGTCTTGTGTCAGGTGTCACAACTTAGTCTTATGTGTTGGTCGAGCTACTTGCTTGGGTTGCTCGATACACATATGGCTACATGTTATCCCCCGTTGCACGACACGCCTCTTGAGCTTTGTTGCATGATAGGCTTTGAGGCCGAGACACCCGGGTTGCACGAGATAGTTTGGTTGCACGTTATGCTGATGGCCGTTAGCAGGTAGTTGCTCGATACACCTCTTGAGCTTGCTACCCGAAAGACTTTATAGCCGTCGTCCTAGATGCACAACACAACATTGCACGTTACACCCTTGTACTTGGCCGATATGTGCTGGTCTGCTTGACCGTTATGCGTTTGACTGTTGGGCGATAGGGGAGAGTACCCTACCCGATACTACCTTTGGTGAGGGTAGTGGACACTTCTAGTGAGGGTCTTGTCTCTTATGGAAAACCTATACGCTAGATTTTGTGCATGAATCACATTGGGTTTTGATAATAACCTTGACATGCTTGATGGTAATTAGGATAATAGATTACATCTATGAAACTTGTTATGATATTGCATCTGTTTATAATCATCTTGAATCATCTGTATAATGCTACAGAAATGAGGAGCATATAAGATGTCTTGCATGATGTTATGACCTATGTCTATGGTCACAAGTTGAGGCATGATTGATAAAGCATATAAGCATCAATGTCACCCTATGTTGATAATATGATCTTTCTATTAATCCATTATGACTGTACATACTAACCATGTAGGTGATGCATAGCCAGGTAAAGGGCTACGAGGTATATATGATGAGTAACATTGCTTTGATAGTTACTCTTGATGTGTTTTGGTCTGAGAACCTGAGTTTGGCTAAAGTACCTAAGTTGATGAGAATGCCTTGAGAGGCAGTGACATTATGTGATAAGGGATTGAGATCCCATGGCGATGTGATGATCCTTGAGATGGATCTGGATGATTGGCAAGAGGCCAAGTGGTAACATGTAATGTTGGATCCTTGTGATGGATCAGGATGATGTTGATTACAATAAAAACATAATGTTGAGTTTCATGCTATTTATTTCTATTATAGTTTGCATGTTATATAACTTGGTTGAATCTTGCAATCCACATAAAAGATACTAACTAATCACAGTGGAATATATCATGTAGTTTGCCCTGGCCATAGATCCATCATCATCAGGAGCTGGTGATGGTGAAACGGGTTCTCCTGCGGGTTAACCCGGAGCACATATTATTGAATATGTGAGGTTTCTCCTAGTATAAAATAGAGAGAGAATCGAGTGCAGCTGCGGTTGCAGACTCGGGATATGTATATGAGCATGGTGAACAGGCCCATGGCTCAGGGTATGTGATATGGGAGCATGAATGCGTTCATGGCACAGAGCACGGTGAACAGGCCCGTGGCTCAGATATACTAGTGTCGAGACCTGTACCGAGGTGGGCTAGAGGAAGGGTAGTCTATGGAGCTGACCCTGTGGCTGAGGCCACTTAAGCATGAGACTGCGGTCCTGCTTTGTTTCTCGTACACTGACCACGAGGTGGGAGGTCATGGAGTCCGACTCTTCCATTGACCTTGTATGGCTCCAGCTTGGGTTTCACAATCGAAGGTTGGATTTGAGCGGTATGGCTCACTTCCTCAGGGCATAATAAAACGTAATTCAGCCATATAGTATTTACTGCTTAAGGCAAAACATGGAACATGGGTTGAGGCCTTGCTTGTGTAGTTAATCCTGTGATAATTTCATTTACTTATACGTTCTTGGGTTATGTGATAAGACCTTATACATATTATCTTGTTAAACATGTTCCATAAAGGATTACTTGGGTATATGCCTTCCGTACATCTGGTAAGCTTGATGGTATGAATAGCTTTGCTTTATAAACTGCTCTTGTTATACCTCTTATCAGTTAATTACTATTGTTGCTTTATCTTTCTGTGGTTTCGAAGAGGAGTTATGTTTCTCACTGGGACTGCGTGTCTCACCCCACTGGTTTACACCCTTTTTAGGTGTTTGAGCTAGACGTGGTGGTGGTCGCAGAGTTGCGGCCGAGCAGTAAGACGAGCAGTAGAAGGCAAGAAAGGGATTTGTTGTTGTTTTGGTTGCTTTGTAGTAGAGTCTTAGAGTCATCCCTGTACTCTCAGGTCCTTGGAGGTGTTTTTATGTTGTTTCACGATGCATAGTCACTGATGTTTTGTATATCCTGCTGCAGGCTGAATGTGGGCCTTTATGTATGTATAACAGGTGATGAACTTGTGTGATGACAGGACAGCTGATCTACTAAGCTGTGGACATGTGTCAAGATCTTGTAATGTCTATATAACCTATTTTCTTGCAGGATGAGGACTTAAATGTAATAGTTTCTCAGTTTATCTGCTCTCCGCAATCAGTTTTAATTAACCCATGTTTTGGTAATCTGTGGTTATGGAGTTTTTCCACACGTTTTCGCGTAACACCTCGCTGTCTGTGTGATAGTGGGATGTGTTGCCACACATAAGGTGAAGCATCACCATCACATTCCATACCATTCTCAAGTATGAACCCACACATGAATCAAGATGTAACCATCAGGTTATAGCATACTAGGGTTTCAACAACAGTAACAAAATACTCCATGATTGTATTAGTCATTCAAGGACTATTCATACCCAATTACCATCATTTAGTTATATTAAAGCTAGGTATAACAAGCTATACCTCATTAGGGTTACATATGAACCCAATATGATTATCATCCCTTCTATTCATATGAGTGAATATGCAAGATTACCTTATTAAGGGTAACCCTCCATTTGTTCCATCATCATTCAACCCATATCACTCTACCACAATGTCACCCAAAACCATTGGATGTTTAAATGGTAAGACCATTGGCTGTTTACATAAGTAAACACCTTAGATAAACCACCTATAAAGTCCTTGATTTGTTCTCTATAAATATTCACCATCTAACCCTAGACATCCCTTGATTAACAACACAAAATGTTCCACTAAGAGTAGGGTAAAACCCACAATTGATTGTTCATTTGAAACAAGCCATCCATTATCAACAAGTAAGCTCCTTAAGTTGATCATATAAAGGAAACCATCTAAATCACATTATTAGGACCAACATAATACATTATCCATCATACCACTTTATTGGAGGAATAAACATTATATCTTGACCATTGGGTCAAGTTCATATATTAAAACCATCAATTACAGTATAGGTCCGACCATTGCATCAAGTGACCCAAACAACTATTGGTATGAGACTTAATTGATTCTACAACTACAATGCTTAACTCACCATAGGTTGTAGAGACCTGATGAATAATCATTAGTGATAATTAAATCACCATAGGTTGTTAGATCAACACTATATTGATTAATCAACATCAAATATTAAGCTAATGTCATCATTCATTGATAAAATCGGCAGGGTACTTAATAGTTGATCATTAAACTTCTAATTGATCCAAAACCTGACCTAAGGGGGTGACCATAGGTTTTCACCATAATTTGACACCCTTGATCACGACCATCTGTGGTTATGAAGACAACACCATAGGGTTGTTGCAATGGTACCATCATCGGGTCATGGTTTATAGAAGAAATCAGCTTTAAACCCTAAAATTGACCATTGTTTGATAGGTGCTTAGCACCATAGGTTGTCAAAACAACCTGATCCAAGTAATATTATACCTTAAGAATAATGTACACATGATCACAGGTTCATATATAACTGAAATCAGAATAGGAAACATTATAAAAATCGAAATCCAAGTCAAGCATAGCTTTTTAGTGCATGGATCATCATTTTCAAGCAAGAACATGATCTAGAAAGCTTATGGTAAGTAATAAATGTGGAGCAAGTTAGAAAACTTTTCTATAATGAGAATATGAAACCCCATACAGAAGAAATATCTAGAAGGTAGGGTATAAAATACAAGAATAAGCTATGAATTCGTCCATCTAGCACCTTTTTTCATCAAATGAGCAAACCCTAAGCATAAGGAGCAAGAAAGGTAGGGTTTTAGTGATTTAGAGAAAATTCTACCATGGAACAGTAAGGATCCGACCTGGAGTAAGGTATAAGGAAGGCGAAGAGCAAGAAAAATGAAGAAGGAAGGAAGAAAACAACTTGCCTTGGTCGAATTCCCTAGAAGATGACCTTGGAAACCCTATGTAGGGCTAGATGGAGCCCTATGAGACCTTCTTCCCCAAAAAGGGGTTGTCTTCTACCTTAGAGCAATTGGTTCCACAGAAAAACAGAGTGGATTCATTTATCCAGATTAGAGGAAATAGAAAGCAAGCATAGTTTCGTATTTGGGCAAGGAAGAGGCAAATATAGCCCACGGATAAGGATAGAAGCAAGCATGAGGTGTAAAAGTAGCTTCCCCATATGTTTATGGCCTTAAACTATTGAGTATATACAATAACACACACAAGAAGCTCCCCCACCGTCCCTATTAACCTGCTTAGATTTAATTTGTCGAAATTCCCAGCCAATCACATAATTCATTAGTTGATAGCTACTAAAAGTAGCTCATCCGTGAAGGGGTAAACCCTAAAATACCCTTGATGAAAACACCTTCAAACCATGGCTCAACTAGGAGCCACATGGCTAAAAAATCTCAAGAATGATAATATATAATCTAATGAACATAATTTATGTGAAAAATTTAAAAGCAAACCCCTCAATTGGTTAAATTACAAAAAAGTCCAAAATGTACAGAAAATTACATAACTTGCTCAAACAATGTCCAAATTGGACCAAATTTGAAACTTAAGCTTGTATTATGATTTCAAAATATATAAAAAGGTTATAATAGGGTTCTAAGAATTAAATTATGGTAATTAAGTTCATTCAACTCATTAAGAAAGTTTAGGGGCCTTACAACTATAAACCCCTAATAGGGATTTCACCCCCAAAATCCAAGGTAAACAAAAATGGGTACTTCCTTTGTACCTCATCCTATTACCTTCACATGGTTACTTGGATATCATGGTGATGTTAGATCATTCATACATATATCCTCTTGGGTCAGCACAAAAACCCGAACCTAAGAAGACATTTGTAAATATGGAACGTAGAAACTTGTTGTGCCACCTGTACAAAGCTAATAGTAATGTTCAACTTCAAATTCTAGCTATCATCCTAAAATTATATCTATTGTATCGACACATTACTCAAAAGTCATACTTTCTAGCTTTTTACCAATCATTCTATGTGTCCCATACCATTCCTTGAAGCAAAAAAAAGGCAATGTATCCATCCCTTTTTTTTACACTGACACTAGAACTCTTGTCAGTTCTTTTTCAGCATCAAAAGAAATGCTGACGATGGCAGCTATCATTCCATACAAGGAAACATCATTCTTAGTCAACCTTGTTAGGGGTGAAACAAAAACACTATCTTCACCTTACAAGAATTTACAAAACCTACTTAGAAGACATATCATGATCCCACAAAGACACTTAATCAACCCCATCTCACTCTTGTTCAACTTGTCTCATAGTTATTGCTTCTTCGGCAACCCTAAGGTTTTTGAAGTAATATTGATCATATTTTTTACCATACTTGAAATACTTTGACATGTTATCATTTAAAGCTTGATATAACTTGTATGACATGACTGGAACACTCTGTTCCTCCTATTCATTAATTCTATTTGTACATTGGTTAGTCTAAAGGACATAATTCTAAACTAATCATGGTCATGTGAATTATGTCATCCAATGTAAATCTTATGAATTGATATTTGATCATAGGTTTATCTTAAAGGAACACAGTATCACATATCTATTGACCAACAACCATCTATCCTTGATAGTGGTCTTTCCCAGCTATCATTGAACCATACCCAACATTATAAAATCACTTTTGTTTTTCCTTCCAAACAACATTTATAGGATCATCATCAACTCTCTCTCTCTCTCTCTTTACATGAGAGGAATACTTGGAATGTTCATTTAATAAACATCTCCAACCTTCGCATATTTCTCATATTATTGATACATCTTGGATACTAGGATTCATTACCTTGGTATCCACCTCATGCGCTATAAGGAACTCACATCCTTTTCTCATCTACTTTTACCAACATAACAAATATCAAGACATATAAGAGGAGTCTTCCTAATTATTGGAAGGCAAAAAAGCAAAATCAGCACAAACTTTATGATCGTGGAACAATAGTCTAAACAACCGTATTCTATAATAAGATATCCATCTTCATGTTTAGAATGAATCCACACATACCAAGTGGCAATGGTCCACTTGAAAGTTGTGCCCTGGAAAGGAAAGACACAAAGGGAAACGTACTTCCCACATCATAGAAGCATTATTCAGGGTCACTAACAAAAAGGTAACCAATTCTATTTTCATTATGCATATTACAACTTCTTATGTATCAGTTTACCTTTTTCATTTTAGGATCCTTGACATTAGAATAGGAATAATCATGATTAACATGTCTCATTACTTCTTCCTTAATGACTATTTATCACACTTGGGTATGTTCTCTTATTTGATTATATTTTTCAACCACTTATCAATAGGTAAATACTCATATTCCACATTTGCTTCATTAAATTGGGATCATCTCCCTTAATTTCTTTCACATGCCATGTTGATTTTTCACTAACACTTTCTTACACACATTGGTTGGTCTCAGATTAACTCAGGTTCCACCTTATTTCTTTTCCATTGTTCCCATTCATCATCTCATTTTGTACTTGTTATAGGAGTTCTTTCCATCTTATGTGGATTTCATACCTTGATTCACTTTATAAGCATAGACTTATATGTATTTTATTTTATTATATTCTTGAATCACATCTTCAAGGACTCCTATTGTTCTAATTTGTATTTAGATTTAGATTTCATGGTGTTGCATCTTTCTCTTATAGTTACCAAACATTTAAGTTTTGATAGATAATGATGCAGTTCTCATCTTCTTTAAGGTAGGATTGAGATATTCACACCATGATTTCTTATTTGTTATGCTCTTTAGATTGTCTCAAAATGACTACTTGATCAGAGTAATCAGAAAGACAACAATCTAAGAGTTCCATACTTACCTTTCTTCAATAATTGAATACCTGGACAGGGCATCCAGGTATTGAGATTAGGCAGTATGCACCATGTTTTTGTGTCACGTTCCTAACTTAGACATCATCCTAGTCTTAATCCCTAGTGTCCCTGTAGACTCAGTGAACCTAAATCTATGATACCAACTTGTGAGAACCCATTATACTAAACGAGATTACTCAAAACATAAAACACAATCAATCACTAATTAATCACATACCCAAAAATATGGGTAAATTAAAACCGATTTCAACATCAACACTTGCTCAGAAATATTTTCATAAGATCCCAACATCTTTCTTTTATCCATATTCGGCCAAGAATTTGATACAAATGTTCTATTGCCTTACCCACAACATATATACACAGGATAACAATATTCATATATGCCACACAAACAAGCATTAACATGTTAACAAAAGTTAAATTTGTTTGAAACACCATATACAAACTTTTCCTACCCAGACCTGAGAGTACAGAGACAACTCTAGGACACACTAGACATCTAATCAACTTTCTTAAAGATTCATTACTATAGCTCCTCTTTGCTGCCACAAGTTTGTTTTTGTTACTTCCGATTACCTAAAAAAAATGTGGTGAACCACAAGGGTGAGACCCATGTCCCAGCAAGAGATATAACCTCTCACAATGTTTATTGATTACAAAATTTTTAAGTAATTAAATAGTTAAGAAGTTTAATCAAATATAAAAAATAAGCTCAACAACATTGATGATTAACAAAATACATAAAGGAGTAGATAATAACTATCATCATTAGCCAGACTATCATCCTTTATCTTGTTGACAATATATGCAATTCAATAGCTCATACATATATAGCATCATGAGCAATTCTAGTAACATAGAATCTCTATAATTATGAATAAGTTTAGCCACATAAGCATAGATAACAACATTAGCATGTCTAATAGGTTGAACATATCAACATCATAAAAAGAGCTAACAACATAAGCACAACTATTTGGATAAGCATGATTAATAGTATATGCATCTCTAGTTACAAAGGCATGGCTAGCATGCTAAACATAACTAACAACATGAGATAGCTAGCATCATGATTATAATTAGCAATAGCATTATAGTTATCAACATAATCTTGGCTACTTTATGTATGCATCTACAATCTTAAGCATATCCACAACATAAGTATATCTACTATCTCTTAATTACAGTAAGCATCATCTTTATGTAAAGAGAACAAATAAGGGTTATCATCCAATGTGAAGTGTCACGTATAACCCTAAATAGATATGCTATAGGATTGTATTACATCTTTTATTATGCCCTAAGGAAATTAAGGATACCACTCAAAATCCAACCGACCACTACTAATTCGAAATCAGTGCCATACAAGATCTAGGAAGAGCCGCACTCCTAAGATCTTCTCTACCCTCGGTCAGTACGGGTCCGCCACAATGACACATAATGTCAAGCTGCTAACAGCCTAGTCCATCCTTGGTATAGGTCATGACACTAGTGAAAGGAAGTGGGTATGCATACCCTACCATCCGAGGTACAACCGCAGTTGTCCTCCAATCTTGTCACATATATAATCACCGAGACACGACTGCAACCGTTCTCAACCACATCAGATGTATGAGGCATGACCATAGCCAACCTCCACAATCTACATTGTGGATGACAAGGATATATCCTCAACTTGCCACCCCCACACACTCAATAGTATGTGATCCATGTTTCCCTTAAGAGAACTCATTTCACCATCTAGAAAATTCTGACACTCAAATGGATCTATGGCACAGGACGCTACATGATTAGAGTTTCACTTGATTTGTTATGCCAATTGGGTGAATTAAGGCTGCATCAAATAAGTGGACATACAAACCCTAATTCACTTCTAGCAAGCATATAAATATCACAAATTTGAAAAGATATAAAATGTGTGAAACATAATTTCTCATCTCATCATCACATGGTACTATTCACTTTCCATTCTTGAGACCACACTAGTGATCATACTATCACAAGATAATATTATTTTTCACAATATCATAGGGTATCAACCCTTATCAACATAAGAGGATTACACCTCATTTAGGGATCAACCATGCCCAAAGGTCATTAACACCATCATACTATCACAAGATATAAATCCTTTTCACAATATCATAGGGTATTAACCCTTATCAACATAAGAGGATTACACCTCATTCAGGGCTCAACCATGCCCAAAAGTCATTACGACCATCATATTATTGCCTGCAAGATCATTATTATCTTTGCATGCCTTATAACAAGGCTCAACAACATTACTTACATATAATACACCAGATCAACATAGTATTGCATTAATGAGATAGGAGATATTCATAAACAATCATAGGAAGGTTATATTAACATTAAGAACATTCCTTTATTACATCAACATACAAGGAATCTAGAAATGATTAACTATCATCATATTCATTATGCACATGTTTAGCATAAGAAAGTATCAACCATGTGGCTATGATAACCACCAATTAACATATCAAGGTTTTGATCATAGTAAAAAGGTTATTCCACCATCATTCCGTCATATAAGAATGTTAAACGTGAATACTCATCTTTATCTATTTGCATTAGAGTTAGGTTCACAAGATAAATTATATTAATATTACTAATCAACACTCATACCCAAACCCTAACTCACAACATCCCCATTGGATCATGGATGCATAAGGTGAAGCATCACCATCACATTCCATACCATTCTCAAGTATGAACCCACACATAATCAAGATGTAACCAACAGGTTATAGCATACTAGGGTTTCAACAACAGTAACAAAATACTCCATGATTGTATTAGTCATTCAAGGATTATTCATACCCAATTACCATCATTTAGTTATATTAAAGCTAGGAATAACAAGCTATACCTCATTAGGGTTACATATTAATATAATATGATTATCATCCCTTCTATTCATATGAGTGAATACATAAGATTACCTTATTAAGGGTAACCCTCCATTTGTTCCATCATCATTCAACCCATATCACTATACCAAAATGTCACCTAGAACCATTGGATGTTTAAAAGGTAAGAACATTGGTTGTTTACATAAGTAAACACCTTAGATAAACAACCTATGAAGTCCTTGATTTGTTCTCTAGAAAGATTCACCATCTAACCCTAGACATCCCTTGATTAACAACACAAAAAGTTCCACTGAGAGTAGGGTAAAACCCACAATCGATTGTTCATTTAAAACAAGCCATCCATTATAAACAAGTAAGCTCGTTAAGTTGATCATATAAAGAAAACCATATAAATCACATTATTAGGACCAACATATTAAATTAGCCATCATTCCACTTTATTGGAGGAATAAACATTATATCTTGACCATTTGGTCAAGTTCATATATTAAAACCATCAATTACAGTATAGGTCCGACCATTGCATCAAGTGACCCAAGAAACCATTAGTCTAAGGTTTAATTGATGCTACAACCACAATGCTTAACTCACCATAGGTTGTAGAGACCTGATACACCATCATTAATGATAATTAAATCGTCATAGGTTGTTAGATCAACACTATATTCATTAATCAACATCAAATATTAAGTTAATGTCATCATTGATTGATAACATCGGTAGGGTACTTAATGGTTGATCATTAAACTTCTAATTGATACAAAACCTGACCTAAGGGAGTGACCATAGGTTTTCACCATAATTGTACACCCTTGATCACGACCATCAGTTGTTATGAAGACAACACCATAGAGTTGTTGCAATGATACCATCATCGGGTCATGGTTTATAGAAGAAATTAGCTTTAAACCCTAAAATTGACCATTGTTTGATAGGTTCTTAGCACCATAGGTTGTCAAAAAAACCTGATCCAAGTTATATTATACCTTAGGAATAATGTACACATGATCACAAGTTCATATATAACTGAAATAAGAACAGGAAACATTATAAAAATTGAAATCCAAGTCAAGCATAGCTTTTTAGTGCTTGGATCATCATTTTCAAGCAAGAACATGATCTAGAAAGCTTATGGTAAGAAATAAATGTGGAGACAGTTATAAAAATTGCCTCTAATGAGAAGATGAAACCCCACACAGAAGAAATATCTATCAGGTAGGGAAGAAAATCCAAGAATACGCTATGAATTCGTCCATCTAGCATCTTTCTTCATCAAATGAGCAAACCCTAAGCATAAGGAGCAAGAAATGTAGGGTTTTAGTGCTTTAGAGAAAATTCTACCATGGGACAGCAAGGTTCCGACCTTGAGGAAGGTCTAAGGAAGGATAAGAGCAAGAAAAATGAAGAAGGAAGAAAACAACTTGCCTTGGTCAAATTCCCTAGAAGATGACCTTGGAAACCCTAGGTAGGGCTAGGTGGAGCCCTAGGAGACCTTCTTCTCCAAAAATGGGTTGTCTTCTACCTTAGAGTAGTTGGTTCCATAGAAAAACAGAGTGGATTCGTTAATACAGGTTAGTGGAAAGAGAAAGCAAGCATAGTTTCATATTTGGGCAAGAAAGATGCAAATATAGCCCATGGATAAGGATAGAAGCAAGCATGAGGTGTAAAAGTAGCTTCCCCATGTCTTTATGGCCTTAAACTATTGAGAATATACAATCACACACACAAGCAGCTCACCCACCGTCCCTATAAACTTGCCTAGATTTACTTTGTCGAAATTCCCAGCCAATCACATAATTCATTAGTTGATAGCTACTAAAAGTAGCTCATCCGTGAAGGGGTAAACCCTAAAATACCCTTGATGAAAACACCTTCAAACCAGGGATCAAATAGGAGAACCATGGCTCAAAAATCTCAAGAATGATAATATAAAATCTAAGGTACATAATGTATGTGACAAATTGCAAATAAAACCCCTCAATTGGGTAAATTATAGAAAAGTCCAAAATGTACAGAAAATTGCATAACTTGCTCAAACAGTGTCCAAATTGGACCAAATTTGAAACTTAAGCTTGCGTTATGATTGCAAAACATTTATAAAGGTTATATTATATTTATAAGCATTAAATGATGGTAATTAAGCTCATTCAACTCATTAAGCAAGTTTAGGGGCCTTACAATTTATCACACTTGGGTATGCTCTCTTATTTTATTATATTTTTCAAGCACTTATCAACAGGTAAATACTTATATTCCACATTTGCTTCATTAAATTGGGATCATCTCCCTTAATTTCTTTCACATGCCACGTTGATTTTTCATTAACACTTTATACACATAGGTTGGTCTGATATTAACTCAGGTTCCACCTTATTTCTTTGCCATTGTTTCCATTCACCTTCTCATTTTGTACTTGTTATAGGAGTTCTCTCTAACTTGTGTGGATTTCATACCTTGAATCACTTTATAAGCATAGACTTATCTGTCTTTTACTTTATTATCTCATTGAATCACATCTTTAAGAACTACTGTTTTTCTAATTTGTATTTAGATTTAGATTTCATGGTGTTATATCTTTCTCTTATTGTTACCAAACATTCAAATTTTGATAGATTATGATGCAATTATCATCTTCTTTAAGGTAGGATTGAGATATTCATACCATGATTTCTTATTTGTTATGCTCTTTAGATTGTCTCAAAATGACTACTTGATCAGAGTAATTAGAAACATAACAATCTAAGAGTTCCATACTTACCTTTCTTCAATAATTGAATACCTGGCCAGGGCATCCAAGTACTAAGATTAGGCAGTATGCATCACGTTCCTAATTAGACATTATCCTATTCTTAAGTCCTAGTGTCCCTATAAACTCAGTGAATCTAAAACTCTGATACCAACTTGTGAGAACCCATTACACTAAACGATATTACTCAAAACATAAAGCACAATCAATCACTAATTAATCACATACCGATTTCATTGTCAACACTCACTCTGAAACATTTGCATAAGAGCCCAACATATTTCTTATATCCATACTATGCCAAGAATTTGATACAATTGTTCTATTGCCATAGCCACAACATATATACACAGGAGAACAATATTCATATATGCCACACAAATAAGCATTAACATGCCAAAAAAAGTTGAATTTGTTTGAAGCACCATATACAAACTATTCCTGCCCGAACCTGAGAGTACAGGGATAACTCTAGGACACACTAGACATATAATCAACTTTCTCAAATATTCATTACTATGGCTCCTCTTTGCTGCCACATGTTTGTTTTCATCACTTCCGATTACCTAAAAAAAATATGGTGAACCACAAGGGACCCAGTTCCAGTAAGAGATATAACCTCCAACAACGTTTATTGATTACAACATTTTAAAGTAATTAAATAGTTAAGGAGTTTAATCAGATATAACAAATAAGATTAGCAGTATTGATGATTAACAAAATACATTAAGGAGCAGATAATAACAATCATCATTATCCAGACTATCATCCTTTATCTTGTTGAAATATAAGCAATTCAGTAGGATATGCATATCTAGCATCATGAGCAAGTATAATAACATAGCATAGCTAAAAACATGAGCATGTCAAATTGGTTGAATAGATCAACATCATAAGAAGAGCTAACAACATAAGAACAACTATCTGGATAAGAATGATTAGTAGTATATGCATCTCTAGTTACAAAGGCATGGCTACCATGCTAAACATAACTAACAACATGAGATAGCTAGCATCATGATTATAATCAGTAGTAGCAGTAAAGTTATCAACATAATCATGGCTACTGTATGTATGAATCTACAATCTTAATCATATCCACAACATAAGTATATCTATTATCTCTTAATTGCACTAAGAATCATCTTTATGTAAAGATAACAAACAAGGGTTATCATTCAATGTGAAATGTCGGGTATAACCCTAAACAAATATGCTACACGGTTGTATTACATCTTTTATTATGCCATGAGGAAATCTGAATCATACCATTCGAAGTCCAACCCACCCCTACGAAGGGATATTCAGTTCCGTACAAGTCCTAGGAGTGTCGGTATCCTAAGGTCTCTTCCCCTCAGTCAATACGAGCAAAAAGGTAGTGACATTTCAGTCAAAGCTTCCACCACAGTCACATATAGTCAAGCTGATAACCACTAGTTCGACCTTGGTACAGGTCACGACACTAGAAAATAGGGTATTCAAACCCAATCATTGAGGTACAACCGCAGTTGTCCTGTAAACACATCATGTTATAATCATCGAGACACGACCGCAACCGTTCTCAATCATATCAGATGTATGAGGCATGACCATAGCCAACCTCCAATCTACATTGTGGATGAGAAGGATATATCCTCAACCTGCCACCCCCACATACTCAACAGTATGCGCTCCAAGTTTCCCTTAGGAATACTCGTTTCACCATCTAGCAAGTTTTGACACTGAAGATGGCTCTATGACACATGGCACTACATGATTAGAGTTACAGTTGATTAGTTATGCCAATTGGGTGAATTAAGGCTACATCAAACAAGTGGACATACAAACCCTAATTCACTTCTATTAAGCATATAAATATCAAAACTTTGAAAATATATAAAATGTGTGAAACATAATTTCTAATCTCATCATCACATGATACTATTCACTTGCCATTCTTGAGACCAAACAAGTCATCATACTATCACAAGATATAAATCCTTTTCACAATATCACAGGATATCAACCCTTATCAACATAAGAGGATTACACCTCATTCAAGGATCAACCATGCCCAAAGGTCATTAAGACCATCATACTATCATAGGATATAAATCCTTTTCACAATATCACATGGTATCAACCCTTATCAACATAAGAGGATTACACCTCATTTAGGGCTCAACCATGCCCAAAGCTCATTAAGACCATCATACTATTCCCTACAAGATCATCATTATCTTTGCATGCCTTATAACAAGGCTCAACAACATCACTCACATATAATACACCGGATCAACACAATATTGCATTTATGAGCTAGGAGATATTCATAAACAATCATAGCAGAGTTATATTAACATTAAGAACATTCTTTTATTACATCAATCATGCAAGGAATCTAGATATGATTAACACTCATCATATTCATAATGCACTTGTTTATCATAAGAAAGTATCAACCATGTGGCTATGATAACCACCAATTAACACATTAAAGTTATGATCATGTTAAGGATGTTATTCCACCATCATTCCATCATATAAGAATGTTAAGCATGAATACTCATATTTATCTATTTGCATTAGAGTTAGGTTCAACATGATAAATTATATCAATTTTACTAATCAACAATTATACCCAAACCCTAACTCACGACATCCCCATTGGATCATGGTTGCATAAGGTGCAACATCACCATCACATTCCATACTATTCTCAAGTATGAATCCACACATAAATCAAGGTGTAACCATCGATTTATAGCATAATAGGGTTTCAACAACAGTAACATAGTACTCCATGATTGCATTAGTCATTCAAGGACTATTCATACCCAATTACCATCATTTAGTTATATTAAAGCAAGGTATAACAAGCTATACCTCTTTATGGTTACATATCAACACAATATGATTATCATCTTGTAACATCCCTGACCTGGGTTAAGGCTTAACCCTAGAAGTTTTGCTTAGGTAAGTTATTTAGATTCTTGTCTTTATCTTTTGAAAAGTAATTAAGACTAAAGGAGAGCTTATGTTTCAATTTTGGTCCTATTTGAATTATGTTGAAACGATGTTTTATCTATTTTGGACTAAAGTGCAATTTACCCAGTTTGAGGGGTTACTTTGCAAATGTGACATGATAAATGTTCCTAAAGTGTTGGAGCATCATAAGAATAAGAATGATGCTGATGTAAGGCTTCCAAAAGCCTAAGCTCCAAGAAGAAGCTTGTTTGAATAATGTTTGTGCATTAAATGACTAGTTTTGGTGTAATTTGCAAATTTCCCAAAATCTAGGGTTGAATATGTAAAACACCACTACAAGAGTGTCCCGACTATTTCTTGGTATCATTTAGAGAAAATAAAAAGAAAGGTGCGTCTTGTTTGAATCATATTTGAGGAGAGATAATCGTGATAATAAAATAATCAAGATTTAAGCATAATTGAAACCCTAATTTAATTTGTAGCAAAAATAAATATATTAATTGAAGTGCCCATCAACTAAAAAGTCTATGGTTGAAATCCTATAATACAAGGATGTTCAAATTCCTTGACTTGTACCGAAATATCCTAAGTAGGTGAAGAAACCCACTCACATTTGTTAATTAAAAAGTAATGTCCACTAAAAATAGATAATATTATTATATTAATTAAGGTGGTTAAATGGTTTCTTTTAGTTCAAGCATAAACGAGAGGAAATTTAAGGTAAAGGAAGATGGCTTCGAAGGAAAGGAAGGGAGGGGGCATGTTGTCATGACTGGGCCCACTGCCCTAGGCTCTAGTAGAGTTTTAGGAATGACGACTGGCCCCACAAACCACCACTAGCCTTAACTGTGCTCTTTGTCCACACTGACGCGCAAGCCAGGATCAACTTCCCAACTGGTCACCCATCCTAGTACTACTCCAAGATGAGCACGCTTAACTATGGAGTTCTTTAGTGATGGGCTCCCGGAAAAGGAGGTGCACCTTGGTGATATGGGTAGTCCAATCATTCCTTTTAAGATCATGTTATCCGAGGCCTCAAATCCTGGGATGTTACAATCTCCCCCACTTAGACTCTTGACGTCCTCGTCAAGGCTCAACTATATGGCCTCATAATCTGACCCCATTTTAGTGCAGACCCACAATGGCCCATGGACACCCAGCTCCCGTCCACGACTACCAACGCAAGGGCGGCTCCATCTCGTCTCTATGGATAGCCCTTTCCAACTTGCCTGGACCACACGGCTCAAGAATGGCATGCCACATGACCATGTGGGCACCTCCTACTGGAGGGGTTATGGCTATGATACCATTTGTAATGCCCGGGCCCACTGCCCTAGGCTCTAGTAGAGTTTTAGGAATGACGACTGGCCCCACAAACCACCACTAGCCTTAACTGCGCTCTTTGTCCACACTGACGCGCAAGCCAGGATCAACTTCCCGAATGGTCACCCATCCTAGTACTACTCCAAGCTGAGCACGCTTAACTATGGAGTTCTTTAGTGATGGGCTCCCGGAAAAGGAGGTGCACCTTGGTGATATGGGTAGTCCAATCATTCCTTTTAAGATCATGTTATCGGAGGCCTCAAATCCTGGGATGTTACACATGTGGCAAGAAAGTGGGTGAATTTTCCCCTACTTTCTCTCTCCTAGAAAATCAATTACATATATTCAATTTTCTCCTTACTTGAAAGGCCATTTTGCAAACCACTTTCTTTCTTTGCTTTGGCCGATGGCCAAGGAGATTAGGAGCAGGAGGAAAACGTTCCCCAAGTTGAAGGTAAGCTCCATGATCATCTTCAACCTTGAATTGATGGTTGAAATCAGATTTCAACATTGATTTTTCTTCTCTCTTCCAACCAATGCTCAACCTTTGCTATCCTTTGCATCCAAAGAAGTTGGAAACGGACCTTAGATAGTTGAAGGAGTTTCTTTCACCATTGGAGAGATGAAGATTGAAGCTTTGAAGCTTCTTTGAAGGTAGGTTATATAACTTTAACCCATCAATGTTGTTATTGATTTCAATTTCTCATCATATGTTGATCTTTCATTTCTTCTTGAATAATTGCTGAATTAATCATATAAATGGCAGTAGAAATCGGAGGTCTAAATCTTGATGATGATGAAATCATCTTAGCACACACCTCAAGAAACATCATGAACAAACAATTTCGCTTTGTGTTGGTCAAACAGTTTCAAACCATTTTAGACCAAACGATTTCAAACGATTGGAGGGCAAATGATTTCAAACCGCTAGAGACTAAATGGTGTCAATAGGTTCAAGGATTGATTGATTTCATGATCTAATAACTTCAAACAAATCAAATTCAATTGATTTCAGAACCCTAGCTCAATTGGTTGCAAAGCCCTAAATCAATTGAGATCATAACCCTAATTTAGGGTTAAACAGTTTCAAGTTGAATAGACCAAATGGTCTCAAACCGTTTGAGGACCAAACGGTCTCAAACCGTTTAGGGTTAATTAATATTCAAATCAAATGGTCTCAAACCATTTAGGATTAAATGTTTTTAAAATTGATTTGATCAAACGGTTTCAAAACCGATCGAAGATCAAAGGAGGTCCAGGCCGTTTAAGGTTTAACGATCTTCAAAACCGTTTGAAGGTCAAATGACCTTAAGACCGTTTGAAGGTCTAATACCTTTTGAAGGTCCAAGACCGTTTGAAGGTCTAAGACCATTTGAAGGTCAAATGACCTCAAGACCGTTTAAAGGTTCAATTAGTTCAAAACGTTTGGAAGGTCCAATTGATTCAATCCATGTAAGTACTAATAACCCCATAAGTGGTTGAAGAGTATCTCAAGGATGACTCCAATGGAAGTACTTCTAAAGTACTTAGGTGATTAGTATAATTGGAGTGATTATCATTTGATGCTTATGAAAGTAATTAATTCAATACACTATGATAAGTGTAGGTGCATGTACTTAGTGAAAGGATAAGTCAATAGAATAAGGTATGATGGTGATGTGTATTCCTAAGTATGTGGAACAATGATAAGTATGGTTTAATACTTAAATAATGACATGTGCTCCAAGATATGTGGAAGCACTGACTTAGGGTTTGGATTGATGAAGTAATCATAAAACCCTAATCAATGAAGAATGGAAATCCTAACCAATAAGGGAAATTACAATTCATAAGTTAAATTGAAAACTTATGAAGGTATTATGAAATTCTAGACATGTGGGGCAATGAATTAGGTTTTGGATATTAATTGTAATAAGAATGCATTCTCCAAGATGCATGTAGTTTTGAGTTAGGGTTTGATCTTTGATAATGTGATCATGAAACCCTAATCGAGAATAATGAGAAACCCTAACCCTAATTTTGGGTAATGGGTTAAGAAATCCTAATTGAAATGGAATGAGGAACCCAAACCCTATGATAGGGTAATGTTATGTGAAACCCTAATACATGGTAATGTTATGTGAAACCCTAATACAAGGTAATGTTAGTGAAACCCTAATACATGGTAATGTTATGTGAAACCCTAATACAAGGTAATGTTATATGAAACCCTAATACAGGGTAATGTTATGTGAAACCCTAATACAAGGTAATGCTATGTGAAAACCAAATACAAGGTGATGTTATGTGAAACCCTAATTGATAAAGATGAAAAACTCTAACCCTAGTGAGGGAATATTAATGTTATCTTTGTATTGCATAATGTTGATATGAAATTGATATGGTTGATATCAAGTGTACTAACCATGCAGGTATCATGAGATGATGAGCATAATCAGGTATGAGCTATGATGTTAATGGGCCTTGTGAGCCATTATTTTATTTGTTGCCTAGTGAGAGGTGACAACAATAAGTTGAATATGCTTGGTAAACCATGAGAGATGCTTGTGTAACAAGTATCCTAAATACCTTGGTCAGATGACCTGGAGGTAATAGTTACCTGATAAGAGGTAACCATGTTCAGTGATGAATTGAGGGTTTGAATACCCAGATCCAGCAAATATGATGATGGTATTGTTGAGGGATGTGAATTCCCAGTAATGAGATAAGGGATTGAGATCCCAATGCTTTATAAAGTTTTGAAAAGTACTTGATAGGAGTATTGTTTTCTTTATAGCATTTGTCATAATAACTCTTGTTTGAAAACTTGACTGATGCTAAAAGAATATGATAATGTACTTAAATAATCAATAGGAATGTTATCATGTAGAGCCCTTGCCATAGATCCATCATCATGAGTAGCTGGTGATGGTGAAATGGATTCTCCTGCTGGTTCATCTAGAGCGTATATTGTTGAATATGTGGGGTTTCTCCTAGATGAAAATGAGGAGGATTAGAGTGCAACTTAGGTTGTAGACTCAAGATGTGTATATGAGCATGGTGAACAGGCCCATGGCTCATTGTGATGGAGCATGAATGCGTTCATGGCTCAGACAACATGATGAACTGGCTAGTGGCTCAGATTTACTAGCGTTGAGACCTGTAGCAAGGTCGGCTAGAGGATGGGTAGCCTATGGGAGCTAACCCTATGACTAACGTCACTTAAGCAAGAGACTGCGGTCCTACTTGTGGTCTCGCACTGAATGAGACAGATGAGATCGAGGAGTCCGACTCTTCCTTTGATCTTGTATGGCACCTGCTTTGGGTTTCTCAACCGAAGGTTGGATTTGAGCAGTACGGCTCACTTCCTCAGGGCATAAGAATGATTGTAAAATGTAATTAAGCCGTGCAACATATTTGCTTAAGGAAAAATTATAGAAACTATTGGTTGATGTCACATTGTTTATTATATCCTGAGGTGGATAAATATAATACATGTTCTTCATATTCCTTATTAAAATGAATAGATGATATTGCTCTATTATGCTTAATAATGATTTAATCCTACTATTCAAAAGAGATTACTCTTCTCAGTTTATTACTGTTACCTGCAATAATAATGTTTTTGGCAGAGAGTTATATCTCTTGCTGGGACAATTTTCAATTGTCTCACCCCCGTGGGATCCAACCTTTTTAGGTGGATGAGGACGAGGAGGTATAAACTATACAACAGGGGAAGGACAGCAGAATCAGGGACAATAGTGATATCTCAGGTGGAGATACTGACTGTCAAGTCTTGTATATAAGAGTCCTATGTGTCGTCTCTGTATTCTCAGGTCCTAGGAGTCAGTAGTTAGTGCTTTAATGATCGATCTAAGATTTTGGCATTGAATGCCTCAAGGTTTTATGTTGCTTATGTGTAGATTTAACAGAGCAACTGTTGTATGTAATCCTCGAGAAGAGAAGGTACATGGTATGTACTTGGTAAACTAGAATGTATATGTAATACTTTGGTTCTTGTTATCAGAGTTTCATGGAAATGGATATGTTTGCAAAAAGGTTTTAATCTTTTAGTGATTTTTAGTAATCTACTGCTAATGTTTTGATTCCGCAATTAATTACGCTGTGACGGTCTGATTTGTGATCGAGTCGTCTCAAGTTTAGTTGGTATTAGAGCTTAAGGTTTGCTGAGTCTACAAAGACATAGGATTAAGTTTGTTGAGTCTGTTCTAGTGTCTTTCAGTTTATTTGATAGTGACTTATGCTCTCAGGAGAAGAAGTAAAGCTTGAAGATGGCTGGATCACATGAAGAACATGCTGTTGAAAGCAGTGTTGCTACACCAGGAGGAGGTGTAGGGGATCAGGCTAGAGAAGAACTAGTACCTGAACATCCCCATCTTGACCAAGATACACTAGAAAACCCAACTTTCCATGCTCTGTTTGGGTAGTTCATGGCGACTATGACACATATGGCAGATAGGTTGCCACCACCTGCACCTAGGGTACCAGCTCATAATGAGGGATATGGAGCTGACAAGACTTTTGAATGACTTCGTCAGGTAGGAGCCTCTGAATATGCTGGTACAGCTGACCCAATAGATGCAGACTTGTGGTTGACTGAGTTGGAAAAGGCCTTCAAAATCCTTAATATCCCAGAAGCTGAGAAGGTTAGACATGCGGTGTACCTATTGAAGGGGAGTGCTGGCCATTGGTGGGCCATAGAAGAAGGTAAAAGGCCAGGTGTTGAAGTCAGATGGGAAGAGTTCCGACAAGAGTTCATTAGTAGATATTTTCCCAAGACTTACCTGGATGAGAAAATCTCTTAGTTTGAGCGGATAAGGCAAGGATGAATGAACATTAGTGAGTATGAAACTAAGTTTATGGAGCTTCTACGGTTCTGTCCGCACATGGCTTCTATAGATGAGGAGATGATTCAACATTTTGAGAAGGGTTTGAACGCTAATTTGACCACACCAGTGTCTGCTCTAGAGAATAGAGAGAGTTTTACCACCTTTGTGGAATCTGTTAGGCGGATAGAAAGGTCTGTGACTGAGAAGCGTCAGGCCAACAGTAAGAAAGTATATACCCAGTTCTAGGGACACATGTCCAAAAGTTTTAAGAAACCAAGGTTTTCTGCACCAACAACAACACCGAGGTTTAACACTCAAACAAAGTGGACATCCAGCAATGGTAGGGGTCATAGTTTGCCACCAGAGGGATCCCACAGCTCAGCCTCAATGTCTATAATAGGACCATCTAGACCACAGCGGGAGAACATAGATTGTCATAAATGTGGGAAGATGGGACATCTGATGAAAGATTGTCTAGTAAGAGACATGTGTGTAACCCAACCACCAAGGCAAAGTCAACAAGGCTCTCACAAGTGACAGTTTAACAGTGGAAATCAAGGACGTGGATAGGCGTCCCAAGCTGACTCATCTACATCCAACAACAGGGCAAGTTGTCGGCAACCAGAAACGACAAGATTCTATACTATGAATCAGCCGGAAGCAGTGGTTAACCCATGAGTCGTGACATGTCAGATAGAATTATTTCATTCTGATATGTCTTCATCCTGCTTTGTATCTATTTTGATTGATCTGGGTGCTACACATTCCTTTATCACTAGAAAAGTGATTCATGACTGTCAGTCATAGAGTAGATAACTTGTTATTAGAAACTCCATTAGTTGGATCTGTAGTGTTGTGGGAGGTTGTACTCCCTGTGTTCTTTCTTTTTCAGAACATAGCATTCAGGTGGATCTCATACCACTTGAGATGCATGGGTTCGACATAATCCTTGGGATGGACACCTTAGAAAAGTATAAGGTTGTCTTGGATTGTGGTTCCAAGCAGGTTTTGTTCACAGATAATGGTGTTACATGGATCTTTCAAGGGGACAGAAAGATTCTTCCAACATGTCTAGTATCGGCTATGGTAGCTGAGAAGTTGATGAGACAAGGATGCTTCACATTCTTAGCACATGTGATAGATACCAGGGCAGAGAGTCCTAGTTATTCTAATGTTACAGTTGTTAGGGAGTTTAAGGATGTGTTTCTTGAGGAACTTCCAGGTGTTCCTCCACACCGAGAGATTGATTTCGAGATGAATTTAATCTTAGGTACACAACCAATAGCTCAAACACCATATAGAATGGCACATGCTGAGATGGCAGAACTCAAGAAACAGTTACAAGAGTTGCTTGAAAAGGGTTTTATTCGACGAGTACTTCAGCATGGGGTGCTCCAGTTCTCTTTGTGAAAACAAAAGATGGGTCTATGTGATTATGCATCGACTATAGACAGCTAAACAAAGTAACCATAAAGAACAAATATCCTCTGCCAAGGATAGATGACTTGATTGACCAGTTGCGTGGTGCAACTATCTTTTCTAAAATAGATTTGAGGTCATGATATCATCAGTTACGTATCAAGGAAGGTGACATACCTAAATCAGCCTTTAGGAAAAGGTATGGTCACTATTAGTTCATAGTTATTTCATTTGGACTAACTAATGCACCAGATGCATTCATGGAACTCATGAATAGAATCTTCCGATCATTCCTTGATCAATTCATAGTAGTATTTATAGATGACATCCTGATTTATAGTAAAGATGCTCAACAACATGAGCAACACCTTCGTCAGGCCCTGACTTTACTAAGAGATCACAAGCTATACGTTAAATTTAACAAGTGTGAATTCTGGCTATCAGAAGTGTCTTTTCTGGGACACATAATATCTGCCTCATGTATTCGTGTTGATCCTAAAAAGGTAGAATATGTCTTGGAGTGGGAACAACCAAAGACACCAACGAAGATACGCAGTTTTCTAGGACTGGCAGGCTACTATAGGAGGTTCATTAAGAACTTCAGTTCTATAGCATTACCCCTAACCAAGTTGACCAGGAAAGAGGTTCCTTTTGTCTGGAATGACAAGTGTCAACAATCTTTCCAGTTGTTGAAAGAAAGGTTGACCAGTGCACCTGTGTTAGTGTTACCCGAGCAAGGAAAGGGGTATATTGTTTTCTGTGATGCTTCTAAGAACGGTCTAGGATGTGTGTTGATGCATGATAAACAAGTGATTTCTTTTTCTTCTCGATAGCTTAAGAAACATGAGGAAAATTATCCAACACATGATCCAGAATTGGCTGCAGTGGTTCGTGCGTTGAAGATCTGGAGACATTATCTCTATGTTGAGACATTCCAGATTTTCAGAGACCATAAGAACCTAAAATACATCTTTTCACAGTGTGAGTTGAACATGAGACAACGCCACTAGATGGAGTTAATCAAGGACTACGATTGTACAATTGATTATCATCCAGGAAATGCTAATGTAGTGGCTGATGCACTAAGTAGAAAATCATCGTTTCCAAACACGGACAAAGCACAGTTGAACTCTTTAGTGTGCTTTAAATGAGACATGTTTTTATCTTTGAGGCAAAACAATGTACAACTTAAAGTATCCTTGTTAGCTGGATTGTTAGCTGAGATGCACATAAAACCTACTCTGAAATAACAAATCAAAGAGGCACAACAAACTGATATTGTGATTCAGCAGATCAAGTCAGAATATGGTAGTATGAAACGGGATGGGTTTCATGAGTCAGATGATGAGGTAGTCTGTTACCATGGTAGGATGGTAGTACCTGATGCCAATGACTTAAGGAAGTTAGTCATGGAGGAAGCTCATTCATCTATGTATGTAATGCATCCAGGGAGCACCAAAATGTATCATAACTTGAACGACATGTATTGGTGGCCCGGATTGAAGAAAGATGTAGTTGAGTTTGTTATGCGGTGTCCAATATGTCAGCAAGTTAAAGCTGAACATCAGAAGCCCGCAGGAACAATGCAACCTTTACCTATACCACAGTGCAAATGGGATCACGTGACCATGGACTTTGTGGTTGGTTTTCCCAGAACATCCAAAAGTCATGATTCCATTTGGGTGATAGTTGATAGGTTGACTAAGTCAGTACATTTTCTTCCTGTCAAAACAACCTATATTGCTAATAAACTTGCACATATCTATATAGATGAGATAGTGCATTAACACGGGGTTCCAGCTACAGTTGTTTCTGATAGAGGTCCCCAGTTCACGAGTCATTTTTGGGACAGAATACATAAAGCTTTGGGTACACAGTTAAGGTTTAGTACCACCTTTCACCCGCAGACGGATGGACAATCTGAGAGGACTATACAAACTTTGGAGGATTTTCTTAGGGCATGTGTCCTTCAGTTTGTAGGAAGTTGGGATATACACTTGAGCTTAATAGAATTTCCTTACAACAATAGTTATCAACACAGTATTGATATGGCACCATATGAAGCATTATATGGTAGACGTTGTAGGTCTCCATTGTGCTGGTATGAAATGGGAGAATACCAACTTTTAGGTCCTGAAGTAGTACAACAGACAACTGAGAAGATTAAAGTAATACAACAACAATTAAAGGTTGCACAGGATAGACAAAAATCATATGCTGATAAACGGAGAAGACCTTTGGAATTCCAAGTTGGAGATAGAGTATACCTCAAAGTCTCACATTGGAAAGGTGTACTTAGATTTGGAAAAAAGGGTAAGTTAGCTCCTAGATTTATGGGGTCTTATCCAATCAGACTCAGCCAAGTCAGGGGTCAAAGACATGGCCTTGACTCATCAAGACAAAGGAAAAATATGGAGAAAAGATGCTTTTACCCCTGATGTCAAAACTAAACAAAAGAACCAGTGGTGGGGCAATATGGTAAAATCACTTGACAGCTTCTTCCTCCTTGCCATGCGCGACCTGCTCGTGAAGCAGTTCGGTCGATGGTTTGGGAGAATTTGGCAATTTGGCTATACTTGACCAAACTCAACGCACAAGGGCTCAAAATGAAGAGTGCAACAAATCGAACAAGATGGTACCTTTATTGAACTGGAGACGAAGAACAGGGGGAGGAGTGTCCGCCACAAGCTTCAAGTGAACACAGGGCAGCCCACGACCAAATGAAGCACGAGCAAGGAAATTGGAAGTAGAGAAGATTAGGGTATGGTGTCGTGAACTTAGGGGTAAAGTCTTCTATATATAGGGTAGAGTTATAGGGTGAATCCTCTATGGCCGTGGGAGAGCTTAGAGACCAATATTGGGCGTTTTTAAGATACTTGTCTAAACGGAACAAGCAACATATCAAAATATGTGGAATCTTAAATGCAACATGTGGGCAAAGAAATCATTCGATTTCATTGAGAAATGGATGAGAAATTGTGAATTGAAAACCAAACTTTTGTGGTGCTACAGTACGCGCCCGACTCAAGGAGGAAGATGGCGTTTATGTGGTTGCCACTCCAATTTGTATAGTTCTTATTCAATTATTTAAATTTTCTCTTTCCTTATTTGAAGGTTCAAAAAAACTCCAAATAAACCCAAATTTGATAGGTTTACTGATTTTAGAGTGAGGAATCCGAATATAAAATTAGATTTACCTTTTGAGAAAGTTAGATTAGTTAATTAAGCTAATTAGTATTTTCTATTTCCTCTCTCATTAAGGACAATTAGGTTCTCCAAAAATAATATAACTTCACCCATAAGTCTTATTTGAATATGAATTTGCCATTATATCCATTTGTTGGTATTGTTTATTATTTTAATTAATAATTTTTTATTTTACACACTTTTCTCTCCTAAATGCACCTTCTTGTCAAATATTTTTCAAATTGAGTCAAAATTCATCCAAATGTCTATTTTAACATGTATATCACGAATTTGGTATTATTTTATTTTTTAAGACTTTTATTATTTTATTTAATTCATTTAAATTTTATCACTTATTTATCCTTTTAATTTATTAAAGGCATCTAGAAACTTTATAAAAATGCAAAACATGGTCTATAAGCAATACCAAACGTGTGGAACAATATTTTGCATTAATTATTTTTTTTCAACATATATTTAATATTTTTGATCTTTAAGTCATTTTCTCTCTCCTAAATAAAATAAAATATTTAACATTGATCAAATTATATGAAAATTACCACATAGAGTCATTTTGACATTTATATTACGAATCCAAGATTATTTTTCTATTTTGGAGTCATTTATTATTTTATTTAATATTTGTAAGGAAAAACACCCTTTTCTTTTCTAAATAAACCAGATATGATTATTATTATCCTAAATTGGTGAAACTTGGCCTCCAAGCTAAGGCATATCTTAAGAAAACGAATATGAGGTTATTATTATCCAAAAGTTTTCCTTTTAACATATTATCCATTATTTCTATTATTTCTTTCATTAATAATTCCAATATCTCATTAATAATGTTTTAAACATTATTTTTTATTGCCTTTTTTTCTCTTCCTTGCACCCTAAGGCATAGAAATAATCTATAAAGAATCTACACCACCATTATCCCACATAAGATAATTCATTTCATATTTTGTGGAATTATAACTCATTATTCTCAATTATGGACACTTTGTCTTTTATGCACATATCCTATGTACCTTTTATTAGTTTTATGATTAATTTGAAAGTATTGGGTAATATTGATTTATACTCTACATTTTAATGTGGTTTATGCATGCATTAATATATTTAAGGTCACCAAAGAGCATATTTTAAACCTTGTTCGGCTAAACCTCCATGAACTAAGGGTTCTAAGTTATTAACCCTGGAATAAGATTAAGTCCTAGGTTTCAGTATGTTATAGTATTACATCATTGAACGAATTGGAAAAGTAGCCTATAAGTTGGAGTTGCCACCTGAACTACACAAATTGCATCCAGTATTCCATATATCCATGCTAAGAAAGTGTCACCCTGACACAGAGTTAGATTTGCAACCTATGGAGGTAGAGTTAAATGAAGATATATCCTATGTAGAGGGACCAATGTTGATTCTGGACAGGAGAATCAAAGATTTGAAAAATAAAGACATAATGCTTGTGAAAGTTCTCTGGCATCATCGTGGCGTTGAAGAAGCTACGTGGGAGTTGGAGGAAGAGATGAGGAGGAAGTACCCTTCTCTTTTCTCTTGATAATTTCGGGGACGAAATCCCGGTTAGGGGTGGATAATTGTAACATCCCTTACCTGGGTTAAGGCTTAACTCTAGAAGTTTTGCTTAGGTAAGTTATTTAGATTCTTGTCTTTATCTTTTGAAAAGTAATTAATACTAAAGGAGAGCTTATGTTTCAATTTTGGTCCTATTTCAATTTTGTTGAAACAATGTTTAATCTATTTTGGACTAAAGTGCAATTTACCTAGTTTGAGAGGTTACTTTGCAAATGTTACATGATAAATGTTCCTCAAGTGTTGGAGCATCATAATAATAAGAATGATGCTGAGGTAAGGCTTCCACAAGCCTAAGTTCCAAGAAGAAGCTTGTTTGAATAATGTTTGTGCATTAAATGACTAGTTTTGGTGTAATTTGCAAATTTCCCAAAATCTAGGGTTGTATATGTAAAATACCACTACAATAGTGTCCCTACTATTTCTTGGTATCATTTAGAGAAAATAAAAAGAAAGGGGCGTCTTGTTTGAATCATATTTTAGGAGAGATAATCTTGATAATAAAATAATCAAGATTTAAGCATAATTGAATCCCTAATTTAATTTGTAGCAAAAATAAATATACTAATTGAAGTGCCCATCAACTTAAAAGGCTATGGTTGAAATCATATAATGCAAGTACGTTCAAATGTCTTGAGTTGCACCGAAATATCCTAAGTAGGTGAAGAAACCCACTCACATTTGTTAATTAAAAAGTAATGTCCACTAAAAATAGATAATAGTATTATATTAATTAAGGTGCTTAAGTGGTTGCTTTTAGTTCATGGTTAAACGAGAGGAAATTGAAGATAAAGGAAGATGGGGGGGCATGTGGCAAGAAAGTGGGTGAATTTTCCCCTACTTTCTCTCTCCTAGAAAATCAATTACATATATTCAATTTTCTCCTTACTTGAAAGGCCATTTTGCAAACGACTTTCTTTCTTTGCTTTGGCCGATGACCAAGGAGCTTAGGAGCAGGTGGAAAACGTTCCACAAGTTAAAGGTAAGCTCCATGATCATCTTCAACCTTGAATTGATGGTTGAAATCGGATTTCAACATTGATTTTTCTTCTCTCTTCCAACCAATGCTCAACCTTGGCTATCCTTTGCATCCAAAGAAGTTGGAAACAGACCTTGGATAGTTGAAGGAGTTTCTTTCACCATTGGAGATATGAAGCTTGAAGCTTTGAATCTACTTTGAAGGCGGGTTATACAACTTGAACCCATCAATGTTGTTATTGATTTCAATTTCTCATCATATGTTGATCTTTAATTTCTTCTTGAATAATTGTTGAATTAATCATATAAATGGTAGTAGAAATCAGAGGTCTGAAGCTTGATAATGATGAAATCATCTTAGAACACACCTCAAGAAACATAATGAACAAATGGTTTCACTTTGTGTTGGTCGAATGGTTTCAAACCATTTTAGACCAAACGATTTCAAACCGTTTGGTGACCAAACGGTTTCAAAACCGATTGGAGGGCAAACAGTTTTAAACCTCTAGAGACTAAATGGTTTCAATAGGTTCAAGGATTGATTGATTTCATGATCTAATAACTTCAAACAAATCAAATTCAATTGATTTTAGAACCCTAGATCAATTGGTTGCAAAGCCCTAAATCAATTGAGATCATAACCCTAATTTAGGGTTAAACAATTTCAAGTTGAATAGACCAAACGGTCTCAAACCGTTTGAGGACCAAACGATCTCAAATGGTTTGAGAACTAAATGGTCTCATACTATTTAGGGTTAATTAATTTTCAAATCAAACGGTCTCAAACCGTTTAGGATTAAACATTTTAAAACTGATTTGATCAAATCGTTTTAAAACCGATTGAAGATCAAAGGGGGTCAAGACCGTTTAAGGTTTAACGGTCTTCAAGACCGATTGAAGGTCAAATGACCTTAAGACCATTTGAAGGTCCAAGACCGTTTGAAGGTCTAAGACCGTTTGAAGGTCTAAGACTATTTGAAGGTCCAAGACCGTTTGAAGGTCTAAGACCGTTTGAAGGTCCAAGACCGTTTGAAGGTCAAATGACCTCAAGATCGTTTAAAGGTTCAATTAGTTCAAAACATTTGGAAGGTCCAATTGATTCAATCAATGTAAGTACTAATAACACCATAAGTGGTTGAAGAGTATCTCAAGGATGAATCCAATGGAAGTACTTCTAAAGTACTTATTGATTAGTATAATTGGAGTGATTATCATTTGATGCTTATGAAAGTAATTAATTCAATACACTATGATAAGTGTAGGTGCATGTAATTAGTGAAAGGATAAGTCAATTGAATAGGGTATGATGGTGATGTGTGTTCCTAAGTATATGGAATAATGGTAAGTATGGTTTAATACTTAAATAATGACATGTGCTCCAAGATATGTGGAAGCACTGACTTAGGGTTTGGATTGATGAAGTAATCATAAAACCCTAATCAATGAAGAATGGAAATCCTAACCAATAAGGGAAATTACAATTCATAAGTTTAATTGAAAAATTATGAAGGTATTATGAAATTTTAGACATGTGGGGCAATGAATTAGGTTTTGGATATTAATTGTAATAACAATGCATTTCCAAGATGCATGGAGTTTTGAGTTAGGGTTTGGTCTTTGATAATGTGATCATGAAACCCTAATCGAGAATAATGAGAAACCCTAACCCTAATTTTGGGTAATGGGTTAAGAAATCCTATTTGAAATGGAATGAGGAATCCAAACCCTAATACAGGGTAATGTTATGTGAAACCCTAATATAGGGTAATGTTATGTGAAACCCTAATACATGGTAAAGTTATGTGAAGCCCTAATACAGGGTAATGTTATGTGAAACCCTAATACAGGGTAATGTTATGTGAAACCCTAATACAGGGTGATGCTATGTGAAACCCTAATACAAGGTGATGCTATGTGAAACCCTAATTGATAAAGATGAAAAACTCTAACCCTAATAAGGGAATAGTAATGTTATCTTTCTATTGCATAATGTTGATATGAAATTGATATGGTTGATATCAAGTGTACTAACCTTGCATGTATTATGAGATGATGAGCATAATCAGGTATGAGCTATGATGTTAATGGGCCTTGTGATCCATTATTTTATTTTTTGCCTAGTGAGAGGGGACAACAAGAAGTTGAATATGCATGGTAAACCATGAGAGATGCTTGTGTAACAAGTTTCCTGAATACCTTGGTCAGATGACCTAGAGGTAATAGTTACATGATAAGTGGTAACCATGTTCAGTGATGAACTAAGGGTTTGAATACCCAGATCCAACAAATATGATGATGGTGTTGTTGAGGGATGTGAATTCCCAGTAATGAGACAAGGGATTGAGATCCCAATGATGTATAAAGTTTTGAAAAGTACTTGATAGGAGTATTGTTTTCTTTATAGCATTTGTCATAATAACTCTTGTTTGAAAACTTGACTGATGCTAAAAGAATATGATAATGTACTTAAATAATCAAGTGAAATATTATCATGTAGAACCCTGGCCATTGATCCATCATCATCTGTAGCTGGTGATGGTGAAACAGATTCTCCTGCTGGTTAATCCGGAGCATATATTGTTGACTATGTGGGGTTTCTCTAGCCGAAAATTTGGAGGATTAGAGTACAACTTCAGTTGTAGACTAAAGATGTGTATAAGAGCATGGTGAACAGGCCCATGGCTCAGTGTGATGGAGCATGAATACATTCATGGCTGAGAGAGCACGGTGAACTGACCCGTGGCTCAGATTTACTAGCAACGGGACCTGTACCAAGGCGGGCTAGAGGATGGGTAGCCTATGGGAGCTAACCTTGTGACTGGCGTCACTTAGGCAAGAGACTGCGGTCCTGCTTGTGGTCTCGCACTGAACAAGGCAGATGAGATCGAGGATTCCGACTCTTCCTTTGATCTTGTATGGTACCGACTTTGGGTTTCTTAACCAAAGGTTTGATTTGAGCGGTACGGCTCACTTCCTCAGGGCACAAGAGTGATTGTAAAATGTAATTCAGCCGTGTAGCATATTTTCTTAAGGACAAATTATGGAAACTATTGGTTGATGTCACATTTTTTATTGTATCCTAAGGTGGATAAATATTATACATGTTCTTTATATTCCTTATTAAAATGAATAGATGATATTGCTCTATTCTGCTTAATAATGATTTAATCCTGCTGTTCAATAGAGATTAATGTGCTCAGTTTTTTATTGTTACCTACAATAATAATGTTTCTGGCAGAGAGTTATATCTCTCACTAGGACAATTTTCAATTATCTCACCCCCGTGGGATCCAACCTTTTTAGGTGGATGAGGAGGTAGAAACTCTACACCAGGGGAAGGATAGCAACATCAGGGACAACAGTGATATCTCAGGTGGAGATACTGACTGTCAAGTCTTGTATATAAGAGTCCTATGTGTCGTCTCTATACTCTCAGGTCCTAGGAGTCAGTAGTTAGTGCTTTAATGATTGATCTGAGATTTTGGCATTGAATGCCTCGAGGTTTTATGTTGCTTATGTGAAGATTTAACAGAGCAATAGTTGTATGTAATCCTCGAGAAGAGAAGGTACATGGTATGTACTTGTTAAACCAAAATGTATATGTAATACTTTGGTTCTTGTTATCAGAGTTTCCTGGAAATGGATATCTTTGCTAAAAGGTTTTAATTTTTTAGTGATTTTCAGTAATCCACTGCTAATGTTTTGATTCCACAATTAATTACATTGTGACGGTCTGATTTGTGGTTGGGTCATCTCACATCCCTTCTATTCATATGAGTGAATAAGTAAGACTACCTTATTAAGGGTAACCCTCCATTTGTTCCATCATCATTCAACCCATATCACCATACCACAATGTCACCCAGAACCATTAGATGTTAAAAAGGTAAGACCATTGATTGTTTACATTAGTAAACACCTTGGATAAACCACCAATGAAGTCCTTGATTTGTGCTCTAGAAAGAGTCATCATCTAACCCTAGACATCCCTTGATTAACAACACAAAAAGTTCCATTGAGAGTTGGGTAAAACCCACAATCAACTGTTCATTTAAAACAAGCCATCCATTTTCAACAATTAAGCTCCTTAAGTTGATCATATAAAGGAAGCCATCTAAATAACATTATTAGGAACAAAATATTACATTAGCCATCATTCCACTTTATTAGAGGAATAAACATTAGATCTTGACCATTGAGTCAAGTTCATATGTTAAAACCATCAATTACAGTATACGTTCGACGATTACATCAAGTGACCCAAGAAACCATTGATATAAGGATTAATTGATGCTACAACTATATGATTAACTCACCATAGATTTTGGAGATCTTATAAACCATAATTAGTGACCATTAAGTCACCATAGGTTGTTAGATCAGCACTATATTCATTAATCAACATCAAATATTAAACTAATGTCATCATTGATTGATAACATCAGTAGGGTACTTAATGGTTGATCATTAAACTCCCAAATGGTCCAAAACCTGACCTAAGGGGCTAACATAGGTTGTCACCATCATCTGAAAACTTTGATCGTGACCATCAGTTGTCATGAAGACAACACCATAGGGTTGTTGCAATGGTACCATCATCGGGTCATGGGTTTATAGAAGAAATCAGCTTAAAACCCTATATTTGACCATCGGTTGATAGGTGCTTAGCACCATAAGTTGTCAAACCAACCTGATCTAAATCATATTATACCTTAGAAAGAACGTACACATGATCAAAAGCTCATATTGGAATTAAATAAGAATAGGGAACATTATAAAAATTGAAATCCAAGTCAAGCATAGCTTTTTAGTGCATGGATCATCATTTTCAAGTAAGAACATGATCTAGAAAGCTTATGGAAAGCAATACATGTGGAGAAAGTTATAAAACTTTCCTATAATGAGAAGATGAAACCCCACACAGAAGAATTCTCAAGCAGGTAGGGTAGAAAATCCATGAATAAGTTATGAATTTGTCCATCTAGCACCTTTCTTCATCAAATGAGCAAACTCTAAGCATAAGGAGCAAGAAAGGTAGGGTTTTAGAGCTTTAGAGCAATTTTTACCATGGAACAACATGGTTTCGATCAGGAGAGATATAGGAGGAAGAAGAGAATAGAAATAAATGGAGTAAATAAGGTAAAACATACACTTTTAGGTCAAGATCACTAGGAGGAAGATTTTTAGACCCAAAAAGGAATTCACTTGCAACCCTAGAATTTTTTCCAAGAAGATCCCCACTTTCTTCTTCCTTGGGCAGAAAAAATCACAGATGAATAGAAGGAGAACGAGGTTGGGAGAAATATGGAAGTGGTGGTTAGAAAATGGCTTGTTTTGGTTCTTGGGGATAAGTATATGAACTTTAAGATAAGGCAAAAAGAAAAAGTTGAAGTTCTAGTATCTATCCAAGTGCCCATGGCCTTAATTTATTAAGAATATACAAGCATACACACAAGAAGCTCTGCCACCATGTGTATAGACCTTCTTAGCTTTCCTTTTTCGAATTTCCCAGCCAATCAAATAATTTATTAGTTGATAACTACTAAAGATAGATCATCCGTTAAGGGGAAAACCCTAAAATACACTTGGAGAAAACACCTTCAAACCATGGTTTAAATAGGCGACCCATGGATCAAAAAGCTCAAGAATGATGAGAGAATATCCAAGGAACATAATGCAAGTGATAAATTGCAAAGAAAACCTCTCAATTAGGTAAATTGTAGAAAAGTCCAAAATATGCATAAAATGGCATAATTTGCTCAAGCAGTGTCCAAATTGAACCAAATTTGAAACGTAAGCTTGTCTTATGATTTGAAAGCATATCACAAGGTTATATTAGGGTTATAAGAATTCAATTATGATAATTAAGATTATTCAAATCACTAAGAAAGTTTAGGAGCCTTACACCTTTGCATCCTAGAAACTAATAAAGTTAGGCACGCTATGTACCTTTTAAAAGGAAACGCTGGACATTGGTGAGCCATTGAAGAAGATAAAAGTCCTGGTGTTGAGATTGGAAGGTAGGAATTCTGACATGAGTTTGTTAGTAGATACTTTTCCAAGACTTATCTGGATAAGAAAATCTCACAAATTGAGCAGATTAGATAAGGACCGGTGAAGATTAATGAGTATGAAGCTAAGTTTATGGAGCTTCTGCAGTTTTGTCCATACATGGCTACTATTGATGAGGAGCAAATTCAAAATTTTGAGAAGGGTATGAACACTGAGTTAACCACACATGTATCTGCTCTAGAGAATAGAGAGAGGTTTTCCACCTTTGTGGAGTCAGTTAGGCGGATAGAGAGGCCCGTGATTGAGAAGTGTGAGGCAAATAGTAGGAAAGTACCTATCCAGTTCTAGGGATAGAGGTCTGGATGTTTCAAGAAACTAAGGTTTCCTACACCATTAGAACCACAGAATTTTAGTTCTATGGAACAGTGGACATCAAGAAATGGTAGAGGTCGTAGTTTTCTGCCAAGTGGAGCCCATAGTATGACATCAATGTCAGTAACAGGACCATCTAGAACACAACGGGACATAAACTGCTTCAAGTGTGGGCAGAAAGGACATATGATCAGAGAATGTCCAGTTAGAGACATGGATGTAACCCAACCATCGAGGCTGAGTCAATAAGTCTCTCAGGGGAAACAGTTCAATAGTGGCACATGAGGACGTGGACAGACGTCCCAAGCAAGATCATCTACACCAAACCATAGAGCACAAAGTTGGCAATAGGCAACAACGTAATTCTATGCTATGAATCAGCCGAAGGCAGTTTTCAATCCACGAGTTGTGACAGGTCAGATGGAATTGTTTCATTCTAATGTCTTCATCCTGCTTCATATCTGTTTTGATTGATATGGGTGATCTACATGCCTTTATCACTCGAGAAGTGATTCATGACTGCAATATGACTGTCATTCGTAGAGTAGATAATCTATTATTAGAAACTCCATTAGTCGGATTTGTACTGTTTCGGGTGGTATGTTCTCCTTGTGTTCTTTCCTTTTCAGAACGCAACATTCAGGCGGATCTTATACCACTTGCTATGCACGGATTTGATGTAATTCTTGGGATGGATACCTTAGAAAAATATAAGGTTGTCTTGGATAGTGGTTCTAAGCAAGCTATGTTCACAGACAGTGATGAGACATGGATTTTTTAGGGGGACAGAAAGATTCTTCCAACCTGTCTAGTATAAGCAATGGTAGCGGAGAGATTGATGCAACAAGGATGTGAAGCATTCTTGGCACCTGTGGTATACACCAAAGTAGAAAGTCCTAGTCTTCCTGAATTTCCTGTTGTCATGGAATTTAAGGATGTATTTCTTGAAGAATTTCTAGATATTCCTCCACCTCAAGAGATTGATTTCGAGATTAATCTAATTCTGGGTACGCAACAAATAGCACAAACACCTTATAGGATGGCCCCTGCTGAGATGGAAGAACTCAAGAAATAGTTATAGGAGTTGCTTGAGAAAGGTTTCATTCGACCGAGCACTTCACCATAGGGTGCTCCAGTTCTTTTTTTTTAATTTACAAGAGAACCACCCCCGCAGAAGCGCCATATTCGTGACCCCCCCAGGCGGCGTAAACTCTCGGGTCCCTGGGCGTCCCGCAAACCCAGGAACCATTTAAAGCGCATAGTTGGCCGGCCTGTGTGACGCTCCAGTTTTTTTTGTTAAAAAGAAGGATGGGTCTATGAGGTTATGCATAGACTATAGACAGCTTAACAAGGTGACTATAAAGAACAAATATCCTCTACTAAGGATAGATGATCTATTTGACCAGTTGTGTGGCGCATCAATTTTCTCTAAGATGGATCTAAGGTCAAGATATCATCATTTATGTATCAAGGAGGATGACATACCTAAGTCAGACTTTAGGATAATGTATGGTCATTATGAGTTCGTAGTTATGTCATTTGGACTAACTAATGCATCGGCTGCATTCATGGAGCTGATGAATAGAATCTTCCAGCTATTCCTTGATCAGTTCATAGTGGTCATCATAGACGACATCCTGATATATAGTAGACATGGTCAACAACATGAACAACACCTTCGTCAAGCCTTAACTTTGTTGAGATAGCACAAGCTTTATGCTAAATTTAGAAAGTGTGAGTTTTGGTTGTCAGAAGTGTCTTTTCTAGGACATGTTATATCTTCTTCAGGTATTTGTGTTGATCCTAAGAAAGTGGAGTCTGTTGTAGAGTGGGAACAACCCAAGACACCAACTGAGATTCACAGTTTCCTAGGTCTGGCAGGTTACTACAGAAGGTTTATCAAAGACATCAGTTCTGTAGCACTACTCCTAACAAGGTTGACCAGGAAAGAGGTTCCTTTTTTCTGGAATGAGAAGTGTTAGCATTCTTTCCAATTGTTGAAAGAAAGGTTGACCAGTGCAGCTGTGTTGGATTTACCAGAGTAGGGAAAGGGATACATTATTTTCTGTGATGCCTCTAAGAATGGTCTAGGATGTGTGCTGATGCAGAGTGATCATGTAGTTTCTTTTACTTCCTGATAGATTAAGAAATATGAGGAGAATTATCTAACATATTATCTAGAATTAGCTACAGTGGTCCACGTGTTGAAGATTTGGAGGCATTATCTTTATGGAGAAACATGTCAGATTTTCACAGACCATAAAAACTTAAAGTACATCTTCTCACAACATGAGTTGAATATGAGTCAACACTACTGGATGGAATTAATCAAGGATTACGATTATACAATTGATTATCATATAGGAAAAGTTGATGTAGTGGTAGATGCACTGAGTAGAAAATCTTCATCTCCACCCATAGTTAAAGAAAATTTGAACTCTTTAATGTTCTTTAAACAAGACATGTTTATCTCTTTGAGACAAATAAATTTATAGTTAAAAGTATCTTTGTTAGCTGGATTGCTAGCTGAGATGCATGTGAAACCTACTCTGAGACAACAGATTAAAGAGGCACAACATGTTGATATTGTGATTCAGCAGATCAGGTCATAGTATGGTAGTGAGAAACAGGACGGTTTCCATGAGTCAGAGGATGAGGTAGTCTAATACCATAGTAGGATGGTAGTACCTGATGCCAACGACATAAGAAAGATAGTTATAGAGTAAGCTCACTCATCAATGTATGCAATGCATCCAGGGAGTACTAAAATGTATGATAACTTAAAAGATATGTATTAGTGGCCTGGTTTGAAGAAGGATGTATCTGAGTTTGTTATGCGGTGTCCAGTGTGTCAGTAAGTTAAAGCAAAACACCAGAAGCCTACAGGAAAATGCAACACTTACCTATACTGCAGTGTAAATGGGATCACGTGACAATGGACTTTGTGGTTGGTCTACCCAGAACACCCAAAAATCATGATTCCATTTGGGTGATAGTTGATAGATTGACCAAGTCAACACATTTGCTTCCTGTTAAAACAACCTATACTATTGAAAAACTTGGACAAATCTACATAGATGAGATAGTTCGATAACACAGAGTTCTAGTTACAATTGTCTTTGATAGAGGTCCCCAATTTACAAGTCATTTTTGGGAACGACTACATAAAGCCTTGGGTACGCAATTAAAGTTTAGCACAACTTTTCACCCTTAGACAGATGGAAAATCTAAAAGGACTATACAGACTTTGGAGGACTTGCTTAGGGCATGTGTTCTTCAGTTTGTAGGAAGTTGGGACTTACACTTGAGCTTAATATAGTTTGCCTACAACAATAGCTATCAGACTAGTATTGATATGGCACCATATGAAGCGTTATATGGTAGACATTGTAGATATCCATTATGCTGGTATGAGACAGGAGAATACCAACTTCTGTGTCCTGAATTAGTGCAACAGACATCTAAAAAGATTAAAGTAATATGACAACAATTGAAGGCTGCACAGGATAGACAGAAGTCATATGCCGATAAATTTCGTAGACCTTTAGAACTCCAAGTTGGAGACAGAGTGTATCCCAAAGTCTCTCTTTGGAAAGGTGTTCTCAGATTTGGGAAGAAGGGTAAGTTAGCTCCTAGATTTATGGGGCCTTACCCAGTGACAACACAGATTGGAAAGGTAGCCTATAGGTTGGAGTTGCCACCTAAGTTACATAGACTACACCTAGTGTTTCATGTATCTATGCTGAGAAAGTGTCATCCTGATACATAGTTGGTGTTGCAACCTATAGAGGTAGAATTGAATGAAGATATATCCTATGTGGAAGGTCCAATGATGATTCTTGACAGAAGAATCAAGAAGTTGAAAAAGAAAGACATAGTTCTTGTGGAAGTTCTTTGGCATCACCATGGCATTGAAGAAGCCACATAGGAGGTTGAGTGAGAAATGAGGAGGAAGTACCCTTATCTTTTCTCTTGAGATTTTGGGGATGAAATCCCTTTTAGGGGTTGATAATTATTAAATCCTTGACCTGGGTTATGCCATAAAACTAAGAGTTTTTATTAATTAAGTTATTTATAAACTTTTTTTAGTCTTTTGAAAAGTAATTAAGACTCAAGGAAAGTTTAATTTTCAAGTTTGAGCTTATTTGCAAACTATTTGTGCATTACATGATAGTTTGGGTGTAATTTGCAATTTACCCAAGATGAGGGGTTATATTGAAATATTTCATATTTTGAACATGCTTCAAATGCTTAAGCATCATAAGAGAGAGAATGATGCTAAGGGGTGGCTTGTGGAAAGCCTAAGTTCCAAGTAGGAGCTTGTTTGAATAATGCTTGTGCCTTATGTACCAATTTTGGTGAAAATTGCAATTTACCCAAAATGTACAGTTGATATGAAAATTACCACCTCTAGAGTGCCCCTACTCTCCCTTGGAATCATATAGTTGAGAGAGAAATAAATAAGCACCATGTTTGAATCATTTTTTAGTAGTGGTATTCATGGTGATGAAAAGACCAAGAAGAGTTGTATAGTTGAGACCCTGATTGAGTTGTATCGAGTTGTAGAGCTTATATGGGAGTGCCTATCAGACAAGGAGCCATAGAGGAGGTCCCATATAGTTTTTTCAACTCTTGTAATTTTCCCTAACATGTTAATAACCTCAAGAAGGTGATGGATATCGATTTACAACTTTCCTTGGAAAAGTTGTATCGATTTGTGAATAAAGTGATGTTGAGTTGAAATATCTTGCTCAACAAGATAACTAATGGCCAACATCTTATCCCTAGATTATCCTCAAGAGTTTTTGATGTCAATGTAAATATGTGTGCATGCAAGGACACATGTTAACCATGCATGGACACGTGGCACCAAGTAGTGTAAAATGATGACACCTCTTATACACCCCTCTCTCATGAACCCCAATTATATATACCACTCCTTTCACCTATTAGTGAATCTTTTCGAACCCTATCACTCCATTTCTCTTATATATCATGCAAAAAGTTGAGGATCAAGTAGGAGCTCTAGCCATTAATCTTAAAGGTGAAGCCATGGTCACCTTCAACCTTAGATAAAGCATAATCTTGGGTTGTGATTCTTCCTTTCTTTTCTTCTTCACCAAGTTCTTATCTATGGATTTTTTGCATATGAAGGAGTTTTGAACGAGTCTTGGATCTGTGATAAGTTCATCTTCAACCCTGGGAATGTGAATATTTGGATCTTGTATCTTTGAAGTTGTTCTTAAGGTGGGTTATATAACTTGAACCCAATCATGTTATTATTCACCTTCAATCTTGCTATACTTGATGATCTACTTTCAATTTCTAGTTTTCTTGTATAATTGATGAATCCATGAGTTCTATTAGTGACATAGGACTGTTTTCCATGAACTAGAACATTAAGGAATGAAGTCTAGAGCTTGATGATGATGACATCATCATGGCTCAACCCGATATCAGGTTGAAGCACCTCTTTGCCCGATATGGTAAGCAAGCATACACCTCATTCTCGATATGGTGTGAAGCACACACACACCTCTTCGCCCGATATGGTTTGAAGCACACACACACCTCTTTTCCCAATATAGTGTGAAGAATACACACACCTATTTGCTTGATATGGTGTGAAGCACACACACACCTCTTTGCCCGATATGGTGTGAAGCACACACACACCTCTTTGCCCGATATGGTGTGAAGCACACACACACCTCTTTTCCTGATATGGTGTGAAGCGCACACACACCTCTTTGACCGATATGGTGTGAAGTGCACACACACCTCTTTTCCCGATATGGTGTGAAGTGCGCACACACCTCTTTTCCTGATATGGTGTAAAGCACACACACACCTCATACCCAATATGGTGGAAGCACCTCAATCCAATATACTTGATTAAGTAACACATGAAGAGTTTTATGTCAAATGATACATTAAGATGTATAGAGTTGAATGCATTTTGATAATTGTGGGCCAATGTACCTTGAGAGAAGGATTGAACCAACTTAATAAAGTATGATCTAATCATTATCCTAGAAAGGATGACAGAGAAACTCATACTTTGTGTGATAATCATTCAATGAGCATATATTGATGCCCCTATATGTGTAGAGCTATGAATTAGGGTTTTGACTCTTGATAATATGAATTTGAAACCCTAATCGAGTAAAGAGGGAAACCCTAACCTTAATTGGTGAAAAGAGAAACCCTAACCCTAATCGGTGAAAAGGAAAACCCTAACCCTATTAATGGGAAGGTTGTGTTTCTCTTATGTTCCATGGTAATGATATGTACTTGATAATTGTTTATATCATGAAAGACTAACCATGCAGGTATCATGAGATGATGAACATATCTAGGTATGAGCTATGATGTTTCATATGATACAGATTAAATGGGCCTTGTGAGCCATGTGAAATACTTGTAAAACAAGTATTATGTATACCTAGGTCTGAGAACCTAGAGGTTATAGTTACCTGATAAGAGGTAACAATGTTCAGTGATGAACTAAGGGTTTGAATACCCATATATAGCAAACATGATGATGATAATGTTAAGGGATGAGAATTCCCAGTAATGTGATAAGGGACTGAGATCCTGAGTGTTATGTATTCACTGTGTTCCAAAGATTATGAAAGTACGTGATAAATGTATTACACCTTTTTCTTTGTAGCATCTATTATAATCCATGCTTGTAACTTGATTGATGCTAAAAGATATTGTAATACACTTAATTAATCAAATGAAACCTTATCATGTAGTGCCCATGCCATAGATCCATTTGGTATCAGGATCTATTGAATGGTGAAATAAGTTTAACTCGGAGTGCATATTTTTGAATATGTGGGGGTGAAGGATGAACATATCCTTACGTCCAGATGGGGATTGATGCGTTATCTCCCCGATGAATGCCAGGGTTTCCGTGTGATTGCCATGATGAAAATTTATCGAGGATTGATGTGATATCTTCCCGAAGAGAGTGCATGCTGCTGTTGTAGCTCTATAGTGAAGATACCGCTATACCCTGGCAAGCTAGTTACAATTTGACATGTGGACACTTCCAGTGGTCTCGTACTGACCGAGATGGGTGAGGTCATGGCAGTCGGTTCTTCCATTGACCTTGTATGGTACCGATTTCGACTAAGCGGTGGTCGGTTGGAGTATGAGTGGTATACCTCATCTCCTCTGGGCATAAGTGTGATTGTGAACATGTAATTAGTCATGTAGTGTATTTGCTTAAGATATGAATACAAAAACATTGGTTGATGATTCATTACTTTTATATATCTTAGATTGATAGATGTTATACATGTTCTTCATATTATTTATAAAGAAAATAGATGATCTATAGCTCTATCTTGGATAGTTGAACTAATTTAACATTGCTATTACTTTGCAATTAAACCATGATTAAACATGCTTATTTACATAAAAGATCATCTTCTTAGTTTTATATTGTTTACTTGTGATAATAATATTATTAGTGGAGAGTTATATCTCTCGCTGGGACTTGTGTCTCACCCCATGGGTTCCACAATTTTTAGGTAGACGTGCACGAGGAGGTAGAGACCATACTGTAGAGGAAGGACAACAACATTAGGCACAATAGTAACAACTCAGGTTGAGTGTACTATCTGTCGTGTCTTGTAGATAGAAGTCCTATGTGTCATCTCTTTACTCTCAAGTCCTTGGGAGTTAGTACGTGATGGTTTTATAAATGATCTGAGATTTTGGCTCATATGCCTTGAGGTTTTATGTTGCTTATGTATATGTTTGGGGCAAAGCAACTGGTATATGATATCCTCGGGATGAGATGGTACAATGGATGTACAATGTGAACCATGATGTATATAAAGTTTTGGTTCTTTTCTTTAAGAGTTTCCTGGCAATGGATCTCTTTGCAAAATGGTTTTAATTTTTAGTGATTTTTGTTAATCCACTGCTAATGCTTATTCTGCATAATTACTGGTGACAATTTAGCTTTCGGTCTAATTGCGGGTCGTCGCAGTCATGTACAGTTCATAAGATACATTAAACTTCTGATAATATGAGAGTATCATAATTCAGACATTGGAACTCTAGTATCATTCTTGAATAAGGCCTTGGATGAATCATATGAAGTCTTAATAGGTTTACGTGACATGTACTCAAATTTCTTCAATATTGTCACACCCCGATCTCACACTAACCACTAATCACGAGATTAGGGCGCGACGGAGGGATTAACACATAAATAAATCACTGCGAACTTTTTCTTTTTAAAACCTCATAATGATATCCAGATTATTGTTGTAAACTAAAACATAATAAACTATTGCGGAAGCATTTCAATTAAACTGGCTAGAGAAAGTAAACAGAGTTTACAACATGTAACATTGTTTAACAGAAAGTAAACATAACAGTTAATTTACATCATTATACACATTCCACATACACACTCTCTCTCACCCACGCCATGTCTCAAGGACCGAGGGGAAAGGACTAAGAGACCTCTAACTAGACTAACTATAAACCTTTTATAACTAGGCGTTAGGATGAAACGACCCTTCCGATTCCTGATGCTGATGCTGACCTGAAAATGTTTTGAGTAGAGGTATGAGCCTACTCACTCAGTGAATATCATTTCATTTAGCTATCACTAAATAACTCATCAGGTTTATAGATTTAAATAAAACATAAATACAGTACTAAGCAGGGCAGTTCTAATAACATAACAGATTTGCAGAATATAATCACATTTCCATGCATTAACAGATAATTTGAACAGATAAACAGATATAAAGAAATAGCACAAAAGTTCGAATACTTTAATTTACTGTGATCCTATATGAGTACCAATTTATATTATTATTAAGCCCTAATAATATACATTGTACCCTGTATATGAACATCCGTAGCGAACTACGATCCCACCGTACAAGACTTAGCGACACACCCGGGAAATGCTAAGTCTGACGCCAGCCCTGCTCTGCCACAGGACCCCAGGTTCATCGGCCTTCAGGCTCATCGGCCTCACTGCACTACATCGAGTGCTCTAGACTCCTCCTCTAACCTGAGTACACAAGCGGAGAGTCTCACGGGGTTACCTCCATGACATCGCACGGATCTTGTTGCAATAACCCCCAATTTTCTCCAGTGCCACCGTGACATCGCACGCGTTATTGTTGGACACTGCCTCTCTATCCTCATGTCTCCATGACATCGCACGGATAATGTTGCAACACGAGTTTCACCCCTAAGAAGCAGATCTGTCAAAGGGGTTCTACGGTGTTAGGGCACCTAAGTCTATTAACTGATTAATATATAATCATTTAAACAGGAATATCACATTTACTGATTTCATATCAGATCACAATACACTGTCATTCTAAACTGACAGAGCAATATATTTCAAATCATTGTAATTTCTGAGAAATTCTCATACCATGCATTCAGACAAATTAGAAATGCATAAATAACCCAACTTATTTCAATTTGGCACATACATAGCAAATTTACGCAATTGAACATCTTATTGCACAAATTAAAGAAATTTACTTCACATACGAGAATCATACTCAACTTTTGTCAATTCTCTAAAATTCTCGAAAAACGTGCACATTAACCCAAATCTTGGTTTGTGCATCACTTAACTCAATCAAGAGTTAATTACATTTCACAATATAATTTAATAACAATACTTGAGAATTTCTGGTAATATTTCAGAGAAATGTGCCATTTCATGTAAATATCAATTTACACATATTAACGTCAAAATATATATGCAATTAGGGTTTTCATGCATATTTTATTTATTCATATCTACTTTAAAATCGTACATCTGATAATTTATCAGAAATCTTCATTGTTTGGGTTCATACCCAAATTATACCATTTTCAGACATGAGTTTCTAATTTCAACATTCAAATGAGCAATTTAGGTTCCAATGAAAATCTACCGACTCAATCCACACTGATCAATTGCTAAATTTAATCATATAACAACGTCTAGAAGCAATTTATGAAATAAAAAGTCGGGCGACGCCAAACGCTGCCCGACGCCTGATAACGCCGGTTATCAGTGAAATTCGCGCACATAACTGGAAATATTCAAACGCCTGAGTTTATTAATGATAAATAAATGAAACCCCACTCACAACGATTTGGTCTATCCGGATTCGTCCGGAGATGCGTCCAAGGCCGGATTCTAGGCGGTTTCGGATCGTCTTCAACCTTTGAATAAATCCTTTACTGTTCCTATTCACGGAACCAGAGCTTCACGTCCAACTGGAAATGGCTACTAGGCATTGATTTGGGCTGAATTGATGGCAATTTCCAGCGTAAACCTCCTAGCCGAGGTCCAAATCCTTGATTAGGAGCTTTGGCCGCCCCAACTCTACCTCCTCCCAGCCATGCACGGCCGCTGGCCTCAAGCTACAGCTTGACGAGGATAGCTATGTTGGTTGCTAATCCGCAGCTAGGGCCACGGAAGCTCACTTGAAACTCTGGGCTGAGATCAAGGATGATTTCTCTATTGCTGGGCACGCCCAAGAGGGCCTAGCTGCTGCTGCCGCAGCAGCTTGCTGCTATACACTAGCCGCTAGCCAAGGTGCAGGGTGGCTGGCTAGACTAGGCAGATGTAGGAAAAGGAAGAGAAAGGGAGGAAGAAAAGAAAAGAAGACGAGAGGGAAAGAGGTAACCGGCTGGAAAGGGGAGCTAGGCCACGAGCCTCCTCCTGAACTCCTCGAGCGCCCACTCGCTCCTGTGCGCCGACTCAAATAAACGATCCTTGTTGAAGATAAGCGTAAAGGAAGAAACAGAAAAGAAACGTTTATAAAGTGAAAATCTTGGAAAATTGCTAAATTGACCCTAGAAATTGGAAATCATCATAACTTTTTCCTCGGAGGTCCAAATAACATGATTTCTTTTGCAAAACTTCAAGAATGAGGCCCACTACAAACCCAAGGCATGAAAACATGATAATCACATTGTTTTACTGATTCAACATATCAATTGCATCCAATTATTACTTTACTCAAATTAATCACCTTAATTATTCACTAACTGAACTTATGTGCTTGATTCAACTAAATCAAGTTAATGATTCACTAACCATCACATGAGCACATAAGTTAGATCAAATAATTTTAATTAGGCTCAAATAATGATGCTTACCGATAAACTTTGATACGGGTCATAACAAATATCTTCTCAACATAGTGAGACTGAGAGAGAGAGAGTTATACCGTTAGTTGACCTTGTAATTTTAAACCCTAAAATCACATCAACAAGACCCATATGCTATATGTCAAACTTGCTACACAAATATGTCTTTGACTCATTTATTACTTTCATATCAAAAACCAAAAATAGTATATCATCATCCTATAAGCATGACATAATGAATCCATCATTGATAATTTTTTTTGGTCGGTAAAAACTCGTGTTACTAAAATTTGATGCCCAAAACTTTGGGTACAAAGAGATTGCGCCCCAATACAAACCTGGATGAAACATCCAAATAACTAAACAAAACATTCTCACACTAAGATTCTAACTAGTAATCAACTACCTAGATAATAGGAGGAACATTATAGCGATACAAACTCAAGAGAGACCAACAATACAAAAACAATGACACTCCCGAACAACTCATGTTGACACAAGCATTAAATCCAACTTCTGAAAGTATGACAACAAGGGTAGCCAGTAATGTCAGTTTAGGATCAGGAACTCATAGGAGTAGCACCGCAATAAAGCCCACTACTATCATCTGGGTCATCATAATTCTGGCAGACAAAGAAAAAACCACAAAAACCTACGAACCATTAATCCTTTTGCACAGATTGGATTAATCAACTGAGCAATCGCACAACTGGCATTAACCTCATCTTCCTGAATGTGAGTGGACTACACAGCCAATAGAAATCCAATCTGAAGACAAAGAAAAAATGTCCAAAGCTCATATGATCAATTCATCTGTAATGCCAGAAAAACCAGCTGCTACTCCGGTAGATAAGACTCTCATCATGGACATAGAACTGGATTCAAAGCCATAGAGACCCTGTTAATCTGAACATTAACACACTAGCAATAAGCTCACCATTGAAGTTGTGAGGATTGGTCAGCTAGACATAGAACAATATAACCTTGAAAAACTAACATCAAGCCCAATGATCAGTCCTTATACACATCCCGAGACCTACATCAAAAAAAAAAGAAGAGGGCCAAAGCAGAAACTCAACCCCCATCTCTCTTCATCTTTGCAATTTTTTTTCCTGTTGTCCCATGATACCTCAAACTCCAGGGATTCAACCACCAAACGGTCAGATTCAATTCCTGAACAAGAGTCATCCATGGAGCCAACATCTTCCTCGAAGAGTTGTTCTTTTCTAAGTTGGTAGTCGGTAGAGAAGCCGCCACTTTCCCAGATCTTATTGACCTTCCAAGATTCAGAGCAGCTACGAGCAAACTCCAATTCCCATTCTAGATTGAGACTATCGAGATTGCACATCAGGGAAGACCCAAACATGTCCGGTTCCATAGTCCTATCTCTGCTAGCTTTGGGTATATGATTGTAGGCCGATGTACTGCAGTTAATGACAACATCTTGAACCTACTGAGAAATGAGCTTCTGCAAGCAATCGTCGTCTTCATCAGTACCACTCTTCAACGATGACAAACCCCCTAGCTCTGTAGCATCTATATTCGCCTTCTCTGAAGAGGCATTTAAACAAACACCTTTCTTCTTCCCGTACCTAACCTGCAGGTCGTTGTCCGGAGGAGGTTTCCTGGCCTTAGACGGCCAGGAAGAAGCTCTGTGACCGAACAGCTTGTAGTTTGGACACGAAGTAGGTTTCGAAACTATCTCGATCTTCAGTTGCTTGACGATGGAGTCCACTTCAACCTTCGTCGACTTGGGCAAGGCGGAGCCACTACACACTTTGACGCAGGCTGCTGTAGCGCCAAGGCAACCAGTAGTCATTGAGCTAACATCATAGTCCACTGGCCTCCCTATTGTACTAGCAACCTTTTCAATGCTGTCGTGCATCCAAGGAACACCTGCATTCTCAATTTTAACCCAGACCGGAACCTGAGAGAAGGACAGAGGAAGAAGAGGAGTGCCATGATTCTACTTATGGACAATAAGAAATGACCAGTCCATGAACCATGGTGCCTCATCCAGCACTCGATCACTCTCAGTTTTGGATGGTAGCTTGATTATGAACCCCTCCCTCTCTTCAGTGAAGATCTCAATAGACCCGCTGGGACGCCATTGCCTTCGAATCCACCCTGCCAGTTGCTCCCGGTAGGGTTTCTTTCCTACAAACCAAACGGAGACAAATTCGCCCCAATCCGGTACAGGGCACTCCAGACTAGAGATCGAAGCACACTTTGCTCCATCCCTGAGACCTGGTTCAACATAGTCAATGGCAGCAACCCCTTCAACCTCCCGATCTTGTCTACTGGAGATCAACCAATCGGCGATCTGAGGAGCAGTGGTTGCTTCGTTTTTGGGGTGGGGTGGTGGGGAGGAATAGGAAAAAGCTACCACCGCCTCCTTTCCTTTTGGTTGTGCGGGCAAATCAGCATGACCATGATAGATCTGCTTGCCTCCATCTCCAGGTTCTGCTGATGAATGATCTGGAGGAATCGTCGAAGACGGCTCTGCAGCAACACGGATCTTCTCCCCACTGCCGCTAGGGATTCACCCCCTTCCTCTCCCACGCCCTCCACGACCCCGAGCCATCTACTTCATTGATAATTTTGCAATATAGACACTTATCAAAATTATTAGAAACAAAGACAAACAAAAATATTATAGAATCAAACTTCTCATGTCATTGTTTAGGGCTTTATTTCAAGTCATATAATTACTTAACAAGTTTACACGCTTTAGACTCATTCCCACAAACCACAAATCCTTCAGGTTATTTCATCTCTATTTCTTCTTGAAGATCACCATGTAACAATGTGGTCTTCAAATCCATTTGATTATAGAAAGATTATAAATGGAAGCCAATTCTATATGTACTTAGATTGTAGTCATATGATAAACATGAAAATATGTATCAAAATAATGTATTCCTTTCATATATGTGTAACCTTTAACAACTAACTTAGCTTTATATTTATTCATTTTATTGTCTACATTAAGGTTCTTCTTAAAGATCCATTTTCATTCAACTACAGAACAAATAAGAGGTAAATCCACCAATTTGCAAGTTCCATTCAAGAGAATTTATTAGGTTTCATCGTTAACAACCTCTTTTCAAAATTTAGCTTCTTGATGATTCTTAGCTTGTTTGAAAGATACAAGATCATCCTCAATATTATAAGTGAGAAACTCACTTCTAAAATCTCTAAATGTCCTAGACTTCTTACTTCTTCTTGGTTCTATTATTTCTTCAGAATTATTAGATTCAAAAATAGCTTATTTTTTATCACCCCCATAATTGTCATCCTTTGCACATGCTTGGGAATGGAACCTGTGGTGATTGAATTCTCTTGAGATACTCCTTTGTGCACACCAGATGTCATGGGAAACATATCATCAAAGAATGTAGCATCACATAGTTCCACAATTATACTGACATATTCTTGAGATATTAACCTTTACAATCAAGAATCTATCGACATAACTTGTCTCTACATAGCAGAAGAAGATGGCATCAATCATTTTTGGTCGCAATTTCTTCCATTTGTGTTCATAGACAAGTACCTTAGCAAGGAACATCACAATGTAAGATATTTGAGACTCAATTTTCTCCCTCTCCACAGCTCAAACAAACTATTTTCCATATGTTTTTTGGAACTCTATTTAGAATATAGTAACATGTATTCAACCCCCCCCCCCCCAACATAAAGTTGGATAGTCCAGAGTATGACTTTTAGCATTGTAGGGTGTATCAAAACTTCCCCTTCAGACTTGAGTCTGACATGGATATGTCTATGTTCCTTTTGATTATACTTGGAACTTGTTATCTTACCAATGGTTGTAGTGCTATCACATTGAACTGAAATAGGAAGTAGTGACTTCTTTACCATTGGTAAATTGGATGTAAGTCCATACAACCATTTAGTCTCCAATCTAGTTTCATTTAAAGCACACAACTATTCCTCAAAAGTAGACTGAGACAATATGGTCTATTTTTAGACCTCTACGCAACACCACCTCCCCCCAACAAGAATACATATCCTAAGACAACATTACTTCTCGAGTTCATGGAAATCCAGCTTACATCACTATATCCTTCGACTACACAAGGATATTTTCCATAATACAACCTAAGGGAATAAGTTTCCTTGATATACCTCAAAACTCTATCAAGAGCTCCCTAATGGGTTAATGCGTAAGAACCTGCCCTTGGGAGGGGAACAACAATTGGAAACGGTTGTAGGGATAATGTTGTTTCTACATAACTTACTCACAACACACAATGTTTGGTCGATCATGTATAGTTCATAAGATATATCAAACTTTTAATAATATGAGAGTATCATAATTTAGACAATGGAACTCTAGCATCATTCTTGAACAAGGGCTTGTATCAATCATATGGAGTCTTATCAAGTCTATGTGACATGTACTCAAATTTCTCCAATATCTTTCAACACAGTGAGAATGAGATAGAGAGTTATATCATTAGCTGATCTTATAATTTTAAACCCTAAAATCACATCAGCGACACCCATATCCTTCATCTCAAACTTGCTACACAAGAATGACTTTTACTCATTTATTACTTCCATATTGAAACCAAAAAGTAGGATGTCATCAACATATAAGCATAATATAATGAATCCATGATTGGCAATTTGCAGTAGAGACACTTATCAAAATTATTAGAAATAAAGCCAAACAATAACATTACAAATCAAACTTCTTATGCAATTACGTAGGGGTTTGATTCAAGCCATATAATGACTTAACAAGTTTACACACTTTAGACTCACTCCCACAAACCACAAATCCTTAAGGTTATTTCATATATATCTCTTATTATAGATCATCATGTTAGAATGTGGTCTTCACGTCCATTTGATGTATAAAGAGATTATAAATGGAAACTAAAGCTATAAGCACCCAGATTATAGTCATACTATAAACATGGGACCATGTATCAAAAAAATTTATTCCTTCCATCTATGTGCAACCTTTAGCAACTAACCTAGCTTTGTACTTATTAATTTTCTTGTCTACATTAAGTTTCTACTTAAATATTTGTTTGCATTCAACTACCGAACAACCAAGAGGTAAATCTACTAATTCCCAAGTTCCATTCGAGAGAATTAATTAGGCTTCTTCGTTAACAACTTCTTTCCAAAACTTAGCTTCTGGAGAATCCATAGCTTGTTTGAAAGATATAAGGTCATCCTCAATATTATAAGCAAGAAATTTACTTCTAAAATCTTTAAATATTCTAGACTGCTTACTTATTCTTGGTTCATCAATTTCTTCAGAAACATCAGATTCAAAAATATCTTATTTTGAGTCACCCCCCTTAGATGTCATCCTTTGCATGTTCTTGAGAATGGAGCCTATGGTGAATGAATTCTCTTAAGATACTTCTTTGGTAACACCAGATGTCATTAGATACACATCCTCAAAGACTGTATCATCACATAGTTCCACAATTGTTTTGGCATATGCATGAGATATCATATTTTACAATCAAGAATCTATAGGCATAATTTGTCTCTACATAGAACAAGAAGATGGAATCAATCGTTTGTGGTCTCAATTTCTTCTAGTTTTTGGTCACCGAAAAGTACCTTAACAAGGCACCAACACTGAAAGATATTTGAGACTCAGTTTTCTCCCTCTCCATACCTCAAACAAACTACTTTCTTTATTTTTTTGGGTAACTCTATTCATAATATAGTAAGATGTATTCCAAACTCCCCCCCATATAAAGTTGGATAGAACTAAGGTTTGGAGTAAGGTATTAACCGCATCTATTAGGGTTCCGTTCTTACATTCTGCAATCCCATTGAATTGTGATGAATAACAAGCATTAACATCATGAACTACACCATGGAATTCATAAAATTCCAGGTACAAGTTTGAGGTGTACTTTCCTCTTCTATCAAACCTTAATATTTTAAGTACTTCACTAGTTTGAGTTATAGTTTCTTTCTTAAATAGTTTAAGTTTATGCAATACCTCCTCTTTACTTTTAAATAAATAAACATAAAAATATATACTTGCATCGTCAACAAAATTTATAAAGTACTATTTTGATCCCTAATTGCAATCCCATTAAACTCGCAAATATTAGTGTGTACTAAATCAAGGATATATTAATTCCTATACACTGAATGAAAACAATTCCTAGGTTGTTTAGCTTGTGCACATATTTCACATCTACTAACATTAATGTCAAATCTAGGAATTAGTTTTCATATCATTGAGTCAAAATTAACATGTCCAAACTATTATGATATACATCATAAGATACTAAATTCATAAAAATTAGTAAGTATTATCATACAAATGTAACATTTGAATTTAATATAGGTTCAACAAGAATCTTAAATAATGTGTCCATGTCATGTAAATACCCCTTGTCAAAAAATAAAGAGTCACAAAGGTGTATAATAATAACCTTATTACATTTGCAGTCTATTTTAAAATCATTCCTAACAAGAATTGTGCCACTAAGGATATTGCTTCAAATGGATGGGACACATTTGACTCTATAAAGTGTCAGAACCTTCCCTGAAGGGAACTTTAAGTCCATCCGTCCTTCAACTTTGACTTCTACAGAGCTGGAGTCATCCAAAGTCACAGATCGATCTCTAGGGGTCTAATAAGATATAAATAGGGATTTGTCAGCACAAACATGTGCATTATCCCTAGTGACAATTATCCAATAAATCGATAAAAAAATTGAAAGTATTTTAGGTTTTATAGAAACATACCCATCATTGAGGTTTAAGGATGCAACCATCATACTGAATACAACCTCAGTTGTAGTGCCACACCTTTCTTTGCCTTCTTTGAAGGTCAATATTTGTTCTAGTGGCCAACCTAACCGTAAGTCTCACTAGGTTTGTTATTTGATTGCTTCTGGATCTTAGTCTTATTTTTATGTATATTATTTGTTTTCTTATCTTTATTTGTAGCAATAGTAAAATTGACAGTAGTGTTTACATCAATAGATAACTTGACATTCTTCTCTTTCAAGTGCTCTTCTTGTATGTTGTATCCCTCATGAGATAGTTCAATGTTAAGTATCCTTTCCAATGCTTAAGAGTCATGCCAAATAACTCCCAAGTTTAGAAAATTACTCAATTACGAACATAACCACAAACTTGTTAGGAAATACCATGCTTGCATCTGAGAGCTTGTGAACCAAGAGTGGAAAGTCATGAGTTTGGGTAGAAATGAATTTATCATCAACCATTTGAAACTTTAAAAATTATAAACACAATACTTTTTAGTATCCTGATATTCCATATTATATTTATTTTCTAACACCCACACCCCCCGCAACAAAACCATAGAAGTAGTAACAAGAGACTTAGAGTACAAATCATACCGTCTGTTAATTAAAGAAAACAAGATTAACCTTCAATACATCTTATCACCCTTCTTCCAAGTTGTAATTAATTTAACATTATCAAGGAACATCCTACTTTGCCAATGGGCAAAGTTGGTACCGATAATTTTTAAGGCATATTTCCAATGTCAATTTATTTTAAAAAACATGATCAATAATTGTTAATTAGCGTCATAATTGATTTCTGTAAGAATTTATTAATTTATATGTTGTCGTTACATGCAGAAACAATAGTTACAATGAACTAATGTATTCATGCCAAATCCAAACAATAAACACATAGAATAAATAGAGTAAAGGAACAGAAATAAAGCAAATTTCGGATCTCACATCAGATTTTTTGTTGAAAAATGAACATACTACTTAAAGAAATTAGCAACTCACAATCTGCAAAGATGAGGGACGTTCTTCTTGTTGACCCAGTCATGAACCTGTAATAGGTAGTCATCTCTCTCACACTTGACAATGATCAGTGTGCACTACCACTATAGCCTAGCGATCGCAGGTACCACTATCTAGACAGATCACACTTTTTAGGAGAGAAATGAGGAACTTACTTCTCGTAGAAGAGAAATATCCAAAAGTAAATCGGGAGCTATAGAGGCAAAGAAATAAGGCTGGAATTGAGTTTCACACGTAATGGCTGATTGTTGTATGTTATGAAGTTGTCTTTAACCTTAATGACCAATGACTTATTTATAGCCATTTCACATTCCCACATCCTATTCACGGTAAAACGTGATCATTTGATCTCTGTTGTACACGTACAAAAGGAAGACTAGGATCTCTTTCTAGATATGGAAAATAAGGAGTTCATTGTCAATTAAGGATGCAAACGTCTCTTTTCAATGAATAAGAAAAAATATCTCTTTCCAATTAATAAGAAAAATATCTCTTTCTAATTAATAAGGAAAATGTCTTTTTGTAATTAATAAAGAAAAACATCTCTTTTCAATTCATAAAGAAAATGTTTATTTCCAACTTATAAAGAAAACATCTCTTTTCAATTAATAAAGAAAACATCTATTTTTTCAATTAATGAAGAAAACAAAGGGTTCATTTCTAATTCTGAAAACATTACCTAAATATTAAATTAATTAATTAAGTATTCATCTTTTTGTGTAAATAAAAAGGAGATGGAAAAAATGGGAGGTACTTTTCCTAGTCTAATTCCTAATTTGCACAAAAGAAAAAACTAAATTTTCCTCTACCTCCTTATGTATTGGTTGCACTTACATTAAGCTTTTAATTTATTTTAAATAAATGGCCATAACAGTCATATATCTAACACCATGCATATAACAATGTTTTCTTTTTCTTTGTAGGACTTCATACATTTCACTACACACTTTGGTAATAGCCTGATTGAAACGGCTAAGGTTGGACATAATACTAAATAAAAGAATGAAAATAAGCCAATCTTACCAAATTTAGAAAGGCGAATGGTTTATTATGATTTTAAAGGACAATGAAGCCCGACTAGAGAATATGGTTTAACCAAAAGCTTTATTAAAGAAATAAATGTATTTATTTTAAACAAATGAGAATACATGTATTGCATTAGTGAGGAGCAATACTTACATGTTGTTTATACAAATTATTATGTTGGGATGGGAAATAATCCATACTTGACCACAAATCCAACCTTGACCAAACTATTATGTCCAATCCTAATTTGCAAGAAGTAGAGTGTTGTCAAGTTTGTCTGTAATTCTTGAAACGAATCCTATATGATCTCCTCCCAGTCTGGGTGACCAATTGACCACTTAAACCAAACTTGAACAATTATATACAATGCATTATTATCATATTTTTATATGTCACAATACATATAAATAGATATATGTAAACTTCCATATTACTAACTCATGTACAAAATAACATATATAATATAAAGTCTTATAAAGTAAGGTAATGAACGGTGACAAAAAGTATACAAAATTTGACCGGACACTAAACTTGACAACCCCCACTCATCCCAATTATCTAGCTAAAATAATACATTTTCACAAAAATCCTAATTCAATTTGTCCCCACTCTCTCCTCATATAGTTTATCTAGCCCATGACGTTGTTTTTCCAACCTTTATTTCAATGACTAGAAATAATATTAATGAAGGCAAAAGGAGCACATGGTTGATTGAATGTTTAGGGCTACCATGACCAATGTCACATGATGCCTAAACTCAAACTTAAAATATGTTCTTTTTGCATAATGAGATAAATAATATTGTTAATATAGTGCATATGAAACAATGGATCATTTCCACATATAAAAAAACCTTAGTTTCACATTACTGATACGATGGAAACCAAACCCAAATTAATGATTGTGTCATTGGACTCATTCTAGAAAATTGAGATTCATCTAAGTATGTTGATAGTGGATTCTAAGTAGTAACCAATCTTGACCAAACTTTAGTGAATTGATCATGTTAGGTTGTTGTAGATCCTACCACTAGTCAACTTTAATATGGAAAATCTTTTGACCACTATGTATAATCTAGTATGTCGTGACTAAACTATATCCATCCTAGAATTTGATGTTGTCATTCTCATTTTCATGACAATTGTTAAAAGGTATTTTGCATGTTGATACCCCTCAATTATGGCTTGCAATTTTATCCTAATAAAATTATGTGAAGAGATCTCGCTTGGTGTTAGTGTCATGATTAGAATGACAATAAATCATTGAGCTTACCTATATATGTCGAATTTATTCACAATCAACTTTGAAACCATAATACAAAATAATAGTTCATCTTGACTTGATTGAGACTGATTAAGGAGAAGGTTATATTTGACAAGTTTCTACACTAGTACATACAATTTAATTCATAGGTTTACCAAACATGAACAAAGCAAACTATAACCCTCCATGGAAACAATAATTGCAACTTGGTGAGATATGTGCATATTATTATACTGCTTTAGTCGGTGAAAAACAATTATTGAAGATTCTCACCATGTGAAATTGTCGTGGAGGGAAACTGATAATATGTTTTATCTGAATGCCATGTAAAAAAAAACATACGTTAACACATTTTTGTAAAATGATAAGTTATATGCATTGTCACATAAGGGGACATTTGGTCAACTAAAATTATAAAATTCTATATTTCATTAATCATGCATTAGTAAAATCCTTATTTTTTATAATATGATAAAAATGCATTGGTTTTGTTAGATGCGTAAATAGTTTTCATAAAGTTTTATCACTAATTAGGTTGAACTTGATTTTAACATCCATAACGATTTATTCAAACTCATAATTATTTATACGCCAAAGAATTACATGGTTAGCTTAATCTTCAACTCCTAATGCGGACCAAATATAAGGTTTACACTACGAGATGATGAAATTACCTAATCCAGCAAATAAACAAACACAGTTCTGTGCGGTCGGCACTAAGTGGAGCCGGTTGACACCAACACATATCCTTGTAAAGAAACTGAACTGCATGTTTCAAGAATTAGGGATTAGTTTGTAAGTAGTTCTTGTTCATTATGGTATTTCGATGGCTTCAAAAGTCATGGAATTTTCGCCCCTTAGTACCCAAGCAACCGGGTAGGGTTGGGGCCAGGGTTGGTTCGTGTGGAGTGGAAAGAATTCTATGCTTTCGGGGATATAGATAGAACTGTCTGCTTTAGTTACTAAAAATACACCGACACTGTATGCTCAGTGATCGTACTCAAATTATGTCTAATCCAGACCAGTTCTGTAACCTGGACAATATCAGTCATACCTGCCTATTAACTTAGGCATCGTATCTTGAAAATCAAGTTTCCAAGTAGATTGTTTTGTTTAACCGAACGTTTGTGTGCAACGTCCGTAGTACATAGACGTCCTGTGTCTCTTACAAGAAGAGCAATTACCCATAGGTTGGGTTATACGGGTTTTTTGTCTTCTTTCTAGAATTTCCTTCATCAGAATCTTTAGTTTTAGCAACTTCGGTAAAGCAACAGTCATGCATTGTCGGTGATCGAGTCTTGCCTTCGACAGTTCTAGGACAGTACCTATTGTACCCCCTATCTGGATGTGAAAGTTCAACCTCCTGATCCCCTTACGCCGTCTGGTGATGTAAACACCCTGGGTGCTTCCCAAGTTCGAATCATAGTTGAAGGCTGAAATGGAAGATGCCTTCAAGTCTTAAGAAGCTGACAGTTTCAGAAGGTAGTTTGTTTGTGAGTTAGCTATAACGATGCTTGGAGTTTACTACAAAATTTCCCGCCGCCACGGCCCACGGGCTACTGTGTAGAGACTAGTCGTACTAGCAACTGTGCCAAGATATGATTGCAGAGGGCCTAAGTAAATAATCAGTTTGTGGTCGCAGGAGGCCGAAAGGAAACGCGTGGCAAAGATGAAATGGCGAGTTGACGACATCGACGGCAACGAGACGGAAGATTACCTAACTAATGCACGTGTTGGCGTGCTTGACTAGCTCTAGTAAATAGGAATTTATTTTGAGTGAAGTGACATGTCATTCTAAAAGTCAAGCAAAAGAAGCTACTACAGAAATGCTTGTACTAACTACAGATTAAGGCTGACAAAATCAGAATTCGAATTGTTTAAGCAGGTTAGATTTAAGGTTTTTTCAACATCCTCCAATTCTGACCCGAAACAAGGACCAGAAATTATTTTAGGTTCGGGTTCATGTTTGAAATTTATACTGAAATTGACCTGATTGACCCATAATTCAGTATTATATTTTCAAAATCAGTATAATACCAAAGTTTGAGTGATTCAATGACCCATTGAATCAGTATACAATCCCTCATCATGTTTATTTTTGACAATTCCATTTAATTTGAATGAGTTTGTATTATTTTTAAATCAGTTTTTTTACATTATGCAAATATAAATTTTATATTTATTTTATTATTTAAAATTATATATGTGTTTAAAACTCATATAGAAACTATATTATTTTTAATATGTTTTCAAAATCACATTTTAAGTTGGTTTACATTGCAATCTACTTATTATACTTCATTATTTTTAATAATTAGACAAATTGATAGCTTTTTTTCTAAAACAGTTCTCTTCATTTTTAAATTTATCATGAGACTCGATAGACTCAAAATATTTTAAAATTTGAGTACAAGGATTTTGACCAGCAATCCAACACTTGCGAGTTTAAGATCTGATAAAAAAATACTGACTTAAAACAAAATTCATTCAGTCCAAACCCAATTGTCATCCATACTCCAAACTCGTGACTGCTTAACTTGCATTATATTGAGTGAATTGAATGTATCACAAAGTAAACTTTTTAACCAACCGACCACAACAATTTCAAATATTCTACTACCTCCTTAACTCTTTCTTCTCACTATTTTCTCCACCTTATTGTAATATTATTTAATTTCTCTCTTTTTGTCATCAACCACTTCCCTATTAAATAAGAAACTTTGAACTATCCCAATTAACATAAATGTCCACTTTTAATTCCTTCTATTGAAAAAAAAATCCGCATCTTTAGTGAATAGCGTCTAGGAGGTACATCTATTTTAAAACATCTACGATAAAACTCACTACAATCTCCATGTATTTTTCCTCTCCTTTTTTTCTGTCTAGGAGGTACATCTATTTTAAAACATCTATGATAAAACTCACTACAATCTCCATGTCTTTTTCCTCTCCTATTATGTCATTCTTCTTAATTAAGCAGCGCCACTAATTTCAGAATAAACTCTTTACGATTCTTAGCAAAGGCATAATCATGAGCATCACATTTTATCATTTTATTTTAAGCATGGACACAGCTACAAGGGGCAACCGGGACTAGTTCCCCCTATCAATTACAAATATGTATTTACCCGTATATAGCATAGCTAGATACTCTACATATATACAATTTTTAAGTATACCATCAATGATTTATTACGTAGACTGGTATCAAGATCTTGTTTCTAACCAAGTGGCCTATATTCATGTCCTACTTTGAGCATTTTTTTTAAATTGTTTAACTCGGTCTGCCCTATCATAGGTCATATCAAATTCATCTCACTCAACCTCCATATTATAATTTTCTGGCTCCGCCATTGTTCTCAAGTATTCTAATGATTTTTCCAGCTACATTTAAATCTATAAATCAATGCTCCCAAAACTAAAGGAGTAACGATTGACTTCATCATTATATCTAGTGGCAAATCCATTACATGATTGAAGGTGGGGCACATCCCCCAATGCCCAATAATTGTATGATTGTTTTGTATGATAAAGATATATTGGGTTTAATTTTGGGTCACAAAATCACTAAATATAACAATGCCTTATATATCATATCATATGTCCAATGATAACAAAGAAATTAAAAAAGTATTTAGTAGAGAAAGTGTCAACATCACTATTCTTACATTCATATAATGTGCCTATATAACCAAAGGTGTAAGGTTAAATAAGTAAGAAATGATAATATTAAATACTTACAATTATATATTAGTTATTGGTGATGACCCCCCCCCCCCCAAAAAAAAAACAATGGAAACTAATTGTGTGTTTGATAGTAGACATTAGTCGTATAAAGGAAATAATTCCTGGCTAGCATTCATATAGAGAATAAGGAAAGAAGATACTCATCTATAGTATGAGAAGAAAACACTTTCTCTTCAATTTTAATACCTTTTGGAAAAACCCTTCAAGAGATTGAATGCACTAATGAGCAATATTTTAAAGGGTAATGATAATCATTGATCTATTAGATTTGTAATTTTGTAAGAGACCATCTTTATACATTTAAACATCTAAATTTTTATATCTTTAAAAAAAATTCCTAGATGTAAAATGACTTACAAATCATTCTTTTCTTAGAAAATTTGAAGCATGCACTGAAATTCTTCTTACCCGTAGAGAATTAACCAAGACTAGCCATATTGTTGGCAATAACAGGATGACCATCATGCGTCAGTTAAACAATTTCACATGATATTGTATATAAAGTCAATGATAAACTAATAGTTGCTAACTAGATTTACATAAAGCTTTCTTAATAATTTAATTATCAACTACAACTTGCATATTATTCTTTCTATAACATCATCTTATTAAATTTTCCTATGATCATGTAATCCATCATCAATTTATTAACATAGATTAATGGATTTTCTCACACGAATTCAAGAATAAACCAAGTGCATGCTCACCCATAAGGCATCAATAGTGTAATCATTGCATATTAGATGTATCATTTCATACTAGTTCATTAATATTTCCACCACACATTAGTTGTATATCCTAACAAGGCTTCCATATAATACTTATTGTTAATATATTGGTTCCAATAACTATTCTCATCTGGCACCATAATAATTTATTTACTTGCAATTGTACTACAATTGCATTGTAGCATTCCCCCTATCCCTTTAAAGAACTTCAAACATGAGTATCTCTATCATACTTCAAAACATGTATACGGACATCAAACAAGTTGGATAATTCTTTTATAAGATTATTTGTTTAAGGATATTTAGTTAAACATAAGTATTGATTAGTTGATTCTGAACTCACTTAATATGTATCATACCTAAACTATTTGATGTTCTTGATTAGTAATGACCACTCAAGATTACTGATCTGTATAACCTTGGCCTAATGTTGTCCACTAGACTATATATTTCTTCGCTTAGATATATCTATCACGATACATCATTGATGATATTCACATTTTCACTCTTACAGACAAAAATATATTCAACTACAAAATCAAAAAGTCATGCTTGGTGATTTTACCATTCGATGGATGATGAGACAATCATTGTAAGCTAACATATGATTATCAATGTATTTTTTATTTCTATTGTACACATATAAGTATCTACACTAAAAATATTATATCAAAAATGGTGTCAATATCTCTTGAGATAACATTTAAAACGATATTTGATACATTTTAATAAAGATATGATACACATCCTTAGTTATTATGATCAAAGTTTCATCTAGTTAAAGAATAAAGGAACATAATTACTTTGATATGGAAGGAAGATAGGCAAGAAGTGCACTGCTAGTCCTTTCGAAATAGAAAAATCAATCCTCTAAAACGCTATATCCATAGACTTAGGGGTCATGACGTTACTATGCATAACATTATGAACCCACTTGATAAGTTTCACAACCTCTGGTGCTAAGAAACTAAAAGTGTAAAAAACAAAAGACTGCAAAATGTGTAAAGCACACTTTCTCATGATTGGATACATTGGTTGAGGCAGCTTTAAGAGAAGTTTGAACTATAGTAAATTCCACACATCTTAGAACCACAAAAAAACCCCGATCACATTTACACATGCATGATTCCCTCAAACTCATCCAAAAATTAAGATATTAACATACATAAGTTTTGATTTCCCCTCCTGTAGATCAATAAAAAAGTTAATAGGCGCCACTTTCTTAGAAGCAATTCTTGCATGTCTGAGTACATCATAGAGAACATACTGAACAAGATCATGTCTATACTTGAAGCCAGGTAGCTCTCTGCATGCTCCCTAAAAGTGTCCAAGAATGCTTTATGACAAATTGGACAAATCTCATCAACATGAAATAAAGGAATCATGAGACGGTACATGAGGATGGTAGATACTCTACTGGTGATATATGCAAGACTAATATATTAATAATAATAGCAAGGAGAAATTTTTGAGCATGATCCTCTTGTAAACACAAAAAAATAATTTTTGTGTAATAGTCATCTCAAACTTAACTTCCATGTCCTCAATAATTTTTCTAGAAAGGGAACTCGCCAAAGTATGTCAGGCTCTGGGGGAATGGTGTCCTTGTTAGCAAAAGTAATAAGGTCAAAGTTGTGATAGTGACACGAAGACAATCTAAAGAACTATCAAAATTACAATCCATATCACAAATCACTGACTCATAGAATATGATCATGAAACACCCATGATTGGACCCTAGAGGTCCCAAAAGCATATGAGAAAGCTTCCATCACCAAGTTAACCCCTAGGCTTTTGAGAAAAATGAGAAGTGAAATAATTCTTGGTTGAAAGGTCCTCTAAAGCCTACCATGTCTTCAATAGACCTTCGCAAATGATTGTCAAACAATATTGCATCCTCCTCCATGTATGCAACTGGACATGTGCGTAAGCCATACATCATCTTAGCAATACCCATACAAGAACGAAGCAAAGGAGCTCAATTTGTGGATTACCTAATTGTGGAAGAAGATTCATCTTCTCAACAGCCTTTGTATCCCTCCTAATGGTTAACCCCTCAATAAAGCCTTTGTCCCTACTCAATGCTCCTCCAAGTAGCTTCACAACCAATAAAGGTCTTTCGATGAAAATTGGGAACAACCTCTTGTGAAGCTTCCCACCATCACATGTAGGCCCAAAACTTTCAGTTTTTATGAATATTCAAAACAAGACCCAATCCTAGACCAATCTTCTGAATGACATAAAGCACCTTGGCCACCTCTTTTGCATCTAAAATAATAATCCCATCATAAGGATACCAATCACGGTGATGAAGGTTATAGTTGTCTCGAATATCAAGAATAAGAGAATGTAATACAAGGGCAAAAAGAAGATCCCTAGAGGGTATCCCTATCACACTCTAGTAGCTAACTAGATATGTCCATCCCTAATGTACAACTATGAGAACTAGTCACACTAAATGAGGTTACTCAAAACATAAAATACAATCGATCACTAAGTAATCCCAACCCAAAAAAAGATGGTAAATAAAACCAATTTTCAACATCACTGCATGTTCTGAAACATTTTCATTAAAGCCCAAAATCTTTCTTGTATGCATAATATGCTAAGATCTGATACAATTTGTTCCATGGCCATTTCCAGAACATATGTACACAGAAGAAGATTATATGTTTATGCCACATAAACAAGTATTAACATGTTAACAACATCCCGATTCGATTGAAACATCGTTTACAAAATTTCTCGCCTAGACTTGAGAGTACAGGGACGACTTCTAGGACACACTAGACATCTAAACAAACTTATCTAATTTCCATCATCACAACTTCTGCTGGCTACCATGGATATGCTACCGCTACTGTCGATCACCTAAAAAGATACGATGACCCACGGGTGTGACCCATGACCCAACAAGAGATATAACTCTCAACATCTCTTATTGATTACAACAAGTTAAGTAATTAAACAATTTAAGAAAATTAAACAAGTATAACATATAGGCTCAGTAGTAGTGATAATTACCAAAATACATAAAGGAACAAATAATAATTATCATCATTAGCCTGACTGTCATCCTCTTCCTTGATAACAATATAAGAAATTCGATAGCATGTGCATAACTAGCATCATTAACAAGTCTAGTACCATAGCATATCTATCATCATAAATAAGTCTGGCAGCATAAGAATATCTAACAAGATTAGCATATCTAACTAGTTGAACAGATCTACATCATAAGTAGAGCTAACAACACAAGCACAACTATCTTCATAAGCACGATTAGTAGTGTTGGCATCTCTAATTATAGAGACATAGCTAGAAATATAAGTATGGCTAACAACATGTGATAACTATCATCATCAGCATAATCAACAGTAGCATTATATCTATCCACATAGCATGACTATTGTATGTACGCATCTACATCATGAGTATTTCTACAACATAAGAATATCTACTATCTCTTAATGCACTAATCATAATCTCTATGTAATAAGAGCAAACAAGGGTTATAATACAATGTGAAGTGTTGTATATAACCCTAAATAGATATGCTACAAGACTGTATTTGTAAGGAGTGGGATCCCATAGGGATCCACTCCCTACTAAAAATAAAGAGGGCAACATACACCAACAATTTTTTTTTCTCAAAAGGGGATGAAACCAAATTTATTTAACATGATTTTATCATAACACAAAATAGTAGGAGAATTGAAAGATATATCTAACCATTACAAGACAACTTATCATACTAAAATTTCACTACACAGGGTGACATAAAGGAAAACTAACTACATATGTAGAACTAGCTAAGGATCACCTAAAAATTCAAGCAAGGTCTCCCACGAAGTCAGCTATTCCTGATGTGGTCCAGGTCCTCCTAGATCTCCTTCTCCTTGTCCAACACCTGGCGTTGGAAGCGTACCCCACAAAAGGAAAATAAAAAGTGGATATCAGCAAAACGCTGGTATGAGCATGCTACAAAGGAATTGAGCATTTTATTTTAAGAAAAAGGTACATCAACTATAGAAGACTTCCCATCCAAAAAGATAAGGACTACCCAATCAGGCATAAAAGGAAAGAATCACAGACATATGGTAAAAGGAATACTAGCCATTAAAATAATAATAATAAAAGTGGTAATAATAATAAAAGTGGTGCCACAGTCTGAACTAAGTTAATATTCCTAGGGTGATGGAGGCGGCTAGGGTTGCGCCTAGGGCGACTGGCGGCGATCACGACGACGAAGGGGACAGGGATCCTTCCCGATGCAAAAACTCCATACCACTCGCTCCTCGGGGCTGAGCCTGACCTATGCGCGCAGTAGGCAGGATGTCCCGCCTTCTTCGCAGGCGCAAACGCGTATGGACGTCGATAACACAGAACTTTCTAACTCCTTTCTGCCATTGAACGGCTCGTACCAAGACACCCCGGTGTAGCAGCAGGTGTCGGGGTTATCCTATAAGGACTCGCTGGGCAAAGGACTGTCAAACAACCCATATAACTTCATAAAGATCGATGCGGAAAATAATGATGTTAATATCCAACCCTCCGATATCGAACAGACAACCGAACAAGGTTTCCCGGCCTTCCGCGTGCGGAATGACACCATGGAGGTTCTGCTTCGTCCCTGGAAATTCACCGTGGTCGTCAAACTTCTCTCTCGAGAGATCGGATATCTCACCCTCCGGGACCGTATATCAAAACTATGGAAACCTGTGGGCTACTTCAATCTCATCGACGTCGCTAATGACTTCTTCCTAGTTCAACTTCAATCTGAGGAAGACTATATCAACGCCCTGGCGGGAGGGACATGGCCTATCTTCGGCTCTTACTTAGCGGTCCAGTGGTGGTCTCCTTGCTTCCATCCAGACATCGCGGCGCCTCCCAAGTTGGTGGCTTGGGCCCGTATCCCTAACCTTCCTATACACCTCTACCAGGAAGTCTTGCTCAAAGAAATTGACAATCGCCTAGGGAAGACAGTGAAGGTCGACATGAACACGTCGTCACAATGACGGGCTCGGTTCGCCCGGATTGCTGTAGAATTGGACATGCAAAACCCATTAGTTCCGATCATATGGGTGGACGTAATCAAATATAAAGTCGAATATGAGAATATCCCCTTCATTTTCGTGCACTGCGGCAAGGCCGAACATCTTGAAAAGGACTGCAACAAGAAAATTGAGGCAAAAAACGAGTTGAGGAGAGCGAGTGTGGAGACAGGTAGAATCATCCCTGAAGTGACCGAACACCGGGAGGGATTTTCTGAAGCTATTCATGCCCAACCTATTCCCAGAAGGCAGAAGAAAGGCCCGAATAGTAACACTCAGAAGAGAGCGCCCCAGGCAAGCAATCACTTCCAGGGCCTGCAGGACCAAGAGGAAGACGAGGAGATAATGGAAGTGCTGGATGTGGACGCGGTCGTAGAACGGGTTACTGGTTTTGACTGGCGACATAAGAAGAAACAAAGTAAAGGGCTAAACGCCTCGGGAAGCACAGGCCCTGCTGCACAGACCATGGACTCGACGCTGTCCGCAGTACCCTCCTTGATGCCTAACCAGGAAGTCCAGAAAGAAAGCTCCCATACCACAGTAACACCATCCGACGATGAAGTCATTGCTGTCAGGATCACACAGAATCACCATATCCCACCATCCCTATTTAATGTTGGTGCCCAGGGCCCTCCTAAAGCCAATTACATCTCGCACAGAAGCCCAGTCAAAAGTTCTCACGGCATCCACCTTCGCAACCGTAAAGTCGCCCAAGCTGGGGACCCGACAAGGGCCTCTACAAGGAAATGAGGTAAAACCTCCCTACTCCAGGACCTCGAGAAGGAAGCGCATGCCATGGGTTCATCCACTCTGGATGGGAGTGTTGAATGAATATCCTAAGCTAGAATGTCCACGGTATCTGTGACGAGGATACCCAGAACACAGTCAAGGAACTAGCCAGGAAATACAAAGCATCTGTAGTTGCTTTGTATGAAACTCGTTGCAGTGGCACCAAAGCATCCTCTGTGATCAAGAAGTTGGGCTTTGCACAATCTCACCGTGTTGAGGCTGTGGGATTTGCAGGGGGCATTTGGGTGTTATGGAAAGCAAACACTCACGTTGACATTATTGCATCGCACAAGCAGTTCATCCACTGTACGATCAACCATCGATTCTTCTGTACCTTTGTCTATGGCGGCACAACTAAATACAGCAGACGCTTCCTCTGGCAGCACTTGATCGATCTTTCCCCCTCCATCACCCAGCCCTGGGTGGTGGTAGGAGATTTCAACATAGTAATGTACCAAAGTGAGAAGTTTGGGAGCACCTCTTTTGACAGGTCGAATAGCCGTGAATTCATCGAGGCCATGGCACACTGCAACCTTGTCGACCTTGGAGCTTTTGGAGCCCGTACTACTTTCAGACGTGGCTTACTTCATGAACGCCTGGACCAAGCTTGAACAAGGTTTCGCCGACCCGATACAGGTCCTTGAACATAACAACTCGGATCACGCCCCTCTGCTAGTCTCTGAAATAGCTCCACAACACAAGCACAAGAGGATCCAACGGACGTCTGCTCAGTGGGAAGAGATCGACAACTTCAAATCTTTTATCCTGCAAAGTTGGGACACCAACGTTCCCCTACACCAAGCTGGCCGCGATTTCCTGGGAAAGGCGTCGGTGTGGGATAGGCGTATGCATAAGAATAGCCACTTGAGGAAAGAACAACTTGGGAACAAGATTAAGTGGAATCAACTTCAATTGGTGCTCAATTTCAACCATGACATATCTAAAGAGACGGTGTCGCTCCAGTCTGAGCTTGATAGCATCCTGAGGCTTGAAGAATTGGAATGGAAGCAGAAAGCGCATTGTGATTGGGTTAAATTGGGCGACTCTAACACTAAATACTTCCAATACATTGTCAAAACGAGAAGGAGGATGAACAAAATTACAAGGCTGAAGAACTCAGAGGGTGTTTGGGTTGAAGAGGAGGCGCATCTGAAGAATCTTTTCTTATCGTTCTTCTCCAACATCTACAAAGACTCAGATATGAACGTGAGGCGCCAGGCGAGCAACACTTTCATCAGTTCCTTCCCCAGGCTGTCAGCTTCTGCAATCGATCTGATAGCACAACTGCCCTCTCCAGATGAGATCTGGATCAATCTCAATGCCATGGCGCTGCTCAAAGCCCCGGGGCTCGACGGCCTGGACGCTTTTTTCTTCCAAAGAAACTGGAGCCTGCTCAAGAACCAGGTCTGTGAGTTCATCACTAACATTTTCTTGGGTTTACCCATTCCGCAGGGAACATCAGACTCGACGCTCATTCTCATCCCCAAGGTGACAGCTCCAGAGTCTTGCTTCCATCTTCGCCCGATCTCCCTTAACAATGTCTGCTCCAAACTTATCTCGAAGATCATCGCTACCAGATTGAAGTCGTACCTGAACGAGTGGATCTCCCCCTTCCAGTCGAGTTTCATCCCGGGCAGGAAGATCAACGACAATATTGTCCTAGTTCAGGAGATTGAACATTCCATGGAATCCAGGCAAAGCAAGAAGCATACCATGGCCATTAAACTTGATCTTATGAAGGCCTTCGACAAGCTGAGTTGGCCTTTTATCAAAGATACTCTTCTCAGAACATCCATTCCTCGCAGCATTGTGAATGTTATAATGAATCTCATCCGCTCAGGCACGACTTTGGTTCTTTGGAATGGAGAGGTGATCGGGTCCTTTCAACTTCCTGCGGTGTCAAACAGGGGGATCCCCTTTCGCCCTACATCTTTGTCCTGTGCCTGGAAAGGCTTAGTCAGCTTATCGGTGAAGAAGTTTCTGCAGGCTCTTGGCGACCGATCACTCTCACTAGACAGAAAATTCCCTTCTCACATGTTAGCTTTGCAGATGATATCATCTTATTTGGTGAGGCGTCGCTGTGCCAAGCCAAGATTATCAACCGTTGTCTTCGTAAGTTTAGCAAAGCATCCGACCAATTTCTCTCCCATGAGAAATCTTCGGTGTTCTTCTCCCACCATACACCAAACGCCATTAGAAGCCAAGTCTGTCGATCCTTGAAAATCTCTGAAACTGAGAATCTTGGGCGACACCTGGGTATTCCGATCATCCATAGAAGGAAGGGGAAAGCTCATTTCCAATACCTGGTTGACAAGATACATCACCAAATCACAAACTGGCAGAACAGATTCCTCTCTCTCGCAGGTAGAGTTACCTTGGCCAATTCTGTCCTTCTTTCGCAGGCTTGTTACACCATGCAGATGGTCCAACTGCCAGTCTCCACCATTGACAGGATAGATCAATTAGTGCAAAATTTCATTTGGTCCGGCTCCACCGCCTCTATAAGAATGAACCTAGTCGCTTGGAAGTAGGTCACCAAGCCGTTCTCTCAAGGAGGTTTGGGTGTCAAACATGTAGGGTTCTTTAACACAGCCCTTACCATGAAGCTGGGTTGGGATTATTTGATTGACAGGAAAGTTCCCTGGCTGCATTTGATGTCCGCTAAGTATTCTATGTTCTCACAAGGAAACACCTCTGGGTCGCATGTTTGGCACAATATAAAGTCTGCTATTCCTTTCCTGATTTCTAACTCTAGACTCACACCCCTTTCAGGCGCGCAGATGAATGTCTGGGCTGAGAGATGGGTGGGTGAGGGTCGAGCCCCGTCCATGCGAGCTGGTCTCATAGTGCCTCAGGATATTACTGACCTAATGGTATCCAGCCTTGTTCTCGACAATGGAGACTGGGATGTAGGCTTCTTACGCTCCTGGTTCACCCCTTCCACGGTCCGAGATATCACTAGCATGCCCACACCCTCCCCTGAGCTAGGGGCTGATCGTAGGATATGGCTTCATTCTGCTGATGGAGAATACTCATCCAACTCTGCTTATATTCGCCTCACCCAGCCGCAGCATAGTGTTCACCCTAGTTGTTTCTCTGCAATCTGGAATCTCCCTATCCAACAGTGCATGAAGACCACACTGTGGCTTATCTTCCAGGACAGACTGCCCACGAACAGTCTTCGCTTCAGACGCAAAATGGTAGATAATCCGCTATGTACTCGATGTCATAACTCGGAAGAATAAATTCTCCATGCTTTACGAGACTGCCCTTCCGCATATGAGGTCTGGTCGCGATTGCGACCCACCGAGATGAACCTGTTCTTTCATTCCGACACAATCAAGGCTTGGCTAGAACTCAACCTCCAGGGTTCACACCAACACGGAGAGTGGAAGCTCCTTTTTGCAATTACCTGTTGGTGGCTCTGGAAAGATAGAAACTCCACCATCTTCGATGGTAGTAAGATGTCGTTGGAGGTGTTGATAGCGAACTGCAAGGCCTGCCTTGCTACAACTCTCTTAGATTTCAAGAAATCATCGAGCAAATCTTCCCCACAGTGCTCTAAGATAGCTTCTTCTACAACCCCTTCTAGATCTCTTGTTATCATGAATGTGGAAACGACAGTAGATAACAGCAAGGACACCAAGGCTCTAAGCATCATCCTTCAGGACACCGTTGGACACTGGATCAAAGGCTCGGCGCACAAGCTCCCTGACGTCGTCCCAATGGACTTGGAACTCCGAGCCATCCTGGAGGGGATCCGTCTTGCAAGTAAAGAACGGATAATGAACCTTATCATTCTTACTGATTCGAGTAATGCAGTTCAGTGGATAAAAGAACTATGTTCACCGCCTCCCAAATTCCTGCTCCTAGTCTACTTCATTAAGCAGTTGTTACTCCAAGGCACGCGGGACATATGCTTCAAGAAAAGGGACCAAAACAAACTGGCCGATCAGCTCGCAAAAAGACATCTAAAGCAACCAGAGTTGGAGGAACTCTGGGACTCCTGTCTTGATTTTCTGATTTCGGAATACCTCAAAGACCTTGAGGCCTTACATAACTTTCTGTAGTCATTCTGTCGTCGTTTCCCAAAAAAAAAGTGGTGCCACAAAAGAACTCATAAAGATGTTAGGGCACAAAACCCATAACAACCTACATGTAGGTGAGATAAACATAGCACTATAACAACATAAATAACAATTCGAGACCAACTCTCATAAAGTTGAAACCCGATAGAGAATGGCACATAACCAAACTCCCAATATATTTAAAAATTGGGCCAACCCCCATAAAGCTAAAACCTAGGTATTGGGCACATAACCACCATCCCAAAATAAACAATAAGGGCACATAACCCAAAACCAATGCAAATTATATTACTCTAGGGCTACTGAGCCACACAACATGCTTAATAGGGAGGTAAATAAAAGTATAGTTGGATTTACAAATTAATCACCACATAAGTGATCATCATTATCAACCACCTCAAAGTGGGCATATAACAACAAATTGAGTTCCATAATGAACAAGACAATAATAAAAATTTCAAAAGAAAGTCAATAAGATATTACGATCATAAGATCAATAACAAGTAGGGTACTTCACATGAATCATCATTTTCAAAAGAAATGGATTTGGTTTTCAGGTTATTGTCCATAGGACCAAGAGAAAGACAAATTAGGTTATTGCTCAATAAAGAAAAATAGGAGATGCTAACATACCTCTCACAGAGTATTAAAACAAGACTTTCCAAAATTCTAAGCAAGATTAGAGTCCACTTGTCCTATGATAATAACCATATACATGTATTAGCATTATATGCATTCATTAAGAACTCAAAACCCTAAAGTTGTCAACTTTTTCTACAAACCACCAATTTAGGTCTTGAAAACATCACCATTGTCTTATTTAGGTTTTTTTTATCAAAATAACATATAACACTAAGTATTTTGAAGATATGGACTTTTAGGGTTATTTTTAGTGATTTTTCGTTAATTAAATCATCCTCAAAAATACTTTTTTGAAAAACTCAAAATCAGAAATCAAATTTATTTTTCTAGATAGATCATATTTTTTTGAGTCTAGAACATATTTTACTTTTAATTTTGGCCCAAGGGTTTATTAGTTATGAATTATACAAATTATTAACTTATTAATTAGACCCAATAAAATCTCCTCTACAAAACATGGGATTCATGCGTCAAAACTAATACCATTAGAAAGCTTGCATTTTTATGAATCCAACAAGTATTTAATTGTAATTTTTGGATAGCCACAAAAAAAGTTATGAATTTTATACAACCGGCCTATCAAAAACCACCAAAAAGGCAAATAGATAATTCGAGAGAGAGAGAGAGTGGGCCACCACGCTGACTTGGCCCAATCAGACCCGACCAAGTTAGGGGTCACAGAGATGGCCTTTACTCGTCAGAACAAAGGGAAAATATGGCAAAGAGACACTTTTACCCCTGATGTCAAAACCAAACAAAATAACCAGCGTTGGGGCAATACGGTAAAATCACATGAGACCTTCTTCCTCCTTACCGCACATGACCTGCTCATGAAGTAGTTTGGTTTATGGTTTGAAAGAATTGGGCAATTTGGCTATACTTGACCAAACTCAATGAACAAGGGCTCAAAATGAAGAGTGCAACAAATCGAACAAGATGGTACCTTCTATTGAACTGGAGATGAAGAACAGAGGGAGGAGTGTCCGCCGCAAGCTTTAAGTGAAAATAGGGTAGCCCACGACCAAATGAACCTTGAGCAAGGAAATTGATAGTAGGGAAGATTAGGGTATGGTGTCGCAAACCTGGGGGTGAAGTCCCCTATATATAGGGTAGAGCTATAGGGTGAATCCTCTATGGCCGTGGGAGAGCTGAGAGGCCAACATTGGGCGTTTTTAAGATACTTGCCAAAATAGAACAAGCAATATATCAAAAGATGTGGAATCTTAAATGCAATGTGTGGGAGAAGAAATCATTCGATTTTGTTGAGAAATGAAAGAGAAATCACGAATCAAAAATCTAGCTTTCGCGGTGCTACAATACGCGTCCGACTCAAGGAGGAAGATGGCGTTTATGTGGTTGCCAGTCCAATTTGGAGTATAGTTCTTATTCAATTATTTAACTTTTTCTCTTTCCTTATTTGAGGGTTCAAGAAAACTCCAAATAAACCCAAATTTGGTAGGTTTACTAATTTTGGGGTGAGGAATCCGAATATAAAATTAGATTTGCCTTTTAAGAAAGTTAGATTACTTAATTAAGACAATTACTATTTTCTCTTTCCTCTCTCATTAATGACTATAAGATTCTCCAAAAATAATATAACTTAATACATAAGTCTTATTAAGTATGTTGGATACAAATTTGTTATTATTTCCATTTGTTGGTATTTTTTTATTATTTTAATCAATAATTTTAATATTTTACACACTTTCTCTCTCCTAAATTGACCTTCTTATCAAATATTTTTCAAATTGAGTCAAAATTCATCCAAAGATTTATTTTAACATGTATATCACAAATTTGGTATTATTTTATTTTTTTGAATACTTTTACTATTTTATTTAATTCATTAAATTTTATCACTTTTTATCCTTTTAATTTATAAGAGGCATCTAGAAACTTTATAAAAATGCAAAACTTGTCCTATAAGAAATAAAAACGTATGGAACACTAGTTTGGCATTAATTAATTTTTTTCAACATATATTTAATATTTTTGATCTTTAAGTCATTTTCTCTCACCTGAATAAAATAAAATATTTAACATTGATCAAATTAGATGAAAATTCACTCATAGAATCATTTTGACATTTATATTATGAATCCAAGATTATTTTCTTCTTTTGGAGTCATTAATTATTTTTTTTCATATTTGTAAGGAAAAACACCCTTTTCTTTTTTAAATAAACTAGATATGATTATTATCATCCTAAATTGGTGAAACTTGGCCTCCAAGTCAAGGCATATCTCAAGAAAACAAATATGAGGTTATTATTATCCAAGAAGTTTTCCTTTTAAAACATTGTCCATTATTTCTAGTATTTCTCTCATTAATAATTCCAATATCTCATTAATCATGTTTTAAGCATTATATTTGATTGCCTTTTTCTCTTCCTTACACCCTAAGGCATAGGAATAATCTAGAAAGAATCTACACCACCATTATCCCACATAAGATAATTCATTTCATATTTTGTGGAATTATAACTCCTTATTCTCAATTATGGACACCTTGTCTTTTATGCAGATATCCTATGTACCTTTTATTGCTTTTATGATCATTTTGAAAGTATTGTGTAATATTGATTTATACTCTACATTTAAATGTGGTTTATGCATGCATTAATATATTTGAGGTCACCATAGAGCATATTTTAAACCTTGTTTGGTTAAACCTCCAAGAACTAAGAGTTCTAAGTTATTAACCCTGAAATAAGATTAAACCTCAAAGATTAAGGGTCGTCTTAGCATATACGAGCATTCCTTAATTATATTAAAATATAAGGAAGTTAGGTATGATTGGCCATCATTACACTTATAGTGTACAAGTTTAGCATAAGAAAGCATAAATTGTAAAGATTTGATGACCACTAGTTAACACATTAGAGTAGCAATCATTTATTAGGAAGGACACTCCATCATTATATTAATCACTCAAGGAAGGGTAGAATAAATAACTACCATCATCTAAAAACATTAGGGTTAGGTTCAATAAGATAAGTTACTTTGATGTTATGAATCAACACTCATACCCAAACCCTAACTCATGGCATCCCCATTGGATCACGGATGCATAAGGTGAAGCATCACCACCACATTACATACCATACTCAAGTATGAATTAACACATAACTCAAGGTATAACCATCAAGTTATATCATACTAGGGCCATGATTCTATTCATCATGCAAAGGGTTGTTCATAATCAATTACCATCACTTGGTTATATAAGGGTAAGGTGTATATCCCATTACAATTTTATATCGACACAATATGGTCATTATAATTATTGTTAATATGAGGGAAAAGGTAAGACTACCTAAATAAGGAATGTCTTTATCTCATTCCAATATGAGTTGTAGTGCCCTAGGATTACTGAACGTGACGTTTGTATGTTCTGTTTGTATCTTTCTCCCCAATTGTAGATTCCATATGGCTAACAAGTAATGAATCGATCCATTTGCTCTAAAAAAAAGGATAAACCTCCATCTCTTTCAACATCATCCAAACCCTACCAACATACTACAAGCATAAACCCAGAACTGTTGGGTGTTGAGGAAGTAAAACCATTGGTTGTTTGCATAAGTAAACACCTAGAACAAACGACATTTAAAGCCATCAAGTTGTGACATAGAAAGAGTCACCATTTTACTCTCGACATCACTTGTTTCATAACATAAAAGATATCATCAACTGGGAGGATTAAAACCCATCATTGGTTGCATATTTAAAGCAGGTCATCAATTGTCAACAAACAAGCTCCTTTGGTTGATCACAAGGAGGAAATCATGGAATTCACATCATCATTAGCAACCCTTACACTAAAGACTTCATTCTAAACCATTGGATGTTGAAGCACCCAATCACAACCATTAGATCTTGTTCATCATTGAAAACCATCAATTAGAGTGTAGGTCTAACCCTTAAATCATTTGATCTGAGAAACTTAACTTCCATGTACTCAATAATTTTTGTCTAATAGTCATCTCAAACTTAACTTCCCTTTCCTCAATAATTTTTCTAAAAAGGGAACTCGCCAAAGTATGTCGGGCTCTGGGGGAATGGTGTCCTTGTTAGCAAAAGTAATAAGGTCAAAGTTGTGATAGTGATACGAAGACAATCTAAAGAACTATCAAAATTACAATCCATATCACAAATCACTGACTCATAGAATATGATCATGAAACACCCATGATTGGACCCTAGAGGTCACAAAAGCATATGAGAAAGCTTCCATCACCAAGTTAACCCCTAGGCTTTTGCGAAAAATGAGAAGTGAAATAATTCTTGGTTGAAAGGTCCTCTAAAGCCTACCATGTCTTCAATAGACCTTCGCAAATGATTGTCAAACAATATTGCATCCTCCTCCATGTATGCAACTGGACATGTGCGTAAGCCATACATCATCTTAGCAATACCCATACAAGAACGAAGCAAAGGAGCTCAATTTGTGGATTACCTAATTGTGAAAGAAGATTCATCTTCTCAACAACCTTTGTATCCCTCCTAATGGTTAACCCCTCAATAAAGCCTTTGTCCCTACTCAATGCTCCTCCAAGTAGCTTCACAACCAACAAAGGTCTTTCGATGAAAATTGGGAACAACCTCTTGTGAAGCTTCCTACCATCACATGTAGGCCCAAAACTTTCAGTTTTTATGAATATTCAAAACAAGACCCAATCCTAGACCAATCTTCTGAATGACATAAAGCACCTTGGCCACCTCTTTTGCATCTAAAATAATAATCCCATCATAAGGATACCAATCACGGTGAAGAAGCTTATAGTTGTCTCAAATATCAAGAATAAGAGAATGTAGTACAAGGGCAAAAAGAAGATCCCTAGAGGGTATCCCTATCATATTCTAGTATCTAACTAGATATGTCCATCCCTAATGTACAACTATGAGAAATAGTCACACTAAATGAGGTTATTCAAAACATAAAATACAATCGATCACTAAGTAATCCCAACCCAAAAAAAGATGGTAAATAAAACCAATTTTCAACATCACTAGATGCTCTGAAACATTTGCATTAAAGCCCAAAATATTTGTTGTATGCATAATATGCTAAGATCTGATACAATTTATTCCATGGCCTTTTCCAGAACATATGTACACAGAAGAAGATTATCTGTTTATGCCACATAAATAAGTATTAACATGTTAACAACATCCCGATTCGATTGAAACATCGTTTACAAAATTTCTCTCCCAGACCTGAGAGTACAGGGACGACTTCTAGGACACACTAGACATCTAAACAAACTTATCTAATTTCCATCATCACAACTTCTTCTGGCTACCATGGATATGCTACTGCTACTGTCGATCACCTAAAAAGATACAGTGACCCACGGGTGAGACCCATGTCCCAACAAGAGATATAACTCTCAACATCTCTTATTGATTACAACTAGTTAAGTAATTAAACAATTTAAGAAAATTAAAAAAGTATAACATATAGGCTCAGTAGTAGTGATAATTACCAAAATACATAAAGGAACAAATAATAATTATCTTCATTAGCCTGACTGTCATCCTCTTCCTTGATAACAATATAAGCAATTCGATAGCATGTGCATAACTAGCATCATTAACAAGTCTAGTACCATAGCATATATATCATCATAAATAAGTCTGGCAGCATAAGAATATCTAACAAGATTAGCATATCTAACTAGTTGAACAAATCTACAACATAAGTAGAGCTAACAACACAAGCACAACTATCTACATAAGCACGATTAGTAGTGTAGGCATCTCTAATTATAGAGACATAGCTAGCAATATAAGTATGGCTAAGAACATGTGATAACTATCATCATCAGCATAATCAACAGTAGCATTATATCTATCCACATAGCATGACTATTGTATGTACACATCTACACCATGAGTATTTCTACAACATAAGCATATCTACTATCTCTTAATGCACTAATCATAATCTCTATGTAATAAGAGCAAACAAGGGTTATCATACAATGTGAAGTGTTGTATATAACCCTAAATAGATATGCTACAAGACTGTATCTGTAAGGAGTGGGATCCCATAGGGATCCACTTCCTACTAAAAATCAGGAGTGCAACATCCACCAATAATTTTTTTTCTCAAAAGGGGTTGAAACCAAATTTATTTAACATGATTGTATCATAACACAAAATAGCAGGAGAATTGAAAGATATATCTAACCATTACAAGGAAACTTATCATACTAAACTTTCACCACACAGGGTGACATAAAGGAAAACTAACTACATATGTAGATCTAACTGAGGATCACCTAAAAGCTTCAAGTAAGGTCTCCCATGAAGTCAGCTATTCCTGATGTGGTCTAGGTCCTCCTAGATCTCCTTATCCTTGTCCAACACCTGGGGTTGGAAGCGTACCCCACAAAAGGAAAAGAAAAAGTGGATATCAGCAAAAAGCTGGTATGAGCATGCTACAAAGGAATTGAGCATTTTAGTTTAAGAAAAATGTACATTAAGTATAGAAGGCTTCCCATGCAAAAAGATAAGGACTACCCAAACGGGCATAAAAGGAAAGAATCACAAACATATGATAAAAGGAATACTAGCCATTAAAATAATAATTAAAATGGTGCAAAAAAAGAACTTGTAAAGATTTTAGGGCACAAAACCCATACCAACTTGCATGTAGGTGAGATAAACTTAGCACTATAACAATGTAAATAACAATTGGTGACCAACTCTCATAAAGTTGAAACCCTATAGAGAATGGAACATAACCAAACTCGCAATATATTTAAAAATTGGGCCAACCCCCATAAAGCTAAAACTTGAGTATGGGGCACATAACCACCATCCAAAAATAAACAATAAGGGCACATAACCCAAAACCAATGCAAATTATATTACTCTAGGGCTACTAAGTCACACAACATGCTTAATAGGGAGGCAAATAAAAGTATAGTTGGATTTACAAATTAATCACCACATAAGTGATCATCATTATCAACCACCTCAAAGTGGGCATATAACGACAAATTGAGTTCCATAATGAACAAGACAATAATAAAAATTTCAAAAGAAAGTCAATAAGATATTACGCTCACAAGATCAATAACAAGTAGGGTACTTCACATGAAGCATCATTTTCAAAAGAAAAGCATTTGGTTTTCAGGTTATTGGCCATAGGACCAAGAGAAAGACAAATTAGGTTATTTCTCAATAAATAAAAATAGGAGATGCTAACATACCTCTCACAGAGTATTAAAACATGACTTTCCAAAATCCTAAGCAAGATTAGAGTCCACTTGTTCTATGATAATAACCATATACATGTATTAGCATTATATGCATTCATTAAGAACTCAAAACCCTAAAGTTATCAACTTCTTCTACAAACCACCAATTTAGGTCTTGAAAACATCACCATTGTCTTATTTAGATTTTTTTATCAAAATAACATATAATACTAAGTATTTTGAAGATATCGACTTTTAGGGTTATTTTTAGTGATTTTTCGTTAATTAAAGCATCCTCAAAAATACTTTTTTGAAAACTCAACATCATACATCAAATTTATTTTTACTAGATAGATCATATTTTTCTGAGTCTAGAACATGTTTTACTTTTAATTTTGGCCCAAGGGTTCATTAGTTATGAATTATACAAATTATTAACTTATTAATTAGATCCAATAAAATAACCTTTAAAAAACATGGGATTCATGCGTAAAAACTAATACCGTTAGAAAGCTTGCATTTTTCTAAATCCAACAAGTATTTAACTGTAATTGTTGGATAACCACAACAAAAGTTATGAATTTTATACAACCGACCTATCAAAAACCACCAAAAAGCCAAATAGATAATTTGAGAGAGAGAAAGAGAGTGGGCCACCACGCTGACTTGGCCCAATCAGACCCGACCAAGTTAGGGGTCACAGAGATGGCCTTTACTCGTCATAACAAAGGGAAAATATGGCAAAGAGACGCTTTTACCCCTGATGTCAAAACCAAACAAAATAACCAGCGTTGGGGCAATACGGTAAAATCACATGAGACCTTCTTCCTCCTTGCCGCACACGACCTGCTCGTGAAGTAGTTTGGTTGATGGTTTGATAGAATTGGGCAATTTGGATATACTTGACCAAACTCAACGAACAAGGGCTCAAAATGAAGAGTGCAACAAATCGAACAAGATGGTACCTTCTATTGAACTGGAGATGAAGAACAGAGGGAGGAGTGTCTGCCGCAAGCTTCAAGTGAAAATAGGGTAGCCCACAACCAAATGAACCTCGAGCAAGGAAATTGGAATTAGGGAAGATGAGGGTATGGTGTCGCAAACCTGGGGGTGAAGTCCCCTATATATAGGGTAGAGCTATAGGGTGAATCCTCTATGGCCGTGGGAGAGCTTAGAGGCCAACATTGGGCGTTTTTAAGATACTTGCCAAAACAGAACAAGCTATATATCAAAAGATGTGGAATCTTAAATGCAACGTGTGGGAGAAGAAATCATTCGATTTTGTTGAGAAATGAAAGAGAAATCACGAATCAAAAATCTAGCTTTCGCGGTGCTACAGAACGCGTCCGATTCAAGGAGGAAGATGGCGTTTATGTGGTTGCCAGTCCAATTTGGAGTATAGTTCCTATTCAATTATTTAACTTTTTCTCTTTACTTATTTGAGGGTTCAAGCAAACTCCACATAAACCCAAATTTGGTAGGTTTACTAATTTTTGGGTGAGGAATCGGAATATAAAATTAGATTTGCCTTTTAAGAAAGTCAGATTAGTTAATTAAGCCAATTACTATTTTCTCTTTCCTCTCTCATTAATGACTATAAGATTCTCCAAAAATAATATAACTTGATAAATAAGTCTTATTAAGTATGTTGGATAAAAAGTTGCCATTATTTCCATTTGTTGGTATTTTTTATTATTTTAATTAATAATTTTAATATTTTACACACTTTCTCTCTCTTAAATTCACCTTCTTATCAAATATTTTTCAAATTGAGTCAAAATTCATCCAAAGGTTTATTTTAACATGTATATCACAAATTTGGTATTATTTTAGTTTTTTGAAGACTTTTATTATTTTATTTAATTCATTTAAATTTTATCACTTTTTATCCTTTTAATTTATAAGAGGCATCTAGAAACTTTATAAAATGAAAAACTTGGCCTATAAGAAATAAAAAACGTATGGAACACTATTTTGGCATTAATTATTTTTTTTCAACATATATTTAATATTTTTGTTCTTTAAGTGATTTTCTCTCACTTGAATAAAATAAAATATTTAACATTGATCAAATTAGATGAAAATTCACTCATAGAATCATTTTGACATTTATATTATGAATCCAAGATTATTTTCTTCTTTTGGAGTCATTAATTTTTTTTTTCATATTTGTAAGGAAAAACACCCTTTTCTTTTTTAAATAAACTAGATATGAATATATTTTCATCCTAAATTGGTGAAACTTGGCCTCCAAGTCAAGGCATATCTCAAGAAAACGAATATGAGGTTATTATTATCCAAGAAGTTTTCCTTTTAAAACATTATCCATTATTTCTAGTATTTCTCTCATTAATAATTCCAATATCTCATTAATCATGTTTTAAGCATTATCTTTGATTGCCTTTTTCTCTTCCTTACACCCTAAGGCATAGGAATAATCTAGAAAGAATCTACACCACCATTATCCCACATAAGATAATTCATTTCATATTTTGTGGAATTATAACTCATTGTTCTCAATTATGGACACTTTGTCTTTTATGCAGATATCCTATGTACCTTTTATTGCTTTTATGATTATTTTGAAAGTATTGTGTAATATTGATTTATACTCTACGTTTAAATGTGGTTTATGCATGCATTAATATATTTGAGGTCACCATAGAGCATATTTTAAACCTTGTTTGGTTAAACCTCCAAGAACTAAGAGTTCTAAGTTATTAACCCTAGAATAAGATTAAGTCATAGGTTTCAGTATGTTACAGCATACCACCCCATAAAGAGATTTTGTCCTTGAAATCTAAACAACTATCTACCTCCCCTTAAAAGATTCATCCTAATAAGTCAAGGTTTCCTACATAGGGAAAAGATGCTAGGTATAAGAAACCTAAGGTAAAGGTAAACATCCTAAGAGAGACATGTTTGAAATTGTTAGATAACCGACATCTACATGCTCTGATACCATGTTGTAATGAGTGGGATCCCATAGGGATCCACTCCCTACTAAAAAAAGAGGGCAACATCCACCAACAATTTTTTTCTTTTCAAAAGGGGATGAAACCAAATTTATTTAACATGATTGTATCATAACACAAAGTAGTAGCTGAATTGTAAGATATATCTAACCATTACATGGCAACTTATCATACTAAACTTTCACCATGAAGGGGGACATAAAGGAAAAATAACTACATATGTAGAACTAGCTGAGGATCACCTAACAACTTCTAGCAAGGTCTCCCACGAAGTCAGCTATCCCTGATGTGGTCCAGGTCCTCCTAGATCTCCTTCTTCTTGTCCAACACCTGGGGTTGGAAGCGTACTCCACAAAAGGAAAAGAAAAAAGTTGATATTAGCAAAAAGTTGGTATGACCATGTTACAAAGGAATTGAGAATTTTATTTTAAGAAAAAGGTACATCAAGTATAGATGGCTTCCCATTCAAAAAGATAAGGACTACCCAATCAGGAATAAAAGGAAAGAATCACAAACATATGGTGAAAGGAATACTTGCATTAAAATAATAAAAAAGTGGTGCCACAAAGGCACTTGTAAAGATTTTAGGGAACAAAACCCATAACAACCTACATGTAGGTGAGATAAACATATCACTAGAACAACATAAATAAAAATTGGTGACCAACCCTCATAAAGTTGAAACTTGATAGAGAATGACACATAACCAAACTCCCTATATATTTAAAAATTGGGCCAACCCCAATAAAGTTGAAACCCGGGTATAGGGCACATAACCACCATCCCAAAATAAACAATAAGGGCACATAACCCAAAATCAATTCAAATTATATTACTCTAGGGATATTGAGTCACAAAACATGCTTAATTGGGAGGCAAATAAAAGTATAGTTGGATTTACAAATTAATCACCGCATAAGTGATCATCATTATCAACCACCTCAAAGTGGGCATATAACAACAAATTGAGTTCCATAATGAATAAGGCAATAATAAAGATTTCAAAAGAAAGTCAATAAGATATTACAATCACAAGATCAGTAACAAGTAGGGTACTTCACATGAAGCATCATTTTCAAAAGAAAAGGATTTGGTTTTGAGGTTATTGTCCATAGGACCAAGAGAAAGACAAATTAGGTTATTTCTCAATAAATAAAAATATGCGATGCTAACATACCTCTCACAGAGTCTTAAAACAACACTTTCCAAAATCCTAAGCAAGATTAGAGTCCACTTGTCCTATTATAATAATCATATACATGAATTAGCATTATATGCATTCATTAAGAACTCAAAACCCTAAAGTTGTCAAGTTTTTCTAAAAACCACCAATTTAGGTCTTAAAAACATCACCATTGTCTTATTTATTGTTTTTTTAATCAAAATAACATATAATACTAAGTATTTTGAGGAAATGGACTTTTATGGTTATTTTTAGTGGTTTTTCATTAATCAAATCGTGCTCAAAAATACTTTTTTGAAAAACTCAAAACCAGGCATAGAATTTATTTTTACTAGATAGATCATATTTTTCTGAGTCTAGAACATGTTTTACTTCTAATTTTGGCCCAAGAGTTTATTAGTTGTGAATTATACAAATTATTAACTTATTAATTAGATCCAATAAAATCACCTCTACAAAACATGGAATTTATGCATCAAAACTAATACCATTAGAAATATTGCATTTTTATGAATCCAACGAGTATTTAATTGTAATTTTTGGACAACAATAGAAAAAGTTATGAATTTTATACAACCAGTCAATAAAAAACTACCAAAAAGCCAAATAGATAATTCGAGAGAGAGAGAGAGTGGGCCACCATGTGGGGAGTTTGAGTCGTACCATCCAAAGTACAACTGACCACCGCTTGATCGCAATCTGTTCCATATAAGATCTAGGAAGAGTTAGACTCCAAGATTTTCTCCATACTCAATCAGTACGAATCTGCACGATAGTGACATATAGTCAATATAGAAAACAATTACATATAGTCCTGTAACTAGCCCACCTTGGTACATGTCACAGTGCTAGCAACTAGGGTATTCAAACCTAATAACTAAGGTACAACCGCGGTTGTCCAACAATCACATCATTTTATAATCACCAAGACCCAAGCATAGTCGTTCTCAAAAAGTAGGCTAGGTATGACCGTATCCATACTCTTGAAACACTTGGTGTCACAATGACAAGCACCCCACATAATAGTATGTGATCCAAGTTTCCCTTAGGAAGACTGTTTCACCATCAAATAAGTTTGACACTGAAGATGGTTCTATGGAACACGACACTACATGATTAGGGTTTCACTTGATTAGTTATTTCCAATTGGGTGAATTGAGGCTGCATCAAACAAGTGGACATACAAACTCTATTTCATATCTAGAAAACATTGCTATATAACAAATTTAGAAGATATAACATGTATGAGACATATTGTTCTTCATTTCATCATCACATGGTATTGTTCACTTTCCATTATGAGACTACACTTGTCATCACTCTAATAAGGATATAAATCCTTATCATATTATTCCAAGATATCAACCTTTATCAAATCATGAAAAGGATTATACCCCATTCAGGGCTTAACCATGCCCAAAGGTCATTAATACCATCACATCATTCCATTTAAGATCATCATTATCCTTTCATGCCTTAAAACAATGCTCAACAATTACCACCATACATGTGATACACATGCTCAACATGATATTGCATTATAGAACTAAAAGATGTTCACTGGATAACATAGCAGGGTCATCTTAGCATATAAGAGCATTCCTTAATTATATCAAAATATAAGGAAGTTAGGTATGATTGGCCATCATTACACTTATAGTGTACAAGTTTAGCATAAGAAAGCATGAATCGTAAAGATTTTATGACCACTAGTTAACACATTAGAGTGACAATCATTTATTAGGAAGGACACTCCATCATTATATTAATCACTCAAGGAAGGGTAGAATAAATAACTACCATCATCTAACAACATTAGGGTTAGGTTCAATAAGATAAGTTACTTTGATGTTATGAATCAACACTCATACCCAAACCCTAACTCATGGCATCCCCATTGGATCATGGATGCATAAGGTGAAGCATCACCACCACATTACATACCATACTCAAGTATGAATTAACACATAACTCAAGGTATAACCATCAAGTTATAGCATACTAGGGCCATGATTCTATTCATCATGCAAAGGGTTGTTCATAATCAATTACCATCACTTGGTTATATAAGGGTTAGGTGTATATCCCATTACAATTTTATATCGACACAATATGGTCATTATAATTATTGTTAATATGAGGGAAAAGGTAAGACTACCTAAATAAGGATAAACCTCCATCTCTTTCAACATCATCCAAACCCTACCAACATACTACAAGCATAAACCCAGAACTGTTGGGTGTTGAGGAAGTAAAACCATTGGTTGTTTGCATAAGTAAACACCTAGAACAAACCACATTTAAAGCCATCAAGTTGTGACATAGAAAGAGTCACCATTTTACTCTAGACATCACTTGTTTCATAAGATAAAAGATATCGTTGGCTGTGAGGATTAAAACCCATCATTGGTTGCATATTTAAAGTAGGTCATCAATTGTCAACAAACAAGCTCCTTTGGTTGATCACAAGGAGGAAATCATGGAATTCACATCTTCATTAGAAACCCTTACACTAAAGACTTCATTCTAAACCATTGGATGTTGAAGCACCCAATCACAACCATTGGATCTTGTTCATCATTGAAAACCATCAATTAGAGTGTAGGTCTAACCCTTAAATCATTTGATCTGAGAAACGTAATTTCCATGTCCTCAATAATTTTTGTCTAATAGTCATCTCAAACTTAACTTCCATGTCCTCAATACTTTTTCTAAAAAGGGAACTCGCCAAAGTATGTCGGGCTCTGGGGGAATGGTGTCCTTGTTAGCAAAGGTAATAAGGTCACAGTTGTGATAGTGAACAAAGACAATCTAAAGAACTATCAAAATTACAATCCATATCACAAATCACTGACTCATAGAATATGAGCATGAAACACCCATGATTGGACCCTAGAGGTCACAAAAGCATTTGAGAAATCTTCCATCACCAAGTTAACCCCTACGCTTTTGAGAAAAATGAGAAGTGAAATAATTCTTGGTTGAAAGGTCCTCTAAAGCCTACCATGTCTTCAATAGACCTTTGCAAATGATTGTCAAACAATATTGCATCTTCCTCCATGTATGCAACTGGATATGTGCGTAAGCCATACATCATCTTAGCAATACCCATACAAGAACGAAGCAAAGGAGCTCAATTTGTGGATTACCTAATTGTGGAAGAAGATTCATCTTCTCAACAACCTTTGTATCCCTCCTAATGGTTAACCCCTCAATAAAGCCTTTGTCCCTACTCAATGCTCCTCCAAGTAGCTTCACAACCAACAAAGGTCTTTCGATGAAAATTGGGAACAACCTCTTATGAAGCTTCCTACCATCACATGTAGTCCCAAAACATTTAGTTTTTATGAATATTTAAAACAAGACCCAATCCTAGACCAATCTTCTGAATGACATAAAGCACCTTGGCCACCTCTTTTGCATCTGAAATAATAATCCCATCATAAGGATACCAATAACGGTGAAGAAGCTTATAGTTGTCTCGAATATCAAGAATAAGAGAATGTAATACAAGGGCAAAAAGAAGATCCCTAGATGGTATCCCTATCACACTCTAGTAGCTAACTAGATATGTCCATCCCTAATGTACAACTATGAGAACTAGTCACACTAAATGAGGTTACTCAAAACATAAAATACAATCGATCACTAAGTAATCCCAACCCAAAAAAAGATGGTAAATAAAACCAATTTTAAACATCACTGCATGTTCTGAAACATTTGCATTAAAGCCCAAAATCTTTCTTGTATGCATAATATGCTAAGATCTGATACAATTTGTTCCATGGACATTTCCTGAACATATGTACACAGAAGAAGATTATCTGTTTACGCCACATAAATAAGTATTAACATGTTAACAACATCCCGATTCGATTGAAACATCGTTTACAAAATTTCTTGCCCAGACCAGAGAGTACATGGACGACTTATAGGACACACTAGACATCTAAACAAACTTATCTAATTTCCATCATCACAACTTCTTCTGGCAACCATGGATATGCTACTGCTACTGTCGATCACCTAAAAAGATACAGTCACCCACGTGTGAGACCCATGTCCCAACAAGAGATATAACTCTCAACATCTCTTATTGATTACAACTAGTTAAGTAATTAAACAAGTATAAAATATAGGCTCAGTAGTAGTGATAATTACCAAAATACATAAAGGAACAAATAATAATTATCATCATTAGCTTGACTGTCATCCTCTTCCTTGATAACAGTTTAAGCAATTCGATAGCATGTGCATAACTAGCATCATTAACAAGTCTAATACCATAGCATATCCATCATCATAAATAAGTCTGGAAGCATAAGAATATCTAACAAGATTAGCATATCTAACTAGTTGAACAGATCTACATCATAAGTAGAGCTAACAACACAAGCACAACTATCTGCATAAGCACGATTAGTAGTGCAGACATCTCTAATTATAGAGACATAGCTAGCAATATAAGTATGGCTAACAACATGTGATAACTATCATCATCAGCATAATCAATAGTAGCATTATATCTATCCACATAGCATGACTATTGTATGTACACATCTACACCATGAGTATTTCTACAACATACGCATATCTACTATCTCTTAATGCACTAATCATAATCTCTATGTAATAAGAGCAAACACGGGTTATCATACAATGTGAAGTGTTGTATATAACCCTAAATAGATATGCTACAAGACTGTATTTGTAAGGAGTGGGATCCCATAGGGATCCACTCCCTACTAAAAATAAGGAGGGAAACATCCACCAACAATTTTTTTTTCTCAAAAGGGGATGAAACCAAATTTATTTAACATGATTGTATCATAACACAAAATAGCAGGAGAATTGAAAGATATATCTAACCATTACAAGGCAACTTATCATACTAAACTTTCACCACGCAGGGTGACATAAAGGAAAACTAACTACATATGTAGAACTAACTGAGGATCACCTAAAAACTTCAAGTAAGGTCTCCCATGAAGTCCGCTATTCCTGATGTGGTCCAGGTCCTCCTAGATCTCCTTCTCGTTGTCCAACACCTGGGGTTGGAAGCGTACCCCACAAAAGGAAAAGAAGAAGTGGATATCAGCAAAAAGCTGGTATGAGCATGCTACAAAGGAATTGAGCATTTTATTTTAAGTAAAAGGTACATCAAGTATAGAAGGCTTCCCATGCAAAAAGATAAGGACTAACCAATTGGGCATAAAAGGAAAGTATCACAAACATATGGTAAAAGAAATACTAGCCATTAAAATAATAATAAAAGTGGTGCCACAAAAGAACTCGTAAAGATTTTAGGGCACAAAACCCATAACAACATGCATGTAGGTGAGATAAACATAGCATTATAAGAACATAAATAACAATTGGTGACCAACTCTCATAAAGTTGAAACCCGATAGAGAATGGCACATAACCAAACTCCCAATATATTTAAAAATTGGGCCAACCCCCATAAAGCTAAAACCTGTGTATGGGGCACATAACCACCATCCCAAAATAAACAATATGGGCACATAACCCAAAACCAATGCAAATTATATTAGTCTAGGGCTACTGAGTCACACAACATGCTTAATAGGGAGGCAAATAAAAGTATAGTTGGATTTACAAATTAATCACCACATAAGTGATCATCATTATCAACCACCTCAAAATGGGCATATAACAACAAATTGAGTTCCATAATGAACAAGACAATAATAAAAATTTCAAAAGAAAGTCAATAAGATATTACGCTCACAAGATCAATAACAAGTAGGGTACTTCACATGAAGCATCATTTTCAAAAGAAAAGGATTTGGTTTTTAAGTTATTGTCCATAGGACCAAGAGAAAGACAAATTAGGTTATTGCTCAATAAAGAAAAATAGGAGATGCTAACATACCTCTCACAGAGTATTAAATAAGACTTTCCAAAATCCTAAGCAAGATTAGAGTCCACTTGTCCTATGATAATAACCATATACATGTATTAGCATTATATGCATTCATTAAGAACTCAAAACCCTAAAGTTGTCAACATTTTCTACAAACCACCAATTTAGGTCTTGAAAAGATCACCATTGTCTTATTTAGGGTTTTTTTTACCAAACTAACATATAATACTAAGTATTTTGAAGATATGGACTTTTAGGGTTATTTTTAGTGATTTTTCGTTAATTAAATCATCCTCAAAAATACTTTTTTGAAAAACTCAAAATTAGACATCAAATTTATTTTTACTAGATAGATCATATTTTTCTGAGTCTAGAACATGTTTTACTTTTAATTTTGGCCCAAGGGTTTATTAGTTATGAATTATACAAATTATTAACTTAGTAATTAGATCCAATAAAATCACCTCTACAAAACATGGGATTCATGCGTCAAAACTAATACCATTAGAAATCTTGCATTTTTATGAATCCAACAAGTATTTAATTGTAATTTTTGGATAACCACAACAAAAGTTATGAATTTTATACAATCGGCCTATCAAAAACACCAAAAAGCCAAATAGATAATTCGAGAGAGAGAGAGAGTGGGCCACCATGCTGACTTGGCCCAATCAGACCCAACCAAGTTAGGGGTCACAGAGATGGCCTTTACTCGTCAGAACAAAGGGAAAATATGGCAAAGAGACACTTTTACCCCTGATATCAAAACCAAACAAAATAACTAGCGTTGGAGCAATACGGTAAAATCACATGAGACCTTCTTCCTCCTTGTCGCACATGACCTGCTTGTGAAGTAGTTTGGTTGATGGTTTGAGAGAATTAGGCAATTTGGATATACTTGACCAAACTCAACGAACAATGGCTCAAAACGAAGAGTGCAACAAATCGAACAAGATGGTACCTTCTATTGAACTGGAGATGAAGAACAGAGGGAGGCATGTCTGCCGCAAGCTTCAAGTGAAAATAGGATAGCCCACGACCAAATGAACCTCGAGTAAGGAAATTGGAAGTAGGGAAGATTAGGGTATGGTGTCGCAAACCTGGGGGTGATGTCCCCTATATATAGGGTAGATCTAATCGATGAATCCTCTATGGCTGTGGGAGAGCTTAGAGGCCAACATTGGGCGTTTTTAAGATACTTGCCAAAACAGAACAAGCAATATATCAAAATATGTGGAATCTTAAATGCAACGTGTGGGAGAAGAAATCATTCGATTTTGTTGACAAATGAAAGAGAAATCACGAATCAAAAATCTAGCTTTCGCGGTGCTACAATATGCTTCCGACTCAAGGAGGAAGATGGCATTTATGTGGTTGCCAGTCCAATTTGGAGTATAGTTCTTATTCAATTATTTACCTTTTTCTCTTTCCTTATTTGAGGGTTCAAGCAAACACCACATAAACCCAAATTTGGTAGGTTTACTAATTTTTGGGTGAGAAATCTGAATATAAAATTAGATTTGCCTTTTAAGAAAGTTAAATTAGTTAATTAAGCCAATTACTATTTTCTCTTTCCTCTCTCATTAATGACTATAAGATTCTCCAAAAATAATATAACTTAATACATAAGTCTTATTAAGTATTTTGGATACAAATTTTCTATTATTTCCATTTGTTGGTATTGTTTATTTTTTTAATTAATAAGTTTAATATTTTACACACTTTCTCTCTCCTAAATTCACCTTCTCAACAAATATTTTTCAAATTGAGTCAAAATTCATCCAAAGGTTTATTTTAACATGTATATCACAAATTTGGTATTATTTTATTTTTTTGAAGACTTTTATTATTTTATTTAATTCATTTAAATTTTATCACTTTTTATCCTTTTAATTTATAAGAGGCATCTAGAAACTTTATAAAAATGCAAAACTTGGCCTATAAGAAATAAAAAACGTATGGAACACTATTTTGGCATTAATTAATTTTTTTTAACATATATTTAATATTTTTGATCTTTAAGTCATTTTCTCTCACCTGAATAAAATAAAATATTTAACTTTGATCAAATTAGATGAAAATTCACTCATAGAATCATTTTGACATTTAGATTATGAATCCAAGATTATTTTCTTATTTTGGACTCATTAATTTTTTTTTTCATATTTGTAAGGAAAAACACCCTTTTCTTTTTTAAATAAACTAGATATGATTATTATCATCCTAAATTGGTGAAACTTGGCCTCCAAGTCAAGGCATATCTCAAGAAAATGAATATAAGGTTATTATTATCCAAGAAGTTTTCCTTTTAAAACATTATCCATTATTTCTTGTATTTCTCTCATTAATAATTCCAATATCTCATTAATCATGTTTTAAGGATTATTTTTGATTTCCTTTTTCTCTTCCTTACACCCTAACACATAGGAATAATCTAGAAAGAATCTACACCACCATTATCCCACATAAGATAATTCATTTCATATTTTTTGGAATTATAACTCATTATTCTCAATTATGGACACTTTGTCTTTTATGCAGATATCCTATGTACCTTTTATTGCTTTTATGATTATTTTGAAAGTATTGTGTAATATTGATTTATACTCTACATTTAAATGTGGTTTATGCATGCATTAATATATTTGAGGTCACCATAGAGCATATTTTAAACCTTGTTTGGTTAAACCTCCAAGAACTAAGAATTCTAAGTTATTAACCCTGGAATAGGATTAAGTCCTAGGTTTCAGTATGTTATATCATACCACCCCATAAAGAGATTTTCTCCTTGAAATCTAAACAACTATTTACCACCCCTTAAAAGATTCATCCTAATAAGTCAAGGTTTCCTAGACAGGGAAAGGATGCTAGGTATAAGAAACCTAAGGCAAAGCTAAACATCCTAAGAGAGACATGTTTGAAACAGTTAGATAACCGACATCTACATGCTCTGATACCATGTTGTAACGAGTGGGATCCCATAGGGATCCACTCCCTACTAAAAAAGAGGACAACATCCACCAACAATTTTTTTCTTCTCAAAAGGGGATGAAACCAAATTTATTTAACATGATTGTATCATAACACAAAGTAGTAGCCGAATTGTAAGATATATCTAACTATTACAAGGCAACTTATCATACTAAACTTTCACCACGAAGGGTGACATAAAGGAAAACTAACTACATATGCAGAACTAGCTGAGGATCACCTAACAACTTCTAGCAAGGTCTTCCATGAAGTCAGCTATCCCTGATGTGGTCCAGGTCCTCCTAGATCTCCTTCTTCTTATCCAACACCTGGGGTTGGAAGTGTACCCCACAAAAGGAAAAGAAAAAAATGGATATTAGCAAAAAGCTGGTATGAGCATGCTACAAAGGAATTGAGCATTTTATTTTAAGAAAAAGGTCAAGTATAGATGGCTTCCCATGCAAAAAGATAAGGACTACCCAATCAGGCATAAAAGGAAAGAATCACAAACATATGGTGAAAGGAATACTTGCCATTAAAAAAATAATAAAAGTGGTGCCACAAAGGCACTCGTAAAGATTTTAGGGCACAAAACCCATAACAACCTACATGTATGTGAGATAAACATAGCACTAGAACAATATAAATAAAAATTGGTGACCAACCCTCATAAAGTTAAAACCTGATAGAGAATGACACATAACCAAACTCCCAATATATTTAACAATTGCGCCAACCCCAATAAAGCTGAAACCCGGGTATGGGGCACATAACCACCATCCCAAAATAAACAATTCAAATTATATTACTCTAGGGATACTGAGTCACAAAGCATGCTTAATTGGGAGGCAAATAAAACTATAGTTGGATTTAAAAATTAATCACCACATAAGTGATCATCATTATCAACCACCGCAAAGTGGGCATATAACAACAAATTGAGTTCCATAATGAATAAGGCAATAATAAAGATTTCAAAAGAAAGTCAATAAGATATTACAATCACACGATCACTAACAAGTAGGGTACTTCACATGAAGCATCATTTTCAAAAGAAAAGGATTTGGTTTTGAGGTTATTGTCCATAGGACCAAGAGAAAGACAAATTAGGTTATTTCTCAATAAAGAAAAATATGCGATGCTAACATACCTCTCACAGAGTCTTAAAACAACAATTTCCAAAATCCTAAGCAAGATTAGAGTCCACTTGTCCTATTATAATAACCATATACATGAATTAGCATTATATGCATTCATTAAGAACTCAAAACCCTAAAGTTGTCAAGTTTTTCTACAAACCACCAATTTAGGTCTTAAAAACATCACCATTGTCTTATTTATTGTTTTTTTATCAAAATAACATATAATACTAAGTATTTTGAAGAAATGGACTTTTAGGGTTATTTTTAGTGGTTTTTCGTTAATTAAATCGTCCTCAAAAATATTTTTTTGAAAAACTCAAAACCAAGCATAGAATTTATTTTTACTAGATAGATCATATTTTTCTGAGTCTAGAACATGTTTTGCTTTTAATTTTGGCCCAAGGGTTTATTAGTTGTGAATTATACAAATTATTAACTTATTAATTAGATCCAATAAAATCACCTCTACAAAACATGGAATTTATGCATCAAAACTAATACCATTAGAAAGATTGCATTTTTCTGAATCCAACGAGTATTTAATTGTAATTTTTGGACAACAATAGAAAAAGTTATGAATTTTATACAACCAGTCGATAAAAAACTACCAAAAAGCCAAATAGATAATTCGAGAGAGAGAGAGAGTGGGCCACCATGCTGACTTGGTCCAATCAGACTCGGCCAAAACAGGGGTCAAAGAATGGCCTTGACTCATCAAGACAAAGGGAAAATATGGAGAAAAGATGCTTTTACCCCTGATGTCAAAACCGAATAAAACAACCAGTGTTGGGGCAATATGGTAAACTCACTTGAGAGCTTCTTCGTCCTTGCTGCACGCGACCTGCTCGTGAAGTAGTTTGGTCGATGGTTTGGGAGAATTCGGCAATTTGGCTATACTTGACCAAACTCAAGGCACAAGGGATCAAAACGAAGAGTGCAACAAATCGAACAAGATGGTACCTTTATTGAACTGGAGACGAAGAATAGAGGGAGGAGTGTCCGCCACAAGCTTCAAGTGAAAACAGGGCAGCCCACGACCAAATGAAGCACGAGCAAGGAAATTGGAAGTAGAGAAGATTAGGGTATGGTGTCGCAAACCTAGGGGTGAAGTCCCCTATATATAGGGTAGAGCTATAGGGTGAATCCTCTATGGCCGTGGGAGAGCTTAGAGACCAATATTGGGTGTTTTTAAGATACTTGCCTAAACGGAACAAGACTAATATCAAAATATGTGGAATCTTAAATGCAACATGTGGGCAAAGAAATCATTCGATTTCATTAAGAAATGGATGAGAAATCGTGAATTGAAAAACAATCTTTTGTGGTGCTACAGTACGCGTCCGACTCAAGGAGGAAGATGGCGTTTATGTGGTTTCCACTCCAATTTGTATAGTTCTTATTCAATTATTTAAATTTTCTCTTTCCTTATTTGAGGGTTCAAACAAACTCCAAATAAACCCAAATTTGATAGGTTTACTGATTTTAGAGTGAGCAATCCGAATATAAAATTAGATTTGCCTTTTGAGAAAGCTAGATTAGTTAATTAAGCTAATTAGTATTTTCTATTTCCTCTCTCATTAAGGACAATTAGGTTCTCCAAAAATAATATAACCTCACCCATAAGTCTTATTTGGATATGAATTTGCCATTATATCCATTTGTTGGTATTGTTTATTATTTTAATTAATAATTTTTTATTTTACACACTTTTCTCTCCTAAATTCACCTTCTTGTCAAATATTTTTCAAATTGAGTCAAAATTCATCCAAATGTCTATTGTAACATTTATATCACGAATTTGGTATTATTTTATTTTTTAAGACTTTTAATATTTTATTTAATTCATTTAAATTTTATCACTTATTTATCCTTTTAATTTATTAAAGGCATCTAGAAACTTTATAAAAATCCAAAACATGGTCTATAAGCAATACCAAACGTGTGGAACAATATTTTGCATTAATTATTTTTTTTCAACATATATTTAATATTTTTTTATCTTTAAGTCATTTTCTCTCTCCTAAATAAAATAAAATATTTAACATTGATCAAATTATATGAAAATTTACACATAGACTCATTTTGACATTTAGATTACGAATCCAAGATCATTTTTCTCTTTTGGAGTCATTTTTTATTTTATTTAATATTTGTAAGGAAAAACACCCTTTTCCTTTCTAAATAAACTAGATATGATTATTATTATCCTAAATTGGTGAAACTTGGCCTCCAAGCCAAGGCATATCTTAAGAAAACGAATATGAGGTTATTATTATCCAAGAAGTTTTCCTTTTAACACATTATCCATTATTTCTATTATTTCTCTCATTAATAATTCCAATATCTCATTAATAATGTTTTAAGCATTATTTTTTATTGCCTTTTTGTCTTCCTTTAACCCTAAGGCATAGGAATAATATATAAAGAATATACACCACCATTATCCCACATAAGATAATTCATTTCGTATTTTGTGGAATTATAACTCATTATTCTCAATTATGGACACGTTGTCTTTTATGCACATATCCTATGTACCTTTTATTAGTTTTATGATTAATTTGAAAGTATTGGGTAATATTGATTTATACTCTACATTTTAATGTGGTTTATGCATGCATTAATATATTTAAGGTCACCAAAGAGAATATTTTAAACCTTGTTTGGCTAAACCTCCATGAACTAAGGGTTCTAAGTTATTAGCCCTGGAATAAGATTAAGTCCTAGGTTTCAGTATGTTATAGTATTACATCTTTTGTTAAGCCCTGGGGAGTTTGAGTCGTACCATCCAAAGTACAACTGACCACCGCTTGATCGCAATCAGTTCCATATAAGATCCAGGAAGAGTTAGACTCCAAGATTTTCTCCATACTCAATCAGTACGAATCTGCACGATAGTGACATATAGTCAATATAGAAAACAACTACATATAGTCCTATAACTAGCCCACCTTGGTACATGTCACAGTGCTAGCAACTTGGGTATTGAAACCCAATCACTATGGTACAACTGCCATTGTCCAACAATCACATCATTTTATAATCACCAAGACCCAAGCATAGTCGTTCTCAAAAAGTACGCTAGGTATGACCGTATCCATGCTCTTGAAACACTTGGTGTCACAATGACAAGCACCCCACATAATAGTATGCGATCCAAGTTTCCCTTAGGAAGACTGTTTCACCATCCAATAAGTTCTGACACTGAAGATGGTTCTATGGAACATGACACTACATGATTAGGGTTTCACTTGATTAGTTATTGCCAATTGGGTGAATTGAGGCTGCATCAAACAAGTGGACATACAAACTCTATTTCATATCTAGAAAACATTGCTATATAACAAATTCAGAAGATATAAAATGTATGAGACATATTGTTCTTCATTTCATCATCACATGGTACTGTTCACTTTCCATTATGAGACTACACTTGTCATCACTCTAATAAGAATACAAATCCTTATCATATTTTTCCAAGATATCAACCTTTATCACATCATGAAAAGGATTATACCATATTCAGGGCTTCACCATGCCCAAAGGTCATTAAGACCATCACATCATTCCATTTAAGATCATCATTATCCTTTCATGCCTTAAAACAATGCTCAACAATTACCACCATACATGTGATACACATGCTCAACATGATATTACATTATAGAACTAAAATATGTTCACAGGATAACATAGCAGGGTCATCTTAGCATATAAGAGCATTCCTTAATTATATCAAAATATAAAGAAGTTAGGTATGATTGGCCATCATTACACTTATAGTGTACAAGTTTAGCATAAGAAAGCATAAATCGTAAAGATTTGATGACCACTAGTTAACACATTAGAGTGGCAATCATTTATTAGGAAGGACACTCCATCATTATATTAATCACTCAAGTAAGGGTAGAATAAATAACTACCATCATCTAACAACATTAGGGTTAGGTTCAATAAGATAAGTTACTTTGATGTTATGAATCAACACTCATACCCAAACCCTAACTCATGGCATCCCCATTGGATCATGGATGCATAAGGTGAAGCATCACCACCACATTACATACCATACTCAAGTATGAATTAACACATAACTCAAGGTATAACCATCAAGTTATAGCATACTAGGGCCATGATTCTATTCATCATGCAAAGGGTTGTTCATAATCAATTACCATCACTTGGTTATATAAGGGTTAGGTGTATATCCCATTACAATTTTATATCGACACAATATGGTCATTATAATTATTGTTAATATGAGGGAAAAGGTAAGACTACCTAAATAAGGATAAACCTCCATCTCTTTCAACATCATCCAAACCCTACCAACATACTACAAGCATAAACCCAGAACTGTTGGGTGTTGAGGAAGTAAAACCATTGGTTGTTTGCATAAGTAAACACCTAGAACAAACCACATTTAAAGCCATCAAGTTGTGACATAGAAAGAGTCACCATTTTACTCTAGACATCACTTGTTTCATAACATAAAAGATATCGTTGGATGTGAGGATTAAAACCCATCATTGGTTGCATATTTAAAGCAGGTCATCAATTGTCAACAAACAAGCTCCTTTGGTTGATCACAAGGAGGAAATCATGGAATTCACATCATCATTAGCAACCCTTACACTGAAGACTTCATTCTAAACCATTGGATGTTGAAGCACCCAATCACAACCATTGGATCTTGTTCATCATTGAAAACCATCAATTAGAGTGTAGGTCTAACCCTTAAATCATTTGATCTAAGAAACTTAACTTCCATTTCCTCAATAATTTTTGTCTAATAGTCATCTCAATCTTAACTTCCATGTCCTCAATAATTTTTCTAAAAAGGGAACTCGCCAAAGTATGTCGGGCTCTGGGGGTATTGTGTCCTTGTTAGCAAAAGTAATAAGGTCAAAGTTGTGATAGTGACACGAAGACAATCTACAAAACTATCAAAATTACAATCCATATCACAAATCACTGACTCATAGAATATGATCATGAAACACCCATGATTGGACCCTAGAGGTCACAAAAGCATATGAGAAAGCTTCCATCACCAAGTTAACCCCTAGGCTTTTGAGAAAAATGAGAAGTGAAATAATTCTTGGTTGAAAGGTCCTCTAAAGCCTACCATGTCTTCAATAGAACTTCGCAAATGATTGTCAAACAATATTGCATCCTCCTCCATGTATGCAACTGGACATGTGCGTAAGCCATACATAATCTTAGCAATACCCATACAAGAACGAAACAAAGGAGCTCAATTTTTGGATTACCTAATTGTGGAAGAAGATTCATCTTCTCAACAACCTTTGTATCGCTCCTAATGGTTAACCCCTCAATAAAGCCTTTGTCCCTACTCAATGCTCCTCCAAGTAGCTTCACAACCAACAAAGGTCTTTCGATGAAAATTGGGAACAACCTCTTGTGAAGCTTCCTACCATCACATGTAGGCCCAAAACTTTCAGTTTTTATGAATATTCAAAACAAGACCCAATCCTAGACCAATCTTCTGAATGACATAAAGCACCTTGGCCACCTCTTTTGCATCTGAAATAATAATCCCATCATAAGGATACCAATCACGGTGAAGAAGCTTATAGTTGTCTCGAATATCAAGAATAAGAGAATGTAATACAAGGGCAAAAAGAAGATCCCTAGAGGGTATCCCTATCACACTCTAGTAGATAACTAGATATGTCCATCCCTAATGTAAAAATATGAGAACTAGTCACACTAAATGAGGTTACTCAAAACATAAAATACAATCGATCACTAAGTAATCCCAACCCAAAAAAAGGTGGTAAATAAAACCAATTTTCAACATCACTGCATGTTCTGAAAAATTTGCATTAAAGCCCAAAATCTTTCTTGTATGCATAATATGCTAAGATCTGATACAATTTGTTCCATGGCCTTTTCCAGAACATATGTACACAGAAGAAGATTATCTGTTTATGCCACATAAACAAGTATTAACATGTTAACAACATCCCGATTCAATTGAAACATCATTTACAAAATTTCTCGCCCAGACCTGAGAGTACAGGGACGACTTCTAGGACACACTAGACATCTAAACAAACTTATCTAATTTCCATGATCACAACTTCTTCTGGCTACCATGGATATGCTAATGCTACTGTCGATCACCTAAAAAGATACGGTGACCCACGGGTGATACCCATGTCCCAACAAGAGATATAACTCTCAACATCTCTTATTGATTACAACAAGTTAAGTAATTAAACAATTTAAGAAAATTAAACAAGTATAACATATAGGCTCAGTAGTAGTGATAATTACCAAAATACATAAAGGAACAAATAATAATTATCATCATTAGCCTGATTGTCATCCTCTTCCTTGATAACAGTATAAGAAATTCGATAGCATGTGCATAACTAGCATCATTAACAAGTCTAGTACCATAGCATATCTATCATCATAAATAAGTCTGGAAGCATAAGAATATCTAACAAGATTAGCATATCTAACTAGTTGAACAGATCTACATCATAAGTAGAGCTAACAACACAAGAACAACTATCTGCATAAGCATGATTAGTAGTGTAGGCATCTCTATTTATAGAGACATAGCTAGCAATATAAGTATGGCTAACAACATGTGACAAATATCATCATCAGAATAATCAACAGTAGCCTTATATTTTTCCACATAGCATGACTATTGTATGTACGCATCTACATCATGAGTATTTCTACAACATAAGCATATCTACTATCTCTTAATGCACTAATCATAATCTCTATGTAATAAGAGCAAACAAGGGTTATCATACAATGTGAAGTGTTGTATATAACCCTAAATAGATATGCTACAAGACTATATTTGTAAGGAGTGGGATCCCATAGGGATCCACTCCCTACTAAAAATAAAGAGGGAAACATCCACCAAAATTTTTTTCTTCTTAAAAGGGGATGAAACCAAATTTATTTAACATGATTGTATCATAACACAAAATAGCAGGAGAATTGAAAGATATATCTAACCATTACAAGGCAACTTATCATATTAAACTTTCACCACGTAGGGTGATATAAAGGAAAACTAACTACATATGTAGAACTAGCTGAGGATCACCTAAAAACTTCAAGCAAGGTCTCCCACGAAGTCATCTATTCCTGATGTGGTCCAGGTCCTCCTAGATCTCCTTCTCCTTGTCCAACACCTGGGGTTGGAAACGTACCCCACAAAAGGAAAAGAAAAAGTGGATATCAGCAAAAAGCTGGTATGAGCATGCTACAAAGGAATTGAGCATTTTATTTTAAGAAAAAGGTACATCAAGTATAGAAGGCTTCCCATGCAAAAAGATAAGGACTACCCAATCAGGAATAAAAGGAAAGAATCACAAACATATGGTAAAAGGAATACTAGCCATTAAAATAATAATAAAAGTGGTGCCATAAAAGAACTCATAAAGATTTTAGGGCACAAAACCCATAACAACCTGCATGTAGGTGAGATAAACATAGCACTATAACAACATAAATAACAATTGGCGACCAACTCTCATAAAGTTGAAACCTGATAGAGAATTGCACATAACCAAACTCCCAATATATTTAAAAATTGGGCCAACCCCCATAAAGCTAAAACCTGGGTATGGGGCACATAACCACCATCCCAAAATAAACAATAAGGGCACATAACCCAAAACCAATACAAATTATATTACTCTAGGGCTACTGAGTCACACAACATGCTTAATAGGGAGGCAAATAAAAGTATAGTTGGATTTACAAATTAATCACCACATAAGTGATCATCATTATCAACCACCTCAAAGTGGGCATATAACAACAAATTGAGTTCCATAATGAACAAGACAATAATAAAAATTTCAAAAGAAATTCAATAAGATATTACGATCACAAGATCAATAACAAGTAGGGTACTTCACATGAAGCATCATTTTCAAAAGAAAAGGATTTGGTTTTCAGGTTATTGTCCATAGGACCAAGAGAAAGACAAATTAGGTTATTGCTCAATAAAGAAAAATAGGAGATGCTAACATACCTCTCATAGAGTATTAAAACAAGACTTTCCAAAATCCTAAGCAAGATTAGAGTCCACTTGTCCTATGATAATAACCATATACATGTATTAGCATTATATGCATTTATTAAGAACTCAAAACCCTAAAGTTGTCAATGTTTTCTACAAACCACCAATTTAGGTCGTGAAAACATCACCGTTGTCTTATTGAGGGTTTTTTTTTATCAAAATAACATATAATACTAAATATTTTGAAGATATGGACTTTTAGGGTTATTTTTAGTGATTTTTCGTTAATTAAATCATCCTCAAAAATACTTTTTTGAAAAACTCAAAATCAAACATCAAATTTATTTTTACTAGATAGATCATATTGTTTTGAGTCTAGAAAATGTTTTACTTTTAATTTTGGCCCAAGGGTTTATTAGTTATGAATTATACAAATTATTAACTTATTAATTAGATCCAATAAAATCACCTCTACAAAACATGGGATTCATGCGTCAAAACTAATACCATTAGAAAGATTGCATTTTTCTGAATCCAAAAAGTATTTAATTGTAATTTTTGGATAACCACAACAAAAGTTATGAATTTTATACAACTGGCCTATCAAAAACCACCAAAAAGCCAAATAGATAATTTGAGAGAGAGAGAGAGAGTGGGCCACCACGCTGACTTGGCCCAATCAGACCCGACCAAGTTAGGGGTCACAGAGATGGCCTTTACTCGTCACAACAAAGGGAAAATATGGCAAAGAGACGCTTTTACCCCTGATGTCAAAACCAAACAAAATAACCAACATTGGGGCAATACGGTAAAATCACATGAGACCTTCTTCCTCCTTGCCGCACATGACCTGCTCGTGAAGTAGTTTGGTTGATGGTTTGAGAGAATTGGGCAATTTGGCTATACTTGACCAAACTCAACGAACAAGGGCTCAAAACGAAGAGTGCAACAAATCAAACTAGATGGTACCTTCTATTGAACTGGAGATGAAGAACAGAGGGAGGAGTGTCCGCCGCAAGTTTCAAGTGAAAATAGGGTAGCCCACATCCAAATGAACCTCGACCAAGGAAATTGGAAGTAGGGAAGATTAGGGTATGGTGTCGCAAACCTGGGGGTGAAGTCCCCTATATATAGGGTAGAGCTATATGGTGAATCCTCTATGGCCGTGGGAGAGCTTAGAGGCTAACATTGGGCGTTTTTAAGATACTTGCCAAAATAGAACAAGCAATATATTAAAAGATGTGGAATCTTAAATGCAATACATCTTTTAATCACCCTTTTTAAGTGAACCACTGGTCCAAGTAAACCAAAACCAGAAAACCATCGACATAAGGCCTTCTAGGATGATCACTGGTTGTTACCACCTATTGGTGACCATTGGATGCCAAACAAATAGGGGGGCCATCATTTGGAATCTCCTAAAGGTAGCTCATCTATGAAGGGGTAAAACCCTAATGCACCATAAAAGAGAAATGCCTCCAAACCAAGATAGAAATGGGCACCCCATGGAACAAAAAAGCTAAGCATGCTAAGATAACATCTAAGGAACATAACACATGTGACAAATTTCAAGTAATAACTTAGATTTGGGTAAATTATAGAAAAGTCCATACTATGCATAAATGCATAACTTGCTCAAATCATGTCCAAATTGGACCAAAATTGAAACTTAAGCTTGTCACATGATACCAAAACACCTCAAAAGGTTTAATTAAGGTGTTGAGCACTAAATTATGGTAATTAAGCTTGTTAAACACTTTAATCATGGTTTGGGGTCTCACAACCATAAATCCCTAACATGGATTTCACCCTCAAAATCTAAGGCAAGCAAAGATGAGTACTTCCTATTCACCTTATCCATAAACCTCCACATGGTTACTTCCATCTCATGGAGATGTCATATTACTCTCATAGAGGTAATGTTCTTCTCTCTCAATTCCTACATGTCTCATCTTGGATTAACACAGGAACCCTCACATAAGAAAACATCCTCAGTATGGAACATGGAAACTTGTTGTTCCACCTATACCAATCTGGTAGTAACTTTAAACTTGAAATTATAGGTTTCATCCCAAACTATTCTATCAGTTATATTAACACATCACTCAAAAATCATACTTGCTTACTTTTTACAAATTTGGCATGTGTACGATACCATTCCTAGAAGTATTACAAAAGGCAATGTACCCATCCCTTTGCTCTTGATATACTAACATTAGAACACTTGTCAACTTCTTCTTCAACATCTAGAGAAAATGCTAACGTTGGCACCTATCATTCCATACAAGGAGAAACATCATTCCTAGTCAACCTTGTTAGGGGTGAAACAATAACACTCTCTTCACCTTACTAGGATCTACACAACATACTTAGAAGACATATCAAAATCCCAAAAAGACATTTTTAGTCAATTCCCAACTCACTCTTGTCACTTAGCTATTGATGCTTCAGCAATCCTAAGGTTTTTGCAAAGATGTTGATCATTTTGTTGACCATATTTAAACTACATGGAGATGTTACCGTTCAAAACTTGTCACGTCTCATAAGGACACTAACAGAGCACTCTTCCCTCTAGTTCATAAACAATATTGATGCATTGGTTAGTCCAAACGATGTAACCCTAAACTTACCATGACTATGCAACTCATGTCATCCACTCTAATTTTTTATCCATTGATAGTGGTCTTATCCAACTGTCAGTAGCCCATATACAACATCAAAGAGTCACTCTCTTTCTTTCCAACAACACTTGAAGGATATCAAGATCAACTCTCTCTCTTTCAAAGGGAGAGGAACACTATAAAGCTCATCAGATACACACCTTCAAACTCATGTACCGATGGTACACCCTGGATACTAGGATTCGTCACCTTGGTATCCACTACATGTGCTACAAGGAACTTACATCCTTACCTCATCCAATTCTCCACTAACATAACCAATTCAAAACTTATATGAGTAGTCTTTCCAACTCATGGAAGACTCAAAAAGCATACTCATCACGAACATCAAGATCTTAGAACTATAGTCCAATCAACCACATGCTATAATAGGTTGTACATCCCTAGGGTTACAACGAATCCACATGTACCAAGCGGCATAAGATCCACTTAAAAGATGTACCTCTAAAAGAAAGAACACAAAGGAAAACACACTTCCCATGACACAACAACACCATCTAGGGGTTTCTAACAAGGGGTTACTGATTCTATCTTTTTTATGCAAGTTGCAACTTCTTATGTATCCTTTTACCTTTTTCAACTTTCGTTCCTTGCAATCTACATAGGAATTATCATGATTATCATATCCCATTGCTCTTTCCTTTTTAATTGTTCATCATTCTTATGTTTGTCCTCTCATGTTATCATATTTTTCAACCACTTACCAAGAGGTAGATCATCATATTTCACATTTTTTCATTAAATAAGGATCGTCTCCCTTAGTTTCTTTTACATTTTATTAAGATTTTACATATTTGCCACCTATTGGTCAGTGTCTCGTTTCTTTTTTCTGCTACGGATGGTTTGCGTTGTGGCAGTGGTGGTCACCGGTTCTTCAGTGTCCGGGATGATTTCAATCACCTCATCGATCTCCGGGTTCACCGCAGTGTGGTCCGAGGCTTTTCTGGCTTGCGCGTCATTTTTCCGGCCTTATGTAGCTTGATTGATTTGATCTGTAATATCGCCGAGAGCTTCTATCTTCTGTTCAACATTCTTTATAATGTCCGCGGTCTTCTTCTTCCTTCATATTTTAGGGTTCTTATGTCCCGTTGCATTTTCTGTCATATGCTTTCCTGGTTGGCTTGTGTTTGCTGTTGCTTCAATTGATTCTTCTTCTACGATAAGATCGTTAAACCGGTTCCTCATATTAGTGGAGTTGTTTAAAGATTTTCTAGTAGCCTGCTGTTTCCCCTGGCGGCCCCATCTTTGTCGTTGCGTTCTCCATGGGTTGTCAGGTTCTGTCGAGGTGTCTTCCGTGGTTGGGGGCGGTGCATTCTTGTTGGCTTCCGGTTGCTTAATCCTTATGGAGCATTGCATTGACGTGTGGCCTTCTTCTCCACAAGTTTCACATTGAAATGGAAGGCCTTCGTACTCAACTTCAAACTCTATCCCATTGATGTCAATGTTGGATGCCAGGTCGGACATGGTGTCCAGTTCGACTGCAAGGTGAGCAAATTTGCTTCTTGTTCGTTGTATAGTGTGATCATCGACCTTGACCAGCCTGCCTAGAGCCTTACCAATACAATCAAAGATAGTTTGGACATAAAGGTGTAGTGGTAGATTAAGAATTCTAACCCAGCAGACAATCTTCCTTGGAAGATCGTGTGAAGGAATGAAAGAGGGATGCCAGTCCCAGACGATCAGGTTACATCCAAAAATTTTCCAAGGTCCTCTTATCATGGCCATCTCATAGTCACACCGACACGATAGTTGAATGACAAAGTGATTCAAATCCAATTCATAGATGTTGTATTTTCCGACTAAACTCCACATGGCTCGTAGGCGGTCTCTCAGGGTCATGTACTCGAGTTGGGTCCCCATAGCTTTCACGACGACGACGTATTGCCATGGTCTAACGAGAAACTCTTCATACATCGGGTCGATAGTTATTTCTGGCTGTCCTTTGGAGATATACAGATTCACCGCCTCCGGATCGAGATGCTCTTCAAATAGCTTGTTAAGGAAGAGGTCAGTTGATCCGTTCATTGCCGATCCAGTGATGGATCTGGATCTGTTATACCCCCAAGCATTTTCTGTGTTAGGTATCAGGGGGTCCTGCACCTTCTGGTTGCTGCCCAAAAGTGGTGGGAATAGCCCTGGTGGGGGTGTAGCACCAGCAACTTCTGGGATATAAGTGCCGCCAGTTGCGTCACCTTCCTTCTGTGTTTCCGTGCTTTGATTTTTTGATTGCGACGATCCACTCATACCTCCATAAAGGAACTCTATTCCTATATTCAGGATGTAGATTTTCCCTGAACTCGTGTCGTTGATGCTTTGTTGTGCTTCTGCGCAACCAGGCCTCCCTCGTCCTGGACTTCTTGATCGTCGTCCATGGATCTGCTCGTGCTGCAGGTTACGATCCTCCTTGTTTCTGTCTTCTGAAGATCCCTTGGCCCCCGTGGGGACTGTGCCTTCCGCTTCTCCAGGATCTCCCATCACCGCAGCCCCCCGCTCCGCTTCCATGCCCTAGCCGGTTTCTAGATATCACCATTCCTTATTTAATTACCAATTGTCCACTACTCTTGTAAATTACTTTATTATTGGATTTTCCACTCCTCCTTAGCCAATATTTACCAATGGATTATTGAAAACCGTAAAGTACACAAATCCATTACATATGGAGAATTTTCATTCTCAAACCAAACTTGCAATAAGATTAGAAAATATCAAGTTGTCTATTATGTCCTTATCATTCCAAAATTTGCATTCAAATATATGTCTAAATACATGTGATAATCCATGTTATACCACAACTAGAGTTAATGTAGAAGAACCAATGAAGAACTGTATGTCAAAAATGACCTTCAAGAAGGGATATATATAGATGAGGCTTTTATGTTATTGTGCATATTTTATTTTTATTTTTTCATCTAATCATGCATATCATTTGTTTTGTCTAATTTTTTCCTGATTATGCATATTGTCTTGTCATATTATGGGTTTTTCACTACATGAATCTTGGGTGCATGATGTGTGCTTAGTTTCTCTCTCTCGCTCTCTCTCTCTCTATATATATACATACATATATATATACATATATATATATATATATATATATATGCGTGTGTGTGTGCGTGTTGCTATGTGTGTATATTATTGTATGATTTGAAACACAAAAAACTCTTTTGTTCAGATGGAAAATTAGAAAAATAGGGGAAGATCCCCATGCTGCTTTGAGAAGATTTTTTCCATATGGCTAGAGTCATTTGGTGGACCCAATACAACCAATTACAGCCCTATGTGACCATAAATGAAAATTTGCATAATTTAGGGATCAATCATGAATTCATTCCATACACATAAGTGACACTAATCATATTATGGAAACAACACGTTGTTTGATCATAAAATTTGGAAAACAATTACCTAAGTATATTCTAGACCCTAAATACATCTATGGTAAAAAATTTAAGGCCAATATGACTTCATATGATCCCATAAATGATTTTGGAAAGTTTTCCTTTGGTTTAAATTTCTAATCATATTGATTATTTCCTCTAATACACTGATTTCCTATATTTTTTGTTTTATTTGTGGTCATGAACCCTGTTATATGAGAGTCTGAATCAAACTCTCAGATCTGGGCTGAAGGCCAACCTTCAGAGTCACCTTTTTGCCAATCTGAGGCTGGATGGGGAATCCACAGACCCGCAAACTCCTTACAACTCCACTCTCCCTCTGTTGTCAGTCTCATTTCAAGTAAACCACTCTAGGATATTTGCCTTATCCTTTTGAGAAATATGACCCCAAACTCATATGGGTTTCAAGCCCTAGATGTCTCAGACCATGAGGGATTCCCTGTTCCACTGTGTTTTATACTCATTCATCTCCATAAACTCCCCCAAGAAGCATCAGTGGACAACCAGGAACTCACTCTAATTGTCTCTTTTCTCTGAGTTAATCTCCATCTATAACCCTCATGAAAGTACCTTTTTGTCACTGGAGAAGTTCTTTTTCATAAAAACTCAAGCCTTCATGACCTCCAAAAAGACTGCAGAGAGTCTCCTCATAGTCATTGGAAACTTTTTCCAAGGTTAATTCCACCCCAAGGCGCAAGTAAAAGGTTTCCCCATTTTCCCCATATCTAGACCTTCACTACATCATCAATCAGATCCCTTATTTACCTTCTTATCTCCTTTCCCCCCTTCAGTTTTATATTAATGAGGTGAGTGTTTGGTTCCCTAGACCACAATGTAGCCCATGTTCTTGCTGCACATGTATAGGGAGCTTGTCCCTAATTCTTATTTTCTCATACGATCATTGCTTGGTTGAGATGTAGGCCAAGTTTTCTCACCTTTCTCACTGGTTTTGAGAACATTGTTTTTCATCTTTCAAAGAAAATGATGCAAGGTGTAAAATTATTGATGTCCCCTTGTATTTGCTTTTTTCCCTATAACACTCCCATGGGAAAAATTGAAATTTTGATGCCAGATTAAATATCCAGTAGTGTGATCTCTTTGGGAGGATTCTAACCACATGGATCATTCTAAGTGGACCAGGTGGGCAAGGGTCCTACCTTGTGTGTTTTATCCCAATTTGGATAGTGTATTTAATAAAATTTTCCCTTAGTTTCTGATTGGTCATAATCTAATAATTCACCATTAATTAATCTAGTGTTAGAAAATTTCACATAAATAGTCATTGCAAAGGTTTTTCATAAAGAACATTATTTCTAAGCTTTCAAAACCTAAATAGATCATCTATGACCATGTTTTCCTAAGAGGGCTTAGATTAGACTTTAGATGTTAATTGAGATAAAGGTTAATGGGAACTATAATATTTTTAGGACTTTTGGATTTCTAAAAATCTTAGAAGATCTAAGGGGACTTGTTATCTCATCCAAAAGTTGATCATACACTCAGAGTAATAAGTATGAGTAAGAAATTCTATTCTCTTATATTTATGATAATTTGTTATAATGATATTATATATATAATTGCAATCAATACTTGCAAAATAAATGCTTTTAATAAAATTATGCATTTTCAATATCATTGTTCTCGTAGAGATTATGATGCTAATATGCATATCTTTCTTAAATCAAAATTAATGATTCAACTCATCGTACTCAAGAATAGTGTTAAGAATAAGATAATTGCTGATGTTGTTCCTTTCAAGTTAATTTCTTTTAGGTAGAATTATTTATAGGCTCTGTGAGATCTAAGAGTACTTGGGTGCATAAGCTCTATGTGAAAAATCATCTCTTGGGAGTACTTATAGATTAATTACAACATAGTCAACCCAAGATTATAATGTCACTGACTAAGAGAAACAAGTTAGAGATAAATGTTTTGCATTCAATGTTTGCAATGTTTAAATTCAGTTTTTCTCGAAATATTGCTTATTTTCTATTTATATGATGTTACGTAGTGCCACTTACTCTAACATGTGTTTCATTTTTCTTATCATAAATGGGATGTGATGCCCATGAGAGAGAAGGATAAAAGATCTTTGACAAGGAGAATACACCTTGAGGACAAAACTAGGAGACAAAATATGGTGGGGTTCCAACTATAATAGAATATTTAGTTTAGTTTTCCTTTGAAGTTAAGAGAACTATGTACTAATTAGTAGTGACAATGTTATGTTGAGGACCTTGAGAATGATAATTGCTACCTTTTCCTGTGTTAGTTGAACTAAAATATATTTTTCTACAATCATTATCAGTTTTGTGACATCCCAAATGAGATTAAGCTTCCACACAATAATGTATATGTTTTAGAAGCATTAGGGTGTTACAATCCCACTTATCCATCATACAAGAACATTATAAGAAAAATAGGCCATCATCCTATTCTTCAAGGACCTTGTATTGGTCAATGACTAAGTAGTCTCACTAAGAACCAATAACCCTATGCCTTGAATGGTGGGCTATTTCCAGTAAGTTCATATAGTCCCAACTTGGTTGTTGTAAGCATCATCAGTCAATGCAAAATCTAAGTAATAAAATAAGCAAGTCAAGTAGGATTAAGGACATACTACTATCCATGTTGATATGTTAATATATGTAGGATAGCATCAATCACTGTAAATCAAATTTGGGTTATTTTAATCCATTTTTAGCACTAGTTCTACTTTGTTAGTTAAGATTTAGTTGATATTGTTAATGGATAAAGCAATAATAGAAGAAACATTTAACAAAAATATTAGGATTCAATTACAATGATGATATAATAGATATGAAATTTTTTAATTTTGTAATATAAGTTAGATTATATAAAAATAGATAGATAATATAATTAAGAATATGTGTGAATTGATAACCAATGAGTAAGATGATTCTAGTATCTTTATTAAATGCCTTCAAATTAATTGTAATGCATGTATGTATATTGGTGGGCATTCTCCACTCACTAGCCTCTATATGAGTCTTATGAGGTTGTTTCATATATTTTTATGTTTAGCACTAAGACATAGACCAAAATAAATATTCTCACTTTCATTGTTGAAAGTTGGGAGTTATGTTATGGTTGTAATGTTGTTTTTTTCACTCATAATATGTAGAGAGTTGTTATAAGATATTTTACTTCCTACGTGTTAACCTTTTGTAATAAGGAAATTTATGTTATTTAATAAGATGAAATAGATATTTCTAAGTAAGCATGAATATGATATCTTTTTTTTATAAATAGTAATTAGTATGTTTGTTTTGAAGGATAAAAACCAAGTTGGTGTTTTCCACCCGCTTTGCAGTACATGTTTTCATTTTTGTTAGCTTAAGTTGTGTTTGTTTAAGAATTTGACTTAGCGGTTGAACAATTGTTAAATCTTAAGTCTGGTCCTTTGGTATCCATCTCTCGATGATAGGCTTAATTAATCAGTCTTACCTTACACATCCAATCTCATATTACATTATTTGTTTCTGTCGAATTGTCAACATCCATAAATTAGATGATATCTTGTAAGGAGTGTGACTTCTCTTTCCCAGAAAATTCACACGATCAGGTGGACTGGCTTGTGAAGTCAAAATGTTTCTGATGTTCAGACTCCTCGACCTTGGATTTACTCATATTAGTTGAATAAAAAGTATTTCTTTACCTTTCTAAAATGTGAGTAAAATCCGAAACGCCCTCATCTTTTTTTGATTAAAAGTCCATGCATTGATGAAAGAAAAAAAAGGATACAGATCTTGCAAACACATGTCATCTGCAAGTTTAACTGAAGATAGAAAAGGCTATCCGGTGTGAAGATGCCTTAGAATCAAAGGAGAAACTAGTGATGAAATAAAAAAATGAGGTGAAGAGATCTAAAAGTATTGTTCGTGGGGGACGCACCCCTAAAACATTGCCTCTAATCAAAGTACTGAGAGTAGATGAAAATAAAAACTAAGAGATAAGCAATCAAATTTATCAGGAATGGATCTTCAGAAACCCGTTTCATTTGCAATGATGTCCTCTAGAGCGTAGCATCCACCACCAGTTTCATCTCGGAAGAAATGCCCCGGATCAGCTTCAACAGGAATCACCTGGGTTGAAGTAGAGGAATGTCCTGCAAAGTATTTTATATAGCTAAAGCATGGTTAATATCATTAATCAATATTTTAACATGTTTTTTATTGTTATTGAATTTCCTATTAGTTCTTTCAATCCAAATGGTCCATAGGGTATAAATCATCAAGTCCTCAGGATGAAAACCTGAGTATTGTGGAAGAGGTGTTAATGTAGGTATAACCATTGGTTCAAGGATATTTTATAGGTTTTTTGAAAGTGGGAAGAAAAAAGGTAGAATGTGCATTGTGGCTGAGCATTGTGTGAATAGATGGAGGGAAGTTGCTTCATCTTTTTTATAGAGAAGAATCTAGTTGATCTCTTGAAACCCCTGCGGGTGAGGTTATGGCCAGTGAGAATTTTGTTACTAGTGAGAAACCAAAAGAAGATTTTTAATTTTTGTGGCCATTTTGTTTTCTAGTAATGCACCTTGTTTGATATATGACCTCTATAAGTGAGATGAGTATATGCTTCTTTGGGAGTGTAGTGTGGACCAAAACTCTAGGAAATTTTATTATTGATGTTATATTCAAGTTAATGAATGATCTCACCAATAGAATTGTTGTCCACTTGGTTTTGAAGAAATTATTTGAATGAGTTTTGCTTGGTACTGGTAAGGTATTTGAGTGCTTTGGCAATGTTGAGGTTTTTCAGAGGTGGTGGGACTTGCATGTGAAATCTAAGATTTTTGATGGTGTTGTGATGGAACCATGGGTCCTCCTAGAAACTGATATTCTGGTGTGCATGTAGGGGGGTACATATGAGATTTTTATTGTATCTAGGTTTCTGTTGATGAATTTCCATAGAGGGGAAGAAATGTTTTGTGGGGTTTTATGCCAAGGTGATTTGTCTTTGCAATATTTCTAAAGGATAAGTTTTCTCCAAAATTTGTTTGTGTTGTTTATCAAGATGTAGATAATTTTGTGACAAGATAGATTTCATGCATTTTGATGTTGATGATGCCCATCCCCCATATTTGATAGGTGTTGTTATTGTACCCCAATTGACCAAGTCGATATGTTGGTGAAGGGCATTTGGTGCATGGTTGTTCTAGAGAAAATTTCTTATGATTTTGTCAATCATGTTGTGGGTTTTAGTGGGCAGAGGGATGCAGTTAAGGAAATGAGTTGTGATGGGCGTTATAATACTGTTGATGAGAGTAAGTCTTCCCTCTAGATTAAGGAAATTGTTTGTCTAAGAGTTTATTTTGTTTTGGATTTTGTCAATGATGGAGCTCCAAATTGAATCGGTTATTGGGTGTGGCGTAATAGGTAGCCTAAGGTAGTTGAAGGGGACATTTTCTATTGTGCATTTGAGAAGATCTTTATATGTATGAAAGATGTTTTGATGCGTGTTAATACCAATGATAGATGATTTATTGAGATTTATTTTGAGTCATGAGATGTATGAGAAGAGCCCTATAATGTGAATGGTGTTGATGATAGTGGTGTCATCAGGCTTGACAAGGATGATGGTGTCATCTACATATTGAATGATGTTTTCTTGACATTCATGTGGGGAGGCTATGAGGCCATGAGAGGTGGTAAATTTTATCATGTTTGTGAGTATAGATGTTGAAATGATGAAGATATAAGGGGAGAGGGGGTCACCTTGTCTAAGTCCATTTGTGTTGTCGAAGAAACTGAATGGTGAACAATTAATAATGGTGGAAAAGTAGTTTGTGGAAATACAAGTGTGGATCCAGTTATTTCAAATCTTGGGAAAGCCATATCCAACCATGGCTTTGATGAGGCAGTCCCATTTTGTGTAGTCAAAGGCTATTTCAAAGTCTAGCTTGATAGCTAGAAGTGGAGTATTGTTCTTATGATAGAGGTGTAGAGTTTCATTTACCAAGATAAAGGCATCATGGATGCTTTTATTTTTTAGGAAAGCATTTTGGTTATGTGGGATGATGTTGTCCAAGTGGGGTTTTATGTGGTTTGAAAGAACTTTTGCAAAGATTTTATAAAAGTGTTTATGAGATTGATAGGTCTGAATTGAGAAATCTGGTCAGGGTGAGTAACTTTTTTGATGAGAGCAATGTTGGTGTCGTTAAGGTGTTTGATGATGTTGTGGGTGTTCGTGTTGTGATGAATGTCTCTAAGGAGTTTCATAAAGTCTCCCTTGATGTGACTCCAATTAGCAAGACAGAATTCAGTATCGAAGCCGTCATGGCCAGGTGATTTGTTTTTCCCAAGAGAGTGGACTGCCAAGTCAAGTTCCTCAGAAGTGAAGGGATTGGTAATGGTCTGTGGGGCCGTGATGTTTTTGCCACACAAGTTCTTCCAGTGGATGTGATTATGGAGGGTAGGCTTGTGGTTGGTATTAAATATTTTGAAGAAATGTTGAACTATATGTGTTGTAATCAGATGTAGTTTGAGGTGATAGTACCATTAATTTTGAGCTTTTCTATAAAAAAAATTTAGCATTGTTGTTGCAAGTTTTGTGGAAGTATTTAGTGTTTTTATCTCCTTCCTTTGCCCATTTAATGTTTGCTCATTGTCTCCAAATTGGGTCAAGGTATTGTTTGATGTGGTTCAACTCAAATTTGACTGAGAGAACAAGGGTTGGGTCCACAGTGGGGTCACTAACTACAAATAGATTTTGTTTTTCAAGATCAAAAAGTTTTTGGGAGAGGTTTCCAATAGTTTCCTTTTGCCAGATTTTTAGTTTGTTTCTAACAGTCTTGGTATTGATGTGAATGTGAATGCCTATATTTCTGATATGAGAGTCAGCAATGATCCAGTTCCTTTGGTAGAGGTTTAGACATGTGGGGTCAGAGTTCCAAAAGTTTTCAAAATGGAAAGGTTTGTGTCCTTATTTATCTAGTTTGGTGTTTATGATGATGTGGAAGTGGTCTGAGATAGGCCGATGGGATACAGATACAAAGGAGAAGGGGTATTGATCTTCCCATTTGTTGGAGCAGATAAAGTAGTCAAGTCTGTCCTAAGATTGTTGGTGGGTCCAAGTATAGCATGCATTAGCAGGTGGTATATCTATTAGGTTATGGTTTCACAACAGACTTTGAAAGGATTTGTCAGAGGTAGTCATGTAGCCAGATAAAGATGTGTTGTTTATTCTGTCAGAAATTTTAGTAGTGAGATTGAGATCGCCCCCTAAAGCCATGGTTTGTGGGGCGCCATAGAAGATACTGGCGGTTGCATCATCAAACATGATACCTAGTTTATCAACGAAAGTTGTAAAGGATTGAATATATGGCCAAGAGGCTATATCTTCTATATGGTCCATATTATTGTCTTCTAAATCAGATGATATAGTAGCAGAAAGTGAAGATGTTTCAAATGATGTATCGGTTAAGGATGATGTACCTGGTTTCTCTGAAGTAAAATAGTTTCTCTTGGTCAATCCTTTTAGGGTGTTGGAGATGTTGTTGATGGATTGAATGACTCATGCAGTCTTTCCATTTCTTTTCTACTTCAGAATCTACGATGAGAGGATTTCATCAATAATAGCATTCTTTAATTTTTTCACTATCTCAAAGTCTAAATTCAGAGTGGAGTCTATATCATTGATAGGGAAAGGGAAGGGTATGAAAGAGTTCATGAGGGTGTTGTTGGTGCTGTCATTTGCGGGTGAGGAAGTTCTAGGCCGTTTGTTATTAACTAATTAGTTTGTCTCTAGAGTGGACTTTGTTGTGATACTCTTTTGTTCCCAAATGAGGTTTCTCTCATTTGGTTTTCTTATGTTGTCAAAAGGATTTTTTGTATTTGCAGGACAATAGCATGAGGGGGGTGGACACTTATGTCAGAAAAGGTTGTCTTAATGGCAGAAGGGTTTTCAGAAGAGATTTTGATTCTATATATCTTTTCTCTTAATCGGATTTTGAGCAAATTTGGGAGAGTGATAGTATGTTTAATATAGAACACATAGTAAGCTTTGATATACTGGGTTGGTTGAAGAGTATCTTGGCTGAAAAATTGAAGAGTAGCACCCACAAAATGTGCTATAGCTCTAAAGACATCAACTTCCCAAAGATGTGGTGGTAGGTCGATGATAGCCACCCATCTAGATCTGCCTGATCCAGCTAGGGATGAGCCTTGCTTAGGTGACCATCGTGAGATGTTGGCTTGAACGAAGCTAGAAGCACATGGGATTGTCATTACTTGACTAAAGAGATGGTCAAGTTTTGTACCTTTCGGAATAGAATATTAGAGTTGAGATGGGGAAAGGATTTTAGGTTTCAAAAAAGTGTGACTTGGGAGAAGGAGGACAATGGCCCTAGTGACATCAAGGATGTTGACAATATTGTTTGAGATGGAGACAAGTATGCTTCCACTGGTAAAGACTTTTAGTATTCTCATAGAGTTAGCATGTAAGTCAAAAGGGAATTCTTTTCCAAGTGATCGATGGAGCCATCTGGAATGGAGAAGGGTTGAGCGTTGGTGTAGTAGTATGGGTCTTAGGAGGAGCACAAGAGTGAAGAAACATCACAGACATAATAGACCTTTGGATCTAATAAATGACATGGGCACTCTTTTGGCAATACCTCATGACTTTTTTTTACATCGGACCACCATAAAGGCCCCATGGCTTCTATAAAAAATCAATATTTGGGTTGACCCTTATTTAAAGGAGGGAAAAATTTCAAACTAAAATGTAAACATGCTTCTTCCCTCCAACCAAAAAGACTCCTTTAGATAATAACTCTTATAAGGCCCTTTTTTCAAGATGAAATAACATAAAAGACTACATATGATCTAAAACAACCTCCCATCTGATTCCTTTTTAACTTTCATAAATCAAATTGCAGGTCTAAAAGCATATAAATAAAATATTATGTATCCAACATGATACTTTTATAATTGTCACTACTTCAGTTACGTTGATTTTAACTCTATTTTTGGGAGTAATATAAGGTAGATATGATGTACTCACAAATTCATTAGTAATTTGTGGATTATAGTACATAGCAAACTCCTTGTAAGATTCTAAAATAGAAGATGCTTCAACAAACTATATATCTTCTATTTTGTTGGAACCGCCAGTAGACATTAAGCACATTTTGTCTTACTGTAAACTTAGTGGTATCTGGGTCATTTTTTTACCAAACCTAATAGAATGATACACTTTCGTATGATTTGAGATGAACATTATCTATCACATATTTGACTTACAATGACTAATTGTACAAATTGTAATGACCCAAATCTAGGTTAGACCTAAATCCTAGATTAGTACTTAGACTTAGTCTTATATTTGTCCTTTAAATTTAGTTTGGAACCCTAATTAATGACATAAATAGTTGGTAATGATTAGTCTAAATTGCATGATTATGAAATGACCTAAGTGATGAATAACATAGTTTGGGATTCCGATCCAACAAAAAAATGAGAATAAGTAATGGATCTCAAACATCTACTCATTTCATTATATGATAAGGTATATTATTTAGAATGCAATAATATTGGAATAATGTATGTCATCATCCTGGTGCATGGTTAACCTCATATGGAGAGGAAGGAAAAAGTATCATACTTATACTTCAAAATTATAAAAATGTTATTTGTTGGAAACTGGTATGCAAGATAGTATTCTCAAAATTGAATGAGTAGATATCCAAATTTTAAAATGATGAAGGTTTAATATTGATACAAATTTAGGCCTTAGAGTTGGGCCTTAGTGGGAATGAACCCATCCCTTTATATCTCAAACCCCGTTGGGTTCATACTGGCAAAATTAGGTTCATGTTAAATGGTTGTATTCATGTGTTGCAATCTGTTTTGGTCCTTAAATCATTCTTAGATTGAACACTTTCCTTGAATATGACTGCGTTGAAGTGAACTCTACTTTAGCAAGAATAGTTGAGTTAGCAATTCTTGATAAAAAAATTGTATTTAGAGGTTTAATCATGTTTTGGAACTTTTCAACAAACCTAGGGAGATTGGATAAACCCGATGGATTTTGAGAAAATATTTACCAACTTTTCCTAGTCTTTTCCATGCCAGGGGAAGGTCAACATGAACATATCATTGATAACTCGAGCAAGCTTCATAAACATGTTTGGGTTTTATTTTATAACATTTACCTTTATAAGACAAGAGAGATTGTATATTCATTTTATTTTCACCATTTTTGTGTCACAAACCCAATAGTTGTAGAGTAGTGAATCTAGGCAATCTTTCACTTTGAAGGCCAAAAAAGGGCTTTCCTTGGGATTTCAAGCAAAGGAACATGAGATCTTCTCTGATCCTCATTTTTTGGATATTGGTTTCTCATAGAACTTTGTTTTCTTCATTTTTAATTCTCATTGTTCCTTCTTCAGTCTTATTTGAAAGAGAAAACAATGATCAAGCTTCTTTTCCTTTCTCGCATCCATGCTTGATTTCCAAGCGATGGGGGCAGATCCATGTGGTTTTAAGATGGATTATCACTGAGTCAAGGTATGATGAAGTTTCCATACCAAGATTCACCAAGATCTGACTTCTTAATTTCTAGTTCTTGGCTGAGGTGAGTAGATGCATAACTCATCATTCATGTGATTTTTTCCCATATACCTTCTCTCTAATGTTTAGAAATATTTCCATCCAAACCTTGAAGAGTTAGAGCTATAGTGTAAGTTCAAGATAATACTTTGTGTGATCTATTCTTATTTTTCTCCTACTTTATCTAGTGGCCATCTCATAACAACAACCTTAGACATGTTCTTTATCATTAATTGTATGCTTAAAAAATATGAAGATGGCCTCAATATGTGTAATGTTTGAATCTTCTCCTATTTCTTGTAGAATTAGACCAAAATAAGGGTGCCTCAACTTGATATTTTTATAGAAACATGGTATGGTTTGGATATTATAGTTAATATTTTTCCTTGTTTAGAAAATGATATTGATCATCATGATTTCATAGTAAAAGGATAAGACCCTGGATAAGATAGCCTAAATATCAATTTTAAAATTCATCAATTTTTGCTAGAATAATAGTAGCATAATCAACTTTTATGATAGCTTTAGATCTTGTTCCCTTGTTTTATGGGATAAAGCAATGGTGTTTGGCATTGTGAGATGGTTGAATTTAAATGATGATATAAATTAGGTCTATTGAGGCATTGATAAAAGAATACACCACTAATGTTGGCTACGTTGTTAACTATGCATTATGAATGCTCTCTTAATATCATTGTTTATCTGTACATCGCTACACGTAATAGTTGTGAACAATGTAAGGGGAAACTTGCTAATAGACGTACTTGGTTTGGAACCCCTCAAAGTTGTTAAAAAACACAGTAAGGGGAAACTTCAAATGGGTTAAATTATTAAGGAGTAGAAAAGTTAATTAATATAGTTAGAGCCCTAAACATCATGAGCCATCCCCAAATTTTTTACTGGGATGATAAAACATGTCAGTCATGCTTAGGTGATGCCCAAGTGATGAAGAGTTGGAGTATATTAGACCCTAAGGGTTAACTTATAGGAGGTTAGGAGAAGTTCCATAGGGTTGGAAGAGAAACCCATCCTTATTGATTTGGGAAATAAACGTTATACGTGAAATATCATTTCAGTTTGGTGCTCGGAATTGAGATAAACTTGACCCTTATGTTATGTACATATTATTGAGCCTCAACCTTGTAATAAGGTGGGAAAAAGGTAGAGCGACTTTAGGCCCTACCTACCCAGAGGTAGATCTAAGCTTGTTGTTTCCTTAGGGTGATCGTCTAAACTCTAATGTGTCAATGATGAGTCATGCATATGAACATAATGTGAAGATATCTACTTGTATAGGTGCAATTCAAGGAGATACATGTTATGCAAATAAAATGAAAGATTATTTTCTTTTTTGGTCAGTTAAATGAAAGATGTTGGTTATTTAGTGTTGATAATTTACTCTTTTATAACCTTGTTAATATTAACCTGTCATGTTTATGTAAATTTCTTAATGGTGTATTATGAAGAGTGAAACCCATCAATGCTTGTGCGTTATTTCTCACAAAGACTTTGGCTAATGAATTAAGGAACACAATTTTAGATCATGGAGGTGATGCGCCAACCATAATATATTGTTTAGTGAATTCACCATATGTAGATGAAGTCTTTCTTTGCTATTTTGAAATCTAGAAGTTACTATATTGGGGTCATTGGACATGTCAGTGGATATTTTTTGTTTTGTTCATAGCATGATATTTGTAACATACCTTTTCTTATAATTTAATACCAATGAATTGTGTAGTATATGTTGTAATATTCCTTTAAAAATCTTAACAATGGATGTTATAAGAACTTATGATACTTGGAAGGAAAAAGAAATGCTAGTCTATGAAAATTTGAATTCTTAATCGCCTATCTTATGATAAACTCCCACTTTGCATGAGTATTCTTGTGGTACTTAGCTATTTTGAATTGGTAGTGTACTCAACATTGGGTTATATATTAATTATCAATTGTAGTTAGTTATTGCAATTTTGTTGCTACAATTTGCTATCAAAGCTTAGGTCCTAAGTCAATACAAAAATATTGGGTATACATAGTCTTCTTCTTGCAATAGGATGTAATATGTGTGACTATATTAGATATGTAGTCTAGTAGAGAAGATCATGCCTTGAAGCTAACCCTTGATCTAGGTGGAAACTAGGAAGCTCTAGAAGACCATGCACATAATGTACCTAATCAACAACTTTTTCCCTCATTCTGTGAAGAGTTATATCATCATGACCAATGTATATCTGATGTAGAGGAAGTAGCGAGTCCATGACAACAACCCCAAGTTGTAGTTCCACAAGTTACACCTGATATGGATATTATAGAACATTAATTTTTGGTCACCATTATTTAGGCATCTAGGGTTGTGAGGGCACTTGCACTGTAACTAGATAAAGTTAGAGAATTGAGCCAATATTATGACAATATAAGAAAGATAGAGGTGTATGAACTGACATGTAGTGTAGTTCCTAATGAAGCAAACATATTGTTGCTTAAGGCTAAGAAGCCCATGTACCAAAGGAATAGAATGTGGAAAATGATGTATATATGCAATACCAAATTTCTAGCCATTGGTTGGCGATATGGAAGATGTAAGGGGGGGGGGTGAAGCTAACACATAAGAAGAGTTTAAAATACAATTTTAATTATAATAATATCTTGACATGCGTGAACATGATATGTTTCTTGACTTGATGAGGTTTTTCCCACTATTAAGTGCTATTGGAGCACAAGGTTATAAGGTTTGAAGGAGGACTTTATCCATTGATGAAAGACAGAGTGCTATGAAGAAGACTCATTCTAATTTCCATGCCTTCGTGGATGCTTCTAGAAGGGTGGAACAAATGCAAAACTAGGAGAGAAATTGAGGGGAAAAATAGCAAGTCTAGAAATGTTCATATAGGGATCCTAGTAATCAAATAATGGGTAGGCTAACCCCATATCAATGAACACCATCTTCATATAATGTGTCAAAACAACAACATGACAGAGTATATGTAAAGGTAAGATAGGTTGAGGTAGAGGATGTCATCCTTAAAGGGCAAGCAATATAGAATCATCAACAATTACAAGTCCAGAACAATCTAGAAGACCTAGTTATGCTTCATCTCTAGAATAATATACAACTAGTGGATGTGTTCATAGGGGCTAAACTTGGGGCCCCAAACTAACTAAGTGTTACATATGCGGGTGGCTAGGAAATTATGCTACAAAATGTCAACAATAGGGACAACAACAGTAGTTGGGATAACTACCTAGAGGCCAATATCAATAAACTAAATAGACATATTAATGTAGTAATATAAGTGTTGCATCCCTAGTAAATCAAGTGCATAGGGAACTATGTTAAAGAGTTTCTTTGGTAGGGGAAATGAAATTCTACCACTACTTGTAAAGCTCATGAAATGAATTAATAGGTAGGAGTGATGTCACCACTAGTAGTCTATAGTTAGATGCATTTATATACTGATTTCGTTACTCCTATTTTTGTTTTATATATCCTAGTGTGAAAAACACTTTTGTGACTAAGTCGATGACAACCAAGAGTCATATATTAGTGATACATGTATGTTTTGATAGGATATACCTACTATATAACCCAATGGGATTCATAGTAATCAAGTGGACATGTTTCCACTATGGATGCAAGTATTCTTTGAAATATTGTGCATGATCTTCTTAGAGAAGTAAAATCAATTACAGAGTTCTTTAATAAGGAATTGGAGTTCCTTGATGGTGATATAAGTTAGACCTTTGTGAGGGATAAAACTATTTTTCCTACATGTACGATTTTTTTGATTAATGTATATAGAATGATGCAAAAATGATAGAAAGGGTACTTCAAACATATAATTTATACCCATGTAGAGTATCTTAGTATGTCATATATATATATATATATATATTTTAAGAGTTCCCTTATGTGATTGCTAAGAAATTTCCAGGGTTATCATCACCTAGGCAGGTTGATTTTGAGATTAAATTAGAAATGGGTACCATGCCAATATGTTTACAACTTTACCATATGGAATTGTAAAAGCTTAAGAGCTAAAGACACAATTGAAAAAACTATAAGATAAAGGGTTTACTGAAATTAATACTTCATCATGGGGAGTTCTAGTTCTATTAGTGAAAAAGAAATATGATATGATGAGATTTTACATTTACTATATTCGAATCAATAAGGTTACATAAAAATGTATCCCTTATCTAAGGCTGATGATCTATTTCACCAGCTTAACAAAGACATCACATTTTCTAATATGTATCTAATTTTATGATATCATCAACTGAGAATTAAAATTGAGTATGATCCAATGTCAACTCTTTGTATGAGGTATGGTCATTATGAGTTCTTGGTTATGTCATTTGTATTAACTACATCATTTATAGATTTAATGAACACAATATTCAATTTTTTCTTAGAACATTTTTCATGTTTATTGATGATATGTTGATATATATACTATGGATGTTGAGAAGCATGAGCATATCTACATTATCATTGTTGATGATAGGGAATCATATTTTTTTGCTAAATTTATTTTATGTGTGTTTTGGATTTTAGAAGTTGCCCTTTTAGGGAGATTTATTTCTAGATAGGTAATCTATTTAAATGCCAAGAAGGTGGACTCATTTTTACAAAGGGAATATCCCAAACACAGATAGAAGTTTGTATCTTCCTTGGGTTAGAAGGATATTACAAATTTTGTACAAGACTTTAGTACATTAGCAATGTTGTTTAATGAGGTTAAAAAGGAAAGAGGTTTCTTTTGTATGGACAAAGAAGAGAAAGAATAGTTTCTAGATGTTGAAACAAATATTGACCGCATCACTAGTTTTGTCATTTCTCAAGGATGGAAATTTTTTTGTAGTTTATTGTGATACTTTAGGGAAAGGATTAGGGTGTGTACTTATGTAGTATGGTAAGGTATTTGGCTATGCTTCTAGAAATTTAAAGAAACATGAGGAACATTTCCCAGCACATGATATAGAATTAGCTACAGTTGTGTTATCCCATAAGACAGGGCACGATTATCTATATGGAGAGCCATGACATGGGTTTACATATTATAATAGACTATAGTATATTATTACTCAAAAGGATTTAAACTTGAGATAGCACAAATGACTTATAAAAATTGAGGATTATGATTGGATCATTTATGATCACTTAGGTAAGTTCAATGTTGTTACAAAAAATTAAGTCATAAGTCATATTCGGCATATACAACCATAGTGTATCATCTCACATGTAACATGAGATATTTGTAATTGAAATCAAGAGAGTTAAACATTCGACTAAGTAAAATCACATGAGGGAACAAATTCAACACAACTACAAGTTAAATTGACTTTGGGACAACAAATCTTACAATAGTAGGGTGTTAACTATGAGATTCAAAATATTAAATTGGAAATGAAAAAATGTAAGAAGAGGTATTTCCATTCTCATATGTTAATATACTATTATTTAAAGGAAGATTTTGTGTTTTAGATAACTAACGTATAAGAAATATAGTTCTAGAAGAGAAACATAGTTCTATATATGATATGTACACAAGTAATACAAAGATGTACTATCATTTGAAAGAATTGTAATGAAGGGTGTGCATGAAGAGGGATGTAGATGAGGTTGTGGCATACTCTGGAGTGTGTCAACATGTTACATTTTAACACCAAAAACTTTTTTTTTCAATAGTGAATCACTTCTTCAACTTTAACATCTTACAAGAACGCCCTTGTAGAAGTGCGGACAACAAATAGGACTGACAATCCTTTCTGGATGGTGAAGCCAATAAATCTAAAAACAAAGTTATTAGAAGTAGAATCCAGTAACATTAGGTTCCTATTAGTTATGTGTTGGAGGTGTCGAAGAAGAGATGTTCCATCATCAGCAAACAATCCAAAGGTATCAAAGGCAAAAGGTAGAAAATGATGGTGATTTGTCACACAAGCTGCTCCATGTTTTTTAACATTTTCTACAGTGGCGCCAGAGGATGCATGTCCTTCTTTGAAGTTACTAGAAAGCATGCCTATCTTGGGACACACTCGCGTGAGGTGTACACATGTATATTTCCCATTTGCCCAGTCAAATAAAAGGATGTTAGGAGGTCCCTGGGAGTGGAGACCATTAGATTGTGTGCCAAGGAAAGACACATGAGCTTCTTTTAAATCCTTTAACCCAACACGAGAAATTAGGTCCAAAAGAGTATCACAAACAACATCATGACAAAACTTATAACCTGGTCTTGTATGACAATGTACGACATGATCACCAAAGGAATCTAGGTCTATACTATTGCAAAGTGGGCATCGTTCGCCACCGGGATACAAGGGGATCATGATCCAATAACAAAGGATAGCTCGATACTCAATTGGTGACATAGAAAAACCAAGAACATCAATGAAAATAGCTAGTAGAAAGTCTTGTGCATTGTCGTCTTGTAAAGAAGAGAGAATAGCTAATCGACGTTGGGTGAGACTTCTTGTAGTGAATTGTTGGACAATTATTCTGTAGTAAGCATCTGTCGAAATAGACTAGGTCTTTAAAGTGGCAGAAGGCGATGTGACAGCTTGGACCAACAAAAGGATGGCAAAACATTACATAATGTGGTATGTGAACTGGTGAAATAGGACCCCATAGGAAAAGAGTCGACCTCTTACATAATGTGGTGTTGGAGCTCCTGTGTGTGGATCTGAGAGAAAACATAGGCAAAGTTGTTGAAATCATTGGAAGACTTGATGCCCAAGCCTACAAGGTGCATATGAATTGTGGCTAAGCAGCACTGTAGATCACCAAATCCAAGAACGTCACCAACAACAATGTGTGCCAGACATTTGCGAAGCCCACGGTAAAAATCATCCAGTGTAAAGGAAATAGAATTTGCGGGTGTCGTCCAAAGATAAAACAACATTTGGGCATTCCAACACACAACCGGAGAAGAAGAAGCTCAAATTGTAGATCCTGAAGCTAGGATAAGCGGGCCATCAAGGGAATAGTTTTTCCACACATTCCCCAAGAAGCTCCATGGAAAAACACATGTCTGTGGAAACATGACCTCCTAGAATCTTTACTTCTCACTGCAGACGACATATGTCAGCAGCAAACATACCCATCAATGGGTATCTCCTGGGGTCAGCTAAAGGCCAAAAGATTTCCATTTTCTTAGTATTGAGATGAAAACCAATACTTGGTCCTCATTTTTAGATAAGGGATATAGCCTTGGCAACCTCTGTTGTGTCACCAATGAGGGTTCTGTCATTGGCATAGAAAGTCATAAGGTTGAGACAACACTCATATTTTAGCTGCAAAATAAGAGGATGGAGAGAAAGAGAAAAAAGGAGTGGCCCCAATGGATCGCCTTGTTGGACATTGCAACCCTTTTCCTTTCCATAATGGAAATGATATAATGTGACAACATACTTTGTGGTTGGAATACCACATATGCCAAAATGATTTGATTTTACATGGATATCTATTGATAGATTGAGAAACTTCACTCTTTTTCTTCCAGTGGTGGCTACTTATGAATCTGAGCGTGTAGCACATACTTGTATATATGTGATTGTTAGATTTCATGAAGTTCATCGGACAATTGCTATAGATTTTGGACAAACATTCATTTCTAAATTGTGGGTAAGATATATGTTGTTATGGGAACCAAGTTTGCCTTTCATAGGGTGTTCCATCCCCATACTAATGGATAGTTACAAAGGGAAATTCAGATGCTAGAAAACATTCTAAGTGCATGCACCTTACAATCTCTAGGCAGCTGGAATGTGTGATAAAGCTTTATAGAATTGCCTAAAAAATCATTATCACCCAATATAGGAATGGAACCTTATGTAACCTCCCTAAATGTTCAACATCTTAACCTCACTTTTTTTCATCCAATTTATAACCTACACATAAGTGAGAAACCCAATTTCATCAGAAGATACTAGTCAAAGAATGATATAAGAGGAAGTAAGATGGATACAAAAACTGTACATGAACATGAACGATAAAACAAGGTACAAAAACAACATCTCACCATTCAACATATAGTAACAACATTTAACAACATGAATACTACAAATTGAGATTACTCATTGAATGATAAGATTTTACATATGCACATATTGAAACTATATAAGATCGTTTTGAGAATGAGTGCACATGCTCACTCGCTCAACACACGACTCCAATAATCTATCAATCATCGTCATTGATGATCAAGGTCACCCAAAATCATAAAAATTGTGACACTGTCAAACAAATGTTATGAGTACACATCTAGGAAAATAAAAAAAACCCGTGATAGATATGACTTGGTAGTAATATGTATACCAAAAAGAATTTTTGAACATTCCATAAAAAAATACAATTTTTAACAAAGATCTTTGTTTAAAAAGAGAATAAACATTTTAATCACATTTCCATTATATATTTGTGCACTGATGCTGAAATTTTTGATGAACTATCTCTCCTTACAAAGAGGTCAATATTTAAGGCCTTTATGTTTGACTACCAATATATAAATCATTTTATGAATGACCTATTACTAAAGACTTAATTCACTTTCAATCATTTTACTACCATATAAACTTTTACTTTCATCTATGGGATCATATATATATTGTTTCATGTGTTTGAAACCATATATACAATAAATCAAGCATTTTGACTTTCGTGAGGCTGAGTTGTTTAACAACACACTCATGGAAGCTAACTTGACGGATCTAGGATTCTCTGGCATGAAGTTTATGTACTTCCATGGTACCATTCAAACCCGCATTGACAGAGGTCTAGGTAATACTGAATTCGTGGTGAATTAACCTCATTTCATAGTCGAGCACTTACCTAGAGTATGGTTGGATCACTGCCCTATACTTATTCGCAATACAGCAAGAAACAGAAGCAAAGAGAAAATGAGATTCATGATTGAAAGCTCGTGGTATAGGAACCAAGAGTTCCAAAAGATGATTGAACAACATTGGAACAGTCATCAGGATTTTCATGGTTCACTGTGAGAAGTGAAGACCAATATATCTAACTGGGCATGTAAATTTGAATCGAAAATAGGGAAACAAAAAGTTGGGCTGTTAAGAAGCATCAACGTTCTGCAAACACAACTCACACAAAAGCATGATAATACTACCGATAGGTTTTGTAATGAACTTATTCAGAAATACAACAGAATTCGTGAGCTTGAGGAGGAAGACTGGAAACAGAAATGCCATCTGCAATGGAATATAGAAGGGGATTTGAACTCAAAGTTTTATAATGCATATGTGAAATAGAGGAGACACAATAATACCATCACTATGTTAAAAAAAAGTAATGGGGACTGGACGACTGGAGAGAATGAGATCCATGAGCTTATTGTCAACCATTTTAAAACCATTTTTACAGAGAATCATGTGGTGGATGAAGGAAAAATTAAGAACTTCTGCGGTAAGTTTAATAGACTTAATGGTCTCGATCAAGACAAGGTAGCAGCACCTCTTTTACTTGATGAGGTTTACAAAGCTTTACAATCTACAAATCCAAATAAAGCTTGTGGTCCGGATGGGGTTGATGGTTCCTTCTTGCTTGCTAATTGGCATGCAGTTAAACATTCTGTTCTGAGAATATTACAGTCTGCAATCGGAGGAGAAGCCTTGGCTGAGGATATGTGTGATGCAAATATAGTACTGATCGCTAAAGTGACAAAGCCGGAGTGCTGCGCACAACTAAGACCAATTTCGTTAAACAATCTATTGCTTAAGATGACATCCAAGGTGATAATTGGGAGAATCAAGGACCATCTTGCACAATGGATATCTCCAACCCAAAGTGCATTTGTTCCTGGAAGAAGGATCTCAGACAACATAGTAGTTGTACAGGAAATTCTTTTCAACATGCGCAGGAAAAATGCACCTCAATCTATGGAAATCAAGATTGACTTGTCGAAGGCATATGATAAGATGACATGGCCGTTTGTAGCTGATACACTTGAGAAGATTGGGATGCCGGTGAGTGTCATAAATTACATCATTAAATTGATTTCTGGAGGGGCTGCTACTGTTATTTGGCAAGGTAGGAAGGCAGGAAGTTTTAAGGCTACTAGGGGTCTTTGGTAGGGAGATCCACTCTCGCCATATCTATTCATTCTATGTCTGGAAAGACTTAGCCAGCTAATTGAGGAGAAGGTAGCGAAGAAGGAGTGGACGCCCAGCAAGTTATTTACTAGGGGTCCTTGGATTTATCACTTATGTTTCGCAGACGACATGATTCTTTTCGCAAAAGCCAACCAAACCCAAATGGATACTATTCTAAAATGTTTTGAGGAATTTGGTGTTGTGTCAGGGCAGGCAATTTCTATAGCAAAATTGAGCTTTTTCTTCTCCAGGTCAGTACCCAGAAGAATGAGGAAACAGATCTGTCGATGGAGTGGCATCCCAGAAGTACAGGACTTGGGGAAATACTTGGGTGTACCGCTGATACATGGCAGAGTGAACCATGGTACGTATGGTGACATCCTTAACCGCGTTAGCAACAATATCAATGCTTGGCCAGCACGGTGCTTATCTCTTCCTGGTAGTATAGCTATGGCCAAGGAAATTTTAACTGCAATCCCAGGTTACATAATGCAGACGTCTGTCTTACCCATGAAGATATGTGACAGAATCGACAGTAGTATCCGATCTTTCATCTGGGGCGGCAACCACAAGGCACACCCGGTGTCCTTAGTGGCTTGGAACAAGATGACGTCGAGTAAAAAAGAAGGAGGACTGGGCATCAAGGCCATGAGAGAGTGGAACCTAGCGCTCATTAGTAAGAATTGTTGGGAAGTCATGTATGAAAGGAACTCAATCTGGTGTCAAAGCATGAAGCACATGATGTTGAACAGAGATAGTATAATTATCCCTAACATATCCAGGTTGGGTCATGCAGCTTTCAAATGTAAAGAGTTCATGGAAGAAAATACTTACTGGATCCCTATCACTGGTGAATCCCTCAACGTCTGGCAGGATAGATGGTGGAGCATGAATCATATCTTGAAAGAAAGGACTTGCAAACTGATTCCCCCAGAGCTTGAAGACCTCAAAGTAGCAAGCCTTGTCAATTTGGACAATGAGTGGGATGAGAAGTTCCTGAAAGAGTACGCGATGGAGGGGGACCTGAAGGATATTATGAAAGTGAAGGTACCAAATAATACAAATGGGAGGGATATCATCGTCTGGGCACACACAGATAATGGATAGTTCCATGCCCAATCTGCTTAAAAAAAGCTGAGGAGTTCAAAGGATATTAAGGTAGAAGGAAAATGGGACCTAGTGTGGAAGACAAAGGCCCCTGAAAGGGTGCGAATGTTTCTATGGTTGGTGGGACATAACACCTTGCTAACTAACAACAAAAGAACAACCCAACACATGTCTAATGATAGCAGCTGTCATCGATGCGGCGGACAGGAGGAGAGTGTGCTCCATGCCCTAAGAGACTGTGAAAGGCAACTCTTGTTTGGAAGGAATTGTTAGAAAGACAACTCTGGGATCGTTTCTTCGGGGAGGATAACCTATGGAAGTGGCTGGATTGGAGCTTGACACAAGAAGCTAGAGTAACCAACATGATTGTCATGGGTTGTCACTACATATGGAGGTACAGAAATAAAGAGGTGATGGAGAAGACAACAATGTTGCTGGGTTACCAAGTGAACCAAATTCGAGCGGAAGCTTCATTTAATGGAGAAGTGCGTGCAGAGATTAACAACCCCAAGATACCTAAAAGCATGGAGGTTCGCTGGTGTCCACCTTCACCCAATGAACTGAAATTCAATGTAGATGCAACTTACAAAAATGGGAGAGCTTGTATTGCTGCAATTTGCAGGAACAATGGGGGTCATTGGGAAGGAGGATGGAGCAAAGAAATCTTGACCGACAATGCTCTTTTGGCAGAGATCCAAGCTATCGACCTTGCAGCCAGTATAGCTGAGGAACTAAATGTATTTTATGCTACGATTGAAACATATTCGTCTGAAGCTAGGAAGGCAGTGGGGAAGCAACCTAAAGAAAATTCGAAGCTGGCACCATGGATTGCTGTGATCAGAAAGAAAATGAAAAGAGAGTGGAAGGTGACTCACACTCGGAGAGGAGGTAACATGGCTGCGGATACCCTGGATAAATGCCACCCAAAAACCCGGGATGGACTCTTATCCTACAGAACTATCCCTAAAGAGCTGGTGACTATCATCAATTTTGAAATGTGTAATGGTAGTAGTACTACCTGATTTATTTCCGAGCATTCCAATTTAACTTGTATGCATTCCAACATTTTAGCCTGCTTGAGGGAGGTGGGATGAATAAAAGAGCTCCCTGACTTCACCAAAAAAAAATCAAGCAAGATGGAGAGTATGATTGATGGCGACGCTAGGGTTTGAGGGGGGCATCTGGTGGAGATCGCGTAGGAGATCCCAATGGTGAAGGAGATGATCAAGTTTTTGATCCAGAAGCGAAGGGGAAATGTGATGACAAGGCCTATAGAGAGGACATGCCTATAACATACACCTCTGTAATGATGGAGAACAGTATGAGTACAAATAAGGAGTTGTAGGGGACAAATACGGAGATGTTCTTCCTCAAGAATCTCTTTGAAGATAACCTTCCACTCAGTGCTATCTCACTTGAGGAGATGGACGGGACCTCGATCGATGATTAAGATGCAGAGGAGAACCTTGTGAGGCCATGGAGCTATGACGTGGTGGTAAAGATGCTTGGAATTGAGATTGGTTACATGATGCTTAGGGACAAACTCAAGCTATTATGGCAAATACAAGGTCAATCTAACATGTTTGAACTTGAACATGGACATTTTTTGGTGCAACTTTTGTGTAAAGAGGACTTTAAAACTACACTTTGGGGGGTCCTTGGAAGATATTTTGGGTGCAACGTACTCGTATGAGAGTGGTATCCCAATTTCAAAGCCACGGATAAGCTACCAAATTACATGGTCACTTGGGTTAGAGTCATGAACCTTCCCCTCCATTTGTACATACCAACCATGTTCTGGTACCTAGGCATGGCATTGGGTTCCTTGGTGAAAGTAGATAGCCACACAGAAAATAGAGCACAAAATTGTTTTCACGACTAGTTATAGAGGTCGATTTGTTTAAGGACCTAGTGGCTTCTATCCTCATCAATGGAGTGGAGCATGAGGTCATATATGAAGGTCTACCTTGGACTTGTGCTATGTTTGGTAGAGAAGGACATATATCAAATAAATTCAAGGAGGAACCACCGAAGGAAGGCGCCACCAGAAAAGAAAGTGTGGAAACACCCTAGGTGGAACCACAGACTAATGTGAGTAATAGCGTAAATGAATGGCAACACCAAAAATCAAGAAAGGGCAATAGGAGAAGGAAGGCAGTGTAGGATAAAACAAGATAGGAGTACACGAATCACTTTGTTGGGTTACAACAAGACGATGAAGGAGGAGAGGTAGCAGAAGTAGACCAGGGTCAAATTTTGAGGGAGGGAGGAGTTGCCATGGAGATAAGACCAGCAAAGGTGTGGCGTAATAAGAAATACAAACTAAACAAGGCAGCAGTTGTTACTGAAGAAGAGGTTCTAAAAAATATTACTAACATTCATAGAAGAGCAGGCGACAAGAGCTATGTAGAGAAAAAGAGGGCTCAACATGTGAGGGAGAAGCATATGGTAGATAATCCATAGGTGGATGAGGTGATCATAGTAGAAGATGGCAATGGAACAATAGATATAGAGGAAGACATGGAGGAAAATATCAATCCAAATTTTGGAAAACAAGTTACAATCTCTTCGTGTATAAAGAAATATAGAAATAAAAAAGGCATAAGAGAAAAGGAGAAAAATTTGCTACCATGCAGGTCAGGGTCAAGCAATGATCTACATATGAAGAGGAAGGGAAAAGCCAAACCTCAAGACCAACCTGTAACATAGAGGAGGAGCTCAAGGATAAATTCTCAAGTGTCAAGGGAGGGGGATACCTCTAATCCAAGCTCTTTCAAGGCCAATACGACTGAGGAAGTGAAAACAACTGAGTTATCTTTTATAGAGGTGAGAATAGGAAGAGTTGATGAAGGAGAAGGGGGGAGGGTGTTTACTAAACTCAACAGTCTCTACTCCTATCTCTGGTTGCATCATGAGCATATTGTGTTGGAACGTATGGGGAATTGGTAACAAAGGCCGTTGTTCAGACATGTCTAACCACATATAGGAACATAAGACTAAAGTTGTTGCTATCCTTGAACCCAGGATTAGTGGAATATCAACTACTAAAACCATAAAAAATATGGGATTCTCCTTCTCACACCGTGTGTAAGTGTGGGGTTTTGTAGAGGCCTCAAGATATGTTGGAAGGGTGAGGAACATAAGGTGCAGATCATTAATAGTAATCAATAGTTTGTTACTTGTAGGTTGGCAAATAGCATGGTGGTTAATTTTGTCTATGTGAATCCACACATCTCGGTGAGGAAACTATGATGGAGACACATCTTGGAGGTGAGTGAAACTATAAACGTCCCTCAGATTGTAATGTGGGACTTCAAAACAATGATGTCACCTGCAAAGAAGACTAGAAGTGATAGTTATGACTACAAAGAGGAAATAATCTTAAAGGAGATCACCAGGGAGGTTGGCCTATCTGACCTGGGGTTCTCAGGCATCTGATTTACCTATAAGTATGGTAGACTTCAGGAGAGGTTAGACCGAGTGTTGGCCAATGAGGCCTTCATGAGGGACTTCCCCTCTTAGTCTGTGGAGCATATACCTAGAGTTTCATCTGATCATTTCCCGCTACTATTAAAACCACACAAGGTGGAGGTGCAAACAGTTCGGTTTGTTGCAAAGGCATCATGGAATGGAAATGAGGCCATCAAACAACTTGTGAAGAGGAAGTGGGAAAATTTGACTAATGTCTATGAGACCCTTCAGATGGAAAAAGATGACCTTATGAGAATGGATCAACAAGTGAAACAAGCTTATTATAGGAACAAAAAAGGCTTTAGTGAAACATCAACACGTTGCAACACATGTTAGCTAAGAAGTATGATATTATTACTAAAAATATGTGCATTAATATGTAGTCTAATATCCAATAGATCATTACAAAGGAGGAAGACAATTGGAAGCAAAGGGAACATATACAATGGCTACAAAATGGCGACAATAATACAAAATTTTATCAAGCTTGGGTCAATCAAAGGAGGAGGCAGAGTACTATCACCAAGCTTAAGAATGAGGCTGGTTACTGGATATCAAATGAGGAGGAGGTAATGGACATGGTGGTAGCACATTTTCTAAAGATTCTCACTGAACCTACTAGGACCAGACAACCAATCAACACTGTAATACTACAGTCGAGATGAACATTGTCACCTCCAAAACTACAACAGAGGAGGTGCTAGATACTCTGAGGAATATGAAAACTTGCAAGGAAGTTGGTCCTGATGGGATCAATGTGGAGTTTATTCAAGGCAACTAGGAGATTGTAGGACAATATGTGATTCATACCACACAAACTCTCATTGCAGGAGAATTTTGTAGTGAAGAAGTATGTAATGCAACTATTATCCTTATTCCAAAGGTTAACAGACCAGAGAGATGTGACCAAATTAGGCCGATATCTTTAAACATCATATTGAAACTAGCCTCAAAGGTGGTCATGGAAAGATTGAAAAGATTTGTGCCTAACTGGATATTAGTAGAACAAAGTAGCTTCGTGCCTGAAAGAAAAATTACTGATAATATAGCACTAGTGCAGTAAATCTGTAATGACCCCACCCCTCAATAACCCCCAATTAAGGGAGACCAAGAATCTAGAGTTGCTATCCCAAAACAGGATCAATGGTTTTGCAAATACTCAAAAATAATTAATAAATTCTACCAAAACTAAGCTTAAAGTAGGATATAAATTTACTGTTGACATATGTTTTCAAAAAATAGGAGTATTTGGAACTTTACCCAAACTAGAGTTCTATCTAACTAAATCCTCCAATCTTTATATAGCTTTATTCTTCAAATGTTACTTTAATGTTTGTCCTTTTCAAGTATTCCTAAAACACCGACAAACAAAATTTTAATCAGTATAAATAATATATTGGTATGTGGTGGCAACCAATAAGATGCACATATTTCATAACACCCTAATTACATCAAATAGTTGTTAACAATAAAAGATAACATTTTCAATATAACTTCCCAATCACTTTTACTCATATTTTCTCTCTCTTTCACTTGTATTTCTTTGTTTGGATTCCTTTTACCATTAGGAACCATGTGGACTCAGAATCTAATCCATGATGATCAATCATAAAACTTTCCACATATTTCTCATCATTATATTAATTTCTTTTCCTTTTTATGCATTATTTGATTTCATTCAACTTTTCTTTCCTTTTTATCTTATTGGACTCACTAACTCATTAGGATCCATGAAATCATATATTTAAAGGAAATATTATCAAAGAAATCCTTTCAAAGTACATAAATCATACAATTTTCATAATCATACACTTTATTGGAGAAATTGCATTTCAAACCATATAAGCTCAAAAATTGCATTTGTAACATCCTTCCCCTCTTATATGATTTTTTCCCACAAACGTTCACCAAACATATAAATAATTTGGCATAAGACTTTTTCCATGTCCATCATCATCTCCCATGTAGCTTCATCCTCTTCATGGCACTTCCAAAGAACCATTATCATCTCTATTCTTTACTCTTGAGCTTCTCTCACCTTGGTATCTTGTACCCTCATTGGTGACTTAGGGTAAGTCAGCCTCCCTTGGAGTTCAATAGGTTCAATTCTCAGCATACGGCTTTGGTCCTTCACATATCTCTTTAGATTGGACACATGGAAAACATCATACATCATACTATACTGAGGGGGTAATACCAAACGATATGCAACTTCACCAATCTATTCCAAAACCTCAAACAGACCCACGTATTGGGGACTCATCTTCCCTCTATTTTTAGCTATAGCTAGGAGCAGTTGGATTTTCAAAAACACATGCTCTCCCACAGTGAACTACAATTAGTCTACTTTGCATCAGCATACAACTTCTATCGATCATGGGTTCTCTTCAGCCTCTACTTGATCAAACTAACTTTATCTGCATACACCTGGAGTTAATCTGACCTCAATAAGGTCCTCTCACTGACATCTTCCCAATGAAGTGGTGCCGACATGGTATCCCATATAGAGATTCATACGGAGGCATCTTGATACTGGCTTGGTAGTTTTTGTTGTATGCAAACTCGGCTAAGGGTAAGTATTGCTCCCTTGATCCACCCCAATCGAGCACACATGCTCTCAACAGATCTTCTAAATTCTGGATCATACTCTCTTGACTGTCCATCAATCTGGGGGTGATACGTTGTACTAAACTTTAACCGTGTTCCAAGCTCTTCTTGTACCTACTTCGACAACTTGGAAGTAAACTTTGGGTCTTGATAAAAAAAAATCGAACTGGGTACACCACACAACCGTATAGCTCATCTAGGTCTGACACTAATTGTATATTGGCTTGTTGTGAAACCAATTGTATATCAGATTTAATCCTCTGGGATACCCCAAAAAATAGGGTTGTAAAAAACATTCATGACATGAGTAGTCATAGATGAGATAAAATGATGGCCATCATGGTGGATCTATCTAAGTTCAATGATCTAATTAATGGAGTTTTATTGAGGAACTTTGGGGAATTTGCAATTACCTATGAACATCAAACAATTTATAATGAACTCTTATCACTGGAGTATGCTCGAGGATAGTTTGGAATGGGAAACAATCTAGGTTCTTCAAGTCAAGCCAAGGTCTGAGTCAGGGGGATCCATTGTCACCATACTTATTTGTACTTTATCTAGAGAGATTATCCCAGATGAAACAAGAAAGAGTCACTAATGGAAGTTGGAGACCGGTAAAAATGGGTAGAATAGGAATTGTGGTGGCTCACATTTGTTTCACTGATGATCTTATCCTTTTTGCAGAGGCTAGCAAGTCCCAAATGTGAGAAATCCTATATGGCTTCAAGGAGCATGGGAGAGCATTAGGATAGGAGATTTCTATCACTAAATCTAGCATCTTCTTCTCAAGGAGCATGTCAAGGGCAACTCAGATGGTTGTTAAATAGTTGACCAAATTCCAAGTTACTGAGAATCTGGGTAGGTACTTGGGAGTACCAATCTGGCATTCAAAGATCACCAAAAAAACTTACTATGACATAATCGATAAAGTTGAGGGGAGAGTTCAAGCCCAGGCAGCAAGGATAATATCATTGGTAGGGAGAATTTTTTTGGCCAAATCCACCTTAACTGCAATTCCCACCTACATCATGCAGACGGCTACCTTGCCTCTAAGCCTCAATGACAAAATTGATAGTATTGTTCAAAGATTCATATGGGGAGGGAGTCACAAAATGAGACTTGTCTCATTGGTCGCTTGGAATAAGGTTAGGAGTTCTAAGGAGAATGGGGGGATTGGAATCAAGACCATGAGGGACCAAAATGAAAATTTATTAATGAAAAATTCATGGGAGACAGCAGTTGGAAGAATCTCAAAATGGTGCAAGGTGATTAGGCACTATTATGAGAACTCTATTTTAGTTAATCCCAATGCAAGCTCTAGGCTAAGCCAATCAACAATAGTAGGCAAGAATTCATACTGGAGAACTCAATGATGATCCTGGTAGGAGGAGTGTCAGTTAACGTATGGTATGATGTTTGGGTGAAACCTGGTTTTAAGCTGAAGGAACACAGAAAGCGCCCAATACCAGAAGAACTTGAAGAGTTGATGGTTAGCTACTTAGTTTTGGAGATTGGGGATTGGGAAAGAGATTTTTTGGTTAATTGGTTTGACGATGAGGTAGTCGATCTTATCCTGGAAAGGGGACCCCCAATTGAAGCCACCAATGGTGATTACAAAGCATGGATACACACAGTTGATGGGAATATCTATGCGAGCTCAACATACCACATTTTAACAGAAGAGAAAGAAACATTCTGTCAAGGTGATTGGGGAAGGATATGGAAACTTAATGTGTCAGAACACATACATACATTTTCCTAGTTAGTATTTCATGGCGTGTTGTTGACTAACCATCAACAGAGGGAACGTCATATGACTATGAATAGGTTGTGAAAGAGATGTTGATTGGTAGATGATTCATGCCTCCATGCACTCTAGGACTGCGAGTGAGTGAAGGAACTGTGGAGACGATATCTTATAATGGAAAAACAAGACAAGTAATTCAGACCTACAACCTTACAAAGGTGGTTGAACCTTTCTCACAACAAGTTGAACCTATCGGAAGAATATGTGGAGCTTTAGGAACACAAAGACATTTGAAGGGGAGTCAAGCACCTAGAACACCAAGTCATCTACATCACAAAGGCTATAATGCTCATCAATGAAGCTTGGGAGCAGGAAAGATCCAATCAACAAATGATCAAGACAGGACAATGGTGCAGACCGAAACTAAGCACAGTCAAGTTGAATGTAGATGTAACTGTTCAAAAGAAAGGTGCATCAGTGGCAGTGGTTACTAGGAATTCTCATGGACACTGACTAGGTGGTTGGTCGAGGAAGATTACATGTTCATATTCCATTGAAGCAGAGCTAGAAGATATTCATATTGCATTCAAACAAATCCAGAGGAAAGCATGGACTAATTGCATTGTGGATATTGATTGTCTAGTGGCAATGAATTTTTTCCAAGAGGAAGCTAACAAATTTCCCAAGTACACCTATTGGATGAGTAGGTTGAAGAAGGATAGACTAGAGAACATGAGGATTCAGTACACTACAAGAGAAACTAACTCGGTCAATGATCAGTTGGCCAAGCGCCAACTCCATTGCAACTCGAGGAAGATGACCTATGATACACCTCCCAGTTGCATCATTAGATCCTTTCTATCTGAAGGCCCTAAAGGAAATGACAACTCCTTTAGAGAGGCACATACAAATAACAGTGTGACATGTAATACACAACATGATATACAAGGTATAATTGATATTTGTATTAAAAAAACAAATCAAGAAAGATAACATAAAATAACATTTATTTCATCCATTGTCATATGCTAAATAGTTTTATACAAATATAAAGCAATTTATGTTTATTCAAACAAAGAAAATGTAAAAAGGGGTCTGGGGTCTTTTTGTTTTTTCGACATTAAGAAAGAAAATGATAAATAAGAAAATCAGTCAAGTTGGAGAACTAGAAGGGGAACAACCTCTTTCGTTGTGGGGACTAGAAGAGGTCTTCCCCCCGCCTCCTTCCTTATAGTAGGTCAAAAAAGAGGTAAATCTTACCTTGAGTTGAGAAAATTGAGTCATTACATCACTGAGGGAAAGTGAAACCTTAGTAAACCCCTTATTAAGATAATATTACACATTTCTTGTAATTCTCATATCTTGGACTTTAGGTTTTCTAACCTTCTCCCTTGTGTGTCTCTCTATAGAGTTAACCTTACAGTTGTTCCTAACAGTAGATTTCCTTCTTGGTGAAAGATCAGACTCATGTTGGTTCACATCCTTGCCTCAACTATCTTATCTCAATATAAAAGTATATGTACTTGCATTATAGGTTAGAATTTTGCATCATGAAATTTATCTCAAATCCCAAAAACTGAATTTTCATCATAAAACACAAACTTTGAACATCATACTTTATAACTACAAATAAAAATTAGACTAGGTTATCCACACTTATATGTCTATCTTTTAGTCACATATTCGATCTATCACATTATCAGATAAGGATTCAGACATATAATCTAAAACTATTCTCTCTTCTAGATTGGTGTCATGGTTGTCACATACTAATCTTGTGTTTGGGGACACATTTTTGCGTATGCTTACATATATAGTAAAAGATTGCATAGTTTTTCTTTGATAAATAGGTTTTAGTAGAAACTATCAAGGCTCAAGCCATTTGGAAACAAGACATTTAGAAAACAATGTTTGCCATTCATAGTAGAGAGTCTAGTAACATATCACCTACCAAATAGGTGATAACATGGTGTATACTGGTATAGATAATTAAAACACACATGCAAATTATTTCTAGGCTTTCTTTTCTCATGATGTCCATCATCTTAAAACAATGTAGCATCTCATTGCGCTATATTATAAGTGATGATTGAAACTTCAGGATTAGTTATTATAAAAATACCAATCTAGAATACTTCTCAGACATCTAGGTTCTAACCTATGATCTAGGTAAAATATAGTGTCCAAAATATGACTATCTGACCCTAAAGGTTTTATTTTAGTTGCATAATGAGAAATGACATGCTTTTCTATTTTTCATATATTGGATTAAGTGATAAAGATTTCTCCCCCTCTCCCATGCTCGTGGTAGAGGTCGAATGCCTGGGAGGGTGGTAAATCAAGGTGGCAACTGGGATTCAAATTTGGGTCCCTTTGTTAGGGGACATCATGCTTGACCATTTCAGCCACTCCTTGTCATCATGTATGACCACTTGAGCCCCTCCTTTTCTATTGCTCATATATGGGATTAAGAGAGAAATATTTCTATCACTCATATACGACATCATATGTGACGTCCCTGAATTTTCAACACCTTAACATCATGTGTGATGTCTAAGTTAAAACCCTCACCTAAGTGAGGATATCAATTTCAAACATCGCACACTAGACCAAGAAGAATGAAATAAGAGGAAACCATAAGGAAATAAAGGTATTACATGTACATGAAAATTAAATAATCCAAAAAAATAAGACATATATTTCACAATATAGGTACAACATGAGTTATTTCAAATCAGAGTACACCTTAAATGATAAGATTTTCATCTGCACAAATTACAACTATGGATGATCTTTTATACAACAGGTTCAATTGTACACCTTCTCACCATAGAACTCATCATATATTGAATCACTTCAACTCTTTGGTAGTAAAGAGATGGGAAGTGACCCAACTCATTAGTCGTATCTCACATTGCATAATGATTCAACTCTTTGGTAGTAGATCATAAGGCCTTAATGCATTCAACTCTCAAGTAATAAAGCATGGATGACATATTGGAAATGTGCTTAAAATATATGTTCTATTTTGTGAATAATGACTTCTACTCATAAATGTTTTTGTTGTATATATATTGTTGAATCATATTTGATGTAGAGGCTTATGATTTTACTTGATGTGTTCTCAACTGATTTTTTCTAATGTGCTCCGGTTTTATGGTTTTAATTATCTAGATATGTGATATTGATGATGTTTAATAGTTGGGAATTGGTCAAAGAGTAAGTGTACGAGTGTACATATTGTCAAAAGTTTTTTTTTCTAATATAGTATGCAATATATCCATATGTATAATCTTATCAATATATATATAATATCAATTTGTAATAATTCATTTTGAAATTATATATAAAATAGTGAGTTTTTTGTTATAGTCATTTTTATTCATGTGCATGTACTACTTTTGTTCCCTATGACTTCTTCGGATTTTCTTCTTCTTGGCCTAGTGTTTGAAGATTCAAATTGGGATTTTCACTGAGTTGAGGTTTTAAATTTGGATGTCACACAAGAGGGGAAGTCATTGAAAATTTAGGTAAGTCATATCTTATGAAACACTCTAGGGAAGGAGGTGCATACCATCTCTATGTTTCTATAAGGTAGGTGATAAACCATTTATGGGGCCCAAAAGTTTTCATCCTGCTATAAAAAAGATTAATATGATAAGACAACAGTTAAAATATACACATGATAGACCAAAGAGATATGTTGAAAAAGGCATAAATATTTAGAATAAGTTAGGACATAAAGTTTTCCTAAATGTTTTTCCATGGAAATGAGTTCCTAGATTTGTAATAGAAAATTGACACCTAGATATGTGGGTCCTTATTTAATTATAGAATAGATCAGGATAGTTTCTTAAAAATTCCAACCACCACCAGAATTCATCAATGGCCTGATGGGTTTCATGCATCAATATGTTGAGGATATGTCACCTAGAGACAACTCAAAAAAATACAAACAATGGAAGTACAATTGGTAGATGATGTTACCTATGAGGAAGGGTTGGTACAAATCCTGGATATGAAAGTAAAAAACATAGGAACCAAAAACAAATTATGATAAAAGTACTCATGAGACATCACAATATTGAGGAGGCAATGTGGGATCTTGAAAGAGAGATAAGAAGAATTTGTTCTTAGTTTCAAGAACAAAACTTCATGAAGGAGGGAGAATTTGAATGAATCAAATCAAGGTCCATATGAAATCCTAAATTAGTCATCATACTTAGTCTAATTATTTTCCTTTCAGGTTAATCTACAACCCTAATTAATGGCATAAATAGTTGGTAATAATTATCCCTAATTGAATGATTATGAAAATACCAAATTTATGATAACCATACTTGAAGTGTCAATCCAACAAAAAAATAATGAGAGATAATAATTAGTCTCAAACATTTGATTGATTCATGACATGATACAGTATATTTATATAAAATTGAATAATATTTATGAGTTGAATTACGTCTAGATTCTTGATGCATGACTAATCAAAGACAAGTATGATACTTAAAGGAGACGAGGAAGAAATTTTCAAACTTACACATCAAAATGATTTTAGTGTTAATTCTTAGAAACCATGTTTGCATGATTGTATTCTTCAAATTGAATGAATAAATATCCATGATTTGGCAAGATGAAGGTCTAGTATTGATTGAAATTTGGGCCTTCAACTTGGGCCTTAATGGGCTTGAACCCAATTTGGTTTGGCTTAATCCTAGTTAGGTTTTAATGGTTATATTCATGTGTTGCAAACTATTTGAATATTAAATTATTCTTAGACTAATATCATGCCCTTAACCTAACCGACTTCAAGTGAACAAGGACATTTTTAGCAAGCATGGATAGGTTAGAAGTTCTTTGAAATAATTATCATTTCATCTCAAATAAAGTGATGAACACAAATGGGTTGGTAAGCCTAGGGCCATATTCACTAAGCTTAACTTGATTTTCAAAATTTTAAAGAGATTTAATTATATTTTGTAACTTACACACAAACCTAGGGTGGTTGGATAAAACTGACCAGATTCTTGAGACAATATTTTGCGAATTTTTCCTTGTATTTTCCATAGTAGGGAAGGGTCAATAGGACACACAGAGTTTGATGGATTGAATCAGGCTATAAACCTAAGTAGCTTTTCAAACCCAATTGGGTTTGATTTTATAACATTTTCCTATACAAGTAAGTCAAAACTGACTATTTTGTCATCTATTTTTCACTTTTAGTTTCACAACCCCTAGAACTATAGAGAAACTACCCCAAGTGAAATTTAGTGTTTGAGGCCAAAAACAAGGCTTTTCTGTCAAATTAAAGCATAGTAATATGACATCTTATTATCATCTTAATGTTTCGAGATAAGATTCTCATGGATCTTTGTTTTCTTCCATTTTTTCCTCTTCTTCCTCCTTCAATATAATTTAAAAGAGAAAATGGTGTTTCAAGATTCCTCTTCTTAGTATTTCTTGCCCCCATGTTTGATTTCTAAGATAAAGGGGTCAGATCAAGGTGGTTTTAAGATGGATTTTCATGAAGCCAAGGTATGAATGGAGTTTTCATACTTCTTCTTGTTTTTTCTTCTTGGTCGATGTGAGTGGATGCATAATTCATTATGCATGTATTTTTCTTCCATACACCATATCCAGTTGTTCAGAAACATTTCTATCTAAAAGTAGGAGTGCTAGAGATAAGTTCAATATCATACTTTGTGTGTGATATTCTTACTCAATTCATTCTCAATGTAGTGTTGATCTCATAACAACTACTTAGATCAGTCCCTTAGCATTACTTGTATACCTAAAAATGATAAAGACAACCTAAATATGTCAATATTCACCTATCTCTTGAGAAATCAAACCCAAACAAGGGTGATTTAACTTGAGGTTGACATAGATATGCGGTAAAATGATTTTTTTATTGTTAAGATCTTTTCATACTTGATAATTTGGTTGGATAGTAAAAGGCTGGAACGTAGGCTAAGATGGCACAAAATCACATTTCTGAGTATAATGCAATTTTTACTAGAATAATAGTAATTTGTAATGATTTTTATGACAAGTTCTGATCTTTTTATCCTTGTATTATGGGCTGAACAGAATTGTCTCTGGCCTTGTGTGAAGGTTGACTGTGAATCCTGATGTTAATTAGTCAGGTTGAGACATTGATAAAATAGTACATGAATAGGGTTAGTTGCCTTGTTAAATATGTATTACGATTACTTTCTTAATACAGTTTTTCATTTTTGCAATGCTACACTTTAAAGTTGTGAACCTTGAAAGGAGAAACCTAAACATGAGTTATACAATGTAATAAGGAAGAGATAATCTAAATAGTGTAGTTAGATGCCTGAACACTATGAGCCATCCCCAATGTACATAGTGAGATGTTGAACAAGTTTTTCACACTTAGAGTGAAACCTAAACATGAATACTTGAAGTAGATTACACCCCAAGGGTTAATCATCTTAAGATATTCTGTGGAGATGAAAGTGAGAAACATATATACTTGATCTTTAAAAGAAAGAAAAAGGGGTGAAGGACCATTTTTGGCTTGTGATATGAAATTGGGACAAAACATGTTATTTATACAATTTATGTATAATGGAGGCTCACTCTTAGACCATGGTGGGAAGGAGTTAAAGTGGCTTTAGGACCTTCTTGTTGGTTTATATGCCCTCAAAGCCAATCATGTGATGATGGCTATAGAGATATTTGTACTTTCAATTTGATTTAAAAGGCAATTCTAATTTTTTGGTGCACACTTGGTTACTGTGATATATTAATGTACATAGTATATTTCCTTAGAATGGTTGGTTCAAATCCATGGGACTTTAAATATGTGACTTAGAACAGTAGATTCTAATTGATTCTAAGAATAATATTCTTAAATGTCCCTAGTATAGTGTTATTGTGAATTGGACAACAATAGTACATTTGAGACTGGTATGTGTGGTGATGATGAGCATATGTCATGGATCATAGGTATCATACCAAGCCAGACACATAGGTACTTGTTAGAGAACAAGTGTACTGAACCAACCGACCTTTAGATTGATTCATTGACCATTATATGATACTCATAATCATATATCAAACGTGACAGTGGTTTTTTAGTCCTTTGACCTAAAATCTCTATAATGGTGATGTGTCAATCTTCATGCTTTAATACTAACCAACATGATCTTGAAGAAGGTTTCCATAAAGGTGGTGATCTAGTGTAATGATAATCATCTATTCATTGTGAATGATGTAGAAGTAATTTATCCCTCCCATATAACATGAGAGATATCCAAGGCCTCTTGATATGTGAAACTAGAGAAACACATGGTCATGTTCATCTGAGTTAATATATGATATTGAGCTCATATGTATCTTGCTAGTCTACTTGGTGATCAAGGAACTTAGATTAAATATAATGAGAATGATGTGTTCATGCCTCTACTTCAATGTAGATTATCTTTGGAAAAAGTATTATACAACATGGTGACACTGGTTGTTGATGGTTTAGTCTTGTTAGACCAATCCTACTACTTGGGTAGAAATGACATGTAGATAGACATTACTCATTTCTTACGAGTCTTGATATGATTAGTGAATCCATTTCCACTATAGTATGGTACCTAAAAGGTCATACACATAGATATAACTTGAGAAAAGGTTGATTTGGACCTTATTATAATTGTTAAATATAGGGACTTAAAATTAAGTTTTAAGGACCTGAATAAAATATAGATCCAAACTAAAGGAAAATACGTTATGGACTTGTTCCTCATAGAAGAGGGAAGCCCATGCAAAGCAAGACTGAGAGAACACTGCCTTCTGTAGACCTAGCCAGTGGCAAATGCCCTTGTTCCATGAGGGAGTCCATATAATGTCCAAATAAGGTTTAAAAAACCCTAATATCTCCACTCCTCTATGTATATGATATGAGAGTAGACTTTCATGACATGATATTGCACTTTCTCATTTTTTTCCTCCAAGTTTTAGAAAACCCTAATAGAAACTAAAAGAGAGAAGGAAATAGTGGGGAATACTAAAACTCCAGTTCATCTTTGAGAACACGTGTGGATTCCATGGAGATGAGTTTGCAGATTGAATTCATTATGGATGAGAAAATTCACCATCGACAAGAAAATAAAGAAGAATGTCTTAAGAGTGGAACACTACATGTTGTAGATTGTATAAGCCATGGAATAGTGTGATCCACTAGAGACAACTAGCGGTTAATCATGGATTCTTGTGAACCACCATAGAAAGCCATGCTTTTGTAGGCATCCCAAGGCAATCTTCAAAGTGTTAGTGGTAGTAGAAATGAGTTCTGATTTTTGTTTTGGTGAGATTAGAAGAGACATGAATTAGAGGCACTTGATCTACACTAAGAATTACAAGCATAATCATTGGAACCTCTTCCATGATAATATTAAAAAAACTTCTAAATCCTAATATGGTATTGTTACATTACACAGATCTTTCTTGAAGGATTCTTTGGAATATTTTATTCCGCTGCATTTTCCCGTCCTGTGAACCCAACAGTGGTATCAAAGCTACGTGTAATACTCATTGTTGGATTTCTTCATTATGGATTGAGTTATATTATTGGACAAGAAAACCATGAATATCTCATATGATGAAATTTATTAATGTGTATATCTGATTAATGGGAATGTCTCGATTAATATCACATTAATAATATTATGATATGAGTGATATACATGTAAATATATGCAAATCCAAAGAGACACATCAAAAATAGTTTTTCTTGTTGTGTGCTGCATGATTATGGCCAAACCCTAATTGTGATTACTTTTATTACATGTGGTTGATTGTTTGTAATTATTAATACTACTTGCACAGCTTACCTTCTCTATTGATTCCATATGTATGGATTCCTACCTTATTCTCCAAGAATGTTTATCTTACATATGTTGTAATAGTTTAGGATTCAAGAGTATATATGAAATCCAGGATGGTGGATACGAACAAGGAAGAATGCAAAAAAATCATCAACAACAGTGGATCGCCCATGGTGGTCGTTGGTGATTCAAGAATCCCAAGACAATGGTTTATAGTCTTTTGTTTATGTATGTGCTGAAGGAAACCTTGGATGACCTCAAGCTAAAATGAGCTTAGAAAGATTGTACTAGGAGGCCATAATCATTCCATTTTTTTATCTTTATCACATATGGCGCTTGTTTATATATATATATATATTATATTATATACATGTGTGGTGATTGGATATGTATATGTATTATACCAAATCCCTCTTTACGTAGTAATTAAGATTCTTTCCATCATTAAATACAAATAAAGTCCATGGTCATTAATGTTGGCTTGCCAAAACGAGGTGCATCATCCATCTTGATGAGGTGTGAGGTAAACATGTGGGTCTGCCAGAGCAGGGTATACGGTTTTATTAGTATTAGCATTAGGTCTGACTTAACTAGGCAACCTTAATACAATCAAGCATCTAGAGGCATGTAGATGGGTGCTCTATATGACAAAATTTAACATCGACTTTTCCCCATCCATACAAGGGTTGCATATGATGCAATTGGAAAAACTTGTTGTGATAAAGTGGTTTTTCTATACGCTTTCTACTTGTTCTTTTATTATATATTAACCCTAAACACTAGTTTCAGAGAAAGATAATTGATGAATCTAAGATTTAAATTTTGAGCTCAAACTTTACCAACACCTAGGGTTTTCCATGATGAAGCCATGGTTCAATTTTTGTATCAATCCAACACTCCTAGCTCCCTCTATGATTTTTTAAGTTATTTTAATGTTTTTCCTTTTGATTAAATTGCATTCGACGTATCCTTAAAGTTTGGGGTCAACCACTGAGTCATTTAACCCTATCATGTGGTTCTAAATCAGCGATTCATGGATCACCACCCAGGGATGCCTCGTGACCATCCGATGGTGCACCCACGGATCCTGGGCAGATCAGACGACCCCAAACTCATCCCTAACCTCCGAACAACTAGCGAGATCATGGATGCAACTATGAGACTCGAATGCTGACCATGATCTCCCTCTCTATCCTCTTTCACAAGAAATCACCCAAGGAACTACCTCCACTTCATCTCCACAAACTCTCCAACCCCTCACACAATCCCCAACAACGACCAGGTCCACTCCCACGAACTACTCTGACTACCACCCTCTCCAGCATGCCAAACCAAAGTTTGGGCTTTTTGTACTCAGTCCTCCTCCCACCTATTTAAATAACCCACTAGCATCATCGAGGGTCCTTTACTTTTCCCGACCTCTCAATTCATCCAAAGTGAGGCTCAAAAACTCCACCCTCAACTGAATTCCCTCCTGACACCTGCTCCATGGAAGAGCTACCGATCAGGCAGCCACCACCTTCACCTCTTCAATTCAACCACTCCTCAAGCTTCGAGTAACTCCCACTCATCTCAACATCACCTCAAGAAGGCTCAGAGTCACCTAAACCAAGCTCTTATCCTCCTTCTTCTTCACCTCAGGCCGACCTCTTCGGCCACCCTGACGACCCAACGCTCCAGAGGGAGCCAAGCTTTGCGAGCTCACCACCCTGACCTAGGAGAGCTGCACAAAGGTGAGGACCATCCCAGATCCACACAAGAAGAACATTTCTTCCACCCCAAGTTCGCCAGAGTTGACATCAGAGCTAGTGAGCTTTGAAAGAGGAGAAGAAGAGTCAGCCCCGCTATGTTGGCTGGACCAATAAGGTAATTCCAACTCGTATCGTGATTATCCGACTATGCTAAATTGAGAGATCATTGGATTTGAGCATCCACGGTCCACATTAATTGCCTTTTCCTTTTTATTATCTTCAAAATTGATTAATTTCCAAACAAAACCATGATCTTAGAAAAATTATAATAAATCATAGGAATGTCAGAAAAATATGAGGAATACAAATCGACCATCAGTTAACCATAAATATAACTCATTTTGATACTCATACTCAAATATTATTCTACCTTGTTTAATTATTCAGAAAATACTCGAGCTTGGTTAAATCACCAAATTCATGTGGTTATCTTCTTTTTGTGCCTAGATAATTATGGGACATTGTTTTCCAATTTATGTGACTCAAATATTAGCAAAGATGGATTACTATTCTTTTTCCCTATTTATCTTACCAAAATTATTATAATTATCCATCATGATCTAAAGACTACCAAATTGATCTAGAAATCCTACTCTAACATGATACTATCAAATGTGGACTCAAATTCGTAATCAATGACTCATGCTCTACTCTCATGACTCTAACTAAGAAAATGGCATTTTATACTCTTTTAGAACTAAATGGTGACTTTGAAAATATATCTAATTAGTACCAAATCTCTTATAATTTTAGGAATATAAAGGTACCAGTGAGGAGCATCTCTAGACTCCCCACTTCTGAGTAGAAGGTATGCCATTACCTCTTACTTGGTTTATTATATAACATGCTGTAATATATGTGTAGTAAATACTTAGCATATGATAATAGAAAAAATGGATATCTTTGAATGACATGTCATTTGATTTTCCATATTTATGATTATGAACACAAGAAGCATATGAAGTCTGATCCACTATGTGATAAGCACTAATATCTTTGGTAGAATAGTGCATTGATGAATGTGTACTAAATCTCTTTGGTAGAATACTACATGTAAGCACTAAATGTCTTTAGTAGAATAGTGCATTGATGAAGATACTAAATCTCTTTGGCAGAATAGTACATATGAGTACTAAATTTCTTTGGTAGAATGGTGCATGTGGATGATCAGTTGTACACATAATGGAAAAATATGCCTAAAACTTGTGATCGGTTTTGTTAATAATTTTTCCCTTTTCATTTATGCTTTTTATCATATTACTTATTTTTTCCATGCAATAGCTTAATATTTTACCAAGATATGAAAAGAGGTATAATTAAAGACATGTAGGCATACTTAGTAAAATATATGTATATATTGTGCTGACATGCATCAATTTCAAATGCTTTTTAGGTACCTTATGCTTATGATGTTGATGATTCAACTCAATTTGTTGGATCAAAAAAATTAGATCTTTCATGGGGATGCTAAACTATAATGGGACTCTTAGTTTTAAGTTCTTTTTCTTCTGCAAGAAGTTCTCTCATGTATTAAGTTTTTCTTCTGTAGAACTCCTATGCTTTCGGGCCCCTATGTAATTAACATTTGGTTTATTTAAGGAAGCTTGTTATTTGGTGCATGCATATACTTGTGTGTTTGATCCACTCAAGGATGGACACCTTTAACCCTTTTGTATGCCATTCCCTTTTGGGTCTAAGGGGTAGATTGGGGTTACGTTGTTAACCTGTAACCGATGGTTTCAGAGAAGGCACATAGGTCAATATATGTGTATCAAATACCTAGTAACCTTATTTAGACCTGAGGTAACCCATATTTAACATTATGTTGCCAAGGTGTCTAGAAGAATACTTGCAGAAGGTTCTGGCATAAAATCCTCAATCCGTTTTCACGGTGGTTAGGGTTACGCACTTCAAGTAATATGCCTGGAATATGCAACTATTGTTAAAGTGGGCACCTGTACCTTAGAGAAATATATCTTCTCATCGTTTCTCAATTAAAGACTACCTCAGCCATATATTTAGTGAATGATACACACTAGGCTTCTCATGTACATTCTCTCTCTCTATCTCGACTATGATCAATGAAGTACTCTCTCTATTATATGGGTAGATTAGGAGCAATGGGAACAACTAAAAGACACGAAGAATTGGAAAACATATCTTTATGATTGATAAAATTGTGTTGTTTGCATTATGATCTACCTCAAACAATCTCTAAATCATCTTTTGATATAAAAGTTATAGATGCCTCCAAAAATTAGATACAAGAGAAAGAGAACTAATGATGACTTTGGTGATGAGTCTAACTCAAATCCTAGTAAGACCATGTCTTCAGGAGAATGGGAGGAACAAAAGAAGGTGATGTTGGAATGTATGCATGCCCTAGCTCTAATGGAAACCAATAAGACTGCCTCTTCATCTAGGACCAACCTTGAAACTACCATTAGTGATTTCCTCAAACTCAAACCCAAAGCTTTTCATGGAGAAGATTTAGGTCAAGTCCTAGATAAAGTTGATGCATGGATCCTATATGTTGAAAATGTCTTTAGATCCCTTACATGTGTTGAGGAAGATAAAGTCACTTTTGTAACCTACCAACTTAGGGGGTCTGTGAAGTTGTGGTGGGAAAATTATTACCATAGATGAGAACTTCCAGATGCCCCTATAAGTTGGGAGGATTTTAAGGTGATTTTTACTACTCGGTTTATGCCCATATCTGTTAGAAAGGAGAAGAAGAAGTAGTTTAGTAATCTCACCCAAGGAACCTTATTTGTTTTTTACTATGCAAGGGCCTTTAGATTCCTAGAGCATCATACTCGTCACCTTTATGAAGATGAAAAGATTGAACATTTGATTGATGGCCTTAACCATGAACGAAAAGTTTACCTCTGCACTTCCAACCACACTAACTTTGAAGCTGCCATCAATAGTGCCCTTACCCAAGAAAGAACCTTAGGGAATAATAAAGCACAAAGTTTGGGATACCTAGGCTTGACTGATGCATCCATCACCAAGGGTTAGGAGAAGGAGAAGGATAGGAAGAAGCCTCATAGACATGGCATGGGAGAAGAGGAGGAGGAAATCACCATAGAGGTCAATCATGCAGAGGAGGACCAAACAAAGGAGGCTGAGGCCAAGGTGGGCCACACCAAGGGCCACCACCTAATACTACCAGATGCAATAATTGTGGAAGTATACACCTTGGAAGATGCAAGTAAGATAGGCCTATTTGTTTTAATTACAAAAAGGAGGGGTACATGAGGGGAAATTGTCCTAATCCACCACATTGGATAAATTTGAATCCTAATGCCCCACCAGATTAGCCTGGAGCTCCACCTATTTAACCAACTTCTCCTATAGCTCAAGCTCAGCCAGAACATCGTTAGGGTTGAGTTTTTGCAATTGACAACCACCTAATTGAAGGTAATAATGTTAATAATTTATTTATATATGAACCCCTATAAATCATGATCTCATTTCAAAACCCTAATGTAGGTATGATATGTCTCCAAGATCATCTTGTTGTGGCCCTATTTGATTTAGGATTAACACATAACTTCATCTCGAGAAATCTTTCTTAGATGATCAAGTTAGAGATAAAAGACCTAGATTATATCTTGGATGTAACAACTCCCAGTGGAAAAATCAACACTTCTCTTCATAAAACCAAAATTTTGCCATTTTCTTATGGTGGTCATAAATTTCATTTTGATTTCATTCTCCTTGATATGGAAGATTTTGACCTGATTTTGGGGATGGATGGGCTTTTTGCCAACTATGCCATGCTTGATTGTCAAGCCAAGAAAGTAATCATTTCTGCACCCAATTCTAAAACTTTGATAATACCCAAGAGAAAGGAAAAAGATTGAAATATGATTATCTCTTCTCTTAAAGTTGAAACCTTGATAGACAAAGGATGTAGAGCCTATCTTCTAGTTGTGTCAGTGTCTAAATCTAAGGTGAGACCTTTAGAGAGCTTGGATGGGGTGAGAGATAACCCGGATGTATTTCCTGAGGAGCTTCCAGGACTACCTCCATTACGTGAGATTGAGTTCTCAATATCCCATCACTAAAGAACTCCATAGTTCAGTATGCTCAGCTTGGAGTAGTACTAGGATGGGTGACCGGTTGGGAAGTTGACCCCGACATGTGTGTTAGATAGTGAAGAAAAAGTGTGCAGTTAAGGCTAGTGGTGGTCCGTGGGGCATGTTGTCATTCGTGAAACTCTACTGGAGCCTAGGGTAGTGGGCCTGGGTGTTACAAACGGTATCAGAGCCATAACCCCTCCAGTAGGTGGGGCCCACATGGGCATGTGGTATGCCAGTCTTGAGCCGTGCAACCCAGGCATGTAGGAAAGGGCTATCCATGGTGACGTAGCCACCCTTGCACTGGTATTCTATGATTGGGAGCTGGGTGTCCATGGGTCATTCTGGGTCTTCACTAAAATGAGGAAATATTATGAGGCCATATAGTTGAGCCTTGACGAGGACGTCAAGAATCTAAGTGGGGGATATTGTACATCCTAGGATTTGAGGCCTCAAATAAAAGATCTTATAAGGAATGATTGAACTACCCATATCACCAAGGTGCACCTCTTTTTTTGGGAGCCCATCACTAAAGAACTCCATAGTGAAGCATGCTCATCTTGGAGTAGTACTAGGATGGGTGACTAGTCGGGAAGTTGACCCTGGCGTGCATGTTAGTGAAGAAAAAGCACACAGTTAAGGCTACTGGTGGTCTGTGGGGCCAGTTGTCACACAGTTAGTAAGGAAACTACCCCTTGATAACAAAGGTCACAAGCATCCTTAGGGTTTACATTCACATGAGCATGCTTAATCCAGCAACTAATAAGGCACAAGCGTACCTACTAAACCATGCTAGGTCACACTTGTTCTCATCCTCAACATTAGACCAACTTAGTTGCGAGGGGTTCATCACACATACCTTTAACTTAAGGGGTTTCTCTTTTTCCCCTATACATGCTCGAAGCTATAGAGACTCAAATCTTATCATGAGAATCAGGTACACTGCTTCCCCTCTTAGGCCTAGAAACCCTAGGTCCACCTTTGGGTGTCCAACTGCATGCTTAACCTCTTAGCCACAAATCAAGCATGTCCAAGGTATGTCATCCTTTCATTCGAGCAACACCTCAGATTTGAGTCCTCTTCCGGGACAACCAACTAGGTAAAAGGCTTCACAACTTGCTACTTCATCCTCTTCAAGTCTAAGAAACTCTTCTACCTATCTTAGGAGGTAAATACCTATACCATAGGCACAAAGGTACCAGTAGACTCATCCTCTCTCTAGTGTTTGGTTCCTCTCATGGCAACCAAGACATCATTAGCCTCCAAGGGTCAAGCATACGACAACCACTATCATCCACTTAGGTCGCATCATCCTCAACTCCCACTGTTCCTCAAGTTTTGAGGTTTTAGGCTTCTAACCTTCTTGCCTGAGGTCTGCTCTCTCTCTAGAGCAAATCCTACAACCAACCTCTCTATAAGAGGTCCTTTCTTCTTGAAGGATCAAGCTCATAAGCATGCCCCTACCTGAGTGAATCCTATACTCAAACTTATGTTTACTCAAGATTATCCATAATCCCTTATGCTTATATCATATGACATCCATCATGATCCCTTGTCTAGGGTTTCATCCAACTTTCAACACTATTGACGCACTCTGGGTGCAAGCTATATCCTACTTGCAACAACCCAAAAGGTTTCTATAGTTTCTTCTCTAACCTCATCCATTAAGGAACTATCCTTCGTTCAAACATTCACGACCCTTCCCAGGGTTGGGTTGCCAAAGGTACTCGGTCATCAACTTCTCATGGTTCGTATGGCAATCCAAAGGCATGCCCATCCAAACACCCAGTCAAACATGACATCTAACTCATCATGTCATCTCTTTCTCTAACCTCCACTTAGGGTTAGGGTTAACATCTTCCTTAGAGGATGTGCTAGGTCTCTACTTTAATGGAGATCTCTACCTCCAAGACTAACTTTCTCTACTCATCCTCCTGACAAGAAGGTCTAGCCTCAGGTCTCTCCTGAGGGCAATGACAACTTATGTCATATGACCTAAGAATGTATATATCCGTTTATGCTTACTCTATTAAATGTATGTCCATGACATCTTATTTACATGCTTTTTATTAAATTGGTGGAGGATTCCTTAATCCTTATCAACCTTACCCATACCTCAAGAGGGTGAGGAAAAGAGAGGAAACCCTAATCCTTAAGGTCCTTAACAAAATTTGAGTTGAGAAGGGATGAACAAGATGAGAGAGTCCTAAAGGTATCTTATTTCGAATCATACCCTAAGACTTTGGCCAGGAAGTCACACGGATCTGGGAGTCCTCTTATTCCGACTAGCGGTGCAGAGGAAAATTTTGCCAACCCTCGGTCGTGATCCTTTTTTAGACACCTCTGTCTTTCGGATAATCCTCTAATAACTCCCTTGGGTTCTACAGAATTTGTAAAATTTAATAATTATTAAAGATTAAGTGAGGAACCTTCGCTCTGATACCAATTGTAATGACCCCGTCTCCCGGTAACCCCCACTTAAGGGAGACCAAGAGATCAGAGCCGTTATCTAATAACCCGTATCAAAGGTTCAAAAAATAATCAATAATAATTATGAAATTCTACTACTAAACTGAAAACTGGTATAAAATAAAAACTTTACTTCCCTTTTAAAAGCTGGGATTTCTAAACTTCTATCCATGAAGATACTAATCTAACTAATCCTCCTGTGTATGTTATTTCCCATTTAGTTCCACATATGCCACTTTACTGTTTCTTCTTTTCATTTGTACCTAAAATGCCGACAAACAAAACATCAGTCAGCAAGAAGCTGGTATGTGGGGGAAACAATAATTGTGCAACTATGTTAACAATGTAGTCAACCAAATATCATTTAACATCCAAGATTATGTTTTAAGAAAAACTACTCAATCATTTCCTATCCCCTAACTCTGTGCAGTCCCTATAGTGGACATGGATACTACCTCTCTTTTAGGTAGATTCTTACCCCCATGGTCCTACCTTACCGGTAGCCAATACCTAGGGTAATAGAGTCGCATGTCACTACTCAAAGGTAGCCCAATATCTAACTCAAAGTGACTTGATTGACCTACCCCATTGGTAGCCATGTACTAAGTCATCCAATGACCTAATGGACCTACCCCATTGGTAGCCATGTACTAGGTCAATTATTAAGCCACAGAGGGGACCAGGATCTCAGCTAGTAGGAACATATCTTATGTGATAGTCATATCCACATTATAGTTTGTAGGAATTAAATTCATCCAACAGTTAATGCAAGTCATCGATGAAAACTTCGGTAAACCTTAAAAAACTAACTCGAGATATTCATAAGCGTAACCACATACCTGTATTTGTAGTTTTGGATACCGAATAAATTATGAATAGAGAGAAAATCCAAACAAGTAGTAAAGTGCACTGAAATCCCCTTTCAAACCAATTTTGCGGTCGCCAATGTTTAGGGCAGAAAGACAGATCTACCCTTCCTTGTTCTCAGTTATACATACACGTGAGGGCTAGTTTGCCTTTTGACCTGATCGTCTTCTTCCTACGCTAATCTACTCCGACTCGCGAGACAAGGACCTCCGGAAGTCAACTCCATCGTTGACTCCGGCCATCTGGGTGATTGGGAAGCCAGAAAAGGACCCCAAACCTCCGACTCCCACCGCCAAAACCAATGGCGCATGTAACTAGGATAGAGGAGGTATGAATAGGGGAAAAGATGAGGCTGTGCACTGGCGGCATAGAAGCAGAAATCTAGGAGAAAGACCTATTAGTGGATCACTTGCCCGTAGGGACGACTATATTGGGCGACGCAGAGTATTTCAAAGGGTTTATTGAACTCACAGAGGAGGAATTCATCTTCTTTTATAGTCTTAGGCCATGTCAGAGAAGCTTCTAGAGATTTGGGGGTTTCCTCTGTATCCCTCCAATGTATGGAAAACTTGGTATGTATGGGTGCGGTTTTCTCTCCTGAATCTAATAGAGCAAATTCTAGTTTTGCACATTAACTGTATGGAGAGGAAATTGAATCTACCAGTCATGCATTACTATTCTCCTTTCCTTTTCCTACCCGAGGTAGGTGATAAAGCAGCCACCGTTGGATATTAGATCCAACGGCTGCCATGTCACGCGCCCAAAACAATATGTGACATTAAATATATATTTCCTTTACTCTTTTTACTTTAGGAGATTTTGTAAAAAATCACAACTCTCAGATCGATTGTCCAATTAATACCAAAATTTGAGGGAAAGTCCATAATGACTTAATATACGTCTCTACCAAAATTGGGCTTATTATCTAAAAGAAAACGTGTCTTTTCTTTAGGTGCAAGATATCACTTATATATATGTATTTCTCACCTATTTTCTCTTTCCTTTTCCATTAAACTATTATTCTAAGTTCCTTGAACCTTAAGGAATCCTAATGGATCGAAATCCCATCTTGGGGATATGCCTTAGCCTTCCACTTATCTTTTATTCATTATTTTCTCATTATTTCATTTATTTGTTATTGAAATATTTATTTTGAGGATTTCTCTTTATCTCTCTTCTATTTTCCTCATTGCTATACCTTTTAATGTTAGGAATCCTTGGGATACGAAAATCCACCAAGGTTAACTCAATTGCACCTCTTTCCACTTATTTTCCACATTTTATCATTGTTTTCAATTTATTTCTTAATAAAGAAATACTTAATTAATCTTTTCTTTTCTTATTGCCTTTTCTTTGCAACTTTGGACTCCTTGGAACCAAGGAACCCAAGAGGCATGAAATACATCCTTGGATTAAGTTCTTTTTCCTTCTAGAGGTTTCCACATCCTTCTTTTCTCAAATATTCAATTATTCAATTACTAATTGAATTTCCTTGTTATTGGGCCCAATAGCCAATAAAGCCCACAACACAATCATCAAGGCTATTGTAAACGAAATCTAATTATATCATTATGTGTTCCAATATCTTTAATATCGGAAATTACATTCCTCACCAAAGGAACCCAAAATTTGGGGTTGTAACAATTAAAGTCCTAATTAAATGCAAAGATTTTTCAAATCAAATTTTATATTTGTTTAATATTGGAGAAATGGAACATGAACCACTTGTCATTACAATATAACCTTCATAACACATGCTTGATGAGAAAAAAATTGTGGACTAGCACATGAACTTGAGAATTGTTCTCAATCTAGAGCATGCAGTCAATTCATTAAAACATATTTCCTAAATGATCCAACTTCCATTTTATCCTTACATACTCAAACAAGTTGAGTATATAGAGGACCTAGCAAGTGTGTGACATCCCTTAGCTAAAAGATGGCTTTAATATGCAAATTTTGAAATTGTCATATAGCCAATAATAATGAAAGATGTCATTAGATAACTTTTGAAATGTCTCATGATGTTATGAATAACTGAGACCAGCATTTATACTTTATATGCATATTCTATCTTGAAGGTTATCCTAAGAAGTTGAGCATAATGAGGAAGGATAAGATTAAGAGTGGACTTAAGTCAATTCAAGTCAAATCCTTTTGAAAAGATGGTAAAGGGAATTGTGGGCACATAGAAAACTTCATTAGTGTTGGACATTGGATGTTACCTATCTTACTTAGAGAAATTGAAAGGTATAAGGATATAGATATCCCCACCTTAGGTAGTTACATTATTGAGATAAATTCACCAACTTCTTAAGCATAAGTATTACATATGACATGATAGTATTACATGAATGTAACACAATAAGAGAAGTATACACTTATAGAAGGAATATGTGTGAGCAAAAGTGTCAATTATAACAAGAATTGTTGTTGCTACTATAGGGACATGCATTTTATCTCAACATGATTTTAATAGAATTGTAAAATTGATATCAATTGTATCCTATGGAATTATTATTTAGATAAGAAAGAGTTCATCATTTGTTGTAAGAGAAATTAATGTTTAATTTACTTGGATGACTTCCTAGATGGCATTTCCTTATGTATTAAAATATTGGATCCTAAGACACATGTATATAATGTAAGTACCAAACATATTAATGACATGACTCAAACATGAATTACATTTAGAACTTCCACTAGGGTCGTACAAATGCGATAAACATTTCTAAACTTTACATGGATACTTAGGATCATTTGATTATGTATCTCTCAAAACATGTGAATCGTGTCTGTCGAGAAAGATGGAAATTGTGCCTTTTACTCGAAGCAGTGATAGGACATCCAAACTTTTAGAACTCATACATATTGATGTATGTGATCATTTTAGTTCAACATCTATAAGATTGTTCAAATACTTTAATCCTTGACCAATGGATCTTGATGAGGAATCATTATAAATACAAATTATAATCCCTTGAAATGTTTAAGGAATTCAAAAATGAAGTATAGAAACAAGTTGGCAAGAATAATATGATTCTCTGATATGATTTTGGTGATGAATATTTGATCCAAAAGTTTAAGGACCTTCTTGAGAGGGTGGTATTATATCATAATTGACTCCACCAAGAATTCCACAACATAATGGTATTTCAAAGAGAAGGAATCACACATTATTTCACATGTGCATCTCATGACGAGCCAAGATGAACTTCCTAATTCCTTTTGGAGACATGATTTAGAAGCAGGTGTGCTTACACTTAACTGTAGTTTGTTCTAAATTGTTTCCAATCACACCATATGAGATAGATTGGGAAGCATCCCATTATGTCTTTTATTAAGGTTTGGGATTGTGAAGATTATGTCAAGCATTCGGTTCCTGAAATATTGGAACCAAAATCTAACAGGTGTTATTTTGTGGGGTATACTCTAGGGAAACTGAAGGATATTGTTTCTATGTTCCATCTCAAAATAAAGTGTTTGTTGCTAGAACTGGTACCTTTCTAGAGAAGAAATCCATCTCTAGCAATACTAGTGGGAGGAAAATAGAACTCAAAGAAGTTTGAAATATAAAAAAGTGATAATGAACCCAATGAGGACAAGAGAAGGCACCACAAGTTGTTGTCTTGTAGCCTCCCTCAGAAAACACATGAACCTTGTCCATCCATTACGACCCACCATGAGCTTTAGAGATTTACATTTCTTATGACTCAATATGGGTGGTTGTTGTTAGTGGATCAAGATGAGAAAACACCTACAAGGAAGATATAGAGGACCACAATATGGTAACTATCTTGAGCTCATGAAATCTGAAGTAGAATCCACATATACCAACAAGGTATGGACCTTGGTGGAACCACCTGAAGGGGTGATAACCATTGGGTAAAAATGGGTCTTCAATAATAAGATTGACATGGATGGAAATGTCCTGACCCTACAAAGGGAGACTAGTGGATAAATATTTCAAACAAGTTCAAGGTAGTTACTATGGAAAACTTTCTCACAACTATCCATTGTCAAAACCATTAGGATCATGCTAACCATTGCATCATACCATGACAACTAAATCTAGAAAATGGGAGTCGAAACTTCATTTCTTAACTGGAATCTACTTGAGGAAGTGTACATGACACAACCTGAGGGTTTGGAATCTCCAAAGGATGCTAGAAAGGTACATAAGCTACAAGGGTCGATCTACGGATTGAAACAAGCATCCAAAAGTTAGAAACTTTGTTTTGATGAATAAAATAAAGAGTTTGGAATCATCAAGAATGAAGATGAACCTTGTATTATAAGAAGGTTAGTGGGAGCATTGTAGTATTCTTCATATAGTATGTGGATGATATGCAACTCAAGGGAAACGATATTCCAACTCTGCAAATTGTGAAGATGTGGTTGGGAAATAATTTCTAAATAAAAGAATTCAGAGAAGACACCTATATTCTAGATATCAAGATCTATAAAGTTATATCTAAAAGGCTTCCTGGATTTAGTCAAAGTACATACATTGACAAACTGCTCAAATAGTTTAGTGTGAAAGAGTCTAAGAAAGTGAACTTAAGCATTACTCATGTGATAAGTATTTATAGGGCCATTTGTTCAAAATATTTGGAAAATAGGTACCACACAAGTAAGACTCCATATGCCCCTGTGATTGGATATATCATGTATGTAACATTATCTACACATTTAAATGTCTCATGTGCCTTGACCATGACGAGCATGTCAAGAAGTTTCAAGTAAAGGTCAATAAATTGCAATATAGAGCATCCCAAAGTACTTGAGAAGAACTTAGGATGAAGAAGTGAAGGATAATTAGTTGGATGGAGTTATGCAAATTTAATATTCTAAACCCACACAGATTAATATTGTTTTCAATATGGTTTTATTTTTTTTCGTCAATGGTGACATTGTAAATTGGAAGAATTCCATGCTAGAGACAATGAACAATTATACAATAGAAACTTTATATGTAGTTGCATTAGATGCTATAAAGGAAGTTGTATGGATAAAGAAGTTCATTTCATGAACAGAGAGTTTTTCCTTACACTGTTGATGCAGAAGAGCTTACTGTGAAGACAATGGGGCTATCATGCAAGAAAAATAAATTGGATGGCATGCGTATTGCAAACATATTCTTTTATCTTCCATCCTATACAAGATCATTTAGCAATGAGACAATAAGATCACATGATACTAACAACCACCAAGTTTTTTGATCCCTTGACTAAGACATCACTGTAATAGAAGAGTGATGATCATGGTGTATCACTTGGCATGAGATACATGAGTGATTGACATTACTGTAACTGGGAGACTATTGGTGCATATTATCTCAAAACTAATCATGGGATGATGGCTATACATATATTTTAAACTTTTATTTGTTTAATAAAGGCAATTACAATTTATTGATGCACATTTGATTACTTCTACATTAATGTATATAATATATGTTCTTAGAATATTGGTTCGAAGCCATGGAACTTCAAGTATGTGAGTTGAACGTGAGATCCTAATGGACACAAAGAACAAAATTTTTATATGTCCCTAGTCAAGTTTTATCATAGATTAGATAATAACTAGAAGTAATTTTTCCCTCCGATGTAACAAGGGAAATTTCTAAGACTTCTTGATAAGTGAGATTAGAGACACATGTCCATGCTCATGTACGTTAGTATATGCTATTGTGATCATATGTATCTTTTTTAGTCTAGTTGGAGATCAAGTAACATAGATTGAACGTAATGGGGATGACATATCCATGCCTATAGTTCATTCTTGATACATATGTATTATAAAACATGGTAACATTGTTCATTGTAGGTTTTAGTCTTGTCCGACTAATTCTACTACTTGGATAGCAATTATCAATAGAAGCCGCTCATTGCTTATGAATCTTGATATTGATTAGAGAATTCATTTCCAGCATAGTATGGTGCCTACAGGGTCAATAGAGATAGCTTGAAGAAAGTTGAATTAGACCATGTTTTAGTTGTTATAATAAGTCTAGGGACCTGAAATTAAGCTTCTTGGAGCTGAATAAATATGCATATAGGCTAAAGAAACAATTTTCCATAAATTAGGCACATGTTCCTCATTGAAGAGTGAAGTTGATACACACTAGGACTAGAGGATAATTGCAATTTGTAGACTCAATGAGTGGTGGATTCCCCATTCAAAGAGGTATTCCATAACCAAGACAAATAGGGTTTGAGAAACCCTATCCTCACTACTATATATATATGATACGAGAGCAAGATGTCATGGTATGAAATCATATTTTTCATTGTTTCCTCCATGGTTTAGGAAACCCTAAGTGAATTTAGAGAGAGAGGGGAGAGATGTGAAGACTAGAACTCCACTCCATCTTTGAGTGCTCATTTTGATACCGTGTAGATGAATTCACAAAGTGAAATCATTGCAGGTGAGAAGATTCATCATTAACAACAAATCAAGGAGAAAGTATCCATTGTAGAACAACATTTAATGTAGATTGTATAAGTCGCATAACAATGCAATCCTCCAAGGTAAACTTTGTGATATGTGCAAATAATTGATAGAATCTTACAATTTGCAACGGGCAGTCAATAATGGATTCCTCCAATCCACCATAGAAAAATTAGTTTTCTGCATGCATGCTGAGGCAATCATCAAATCCAAAGACATCAAAATTGAGTCTTGATTTATGATTTGATGGGATTAGAAAGATGCATAGATCAGAGGTTTGATAACTAAACTAAATACTACAATTTGAATCGTTGGAACCTCTTCCATGATAAGGTAAAAAAACTTATAAACCCTAATATAGTATTGTTGCATTTGACAAATCCTACTCAAAAGATTCTTGGGAAAATTTTATTTCCCTATGTTTTTCTTCTCATGAGAACCCAACACTACCTTCCCTGAGGTAGATGTGGGCTTGTTATTGCCTTAGGGTTACTAGAAAAACTATAAATTTTGGACGGTGAGTCGTTCATGTGAGCATACCATGGCGTTTCCTGCTTGTCTAAATACAAGTCAAGTAGAATGAGGCAAATTAAATACAGAGGATAGATGTTGGTTATGTATGTTGTTAGTTTACTAGTTTGTACTCTTATGAATAATCTCCTTTCCTATTTATATATCTTTCTTAAGTGTATTTATTAAAGTGAAACTATAAATGCTAGTATGATTATTATAAAAGAGAAAGAATATGTTATCTTCCTAGTTAAATATAGACTAATAAACTAATGGACAACATTTTAGGTCATGAAGGAAATTCACTAGCCACCCAACCATCTTTTCCTACTGAGTGACTTCATCATTTCTACGTGAATTGTTTCCCTAATGTTTTGAAATCTAGATGTTCCTACTTTTAACATGTTGAGTTTTAGATAGTAACTCTATTTTGAGCTATAACTATTAATTTTTCCTAAGCTTGAGCTCATTTGTAGAATCATACTCCATCCCAAGTTTCATTCAGTCACCTTGATCAAATTTATATATTCCTTACACAAAGTAGTCTCCACTTAAAATCTTTTTTCTTTATGACGTCATGCACCTCATCTGATATATATTTACAAATGAGCGCCTCGAATCAGCTTTATGAACAATTGTGCTATCAATAGTGGAATATAACTCATTTTCTCTAGGATATCCTCATGAGATCTTGTATTCAAAAAGTAATCTGATTTTGTTAATTGATGGATTTGGAATCAAATTGAAATAATAAATGAGCTAAAATACATTGATTGTTGGTATATATAGTGGGAAAATTGATTTAATTCAATCTATATCGATAAATTTGTGGTGGTCATAGTTCGGTTTGGTTTAAATGCCAAACCATATATATTGATTTGTGAATTTTTCAGACCAAACCAAACCATTAACTAGTTCAAAACTAAAACAACATAGATTGTTGATTTATTGTTTGGTTCAGTTTTGTTTTCTTTCAAACTACCATATGAGAAACTATAAAGCTTTGTACTATTCTTTTATGAACAAATAATCATTTTTCATCATCTTAATCAAGACATTTAGCATGATAAAACTTCATATAAAAAAGTGTTGTTTATAAATGATTAATATAAGAATTAATAATACATATGTGAACTATACATAAACAATGTTTAACTAACTTCAAATAAGTATGTCTTATACCACATAGTCTAAAATTTGTAATCCTTAATTTAGTTTATTTAGTAGTTGTTTTCAAATTAACATACATAAACTATTTATGTATCATAAAAATTAGTTTACTAAAGTTTGTTTGCAATATAAATATATATATATAGAAATTATATATATACATATATATTGGTTTGTTTTAGTTTATTTAATTCAGTCTCAAACTAAACAGAACCATTGTTTTATAAATTGAAAAAAATTGGAATCAAATAGAACCATCAACCCCAACAAACCATACGAAACTTGTCGGTTTCATTCGGGTTGGTTGAGTTTAATCGTGTGGTTTAGTTTTGTGCCCAATCCTACTAGAAATAGCGGTATTGATATTTTAGGAAATACTTTACTAGAAACAAACAAGTGACCAGATTTTTTTTGAATTTGGCATTATGGTTTAAGAATTATGATATTTTATAAATAAATAGAATTTAAAAGATATATCATTGAATATTGACTTAATATTTAAAAAAAAGACCCACATATCCCTAAAACATTGATAATGTCGGAAGTTTCAAATTATGACTATAACATGTGATCTCCCCCCTCAAATTATCAACTAATCATAGGAGAACCCTATTTGACCTTACAATGAAGACCTTTAGTCAACAACCACATCCGAGAATACGCTAAACCAAAGAGGAAAGTCAGTACATTCATATCTTCATTAACATGGTATCGAGAATAAAACTAAAGAGATCATCCTCACGCAAGTTACCTCTTCCCTCTCTTTTTACCTCCACCTGACCATCATCACTCCTATTATCACTATACATTCACCCCTCATCCTATAGTACTCCCTATCCCAATCACAGATGGTCAATGACCCATAGGAACCAAACTGATCTATGTAAAAGACTCTTACAAATACAAAAATTTCCTCATTTGATTTTAATCCTTCTTAATGAGAAATAATGATCTAAAATTAATCTCATAGACATACCAAATCTCTCCTTAAGTCCACAAACCAACTCCCTTAATCCTTTTCTTTATTACTATTAACCACCAGTCTAAGAATATAAGATTGTCTCTAATCTCAACACCTACATATCGTAACTTAGACACCTACAACACCAACAACAATGTGATGTTGTGCTCCACAAATCCTTCTCAATTACATCATGGTTAGATCCAAGATAAAAAGATCCAACACCTACATTACTTGGAGGGATGACAATAACCCCTCAATAGAGAGAAGGATTCCACCAACCTAATGATGGGTTTTGTACACAATGAGGCTCTAAGAAACTATGTTTGGAGATCGTTCTGAAACCATATCCCAACCCCAACTCTAGGATGGCAAAGTCATAAGAGGATGGATACATGTTGATGTTCTTTAGATCTCCAATCAAGCCAAAAGAAGCTTGATGGCTAGATAGGGTGATGTCATATGATCATTTATTACCTAAATTTAAACTCCAAGTGACTAGAAAGTCAATGGTGAAAGGACGCGCGTCTATTCCTAGAGTGGGGAAATTTCACATAAGAAATGCATAAACAAAACTAGAACAACAATAACATTTAAACCATAAGGTACAAACAACAAGGGTATATGTGTAAAAGAAACTAAATTTGGTACCTGGCATCACGATCATAACACTTTTAGATTCAAACCATATGGATATTTTATTTGTATGGCATGGAGATCATCAGAAGATATCATATTAGAGCATAAGAAACAATCCTTGTATTATCATGAGCACTTTATGACTAATATCATAAAAGGAGTACACCTCAGCACAATGTGCAGTGTCCCTATGAATACATTAACAAACTGTAGGTTTAACACAACATATGTTTTTTGGATAAAACTTAATATAATGACAAAGAAAGAAATGTCATGAAAAACTTTCTTGTTAACATACAAGCATATTTTAACTTAATTTCTAGTATACCAACAATATCATAAGGCCTTTGACAAGCTTCCTAAAGGAGGGGTTCCATGAGGTACATTTAAGACAAGGCTATGTAAGCACCCTATTTGAATGTGAGGTACCATAGGACTAAATGTATAGAGTTAAACCTTTTATCAACATGGTCTTCCTTTGCTTGATAAATCAAGTACAAAACTCAACCAACCGTCCTTACCCTGAGAATACAAGCAGGTGCACAAGATTATATAGTGCACGTACATGGTTATGTTTTTAAGTTTGTTCAACATATTATAATAAAGACAAAAGATAGTATTTCTAGGGAACATGTATCTTAAAGAAGTAAATAAATCCAAAAAAATTAGAACAATCAAGTTTCAATACCACTAGTATAGCCAATAGGAGGTTAAATTGTACCTTGATTAAACCAAAAGATTAACAAGTTGATTTGAGATATTTGGAATAGAAACTTGACTATGTCTTCAAAAAGTGTTCTCAAGGAGGTCTTAAGACTACACATAAGTGTTCTAGGATTTACATTAGAATATTATGTCATCTTAATCATATCATGGTGGTTGTATGTGTCACCTGTGTATAACATTCCTTTAATATTCATTGAAACACCTCAAACTAGGTCATGCAATGTTTGTTATCATGTTTAATCATACATCATATATTCATTTAGATCTTAGGGATATGAATCAAAAGTACATCAAGGATCTAACATTATGGTTTCAATATATTAAATGGGGTAATAGTATGAGTTGATTAAGATAGTCAACACAAGCATCAACATTGCCATTTCAAGCCATTTAACATCATTTTCATGCAAGATAGTAATCATTAAAGAATATATGAGATCCAATCAGATTAGGTGTCAAAAACATAATTAAGAAACTGATTTGAAGTTGCATAATTCCATAATTGATGATTGTGACAAGATTGAGAAAGATTATATTTTATATTAGGAACATGCACAATAGGTCATATTTTATGTCAAGATTAGGTCAAATTATTATAATAGTGTGCACAAGTGATCCATATAACATTTTAGACTCATAGGGAATTAATTATATTGATCAAGGACATCCACTAACTTGGGGGCATACTTGATCAAGAATTATCATAAAAGAAGTGATCTTTAGTATAAAATTACCCACTAATATACACATGTGATACAATCTCATATTAGAACAAAAAAGGGATCAAGGGAGGATTTTAGTTCATCATGCATAAATAGAATAAATTGTCACTAATCTAGATGTAAAAAGTGAATTTGAGTCACAAAACATTATGTTTGACCATTAAACATTGTTAATCATGTGGAAGAGATAAAAAAGATGTCACTTTATCATAATAGGAGATACGAGTGTAATTGAACCTTACAACTAGTTACATTGGATGTATCTCATTCTCTGATCAAAAATCATAAACATGTCCATTTTAGAAAAAAAAGGGATGATATTATATGATATTTAGAAAATATAGCATTTCTTACAAAAATGTGGGAGAGAGATAGAAAGATTTATTACCCAAAAATGACAAACATGACGAGTTGCCTTCTCTGGGTCGGCCCTCTAATTGAAGAGAGGTGAGGGGAGACAAGGTGGTCCCTTGCATATGTGACCCTTGAACGTTGGTTTACCATGACCCACCCATTGGTAAAAAATTGGCTCGTCTCCCCCACCCGCAATCCAACTGCATAGGTGTTGTGACCTATTGACGGCACACCACTAGAGGTAAAAGGAGCAAGGTCATGTAGGCCACACGGGCCTACCAAAACAATCCTCCAAAAGTTAATATGGAGATACAAGCATAAATCTAGTCTCATATCTAGTCGGTGATGCCTAGGGTGTATATGCCCAAAACACCACCCATGGCGTCCGCCATGAACAAGGAATGAAGAAGATGTGACGAAGGGAGATAAAATGAGCAAAAATGAATGAAAGAGGGAGATAAGATGAGGAAGAACAAAGAAAGTAAAAAAGGGGTCAATTTGGGGCGAGATGGGGTGCGAGCGGCATCCACATGCTCTTCTACATGATATAATGTACTTGCATGTGGGCTCAATATGGAGCATCATGGTAACCCTCTGGTAATTTGATTAAAGCTATAATTAGTGGATAAAAGATATGCGGCATGTGATTGGCCCAAAGCATCTAAGTCGGATCACGGTTGTTTTAAATTGGACGGTTTTGTGGCCTTGGTCAGGCACCACTCATTGACTTTCTTGAGTAAGTGGCTCATTGTCATGGCATTGAGCTACAAAAAGAGGATATAAAATTTTGTTTTCATTAATTATCTTGTAAAATTCATATCATCAAAACCATACATCCTGTTTAGGTGCAATTTGCACCATTGATTAAAAATTTTGTTCTATTTCTCTTGTAAATTTTTTACATCCAACAAGTTGATTTTGAAAGCACTCAATAATTGAATTTATATTCAAAATTGATATTATGCACTCAAACTTTAGTCGATTAAGATCAATGTGACAGTTAATCAAATCTAATAATTCAATGAGCTACGATTAGGTATCATGTTATTTAAGATGAACATAATTGGAAGAGAAAGAAAATCCATGCCACTACAAATGAATCCCTAGTTATCTATTTGTCATACTCGATAGATCATTAGAGATGAATAAGAGATCAACATAGGTCATATTCCCCTCACCCTACTTCTGATTCAATAGATTGCTTACACTAATACTTTCATATAATAAAAGGAAAGGAAGATAGATAATATACTGATTAACTAGAGTAATACATTAATCAATTTAATTACTAAATCATATTGGTTAATTTCAACCAGATCGATCAAAAACTTCCATATAATGTCAATGAGAACCATATATGGATATTTAGGCAATTAATAAAGGCTACAATATCCTTATTTTAAAAATGGAACCCAATATATGTGTTTGTATCAGAAATGTATCCAATTAACCTATCGTTGATGATCTATAACATTAGTGTATGTCCCATATTAATCACAACCTTAGATGCATATGTATCAGTATACATGTATATTTCTTATTAAGGATGAAATGTTGTTCTATGAACTATAATTGTCTTTACCATTCTAATTTGAACAAATTGGTATATGAGGGAATATATATATATATATATATATATATATATATATATATATATATATATATATATATATATATATATGAAGGTTATTTTTGTAAATATATATGTGGAGGAACATATAGTAATACAAATCTTATTTAGATGACATGTTGGTGAAACTATGTATAAAATTATTCTATTATCTTTCAACTTAGCGCTACTTGTATTTAGGAAGATAATCAAGTTCTAAGTATATGACTAGTATACATTGAGGCATGTTGAATTTAAATCCCTAGAGATTCTGATGAAGGGGTTCTCATAAATAATATCTCATATAATGACATTCTTTACCATGGTGAACAAATTAGATTAATGATAAATATAATAAAATGTAAGACCTAGACTAAAGGAATGTATATTATTACCAACACAAATATATAGATAGACATATCTACACCATGTAGATAAACACGAATACTAGAAATAAAATGTAACCAAATTCTTAATTAGAAATAATGAATCATTATTTCAATGTGAAAAGAAAGACTTAATCAAAAACACCAATTAAAATTACATTAGATTCCAAGCTAATTAGTTTAAACAATGTTCCACTTTGTCATTCTTTCTTCAACTACTTTTGAGTATGCTCAAATTATGTCTTGTGACTAACATTATAGATGATTAAACAAATGGCACATAGCCACACTACATATCTACACCATGTACATATATTGAATACTTATCATATTGAATATTGAATCATATTGAATATGGAATCTTTTCAAAATATTGCCCTTACCTTGGCTATTTGATATACTTACATTACATGAAATTGATGATTTACTAGTGGTATTTTGAAATTCCAATGCCATCTGAATAGTCCAACAATAGTATGTATCTACATTTTGTTGTAGGAACATCTCAGTCACCATTTCATATTATAATAGCTCAATAATTGGATTTCATAGTCCTTAAAATTTGGAAATTTACATTTAAATCAAAGATATGATGTACTAATCAAGTTGGAATGATGATTCAAGTCATATCACTCTGGTTAATGAGTATGGACCCTAGACCTAATTAAGATCTTTCATTTAAGTAAATGCAATGATGTTGAGCAAACATATGAATTGAGGCTTAAATTGAGATATTATGATTTGTCCAAGCCTTAATTTTGTAACTAAGAACACTAAGAATAATATGGACCCTTTCAAAGTCCATGTTATGAGACATGGGCCCTAGAACCTAATACAAGCCCATTTTATCCAGTCATGGTTTATATATGTGTCTTTAGAACACATAATTGGGAATTTGGTATCTTGTGATCATAATAAGTATCCATGATAATTTTATTTGATAGATAATAAGAATAGTACATAATAAGAGAAACTATCGAAGATTTTCTGTTATCTTGTGAGTTAGTAATTAATTTCGTAATTATCTAGGAATTACTTGAATGGCAATTTTAGAGTAAGTAAAGTCTTAGGTTAGACCTGATATATGGTCTAAGAAAGGATAATAGAAAAAGAAAGATAATCCTAAAATTTAGGATGAATACAATTTATTCTGAGGCTCATATAATTATCTTTACATATAGGGTTTTTATCTAAAAGAAGATGAAAATACAAAAAAAGGTGGAGGGAGTCTACCTAGATCCAAACACAAGATTTAGGTGATACCATGCATGGGGAGTTCATCTCATCCTCCTAGTCTCTAGACCAGATACCTCAAAAAAGGGACCCTAGATATGTAGGACTCCTCTCCTTTTCTAGTTGACAAACCCATTATTTCTCCATGCCATTATCTTAAGGAGATAACATCAAACCCAAATAACTCCTAGATCATCAATATATCCTCAGGATTCAATACTCTCCATTACCACTATTATATGGAGTTGGAGGTCATGGCCACCACTACCACTCTCTGTGACTTGAGCACCTATAGAAAGCTCAAACTGTCTTCGGGCCATAGAATAAGAGCACCTCCAAGCCCTTCTCTCCCTAGGCATAAGTAGAGACACCAATAACTTGTTTGAGCCTCCCTACGTACTTGGATATGTTAGTGTTAGAGTTGGTGACCTCGTTAAGTCATGAAAATAAGCCCTGATCATTGAATAAAGAACACGATATTCAAACAAAATGTCTAAGGTATCATGTAACACTACATCTTTCCCCTAGATACATCTTATAGTCATGCCTTAAATCCAAATAGGGGACCTTGGTTCTACAGTTCAAGGCTACCGTATCCCATGAAATGTCACTAAAAAAATTGGGAATGGCCTTGTGAAGGTATCCTAGTCTTCATCTTAGCACCCTCCAACCAAGAAAGAGGAGTCAACTAGTGAGTTGACCCTTCCATGGTGGAAGGTTTTTGGTCAATGGAGAATGGGCAATTCTAAGGACAATCAGACTAAATTGCACTTGGTAAGCATGATTGATTCATTTACTATGCTTGGGGAATTAGGATCTTTTGTACTTGATTAAAACTTGCCCCGTATTGAACTTTAGCTGATGTGGACTTGGCCCATTGTCCATACCATGTGGTGTGGCTATTTTGTAGATAAGGTTACAATTATTGACATGTCAATACATGATTGAGCGGAATAGATTCACTTTTTTTAAATGTAGAAAACTATTAGGAGATTGTATACTAGTCATATTATACGTACTATCAAAATAATGAGTACAATACAAATAAAAATATTTATTGGCTAATTATGGTTGTTGTTCAGAAATTGTAGCTTTACATAAGCTGACTAGTTCATAAAAACCCAAGATTAGATAAATAGATGTTGAATATAGTAAATTTGTTTGTTTTTATGTAAATTGATGTTTACTAATAATTATGAGGTCCTAAGATATTAGAAAACATTAGGTGATGAAGATTTACTTTTAGGGTTCTAAGTCATAAACATGAAATTCGAGTTTTGAAACTAATGTATATAACTTGTTATGATCTTAAACCGCATGATTTGATTAATGTCTTCATAATGGCATGATAGCTTTCATATTAGAATTAGGGTTAAACTTAATATTAAATTTGAGTTTCTCAACCTTGGAAATCATGATGTGATGGAATTAGGTTTTGATACCCTTATTTTTAATCCAATCCAATATGATTGTAAACTCTAGTTTAGGACCGGATTTAGTTTAATTAGTGTCATATGGATACAATGGTTACACATTGCTAGTATGCATATTTCAAATAATGTTGATTGTTTGCAAGATTGCTTGGGTCTACCATTTCTTTTTATTATGTAAAGTACATGGATTATTACTACATGATAAAGGTATGCTGTTATTTATGAATACTTGCATATATCGACTACCAATGTATTTCTGGATGACTATCGAAGTATTAAATTGTATGATAGACTACTTTGACCTTTATTAAATTTATGTCCATTATAATTTCAATATGTCTACAATATAAAGGAAACTAAGATATGTTAAACCCATGGTTAGATTTATCAAGGGGTAGTTCACACAAGTCCAATGATGAACATAGAAGTGAATACACCGGAGGTGGAATAACAAGCATGGAGTATAATATCTAAATGAATTACAAGTTCATATGTAAAAATATTTTAATACTGAGTATATATGTACATGTACACTTCTGTATGCACCCATGAGCATAGTATAACAATATATTGATTTTTTTATTTTCTGGGTGTGTTTGGTAGATGACTTACTTGAAGATGACTTGGAGAACTAGATGACTACACTTGAGATATTAAAGCTAATGTTACAAGGAGTATTAATTAGTTAGATAAATGGTGATTTCGTTCCAAGTAGCATATTATTTCCATGTAAACTTGGGAAATCATGTGCACTCTTTTGAGGATAAATTATCATCTTTTGTATCGTTCGAGATTATGAAGTGAAATTATTATTATTATTATTTGTTATTTCTTAATTTTGGATCCTACAAAATGAGATCATGATCCTTGTCCTTATGATATGCTTTCATTGGTGGGTACCTGGGGGAGGGAGTTCTAAAATTTGATGTTAGATAATAGACTTATTAAATAACTTATAATAAATTCATATTTTTCATATGTTTCTTAGAGAAATAAGGGAATAATTAGCATTTTTTAACACAAGGTATCCAAAAAAGATCACAACTCGGGAGGTGAAATTTTTTCTCTGCCCACTAGTTTGCAAACGGGGACTCCCAGGACCCCGTGAATCTCACCTGGACAAAATTTTGAGACTTTTACCAAATGGAATACATCTATGTCTTCTAATCTTAAATCTATTCATCTTCTCATATACTTTCTTTCTTAACCCTAGAATTAACTTCTCTCAGCATCTTGAATTAGGATTTCAGGAAGAAGTAGGTTAGGGCATCATCTGCCAATGAAAGTACATATAATGTTGACTAGAGAAATAGATGTGAAAGATGTGACATGTAAATTATGTCCCTCTAGTGAGGGTAAACCCTAGAAGCACCTAATTATGGGTGGGGAAAACCCATTCATCTAGGAAGGACTTGAGTGGGATAACCCAGTTGGTTAAACCTAAGTGGGTTTAAGGGGATATAAAATCCTCTAATGTCAAGATTAACCCTTAATCCTAATAAAACCCAATGTTGGGTACTAGTATACAAAGAATGAATGAGAAATAATAAACCTACACACCATAATTATGGTTAAAGGAAATAGAAAATCTATACGAGTTTGGGTCTCTTAGGTTAGGTACAACAAATTGTATAATAGTAGGCTTCGAATGCATGTAAATATGTAGAGTTCCAACAGTCATCCGTGCATGGTAAACATAAAGTGTTCCAAATATGTACAGGAAATGTAGGAAATTAGTAGTCACATAAGAAAAATATAAGACCCTCAAGTTACCTTTTGGGGTTGGTGTCCAAACCTGAGGTGGTTCAACCCAAAAAAATAGAAAACACCTATGAAGGAGGGATACCCTAAACCCGAGTGGTTTGGTTGTGATTAGAAATCCCAATCTCCTTTCAAAAGACGAAGGACCCTAGGTTAGAACCCACCCTAGATGGGTGAATTGAGAAACCTTGTTTTAAGATTTGAGGTAACCTTGGACATCCTTATAGGGCCTAAAATTATATATATATACATATATGTATGTATATATATGGAAGTTCATTTTTTGTCCACGTGGGTAACTAAGGTTTCTCTACCGTATAGCCCGAAAATTAACAATTTGGTCAGAAAAACAACTGCTGAGATAAAAAAAACAACTATTTTGTAGAGAAAGTAACTATTGGACTAAAAAGGTAAAACTAGTTAGATTACACAATAAATTTTTTATTCAAAAGATGTAATTTCATATATGTAACAACTATACTAAAATGCATTTAATGCAAATATTTGGAAAGTAGTGTAACTCAATATATGTGTAAAGTAAGAAAATCAAGAAAAACTTGCTATTTATGGAGTGGGTAGCTACCGGCATGGGTATTAAAGATGAATCATATATACATACATATACATATACATATATTTATATATAGTCAGGCTAGAATACACTTGAGTATACATATTGCATCGTACACTGAAGTGCTGTTTTCTTATCTAGAATTTTTTTTACAAATCCATATCATTGATATTCATTTTTTTGAATAACTACAGGCTACATGTAAAATTTGAGCTTATTTAAAACTTTCTAAGTCACTCATTCATGTAGCCGACCATGTAGCCGATGATAGAGCTGAATGGAAACGAAGGATCCATGTAGCCGTCCCCAACATAGTTGGGATTGAGGCTTAGATGATGATGATGACTCATTCATGACCAAAAAAATCAACGCACAAAACTAATTTGAATTGTATAATTTTTTTTGCCTTTAGATGCATGACCTATAAGTCTCCAAATGACCTTAAACTTTATATGTATTATATGATATTTTAGAATATCAATGGTTTAGAATTTCAAAATAAATGTTTCATGATAGAAATGACTTGAGTATATTTAGTCTCTGCTACACTCAAGTGTATTCTAGCCTGACTCTCTCTCTCTCTCTCTCTCTCTCTCTCTCTATATATATATATATATATATATATATATATATATAGGGATATGGGTATAAGAACTTGCCACTACCTAGTCCTAATAACTTCTCCTTAATAATTCAAAATGTATTTTCAACATATATTAAATGTGACAACCTTAGTAAGAGAAATCCATGGTAAATATGTAATGGCAAGTAAATCACTTTGAAGGAATGTAACAATGATGCATCCAGGGAATGTAAGCCCTACTGCGATTAGGTATGAAAAAGAATGGTGTGTGTTTGGCTAAGTGCCCTGGATGCATATATATATATATATATATATATATATATATATATATATATATATATATATATATATATATATATATATATATATATATATATATATATATATATATATATATATATATATATATATATATATATATATATATATATATATATATATAGGGACCATCTTTATTGCCCGCGCGGGTAGCTACCCGCCCACCCTTCCGATCACTTTTTTTAAAAAGCAATTTTCGAAATTGTAGAGGACTATTTTGTCTAGCTCTCCAAAACATTTGAGCCAAAAATAATATCATTTGCCCCTCCAAAATAAAAAAACCCGTCCTTATATATATATGTTGTATATTTTGTACATAGTTACTTTTTTGGCCAGCCAAGTTACTTTTTTGACACCATAGTTACTTTTTCTAAGCAGAGTTACTTTCTTAGCTAGGAGAGTTACTTTTTTGGCTGCAGGGTAGCAAAAATCCATGCTACCCGCGCGGGCAATGAATGAACACCCATATATATATATATATATATATATATATATATATATATATATATATATATATATATGGGCCCATCTTTATTGCCCGCGCGGGTAGCTACCTGCCCACCCTTCCAATCATTTTTTTTCAAATTTTTTTTTGCAATTGTAGAGGACTATTTTGTCAAGCTCTCCAAAAAATTTTAGCCAAAAATAATATCATTTGCCCCTCCAAAACAAAAAAACTCGTCCTTATATATATCTGCTGTATATTTTGTACAGAGTTACTTTTTTGGCCAACAGAGTTACTTTTTTGACACCATAGTTACTTTTTTTATAGCAGAGTTACTTTCTTAGCCAGGAGAGTTACTTTTTGGGCTGTCGGGTAGCCAAAATCCAGGCTACCCGCGCGGGCAATGAATGAATGGCCTATATATATATATATATATATATATATATATATATATATATATATATATATATATATATATATATATATATATATATATATATATATATATATATATATATATATATATATATATATATATATATATATATGGCCCATCTATATTGCCCGCGCGGGTAGCTAACCGCCCACCCTTCCGACCACTTTTTTTCAAAAACAAATTCGCAATTGTAGAGGACTATTTTGTCTAGCTCTTCAAAACATTTTAGCCAAAAATAATATCATTTGCCCCTCCAAATCAAAAAACCCGTCCTTATATATATCTGCTATATATTTTGTACAAAGTTACTTTTTTGGCCAGCAGAGTTACTTTTTTGGCCACCATAGTTACTTTTTTGACAGCAGAGTTACTTTTTTGGCCAAGAGAGTTACTTTTTTGGCTGCAGGGTAGAGAAAATCCAAGCTACCCGCGCGGGCAACGAATGAATGCCCATATATATATATATATATATATATATATATATATATATATATATATGTGTGTGTGTGTGTGTGTTTGTATATATATATATATATATATATATATATATATATAGGCCATTACATGCCATTTTTTAATACCCACACGGGTAGCCTGGATTTCGCTACCCGGCAGCCAAAAAAGTAATTGTTCTGACTAGAAAAGTAATTGTTCTATCAACAACAGATATATATGTAACCGTGTTTTGAAATCTGTTGTTACAAATGTAACTATCTATGCATGAAACTCAATAGTTTGCAAGGTAAAGTAACCCTCTACATGTCAAAAGTAACCAACATGAAAAAAAGTAACCGTATATATATATATGTATATATATATAAATATATTTATATATATATTTATTTATGTATGTATATATATAAATATGTATATATACATATATATGTACATATATATATATATATATATATGTACATATATATGTACATATATATATGTATATATGTATCTATATATACATATACTTATATATAAATATATATATATATATTATATATACATACATATATATATATGTATATATATACATATAAATATATATATGTTGGTATGTATGCCCTGAGATCCAATCATATGATGATTGGATTAGCATATACCATGATTGATTTGATAAATATCAAAGGCAAGCTTCAAATTTATACTAGCTCAATCAATTATGAGACAAACGATGGAGCAGAATGAATGTCTAAAGAATGACAATACTCAATGACATATGTCTTTAGGTTGAAGACCTCAACAATGAGATCATACGGATGCTAAGAGTATGTACATTATTGTTATGTCCCTAGTCAAATGTCATTGTGGAAGGTTGATAGACAACAGTGACACATCAAGACTAGAGTATGTGTTGGTTGATGACAGTGTGTCATTAGTCATGATAAATGATATCAAACCTAGAATATAGATACATGTTGGAGAACAGTGTATCAGATAGACCCACCATGAGAGTGATACATGGAACCATGACATGGTAGTCATAATAATCTCTCATAGTGATGCTGGTGTTTGTGATTCTTAGACCCTAAATCATTACACTCGTCAAATGTGATTGGGTACACTTTGACATCATCAAACGCAGTCCTAAAACATGGGTTGTTATAACGGTGATGATTGAGTGGATTTGACGCATGAGATAGACTGTGAGTGATAGATATGGAATTTGTCCCTCCTAAGGGAGTATGATGTCCAGGCCACTTGATAATCCAGACTGAGAAAGGAATGGACATGCACATGTGAATCAACATATTACGTTGATCTCACACATATCTCAGACAATCTGCTCTAGTTCAAGAAACATGAATGAACATTGAAAGGATGACAACTCCATGCCTTGAGTTCATTCGGGATATCAGAGACAAAGGAATTATACATTCACTAGAACACCAATCACAGACTGTAGGACTGAAAGTTGTTCTCCAACTTTCCTTTTCACTTGGGTAGCACTGGTGTGCGACTAGGTACCGCTTTTTGCTTGTGATGTCATAAGCTAGTTATGGACATTCACTGCCAATGTGAAATGGGACTTATAGGGTCACACACAAAGGATTAACCTGGAAGAGGAGTTCATCCATGAATGATGTTTGGATTGATTACTAAAGTATTTAGGTACTCAATTAAACATTCAATCAATAGACTTGACTTAGAATTGTTAAGTCAAGTGTTGAACCAACTGAATAGAGTGTCAAATTGATTGAGAATTGAATTGACTATGTTCTACACAATCTACACCACCAACTGATCGGTTCACTGGGTGAACTGATTGGCTCATGGTCAGTGAGATGACTGGTTCACTCTAGTGAACCGATCGGTTCACTTGGACCAAACAAGAAGTGTTGGGTTTTCCCGATTTGTGAGAGAAGATTTTTGTTTCACTAGTTCAATTCTATTGGGACAAGATTTCATATTTGTGTTAACTAGAAACGAATAAGGAAATTCAATTGTAGGCAGGTCTAGGAAGTGAAATGACCGGTTCACTGGGTGAAACAATCATCTCACATTCCCAACTGATCGGTTCACTAGTGAATCGATCGGTTCACCTTGCCAAATGATCGTTCTAGTTATGAAATGACCAGTTCGCCTGCCACAGTGTAAATTGTTCATAGAAATTTTGAACCCTTCTACTCCCACACAGACTGGGAACCCTGACCCTGCCCTCTATTATAAATAGAGGGGTATAGGGGGCTTCTTCAGAGACACAACTCATAAAATCAATTATTCTGCAAAGTTGTTGTCCTCTCAGGTTTTAGTAACTGAGAGAGTCCAAGCAAGTTCTACCCATCCAGGGAGGAACAACGAGGGAAAGAAAACTACAAAAAAGCAACTGGTGGTGGGAGAGTGTGTCGGTAACTAGTACGCTGATAGAAGGGGACAACTCCTTCTAGTCCATTCTTCACAATGACTAGAGTTCCCGGTAGTCCGTGTGGACTATCTATAGAGGTGGGAGACTTCTTCCGCTCAGGAGGATGATAGTCAATCACTATCTGGGTCAAGACCAGGAGCTAGATAGATGTCGTCAAAAATAGGTGATTGAAGATCACACTTACTATGAGGTATAATCGTTGAGCAAGCGTCATGACCAGGTATATCTCGCTAAAACCATCCTTCCCATTACATAGATATTGATTCGATCTGTTGGTTATGGGTTTATGGTTAAGTAATTTTTTTGTTTCCACGGCCTACTCCGACCATGTAAAACCCAATAGTGGTATTAGAGCCACATCAATACTCTATGTTTTGGTATAATTGATATGATCAGATTTTGTTTTTTCCATCTTTTATTTATTGCATATGATGTGAATATTTAAATTACTAATGTGAATATCCAATTAATACCACATGATCCCAAACTAATATATACATATATGATATGGTATATATGCAATCGATATGCATTTGCATAAAACATTTTTGATGGTGGATGTGTAGCATGGTTATGGCCTATAAACCCTATATGCATGTGTGTGGTTGGTTATGGTTGTTTGCATCTCAGTCTGCACACTGAGCCCTCTTCTTCTATTTTGAATGTAACTCGAGATAACTTGAGATTCTCTTCTACCTTTTCTCCCCTCGAATGTAACTCGAGGTTTCACAAAGATTATGTAAAATGGGATTAGCTTTATTTCTTATTATGACAAATACTGAAGATGACCTCTTGATGGATAGAGATGGCCAAGTAAGGAGCAGTTGGTGGACCGACAAGAAGCCCATATGACTAGACAAGCCGACCATCTGGAGGAGCCAGACGACCAGTTGGAGGAGACCAACCAACCGACCATGAGGTGATTCGACCAGTTCAAAGGTTGAACCAGTCAACCCAGATTGGCAAGCATAAATCTTCATCAATAATAGGTTGCATGTGACGTAGACCTTAGATGACCGTAGTTCCTTGTGGCTCCAAGGAACTACAATAGGATGTCCATATTCATCACTTTATCGTTATTGCATGTTTACATTTGTGGGATATAGCATGTATATGATACATACTATATATGTGGTGATTGGATACATATATGCATATATAAGCATATTAAAACCCCTCAACAAACATATTAAGTTGAAGATGCCTTCCAAAAGTAGCACACATGAAAAGCTTGATCGACTAAGTGTGGGAACGCCTTCACATGGTGCACCATCTATCTCGTGGAAGTGTGATGGTGAATATGTGGGTCTACCTTCGTAGGGTGCATATTCATCGTGTTGGCTTTTGGGTTGGACTTAATAAGGTGATCTTAATAAGATTAAGCACCTTTAGGCATGCAGATGATCATGACAAAGAGTTGTGCATAAAATCTATCAAGAGTCGCATATGATGCAATTGGAAAAATTGCCTACATGAAAGAATCTAGTTGTGGGTGCCAGCCCTCGCTGGTCCATAACTTAGAGGAAATCACGATCTTGCTCACTAGAAGGTTATACGATGTAATCTTCCAAATTAATACATGAGGGTTATCAATTTGTTCAAAATAGTGGGAGCAATAATTAGTTAAAGGCCTAATTAATATAGTCAATTTTCAAATCAAATCAAATCAAAAGAGTTTTGGACTAAAATTGCAAATTTCCTTTTTGTAGAATAAATGGCTACCAACAACAATTACTTTTCATTGCGATCGGTCCTTGAGAAGGACAAGTTAAATGGGAACAACTTCCACAACTGGTTTAGGACGTTGAGAATTGTTCTCACTCATGAGCGAAAGCTCTATGTCCTAGATACACCAGAGCCAGAAGAACCCACTCCCAACACACCAAAGGTTGAAAGGGATGCTTACAAGAAGCATACTGAGGATGTCATTGATGTGAAGTGGTTGATGTTGTGCTCAATGAACTATGAGTTGTAGAGACAACATGAGAACATGAACGTCATTGAGATGGTTCAACATCTCAAGAACATGTATCAAGACTAAGAATGAAAAGAGAGATATGATGTCTCCAAGGCATTGTTCAAGTGCGTCATGACAGAAGGAGATCCAGTAGGCCCTCACACACTCAAGATGTTTGGGTATGTGGAGAGCTAAACTTGATTGGGATTCCCTCTGAGCCAAGATTTGACTACTGATGTGATACTGCAATCGTTTCCAGAATCCTAAAGTCAGTTTGTAATGAACTACAACATGAACAACATTGACAGGTCACTGACAAAGTTGTTGGGCATGTTGAGGACAACCGAGGCACAGATGAAGAAAGACAAACCCAAATTTGTGATGATGATCAACATAAAGAAGGGAAAGTCTTAAGGCAAGGGTAAGGGCAAAGAAAAGAAAGGTTTTGATGCTAGCCAGCAACCAAGTCATCTTCAACTCTTAAAGCCAAAGGAGGGGTGATTAAGGGAGGCAAATATCACCATTGTCATGAACCAGGACATTGGAGGAGAAATTTCCCTCTCTACATAGATGAACTAAAGAATAAGGAGGGGATGGAAATCTCCACCTTAGGTGTCATGAAATAAGCTTGAAATTCTTTTTTATCTTAAGTATATGATACCAAGATATATATCTGACATATATGTTGTGCAGGATCTGAAAATATGTGATGGCCTTTATGAAAGGACCATAAAGGAACACTCATCAACATTGGAGCAAGTGTTGCTTCCATAGATAGTAGTACCTTTTAGTTTATTTCAGCCCAAAGGGCATGTAATAGAGTTATCAACTGCTATTTCATTTTGCCAATAAATAGAAACATTTTATTTCTACATCTTGTAATGACAATGATGTCTATCAATAAAGTTCATGTTTCAATTTTAAAGATATGATCTTTTATGGCAATGCCTTATTTATCTTGTGGTACTTGATATGCATGAGATAAAATAAATAATACCTGAAAGTTATTGATGACTCAAACAATTAATTAGCATTATCATCTAAACAAATGAATGAGAAATTCATCTCTAGGTTCCATATTGATGGATAAACTGGACTCTCTTGGTTAATAAACCATTAAGAGATATGAATTTATTGTTTATTGGGCATGATAACAAGTCAATCTTCACTAGATGTAGTGGGAGAATGTCTATTCTATTAGGTATAATGCATATTGATGTATATACATACCTATTGGAGTAAATACTAATGCTTTTGAAGCATTTATTTAATGAAATACCAATATGAATATCTTGAAATGTTCAAGAATATCATAAATGAAGAACAAACTTGGTAAAAGTATTAATTCTTTGATATGATCAATGAACGAGATACTTAAACCAAATGTTTGATGACCTTGTGAGTAACTATGAGAGTGTATCATAGAGAACTCATGTTTAAGGCACAATGATGTCTAAATCAAAGAAGTAATCATACTCTAAATATTAAGAGCATGATCATCAAACAACTAACTAATATTTTAGAATTCTTCTAAAGAACATGCTTTCCACTAAATAAATGTATAAAAGGAGATTAAGAATCACAAATGTTTTGGAATCTCAAATTCCATATGTAACAAATACAACTCATATATCTAGTAGAAAACACCTTGAGATTAATGGATAATGATATCCTACAAACTCAAAGGTGATTAATTCATCATATGATGATGAGCCAATAATCCATCTTGATGATGTTGAGGAACCAAATTTTGAGTTATGGCTTGAAGCCATCAGATCCAAAAATGACTTCCATGTGAACCAAATAAGGTATGACCTTAATGGTAGCACTTATAGGGATAAAACCCATAAGTGCAATTGGGTCTTAAGAGTTAAGAATGACATGGATGACATTTGAAGAGTTGATTGGTTGAGATAAATTATAGTGAGTTCAAGGGGTTGAACCTGATGATTTTATTTAACCAATTGCAGTGGCTATAGGCCATAAAGGATCATACTTGCTATTGGAACTTAAAGACTATGAAATTTGGCATATGGATATTAAAAGTGCATTCCTAGAAGGAATAACATGAGGTTGTATACATGACACAGCCTAAAGGGTTTTGTAATTCTATTAATGCAAATGCAGTCTATAAGTTACAAGAGTTTAATCAATGTGGTTGATTAAAGAAAAGCACCTCAGAAGTGGAGTCTTTGCTTGGATTATAGTCAAAAGGTTTGATTGATATATCAAAATAAAGAAGGTATCTATGATTAAAAAGATTAAGTGGGAGCATATTCATATTCCACATGATGATGAGGAATGAAACATTCTAAGAATAAAATGAAACTGGTGTGGAAATACCCTCTTTAAGGGAATAAAGAGAAATGTCCTATGTGATAGGAATAGAGACCTACAGAGACAGTTCTTGAAAGTCTCTTGAACTGATAAAGAGAGATCATACATTAGTTTTCTGTACTGAAGGGTTCAGTATGCAAAGATTCAATGGGAGAAAACGTGTCCATGTTACACAGAGTTAGTCTATCAGATGTCGAGTGTCCCCAATTCTTGTGAAGAATAGGAACACATAGATAGATGCCTTATGCATTCGTAATTGGATCTATCATGTATGTAATCATCCCATTATCTTGTGTGTATCAGACATGACAAGAAAATACATATGCATTCATCATCTTGTATGTATTGGACCTGACAATATGATATGCTCATCTAGCTATCTCGTATGTATTGGACATGACGAGTGGATGTTTGTCTACTTCTAGTGAGAATCACTAGAATACCATAAATAACTTATTTAAGTGCTTATGAAGTATTAAAGGATTAGTTCTATGGTAATAAAAGGAAAAGTTGAGTGTAAATTAGTTACACTGATGTAGGCTTCCGAAATGACAGAAAAATGATCGCAAAATACAAAATATAAAAGTTATATTCAAATGTAAAGTGAGCAGGAGTTGTTAAGTGGAAATGTTCCAAGTAAAAATAAAAGGCTATTTAATTCTAAAAGGGAATGTCGAGTATCCTTGTGTTATGAACACCAGAGGATACTATATAGATCAAGAAGTTCATACGGATGAACTTATAGATATTAAAACCATTGATGATAAAGTAGAAATACTAAGTCAAAGTATGGAGTTCATTGTTAGGCAAGGAATATTAGACAACATATTACGACAACTCCATCTCATACGGATTTTCATACAGTGAGGATATGTGAAACATGCAATATACTGACTAAAGAAAAATGTTTCTAACATACTAGATTAGCACTAGTGCAATAGAAACATGTGGGACATGATTAGAGATCACTAAGAATATGATTCGAAGGTGATTGGCTCTAAGTGAAAGTTTGAGTTGTTGGTATGTATGCCCTGAGAGCCAATCATATGAAGACTGGATTGGCATACGTCATGATTGATTTGATAAATATCAAAGGCAAGCTTTCAATTTATTCTACCTCAATTGATTATGAGATAAATGATGGAGAAGAATGAATGTCTAAAGAATGACAATACTCAATGATGTATGTTTTCAGGTTGAGGACCTAAACAATGAGATCATATGGATGGTAAGAGTATGTACATTATTTTTATGTCCCTAGTCAGATGTCATTGTGGAAGGTTGATAGACAACAATGACACATTAAGAATAGAGTGTGTGTTGGTTGATGACAGTGTCTCATTAGTCATGATATATGATATCAAACCAAGCACATATATACATGTTGGAGAACAATATATCGAATAGACCCACTGTGACAGTGATACATGAAACGATGACATGGTAGTCAGAATCATCTCTCATAGTGATGCTGGTGTTTGTGATTCTTAGGCATGAAATCATTGCACTCGTCGAATGTGATTGGGTACACTTTGACATCATCAAATGCAGTCCTAAAACATGGGTTGTTATAACGGTGATGATTGGGTGGCTTTGATGCATGAGATAGACTGTGAGTGATAGAGATGGGATTTGTTCCTCCTAAGGGAGTATGATGTCTAGGCCACTTGATAAGTGAGACTGAGAAAGGCATGCACATGCACATGTGAATCAATATATGATATTGATGTCACACATCTCTGAGACAGTCTGCTCTAATTCAAGAAACATGAATGAACATTGAAAGGATGACAACTCCATGCCTTGAGTTCATTAAGTATGTTAGAGACGAAGGAATTATACATTCACTGGAACACCAATCATAGACTGTAGGATTGAAAGTTGTTCTTCAACTTTCCTTTTCACTTGGGTAGCGCTGATGTGCGACTACATACTGCTCTTTTCTTATGATGTCATAAGCTAGTTATGGACATGCTCTGCCAACGTGAAATGGGACCCATAGGGTCAAACACAAAGGATTAACCTGGAAGAGGAGTTTATCCATGAATGATGTTTGAATGGATTACTAATATCTTTAGGTACTCAATCAAACATTCAATCAATAGACTTGACTCAGAATCATCAAGTTCAAGTGTTGAACTAATTGATTAAAGTGTCAAATTGATTGAGAACTAAGTTGACTGTGTTTTGCACAATCTAGACCACCAACCGACCGGTTCACTTGGTGAACCGATTGACTCATGGTCAATGTGACGACCGGTTCACTCTAGTGAACCGATCAGTTAACTGGGACCAAACGAGTAGTGTTGGCTTTTCCCAATTTGTGAGAAAAGTTTTTCATTTCACTTGTTCAATTCGATTGGGACAAGAATTAATATTTGTGTTAATAAGAAACGAATAAAGAAAGTCAATAGTAGGCAGGTCTGGGAAGTGAAACGACTGGTTCACTGGGTGAACCGATTGGCTCACACTCCCAACCGATCGGTTCACTAGTGAACCGATCGGCTCACCTTGTCAAATGACCATTTCAATTATAAAATGATTGGTTCGCTTACCATGGTGTAAATTGTTCATGGAAATTCAGGACCCTTCTACTCCTGCATAGACTGGGAACCCTGACCCTTCCCTCTAGTATAAATAGAGGGGTATAGGGGGCTTCTCTAGAGACATAACTCAAAACATCAGTTCCTCTACAAAGTTGTTGTCCTCTCTGGTTGTGGTAACTAAGAGAGCCCAAGCAAGTTCTACCCATACAGGGAGGAACACTGAGGTAAAGACAACTATTGAAAAGCAATTGGTGGTGGGAGAGTGTGTCGGTGACTAGTACGCTGACGGAAGGGGACAACTCCTTCTAATCCATTATTCAGGATGACTACAGTTCTCGATAGTTCGTGTGGACTATCTATAGAGATGGGAGACTTCTGCCACTTAGGAGGACAATAGTCAACCGTACTCCGGGTTAAGACCAGGAGCTATAAAGACGTCATCGAAGATAGGTGGTCGAAGACCACCCTTGTTGTGAGGTATAGTCATTGAAAAAGCCTCAAGACCAGGTATCTCTCGCTAAAACCATCCTTCCCATTACATTGATATTGATACAATCTGTTGGTTATGGGTTTATGGTCAAGTAAAAAAAATTATTTCCGCTTCCTACTACGACCATATAAAACCCAACAATATATACATATATATACATATGTATATTTATATACATATATATACATATATATGTATATATACATATATATAAATATATATACATATATATAAATACATATATATACATATATTTACATATATATACATATATATATGTATATATATACATATACATATACATATACATATATACATATATATGTATATATATATATATATATATATATATATATATATATATATATATATATATGAAAGGCATCTAAGTTATAGACTCTACTTGGCCATGATGAATCATGGGAAATAGAAAGATAATGATATTGGAGACCCTTGTCTTAGAACAAGGTGTCGTTAATAACGGAAACAAAATAAAATTATAGCATCTCAAAAAACCCTAGGCATGGTAGATCCCTAAGTCAATCCTAGGGTCATGTAATGAGTATTAAAGGTACATAAGATCGAAGGGATCACAAGGTGATCATGCCTAAGTGCATAACATATATGGGGTTAGGAGAAAACTATCCATGTGAAAAATTTCAATGGGGTCAAGGGAATGACCACCTTCAAAAGTACACGAGTCCCAAGGGGTCAATGGGAAAGGCATTCCATAAGTATGTGAGACCCTTGGGTTCAAAAGGATATCACTATAATGTTACCTATACCCCTAGAGACAGTAAGGGAATGGCTAAGGATAACGATACATGATCCTTATATATAAGGAATACATGAAAATATTTAATGAATATTGAAATGAGAATATTAAAGGGATTTGTACATAAACTCAAAAATTCTAACAAAATAATTGTAATGACCACATTTGTGTTTAATTGGTAAACTAGGGTTTACCTGAATGATTACATGCTTGATTAGATTGAACATAGTTTACACTTGATTAAAGATAGTATATCAATTGTGATGTTTCAAACCTATGAATAAACTCTAACTATGATTTTATCTTGAAGAATTAGGGTTTGAGAAATGTAAACCTTAATCGGCAAAAATTAGGGTTTTGATAGTACATGAATATGGAATTTGATCAGGATAGAAGTGTGGTAAATGATTTTTCATATTTTCTAAAAAATTTTATTAATTAAATTTTGGATATGATATTGATAAATCAATCATGCATATTGGAGAAAAATTTCATAATATTTGAATGTTTTTTGAATGTGGTTCTCGGTCGAACTATACTTCGACCAAAATGCTGACAGAGTGATTTTTAGCAGTGTGGTGTTTTATTTTCATTTATTTATTGGTAAATTCAAATGATCTAAAATTTTAAATGGAGGTTTGAAACTCAATCATAAATTATATGTAAAATTTTCATAATTTTTGGATGCGTTTAGACATTATCAGTAGATGAATTACAATAATATTTTTATGACAGAAAATTCAGCTGAAATAAGAGAAAGTATAGTGAGGGGTCATTGTGCAATTGACCCAAGAAGATCAATTGCTCTATATGGTCAAACTAACACACAAGGAGATCTCATAATTCGTGATTCAATCTCGAGAAATGAAATCCTAGAGAGAGAGGGAGAGTTAGGGTTTGAGAGGAGAAATTGATGGAGATGTTGACCTAGGGTTTTGCGGTCCGAGGAATGATGAAATCATGTAAGTTTAGCCTCTTTGGATAAAGTTTCATGGTGAATCTTCTCTCACATGTCAAGATTCCATACCTCCTCTGATTTGATCTGAAATGGTTTCAAAACTCCCCCTTTTCTCACTCTTTCTTCATAATCCCTCATTTTTAGGGTTTCCGAGTTGAAAGGAAGATGAAGCGGGTGAATTGCTAGGGATTTGATATGAGATTGACATTTTCAGGGATGAACTACGTTTTTAAGGTGTTTTCACACCTTAGGGTGAGTGGGAACTTCCTTTAAACAGTATATTGCATGAAAATTGGTTAAATCATCCATAATCTTTAATTGCTTAGTATGCGACTACAAACCCTGAATTGTGTGTTTGATCTAAGTTGTTGCAAAATGATATGAAATGGATTCGTCCTCTCTTTGGATGAATTTAAGATGATAAAATAATATTATAAATGTATACAATACATCCTAATTAGAATTCCCTAAGTATTCACAGAGTTTATAAGAGTAAACTGAAATATAGGGAATTTGCCTATGACTGAAATTGTTGTATAATTAAATAGAGAAATTTGTTTATCTAGATTCCCTTGGTTATAAATGATTGTTTATCTGAATTCATAGTACATATATGTCAGATACTATTTTGGATTTCATTTAAGGTGAATAGTTTTTGTTTGATATATCAGTAAAGAGGGTGAAACCCTAGATGCGAGGAAAGTTGGATATTTGTGCATAGATATCATGAAATCCATTTGAACAAATTTTCTTGATATGATAGACTTTATTTATTCAATTTTATTATTGATGCATGTTATCTCAGTGAATGGAATCGAAACCCAAATTCAGATCAGTTCCAAGGTTTCATACATATATTTATTTTATATGATTTGTTGATAGTAGTCTTTATTCAATGAATGTTTATGTCGCATGAAATCCTTATGAGAGCCATGTGATAAGTAAATGAAGTAAATGAAACCCTAAGGATAGGGTGTTCAATGAATCAAGTATTTTGATATCAATGTTCTCAGTATGAGATGTGGTAATGTACAACTCAAGATTTGGGTTGAGGTGCACATTTTCCAAGAAGTACAAATAATTTACAGGTGCAAATGATGATTACTCGTATGTCAAGTAATTAACTCTTATCAGTGTATTAAGAAGTTCAATTGCATGATTCTAGTGTATAAGTGCCAAATGGACATGCATTATGTTTATTTAAGTATTTTAGTCTGCCTGCATGTATAGTATGTTGATTTCTCAATATATTATAGTGTTTGAATATACTGCTCTGCCAAGTTAAGGATGATATACATGTCATGTTATAAACTTCAAATAAATAGACACGGTACCATAGAGATACTAGAGTCAAGTATAAGTAAGGGAAAAGATACAATATTGTAAGAGCTTTCCAAGAAAAATAAAATAATAGACTTAAGAGCTCTGAACACCGTAGATTCCCTATGAGAGGTATGCATCGTAGGGATGAAATGACCTAACCCTGGAAGTGTCCAGTATATGGGGGTCAGAACGTACTAACAGGTGGTACGGGGGACAAAGCCCTTGTAGAAGTCTCCTTAATATACAACATGTAGTGTCCAGCATCAACCAGAGGTCCTGGTGGCACAAGAGTATAGAAAAGCTAATAGGTGGCTTGACTCTCCGCCTGTGTACTCAAGTTAGAGGAGTCTATTTTGTACGGCATAATAGGTGTGCCGAGGCCAGAGAGCCATTTCCCTGTTGCAGACCAGCGACGTAGTCAGGCTTAGCATTCTCGGGTGTGTCAGCTAAGTCTTGTACAGTGAGATCGTAGTTCGCTACGAGTCTTCATATGTAGAGTACACTGCATATGATTAGGGCATTAGCTAAAATATGTTCATATAGGTATAAAGAGTTTCTTATAAGTGAGGAAGGCTAAGAAAGATTCGAGTGTAGTTTCCCAGCAGTTATTCTTTGTATGTTTCTAAATTGTTAGTTCGATTTTAAATTAATCAAGCATGCTCATATATTGATTTACTCTTATTTATATCTAGAGTATCCTACCATATTTATGATTGTCAATGATCAATCTCTTTAAAGCTTATTGCTGTTATAATTGATATCAATTGTTCAAAAGTATATATGTAATTATATCAGTGCTTTAGACTGTTTCTTTGAAGTACTCGTTCACTGAGCGAGTAGGCTCACCCCTCTACTCACAATTTTTAGGGAAACCATGTGGACTTGATGAAGGTTAAAGCATTAGAGTAGATCTATCACATGAGTTAAGTTCAGTCGGTCCCTGTCATTCTAGGTCCTAGTATAGATGTGAGAGTGTTTTAAGTAATGTTTTGTATCTTTATTTCCTTAATAAGAGAGAATGCATTTGATTATCATTTCATATGTACCTGAGAATGAATGTATGGATGTGTATAATTTATGTTGAGATCATATTAAAGTAATCAATGTTTAGATTCCCTTGTAAAGTTAGTTTATGTGGTTCAATGCGAGAAAACAAAGAGTTTGAAAAAGAAGAAAAAATTTAAGGGTGATCTTTGTATTACGTTAAATCCTCAATTTATGCCCTAATCTCATGATTAATGGTAATTGTGAGATCGGGGTGTAACAAGAATGTTACTCTTGGGTTCATGAAATTTAAGAAAACTCCTGGAGTTGAAATGTATTCATGATTTAGTGTAACTATCTAGGATGATTTAACCTAAAAGTTTAATTATGAGATAGTGTGCAACTATGCCATCTATGCACCTGAAAAAAGATGATCTTTGTATTTGTACTACAATCAGACATTTATTTTCATCTTAGTATAGGTGTGGGACATTGGGTAGACACATGTGGTACATATAGATAATATATGAGAATGACTGTCCTATGTTGAAATTAATTAAATATACTAGAATATAAAGGTATTACCTCACCATATAAAGAGAACAACTTAACAATCATTATTAGGTTTGAGACCAAGGTGAAAATGAAATCACCAAGTGAAAATTAAAACACCAAAATAAAATGAAATCCCCAAGTGTTACTATCTTATAATGCATGAGGATGTAGAACTACCCTTTGAATGAATTTGAGATACAACCGCATAAAATAGATAGTTTTGAACTAATTGAAAGTTAGCAATGATAATCTAGTTAAAATCTATTCAATGAAGATTTCTACACCGAATGTATGAGACTAGTTGAGTTGTCATATACTTTAACATAATTGGGCTTGAATTTTGATGCAAATTTCCTTTTTAAGTTGGTTGAATATAACATCCTCAAAATATGGTGATTTTCTATTGATATCAAGGATATGATGTAGTGATAAAGGTAGAATAATGAGTTAAGTGGTATAAATTTGGTTAATGAATTTGAACCCTAGACCTAATTTAGGTCTTCAATTTAAGTAAATAAAATAATGATGAACAAATACATTAATTGATGATTCAATTAAGATATGATTTTTTATCCAAGCCTCAATTTCGTAATACTAAAATCATATGGACCCTTTGGAAGGGCATGGTGTGAATCATGGGTCCTAGAACCCAATACAAGCCCGTTTGGGCCAATTAGGGTTTACATATGGGTCCTTGGGATACATAATTGGGAATTTCGTATCTCATGATCAATAAATATCCATGATAATTATAGTTAATGGATAAATGGAATATTATGAAATGGGAGAATGTTAGAATATTTTAAGTTATCTTTTGACCTAGGTAATTAATTTAGTAGTTATCTAGATATTACTTGAATGGCAAGTTTAGAGTAATTAGTTTAGACCTAACATATGTTCTAAGAGAGGATAATAGCAAAATAAAAGATAATCCAAAAGTTTGGGAAATAGGATTTACTATGAGGCTTGGATAATTAGTTATCCATATAGGGTTATTATCTAAAAGAAGAAGAAAAACAAAAGTATAGGAGGGAGTCTTCCGAGACCCAGGCTTTGGATCCAGAGATACCACCTACAAGGAGCTCATCTCCTCCACTTGTTCTCTACACCAGATCTCATAGAAAGGGACCTCGACTCCCCGAGACTCCTCTCTCTCTCTACAATTGATAAGACCACCATTTCTCCAATCCATTGTCATAAGGAGATAAAATTGAACCAAGAAAACCCCTAGATCATTAGTATCACATCAAGATGTGATAGTCCCCAGATACCACTATTATCCAGACTTGAAGGTTGTAGTGACAACCGCCACTCTCCAGGACCCTAGCACATATAGAACTCTCCTACTACCTTTGATTATTAGAATAAGAGAACCTCCCAGTCCTTTTTCCCCATGTGCTAGATGAGACAACAATGACCTACTTGAGCCTCCCTATGGACTTGGAAATGGCGCTCTTAGGGTTGAGTACCTTTTTGAGCCATAGTAAGTATCCTTGAGCATCCATGAACAAAGACACTATTCAAACAAAACATATAAGGTATTAGGTAGTAATACATATTTCCCCTAGATATTGATTTTAGTCATGTCCTAAAGAAAACCAAGGAGACCTCAATTCTGGATGTCTAGGCCACCACAACTCATGTTCTGTGACTTGACAAATTGGGCATGACCTTACAATTGTATCTTGGTCTTCATCTTAGCACCATGTAGCTAGGAAAGAGCAGGCAACTTGAGAGTTGACCCCTCCATGGAAGAAGGTAGTTGCTTTAATGGAGAAGGAGAAATCCTAGGGATGATTAGTCTAAATTACCCTCAGTGAGTGTGAATGATGCATTTGTTGTGCTTGAGCTATTAGGACCTAGTGTGTTGGATTAAAATCCAGTCCGCATCAAACTCTAGTGAGGATGTGGCCTAGGTTCACTGTCCAAGCCTAGTTGTGTAGTTATTTGTAGATAAGGTTATAATTGTTGACGTATCAATAGATGATTGGCTAGAATAGGTTTATTTTGTTTTAACTATATAAAATTATTGGTAAATTGGATACTAGTGATATTATATATCATTTTGCTAAAAAAATTGCATAGAATGTAAATAAAATATATCCATTGCCTAATTCTAATAATTGTTTAAAATGTATAGCAAATACATGATAATAAGGTGATTAATTCACGAAAAACCTAGATTTTATAACTAGGATCTTGGATACGATAAATATGTTTAGTTTTCTTTACAAACTAATGTTGATGAATAATAATAAGGTGCTAATTTCTTAGTAAAGATCATGATGATAATGGATTACTTGTATGGTTCTATGTCATAAACAAAAAATAGGGTTTTGAAACTAATATGTATAATGTGTTGTGGTGTTAACCTACATGATATGATCCATGTTTTCATAATGGCATGATATATCCCATATGATAATTAGGGATACACTTAATAAGAAACTAGGATTCTAACGCTTGGAATTATGATGTGATGGAATCAGGGTTTGATATTGTTATTTCAAATCCAAAACAAAGTGATCCTAAACCCTAGTTTAGGAACTAAGTTAGGTTTAATTACTATCATATTGATATAATGGCGACAAATTTCTAGTATTATATTTCAACTAATTTTGATTGATTTCATAATTTATTGGATCTACCTTTTCTTATGATGTTCTAAAGTACATGGGTTATTACTACATGACAAAGATACATGGTTATTTATGAATTGTCGCATGTATTGAGTGTCGATGAATTTCTGTATGATTTCTAAAGTATTGATCATATGATAAGCTTTTTGGATGTTTATTTGATTCTAGTTCAATATAATGTCAACATGTATGTCATAATAAATGAACTTAAGATATTTTTGAACCCATGGCTAGATTTATCAAGGGGTAGTTTGCACATGTCCAATGAAGGTCATAAAAGTTAATACATTGCAGGAGGAATGACAATTTTTGGGCTAGACAATATTAAAAAATATACAAGTTCATCTATGTGGATATTTGAATGTTGATTATATAAACAATACAACAATATACTGATTTGTGTATTTATTTGTCAGAGTTTCAAATAGATGGCTTTCTTGAAGATGTGAAGTCTTTAGAATCAAATGATTATGTTTAAGAGAAATATAATGTGACAAGGGGGATTAATTAGTTAGATAAATAGTTGATCTCTTTCCATGTAGTCTCCTTTTACTTGGGAAATCATGCACAATCCTTTGAGAATAAATTAGCATCTTTTGTACCATTCAAGATTATGAAATGAATTTGTTATTTATTGAGTCTGTATCCTAGTAAAATAAGACTATGATCTCTATCCCTACAATATGTCTTCATTGGTGGGTAATCGGGGAGGGGTCGTAAAAATTTAATACCACTATTAGCGGACCATTTTATCTTTTGGTCCATGTGTGGATTTTTTGTTCATGATGTTCATGGATAGTTGATCCAAGAAGACTTAGATGAGACATGCAGGATATGTCTTCTGGTTATCGATATCAGATATATTTTATGATTTAAGTTTTAGTTTTATGTATAGGTAGTTGATCTTGCTTTTACTCTAATGGTATAGAATGAATATATGAAGACTTATTTATATATTCTGAGTTACATTTTGTAAAAAGTTGTTTGTAAAAATTAGGTCTTTACACTATAGGGGCTATGGAACATGCATGTTGATATTATTGTACTGTGTTCATAGCATTACTTTTGTACATATAACTTTTTCATAAGTAGAAAATCAATGACCCTTGTTGTAAATGTTGCAATATTCATGTAAAAATATTAACATTTCATGAAATATGAAATGATGATATTGAGAAGGAAAAAGAAATGTTACTCTAAGAATTGTTGAATTTTTAGTTGCCTTTCTTTTTCTAAGATTTTCACTTCACATAATTTGTAATATTTTTTTTTATCTATTTTGCTTCATTTTGTAGTAAAACTTGGTTCAATCATAATCATGAAGAGTAATTTATTATATGGATAGGGTCCTGACACAAACCATTGAGAACAATTGTATGTTTCACTCTATTTTGTATTAGAGAAATTATAGATACTACAAGAACATCAACTACAACAAAAATTAAATTATTCTATGGTCATGTGATTCAATCAAAAGATGATATCACCTCTATCCCTTAAGGTACAACTCCTCCTAGGCCCTTTTAGGACCATGATGAGACAGGAGCTGATGATGATTGGTCACACTCCCTTCAAAGATTATCTAGTGGTAGTGATGATGATGGAATCAAGATTCCTTGAATTTGTGTGAGGTAAAATTTGTTATTTCATCCTTTTTGTGATATCTATATAAGACACGATAGCACTGTTGTCTAGGGATCTTAATGTTTCATAGACATCATTTCTAACATTGACATGTTACTACCTGATAGCACATATATTTATGTTCCTTTTTATGCTTCTAACTTTAATGTGTCTGATTTTGCAAGAAGATGCTATCATGTTTTTTGATGATTGTATGTTGTTTTATACATGGTTTGCACTAGGGATCCCATTTTTTTGAGGTAACATGTATATTCTTAGAATTCATTTTCACAAAAGTCTTGTTTACTTCCTAAAAATGTGTTCGAGTGATTGTTTTCAGATCTAATTTTTTTAGCTTCTAATTTGTAAGTGATTAGTTTATATAATTGATTATACAAACTCCCATTGAAAATCTAAGTATCTACAGACCAAACAGTACATGCTTATGGTTCATTCAACATTCAAATTTTACCCAATGTGTTAAAAGGATGCTAACAATGCTTGTGTACAAGGTTGGTGAGTGATTATTTTCATCAACTTTACATGTGGCATACGAGTTTCTATAATATATATGTTTAAAATTAAAATAAATAGCTGAAATATTTATTAACAAAAATCACTCTTAAGAAGGCATATACTATGGAGCATCTACAAAACCTTTTATATGTAAAATCATATTGTCATTGTGGACAAACTTTTGCTAAACAAAAGAAACTTAAGAGTGAAGATTCAGGTGTCTTTGTTGTCCTATAACGACAAATGGTTGTACAAATATTGGTTTATTGAATTAAAGATAATTCACTTGGCTTTGATCTTCAAAAGGGAGTAGAAAATGCTAAAATTTGCCAAATATTGTAGGTCACAATAGAATCAATATCAACATAATTGTAAATAGAATTGGATGAAGGTTATATATATCTTTGAAAGTGAAGAAAAATATAAAACTCAACATTCAAAGTAATTTGGAATCAATCATAATTAAGTACACATGGAACTTTACATCTACTATTTTTTAGACCAATTATAGTGAACCAATCAAACCATAAGTGTGGCCCACAACCCTATTAATTTATGAGATCTTTAGTTTATAGGCTACAACTCTATCACATGGTGAACTTTTATACTCTCACTTTGGACTTTTGGAGGCTTTCTTAAATAAATTTTAGTATCCTTACAAATCTCAATGTGTGTCTCAACCCATAGGATATGTTGGTTGTGATATACTTCGTAACATGGATTATTAGAAAATACACCTAATGAATGTTGTATCAAACAACATTTAATTAAAAATTCATCATTTGAAATATAGATTTTCTATTACTAACTAATTTATGGCAATTTGATCCTTGGGTACTCACAAATTTTTTTTGATGTGATATATATGACATGTCCATCAGGTTGAGAGGAAACCATCCAAATGAAAATAGTCCACTTCAATAGTCAAAGACATTTGAGAGGAACCACAAGCTTCAACAAGAAGCACGATCCAGATTGATATGGGAGCAAAGTAAACTTGGAAAAAACAAATAAAGAAAGAAGGTTGAAGTTGACCAACCTTGCTATAGAGAAATTAGATTCTAGAATAGATGTTTCTATTGATACAAAAACCCCAATAAATAAACTGAAGAAGGCAGTATGAAAGGCTTGTGACTTGAAAGTAGGAAAGTGCACAAGAACAAATTGAAATTTTATACCATAAAGAAAGGATCTGATGGTGCAAATATGTCTTCTGATAAACATCCTATTATTGATGATTCTAATATCATTAAAATAGCTATTTGCCCTGTGAAGAATATTATATCTTGTATGAACAACTCCACCTTTATATATTATGGAATAAATAAGATCTAGAGGATTTAGCCATAGAAAACCTTAATATGCTGAATTTTGAGAAATTGCATGCTATTACATTTAGCTTCGACAAATCCCACAATTTTAAATGTTTTCTTTTATGAAATTACATTCTAAATATATATGGGATCGCAACTGCAAATAGATGAGATCTATTACGAACAATATAAGAGCTAACGATCTAATTATTAATGTTATTCAACAAATTGTCACCTTGATTGGCAATCACCAAGTTGAGTCTATGTTGGGGAATATTCTAACACGACAGATCAAGACAACATATATTTTCTTTATTAGATTTATTTTTGTTTGATTGAATGAAATTAAAAGTCAGTATAAAGATTCAATATGAATGATTTTTGTATCTCAATATCCTTTCTAAATTTGAAAGGTATTTTTTATTAGTTTATATTGTGATCCAGGATCAAATATGATTTTAATGATGATTTATAAAGATCTCTTTGGTTGTTAGGTGGTGATTTTTGTTACACTTGGTTTGCCTATGAAATTTCATATAACGTTGATGATGCTTTGTACCAACATACCAACATGAATAAATTGATCTCTTTCATTGATAACGTGTCAATAGGCAATCTAGGTGTGAGTAGAACATGTTCTAGTTGGAGTACATGATTTTATTAGGATATTCTTGATTATTTTCTTTCCTCCCCTATATAGGACAACAAATATCCCCCTTCACTATTTCAGCATGTGGTGGAGCCATTTTAGATATATTCCTAAATACTAATTACTCCCCTTTCGGTCCTCATATTTTCAACATTGAAAGAATTTTTGGAGTCAATGCAATCATTGCAATACTATAATTGAACAAGGATGGACATATGATAATGGTGAAAACTCTATTTTAAATATACATGAAAATTTTCAAGACATTGATAATAACTTAAGAACTTGGGAAAATAAATTTTTAGGCAACATAAACTTCTAGAATGAAGAAATGAAAACTTCAGACAAACTTGAAAACCAAACCAAAACATACACTCTTCAAATAGATAATGAAAAAGCAATTATGCAAGAACTACTATTAGACCAAGAATTTTAATGGAAGGAAGATAAAAAAAATTGGATCAAAAGGTGACAAAAATACCATTTTCTTCCATGGACTTTGTAACAACCATAAATATTCTTCATATATACATGATCATCAATGTAACATAAAATCACCAAGTCGAAGTGGAATCATTGGCACTATCATTTCACACCATGATAAGACATACAACCATAATAGGTTTTACTTAGAACATACTTATTTTATTGGAACAGTGTCTATGATAAAAAAAATTGTTGTCGAGATTGATCTCATCCCTCCTTTACTATCACAGAGATCAATTTTTTTAGTCTAGTGGTTGACAAGTCGCCTGGACCGAATGGGTTTGACATGTCAGGTTATCAAAGTAGTTGTGACATGGTTAAAAACACCTTTGTTGAGATGTTGAAAAAATTCCATAGTGATAACGGAAACTATACTAAGTTGTCCCTTTAAATCAAGCTAATATTTACTTGATGAAAAATGTTGTTCATATGACATGAATTATAAAACTTAGACTTACCAATCTTATTCATAATTTGTATAAATTAATTTCCATATTCCATAGCATTAGACTCAATAAGTACATGAACAACATTATCAGTGTGGAATGAATTGCCTTTCTTGAAGGTGGGAGCATTCAAAATGTGTATATCATGCCAATAAAACATGTCATTCATCCAATGGACTAATTCTTACCGGCAAACTATATTTTGAAAAAGCCTTTGACAATGTGAATCAATATTCTTTATTTAATGTGTGAAATGACACAACTTTCCAATATGTGGAATGAGTAGCTCTGTTAATGCATTAGCACTAGCAAATCCTCGATGATTATAAATGGATCTTCTATTGGGTACTCCAAGAGATATAATAGTTTTTGTGAAGGAAAACCTCTTTCACCATACCTTTCTGTCGTCATCTCATCCATTCTAGACTTGAAGTATGAATTGCATTTGATTGACAATTTAGTTACCATAATCAACACTTGCATGATAGTAATGACATACAAAAAATTATAATGTGTGACAGACTATGAAGGAACTAAATATGGTATTGTGATAAATACTACTTTGGAACAAATTCCCTTGAAATATTTGGGACATGTATTATCACCATACAAACTTTCCTCAATAGTTTTCCAACTCATTTTGGATAAGATATCTCAATGTTTGGCCTACTGGAGATTCTATTATCATATATAACACATATACTTACCGTTATCAATGTGTATATAACAGGGATACTTTCATATTTCATCACATGTATTCCACTTACCAAAATATTTGAGATCAAAATGAGCAGTTCTCATCAAAATGGCACAGGTTTGTATTAAGGACGTAAATAATGTACATCTAGTTAACTAGATTATGCTATGTAAAACTAAAGACTAGATGGATGAGGAGTGTTAGACTACAACCTTCACTCCAAGAGCTTGTTTATTAAAATTATAATAAGTATTATTGAAAATTAAAGATATCACATGTCGTGTTCATGTCATGAACAAATATTATGGCACCAAATCACCAAGGGTTCCAAAAGGAGAACAAAAAAAGTCTTATCATTTTTAGAAGAAGGCACATAAATGTCAATACATTATAAAAATATTATTCATATCTCCTTTAACCAAGAAATTTTTTATACAAACCCTTGGTCCCAATTGGGTCAGATATCTTAGCTCCAACTTGGTTTAATAATCCCATTTTCTTTAAAGAATATTATATAGAGAAGGATTTCACCTTTCTAGGATCATCCAAAATAAACACCTAAAGAGAATATAATGGATATGTAGCTCAGTAATAATATTCATAACTTCATCAGTTGTCTTGCCAAATCCTACAAAAAACCAACCGCATCATGGACTTGAGGACATGAGTACAATGTCACTAAATCTTATTTTTTTATTCATTTGGGTTATAATTCTCTGAATGGGAAATATTGTTTGGAAAAATAGGTGCGCTCTTAAAGTACATATCCTCATATGTCTGAATGGAAATAACATATTTTCTAGGACCAAATTGTTAGAAATGATATTTCTTTGGGCCCTATATTTGTTATTTGTTTCATAATGAAGAAGAAAATATTAGTTACACGTTATATGATTCTAGTCACTTTAGGAAAATCTGGAATTATTTCTTTCAGAATTATAGAGTAACTTAGAATGGCGCTTAAGATTGTCTTTTACACACTATAAATAATACAGAATCTTATCTTAATCATTTTCTGATCCTAAAAGCTGATACTTCATCTTCTTGCACTTTATGGACTAGATAATAATAAATCAAAGTTTTTTTGCAACAAAACATTTTCAACGCCACAACAATCTTTAAAATTTACCTTGAATTCAATTTATGGGTCTCAACTTTTTAAATATAATGCTTTATCAACCTACAAATTGACAGCCCCCATAGGTTTTTGAATCAGCAATAAGGATTTCACCCCTACATCGATGATCAACTTTGATGTTGAGCTAAACCACACTCATATTTCTCTTGTTAAGATGCCAACTCTATCAATCATATCAGACCAATTAGCCTCATCAACACATCCTAATCTTTGTTAAAATTTCTAAGCAACAGAATGAAACCATTTTTGAACAATATCATTGATCTTAACCAATGTTCATTTCTAAAAAATAGGAACATCCAAGATGCATACATCATGGTTAACGAGACCAAACACTCCTTCTATAAAAACAAATCACCACTCCTAGCTATCAAGTTAGATTTTCAAAAAGCTTTTGACAATGTGAACTGGAACTATCTCATTCACAATACAGGGATATGTATTCCCACAAAAATAGATCAACTGGTTACATGCATGCATTTCCACTAGCAAATTTTCCACTATCATAAATTTCTCTCCTTTTGGACATTTTCACAATACAAATGGTCTTCAGCAGGGGGACCCCCTATCCCCATATCCTTTTTACAATGATAACATCATTATTGACCAATAAGATAAAGATTGGTGCGGAGAAAGGACTATTTGAACCCCATCTGAATGTTTTGAAAACATTATCCAGTATGTTGAAGACACCATGATCCTTATTATACCTATGGATACTTGTATTTTAAAACCATTTGTATCATTGGCATTTTCTCATGCATATTTAGGCTCAAGAAAAACCTAATGAAATCATATGTTATTGGCATTCACATCCAATCCAACACATTAAACAGATGCAAAACCCTACTCCGATGTAAAAAAAAACTTCCATTCAGATATATGGGCCTTCCAATCTAACCATTCCCTATATACAATCATACTTGGAAGACAATCATTGATAAACTCAATCACTGACTCTCATCATGGACAAATAACTTTCTAAACTTAGTTGACATACACACCCTTCTGAATAGCTCATTGACTACGATCACCACATATTATCTCAGTTGCATTACTCTACCTTATAAGTCTCTTAGATCTATTGATATCCTTAGGAAAAAATTCCTCTTGAATCATTTTGCTACAAACACAGAAACATCTAAAGTTCACATGGTCAATTAAAACACCATTCGTTCTCCTAAAAGATATGTGGGTGGGGAATCATCAACCTCAAGACACACACTATCTTCCTTATTTAAAAAATCATTGCCTCACATGCCTCCAATCAAGTCAACATATGAAAACCATTCATCTTGCAAAAATATTACCACAAACAAAATCCATGGAGGTCCACTACCGAAGGCATTGCCTCCCAGTTGTGGAAATATATAAACTAACATACGAACACTATCATACATATGTTCAACCCCCCTCATGTATCTAAAAGCATAATTTCCTAGTCAGAGCCATGGTACCACAATTAATGCATAAAATGTCTATGTAACATACAGAGATTTGGTTATCTTGACTTTAGAAATTCTAATTCATTGATTAGGATGTTAGTGGGCTCAGATCTCTAGAATCAACCTAATAAGGTTAGATTTGCACACTACCTTGCAGGGTTGTACCCTAATGAACATATAATGGACATATGATGAGTAATTAATAATGTTAAATGTAATAAATATTTAATGCACATAATATGAGTAACTTACATATTAACCTTGGTTGGGGGTACATATGACATTGTTCATGTAATGGAACTATAAACCCTAATGTGATAAGAGTAGGATGTATAGAACCTAATCTTGATCTTTTTACGTGTTGATGAGGTGTATGTGATGTGTAGTGATCATGGTGGCTAAAACCCTAAGTTTTAGTCATCTAACCTTAATATGTACATCCTTGGTAATATTCATGATACATTAAGTGACTTCAGGTTATGGAATCACCTCAGATAGCACGATACACTCATACCTACCTAATAACCTAAACATGACTGGATAGTATATAAAATATGTTTCACATTATTTGCAAATCCACATATAATGACCTAAATGTGATTAGTAAGGATTTGGATGTATATAAACCTTCAATGGTTGGGATTGTATGTAATGTATTTAATATGAGTAATGGAATAATAATTACACATTTCATATAAAAATAAATCATTACTATGTCATTATTTAAGTTAATGTGACATTAATGAACTTAATGAGAAATTTAATAAAATTATTAATTTTGTGTGAGATAATCTAATATAACACTGATGGTGATAATATTAGGATAATAAAGTCTAAATCCTAATTTTGGAGCATAATGTTAATATATATAGATATATATAGATAATGAGATAATTGTGTTAAACATAATTGTACTAAAACTCCTACAAGATAACCCCAAAACCTAAATCTAACTCCAAAATTGTATTCTTTGGATCCTAATATGTGTAGGTGCAAAGTTTTAGCTTAATTGAATAATGGTAGCTATATGAAATTAGCTAGAGAAGATAATCTCTAATCATTGATATGTTTATGTGATGTCACGTCAAATTTTTCACATTCACCCAAAGTCCTGGCGTCATGTGATGCTTTAAGGTTCTCCTCTGATATGTTACGATCTGACGGCCCTTGCTTTCTCATGAATGGATCCAAGGGTGGATGGTGTTTCTTCTAACTAGAGTCCCAAAGCCTCTGGATACAACATAGTTGTCGTGATCTTCTCCTCTTCCCCTCTCTCGTTCTTACTATTAGGTTTTATGGAGATGACATGTGGAATAGAAGGAACAAAATTTTCTCCAAGCATACCCTACATGAGGATCTCGTCAACAACAATGTATTTGAAAGGAGGATGAAGGGATATGCCTTGTCCCGGAGCAAGTCTATTGACTTCCTTTGCACAGTGATGTGCGTCACTCTTAGCATGCACAAATGGTCCTCAGCACAAGGTGGATGATGTTAAAGCACATCGAATGACATGTGATCAATGTAGTGACTTCCGGTCTAAGACCATAATCACCACCATCACTATGAGAGATGACACTGACTACCAATCATGGTTTCTATGTGTCACTCTCAAGGTGGGCCTGTCTGATACATTTTTCTCCAACAAGTATCTATGTGCTTGGTTTGATATCACATATCATGACTAATGATACTTTATCATCAATTAACACACACTCTAGTCTTAAGTGTTATTGTTATCTATCAACCTTCCACAATATCATCTGACTAGGGATATAACAATAATGCATATACTCTTAACATCTGCACGATCTTATTGTTCAAGTCCTGAACACGAAGACATACAAATTGAGTAGTACCATTATCTATACATTTATTATTTACATCATCATCTCATAACTGAATAACAGAATAAATTAGAAGCTTGCCTTTATTATTAATCAAATTGTTTATAAGATATGCCATTATAATCATCATATGATTGGCTCTCTGGGCATACATACCAACAAACTCCCACTTACACTTAGAGGAAATCACTCATGAACTTAATCCCAAGTGATCTAACATGACCTTTATGCTACTGTTGTGAAATTTCTTTTCTCAAGGGGTCCGCCACATTGCTCTTAGTTGGTACTCTACAAATGTTCACATCTCCTCGTTATATGATTTCTCGTATGAGAAGGAACTGCCTTTGTATATGATTGGAGTGTAGATGCAATCTAGGTTCCTTAGCTTGCACAATAGCTCCATTGTTATCACAATATAGCTCAATTTCCTCGCTAATGCTTGGAACCACCCCAAGTTCTATGATGAACATCTTGATCCAAAAAACCTCCTTTGTTGCATTGGATGCAACTATATACTTATCCTCCATCATAGAATCCAAAATTGTCTCTTGTCTTGAACTCTTCCAGCTCACAGCTCAGTTATTGAGGTAAAACAAAAATCCTAATTGTGATTGATAATCATCTTTTCCAGTTTGGAAGCTTACATCGGTGTAACCCTTTAACACCAACTCTTCCTCTCCACCATACACAAGAAAGAGTTCTTCTGAAGTACATAAGGATGTTCTTCATGACTGTACAATGATCTTCACTAGGATCTGACTGAAATCTGCTCATCATGCTCAAAGCATATGAGGCACTTAGACGAGTACATAACATTGCATACATGATAGATCAGATTGCAGAAGCATATGGAATCTTATTCATGCACTCCATTTCGTCACAAGAATTGGTACATTGAGTTTTAGAGATGGTAACACCATGAGACAAGGGCAGGTTTCCTCTCTTTGAGTTCTCCGTGTTGAACATCTTCAACACTTTGGCAATGAATGTTCTCTAACTTAGTCTAAGAAGCCTCTAGATCTATCTCTATAGATCTTGATTCCTAGAATATAGGACGCTTCTCCTAAGTCTTTCATTGAGAATGTATGTCCTATCCATGTCTTTAATTTCTATGAAGTAGGGACGTCATTCCCCATCATTAGTATGTCATCCACATACAATATGAGGAATACAATCATGCTCCCACTTTACCTTCTTATAAACACAAGATTCATCTTCATTTTGACAAAAGCCAAACTCTTTGACTGTTTTGTCAAATCAAAGATTCCAGATTCGAGATGCTTGCTTCAATCCATAGATTGGCCTTTGTAGCTTACTGAATTTATTTGTATCCTTTGGATTTATAAAATCCTCAGGTTGTGTCATGTACACATCCTCAAGAAGATTCCCATTCAGGAATGCAGTTTTAACATCCATGTGCCAAATCCGATAGTCATCATAAGCTACAATGACAAACATGATCCTTATGGAGTTAACCATGGCTACTAGAGAAAAGGTTTCATGATAGTCAACACCTTGAACTTGTTTGAAACCATTTGCAACCAATCGACCTTTGTAAGTCTGTAAATTACCATCCATGTCCGCCTTCTTCCTAAAGACCCATTGGCACCCTATGGGTTTTACCCCTTCAGGTGGATCCACCAAGGTCCATACCTTGTTGGTGTACATGGATTCCATCTTGGATCTCATGGCCTCAAGCCATTTCTCATACTCCAGTCCCTTAAGAACTTCAAGGTAGATAGTTGGCTCATCATCAATGACTGACTCATCGCCTTCTTGAGTAAGCAAATAACCAAATCTATCTGGATCAGGGTGCATCCTACTAGATCTGTGAGGTTCATGTGTCACATGAGGAATTTGAGATTCCAAAATGGCTTGTGACTCTCTATGTTCCTCCTACACCTCTATACGTTCAATGCTTTCTTCTTGGACTCAGACTTCTTCTATCTCTCATTACCTCCCATTGATTCCTTTGGAAATGAATTCCTTTTACAGGAATGATGCATCCCTAGCAACAAACACTTTATTTTCAGTTGCATTGTATAAGTAGTACCCCTTGGTTTCCCTAGGATAACAAAAAAAAATAACATTTATCTGATCTAGGGCCAAGCTTTTTAGGAAATATTTTCTTAACATAAGCTTGACATCCCCAAATCCTCATAAAAGACATTTTGGGATGCTTCCCAGTCCATATCTCATATGGTGTCTTTTAAACCAATTTAGAAGGTACACAATTAAGTGTAAACATTGTGGTTTCAAGAGCATATCTCCATAAGGAAGTTGGAAGATTGGAAAAACAGAACATTGATCGCACCATATCTAGCAAAGTGTGAATACTTCTTTTGGATACACCATTGTGTTGTGGCATTCTAGGTGGAGTTCATTGTGATATGATACCATGGGCTCGCAGAAGGTCCTCAAACTCTTGGCTTAAGTATTCTCCATTTCGATCAGATTGAAGTGCCTTAATACTTTTACCAAGTTGGTTTTGTACTTCATTCATGAAATCCTTTAACCTTTTAAGAATTCCTAACTTATGTTTCATCAAGTAAACATATCCATACCTACTGAAGTGATCAATAAAGGTAATGAAGTACTGATAATAACATTTAGCATATGTTCTAAAGGGTTACATACATTAGTGTGTATGAGTCCCAATAGATCACTAGCCCTCTCACTATTTCCAGTGAAGGGAGTTTTGGTCATCTTGCCAACAAATAAGATTCACATGTCTCTATTGATTTGAAATCAAAAGAAACTAGATAACCATCTTTATGGAGTCTAGAAATGCATTTGCCATTGATGTGCCCTAGATTGCAATACCAAAGATATGTTTTGTTTGAGTAATTGAGTTTTAACCTTTTTGTATTTATGTTATAAACATTTGTTCAAGATCTAATAAATGAATACCATAGGACAACGGGGCACTTCCATAAAAGATCTCATCTTTCCAAATAGAACATTGACCATTCTTTATGTGAAATTCATATCCATCATTGCCCATACAAGATACATAAATAACATTCATATTTATGGAAGGTACATAATAGAAGTTCTTTAACTCTATTAAAAGCCACGTGGCTAGAGATAAATTATAGGTTCCAACTATAGTGGCAACACCTCTTACTCCATTTGCAACACACAGTTCATCATCGCCCTTTCATAAAGGCTTACTTCTTCTCAGATCCTGCATATTTGAGCATGTGTGAGATCCACATTCGGTATCCAATACCCAAGATGAAGAGGTAGACAAATTTATCTCAATAATGTATATACTTTAAGTGGAGTTCTCTATCCCCTCCTTCTTCTTCCTTAGTTCCTCCAAGTAGAGAGGGAAATTCCTTTTTCAATGTCCATGATGGTGACAGGGGTGACAATTGCCTCCCTTATTCACCCCTCCCTTTTCTTTGAGTGTAGAAGACTTGGGTTTATGGCCAGATTTAGAACGCCTATTAGATTTTCCTTTGCCCTTAGACTTCCCTTTTATGTTGATCATCATCACACAGTTGGGCTTATCTTTTTTCATCTACACTTCAGTTGTTCTCAACATGCCAACAACTCTGACAAGGCTTGTCACAATTGTTCATGTTGTACTTCATCACAAACTGGTTGTATGATTCTGGTAGGGACTACAAAATCACATTTGTGGCCAACTCTTGGCCTAAAGGAAATCCCAGTCTAGAAGGGTTATCCACATACGCAATAAGCTTGAGCACATGGGGACCTACTAAATCTCGTTCTGCCAAGTTGCATTTGAACAACACCTTGGAGACATCATATCTCTCATGTCTTGTCTGATCTTGGTACATGTTCTTAAGATGTGTTACAATCTCAATCACATCCATGTTTTCATGTTGTCTCTGCAACTAATAGTTCATTGAGAACAACATCAGACACTTGACATCCACAATATCTTTAGAGTGCTTCTTGTAAGCATCCTTGTCAGCCTTAGGTGCATTGGGAGTAGGTTCCTCTAGCTCTGGTGTTTATAGGACATAGAGCTTGTGCTCTAGTGTGAGAACAATTCTTAGAATCCTAAACCACTCATGGAAACTATTCCCAGTCAATTTATCATTCTCAAGGATCGATCATAAGGAAAATGTGTTGTTTGTTGCCATTTGATTCTACAAAAGAAATTTGCAATTTGTCAAAACACTTTTGATTTGATTTGATTAAAATAAGATTAATGATATTTAATTAGGACATTAATTAATTATCATTCCCACTATTTTGTTGAAATTGATAACCCCCACTTATCGATTTGGAAGATTGCATCATACAACCTTCTAGTGAGCCAAGATCTATATTTCATCAAATCATGAGTCAACTTTGGTTGATCGTCCACAATCTGATTATTTAGGTAGACAACTTTTTCCAATTGCATCATATGCAATTCTTAGATATATGGTATAAACCACTCTTTTCCATATTTTGTCTCTATGCTTTTATGTACTTAATCTCATTAAGATCACCTAGTTAAGTCTGACCAAAAAGAAAACATGATAGACTATGCACTCTGCTTTGGAGATCTACATATCTACCATCACATTTCCATGAGATGGGTGGTGCACCATGCTTTGGCGTAACCTAAGCTTAGTCAATCAAACTTTTCATCTGTGATGCGTATGGAAAGTATATAATACTTAACATTTTAATTGAGGGGTTTTATATATATATTCATACATATCCAAACACCACATACTTTAAAATATGTATCATATACATACTATAGCCAATTCGCAGACATGCAATCCGCAAACACAAAAGAATTGGTTATGGCCATATTACTATAATCCTTTAGAGCCTCGAAGGAGTACTATCCACCTACAGTCTTGAAAGATCTAGAGGGGGGTGAATAGAGATTTTTGGAGTTTTTAAAGTTAATTAAAAAATTAAAAACTTGAACAAGAAGTAGGAGGAAACAAGGAAGATACAAGGATGTAGAGTGGTTCCTACCTTAGAAATCTAACGTAGTGAATCCACTACCCGATTGTTTCCAACTGGGATTTTGAAAGTGATCAATTTTATTACCTCTCAAGGATGTTATATAAAATACAATCACTTTACTTACACCCATGAAGTAGCCTTCACCTGAAGTAGCCTCAATCCCCCTAGAAGTAGCCTTCCGAAGTAACTCCAAGTTCACCCTTGAAGTAGCCTTCACCTGAAGTAGCTTCAATCCTTGAGGAAGCCTTATGAAGTAACTCCATGTCACCAGGAGTAGCCTTCACCACCTGAAGTATCTCCACGAACCTCATTTTAACAACCTCCAATCTAGGAGTAGTCAAGGAGAACAAAATACAATAAAAAGAATAAGATTGGAAGAAAGAAATAATGTTACCAATGAGTACATCGCTTTGATCCTATATCAAGCGTATTGATGTCCTATCCACTTCAGATGAACATGGTAGTGTGGTGGCTAGGAGATACTAGGCTATAGGACACTAATGTAGAGCTCAAAGAAATAGATTGCAAGTGTAGCTCAGCTTGTTGCTTACTAAGAATGAATCTCAAGTGTAATTGTATGCAAAAGTGATGATATGGTTGTCCTAAGACCTCTCCTATTTATAGGAATCAGTTACAAGTGCTTAGGGACGTTCTAGACACTTTCTAGGATGATCTTAGTGCTCAACTAGCCATTATGTGTCCTTAAATTATATTGCAATGACTAGTTGTTTAGTGTTGAAAAGCATAGTCCAGAACTTCTCTCAGTCGAGAAGTTTGTCGACCGAGTTTGTCTCGGTCAAACTTTTCTTTGACCGAATGGGAGGTTGACGTAAATGTGTTGCAACGTTTGTTTTCAACTTCCCAACTAACTTTCAGACTCATTCGAACGGTTATAGAGCTTGCTAGAGGGTCTATTCTTGGTCGAGAACTTTGTTGACCAAGAGTATCTCGGTCGAGGACTTTGTCGACTGCGAAAGTCCCTATTTCAATGTGTTGAGCCATCTACTAAGTGTGTGTATCAATGTGTAATTGTACTTGTATCTTAGGGGAGGATCTATCTAAGTGTTGTGAGTATATAGGGAATATCTAACGCTTGATTTACATGATGTCTAAGTACTTGTAGATTATATATTTGTACAAGTTTTACATTGAGTACAATCATGAAAATAAAAGTAATTTAGGCATGTTGATCTTCTAATTTATATTTGATCTTCAACCATCCACTTCCTTATTTGTTTATCCCTAAAATACTCAAATAACAAGTTAGATCCACAAGAATGCAATGTTTGTCATCATCAAATAAAGGGTATAATGATGTCCAATTTCTCCAACAATCTCCCCCTTTTTGAAGATGACAAATATTCCTAAAATATAAATCAAGGGAATTTAAAAAGCATGAGTTTCATACCTGAGATTTACCTTTTGTAGATATTCTCTTATTTATTTAAGGAGTGTATGCTAGTTATTCCCAAATAAGTATAGAACATAATATCCAACTCTTAGGGAATATAGCAACAATTTATGTAAAGCCAAGAGATTATGAAACTCAAATTATTTTTGTTTTTGATTTATATTAATTCTCCCCCTTTGTCATTTCAAAGTTGCAATGAAACAACTTACCATTTCTTCTTTGTTCTCTCTTGATTGTTCCTTTTTATCTTTGTGGAACTTTTCTCCTTTCTTCCTATTGGGACAATTGAAAGTCGAGTGGCCTTTTACTTCTCATTCAAAGCACCATCTACATTCTTGAACACTTGTTGATGGCCGACTCATGTCAAGGTTGCTTAAAACACCATCCCCCATCTCTTCAAGACATGTTAAAGATCCTTCAAGACCTACTCTGATAGCAATTGAAAGATCTAGAGGGGGGTGAATAGAGATTTTTTGGAGTTTTTAAAGTTAGTTAAACAATTAAAAACTTGAACAAGAAGTAGGAGGAAACAAGGAAGACACAAGGATGTAGAGTGGTTCCTACCTTTGAAATCTAAGGTAGTCAGTCCACTACCTGATTATTTCCAACCGGGATTTTGAAAGTAACCAATTTTATTACCTATCAAGGATGTTACATAAAATAAAATCACCTTCGTTACACCCTTGATGTAGCCTTCGCCTAAAGTAGCCTCAATCACCCTAGAAGCAGCCTTCTGAAGTAACTCCAAGCTCACCCTTAAAGTAGCCTTCAGCTGAAGTAGCTTCAATCCTTGAGACAACCTTATGAAGTAACTCCAAGTCACTGAGAGCAGCCTTCACTACCTGAAGTAGCTCCACAAACCCCCTTTCAACAACCTCCAACCTAGGAGTAGTCAAGGAGAACAAAATACAATAAAAGGAACAATATTGGAAGAAAGAAACACTATTACAAATGAGTACATCGCTTTGATCGTATATCAAGCATATTGATCTCCTATCCAATATAGATGAATGTGGTAGTGTGGTGTCTAGGAGATACTGGGCTATAGGACACTAATATAGAGCTCAAAGAAACAGATTGCAAGTGTAGCTCAGCTTGTTGCTTACTAAGAATGAATCTCAAGTGTAATTGTATGAAACAGTGATGCTCTGGGTGTCCTAAGGCCTCTCCTATTTATAGGAATAGGTTACAAGTGCTTAGGGACGTTCTAGACACTTTCTATGATGTTCTTAGTGCACAACTAGCCATTATGTATCCTTAAAATATATTGCAACGACTAGTTGTTTAGTGCTGAAAAGCATAGTCTAGAACTTCTCTCGGTCAAGAAGTTTGTCGACCGAGTTTGTCTTGGTCGAACTTTTCTTTGATCGAAAGTATTATTTCTAAAAATTCTACCTTGAAATCATGTTTTAATGATTGCAATATGAAGTTTCTTACTCTAGAAACAAACTACAATTTTCTTTCTCAAGAAAAGGTAGAACTACTTGCAAAATTGAATGATCTTCAAACTGAACCAATCTTGTGAACTCATTTAGATTATGATGCTATTGTCAAAGAAAGAGATAGTTTGTTATATAATCTAGATCAATAAACATTATACATTAAAAGGAGAATGGATGAAATTTCTAAGTTACAAAAAGATATTCGTAGCTTAAAAAATAAAGATATCCTGGATAAAATTCTAAAAGACTCTTCTGGTCAAGTTGGAAGAAGAGGACTAGGTTATGTGCCCAAAGATAAATCCTATCAAAAACCTAGACCTAGAAGGACACAAGTACCCAAGACTAAAGTCATGTATGTGCCTAAAGACTATCTATCTAAGAAGAGAAATGAAATTGATTCTATCTGGTGTCATTACTGCTTACCTCTTAGACATTATTCAATCCCTTGCCCATACAAGAAAAAGGATGTTAATCTAGTTTGAGTTCCAAAACCTCAAACTTAGAAATATTGAACATGATTAGTTGAGATTTGACCTAAAACTTTACTTTGATACTCAAAATGTCTTATCTCAACTAAACTGAGCTTTAATTTGCATATTTCTGTAAAATTGTATTGGAAGTAACTTATGTTTTACTTGAAAATAATTGCTGAAAACAAAATAGAAACCATCTCAGTTGACAACAACTTCGACCGAGACACTCTTCGGTTGAGAAAGTTGTCGACCAAAGTAGTTTATGTCTCAAACCTACATTTTCTGGAGAAATAATAACATTATCGGTCGAGAAAGTTATCGACCGAGAACATTTTGGTCGAGAAAATAGTCGAATGAGTAAGTTACTATCTTAAGCCTACAAAGACTTAAAAAACATCTGACTGACAAATACTTCAACCGAACCTCACTAGGTCGAGAACTTTGTCGACCGAGGAAAACTCTATCAGAATTGTTTTAGAAGAACAAGATGCTTCAATTGTAATTAACTTAAGTAACTCAAATATGTAATGCACTTTTACATATTACATTTCTTTAAATATTTGAATGATACTAATCAAAAGGAAGAATATATGGGCATCAAAACTTTACTTTGCATGATTAAATTATCACAAACAAGCATACAAGAGGAAAATATTGGTTTTATTCAAGAAAAGTACCAATGGCAAATTTATTGGCATAGGAGATTTTGTTTAACATGAACATAATCAAAATTGAAAACAAAAGAAGTAATCATACATGGAACTTGGTTAAAATATAATCATCACCATTTTTGTGATTTTTTTTTAAAGGTTGAGCATTCTAAGAAATTATGACAAGATAATCCTGCTCACATAAATTAAAATCTAAAAGGAAAACTTAATCTTAAGGTTTTATCTTAGAATTATTCAACATTCTATATGAGAAATATGAAGAACTAATAATGATCATGTACAACAAAATCAAATAATATTCAAGAATAAGTGGTTCATTGGATAACTTATGCAGATGCATAAATTGGATATCTACAGAAATGCCTCTCGATCAAAAAAGAGTTCGACCGAGGGGTGCCCAGGTCAAAGTCATGGCCGACCTAAACTAATAGTAACAACATGCTTACTTGTGAAATCAAATCATTCACTAAAACTTAGTGTGTTTGAACATCATTCACTGTTTCAAATCTAGTTATGACCTTAGTATACTTAATGTAATCTTGGGTATAAGGGAGCCTACAATGTTCTTGAATACAATGCTCTTAATTGAATTCTCTACATTGATTAGGGCTTAACATCCCTTGTAAATGGTTGGGAAATATTCATTGATCCTACTATGAGCCTAAAGAAATCTCATATCATTTCAAGGCTTAACATCCTTTGTAAATGGTTGAGAAACTAATAAAATATATCCATGAGTCTAAAGGATTCTTGTATCATTTCAGGGCATAACATCCCTTGCAAATGATTGAGGAATAAATCATGATTTTTGAACTATGGTTAAATTTGACATTCTTGTTGAAGTTTACAATTAAGGGGTAGTATCCCATTCAAGGGGATCAAATTGGTTATATGGTAATGGGAGTTTGAGATAAATGTGTTGCAACGTTCATTTTCAACTTCCCAACTACCTTTCAGACTCAGTCTAACAAATATAGAGCTTGCTAGAGGGTCTATTCTCGATCGAGAACTTTGTCGACCGAGAGTGTCTCGGTCGAGGACTTTGTCGTCTGAGAAAGTCCATGTTTCAATGTTTTGAGCCATCTACTAAGTGTGTGTATCAATGTGTAATTGTACTTTTATCTTAGGGGAGGATCTATCTAAGTGTTTTGAGTGCATAGGGAAGATCTAACACTTGATTTACATGATGTCTAAGTACTTGTACATTATATATTTGTACAAGATTTTACATTAAGTACAATCATGAAAATAAAAGTAATTTAGGCATGTTGATCTTCCAATTTATATTTTATCTTCATCTATCCACTTCCTTATTTGTTTATCCCTTAAACACTCAAATAACAAGTTAGATTCACAAGAATGAAATGTTTGTCATCATCAAAACAAAGGGTATAATAATGTCAAATTTAGCCAATAGGTCTTTCACATCTCATGCAATGACAACATGTGAATATGAACTTACATCTGATCATCATCAAGATGAATAGCTTCAAGGATACCCCTTGGTGTTGGACCTTCGGTTTGCCTCTCCATTGACGCTAGTTGGAGTTGGATCTTCAAGTTTCCTCTTCTCAGCAAGCCTTCAAAAACAAAATCTATTCCTATCTCTATTACATAATATAAAAGGAGAACCTCAAGTTACACTTGAGGGGAGTCTAGAGGGAATATAATTAATTACATTTGGAGATAAAAGATGAGGCTCGTCATGAAAGTTGAATACTTATACAAAAGGATACAATCACAACCATATACATCCAACCACAAGATAGCCAAACACATCATCCACAAAATGGGTCCAAGCTATAACCATGCATTCATTCACTACACAAAAGAAATTCAATGGTGACGTGTATGAGTTTATAGGTATATCTATTAATACATATATACATCAAGATTGAAGTCCTTTTAATGTAGGACATTCCCCATTAAACAATTCTTGACTCTCACGTAGACTAGGCAGGGTACACAGGGGTAACGCCCCTGTGTGGGAGGCTCTAAGTGAAATTTTACTTTCATGCACTAAAAAATCATATTTTTCATTGCTGACCCTATCCAATAGGTCAGAAACAACAGATCTACAACATGTGTGGAATTAGGTTTAGATATGTATATTAACAGTTTAAGTTTGCATCACATGCAACCACAGAAAATGGTATACAAAAATTACGATCATATCTAATTAAATCCAAATACGCCATAGATCGACGCGGCTCTAAACGACTATTGGGTTTTGTGAAGGTGACAGGCACAAAAAAGCAATAAGATTTTCTCCACATATACCCTACATGAGGATCTCGTCGACAACAGTATATTTGGAAGGAGGGTGAAGGGATTTACCTTGTCCCAGAACAAGTCCGATGACTCTCTTCACTCGGTGATGTGTGTCGCTTCTAGCACACAGATAGTCCTTAGTCGTCCTTTGCATGCAGGCAACTCAGCATCTGTATCTCTACTTCATTCATGCGGATGGACAAGAACTCCCCATAGCACTTCCTAAGTCGGCAAGAAGGAGCAACCTTTTACTTGATGATGTGCTAGCATTGGTTTCTCTCCTTTCTCTCTCTTGGGGATGATGGCAGCTAGGGTTCACGTACAATAGCATAACCTTAGTGTGAGTGTATTAGCATTTTTTAAAAATTTGGTCGGCATGCCTCTATTAATAGTAGAGAAAGGAAGCAATGTTTTCCAAAACCCCTTGAGTAAACAAAAGGGTTGCGGCTACATTAAAACAAGCCGCTCGTGGACAATCAAAATAATATTCTAGAAACAATTAATCATATTAATTGATTAACTAATTTCCTTTATCTATATCGATTTAATCGATTTGGATCTGCTAGTCGACTTAACAATTGAATCTAATTCATTGGATTAAACACTCTAACTAATTAACTCAGATTATATTCCAATATTATATTAGATTACCTAATAGCTTTAGTAATCAGTTTGATTTGAAACATCTCCAATCACGTCCACAATTATACTCCTATTCCAATTACATCCTATGTGTATGACCCGGTAGGCTCTGCATTACATTGACATTGATATTCATAATCACATTATGATTTCACAAGTAATGTTTGGTATCTAGAAAGATTTGATTGCTATCCAAATAATTGGAGAAGTTGGAGAACAACTTAATCTATCATTTGTGACTGGTTTTACAATGAATATATAGTTCCTTTATCTCTGATATCCAGATTGAAATTCAGGCATGGAATTGGCATACTCTTCAGTATTCAATCCATGTTCCTTGAACTAGATTCTGAGATATGTGTAAGCCCAATATCACATATAGACTCACATCAACATGACCATGTATTTCTTAGTCTCTTTTCTTATCAAGTGGTCAGGATATCAAATTCATGTAGTGTGAGAACCTGTTACACTAAATGAGATTACTCAAAACACAAAACACGATTACTCATTAATTAAATACAAACCCAGAAAATAGGGTAAATTAAAACCAATTTCAACATAACCATCATGCTCTAAAATATTACACAAGAGCCCAACAACTTGCTTGTATTCATATTATACCAAGAATCTCTTATAATTGTTCCATGGCCTCATCCACCACATATACATGTTACACAAAAAACATTTCCACATTTATCATTTAAACAAGCATATAACATGCTATTGAAAACTTGATTCAATTGAAACACCGTATACAAACTTTTCACCCAGACCTGAGAGTACGTGGATGACTCTAGGACACAATATACAACTAAACTACCATCTCTAGGGTCCATCACCTCAGATACTCCTTGCTTCCATAGTCTACTACTGCTGCTATTGATCACCTAAAAGGATGTGGTGGCCCGTGAGCTCAGACCCAGTCCCAGCGAGAGATATAACTCTCTCCAACAGATATTTATTACATCAGATTAAATAGTAATAACTGAGCAGTTGGAGTATTTAATAATCAATTAGGCATATTGAACAGTTCAAGCATGCTAAATTGGTTAAGCAAATAAGCTTAGCAACAAGTACGATTATCAATGTATATTAATAGGTAACATATTTATCCATTTCTTCTCAAAGATATCTACTCAAGTCTCATCAGATTGCGTCTAATAACAATCTAGTAGCATAAGAAATGTAGTAGCATAACATGACTATCAATGTATATTTAACAAAGTGAACAAATCTACATCATAAGTAAAGCTAACATCATAAGCAAAAATAACTGTATAAGCATGTTTGGCAATTTAAGCATTTCTAATTACAAAGGCATGGCTAGAAATATTAAACATAACTTGCATCATCATCTTAACTATCAGTGTCAGTATATCTGACAGCATAAGCATATTTACAACATGAGCATAACTACAACATAAGAATATCTATCATCTCTTATTGTTCTATACATCATATCTATGTAAGAAAAGTAAACACAGGTTGTCATCCAATAGGGAGTGTTGTGTATAACCCTAAATAGATATGCTATACAGCTGTATTACATCTTTTATTATGCCCTGGGGAGTTCGAGTCATACCACCCAAAGTCCAACCACCCTATGTGAAGGGCTACTGACGGTTCTGTATAAGATCTAAGAGTATCAGTATCCTAAGATCTCACCCCCTCAGTCAATACGTGTAAAAAGGTAGTGGCATATCAGTCAATGCTACCACTACAACGACATATAGTCAAGCTGCTAACAACTAGTATGCCCTTGGTACAGGTCACGACACTAGAGAATAGGCTCACGTATGGTTGTTCTATAAGAGGAACTACAGTTATACTACATCCTTTTACATTTCAAAATATCTGAGGCATGACCATAGTCATCCTCCATAACATGCAATTGCAGATGACAAGGATATATCCTCAGCATGCCACCCCCACATACTCAACAGCATGTGCTTTGAGTTTCCCTTAGGAATACTCATTTCACCATCTAGCAAGTTCTGACATTGAAGATGGTTCTACGATACAGGGCACTACATGTTAGAATTTCACTTGATTAGTTATTGCCAATTGGGTGAATTAAGGTTGCATCAAACAAGTCGACATACAAACCTTAATTCATCTCTAGTAAACATTGCTATATAACAACTTCAGAAGATATAAATCATATGAGACATAATTTCTCATCTCAACATCACATGGCAATATTCACCTACCAATCAAGAGACTATATTTATCATCACATCATCATCACATGATACTATTCTCTTAGCATTCATGAGACTATACTTGTCATCATACTATCACAGGATATAAATCCTTAGCACAATATCACAAGGTATCAACCCTTGTCAACATAAGAGGATTACACCTCATTCAGGGGTCAACCATGCCCAAAGGTCATTAAGACCATCATATCATTTCTTGCAAGTTCATCATGATCTTTCTATGTCTAATAACAAGGTTTAATAAACATCACTACAAATGTGATACACAGACTCAACATAATTTGCATTAAAGGTCTGAAAGATGTTCACATGATAACATTGTTGGATTACCTTAGAAATTAAGAGCATTCCTTGATTATAACAACATATAAGGAAGCTATATAATTGTCCCTCACTATATTTATAGTATACAATATTAGCATAAGAAATCATAGATCATTAAACCATGATGACCATCAATTAAACACATTAGAGTTTCAATCAATCATTAGGAAGGATATTCCATCATCATATTAATCATTCCAAAAGGATAACATGATTAACCACCATTATCTTCTTATATTAGGGTTAGGTTTATATAGGTAGGTTACATTAAAGTTATAGTTCAACATTCATCTACAAACCTTAACCCATAGCATCCCCATATAATCTTGGATGCATAAAGGCACATCATCATTATCACATTCCATACCATTCTCAAGTATGGATCCACATATAACTCAAGGTGTAACCATTAGGTTATAATATACTAGAGTTTCACAACAATAAGAGTGACTCCATTGTTCTATTATTCCACTAAGGAAGGCTTATCATAGTTAATCGCCATCACCTAAGTTTAGTAGAATCAAGTGTAACAAGCTATATCACATTAGGGTTACATAAATATCAACACAATATAGTTATTATCCATTCTATTCATACGAGGGCAAATGTAAGACTACCTTATTAAAGGAAACCCTCCATTGTTTCCATCATCATTCAACCCATATCACCATACCACAACGTCATCTAAAACCATTGGGTGTACCAAAGGTAACACCATTGGCTATTTACATAAGTAAACACCTTGTATAAACCATCTATGAAGTCATTGAGTTGTGACCTAGAAAGAGTCACCATTTAAACCTTTAAAATTCCCTATTTAATAAGATAAATGGGAACCATAGATTATGGGGTTAAAAACCACTATCAGTTGTAATTATAAGCAAGCAATCATATCAACCATCAAGCTCCTTAAATTAATCACACGAGGGAAACCATCAAATTCAGATTATTAGAACTCATATATAATAATATAGGATTCAATCCAAACCATTTGATGTTGAAGCATACAATCTCAACCATTGGATCAAGTCCATTATTCAACATTATTAGATGAAGAAGTATTAGATCCTAACCATTGGATGAGGTTCATATTTCAAAACCATCAATTGGAGTATAGGTCTATCCCTTGAATCATTTGACCTAAGAAACTTTTGGGTTAGGGATTAGTTGATGCTACAACTACATTCTTAACTCACCATCAGTTGTGGAGACCTGATACACCATCGTTTGTGACCATTAAGTTACCATTGGTTGTTAGATCATCAATATATTCTTTAATCACCATCAGATATTAAGCTAATGTCATGTAATTGACATCATCATTAGGGTACTTAGTGATTGATCATTATGCTTCTAATTAAGCCAAAATATGATCTAAGGAGTGACCATTGGTTGTCACCATAGACTAACACCCTTGGTAACCACCATCAGTTGTCAAGATAGAGCACCATCGGTTGTTGCATGGTAGAATCATCGATTGTGTGGTAGTGAAGGAAAAAGCTTGAAAACCGTAACTTGGACCATCGATTGTTAGGTGCTTAGCACCATCTGTGTTACCAACCTGTTCTAGACCATACTATACCTTAGTAAGGTCATACACCTATTTATAGGTTCATCTAGAACTGGAGCAGAACATGGAACAACATAAAAATTTGAAATCTCAAGCAAGCTTAGCTTCTTAAGGCTTAAATCACCATTTTTTAGCAAGAACATGAACTAACAAGCTTCTAGTAAGCAATATAAGTAAAGAGGGTTATAAAACTCACATCTAGAGAGTAGGTCAGATCTCAAACAGAAAGAGTCTTGAGAAAAGAAGACAAGAAAACCCAAGTTTCAGATCTGAAATCGGCCAAGTAGGCACTTTTTTCTACAAAGAAGCAAAACCGTAGAAGAAGAAGCAAGAAAGGTACATTCTTGAGTTCTAGAGAAACTTCTACCATGGAACAAAAAGATTTTGACCTGGAGAAAGGTAGGAGGAATAATAATAGAGAAGGAAACGGAGTAAATAAGGGGATACTTACTTGTTTAGGTCAAGATCACCAAGAAGAAGCTTTGGAAACCCTAAAGGAAGCAAAACAAAACCCTAGGTGCTTCCACCAAGTAGATAAATGCCTTCTTATTATTCTTTGGGAAGCTCCTCCTACTACTAGTAGTAGAAATAAGAGGTCTAGAGATATAAGAATGGGTAGGGGACCAAAGGTTTCGTTTGGTTTCTTAAGGATAGGTATATAAAACTTTAGGATAAAGAAAAAGAAAAACTTGAGGTGTCCTAGTATCTCTCCATGGGTCCATGGCCTTAATCTATTAAGGATTTACAAGCATACACACAATAAAATACCCCACCATTCATGAAGACCAGATTTTCCACCTTTTTTTGGTTTTCCAAGCCATACAAATAAATCCTTGGTTGATAGCTCCTAAAGGTGGCTCATCCATAAAGGGGTAAAAACTAAAATACCCTTGAAGAAAACATCTCCAAACCAAGGTTCAAATAAGCACCCCATGGATCAAAGAGATCAAAAATGATGATAGAATATTCAAGGACCATAATGCAAGTGATAATTTACAAAGAAAACCACACAATTGGGTAAATTGCATAAAAGTCCAAAATGTGCATAAAATTGCATAACTTGCACAAACAGTGTCCAAATTGGACCAAATTTGAAACTTAAGCTTTTCACATGATACCAAAATATATCAAAAAGGTGATATTATGGTTGTAAGCAGTAAATTATGGTAATTAAGCATGTTCAACCATTTAAGCAAGGTTAGGGTTCTCTCATGTAGGAGGGAAAAATCCCATCTACATCACTCACAGTCATCCCCATGTGTCATAGTGTACCCGAGAACCTACTTTATGGAAACCCTTATTCAAGATTATAGTGGATGATGTCAAATCACATCGAAAAACATGTGATGAGTGTAGTGACTTCAGGTCTAAGAACTACAATCACCACCATCACTATGAGAGATGACTCTGACTACCAATCATGGTTTCTATGTGTCACTCTCAAGGTGGGTCTGTTTGATACAATATTATCTAACAAGTATCTATGTTCTTGGTTTGATATCACATATCATGACTAATGAGATTCTATCATCAACCAACACACACTCTAGTCTTAAGTGTTATTGTTGTCTATCAACCTTCCACAATAACATCCCACTAGGGACATAATAAGAATGCATATACTCTTTCCATCTGCATGATCTCATCATTTAGTTCCTCAACCTAAAGACATATGACATTGAGTAATACCATTTTCTAGACATTTATTATGTTACATCATTATCTCATAACTGAATAAAGAAATAAATTGGAAGCTTGCCTTTATTATTAATCAAATCATTGATAAGATATGTTATTACAATCATCATATGATTGGATCTCTGGGCATACATACCAACACTTCCCCATATCTCCCTATGGTCTCTTTCTCTTTGTGTTCCTTGCACGAGACCAAAATAGATAAGCCCTAATTCATTTGGGTTTGGGTGCCGTCAGCCCAGTCAACAAAGGGGTTCTCAGCTCTCCCTATTTCACATGTCCATGAGGACTCCTCTCCTCATCAGATCTGCTTGTAGAGCCATCTCCAATACCCTAATGGTCAATCAAATACATCCTCTGACCCGACTTTCACCCTGCAATCATTGTTCCCATCTATGGCCATTGGTGGCTACCACCACAAGCTCGGCAGTGCAACCTCAACCCCCGAGTAGGTTCTCAGATTGTCAAACCTTTCCTGCATGCCTTGAGGAAACTTTCAATAGTGTTGATTTCTTCGATAGAGGTGTGTATGTGTTTTCCCTCTTTTCTTGGTTCTTTTCCTGTGATCAAAATTCATACAATGATTAGGCTCTTCGATGAGAATCTCCACATGTTTATCTCATCACTGTCTTCATAATGACATTCCAGACTTAAATGCATATGTTTTCTCTCCATATTGGTTCCTAACTCTTTGTTTATTTAGTTGCTTCAAGCTTTCCATGGCGGCGACTGTGGGGTAAGGTTTGATTTGCATCATGGCCAACCTTTGGCCTCAGAGAGACCGGAAGAGCTCGAAAAATCTAGTGGTGGTCTTCGGTTTGCCCTACTTTTGTTGAAAATCTAACTCTAATTCTCATCATTTATCCTTGCTTCTGGTCTAGCACTATTCACGGGTATGCAACAATGAAGAAGATGATTTTTTGCCTTGTTACCGAATTGCCCGATTCTTATTTTGATTTGGTCATGCTTGCTATGGGAAAATTCATCTTTTTTCTAAGGTTTGAGAGGGCACCCCTGCCCCTGGTCTTCAACCAGGTCATCCAGACTTGGCGGGTCATGATTGGGCCACTTCACTGTGGGACCACTTTGTTGGCATTATATATTTTTAGATAAATCAGTAAATCCCTTTATCTTAGAACATTCATAACTAATACTATGGTTATCATAAAATTTAGCAAAAATATGTTCTAGAATCTAAAAACAGTCCCAACCTGATGGTATAGGCCTCCTAACCTAAATTTAATATAATAAAAATTCGATACTTCCAAGATTTATAATATACACTTTAACTAATTATTTATATATATAATGTTTTATTAGGTGAAAGTGAATAAACATGATCTAGGGTTTCAACCTTGACTTGTACACAAATCATTGAGGTAATTTGCATCCCTCTGAGTCTTTATTGAATAATTTTTTATTTCCTCTCTCGTTTGACCTAATTTAAGGATATTTATGAAATCTCTTCTTGGAGATATAATTGAAATTATTGTGAATCACTGATAATTAAATTGGTTATATGTTGTCAATTCTCTGTTGATACAATAGTTTGAATCTAAAAATTTGTAGTCTTATTCATGCCATCTCTAATTGAACCCTAATTGATAGAATTGCTATATATTGTGTTATTTGTGCACTGAAACCCTAATTTTCTCATGATGGATTTTTACGATATGATGTACTACTTTTAGTTTGACAATTTTGTTGAATACCATGACTAAACTTTACTTGCCTCTACATTGCATGCTTGTTGATTCAATAGTACTATAGTTTTATAATATGCTTTAGTTTTTGGGTTATGTGTCCCTTTATGTTATTTTGGGATGTAGGTTATGAGCCTCATACCTAGGTTTTATGCTCAATGTTATATATTTGGGAGTTTCGTTATGTGCCATGCTCTATCGAGTTTAGTATTATAAGCTCTAGCCACCATTATTAGTTGTAAATCATTAGTATTATGATTGTTTCAACTACATGCTGACTATTTATTATTGTGGATGGGCCATGTGTCCTAATTTTCTACTTATGCTTTTGAAGCATACTTTATTTTAATTCACGACAAGTACATCTATTTCTTTTCATCTTATTGTGATGTTTCTTTTGGTATCCACTTGGATGGTTCCTTTCCCTCTTTCTCTGGGAAGCCTTGATTAGACTTGATGTCCTTTTTCTCATATAATTGTTCAATCACTATTTATATGCACATACTAGAATTGTTATGCTGACAACATCTACTTTGTCTTCTCTTGTGGTGTATACTTCCAACCCCTTAGGTGGAGAGCAAGGAGGAGTTGACCAAAGTTGACTAAGACTATCCAAGAGTTAGCTGATCTTTCTTGGGAGGTAGATTGAAGTAGTTGATTTATCCTCTACAACAAAGTTCCTTTAGTTTTCTTTTATGTACACCCTCTGTAGGGAAGAACAATGTTAAATATGAATATTGTAATGGTTAGATTATATCATTACTGCTATATTTTGGTATTTGATACATTACATACTTGAATTATAGTATACCATCCTTTGAGAAAAAATACTTGTGATAATTTACATTGGATGGTTTTCTATTATTCACATCTCTATAAGTTGAGTGGCTCCCCTCTTGTGTCCCATTCCTTATAGTCTAGGTTGTAACACCCATATCCCACAAACCTTAGAAAACTTAAGCACTGCAAAATCTTTATCCCTCCTGACCAGCAACAGATGCAACTCTCCCAAACGCTTCCCTACCTCATTCATACCCCTTAATACTATGGAAAGCACCATTCAGGTTTTAGAAACCAACATTGCTATTGCATTTCATGGACATGGAGAAGTAAATAACACCTCACCATGCATACCTCTTCCTCACCTATAAGGGTATTATTAACATAATATCCAATTTCTGGAATATTGCATGCCCATTAAAAACCAAGATTATCATATGGCTCATTATACACAATAAAATTCTTACTGACCAAAACCTTAAGAAATGAAGCATATATGGGAAAATGAGATGTTACATGTGCCAAAATAACACTGAAACCACTAATCATTTCTTCATACACTACCCTATCACTACCCAGATTCAAAATCTCTTCTTCTATACCACATCTACACCTCTTTAATCTAGTATACAAAACCTCATCAACCACCTAAAACCAAAAAATACTCATCATGTACATAAATTTATGATGGTTTCTATCATCTGGAATGTTTGGATGGAGAGAAATATCAGAAAATAAAACAACCAAAACAACAACATTCACTATATAATACCAAATATTGAGCATACATATACATTATTTCTTCATTGCAGGTATTCCTAATCAAGAGAGCGGTGAAGGTGAGGCACATCAGACCACCGTTGGAAATAGTAGCAGTGGAGGAAGGAGATTCACTTTAGCCAGAGGACATCATGGCAGATGACAATGGTATCTGATCAACTCTATTTTACAATTACTCAGCTCTGATACTAGCTATTTGCATTTGTTTTGAGCTAGTGGTTTACAGTTTAAGGGGTGCCTCCCCCAAGACATAACCATCTTAGTTTCACCATGTTACTTTTATCCTAATTTAGCTTTTTTAGTACATTAACTCTTGTGGTATCTAAGTGATTTTCACTCTGTACACAACGATTTGCAAACGGTTTTTGTTTACAAATCCTACTATCTATATATTTATGAATTTTTCATCAAAAGAAAAAACTTTGATGTTGAAGATGGCGAGGCTATGGCCTCACATGGGGGCTCAAAGGATGTTTAAATATGCCTTTTGTTAAAATCATAGTGGGCTGTCATAAGGAGATCCGATCCCTATTTTGGAAGAAAGGAAAAGCTTTGCTTATAACCTGTGTCAAAACATGCTTGACTAAGCTTTGTCTCTATGGACTCAGTACTGTGGTGGGAAGTTTATAAAAGATATTCCACCTCTTCGTACTTTTTGAGTGTCAATTCTGATGTTCGTCCCGGTAGTCTTTTCGTGTTTGACAACGTATGTGTGTGCATGTAGTGGATGACGATGGTAATGAGTGGATGGCGATGCTTTATTTTAAAAAAATGCCCATTGGGTAGCGGATTTTAGGTTTGCACGAATCAAATATCACTTTACCATGGAACACAGCAAATTCATGCATTGTCAACTTCAACGTATGCAAACAACAGACCACCTTTTTGAAACAAGCGTAAAATCATCCACAAGTGGAATGGTCTCGTGACCAAAGAAAAAATAAAGATTGTATGAAAATGGAGTACTGACCTGCCCTGGAAAGCAATGACACATATCACAGACCGATGTAAGGACTTCGCTACTTCCTCGTCAAAGAAGGACTAAACTTACGGGACGCTCACACCCGTGCGTAAGCGGTTTCACACGCTGGGAAATCAGCCACAGCCAGCAGGAACAGTCACCACGTGGCGGATTATCATTGGGTCGATTTTTTACAATTCTGCAATATGTCAATAAATTTGTTTCGCTTATAATTTTTGAACCGTAATGAATTTTTTAACGAAACAAAAACCGTTAGTTTCGCTACGAAAAATGCAATCTAACAAACCTAATATTGACATATTTTTGAGATAAAAAAATAAAAAAATGATATATATGTAGGTAATTGACAACCAACTACGGTGCTCATAACCATAAATGGTTATTAACACCCAAAAATGGTAAATTGACGTCTAAATGACTACATCTAACAAGCCCAATATTGACATATTTTTGAGAAAAAAATATATAAAAATAATAAATATATGTTAATTGACAACCAATTATGGTGCCCATAAATAGTTATTGACACCCAAAAATAATTAGTCAATGCACAAAATAGTTCGTTGACACCCAGAAGTATAAATATGACATCCAAATAAGGTAATTGACACCCAAAATAGTTCATTGACACCTAAAAGTTAAAAATGACGCCTAAATAAGGTAATTGACGCCCAACATGTCCATAAATGGCTAATGACACTCATAAATGGCCAATGACACCCAAATATAGTTATTTGACGCCTAAAATGGTTCACTGACACCTAAAATAATAATGACACCCACAAATGACTAATGACACCTATAAATGGCTAATGACACCCAAATATGGTTATTTGACGCCTAAAATGGTTCACTTACACCTAAAATTATAACGACACCCACAAATAGCTAATGACACCCATAAATGGCTAATGACACCACGCCTAAAATAGTTCACTGACACCTAAAACTATAACGACACCCATAAATGGCTAATGACACCCATAAATGTCTAATGACACCCAAATATGACACCCAAAATGGTTCATTGATACCCAGAAGTTTAAAATGGCACCTAAATAAGGTATTGACACCAAAAACAACATAACGACACCCAAATAATCTGTTTGACACCTAAGACCACTTAATGACACCCAAAATGGTTCATTGACACCCAACAATGTAAATATGACGCCCAAATAAAATAATTGACGTCCAAAATGGCTCATTGACACCCAAAAGTTTAAAATGACACCAAAATAAGGTATTGACACTCAAAACAACATAACAACACCCAAACAGTCTGTTTGACACCTAAGACCACTTAATGACACCTAAAATGGTCCATTGACACTTAGAATTATAATGACGTCAATAAATGGCTAATGACACCTATAAATTACTATTGACACCCAAAGACGGTTAATTGACGCCCAAAAGTGGTTCATTGACATCCTAAGTAATCTATTTAATATAATTTTGATATTTTTTTGTTAAAAATATATCAATATTAGTCTTGTTAGAATGTATTTTTCATAACGAATCCAATGGTTTTTGTTTTGTTAAAAAATTCATCACGGTTCAATAGTTATAAGCAAAACAAATTTATTTGCATATTGGACAACCTCTACCAACTTATTCAATTAGAATTCGCCACGTCAGCACCTCCAATCAGCCTCCCCCCCCCCCCCAAGAAACCACCCCTGCCCGCGCGTGAGGTGCGCTTGCACCCGCCCGCGCGTGACCGAACTATTTCCGGTCAAAGAAAGGCAAATGCATGGTCAACTTCATGCAACGGTACCTTATTACCTTACGGCCGCCTTACATAACATCACGTCACCTCACCTCCCCTGGTTAATATAAGAAATCATATGCGGACCGCTATCTCTATGTGCTTCTTTTTTCTAGTATATGCACCTAATACTGCAAGGCAAGTAACTACATAAGTGACGTGGAAAACTGCGTGGGTTGTCCGGATACAAAGTGGTACTGTTTTTTCGCATTCTTATATAACACTATCAAAGTCCCAACGGCAGGCTGTGCTTCTTGAACGTACGAGAAATCAGTTATTAGCTTTACCAACTTCATAGATTAGTAAGAGAAAAACAGAGTCGGAAGTTTAGTCTTGCATCTCTCACTATATATGGAAAGATAAGTTAATTTTTGTTCAAATGAATGTGAGGTAATTGTGCATCAGCTCAGATTTGTTGAAATTCTTGTCTTTCTTTCATTCTTTTCAGAAAAAACTAATTATAGTTATACTCTAAATGTCATCGTGAATTATCCCATTTTTTCATTTTACAGGATGGAACTAATGTACTAAATAATAGCTAACACTATAATCATAGTAATTTTTTTATAATATTTCGTTGTGAGAAGAGTAGACCTGCTTTATCGTGAAAGAGAGTGTTTAGCTGTTGCTATGAACTTGCCCTTAAGGGTGCTTCAGTTACGTATTGAAACCGCAACATGCGGCTAACAACCCAATAAGAGTTACCTATTGAAGCAACTGACAAGTGCATATTAATTTTTCTAAATAGCATGTTCTTACATTATTATAAAAAAGATGCAATCATCACAGATAATATGATTGTGGATAGTACGGGTCAAGCTCATATCTTATAGATACAAGAGGTACCCAATAAAATGATAGCCTAGTTTGTTTGGCTGGCCCTTCAATTCACAAGAATGGAGCCAGTCTCTCTTTAAAACAACCGACTAACAAAGCAACAAAAAGATTAAAAAAAAATACAGTCTGAGCACAAGTCGTACAACAACAACGAATTACAAGTCAACAACACCACAACCTCTCGAAAGTAAGTCTCCTCCTAGACCATCCTTCTTTGAGGCCTTCGACGGTGATGCAAAGGAGATGAACTCTTTGATGGTGGATACCCCCTCCACATTCTTGAAGGTAAAGGACCTAGGGCCTGTGGCCTTAACTTTCTGAGCCAAAGCGGGATCACCTAAAAATTGAGGTCCAAAAGGGGAAATAGAAGATATATAATTAAAAATAAGATTATCTGTGCTTCTGTGATTATTATAAAATAATTTTACATATTCCCCAGGTCATCCAGATAACGCATGATGCCAAAATACATTTATATTTGCTAAACTTTGTGTTTTTAGTACGAGAATGAAAGAGCATGGAAAAAGACACCAAGTTCTAACAAGTAGCCTTTGTGTAGTTTGAGAAGAAGTGAGAAGCAATTGCATGATATGTAAAAATGAGTGCCATATTAATAGTATGTGAGGTGAAGAGGGAAAATAAACATAACTTGAAAACCTCTAGATTGGTAGCATGTTCCTCAAACAAAGTTTGTATAATGCAGTCAATGAGATGTGAATATTGAGTTTCATGGGGCATTTTTCTAAGCACTAATCCCTAAGAGATCTATCATGATAGGGTGATTGAAAAAAATTGTAGCCATCAGACACCTTTAAGTGGGGGGGGGGGGGAGGGGGGCATTTCCACTGAATTTGGGTGGAAACATTGTTGTGGATGTAATCCACAAGGTTGTGCGTATTTGTATCCTGGAAGACCAGAATAAAAAATTATAAGTTAGTTTGTTGGATCTTGGTAATGACATCATCTCAAGAGACACTAAAATAGAATGAATCACACAATCAATACAATAGTCAAGAATAAGTCCCATGTTGTGTTGAAGATCTAAATAGAAGGTTATTTTAGGAATAGATGGTGGTGTAACAATGGATTCTGAATAATGTAACATCCCTGACCTGGGTTATGAAGTAACCCTAGGTGTTTTGCATAATGAGACTAATTATATGTATGGTTTTGTCTTTGAAAAGTAATTAGGGCTCAAGAGGAATTTATGTTACAATTTTAGTCCTTTTTGAATATTGTTGAAATCAATATTTTGCCTATTTTGGACTAAAGTGCAAATTACCCAAGTTGAGGGGTCTATTTGCAAATTGTGCATGATAATATGTTCCTCATGTATTAAAGCATCATGGGAATGAAGATGATGAAGAGGTATGGCTTGTGATAGCCTGAATTCTAAGAAAGAGTTGATGAAGCAATGTTTGTGCATGAAAACCTAGTTTTGGTGTAATGTGCAATTTACCCAAAACCTAGAGTGCAAGATGTAAATTACCACTTCAAAAAGGTCCCTAATATTTCTTGGAAACATTTGGAGAAAATAAAATGAGAGGGGCGTCTCATTTGAATTAAGTTGAAGGAGAGAGAATCTTGATATTAAAATAATCAAGATTTAAGCATAATGGATATATTAATGCAAAAATAAATAAAATAATTGAAGGGCCTTCAACCAAAATTTAAATGGTGGAATTCAGATGCATGATTGGACGCCCTTGAGCTTTGCAAGGACCGAAAATATCTTAAGGAGGTGAAATTCCACTCACCTTATTATAAGGAAAAGAATTTCCACTCAAAAATATATATTAATATTATAAGGGATTAAGGTGCTTATTTTCTTTTCCCTTAATCCATGGATAATGGAAGGGAGTTAGGTGGGTTTGAGTTGCCTTTGCATGCAAGCAAACCAAGGAGGAATAGGTGGTACCATTTTTGCAATTAATTGAATTTTAATAAAACATTTTCTCTTTCATCAATTTTCTTATAAAAGAGCCTTTTCCAACCCACCTAAGGGTCTTTTTCGATTCCTTGGTTCCCCTTGCTTGAAAAATCGACCAAGAGAGCTAAGAATAGAAGGGAGCACGTCCCCAACCTGTTGGTAAGCCTTTTACCTTTGTTCTTCTTGATTTCATGGTGAAAATCATAAAACAATACATAATTTCTTCATTTCTTCACTCCATCTTCAACCCTAGCCGATCATTTCACTCCAAAAGCTTGAGAAATGACCTTGGGAGGTTGCTAGAGCTTCAACCACTATTGGAGCCGTGAAGCTTGGAGCTTGGGATGAAATTTGAAGGTGGTTTATATAACTTTAACCCTTAATCTTGTCATTGAATTCAATTCCTACTTGCAATTGATTTAATTGTCATTATTGCAAAGATCTAAAAAGTTCTCACCCGCATTAGGTCAAGGAGCTCTGGCGATCTGGAGGGTGTGTAGGGTGTTATCTCTTCCCCATAGGTGGAAGCTATCCATCTCCCAGTGAGATCCAAGCAAGATGGAGGAGGAGGTTCTGAGGAGGTGTCGAGACCTCACTTTACAAGAGGAAGAGGATCTGGTGGATTTCACAGACGGAGGAACCAAAATAACAATCAAGGAAGATAGAACAATAGCGGCAAAGCTACTGACAAGGAAGAGCTACAACTTCTTAGACCTGAGGAGGACAATGTTGATTGTGTGGGGGCTGAAGGAAGTCACTTCTTTCGAGCAGGTCGAGCACAAAATAATTATGATCCATTTTTGCAAGAAGAAGGACAAGGAGAAAGTCCAGAAAGGGGGTATGTGGTGTTTTGACGGGAGTCTCATGATAATGAAGGAGGTAAGGGCGGGGGAGAAACCCTCAAACATCACCTTCGAAGTAAGTAATTTCTGGGTTAGACTTTATAATGTACCTTTGGGGTACAGGTCGGATGAAGCCATAAGGAGGATCGAAGGAAATATAGGGAAGGTGCTGGAAGTGGATGAAGCAGAAAGGGGGGGATGGACCAGGGCCAGAAGAATAAGAATAGAAGTTAACATTACTATGCCCATAATGCAGACGCAGCGTCTAAAGCTCATAGACATCAGCATGGTTGAAGTAGAGATCAGATACGAACGATTGCCCCTATTCTGCTTCTCATGTGGGTTGGTGGGTCACACTACGCAGGAATGTGAAGAAGAGGAGAATGAAGAAAGAGAACCAGCAAGAGTGTGGGGCCAGTGGTTGAGGGCGTCACCGAGGAAGATCAATAATCCACTGAAACAGGGAGGTACCTACGAAGAATCCAGGAAGTCACTTTCCTAGGAAAAGGAGAAAGAGAAGATGGAAAGAGAGAAGGTATCGAAAAAAGAGACCAGGGCCCGTGAGGAGGAAGGGAACAAAAACAATGAAAAGGGACAACTGGGGACCAGGGCGTCGGACAATGGGATTGCTCAAAATGAAGCTACTAAAGATGCTATTAAAGATGCAGGGGGGCCAAGGCAACCGATAGAGGAAGAATAAATAACAGAGGCTAGAGTGACAGGGAGCATTGAAAGCAGCAAGGGGAAGGGAGAGAAGGAGTTAAATGACCGCAAAAAAAGAACAGAGGAAATCATCATGGGCATGGACATTATATCCAGACAAAGGGACAAGGGACAATATCGAAGGGGAGAAGAAAAACAAGGGGGAAAATCACCAACCAGCTGTTACGAGGGATTCTAAGGTGCTCGACATAATGACTGAAGGAAGGGAAACAACTCAGAAACAAAAGAAAGGAAGGTACAGAAGACTCGGCAGGAAACTTGCAGTGGAGGGAAAGAAAACTAGATATGGTACTAAAAGGAAAACAAGAAGTCAGAGTGAAGATCTTGCTCATCAATGGGAGGATAGCAATAGACAGGGCAAGATGTCTAGGACAGAAAGTGCAACCATGGTCTGGGATTTATCCCAAGTAGCGACGACTGGCATTGACCAGCGTCGTGAAGAGCAATGAAGATTTTAAGTTGGAATTGTCAAGGACTGGCCAAACTTGACACTTTAAATAACCTCTGTAGACTGATTAGGGAGGAAAGGTCGGATCTCATTTTCTTAATGGAAACTATGCTTACGCACACTGATATGGAAATGATTAGAACTAAGAATAGTTATATGAATGGCATCAGCTTGGGAAGAGAAGGGAGAGCTGGGGGTATTAGTATGTGATGGAGAGAACTTCAGGTTAATACTATTTCTTATTCATAACATCACTTTGTGGTCGATATTGAAGAGAACAACAACCATCCCAGATGGCGTTGTGCAGGTATTTATGGGTGGGCGGATAGCGGAAGTAAACATAATACCTAGAGTTTGATGCAAAATATCAAGAAGGATTGTCAAAGCCCTATTCTGTATATTGGAGACTTCAATGAGATTTTGAATTACAAAGAGAAAGAGGGGGGTGTGGTGGGGGCTCATAGACACATCAACAATTTCACGGAGGCTTTTACTATTTGCAATCTGGTTGATATCAACAGTGTGGGTGATCGCTTTACATGGGAAAGAGGTAAAACCATGAAAACATTGATAAAGGAAAAGCTTGATAGATCTTTGGGGTGTTCAGATTGGTGTGGATGTTATCCTCATGCTTGGGTTCGGGTGTGTCCTCGGTTGGGTTCCGATCATTCACCTCTAATTCTCGATACTCAGAAGAAGAAGTCTAACTTTTACGGCAGAAGGGATTTCAAGTGCGAGAACTATTGGCTTACTGATCCGGAATGTAAAGCGATTGTTGAACATTGCTGGGGATAGGGTGGGAACAAGCACATTACTGATCGCATTAGCATCTGCGAGAAGAAGCTTAGGGACTGGGCCAATCACAAGTTTGGGAATACAAAGTAGGAAATTAAAAGGACTGAAAAAGAGCTTTTGAATGCCCAAGCTGAACGTACCAATCAATTCTCTTTTGAAAAATGTAGAAAGTTGAGTGAGGAGCTGGCCAGGCTACACAGGATAAATGAGACATACTAGTTTATGAGGGCACACACCACTTATATGAAGGATGGCGATCGTAATACTTCCTATTTTCACAAAGTTTCCAGCCAAAGAAGACAGAGAAATAACATTGATAAAATTATGAACAACGAAGGTTTTTGGGTGGAGGGAGAGGCTGAAGCGGAGATGGTCATAATTGATTATTATAGAGATATCTTCTCATCGCTGAACGCCAGCAATATCAAGGAGGCCACGGATGATATTCCTACTTTGGTTAATGAAGACATGAACAAAATCCTTATGAGGGAGCCTAATAGCAAGGAAGTGTGGGAGGCTTTAAACAATATGAATCCATCTAAAGCTCCTAGCCCTGATGGTTTTCATGCGGGCTTCTTCCAGACCTTTTGGTCTATTTGTGGGGAGGATGTAGTTAGTTATGTGAAGAGCTGGTGGAGGGATAAGGAGGATATTAGAAGCATCAACAAAACTAACATTGTTTTGATTCCTAAGTGCAGGTACCCAAAAAGTATGAATGACTTTCGTCCTATCAGCTTGTGCAACACTTTATACAAGATCATCTCAAAAGTGATGGAGAATAGAATGAAATTCCTCCTGGATGATATAGTGACGGAGAATCAAAGTGCTTTCATACCCGGGCGACTAATCACTGACAACGCTTTGATCGCTTTCAAAATGTTCCATAAAATGAAAAGGCAGAAGAAAGGAAAGAGGGGCTCCATGGCACTCAAGCTGGACATGAGTAAAGCCTACGATAGGGTAGAGTGGCAGTTAGTCTCAAAAGTTATGTTGGCCTTGGCTTTGACAGAAGCTGGTGCAAGAAGATTTCTGAATGTATTTCAAGCACTTCCTTTTCTTTCATAATCAACGGGAGACGGAAAGGGCACATTGTGCCACAAAGGGGACTTAGACAGGGGGACCCAATATCTCAGTATCTTTTCCTCCTTTGTGTTGATGCCTTTTCCAACATGCTTAGGAAAGTTGCTGATATGAACCTCATTCATGGACAAAGGCTAACCATAAAGGACTGGTTATATCTCATCTGTTTTTTGCTGATGATAGCATTCTATTCGGAAGGGCGACACCACAGGAAGCTTTAACAATAGCTAACATTATTAGCTGCTATGAAAAAGCTTCAGGGCAGAAGATTAACATTGCAAAGTCGGAGGGGTCTTTTAGCTGGAATGTGAACACAGTCAAGAAAAATGAGGTGAGAGGAATTCTGAAGATGTAACATGTTGACAAGCACACCAAGTACTTGGGGTTGCCTACTGTTATAGGTCGGTCGAAGAAGGCCACTTTCAAAGCTATTACCGATAGAGAGTGGAACAGGTTGAATGGGTGGAAGGAGAAGACTCTTAACCAGGCTGGCAAAGAAGTGTTGATCAAATCTATAGTGCAAGCTCTTCCCACCTATATGATGGGTGTTTTCCAGCTGCCGAGTAACAAAATTGAGGATATTACGAGAATGATCGCTAACTTTTGGTGGGGCACAACAGATGCAAAAAGAAGGATACATTGGGCGTCTTGGGACAAGCTTTGTAATTCTAAAAAGGAAGGCGGCCTCAGATTTAGGGATCTGAAAATGTTTAATTTAGCACTCTTGGCCAAGCAAGCGTGGCGTTTGCACTCCAACAGTGAGTCTCTGTGTGCCAAAATTATATCGGAGAAGTACTATAGAGGAGGAACTATCATTGAGGCTTATAGAGGATTCGACCCTAGTTATATGTGGCGTAGTATCTGGGGGGTGAAATCACTTTTGAAGGAAGGCCTGAGGTGGTGCATTAGGGAAAATTCTAAGGTGAAGCTTTGGGGAGATCAGTGGTTACCGAACAGAAAGGGTTACTATGACAAACCTAATTTCATCAGTGATGAAGAAGATTGGCTGGTGTTAGAAATCATTGATAAAGATATGCTTTCTTGGAAGGAGGATTACATCATGGAGCTCTTCTCTGATGAAGACATTGAAGCACTGAGTAGAAATCCACCTTGTTTTGATGATTCAGACACTCTCTACTGGTATCCTTCGAAGGATGGTATTTTCACTGTTAAAACTGCATACTGGCTGGATTTTGGCAAGTTCGAGTTTAATGCAAACCATGCTGGGGTTAAATCCGTGTGGGAGGAGATATGGAAAATAAAGGTTCCGCCTAAGTATAAAGCTTTTGTCTTGAGGATTTGTAAAGGATATCTAGCATCCGGGTCCAGCCTGGTCAGGTGACATATGCAGATTGATGAGGCTTGTCAGTTCTATAACCATCAAATTGAAGATAGCTACCACATTATGTTTGATTGTAAAATGGCTAAAGTGTTATGGTTGCATCTTAGAATGCTGCCAACCATTAGCCAGATTCCGAGAAGAGATATGGAAGGTAGTTGGAGCTGGTTTATAAGAAAGTTTGATAAGATTATAGTGATTAATATCATTATAGCCTGTGCCACAATCTGGAAAGTCAGAAATGAGAAGATTTTCAGCAAGAAGAAGATCGATCCAATTCCCTTGTTCACCAATCTGATGGCTTGGACGACCCAGTGTTATAATAGTGATAATTATAGGATTATGACCACAACGATGAGCAAGTTTATGCATTGGCGGAGACCGGATGATGGTAGGATTAAAATCAACACTGATTCGTCTTTTTCTAAGACGCAGAACATAGTTACTGCTGGGGCTATTTTCAGAAACCATGACGGTCAGCTGGTGGGTGCTTCTTACTGGAACTGTTTTGGGAATTGGAAGAGTAAAGAAGCTGAATCTACTACTATTATGTTGGCCTTAAGGAAAGAGATCGAATGGGGTTTTATCAAAGTTGAAGTGGAAACAGATGCTAGCTCTGTTGTGGCTGATATCAACTTGTTGGCTTCCGGGTGTACTCCTTATATGATAATTATTGAGAAGTTCAAGGTGGCCAAGGCCCTCTTTCAGTTCTATAATTTTTCCTATGTCAACAGGGATTGTAATGTGGCTGCACACAATTTGTCTAAATGGGGTAATAGACAAAACATCTCTTGTTGCTGGGTCGATAATTTCCCCAACTTTTGTATGAAGGATGTAAAAGATGATCTAATTAGTAATATATGAGGCGATCAGTTCAAAAAAAAATTGTCATTATTGCAATAGCCTTGCTTAATTGATGGAGTTGTCATGGAAATGGAAATGGATTTCGTGAGTTTAAAGGTTGAAGATGATAACTTGTTCATAAGCACACACCTTAATCAAAGAACAACAACAAACGGTCTTGGACTTTTGGTCCAAATGGTTTTACAAACCGTTTGGTAAAGTTGATTTCCAAACCACATAGAATGGTTGACCGTTTGCTATAGTTGACCGTTTGGACTCCAAACTGCATGGCATGGTTGACTGTTTGGTATGGTTGACCGTTTGGGGTCTGAACTTAATCATAGGTTGGATGATGATCCAATGGACTCAATTGATCGATCCAATGTGTGCACGATCCTTCAAGTGGAAACCCTAATTGAATTGATTAAAGAAATCCATGATTTGGTCGTAATGATTTCAAGACTTTTGGGGCAAACGGTCTTGAGACCGTTTGGTGGATTGAAGGTTGATCCTTGACCCATGTATGATGATCTAATGGTTTAGATTGATGAACCCTTCTATTGAATAATTAATAGTTGATTCAATGATACAATTGGAGATCAATGGAATTGATGGTTGACCTAATGAGACCTTGTGGTTTTGGGACTTTTTGTCCCAAACGGTCTTGAGACCGTTTGGGACCAAACAGTCTTGACACCGTTTGGGGCCAAACAGATTCAAAACCATTTGGGGTCAAACAGTTTCAAAACCATTTGGTGGCAAACGGTTTCAAAATCGTTTGGTGTTTAAACTTCAAAACTGCATGGAGGTTGTTAGTGGTTCAATCATTTGGATATTGAAGGAAATGATGGTTCCAATTATCCAATGATGGTTAAACAATAAAGGTACAAAGGTTAAACCCTAATAGTACCTAGGGATTTGTGTCAAATAAGGAAGAAACCCTAATTGCTTATAAGAGCAATGACTTGGTACACTATGTAACTCATAGTTGTATGAACTTGATGGGAGGGTTGATATGACCTAATCAAGTTGAGAGGATGATAGTATGGATTTGTTGCATGAGTTTAATTCATGTGGTGATTTAGGGTATGATCCTTAAGTAAAGAGATCATGAAGCCCTAATCATGAACCCAAAACCCTAATTGACAAGGTTGATGAACCTTAACCCTAATCCAGGGCAATTTATAATTGATACCCTAGTCCAAGGAATGGATGTAACCCTAATTTAGGGTGATGATGTGTATAGACCTAATTAAGAGTATTGTAATCCAAAACCCTAATTATGGGTGATGGACTATGAAAACCTAATTGGGATGAATAGTAAACCCTAATTATGGGTGATGGACTATGAAACTCTAATTGGGATGAATAGTAAACCCTAATTGTGGAACTTTGAATGTAAATCCTTTTATAGGGTGATTTTGATGTGAAACCCTAACTAAGGATGGCTTCATGAGAAACCCTGATGATTGATGTGATGTGAAGCCCAAACCCAGGGTAATATAATGCAATGCCTAATGAACCCTAATCTTGGGCAATATGGTGATAAACCATATCTTTGATGTGATAATGGGATGATTATCTTTAAATGACATGAAATGGTGAAACCCTAACCCTGGTAAGGGAATAGTGGTGTTACCCAGGAATAGTGAATTCATATTTGTTGAACATGGTTCTGATATGCAATTGATATCACTATATCATTTGTGCTAACAATGCATGTATTTTGAAATGATGATTATGGCCAGGTATGAGATATGATGTTTAATTCACTATTGTGATTGTACCTTGAGTACCATAATATACCTTTCTTCCTGGTAAGAGGTATCAAGAGAGTTAATGGGCATCAAGTACCATGTATGATGCTTGTAATAGCAAGTATCATGTTTGCCTTGGTCAATTGACCTGAAGGTGATGGTTACCTGAAAAAGTGGTAACAATGCTTAATGATGAATCAAGGGTTTAATTACCCAGGGCCATATGATTATGGTGATGAAATTGTGAAGGAATGAGAATTCCCAACTCTAAAATAAGGGACTGAGTCCCCAATGCCTTTTAATATTGTTAAGAAATTGATGAAAATAGTACATGTTTCTTTATAGCATTGTCAAAATAAGTTTTGTTTGAGAACTTTCATGATGCTAAAAGAATATGAAAATGTACTTAATTAATCAAGTGAAATCTATTCATGTAGTGCTCTGACCATAGATCCATCATCGTCAGCAGTTGGTGATGGTGAAACAGGTTTTCTAAGGAATTCTTGGAATTCACATATTTTGAATATGTGGGGGTAAATGGGCCAAAATATCCTTACGTCTGGGTGAAGAGATTGAGGGAAAGTAAACACTAAACCTCTCAATCCTTCATGTGTCGGGATAGATGTATCATAAATCTCCCGATGGTTGGGATAGATGTATCATTAATCTCTCAATGTTATTTTATGTTGGGTCGATGGAGATAAACATTAATGCCCTCGATTGCCGATGAGAGTATAGTTTACACTGTAACTCTATAGCGAAGTTCCAGTATACCCTAGAAAGCTATTTGAGAAGTCGACATAGTCCTGCTTGTAGTCATGTGCTGACCAGGATGTGGGAGGTCATGGGAATCCAGCTCTTCCATTGACCTATTTATGGTACCAATTTCAATTCTAGAAATGGTTGGTTGGAGTATGAGTGGTATACCTCATCTCCTCATAGCTTAATTCTGTTTGTAAAATATAAACAGCCATGTAGTGTATTTACATAAGATTGAAATATGAGAAACACTGATTGATGATATACTTCTTAGTATGGCCTGGATACATAAATGGTCTTATGTTTCTTTAACTCATATTCAATATGAGGCATGCTGCTTAATCAGATTATAGATGTAATATTGCATAAGAATGTTTCTCTAATCTATATAATTGTTGATTCACCTGCTATTGATTTATATTATCCCACTGTTCAATTTATTTCTATTTAAACTGCAATGACAATGTTTTGGCGGAGAGTTATATCTCCCGCTGGAGCAATTTTTATAATTGTCTCACCCTCGTGGGATCCAATGTTTTTAGGTATACGCAGATATCAAGGAAGAAACTCTTCTGTTGGAGAAGAGCAGCAGCAGCAGCAGTCACAGGGACAACAATGATCCAATAGGTGGAGACATTGGCTGTCTAGTTTTGTGTAGTTAGTCCTAAAGTCATCTCTATACTCTCAGGTCCTAGGAGTTAGTGTTTTGATACTTTGATCTGAGACTTTATGCATGTATGCCTCGAGGTGCAATGATGCATGTAATGTATATATGAACCAGGATGTAATGTTTTATTTTGGTTCTATATGAATGAGTTTTCCTGTGAATGGATCTCTTGATAAATGGTTTTAATTTTTAGTGATTTTCAGTAATTCCACTGGTAATAATATGCTTCTGCATTAGTTAATCTGGTTTTTATGAGTCATATACCACAAATTAGTGATATCAGAGCCAGGTTCACTGAGTCTACAGAGACATATGATTTAGGGTTGTTGAGTCTGTTGTAAGTGTCTTCCAGTTTATCTGATAGTGTCTTCCGCCCATATAGGAGAAGAAGAACTAAGGATGTCTGGATCACACGAAGAACACGTTGCTGAGAGCAGTGTTGCTGCACCGAGAGGTGGTGCAAGAGACCAGGACAGGGAGGAACTTATACCTGAACAACCCCAGTTCAACCCAGCTGACATGGGGAACCTAGCCTTCCAGGCTATGTTCGGGCAGTTTATGGCAGCTATGACCCACATGATGGATAGAATGCTAGTACCTGCACCTAGGGCAGCACCCCATGATGAAAGACATGGTGTCGGCAAGACTTTTGAAAGGCTTAAGAGGGTAGGAGCCTTGGAATATGTTGGTACAACCGATCCAGCAGATGTTGATCTATGGTTGACTGAGTTGGGGAAAGCCTTCAGAATCCTCATGATTTCTGATGATGAGAGGGTCAGACATGCTGTATATCTCCTCAAAGGAAGTGTTGGACACTGGTGGACCATTGAGGAGGGAAAAAGACCTGGAGTTGTGATTGGATGGGATGAATTCAGGCGTGAATTCGTCGCTAGATACTTTCCCAAGATGTATCTAGATGAGAAGATATCCTAGTTTGAGAGAATTAGGCAAGGACCTATGAACATCAGTGAGTATGAGGCTAGGTTTATGGAGTTGTTGCAGTTCTGTCTGCACATGGCATCTAATGATGAGGAGAGAATTTGGCGGTTCGAGAAGGGGTTGAACGCTGAATTAACCACTCTGGTGTCTGCTCTGGAGAACCGAGAGAGGTTTGCAACCTTTGTGGAGTCTGTAAGATGCATAGAGAGGTCTGTAGTTGAGAAGCGACAGGCCAAGGGTAAGAAGGAGTACCCTCAGTTTCTAGGGTAGAGTGCTGGGAGTTTCAAAAAAACCAAGGTATTCTGTGCCTACACCACCACCAAGGTTTAATACCCAGACGCAATGGACGTCAAGTAAGGGTAGAAACCGTAGTTTACCACCAAAGGGAGCTCACAGCTCATCCTCTATGTCAGTAACAGGACCACCCAGACCACCAAGGGGGAATATAACCTATTATAGATGTGGAAAAGAAGGCCATGTGGTGAGAGAATGTCCTGAGAAAGTCAGGAGTGTGACCCAGCAACTGAGGCAGAGTCAGTAGGGCTCTCAGAGGAAGTATCCTGGAAGTGGTGCTAGAGGACGTGGACCATCATCCCAAGCTAGTTCTTCGACATCTAACAATCAAGCACATGGTCAACAGCAAGCGACAGCTAGGTTCTATGCTATGAACCAGCCAGAAGCCGTAGTCAACCCTCGGGTTGTGACAAGTCAGATGGAACTACTTTATTCTGATATGTCTTTATCATGCTTCGTAACTGTGTTAATTGATCCGGGTGCTACGCACTCTTTTATCACTCAAGAAGTGATTGATGACTGCAATATGATTGTTAGTCATAGAATAAATAGCTTGCTATTAGAGACACCTTTGATGGGATCTGTAGTTTTGTGGGAAGTGTGTCCTCCCTACAATCTTTTCTTTTCTGATCACCGCATTCAAGTGGATCTTATACCACTTGAGATGCAGAGTTTTGATATAATCCTTGGAATGGATACCTTAGAGAAGTATAAGGTTGTCTTGGATTGTAGTTCCAAGCAAGCTGTGTTCACAGATGGTGGTGACACATGGATCTTTCAGGGAGAGAAAGATTCTTCCAACATGTCTTGTGTCAGCTATGGTAGCTGAGAGGTTGATGATACAAGGATGCCTTGCATTCTTAGCCCATGTGGTTGATACTACAATAGAAAGCCCTCATCCTTTTTAAGTTCATGTAGTCAGGGAATTTGAAGATATATTTCCTGAAGAAATTCCAGGTGTTCTGCCACCCCGAGAGATTGATTTTGAAATAAATCTAATCCCGGACACACAACCAATAGCACAAACGCCGTATAGGATGGCACCTGCTGAAATGGCAGAGCTCAAGAAACAACTGCAAGAGTTTCTTGAGAAAGGTTTTATCCGACCGAGCACTTCACCCTGGGGTGTTGTAGTCCTTTTTGTTAAGAAAAAGGATGGGTCGATGCGGTATGCATTGACTATAGACAGTTAAACAAAGTCACCATAAAGAACAAGTATCCTCTACCAAGGATTGATGACTTGTTTGACTAGTTGCGTGGTGCAACTGTCTTTTCTAAGATAGATCTCAGGTCGGGATACCATCAGTTGCGTATCAAAGAGGGTGACATACCTAAGTCGGCCTTCAAGATAAGGTATGGTCACTATGAGTTCACAGTTATGTCGTTTGGACTAACTAATGCACCAGCCGCATTTATGGAACTCATGAATAGAATCTTTCGACCTTTTCTGGATCAGTATGTTGTCATCTTCATAGATGACATTTTTATCTACAGTAGAGATGCTCAGCAGCATGAGCATCATCTTCACCAAGCTTTTACTTTGCTAAGATAGCATAATTTGTATGCTAAGTTTAGCAAATGTGAGTTCTGGTTGCCAAAAGTTTCCTTTCTCGGACACGTAATATCTGCCTCAGGTATTCGTGTTGATCCTAAGAAGGTAGAATCTGTCTTGAAATGGGAGTAGCCGAAGACACTGACAGAGATAAGAAGTTTCCTAGGACTGGCTGGCTATTACAGGATGTTCATGAAAAACTTCAGTTTAATAGCCTTACCCCTGACTAAGTTGACAAGGAACGAGATTCCTTTTGTCTGGAATGACAAGTGTCAACACTCTTTCCAGCTATTGAAAGAAAGATTAACATGTGCACCTGTGTTGGTGCTACCTGAGCAAGGAAAAGGGTACATAGTCTTCTGTGATGCATCTAAGAATGGCTTAGGATGTGTGTTGATGCAGGATAAGCAAGTGATTTCTTTTGCTTCTCGACAGCTTAAGAAAAATGAGGAGAATTATCCGATGCACGATCTAGAGTTAGCTGATGTGGTCCATGCCTTGAAGATCTGGAGACACTATCGCTATGGAGAAACATTCCATATTTTCACAGACCATAAGAACCTAAAGTACATCTTTTCTCAGCATGAGCTAAATATGAGGCAATGCCGCTGGATGGAGTTAATCAAGGACTATGATTGTACGATTGATTATCATCCAGGGAAAGCCAATGTGGTTGCTGATGCACTAAGTAGGAAATCAACAACACTAGCTCTAGATAAAGTACAGTTAAACTCCTTAGTGTTCTATAAGAGAGATATGTTTATCTCCTTAAGGCAAGACAATGTACAGCTTAAAGTGTCACTGTTAGCCGGGTTGCTAGCTGAGATGCATATAAAACCAACTCTGAGACAACAGATTAAGGAAGCACAGCAGACTGATTCTATGATTCAGCAGATCAAGACAGAACATGGTATTGAGAAGCAGGATGGCTTCCATGATTTTGATGATCAGGTAGTCTATTACCATGATAGGATGGTAGTACCTGATGTTGATAACTTAAGAAAGTTTGTTCTAGAGGAGGCTCATTCTTCAATGTATGATATGCATCCAGGGAGAACCAAAATGTATCATAACTTAAAAGATATGTATTGGTGGCCTAGTTTGAAGAAGGATGTTGCAGATTTTGTTATGCGGTGTCCAGTGTGTTAGCAAGTTAAAGCTGGACATCAAAAGCCCGCAAGAACAATGCAACCTCTGCCCATACCACAGTGGAAGTGGGATCATGTAACTATGGACTTTGTGGTTGGTTTGCCTAGAACAGCCAAAATTCATGATTCCATTTGGGTGATAGTTGATAGGTTGACAAAGACAGCACATTTCTTACCTGTCAAAACAACCTATATAGCTGAGAAGCTTGCACAAATATACATAGATGAGATAGTGCGACTGCATGGTGTACCAGTTACAATAGTTTCTGATAGAGGTCCTTAGTTTACAAGTCATTTTTGGGAACGACTTCATAAAGCTTTGGGCACTCAGTTAAGGTTTAGTACGGCTTTTCATCCTTAGACAGATGGACAGTCTGAGAGGACGATACAAACCTTAGAGGGCTTGCTTAGGGCATGTGTCCTTCAGTTTGTGGGGAGTTGGGATCTACATCTGAGCTTGATAGAGTTTGCTTATAATAACAGCTATCAGCACAGTATTGAGATGGCACCATATGAGGCTTTGTATGGTAGACGTTGTAGATCTCCTCTATGTTGGTATGAAACTGGTGAATATCAACTTTTGGGTCCTGAGCTGATCCAGCAAACAACTGAGAAGATAAAGATCATACAACAAAAATTGAAAACAGCACAGGATAGATAGAAATCCTATTCTGACAAGCGTTGTAGACCCTTAGAATTCCAAGTCGGAGACAGGGTGTACCTCAAGGTTTCACCTTGGAAAGGTATCCTAAGATTTGGAAAGAAAGGAAAGTTAGCTCCGAGATTTATGGGGCCTTATCCAATCATTGAGAGGATGGGAAAGGTAGGCTATAAGATGGAGTTACCACCTGAGTTGCATAGATTGCACCCAATGTTTCATATCTCTATGTTGAGGAAGTGTCATCCTGACACTGAATTAGTTCTACAACCTATGGAGGTAGAACTAAATGATGACATATCTTATGTTGAAGGGCCAGTGTTGATTCTTGATAGAAGAATCAAAAAGCTGAAAAAGAAAGACATTAGTCTTGTAAAAGTCCTCTGGAATCACCGTGGCATTGAAGAAGCTATGTGGGAACTAGAGGATGAGATGAGGAGGAAATATCCTACTCTTTTCTCTTAAATGTTTTGTTGATGATTTCGAGGACAAAATCATTATAAGGGGTGGACAAACTTGTAACATCCCTGACCTGGGTTATGAAGTAACCCTAGGTGTTTTGCATAATGAGAGTAATTATATGTATGCTTTTGTCTTTGAAAAGTAATTAGGGCTCAAGAGGAATTTATGCTACAATTTTAATCCTTTTTGAATATTGTTGAAATCAATATTTTTCCTGTTTTGGACTAAAGTGCAAATTACCCAAGTTGAGCGGTCTATTTGCAAATTGTGCATGATAATATGTTCCTAATTGTTAAATCATCATGGGAATGAAGATGATGCAGAGGTATCGCTTGTGATACCCTGAATTCCAAGAAAGAGCTGATGAAGCAATGTTTGTGCATGAAAACCTAGTTTTGGTGTAATGTGCAATTTACCCAAAACCTAGGGTGCAAGATGTAAATTACCACTTCAAAAAGGTCCCTAATGTTTCTTGGCATCATGTGGAGCAAAGAAAATGAGAGGGGCATCTCATTTGAATTAAGTTGAAGGAGAGAGAATCTTGATATTAAAATAATCAAGATTTTAGCATAATGGATATATTAATGCAAAAATAAATAAAATAATTGAAGGGCCTTCAACCAAAATTTAAATGGTGGAATTCTGATTCATGAGTGGACGTCCTTGAGCTTTGCAAGGACCGAAAATATCTTAAGGAGGTGAAATTCCACTCACCTTATTATAAGGAAAAGAATTTCCACTCAAAAATATATATTAATATTATAAGGGATTAAGATGCTTATTTTCTTTTCCCTTAATCCATGTATAATGGAAGGGAGTTCGGTGTGTTTGAGTTGCCTTTTCATGCAAGCAAACCAAGGAGGAAGAGGTGGTACCATTTTTGGAATTAATTGAATTTTAATAAAACATTTTCTCTTTCATCAATTTTCTTATAAAAGAGCCTTTTCCAACCCACCTAAGGGTCTTTTTCGATTCCTTTCTCGTTCGGTGGATTGAAGGTTGATCCTTGACCCATGGATGATGATCTAATGGTTTAGATTTATGAACCCTTATATTGAATAACTAATATTCGATTCAATGATGCATTTGGAGATCAATGGAATGGATGGTTGACCTAAAGAGCCCTTATGGTTTTGGGACTGATTTGGCCCAAACGGTCTTGAGGCCGTTTGAGAACAAACGGTTTCAAAACCATTTGGGGTCAAACGGTTTCAAAACCATTTGGGGTCAAACGGTTTCAAAACCGTTTGGTGGAAAACGATTTCAAAACCGTTTGGTGTTGAAACTTCAAAACCATATGGAGGTTGTTAGTGGTTCAATCATTTGGATATTGAAGGCAATGATGGTTCCAATTATCCAATGATGGTTAATCAATAAAGGTACAAAGGTTAAACCCCTAATAGTACCTAGGGATTTGTGTCAATTAAGGAAGAAACCCTAATTGCTTATAAGAGCAATGACTTGGTACACTATGTCACTCATAGTTGTATGAACTTGATGGGAGGGTTGATATGACCTAATCAAGTTGAGAGGATGATAGTATAGATTTTTACATGAGTTTAATTCATGTGGTGATTTAGGGTATGATCCTTAAGTAAAGAGATCATGAAACCCTAATCATGAACCCAAAACCCTAATTGACAAGGTTGATGAACCTTAACCCTAATCTAGGGCAATTTATAATTGAAACCCTAATCCAAGGAATGGATGTAACCCTAATTTAGGGTGATGATGTGTATAGACCTAATTAAGAGTAATGTAATCCAAAACCCTAATTATGGGTGATGGACTATGAAAACCTAATTGGGATGAATAGTAAACCCTAATTATGGACGATGGACTATGAAACCCTAATTGGGATGAATAGTAAACCCTAATTGTGGAACTTTGAGTGTAAATCCTTTTATAGGGTGATTTTGATGTGAAACCCTAACTAAGGATGGCTTCATGAGAAACCCTGATGATTGATTTGATGTGAAGCCCAAACCCAGGGTAATACTATGCAATGCCTAATGAACCCTGATCTTGGGCAATATGGTGATAAACCATAGCTTTGATGTGATAATGGGATGATTATCTTTAAATGACATGAAATGGGGAAACCCTAACCCTGGTAAGGGAATAGTGGTGTTACCCATGAATAGTGAATTCATATTTTTTGAACATGGTTCTGATATGCAATTGATATCACTATATCATCTGTGCTAACAATGTAGGTATTTTGAATTGATGATTATGGCCAGGTATGAGCTATGATGTTTAATTCACTATTGTGATTGTACATTGAGTGCCATAATATACCTTGCTGCCTGGTAAGAGGTATCAAGAGAGGTAATGGGCATCAAGTACCATGTATGATGCTTGTAATAGCAAGTATCATGTTTGCCTTGGTCAATTGACTTGAAGGTGATGGTTACCTGAAAAAGTGGTAACAATGCTTAATGATGAATTAAGGGTTTAATTACCCAAGGCCATACGATTATGGTGATGAAATTGTGAAGGAATGAGAATTCCCACCTCTGAAATAAGGGACTGAGTCCCCAATGCCTTTTAAGATTGTTAAGCAATTGATGAAAATAGTACATGTTTCTTTATAGCATTGTCAAAATAAGTTTTGTTTGAGAACTTGCCTAATGCTAAAAGAATATGAAAATGTACTGAATTAATAAAGTGAAATCTACTCATGTAGTGCTCTGACCATAGATCCATCATCGTCTGCAGTTGGTGATGGTGAAACAAGTTTTCTAAGGAATTCATGGAATTCACATATTTTGAATATGTGGGGGTAAATGGGCAAAAATATCCTTACGTCCGGGTGAAGAGATTGAGGGAAAGTAAACACTAAACCTCTCAATCCTTCATGTGTCGGGATAGATGTATCATAAATCTCCCGATGGTTGGGATAGATGTATCATTAATCTCCCAATGTTATTTTATGTCGGGTCGATGGAGATAAACATTAATGTCCTCGATTGCCGATAAGAGTACAATTACGCTGTAACTCTATAGAGAAGTTCCAGTATACCTTGGAAAGCTATTTGAGAATTCAATACAGTCCTGCTTGTAGTCCTGTGCTGACTAGGATGTGGGAGGTCATGGGAATCCGGCTCTTCCATTGATCTATTTATGGTACAAATTTCGATTCTAGAAATGGTTGGTTGGAGTATGAATGGTATACCTCATATCCTCAGAGCTTAATTCTATTTGTAAAATATAAACAGTCGTGTAGCGTATTTACATAAGATTGAAATACGAGAAACACTGATTGATGATATACTGCTTAGTATTCCCTTGATACATAAAATGGACTTATGTTTCTTTAACTCATATTGAATATGAGGCATGCTGCTTAATCAGATTATAGCTGTAATATTGCATAAGAATGTTGCTCTAATATGTATAATTGTTGATTCACCTGCTATTGATTTATATTATCCCACTGTTCAGTTTATTTCTATTTAAACTGCAATGACAATGTTTTGGCAGAGAGTTATATCTCCCGTTGGGGCAATTTTTATAATTGTCTCACCCCTGTGGGATCCAATGTTTTTAGGTAGACGCAGATATCAAGGCAGAAACTCTTCTGTAGCAGAAGAGCAGCAGCAGCAGCAGTCACAGGGACAACAGTGATCCAACAGATGGAGACATTGGCTGTCCAGTTTTGTGTAGTTAGTCCTAAAGTCGTCTCTGTACTTTCAGGTCCTAGGTGTTAGTGTTTTGATACTTCGATCTGAGACTTTATGCATTTATTCCTTGAGGTGCAATGATGCATGTAATGTATATATGAACCAGGATGTAATGTTTTGTTTTGGTTCTAATTGAATGAGTTTTCTTGTGAATGGATCTCTTGATAAATGGTTTTAATTTTTAGTGATTTTCAGTAATTCTACTGGTAATAATATGCTTCCGCATTAGTTAATCTGGTTTTTATGAGTCGTATGCCACAAATAATGTACATCATTATTTATGGTAGACAAAAATGAGATGATGAGTGTTTTTTTAAGTTTTCCAGTGATTTCTCTTATTATAATATTTCGTCTCTACAAAATCTAACCAAATTGTGTGTGTTTACAAGGGAAGCTAGTATATCTTTGAGAGGTAAAGAAAGTGAAGATTGAGATCAATGATCCCCAATTATAATGACCCCCACTTTTCAGTGTCTCCCAATTAATGGAGACCTTGAAGTTGAGGATCATTACTCTAAATTCTACAATCAGATTTAAAAAATAATAAAGAATAGTAAATAATTTCCATCAATTTGAACTTGAATGAATACAAATATTTGAGTGATAATCTGCTGAGGAGTTACATGAATATCTCAAAGAAACTAACTTATGCAAGTGAAAGAAATACTAAACTATCTAATCCTCCTTCATACTTTTAAGACCTTTCATGGATTTCATCTTTATCCTCCCTATCAATATGATGTGCATCATTTACCTAAAATGCTAACAAACAAAATGTGCATCAGTATATTTTTTATACTATGTATGTAGGTTCATCCAACAATCTCAAGTAAATATATGAAACCATCGTTTATTTGCACATAAGAACTTGTATTCTTATTCAATACCCTAACCCAAATCTTGTCATATCATCTTAGGTGTGCATATTGTCCATCCTTACTCTTATGCGCCTTACCCCTTGATGTGCCTAAGGTTCATGATATATATATAGATATATATATATATTTATATATATATATATATATATATATATATATATATATATATATATCTGTGTGTGTGTGATATCCATATTGGCATTAAATTTAACTAGAAGTAAACAAATAAGCAATCCATCTATTTGTCAAACTTTGAGAAATCCACGAAAAATCTTCAAAAGTCAATACATGTAGTTATAAGCATAACCACGTGTATTTGTCATGCAGAAGATATGTAGATAATTACATGTACTTTAAGAGTGCATCCAAACATTAAAGCAACTAATATTATCTACATGTATATATATTACATATGTGTCACTATATATTTACACTAGTCACATTAAACCTAATCTAGGTCATGATCTAGGGTTTTAGGATTATCTTAGTTTCAGTTTAGAAATGAGGTGTCAAACCCTAATTGTCATTATGTCAAATCAGCTTTACATGTTAGATCTAACCATACCTTTTTATTAAATTAGATTAAACATCATTCATTAGATCAATAAATCAACTTATAATTCTTAATTTCATCAATTTAGGGGTTTATATGCATTGATTACCACTAATGTATGTACCTCTATATACTTTTCAAATTAGAGATAGAACTAGTCCATGAAACCTATTTTATTGAAATATACATTTTTTAGAGCAACTAGATCATTTTCATTACTCAAGCCATACGACATCTACAAGTAGGAGCAAGAACTCTGACAGACCATACATAGTTAAGAGCAATACAAAGGAACCATCGACACTCATATTGGATTGAAAATACAATGCTTGTGCTTTGATCCCTAAACCATAGAGCTGACTAAAGCAGCTTTTCAAACAGGATTCCTTCAACCTGAGCCTGCATCGGTGGTGATAAGATTGCAACCAAACACGGATCTGAACAAAACAAGCCTCCGCCAGCATAGCCATACATCTAAGAAGGAAAACAACTAGGACAAAATTGAGGACCCACCGTAGCAAGAAACTCAAGCTCTCACGAAGAGAGAGAGAGAGAACAGGATCGAGACCCCCGCTGAAGAATGACAACTAACAAAGCAGCAAGGGCTGTAGTAAACAACACAACAAAAACTAGAAAGACTGTCGAAACTAACGGAAACAAAACACTAAGAAAAATCAGAACATACAAAATCTCAAACAGGTTGTGAGCACCCACAGGGATAAGCCGAGAAGGAGGCCAAAACCCACAGAGAAGACGACCAGAGAGAAGGAGGTCTGGACGGGTGAGGGGGTGGGGGTAGATGGCATAGGGAACCCCACCACCACTCCCAACCACTACATCCAACACCACGAAGCTCAAGAAGCCGCTTGAGGTCGAGCGTAGGCAGGAATCGAGAGCACCCAGACAAAGACATAGTCCCCTGCTTGAAACCTTCTCCTGTCACCGCAAAGGGGGTGCCCGATCTTGACGACTAGCCAAGGAGCACACCTATTGAGACCTACAGAAAGAAGAAAAGGAGGGGAGGTTCTCGTCCTCCAAGTGTGGTCGATGTGCTAGGACCAGGCCCCTCAAAATGACTCCCTCCTGGACCAGGGTCACATGCCAGAGATGACAACACCGGTGGAATAACATCCCACCACCAGGACCACCAGGAGCCGCGGGCGAAGACGGTTCTGACCGGTAGAGAGGGAGGCGAGACCCCAGGCAGGTAGCCACCACAGCAGGCGAGTGGGATAAGGTGCCCAGGGGGAGAAGGGAACAACCCACCGACGGCCGGCTACCTCCCCCCTCCCCGAGCAGAAAGCAGTCTCTGCCGAAGCCCTAAGAGATCGCCAAAGGGTCGCCCGGGTATTAGCTTGTTCCTTATTCCCTTTTGTTATATATACATATTTTTGTGATCAATTTCATATATACTTTGACTATTTACGCTCTATTTTCTATAATTTTTGTAATATTAAATAGTTATGTATCAATCAGGGGTTTCCACATCAACATGATTACTTATATATGTGTGTGACAAACCCTGATTTGATCCCATTTAAAAGACCAATATGTCCTTTACACTATAACATTTATTTCACATGGATGGGGGCACTTTGGTCAAATCCCTACAAGGATTGTTCCTCACGTGCCCACCCAGTAGGTCGTCGCCATTGGGTCTACCTCATGGTTGACTTGTCCATTAAAGGCACGACTATAGTGGTTGATCTCCCAGGGATCTTCACTAGTCCCTTCTAGTTCCAATCAACCCAAGCATAACACCAAAGAGGGTCAGAAACTGGGTCAATGTGGCTTAAGAACGGATGAACTGACCAAGAGATGAAAGGTGGTAATTACCTATCGATGCGGCCAACTAGGACTGGGGTAAGATTTCAGGATGTTTTTTGGACATTTTCCACCTTTCTCTATGTTCTGCGATGGTGCTAATCTCATCCTCAATGAAGTTATCCTGGTTCTAGGTGCCACAACTAGAGAAATGATGAACGCATCATCCCCGTTGCCTCTGGAGGTTTTGAGCACCTTTGGGATGATCCGTTGAAGCTTCATGCCAAGGCAATTACCTAGAGATGGCCTTGGTGCTTGAAAGACAACAATCAGAGTGTTGAAAATAGGGTAGAACTCACTAGGGGCACTGGGAGTAATGGACCAACAATTGGGGGATGCTCGGATCGCATGAGGGGCCAAGGGTGTCCATGATGCCCTATTTATATGTTAGATTGTAGGGAAAAGGGTCGTGTCATGCTACCCCAGAATCTAGAGTTTTCTATGATTTGGGTGTTTCCTATTTTCCAGATGATTATCAAAGAGACAACTCTCATTGAACTCGGAAAGGAATCCTAGTTCCAATGGGAGTGGTTTCGACTGAATTGATGAAGTGACAAGAGAGATCGAGGGTTAGATCCATTTCCAGTCCTTCTAGGAATCAAATTGGAGGTAGATGATGACTTATCCTTCGTTTGATCTGAATTCAAAGGCCCCAAGTCGTATCACACAACTAAAGTCCATATCACATGGGTTACTTTTTAGTTACATTATAAAAACATCATATTGTTCCAATATTTTTATCACATCATTTGAATCATTAGAAAAACCTAGAGGGTTCTAGAAAAGTCCAATTGCTCCCAAATTTGGAGGGTCATTTTCTAATGCCATTATATCAGTTTGTGCAAGAGTTAACCAAATTCGAAAATGAAACATCCTTTTCTTGCTATGTAAGGATTTACTTAAATTAGTCACTTAGGTCAGCAACAATCACACAAATATCCCAAAACTTGGATTTATCTATATTTATTCATTATCTCACATGAGACCCAAAACTAAGTCAAGATACATTTGTTCAATATCTGAATACTTGAAATGAAAATGAAGACTAGATACTTACTCCTTTAATTATCTAGGTCATATATCCTCTTATAATCTTCTAGAGACTCTACTTATATCATCATGAGTTTAATAGTCAACTCAAAATATTATTTGGATACACACTCATGCACGAAATCTCTATTTATTTTGCATATATCTCATTGGACCTATTTGTCACCCCAATAGTCTAATTGGGCTTGCCTTGGTTCCCAAGGCCCATGATTCATACTTAGGCCTTCCAATGGGTCTACAAGCCTAATTACCTTTATAATTACAAAATTAAGACATTGCTCATTATATTCTTCAATTGAAGCCTCACATAGGCATATTAGCTCCATGTCACATTATTTCCCTTAATTCAAGTCTAGGGATTTGACTCATAATTCGTTCCAACATTACTTTCAATGCAAAATTTAACAAATTTTGAGGATCTTACGTTCATCCCTCCTTCAAAGGAATTTTGTTCCTAAAATTCAATATGAATTAGGTTAAGGTGAATTGTAACTTTACTGGCCCTACCCCCTACTTGAATGAAAGCACTACACCAATTGATCCAATTTTTCTTATTCCTTACTCTATTGGCCAGCTTGTGGGAGACAAAAGTGAGTCAAAACTATCTCGGCCAACTCAATAATCACTTTAATGTTGCTCGGGGTGGATAGAACTACGCTCTACCCACAGGTGCGCTTCCATATAATGATTTTTATCAGCCTCAAACATTAGGGCTATCAATATTTCTCGGTTAGGTTTAATCTAGGTTTTCTTTTTAATTACCTTAATTGATATGAACATTTCTCATATTACTGAGATTGGAACTTGAATTTATTCAAAGGTATTTCCACATACTATTTTGTCGTATGTTATTAACACTTGGTGATTTCAACTTCCTTTGGTGATCACATTTTCACCGAGGTTTCCAAACTATATTCATACATTCTAGTATAAGGGTGAGGTAACAAATCCAAACTCTATATTATGCCATTAATTTTTAAATTAGGCGTTCATCTTCACATGTAAATTTTCATGTACCATACGTAACTACCCAATTTCTACACCCATGATAAAATGAAATAAGAAATTGTTTGCAGTCCAAATACAAAGTTCACCCATTCCAGGTGCAGAGATAGTGTACCCACACATCATCTTATAATTTTGAATTTTGAGGTTGAATAACTCTCAACAATGACTACTAACCAAAGATACATTCAAATCCCATGAATTTTCCTTCAATAACTTGAACTCAGGGATAGTGCCTTTCTCACCCTTGAGTTTTGTGCACAACTCCTTTTAAAGTTATGATTCAAAAATTATTTCATATGTTCTTTTATCCTTGTGCTCACATCTCGTTAGCCTTAGTCATTCCCTTAAGGCCTCTAGGGGTGTGGGTACATTTGGAGTGATCTCCTCGTGCCCTCAAGGGACTCATGTACATTCTTGACTCCTCAGGCCTTATGCATTTATGGAGTTCCATTTCCACTTGACCCATTGGGCCTTAGGTGCACATGGAGTGTCCAACTCCTAACCCCTTGGGCCTTGTGTACACATGGATGTCAATCTCTCACCCCTTGGACCTTATGTACTTAGGAAATGCTAAACTCTTAAACCTTTGGGTTTCATGTACATTTAAGCATCTCTACTTGACCCTAGGGTTGACTTTGGGCTCTACCCTCCCTAAGGTTCATTGAGATGTTATCATTGTATTTCATTTCTTCTTAACTTACACCTTGGTTTAGGACAAGGGTCTCAGATACATTATGTCGTTATGTTCCATGACTCATCCTTCCCCAGGAGAGTCTATGACTTAAATTTCCTTCATAGGAATTTATTCCATCTTTTCATATTACACATCTTACATGATACTTCTCCAACCAAAATTATCATTTATTTTATGTATGCATTCAGGGCATTAATCCAAATGCACACCCTTCCTTTCAGTACTTGGTGGTTGTAGGGATGCATAATTTCCACACCAATGCAAATTACCTACAATTACTTGTTTACTCTGAGATTTCACTAAAGAAGGTTTCATATCTACATAAATTGAAATTATATTTCTCATTTGACAACTAATTTTGATTATGTAGGGGTTGAGGTTGTCATGACTTTTGTTCATACCATCACATTCCAACCCTTTAGGAGTAGGTCCCTAGAGGACGTCCAACACTAACTTAATTCTTAACATGAGATTGGTCAACTCCCCTTCTAGAGAAGATCCTAACCTAGGGTTAATCGTTGACCTCTAGGAGGAGGTCAGGCTTTCTAGCCACCACCTAACCCCAAGGGTTTAGGGTCACCTCCATTGTAATTCCTTTTCCCAATCTTGGGTTAACCCACCCCAGGTTGGAAAACCAACCCTAAAAGTGAATTGAGGGTCCTATAATTTCATTATGTCATTACTAATTTCATACGTCTCATTTAAAGTCAAAACCCTTTATGTGCATCATGCATGTGTTACTCCACATACTTGCACGCATGGGATCTAGGTTGGAGTATTCAACTGCTTACTCATTCTCTTTTGGATTTCCTCTTTCCTTTACCCTTACTTAGGATTATATGGACATGGTTACTACTTCACCCATACTACTCCAATTATCCATGATTAGAGCTTTGGGGTTTGGGTTAGGATTATACCTTGCATCATTGGGCTTTAAATATCCAGTGACCTATTAGGGTTCTAATACCCTATTGGGTAACCCTACTCAAGTCCTCTATGGACGACCAGGTCTTCCTACACATACCTAGGAAATTTCTAGTGTTTATCCCTACGAAAAAAACCCAATCATAAGCAGTTTATTATTTTAACATTATATGTGCATTACTTAATGGAGGATGCCTTAATCCTACTTCTTCTCAAAAGCCTAACATGATATGAGGAGAAAAGTGTATTTTTAGGGTTTATTAAGCAACGAGATGATAAGTGGACGAAATTACAAGTGAGAGACCTAGAAGAAACATTATTCCAGACAAAACACTGGGTTCTGGCTAGGCAATTATCACATTGGCTAAGGGAGTCCCCGTATACTAACTTACTGGTGCAGAGGAAAATTTCACCAGGCCCCAAAGCAATTACCCTTTCTAGACACCATTACCTTTAGTTTATGCACTAATAATTTTTTCCTTATAATTCTAACTATTAGTTGAAACTATTAAAAATTATATACTACTTGCTAAATTTGGGCTCTGATACCAAATCTAAAGCCCCCCACTTTTTAGTGTCCTTTCGATTAAGAGAGACCATATAGTCAAGGATCATTACTCAAAATTCCAGGATCATATTTAACAAATAATAAAGAATAGCAAATAATTTCCATTAATTTGAACTTGAAGTAATACAAAAAAATTGAATTATACTCCTTTAAGGAGTTACATGAATGTGAATCATTATATTGTCAAACTACGTGTGTGGGTTAATCCAATAATCACAAGTAAATATATTCAACCATCATTTTTTTCACATAAGAACTTATATTCTTATTCAATACCCTAACCCAAATATTGGCTTATCATTTTGGGTGTGAACATTGTCCATCCTTAGACTTATGTGCCTTACCCCTTGATGTGCCTAGGGTTTAGGATACACACACACACACAGATATATATATATATATATATCTGTGTGTGTGTGTGTGTGTTTGTGTGTGTGTGTGTGTACTTATGGTGATATTCATATTGGCAATAAAATTAACAGGAAGTAAATAAACAAGCAAGCAATCTATTCATCAAATTTTGAGAAATCTATGGAAAATTTTCGAAAGTCTATGCATGTAGTCATAAGTGTAACCGTGTATCTTTATGTTGTATAAGATATGCAGTATATCTCATGTACTTTAAGACTGCATCCAAGAAACCAATATTATCTGCACGTATATATACTACATATGTGTCAATATATATATTCATATTATTCAGAATAAACATAACATAGGCCAAGATATCGGGTTTTATGATATTTTTAGGTTTGGTTTAGGACTAAGGATGTCAAACCCTAATTGTCACTATGTGAATCCAACTTCATAGATCCGATTTATTCATAATTTTTTATCTACTTATATTAAATATCATTCACTGGATCAGTATATCGACATATGATTCTTAATTTCATCAATTTAAGGGTTTATATGCATTATTTACAAATAAGTATGAACCTCTATATACTTTTGAAATGAGAGACAGTATCAGGACATGAAACCTACTTAATGAAATCTACATATTTTTCTAATCAATTTCATATATACTTTGACTATCATCAACAACACTCTATTTTCTATAATTTTTGTAAGATTAAATACTTACTAACCAATCATAGGTTGTCACGTCAGCATGATATACTTAAGTCTGTGTGTGAAAAACCTTGATTTTAATCCCATGGAAATGACTGGTTTTCCCTTTATGCTGTGAGAATTATGTCACCTTTACGGGGGCACTTTGGTCTAATCCCTACTGGCATTGTTCCTCGTGTGCCCGCCTAGCAGGTGATCAGCCATGGGGACAACCTTATGGTTGACTTGTCCACTGAAGGAACGACTGTCATGGTTGACCATCCAGGGATCTTTTCCAGTCCATGTTGGTTCTAACCAACCCAGGAACAGAGGTAGACAGGGTCGGAAATTGGGTCAACTTGGCTTAAGAACATATGAACTGAGCAAGAAATGAAAGGTGATCATTACATGTTGACGCGATCAACTAGAATTACAGTAAACTTTCTAGACGTCTTTTGGACACTTTACACCTTTCATCACATTTTGTGATGGCCCAAGCCTCATGCTCAGTGAAGATCTCCTGGCTTCAGGAATCACGACTAGGGAAACTATGAACTCATCTTCCTTATTGCCTCTAGAGGTGTCAGTCGGCTTTGGGATAATATGTCAAAGCTTCAAGCCAAGGCAATTTCTTGGAGATGGTCTGTGGTGCTTGAAAGACAACAATGGAGCATTGAAGACAAGGTAGAACTCACTGGTGGCACTGGGAGTAATTGACTAGCAATTGGAGGATGCTCAAATTGCGTGAGGGGTTAAGGGTGTCCATGGTACCCTGTTTTTAGGTTAGGGTGTAGGGCAGAGGGTTGTTCTATGATTCCCTCGATTGAAAAGTTTTGTATGATCTAGGTGTTTCCTTTTCTCACATTGATTGTCGATGAGACAAGTCTCTTTGAACTTGTAAAGGATTCTTGCTTCCAATGGGAATGGTTTTGACTGAATTGGTGAATAGACAAGAGAGATCGAGGGTTAGATCCACATCTAGTCCTTCTAAGACTCAAATTGGAGGTAGCCGAAAAATCATCTATCATTTGATCTAGATCCAAAGGTTGGATACACGTGTATCACATGATTAAAGTCCCTATCACATGGGTTACTTTTTATTTACATTATATTAACATCTGATTATTCTAGTATTTTTCTCACTTCTCATAGAAAATTCCTATTGCTCCCAAATTTGGAGTGTGGTTTTCTACTTCTATTATATCGATTTGTGCAAAATTAGGTAACCATTTTCAAAAGTTAAACATCCTTTTATTGCTATGCAATAATTTCCTTAAATTAGTCACTTAGGTCACCAACAAACACATAAATATCCCAAAACTTGGATTTATCTATATTTATTCATTATCTTATGTGAGACCGAGAACTAAGTCAATTTACCTTTATTTAATATATGAATACTTGAAATCCAAATAAAGAATAGATAATTACTCCCTTAATCGTCTAGGTCATATATCCACTTACAATCTTCTAGAGACTTGCTACGTATCTCATCATGAGTTTAATTATCAATTCAAAATATTATTGGATACATACACATGCATTAAATCCCTATTTATTTAGCATATAACTCATTAGACCTATTTTTCACCCAAATAGTCTAATTGGACCTCCCTTGGATCCCAAGGCCCATGATTCATACTTAGGCCTTGCAATGGGTCCATCAACCTAATTACCTTTATAATTATGATATTAAGACATTGTTCATAATATTCTCCAATTGAAGCCTCACATAGGCATATTATCTCCATATCATATTATATCCCTTAATTCAAGTCTAGGGCTTAGACTCACAATTCGTTCTAACATTACTTTCAATGCAAAATTTACCAAATTTTGAGGATCTTACACCAATCCTTCTAATGTGTGAGGTATGTAAAGAGTATCTTGATTAACAAGGTGTATATATTTGGATTCATTTGAGTCTCTCCAAACAAATTTCCTTGTCAAAGAGTGTGTTTATCTAATGAGAAAAATAGAGAGGAATACAACTCAAGACATAGCTCCCATAAAGTATAAAGTCATATTGAGGAGGACCAACATCTCAGCCTAACTAAGGAAGATTTCTGATTAGCGAGAGTATTTGAGGGTTTGCAATAATGGAGTCCCAAACATCATTACGAAGCTTGTAGGGTGACAAATGGAGAACCATATATTTAATAGGGTAGGTTTCCTCTTGACACCCAAGTATAAGTTACAATTCGAAGATATTGGTAAAAGAAGCATGGGTGCCAATCATATTCGATTTGTGAAAATTGATTTTTAACAACCAATGTATGCAAGGAAATACCTAAGGTACACTCAATTTTAGTAAGGTTCTTAACATCTCTCTTAAGTAAAATCACAATATTATTATCAAACTAAATAATGGTGTCCTTGAAGAAATTATTATTTTGGACTTGTCTAGTAGGTCTATAGAAAGAGAAACTTTAATCATTCAAGCTAGAATGCAAATGGAAATGATGAAGAGAGGGAGCCAAGGGGTCACCTTGTCACACCCATTGGTACTGCCAATATAACCAAAGAGGGAATCATTAATTAAGTTAGAGAAATGGACACTTAATATATATGTGAATCTAGTCAATCCATCTTCAAGGAAACAAAGAACCTTGCATGGATTTATTAATATATTCGAATTATCATTATCAGAATTTAATTTAAGGTTAAAAATAAAATTCCCACAGACTGACAGTAGTATGAAAATTCATGATCCAAAATATATGCATCTTGGATTTTTTTCCAGAAGTGAGTGTAGATTGTCACAAGTCAACACAGAGTTGGACAATTATTGGGGGGTTTTGAAATGATATTTTAAATAAGAATTTACAAGTTGGATAGGTTGGAACTAATTCATATAAGAAGGGTTATCAAATTTTTTTATAGGAATAGTGTGTGTAGAATTAAGAATATTGGTTTAGGGTGTTATGCCATCATTGCGTTCAATGTAGGGAAAATATTCTTGAGATTCACCTTGATCTTATTCCAAGAGGTTTGGTAGAAATCCTACTCATGCCATTAGGTCATGGTGACCTATCAGGGCCCATGTAAATAATCACATTATCAATTTCCTTTTAGAGAAAGGAACAAGAAAAAAATTTAGATGAGATCATAGTTAAAGTTTAAGAGACTAGAGACCATCTGTTTTGGGTGAAAAACTTAGAAAAGTATTTACAGAGTGGGATTGATAAGGTGTTTGTTTGAGGTTAATACATTATTCACTTTAGGACTATGAATGAATAAGTCTTGTTTCCTACTATTGCACATTTTTTGGAAGAAACATTTGATACCATACCCTCCTTTGATCTAATGATCATACGTCATGTAAGTTCGTAATCATCTTTCTTGCATAATGTTTTCATAACACTAGTTCATGAAAAAATGATTATATTGACTTTGAAAATACTTTGGATAGTATATACAATGAAATTTTATATAAGGGGTTCAATGATATTAGAATTTTGAAATAAATAACCTGGTCATATTCTTACATAAGATTATTAGTATAACTTTTAGACATATGTGTGACCTAGTAAGATATAGATACAAGCGTATTAGTACAAACAATCAGTAGTGTTTTATAATATTGATGTATAATTATAAGTGAATTGCATTAATTATGATGATAAACTAAATTCATAATTGGTGAGATAGTTTTACATGTATATCAGATTCTTACATGGTAATTGAATTGTCATGGAATTTACCATATAAATCAATTATAGTAAGAATAAGAAACTATTGGTTTATTTTTTCTATGAGTTAAGAACCCTAGAAGCATATAATGTACTTATAGTTTGGTTAATTATAAATATAAATCTATCAAGGAACCATATTAATCCAAATTGGGTCGTCTATGTTAAATAGTACAAGAAGGGAAAAAAATATAAAAGAGAATAATATATTAGAAGCAAATAGATATGCATGGAAAAATTGAAATAGCTCCATATAATCATATTATTCTCAATTGTAAAATAAAATCATAGATATGAATCGAGAGGATACTCTAAATAATTTGATATCAATTAATAAGTCATGAGACCTAAAGGGACACACCTTTAACAGAATAGATATTTAGAAATAAAAATTCTTACTTCAAATAATTTCATGAGGACAAATGTGTATATGGAATGATTAAGGTTGAGAAAGACAATTTAGAAATCCCCTAAAAATAGTGTTACTGTTGAAGATCAAGTATATGCAATCCTTTAGTTTATTTGCAAATTTATACTAATATAATCATAGTTTCCATAACAAGGAACTTTCTTGAATAATATCCTTTCTTGGTACCTTAGTTGGAATTTCATGTTTCGTGAATTCTAATCATCTGGTTTCTTCTAAATGTTGCACGATTATGTTACATTGGGTTTATGACCCCACACACCTTTATCATTTTCAATGTTCTATACATCATGGGATGCATTGATGGATAAGTCACTTTATCTTGTCGCACTATTATTCATTCTTGGTGACTATACTAGTTATTATATAGTAGTGGTAATTCTGTACCACCATATATATATATATATATATATATATATATATATATATATATATATATATATATTGGGCATGTGTCCCAATTTATACATTAAATCTCCATAATTTTATTCCCCCATCCCGATGAGTATAAGCATTTTATTCCCTTTTCCCTTAGGTATCATAATTTTATCACCCTTGCCTTGCCTTGTGATCCTAATCATCCTCATTTCTGTGATTGATAGATTTTATACTTGCATGCAACCTTATCATTGTTGTTGAATACCCTTACATACACATTTTATCATGGTATGAGGGCAATGCTATTTTTTAAAGTAATCTCTTAATTACTTCCTATTAAATTTATACTAAATGTTTATAGTTCTTTTTACTTGTAACACTCATACTTATTGTACTTTATCATATAAATGCCCAAGTAATTATTTATTTTCACATACACCGTGTAATACTGGTGCATGCATTTCTTCTTAATTCTTTCTATTCTGGGTTTGGTTCTCAAACCACACAGATATGTAGACATTCTTGAGGATGATGAAGTAGGAGGAGCATGTACCAGGAATATGGACTTTAAGGATAGCTAATGATGTCCCGGTTGCCCTCTACACCGATCCTTTTTGTAAACTAGGTGTGCCACATTTCCTTTTGTAATGACCACTTGTAGTGAGAAACAATGTAAATGGTATATGTTTTGATAATGTCATATTTTAACCTTCCACATTTGTATAATCATATTATTTTATGTATCATAGTTTGATGAAATAATACATATTTTCTATGGTACATAATAGTGTGTTTGGATTAATGGATTTACTCCTCAAAGTAATGAGTAGATATGCTCTCTAATCCTACTCCTTACGATTTGTGTGGTTCATTCTCTTTAGGAAATATGTATTCCCTTTTATCATCTCTCGCAGGGCCTCATAGTAGATCATATCATCTGACTATTATAAATAGCATAAAATACCTGACTTGGGGGTTGAGAAGCTTATATTTCAGATGTTTCTATTGTAATTATCCAAATTTTGGGAATATAGTAACAATCTTTGGATTCCAATGATTCACTAACCCCATAAGGACCTAAACAATATTTTATCTGGACTATCAAAAACTTTTCCATACTATGGAACACAAACACTTATGGTAATTTTCATAAGATTAGTGTCAAACTCAATTATATACTACTCAATATAGAGATTGCACAATGCTCATATTACTATGACACCGTTAACATAAAGGATAAAATCTAAAAATTGTCATGGATGTCCATCTTGGAATGCAGTTGCTCCAACTAAGCCAAAGAAAGAGCAAAAAAAAAGGGATGCCATGGGAAGAATCAAGATTTCCATGCACTATGGGTTACTCCATCCAAGTAGAGAAAGAGAGAAAACATTTCTAAAGATGAAAATAATGCAAGAAAAATAATAGAAATCCATTCTCTACTAGATTGACAATGTAATTCTAGTTTGAGTCTTGTAAAAACTCGATAAATCACTAACATCAAGGTCTTTTAACCAAGGATCACCCTCCTCTATTTCAAACAAAATTTTATAGCTTGAAAATGCACCAATAGATCCCTAAAGTCAAGGGGATCTCATATTTATAAACTATGTTAGGAGAAATTTCATTTCATCCCAAAAATAAGCAACTTCAGACCCTCCCATCCAACAAATTACCCAAAAAATATGGCTAAAACATAATTTGTCTCCAACACATTCTTTAGTCGATCCCCAACTCGTACCGACTGGCCTCCCAGACTAAACCGGTCTATCCATGGATTTCTTGGACCCCAGATCTATCGTCTTGTGCCAATTGATCCAAAATAATGTATGCAAATACTAAGGTAATATCACTTAATAAAAAACTGAAACTCTATGGGACCAAAGTTTGAGAAAAGCCTCTTTTAATCATCTAAAATAAATGCCCAAGGTAATACAAAGCATGATTATTATTTTTAAATAATTTGGAATTAATCGATAAAAAATACATAAATCATGCAATCAAGAGGTCCTTAGGGAAACTTAAAGCAAACCAAAATCATGCCCAATGCATCATGGTACACAATCACATGGTGAGTAGTTTCATGGTTTTTTATTTTAATATTCCAACTATAGGAGTGAGCAGTCATATTCGTAAAAGAAAATAGTTTTTGTTTTCTGACTCATTTTTCTTGGTGACAACAACTTTCAAATTTCTGACCTATACTAAAACCACTGGTAGGTTTTACTAGTTGAGTGAGTTGTTAAGTTCTTCTTTTGACTGTAATGGTTGTTGAAATGAAAAGTTAAGCTTTACGACTTATTTTGAAAGAGAAAAATACAAACCTCCCAATGTTCATGACTAGTGCATATTTAGAAGCATGCACTCTTAAATGTAGATGAGGGAAGAATTAATATTGACAAATAGCTACTTCATGTATCATGTGATGCATAAGATCATACAAAATTACTGTTCTAATTCAAAGATAGTGTTTATTCTATAAACTTTAAAATAAAAATGGTTGGATTCAATTTTTTTTGCCATTTATTTGCATCAGTTAAGCCCAATATAGTGCATCTGCTACATAGTGGATAGAGAGGAAAAAGTAGTCTTATCTCTTGTTTAAATGGAAAAAGGTTGTGGTCCTTATATGTAGGATCACATGTTCCACTAGTGTTTATAGGTCTCTATGGGAGAGTATGCTCATCCTTGTGGTGGGTATGGCAACCACAACACACATGCACGCATGTGTGCGGTCACCATGCCGCGCCTCACCTTGCCTAGCATAGCATGGTTTGACCAATCCGGGATCAGGCTTGTGGGTTGTGGTTGTTGCTTGTGGGAATTCTCTTCCATATTTTGTTTCTTTTATATAAGAAAATAACTATGCAATTAATTATTAATTTAATTAATTGCTTCTTTTCTAAACACATTTATTAATATGAATTGGAGATCAATTGCCTCTTATTTTCTATTATGTGTATAAGAGAGATTGTGTGATCATGTCCTACTAGGAATAGGATGCAGGGTGTTGAGAGGGTATAAATAAGCTTATGATCATTAGGGTTAATCCAATCTAAACAACAACAATCACCTTTTGATAGTGATAAAAACCTAACCCCAGAACCTGACTCCTCCTATGTCATCAAAAGTATCACAATGAAATTCTTTTCATTTGTGAATCTTGTTTGTTGTTTCTTCTCTCAGAGAAGCAGTCTATGGGGTTGTGGTACCTACAATGCTCAGTTGCACTAGTAGTGTATATTGTTCATCATAAAGATGATCTTACAATATAGGTTTGTGACTGTATTGACTATAAGAACAACGCTCATTTAGGAGGATAGTCAGTTTCTTATTTCTTTAATTATTATGTACCATTTTGCAATGGATGATCTGCTCTGGCATTTCTAACTATGTTTTAGTTTCTATTGTCCTACGTTTTTTGTTCTATGAATTTCTTGTATGGATCTTGCTTGGATTTTTACCCTAATTGCAATAGGTTGTTGCTTCATGTAGTGACCTAAAAATTTATATCCAACAATATTAGAAGAACTTTTATAATTGTTGTTAGTTAACAATGGAAGACCATGGTTTTTGGTATTAAACTTGACATGTCAAATATGTCTAATAAATTTACTAGTTCTAACTTTGTCTGTTGGCAAATTAGAATGAAAATATGGTTGAATATAGTGGTCTATGATTAGTTTATAAAAGAGGATGAACATATACTAGATGAAATAGTCCCTGACAATACAAAAATAATTTTAAGTTGGAAGAAGGTTGATAGGATGTGTTGAGGGTAATTCTTGTTGTTTTTAATAACAAATTGTATGATTTGTACTCTAGGCCACCTATAACTACTTGCAAGGCTTTATGGAGGGCTTAGAAATGGAATATAATATGGAACATCAGGGTGTTGAAAAATAATGTGTTTCTAAGTTTGTAATGTTTCATATGGTAGAGGGAAAATTATTTCTGACCAAACTCATGACTTTCAACTTGTGTTACAAGCTCCTAAATTCGGGCATGGAATTACCTGATAAGTTTATTGTTATGTCCATCATTGAGAAATTCCTTAAATCTTGGAAGTTGTTTGGCATGAGTCTCAAGTATCACAAAAGAGACATATCAATGAATGGTCACGTGATGAATATAAGCATACAAGAGGAGCACTTGAAAGAGAAGAACATCAAGTTACCTACGGATGTAAATCCAACTATAAAGTTTAATATTTCTAAGAATAATGATAAGAAATCAAAGAATTTATTAAAACAAGGCTAATATCCAAAAGAAATTGGAGAACAAATCTTGTTGGACATGTAGATAGGTTGGCTACTTGAACTAGGAATCTCCTTCAAAGAAGGGAAAGAAAGTTTCTACATATACAAATGAGGAGGTTGCAGTCAATATGATGGCTAATTCCTTGAACCTCAATAATGAGTATGTTTCTATAAAACCTAAAGCCCTTTCAAATTTTAGACCACTTTATTGGATCTTTCATATTGGGGCTAATGTACATGTTTGTGATGACAAGTACCTATTTGTGTCTTACCAGGCATCAAGAGGTTGATCACTCACTTTAGGTGACTCAAGATCTACAAAATTCAAAGGAAAAGGATGGTTGGACTTGAATTTTCCTTCAGAGAAGGTTATGACACTTCATTGAGTCAGACATATTAGATCCATTTGGAGCAATATCATTAGTGGTGCAACTCTTGTTAGGGATTTCTCTAGAATAGACAACAAATATTACAAGGCAATTATTACACGCCTTCTTGAGTCTTTATTTTTTGACAACATTTTATGTGACATGGAAAACCTCTTTAAGATTATTATTGAGCCTATTTTAAATTCAATTTTATATTTGAATGAATGTAGTTCTATTTGCATGAATCTTATATGTCTAACATATGGCATAGTCATTTGGAACATGTTAATTTTTCCTTAAGGGAACAAATTATGAATCTTGATTTAATTCTTAACCCTAAAATTAATAATAGTAGATGTGAAATTTGTATACAAGCTAAATTGCCTAGAAAGCCTTTTCATTTTGTGGATAGGAATTCAGAATTCCTTGATTTAGTGCACACTGATATCTGCAAATTTAATCGGATTGCTACTCGGGATCAAAAACTTATTTCATAACTTTTATTGATGATGCGAGTAGATATTATTATGTATATTTACTTAGAAGAAAAGATGTGGAATTAGATAATTTGAAATTATTTAAGAAAAAAGTTGAAATTCAAACTAGTATACTTAAATGATTATGGTCTAATAGGGGATGAGAGTACACCTCAGACTTGTTCTTGGAATTTTTTCAATTTTATGGTGTGGTTCATGATGTTACCACTCCTTATTCACCACAATCTAATGGGATCGCATGTCATATAATTCGAACCCTAATAGATATGGTTAATACCTTACTCCAAACTTAGGTCTACATAGCATTATGTGGGGGGAAGCTTTGAATATATTTTTTTATATTTTGAATAGAGTTCCCCATAAACATAAAGAAAGTAGTGTGCTTGAGATATGGAGAGGGAGAAAAACCATTCTCAAATATCTTTGAGTATGGATTGTCTTGCTAAGGTACTTGTCCCTAAATAGAAAAGGAAGAAATTGGGATTGGAAATGGTTGATGCCATCTTCTTAGGTTGTGTGTAGACAAGTTGTGTCTACAGATTCTTGATTGTAAATTTTAAAATCTCAAGCAATGATGTTAATAAAATTATGGAACTATGTGATGCTACATTCTTTGAGGATGTGTTTCCCATGAAATCTTGTTTGCTAAAAGAAGTATCCCAAAAGGATTCATTAACCACAGATTCCATTCCTGTCCACATGGAAAGGATGACAAATGTGGGAGGCAACTCAAAATATATAGTTTTTGAACCTAATGGTTATGAAGAAATGGTTTAACCAAGGAGAAGTAAATAGCATATGACATCTAAGGATTTTAGAAGTGAGTTTCTTACTTACAATATTGAGTATGGTCCTATATATTTTCAACAAACTATAGATTCTCCAGAAGATAAGTTTTTTAAGAAGCCATTAATGAAGAAATCCAATCAATTCCCTCGAATGGGACTTAGGAATTAGAGGATTTACCTCTTGTTTTTTTTGTATTTGGATGCAAATGGATCTTTAACAAGAAACTTAATACATATGAAACAATCAATAAGTATAAAGCCAGATTAGTTTCTAAGGGTTACACACAAAGGGAAGGAATTCATTATTTTGATACATATTCTTTTGTTTCACTTTATGACCATAATCCTAGTGCTGAGAGCATTGGTTTTTGCTTATAATCTCTCGATCCATCAGATGGATGTAACAATAGAATTATCACACAGTGATCTTCAAGAAGATATATATATATATATATGTATGTATGTATGTATGTATGTATGTATGTATGTATGTAGGTACGTACGTATGTATGTATGTATATGGAACATGCTGAGGAATTTGTGGGTTGTTGGAATGAGTCCAAAGTGTGTAAAATATTTTTAATCATTATATGGATTGATACAAGCCCCTAAGAAATGGCATGAGAAGTTTGATTCCTTGATATCATCATTTGGCCTTATTTCTAATTATTTTGAAGAATGTAATTACTAAAAAATATAATGATGCTTCATTCTGTTATGCTTATATGAATATGGTATCCTGCTTTTTGGTTCTGACATGAAAGTAGTAAATGAGACAAATCCATTCTCGTTATGAAAGATATGGGTGTCACAAATGTGATTTTAGGGCTTAAAGTCATATGGTCTATTGATGGTATAACTATCTCACAGTCTCACTATGTTGAGAACCTACTAGAGAGGTTTGAGTACACATCATGTAAATCTGTTAAGACCCTTTATTCTTCTAAGGCCTTGTTTAGGAATGATACTAAAGTTTCAATATCTCAATTATAATACTCTCAATATATCAAAAGTTTGATGTGTCTTAAGAATCGCACAAGACTAAACATTGAGTTTGTTGTGAGGAAGTTAAGTAGATACAGTACTTGTCCCGGTAAGACCCATTGGGAAGCTCATGAAAGAGCATTAAAGTATATCAAAGGAACTTGTTCCCTTGGGCTAAATTACAAAACTAACCTTCTGTAGTCAAAGTTTATAGTGATGTAGGTTGGATGTCCATGAATTCTAGGAGTAATGGTGTCTCAAGATATGTATTTCTATTCAGAGTATGTGTTACTTATTGGAGGTCCAACAAATATAATATATTGTCTTGGTCAACTTTTGAGGCTGAGTTGTGTCCTTAGATGAAACTACAATGAAAGTTGAATAGCTTCATGGACTTTTGTCTAGTTTACCTATGGTAAACAATTTGTTTTCTGCAATTTCTATTCATTGTGATAGCACTACAACCATTTTTAAGATAAAGAATTCCAATTACAATCAAAATTATCATAGAAAAATCCAAGTTAAACTCAAGTTTGTAAGGGAATCAATGTCTAATGGGGGTCGTGGTTGTGGACTTTGTAGGTACTAAATATAATACAACTGATCCTTTATCTAAAGGTCTTACATGGCTTTAGCTGATAAATCCAAATTGAAGATGGGATTGAAATCCATTTTGATTTGCAAGCATTAGCAACCCAATCCAAAAGAGTAGAGATCCCCCAAATTGGGTTCAATGTGGTGATTCAAGATGTTAGGTGAATTAGATGACATTATTAATTTTCATTAATGCATCTTGCATCTATGTTTCTATCCCGTGGGAGACATGTTAGTGTCATGACTACAAGTTAGCAAGAGATTAGTCTATAAATGGTGTTAGTCTTAGGACATGATGCTAGCAGTACATCATTGGAGACTCTAACTAAATGATTGATGTTGTGTAGGTTGCAACGGGGGAATTGGGTTGTTTCTTGATATAAATAATTATATGTTTTGGATTCATGGCCTTAATATATCACTTTTTCTTCTCTGCCATGTATTTATTGTGTTGTTACCAACCGATACTCTTTCCCTCGATGTTCAGGTTCAAGACTTTTATTCACTTAGTTTCTATGGGAGTCAAAATTGGATAACTCAGGCATGCGCTACTACAAAATTTGTTAAAGATGAAGGGCAGACCCATGGCCAATATTTGTGAATCTTGACTAAAACGCATTGGCTAGGGGAAATCCATTACCAAAGTACCCTTGACAAAAGCTTGGTGACCAATACAGGTTGTTAGGCCCTATTCTTGACCAATTAATAAAATAAATTTTTCTCCCTAATCAACACTTTGTATCAAAGATTCAATATTGATGGATAGAAATGAATGTTTTTTTGTTATCAAAAATCACTAAAAAAACTGGAAAAAACATCTCAAAAGTAGAATCTAACATTCGACTTGTAGGTAGAACTATTTGCAATGCACTGTTGCACCACATCTATTTTGTAGAAACGAATGTCATTGCCTTTAAAACACAAACACATAAGTACACATAGATATAACTTCCAAAATGAGTAAACCATACAAAGTTACTCATCAAACATCACATGAAGACACATAAAAAGTTTATCAAATTCATTTGATTTTGAGTTGTAATATATACATTTAAAATACAAGTTCATTTGCCCAAAAATTCTTAAATTTGTACATGTGAAACCCATTTTACTACAAATTTAGTGTTTTTCTACATGATATATCTCTATACATAGGGTATGTTAGTTTTTTAAGTTGGTAGTCTAAGAAGGATGACAAGTTGAAGGTTCTTGACTAGGTTGCATATCCTTTGACAAGAGATTTATTCTTAACTGATTCTTGACCTTGTCAATTTCTAGACAACTTGAAGCATATGAATACCATTATCCTCATGAACATTTTCACGAATATCTGAGATACATCAAAAATAGACTAAACAACACTTTTCACTTAAACTTTATATACCTACAAAAAGGTAGATGAAGAGAGGGATTTGTCAAAAACTAGCTTGGTGCTAGTGAAGAGATGCTCTAGTCATATGTTTTTTTTGCAACCTTATCTCTTTACAATGATGACTAATTTGTTTCTCGTTGTAGCAGTCATCTGGTCAATGAATCACTCATCCTTGCAGACAACTAATTGATGTAGAAATCATAGATTACTACCACTCCTCAGCTAATTTATTCAACAGCTTTAATGGGTAAGCAAGTGTGGTCCTACATATTTGTAGAATGTGCATCTTTTAGTATTTGAAGAGGTGAATTGAGTCGTATCCAGAAAACAAATCCCATAGTCAAAATCAAACAGATTTGGGGATCGCCACTAAGGATGACTTACCACCATCATAGAACTTCACGACATTTAATGGAATTACTCATAGATGTTCTTGGCCTGGTGATGCCTCTAAGATAGAGGAGTCAATATTAATGGCATCTCCAATACCTTCTTTCACTGAAGAATTCAATAAAATATGGGAGAGAAGAAACTGTTAGAGTGAGAAATCAAAAGAGGATCTGAGAGAGGAAGAAGAAAAGAGGACTATGTTGGTAGAAAAGGTGTGTGATGCAGATAGAAGAATGGAAATTTGGGCGTGAGGAAGTGAGTTTCTCATTGGAAAAAATTCAAATCAGTGAGCCCTATCAGTAAGGAAAATTTGGGAAGGGGTGAAGGAGTGAGTAGGTAAAGGACTAAATTCAAATAAGCATTTGGAAACTAAGTCGTTGGATTGAGAGAAAAAAACATTAATACACTATTTAGGGATACTTCTTATTTACCTGGGATATGCCTTTAGGTATATGATTAAGTTGCTTAGGTATTGTATCCCTGACCCAACACCCCTTAGGTTTATCAATTTTTGTTGTAGTGACAGTTTAAACCAAAAGGTACCAGCTAAAAATAGTGTATGGAGGACTGAGTGGCAGTGCACACTACACATAAAACTTTATGGAAGATTGTTGAATATCATGACTTTATGCGATTAATATACATGGGTTAAGCCTAATGTAGTGCAACTACTCATAGTAGATAGAGACCAAAAAAGTAGTTTTGTCTCTTGTGCAAATGGGAAGATGTTTACTCATACACTGCTCACTCTTAAAATTATTATGTTTCTTATATGTAGGATTGCATGTGATACTAGTGTCTAAAGGACTCTAGGGGAGAATATCTTCACCCTTGTGATGGGTAGGTAACCACGACACACACACATGCACATGTGTGTGCCATGCTATTCCTAGCATCGCCTTGCCTGGCTTGGACGGGTCAAGCTCGGTCATGTAGCTTGTGGCTTGTGTGTGGTAATTGTCTTCCATCTTCTATTTCTTTTTACATAAAAAACAACTATGTAATTAATTATTAATTAATTATTTCTTTCAAAATTGGTTTATTAATCCAAATTGGAGACTGTTTGCCACTTATTTTTTGTTATGTGTACCAGAGAAATTGTGTCTTTTTGGGAATTGGACGTAGGGTGTTGAGAGGATATAAATAAACCTCATGTCATTAGGATTAACCACATATGACAAACAACAATCATCACTTGAGTGTGACAAATCCCTAATATGAGAACTTGCCTCCTCCTCTGTTGGTGCTCTAAAAGTGCCTCGCGGAGATTCTTCTCCTATGTGAAGCTCGTTTTCCCTTCCATCTCTCGGAGAACAATCTGTTAGTGGTGGTACCTACGATCATTGGACAGTACTGCTAGTGCACTTTGTTTGTCATCAAGATAATCTTCTGCTACAATTTTGTGACCAGATCGATTAGAAGAACGACACTCATACAAGACAATTTCCTGTTCGTGATTTCTTTAAGTATTAGGTCCCCTTGCATAGCTAACAATATGGTCTAGAGTTTCAAACTTTGTATTACTTTCTTATCTCTTGCTCTGGTAGTTCTACTTAATTATTGTTTGAATCTGATCTAAATTTGTTAACTTAATTACAATTGTCGTTGCATGTAACGATTTGAAAATTTATCTTACATAAACTTGGTTAAAATTAGGCTATATTGTAGATGATAATACGTCTTGTTTGTTTTTATGCATGCAAATTCTATTTGACGTGCAAATGCATTGTACTTGTTAAAGATCTACACAAAAACAGCTCAACAACTAAATACATGTCGTTGGATAAGGCAAAGGCAATATTGAATATAACGACACTAAGGAGTACGGTTAGTTGACAAACTATAGTCTTGGTTTTATTTTCTTGCCAATCGGTTTTCTTTAATCCAAAGCTTCTGACCATAACCTAATAACTAGGGATTTTATTAGTTTAAGACGTCCGGTTTCATGTAGGCCTGAAACCTCAAAACCAAATCTACCTTTACGACATCTTAGTCGGATGATAAAGTGCATGTTTGATGTGCATTTTTCTATTACAAACTCACACAATTGCACTCTACTATACCCAACCAAACTAACAATGTTGAGTCAAGTTGTATGAGTCATATGTACTACTCGCATGGCCGAGGCCATACAGCTCTTTATACGCAGCTGCGCCATAATTATCACTTGGCTACACAACAGTGGCGGAGCCACTACTGGGCTCGGTAGGACATGTGCCGAACCCATCGCGCTGAAATTTCAGTAGTTAACATTATGAGAACCCGGCCCCCGTAGAAGCAGATAAGGTTGTGCCCTAGCTCTCGTAACTACGCATGTTGCATGTTCTCCTCTTATTCCTGCGGTAACAGTTTCTTTAATCATTCTAAGCAACTAATTATTGCTCACCAATGCCGCCCATCCTGTCATAACAAATTCACATTATCATTTGTTCTATTCAAATTTAGTTGTCTACTAAGTACAAACGTGTACGTGTTTATTTTCTTCTTCTATTGTCTCTGACTAATCACAAATGCACGACAAGTGCACATTCATTTTTCTTGATAACTTCCTTTTTTATTGTTTCTGTTTAAACTGAGCATGCATATTGCATAATTTTTGCTCCTTATATCCATTAAGGTTCCTGCAACTTTTACTCGTTAGGACCATACATGACTTTGAATTTGAATAAAGAATTTGGTATAATTTTTGCTTTATGAATGGTTACGAGCAAATCACTTCTTGGTTATTATAAACGACATATGAATAATTTTTTTATGAAATTTCTAGCTTTAGTAAAAACTATCTAGTGAGAATATAGGCGATTGTATTTTTCTTTATTGCAAAGATTGCAACCTGTGATGATATGTAATTTATCCTTGCTGGAGTAGCACTATGCATAAAATCATATAATTCACCTTAAGACTTCGATCATCACTGTTTGAATGTATATTTCTTTGCATTAGTAGGCAAAATAATGTTTGAAAAGTTCACAAGAATTTACATTCTTTTGTAGTTTATAATATTCATGATCTAGAATATTGTTGTTCTATAATATTTTTTATTAATGTAGTCGATTTAATCTATTATGAAAAGATTTTACAAGAGAATGCATCAACACGAAAAACAACAGGAATACCATAACATGCTCATGGCTATGTGTCTCTTTATATTAACTATAGGATTGTGATGTATGGTAACACTTAAACTTATGTTCCAAGTATCACATTGTATAGTGTCCACCCCAATCAAATTTCCTGGCTTCGCCACTGCTACACAACCTATCACTGCAAATCTGTTGTACCAAAGTCATTGTTCTGGTGGTGTCCCAAAATATCTTTGCCATCCATTCACCCAAAAACCCATCTCTACAAAAAATTAATAGAGTGTATATACGGCAGAGATTTAATGGGACACGTCGAGACAACACACCCGGGACGACAAATTTGAACCCCCACAACCTATAACTATTCTAGAATACATGCCTAAACTCCTTTCTCACGTCATGATCGTGATGTCATCCTCATAAACTATTGCAAAAGAAAATTATACTCTAGATGAAAGCAAAACACAAACCGGGTCAATGTTCATGACCAGTGTGTATTATCATATACATGGTTGAGAACAAAATCTAAGCACTTCACTCTGCAGTATTAAATAATGGAAGAATTGATACTGATAGTTGATTTCCATTATTTGTCGTGGCGTAAACGCGGACGTTGAATGGTCTACGCGGTGGTATTTAATTAACAGACTGCTCAGTTAGTTTTCTATTGGTTAGAAAGGAAGAATACAGCTCCCCGAATATAAACGAGGAACCAGCGAGGTACATAAGTTCGTCAACCAATATCCATCCACGTTTGAGCCGAACCTCCATACATTGATTCATCTTGATCCGGCCCCGCCGAAAGTAGGTAAGAGCGTAAGATGTGGTGGTGGAGCAAGAGCAGAGGTGAGTTGCCGATTTTGGAAACGCAAGGTTGATTCAATGGAAACAACCCTGTCCATCGGCCAGACGTATAGATTAATATTTAGAAAAAAACTAATTTAGAATACTTTTATAAAAATATTTACCAATATAGCACACTTTGTAATATATTTTCTAAAATAATACACTTTGTGTGGAACCTGCCATTTTTGTGACGTTTTTATATTCGAGATTGAAAATCGCCACAATAATTGACGTATCTACTTTTAAATAAAAATTTAAAAAAAAATAAAAAATAAAAAACGCCACATGAAGTGGCGCTTGAAAAGATCACAATATCATATTCGTCTAGAAGAAAAATAGAAATTGCGCTTTCATTATGGTCTGACAGAGCGACAATTACTTAGATATGGAAATCGCCAATTCATATGGCGTTTTTTATTTTTTTTTTAAATTCAATTTTTTTTATTTTAAAGTAGACACGCCAATTATTGTTGCGCTTTTCAATTCTGATTACAAAAAGCTCCACACAAACTAGTGTTTTCAAACCAATGTGTGCTACTTTGAGAAATATTTTGTAAAGTGTGCTATGTAAATATTTTTGTAAAAGTGTGCTAAATTAGTTTTTTTCCTTAATATTTTAACAACCAAACGGTCCAATCGGTGTTAATTCAAACAGAAATGAGCCAGAGTTAACTAGAGTAGTCGAACTGATTGGACCAAAAATGACTCAGCATGAATTTACAAAAAATTTAAACGGAAAAAACCAATCCGGCAAATACTATATATATAAGTCAATTGACAGACAGATCGGTCAAACCAGTTGATTATATATATATATATATAGAGAGAGAGAGAGAGAGAGTCAGGCTAGAATACACTCGAGTGTACGGATCGCACGAATACACTCAAGTGTGTTTGCATATCAAGACTATTTTTTTCAAAATGTAAACCGTTGATCTTCACCGTCATACTATAACTAGGCTACATACAAATTTTGAGCCCATTTGGATGAGTGTAAGTCACTCATCCAAGGGCAACAAAATCGACGCGCGAAACTAATTTGAAATGCATAATTTTTGTGGTCTTCATAACATGAGCTATACATATCCAAATGTGTTCAAATTTTGCATATGAGTTGTTCACGAGATGTTTAAGAAGATCAACGGATTAGATTTTCAAAAAAATATTGCATCATGGAAAACTACTTGAGTGTATTCCGCTCCGGATACACTCGAGTGTATTCTAGCCTGACTCTCTCTCTCTCTCTCTCTCTCTCTCTATATATATATATATATATATATATATATATATATATATATATATATATATATATATTGATCCGGCCCCGTCGGAAGTAGGTAAGACCGTAAGATGTGGTGGTGGAGCAAGAGCATAGGTGAGTTGCCGATTTTGGAAACGCAAGGTTGATTCAATGGAAACAACCTTGTTCACTGGCCAGGCGTATAGATTAATGTTTTAACAATTAAACGGTCGGATCAATGTTGATTCGAACCCAAATGAGTCGGGGTTAACTATAGTAGTTGACAGGGCCGTGGCAGACATTTTAGAGGCCCTGGGACGAAGATAAAAAATGGGCCCTCTATATACTCTTATTTAACAAATTTAAATAAATACAAGTTTAGTTATAATTGTCAAACTGTCTTATCAAAAAATAGTATCATCAATGGAAACATATTTAGATTGCAAATTCTTACTTACTGTATTAACAATATATAAAATATAATACTGAATAACACTACCCTACAATAAGACATGTTTATAAAAATAAATTGTGGGGCCCCATCTTTGTTGGGCCCCTGGCCGTCGCCCAGGTTGGCCACCCCAATGGGCCGGCCCTGGTAGTTGAACTGATTGGACCAAAAATGAGTCAGCATGAATTTATAAAAAATTATATGGAAAAAACCAATCCGGCAAATACTATATATACACTCGGTTTGTTAGTGAGAGGTCCCAAGATCGAGCCCAGGCCACGGGATGAATAGAATGGCCAATTTTTTAAAAAAAAAACTATATACAAGTCGATTGGCGGTCAAATCTGTCAAACCAATTGATTGGCCACATTATATATATATATATATATATATATATATATATATATATATATATATATATATATATATATATATATGGGCCCATCTTTATTGCCCGCGCGGGTAGCTACCCGCCCACCCTTCCGACCACTTTTTTTCAAAAAAAAATTCGTTATTGTAGAGGACTATTTTGTCTATCTCTCCAAAAAAATTTAGCCAAAAATAATATCATTTGCCCCTCCAAAATCAAAAAACCCGTCCTTATATATATTTGCTGTATATTTTGTACAGAGTTACTTTTTTGGCCAGCAGAGTTACTTTTTTGACACCATAGTTACTTTTTTTACAGCAGAGTTACTTTCTTAGCTAGGAGAGTTACTTTTTTGGCTGCAGGGTAGCGAAAATCCATGCTACCCGCGCGGGCAATGAATGAACACCCTATATATATATATATATATATATATATATATATATATATATATATATATATATATATATATATATATATATATATATATATATATGTATATATATATATATGTATGTATATGTATGTATGTGTGTATATATATATATATATATATATGTACACACACACACACACACACACACACACACACATATATATATATATATATATATATATATATATATATATATATATATATATATATATATATATATATATATATATATATATATTTGAGTCAGGCTAATATACGAGTCACGCATATTCACCTGCTGCTCCTACTTTGATCGAGGAGACCGAGAAGAGAAGGAAGGAGGAGTGAGAAAGATTGTTTGGTCTGTTTTGGCGTCCCTCGTTCCTCGTCCAGATCTGCTCCGACACGACGTAGAAGACCGCATCATCTTCACTGAGCTGCGACTGCCATCTGCATCATGCTCATGGCAGAATCTTCCCTCTCTCTTGTTCTTTCTGTTTCTCGCATCATGAGTGAGTAGTTTCTTTAATTTCACTGGGGTGCGGGGACTAGCCCCAACTGCCCATACAAGCATGTCCTCTTCTTAAACATTGCATGACAATGCATATAACTTTTCATGTCGTTGTTAATCATTAATATTTGTAGATTGATTACCTACTTACTTTCATCTTGTTCTTACCTATGTTGCGAGAACTTCTATATGTAGGATAGAATGTCGATTAACGAGGTTGACTCCCAAATTAGAAATAGTATGAGATTCCTTAAGGTCGTAAGTGTATGATCCGTGAGGGGACGGGCCACAAAATTTGATATGGTTTATTATCATACTAACAAATTCACTCAGGGTGAAATCCGTGAGCTTTTACCAAAACCTTGTGCAATAATACCACCCACAAGCGGACGGGTCTTATCGCAGTATAGTTGAGGATCGAATCCCAAGGGACAACATTTTAAGAATCATTGCTAGTCGAATCTAATTCAAGTAAGACTAATATTTAGAACGGTTGTTGATTTGAGGTTAATTAAACTAATTGCATGAAAGTAAAGAGAAGAATTAAAGTTAATCTAGATTAATGATATAGAGTCGCTGGGATGGTCTCATATTTCACCTCCACTACACATGCAACCACATCCAAACATCAAACATCTAGGCAAGAAATAACTATCCAAATAGAAATGTTGTGAACCCTCCCTGAGGGATGTTTAGGTTCGCGTAAGCATCACCTTAGGCAACAGATGTCTCGTCGCCTTCCGGATCATGCACTTACGGTTCTGAAAATACATATATCCAACTGAAGTTGTGGCCCTCCATGAGGATTTTTAGGCACACAGAAGCGTCACCGTAGGCTAGACGGCTTGTCCCCTCACGGATCATACACTTACGACCTCAAGGAATCCCTTTCTATTTCTAGTCAGTGAGTCAACCTCGTTAATCGAAATTCTACCCTACATATAGAAGTTCTCGCAACATAGGTAAGAACAAGATGAAAGCAAGTAGGTAATCAATCCACAAACATTAACGATTAACAACGAAATGAAAAGTTATATACATTGCCATGGAATGTTTAACAAGAGGACATGCTTGCATGGGCAGCAGGGCTAGTCCTCGCACCCCAGTGAAAAGGAACTACTCCCACATGATGCGAGAAACAAGAAGAAAAAGAGAGAGGGAAGATTCCTCCACGAGCATGATGTAGAAGGTAGTCGTAGCTCAGTGAAGATGATGCAATCTTCTACGTCGTGTCGGAGCGGATATGGATGAGGAATGAGGAACGACCAAGATAGATTGCGCAGTCTTTCTCACTCCTCCTTCCTTCTCTTCTCAGTCTCCTCGATCACAGTAGGAGGAGCATGCGAATATGTGTGATGATCTAGATCGGACTTGTGTTCGGGCCTCCTGTCGGCGTCCCAAACCTGATTCAGTTGGATATCTGTATCGTCGTTGTTAATCGTCAATGTTTGCTTATAGACTAATCATTCTTGCTTTTTGATTAGCACGTTTGACTCCTTGACTAGAAATAGAAAGTGATTCTTTGAGGTCGTAAGTGTATGATCCGTGAGGGGACAAGCCATCTAGCCTACGGTGACGCTTCAGTGTGCCTAAACACCCCTCAGGGAGGGCCACAGCTTCAGTTGGATATTTGTATCTTTGGAACTGTAAGTGCATGATCTGGAAGGCGACGAGACATATGATGCCTAAGGTGATGCTTGCGCAAACCTAAACATCCCTCAGGGAGGGTTCACAACAGTTCTATTTGGATAGTTATATCTTGCCTGGATGTTTGATGTTTGGATGTGTTTGCATGTGTAGTGGTGGTGAAACCCGAGACCATCTCAGTGATTTCATATAATTAATCTAGATCAACTTTAATTCTGCTCTTTACTTTCTCGCACTTAGTTTAATTAAACTTCAAATCAACCCTTTGTTCTAAATATTAGTCTTACTTGAACTAGACTAGACTAGCATCAATTCTTAAAAATGTTGTCCCTTGGGATTCGATCCTTAACTATATATCGATAAGACACATCCGCTTGCGGGTGGTATTATTACACAAGGTTTTGGTAAAAACTCAGGGATTTCAACCCTGGGTGAATTTGTTAGTGCGATAAAAATCACATCAAATTTTGTCGCCATTGTCGGGGACAACGGAATCAGTTAGTCAAATCTAGTTCTTTTGTGGCTAATTTAGGATTTTGCTTTTTCTTTTGATACAATTGATCATTCACTTGAATTTGGTTCTACTCCGACAGTCTCACTTCTGAAAAATCTTTCCATCTCAGGTACCAACAAAGACTAGTGCATGAACCGCTCAAATAGTCTTGGTCTTACTGCTAGCTTTGATCTTGAGATAGACAGAACTTTTCATCATCAGAATAGAGAGAACCAAGCAAGGATAGCTCAAGAGGAGGAAATAGCCCGAAGGGTTGCTCAAGCCCTTGCTGCATAAATAGATAGGCTTTATGCAAGAAGCCAGAGTTGTGGTTGAAATAGAGATCTGAGTAGCACAAGCAGCAGCACAAGAAGCACAACTGCAAAAGGATCTTAGGGAGTTCTCAATCCCTAAATCTTTCGACGTTCATCATCCAGTGCAACCTCCTCCCATCAACACTCCGAATTTTGAGATCCGGGCACATTGGATCACCTTACTCCAAAACAGCCCATTCTATGGTAAGCAAGGAGAAGATAGTCAGGAACATCTTTAGAGATTTACAGATCTATGTGCTATGACAAAGCAAAATGGAGTCACAGATGATGTCATCCGACTCCGTCTCTTCAAGTATTCTCTAGCTGATAGATCTATAAGCTGGTACAACTCTTTACAATGCGAACCCATCACTACTTGGGAACAACTCCAAAATGTTTTCCTGGAAAAAAATTACCCTCCTTCTCTCACCTTTATATGAAATTAAGGGACGAATAACAATGTTCACTCAAGCCCTTAGAGAAACCCTTGCTGAAGCATGGGAAAGATATAAAGACCTTCTACGCAAGTGTCCACACCATGGAATCTCTAAGAATCAACTTATTGAAATCTTCTATAGGGGTGTGGACGATGACATCAAGAGGTTCTTAGACTCCTCATCTGGAGGAAACTTCATGCATCAAAGTAATGATAGTGCATGGAAGGTTGTCACCCTTGGAGCTGAAAATCAAGCTAATTGGGATAGTTCAGTAGGAAAAGGAGTATGGAATGTGGCTATGGCTGAAGCCATTCCTGAATACAAGTCTTTCGCTGAAACCCTCAAACTCTTAGTTGGCAAGCAAGACCATATTGAATCATCCCTTGCTGCCTATGAAAGAAGACACTTGCTCCCACAACAACAAGAACAGATCAAGTCAGCTACACTATTCTGTGAAGCATGCAAAGGCACTGATCATTCTACGCCAGCCTGCAGTGTTCTCTATGATGTTGTTTTGAGCAAAGTCAATGGACAAGTAGATAATGGCCAGATGGAAAGTCTGAATGTTGTTAACACTATCCCTGGTCAAGTTTATTACAACCCGAATCATAATAGGAACCATCCCAGTTTTCAATATGGAAATATTTCGGGAGCGGTAAACTCACATCAATTTGGTTCAAGCAACCAACAACAAAATTTCGGGAATCAAGGGAACCTTAGGGGTAACTTCCAGAATAGGAACTATAATAATTACCAGAAAAACCCTTAGTTTCAAGACCCCAATCAAGTCCCTTGCCAGAATCAACAATAAGGACATCAAGCCATCTCTCCTGATGATAAACTATTAGCCATTGAGAGGATTCTACAAGCACAAAAAACTATGATAGTTAATCAACAAGCCCACCAGAAAGCTATTGAATCTCAGTTAGCCCAACTGTCAGCCAGTCTCAAGCCTCCAACTGGAGCTTATTTTGGTCAACCGGAGAACAACCCTAAACATCCTGAGCAGTTGAAGGTTGCTATGACTTGTTCTGGTAATGTATATCCCGACCCTACTGTCAAGACACCAGTGGTTGTCATAGATGAATAAGACCAGATGAATGATCAAGTTGGGGAAGAACTTGAATCTATTCCGAAGGAGCAGCCAACCAATGATAAGTCAGACAAAGAAAATTCTGGGAAACCTGCTACAGAAGAGGAAGAAATAACACCAGAACCTGATATCCCTATATACAAGTCTCGTATACCTTTTCCAACTTGTCTAAGGCAAACGAACCTTGATACTCATTTCAACAAGTTCAAAGAGGCCATGAAGAAACTTCATGTTGATATACCCTTTCTAGATGCGTTGGTAGAGATACCAGCCTGGACAAAGTACTTGAAGTCTCTCCTCATAAGGAAATACAGAACTGAGGAAGTTGAGACGGTTAAACTGGAAACTACTACTTCCAATATTATTCAAAGAAAGATGCCCAAGAAACAGAAAGATCCCGAATCTTTTGGTTTCTCATGCCATATTGGTGATTCTACATATAAGAAGGGACTAGCTGATCTTGGTGCCAGCATTTCGATCATGCTGCTTAGCCTTTGCAAGAGGCTAGGATTTTCATAATTTCTTCCTACTGGCATAACTATACAGTTTGCAGACAATTCAATAAAACACCTGTTAGGAATCCTCAAAGATGTCTCGGTCAAGGTAGGCAAGAACGCATATGTTTCTTGTGACTTAGTCATTATGGATATAAAAGAAGACGCCAAATATCCTCTCATCTTTGGACATCCGGTCCTTGCCACTACAAGATCTCTAATTGATGTTGAAGCAGGAACCTTGCTTCTTCGACTAGGAAAAGAAACTCTCGAGTTCAAAGTTTTTGAAAATATGAAAAAACCAAGCATGCAAGAAGAAGTGTATCTTATTGATTGCATAGAGCAGATGTCACTTCTCACTCAAGAGAATCATGAATTAGACGATCCTTTAGAAGTTTCTCTAACAGACCCATCAGCTGATGAACCTATTGACGAACAAGTAAAGGATTGCATCAAATTTCTTGACTTTGTAGAAGAAGATGATGAAGCTACTTTTAAGGAACTCAATCCTATAAAAAAAATTGATGGCATTTGTGAAAAGGAGGAGACACCTCTCAACCCTGTCATGACACATACCAAACCATTTTCAGGTGTCCATGAGCCCCCTCATCTAGAAACAACCATACTTTGGAATGCATCAGTAGCCCAACAGACGAAGATTACTGATTTCATCTTTCCGCCACAACAAGATATGGACTGCAGTTTCTACCAAGAACATCCCCCATATCCATATCTGATTGAAATCAATGACCAGCATTGCTACGATGAAGGGATAGTGCATCAACAAATGAACTTTTCTTCTGAGCCTCAACAACACTACTTTATCAATGAAATCATTCAGATCCCCTACAACTATTCTCCACCTTGGATTGAGCAACAGAGAACAATTCAACATAACTCAAGTTGTCTCCCTATGTGCTCTGACATTTCTCGCTCTTTATGGGGAAGAATACAAGAAGCTAATATCAAAGTGAAGATTAATGAATGGTTGAGAAAGAAACAACCAAAAGAATACATCAATCTAGTTCAAGCTCCACCTAGAGCCCCACCATGGTGATAGTATCCACGTCGAGCCATTGACGTAAAACAAAGGTGCTTGTCGGGAGACAACCCGATCAATAAATTCATTTTACTTTTAATTTCAAATAAGAATGTTTCTTTAATTTTGTTTTTACCTTTTTAGACAATTTTACACTAAATAAAAAATTGTTTCGCGAGATGCTATCTTGAGTTCTGATTAATCTTAATTTTTTAGATTTTCAGATGGAGGACGCGCGCTGGTTGAAACACAACCACATTTGGGGGTTCAACCGACGTGAATTTTCCCCTCCATCTTAGATTTAGAGTTTTCTCGGGATGAGAAAATTTCTAAGTTCAGGGTGGAGGGTGGGTGGTACGTACTCTACTTTCTACCTTCACCCATCTATTTCATACTTAAGATTTCATCATTGCATTTTGATCAATATTATCAAAAAAATTAAAGTTTTTCAAAGAAATTGAACAGATACTTGATGAAGTTTTGACGCTTTATGTTTCATTAAAAACCATTACCTTGACGGCTATGCATTTTGAATCATTATACCCTCCTTATTCGAAGCAGATCCTCAAAAGGACCACTTTTGGAAACAAGCCTTTTTGATCGAAATCATCTTGTGAAGCTTATGATTCCTAACACCATGATACTTATGCAAAAATGATAAGTGTCTGTCAAACTGATATCAAACACATTGTGCTTCCTAACTGACTAGTAGAACAATAACATGGAATCTCCATTGGATCCTCATCAAGTCATTATTTGAGCAGAGTACGATAAAGAGAATGACCCAGTGCACCAAATTGTAAATCAAGTTGTATTCTGATCTGAACTCTCTTCTACACTTCTTCTATCATCTTCATACCCCCTCCATTTATCAAAAAGAAACAAAAATAGCCAAAATAGTTCCAAACCCTAAGTTCGGGGTGGCACACCACTTCCCTCTATATCTGCTTCTTCCATACCCCGTGCAAATTAATAGGGGCATACCACCAAGAAAAGATTCCAAAGCGCACACAAATAAATGCAATCTCAAGTCGAATAGAGGAGAGATTTGCACAAAAAATGCAATCAATGAAATTGCAACCATATAATAAAAATCTCGAGTCGAATAGAGGAGATATTTAATTCTTCCTTCCATACCACCCTTCACTCCCTTTTCTACCTAAAGGCACAATGAATGCCTCCACTACCCTGAAAAATACCAGTGTTAGATCAGATGCACACTTGTTGTTCTGCAGGTATCTCTGGACTCTTACAAAACTCTTTGACAGCCTTGTTGTTGGAAAAAGTGAGGAGGAAGTGATATTGGAAAACAAACTCAGGAATGAAGATACAGTAAGATGTGTTTAGTGGTCTCAAGAGGTTGAGATACTTAGTCATAATGAGAAAAAAGAAAACAATCATGATGTGAAGATGAGGCAACCACACAAGTTGAAAGTATCATTTGGCGACTCTTTCAGATTTTGTGTTACTCGAGGACGAGCAACGTTTAAGTTCAGGGTGTTTTGATGAATGCATATTGATCATGAAATTCAATCGCCATCTTAGGCTCAATTCGACTCAATACATCCGATTTCATCTCCTAAATATCATAATATGCAAAATTTCTTAATTGGTTCAATTATCAAGATTATTAACTAAGTTTATGTCGATTTTATGTAGGTCATGATGAGGTTTAACAATCAACTGGAACTCACTTTCACTCAAGCCTCTCATCCTCAGTCCTAATCAATCGATTTTAACCAAATGGTTTGCCCATTTGGTCTGTCTAAATCGGTCTTGATCCATTGGTCTAGGAACCATGAGCTCATTACACCTTTATCTTCATCAACTTCACCATAAATACCACCTCCATTTCACCCTTTCCACCTCCATCTTCACCAACATCATCCTTCTACCCTCTCCTTACTCAACCACCATCATCACCACCGTCTCCAATTGACCCTAACGGTCTTGAATCTAACGGTCTTGGCCAATCAGTTTCACCTAAAAGGTTTGCCTTAAAGGTTTCACCACATGTTCTTGATCCAATGATCCACCCCCCCCCTTTGTGGTTTGCTTCCAACTAGTCTTACACTTTCACACAGTCTCAAGACCGTATGAGCAGCCTCTTCGCGAGACTGATAGGAACACACACCCTCAAGATCATTAGGCCAGCAATGAGAACAAGATCGATAGGAGATAGAAGACTGCAGAGATCTTAAGACCGTACGGAAGCTCGAGTCCTCCCGCTTCCCTTCTTCCTCCTCCTTCCGCTACCTCTGCAAACCCTAAACCTCTATCGCCTAGGCCACCAAACCTCCCTACTTCCATCATCACCACCTCCTCCATGAACGACAGTAGTGCTAGAAGCACCTTCCTTTGCCATCCACGATGGCAACCAACAGTGTTTCCTTTGCCTCCTTCACCTGCCCACCTCAATGCCACTGTTGCCCAGCGTTCCTTGCTACCTACCTCACCATCGTGCTACCTTCTCGATTGGGACCTACAACATAGGCGGCGCACGGTCTCAAGACTGATAGAACAACAGGCCACGAAACCTTTTGGGCATGAGACCAATCAAAGTCCAAGACCGTTTGGAACTACGTCGATCCGCGAGACTGCGAGCATGTGAACGGAGCCGAAGACCATTTGGAGTTGAAGATCATAAGGGTCACAAACCATGATAACAACAAGACTGTTTGGGTGGCCTGTGAGCATGAAGATCGATTGGAGCAGCACAGACCATTAGGGCATGAAGACCACATGGACAAAATGCCCAAGACCGATTGGATGATTGCCGCTCACAGCAAGGCCGATCATAAGCCTATTTTTGCTTCCCCCAAACTGTTTGGATCGAATAACGGTCTGTAAGACTATGTGATTGCAAACTAGAGGTACTCGAGATCGTTAAGCCAATGGATAGCTAGGTCAGAGACCATTCAGAACTCCTGATCGTGAGATGTTGAGGATTGCAGACCACGAGAACGTTTGGAACCCACCGGTCTCAAGACCGTTAGCCCACGGATAAGATCACGTAAGACCGATCGGATCACTGGAGTCCCAGACCGTGAAGAGTCCTAAACGGATAGGACTGAAGACTGTTTGGAGCCAGAAATTATCAAGAATGTTAGAGCATAGAACTCTAAGACCGTTTGGATGTTTAAGCATTCCAAACCATTTAGATAAAGGCACTAGACCGTTTGGTCAAATATACAAGACCGGTTGGAGGCAAACACCCCAAACCGTTAAGACCAAACTGTGAGAAGACTTAACAGTTTCCAAACCGCTTAAACTCAAGACTGTGAGGAAATATTAGAAGTCCAAACTGTGAAAATTGCAACAGGGTCCAAAATGTCAAGACTCCATCTGAGCCTATAAATAGGACCAGCAGGGTCCTCATTTAAGGCATCGGGTTCAGGACGCCAACAGGCTGCCTAAACACAGGTCTGATCCAGATCATCACGCATATTCACCTGTTGGTCCTGCTGTGATCGAGGAGACCAAAAAGAGAAGGAAGGAGGAGTGAGAAAGATTGTCCAGTCTGTCTTGGAGTCCCTCATTCCTCGTCTAGATCTACTCTGACACGATGTAGAAGACTGCATCATCTTCACCGAGCTGCGACTACCTTCTGCATCATGCTCATGGCCGAATCTTCCCTCTCTCTTGTTCTTCTTGTTTCTCGCATCATGAATGAGTAGTTCCTTTTCGCTGGGGTGCGGGGACTAGCCACGCTGCCCACGCAAGCATGTTCTCTTGTTAAACATTCCATGACAATGTATATAACTTTTCATTTCGTTGTTAATCGTTAATGTTTGTAGATTGATTACCTACTTGCTTTCA